>CM032435.1:0-1408703 GCA_019049465.1 Dryas iulia moderata
CTTGTAATGTCTCCTTAGTATTTTATTATATTAGTTGCTATATAGTATACAAATGTATGCATGCCGTATAGTATACCAATAAGTACATTTGCTTATTCAAAAGATAAAAAAATGTAATTACTAATGAATTACTATTACTATTATAAATTGTGATCATATAGCCAATTTTGTATACAAACATACCACAGTAACTGACTGACAATTAGTCTTGTAATCTTGAAACTAATATGTATTTCTTTATATTAATTTACACCATATATTTCAAATGGCACAAATGGTGTTTTCAAGACTCTCTCTCTCTCTCTCTCTCTTCCTAGCTATATATCCCACATGGTGGTGGGGTCAGCTTCCCTCGTTTTAGCTCTCCACTTCACTCTATCCTTAACATCGTCGTCGGACAGCTGGCACATCTTCATATCCTTTAACACCACATCTTTCCACCTTTTTTTGGGTCTGCCTCTGGATCTACGACCAGATCCAGAGGCAGACCCAAAAAAAGGTGGAGAGGCAGACCCAAAAAAAGGTGGAGGGATGGAAAGTTGTAATGCCAAATTCCCTGCGTAGTCGGGGGGCTTCCTTTTCACGTGCCCATACCATCGCAGCCTACTCTCCTGTATCTTGTCGGCAATGTCGCGTACGCCCATGCTTCCTCGCACGTATTCGTTGCGGATTTTAATGGTGTTTTCAAGACTGCACATAAAAAAGCAAATAACTTATTTATATATAAGTACATTCAAGTAATTGAAAGATAAGGAAGCAAAGTAATCATTACGTTACAACAATATTTAAATTAATTGTTTCTGTCAAATATAAACGAAAACAATTAAATTTAAAAATCTACGTATATCTTTATAAAACAATATATCGACATACGGTTAATACAGCATATCTTATAAATAATACAGCAATAATTTAAGGACCCTTACCTTAAACATTTTTGTAATATTTTCACACTAATGTGTGCCAAAAGCGAATACACTATGGATGTTTTATAACATTCTTTACCGCTAGAACTATCTCAAATAGATTTACAGAGTTTAGTAAAAAGAGTAATATGAAACAAATGTTATAATAAATTCTATTATATTGGATGAAATAATACAATCGTTGTGGTGTAACTTGATAGCCAAAGTTCTTCCCCTGCTTTTGTTTACCCGCCAGTTGCCACAGTGCACAGACTAAAATATAAACGGTGTACAGATTAGCGTCAAACATTACTCGACATGCGACCGGAGCTTCTTACCGGTAGTCCGGTACCAAATTTTGATGTAAATTTGTGTCAAATTTTACCACGAACCAACTGTCAAAACAAATACTAGTATTTTATGTTAGCTCGTCGAGTAAAGGGACTCTATTTAGGTATTTCTGTTATTATAAAGTAAAATAAATCTAAATATCTTGTAATAATTTTTGTAATTTATTATAACCAAAATAAAAATTAAAAATGTATAAATCGCAAAGGGCGGCAAAATTAACAAACCAAACAGATACAATGTTAATGTTCCAACTGGCTCACTGATGAACTGTAATATACTTAGTCAGGTCCTAAGTTCTGTCACACAATAGAAACTTCTATGGACAACAATTATGGAATGCTTGCCACAAAAATATTTGTTAAATTTGAATTTAGAATCTTTTGCGAAAATAAGAATGTATATTTTTTCATATTTGGCGTATTATTAAATATGGAGTGGACGAAGAAGACCGTGTCGCGGTTATCGCGCGATGTGGTTACGCCAACTCAGATTTTTGATATACTAAAAAAAATATATAAAAAATATGTATGTAACAAAAAATTAGACCACTTACAATCTGTAATAAAGATTAGTAAATGTAGTAAATGTATATTTACTATTCATTATTACAGATTGTAAGTGGTCTAATTTTTTGTTACATTTATGTAATGTATGCTGAGTAATACTAACAAAAACTCAAATTGTAAAAAATAATGTAATAAAAGTAATATGCGTAAGTAAGGAAGGCGATAGTACACATCAAGAAAGAATAATGCACCCTGTAAACCTGTTTATCATCATTGCGATGAAATAGTTTGTGGCTCACTGGCCGAATTGATCAACTTATATCATGCGGGATAATGTGAATTTGTCAGTGAAGTTTATGGGTTGCCTGTGTTGAGTGTCATATACGTTGCACTGTTTCGAAGTTTGAAAACGGCAGAATTTCAACTTACACCTCTTAGATACGGAGGGGACAGTAAAGTGATCATTTTTTTATGTTTTTCGTGCTTTCAAATAGAGGTTAAGAAAAAAAAATAATAGAGATTTTATAATATTAACACGCACATGTTCATATTTTTTTTCAGATTTACGCTGTATCCCGCACACAGCAGGGTAAGCAGAGAGAACCTAGTATTAAGATACTCCGTTTCCCACTTCATAAATTATTAATAAAAAAAGACATTTCGTCATTCAGGTACGTCCTAAAAAGCGTGCTTTAATTGCAAAATCCTTTTATGTGCTACAATCAGCATGCCATACAATATATTCTAAAAAAGTAATCATAAACTACTAATAATATCCGTAAACAATATGAGAGGATAATTTTAGGACAAAGACACGTACCTAGTTATTGTAAAACGTTTTAACCGTCATGTACTTTGGACGCCATCAATAGAACATCGAAAGCGGTTAAATGGGTTATCAATAAATCGACGGACCGTTAGAAGCCGACGTCCGGAGAGGGCTTCATTGTACTTTTAAAAGCTGTTCCGCTGTATTCGTTTTGCAGGCGCTTGTTTTTTCCACAAATGGTTGTCATGTCGGCGTGTCGAGTGTCGGTGTATCGAGTGTCGGTCTGTCGGAGTGTGTCCGAGTGTCGGAGTCTCTAGGTGTCCGGGTGTGTGGGCGATGCGAGACCTCAAAGACGGCGATATAAAACGCGGCCGACATGCGTCCTAAAACACTTCTCTTTTACTTTTATTTCGTAAATTAATTACTACAATAAAATATTAGAAAAAGGATCGCCTTTTTATTTGTTCTCATAACGTTAAATGGATTGCCCTGTATAAGGGATCGAAGTTAGTGTAAAACAGTAAGTTATGCAATATATATTTAAAAACAAGACAAAAATTGGAAAAAATAAAAAATATTTTTAAGCAATTGTTTTTGGCACGAAATAGGATCAACAAATAAATTATAAATCTTTAGGCCAGAAGCCTTAAGGTTTTGCAGTAAAGAATATATATCTATTTTTTATTTTAGCTTCACGCTGTATACCGCACGCGATAGTGTAGACAGAAGGAACTCAGTGTTAAAACACTCCGTTCCCCACTTGTCGCTGAATTCTGGAGGCAATGCATGTTAAATGCCGGATCTTAATGCCGTGCTTTGCCCCGACACCAGAAAGAAGAAAATGGAAATATTAATTTTTTTCTACTTCTCGAGTGGTAATCGAAACCACAACCAGTCGCATTGACAGTCACACTTACCTGTGCCTCTGTGCCACGACTAGCCCCCTAACTGTGTATATAAAGTATATATTTTAACATAGTACTTAAATTTGAAATTTATTCAATAGTTTAATATATAAACCTTCATTCAAATTTTGATTAATTCATTTAAAATGATTTAAATGCAATAACACAAGTAATACGTAGTTTTCAAGCATAAAGCCGATAATCTGAACAAAGACAGACCACCGTAGTTTATAAGAGCTGCTCCTGCAGACAAAGCTCTGCTTGATAACAAGTAAATTAGTATGCAGCGACTCGATCGTACTATAAAGCATGCTGCGAGTGGCGCGCGATTTGTTACGCGAGATAACGCGGACGCGACGACGCGACGCTCGCAGGGAATATATTACTATTCTTATAATACAATCATTGCAATCAATATATTTACGATAATATGAAAGGTATATTTTTTTAATATAAATAATACAACCTAACAGAATAATGACTATGAAATAATCACTACGTTTACATTGTAAAAACTTATTATTAGTGACTTTTTGAATAACAATATTAAATCTTGTTTAGTTTAAAATAGATTTTTATAATAATTAAAAATAATTATCAGTCCAGGAATAAGTCTCACAGTAAATGAATAAATCATGAAAATGTAAGGTAATAATTGCACGTATAACGTTTTTATGTTAAGATGGACCTATTAAAGGTGATATTCGTAAACATGATGTAATAACAACATTTACAAGCACACTCATAGATTCGACACAATAGAAGGGTATAAATGTGTCTATTGTAGCGAAATGTAAGTGAGGACGACGTTGTGTCAGCCGGAGTGTCCGCAAGCAGTCCGCCTCGGGGGGCGGCGCAGGGCGGGCGCGCTAACTAATCAAATTTGCAGGGCGAAGGATCAGTCGCGCCAGCGCGCCTCGCTCAACCATTACGAAGGTTAATTTTCGACTGACATTAAGTAAAACGTTTTTCTTGAGAAGATAGTCAAAAAACAGCATTGTTATAGCATTGTTGATACAAACGTTAAATTATAATGTAATATGTTATATAAGTAGAGCTATTGTGCCGTACTGCACGACGGTGGCGGTTGGCGGGAAGCAAATAAAGCAAGTCGCTCTCGCAGGTCTCGGAGTCTCGCACTCCGCTGTTTTTTATCTCGCGCCGCGCTAAAAGCTTTTATTGGCGACGCGAGCGTCTCTTTGTTCCGAGTCAATTACTGCTCACTCGATTTCTTCCTCACTCTTTCACTTACCTCTTCCCTCCAGCGCGGCGCCTCGTCCGTCCGCACACATCTATCCGTCCGATCCTAAATGTCAACTTGCACTCAATATCCTCAATTATTAGATTTTCCTACACTTTGACTCTGGAAGAGTCACGTTTTTACGTTTTGTTAAATGTTCAGACCAGATTTTTTTAACATTACCGGACTCGTTACGATACAATTATTGTATATTTATTAGGTAGGTGAGGTATTTGCTACATATTAAACAGATTTTGTTATTAACAATAAAAAGTTAACAATGTATCAAGGAATTGCTAAATTAAGTATTGTTCTTAGATAAGGCAGATTGCATTACAAGTCAGTATTTTCATACCGGACTACTGCTCAACAATTTCAATAATGAGCTTTTTCCCTGTTGCTGGGCTAAAGGGGTCAGTACGGGGGTCACTACAGTGCAGCACGCGCATTGTTTCTCTTTATCGGACGCACTTTTATTGCTTCTCTTAACTTCGCCTCGCTCCATCGACGCCGGCATTCATAACTCTCACACATCTGACGCTTGCCAACTATACATACCGTACATATGTGTGAGTGTATGTATGTATATATCCTGAACAACCGTAGTATAACATGTTAATGCAGAAGAGATTTTATAATTACACGTGAAAATACGATAAATATTTATATTACAATTACAATATGTACAATTTGTAGCTTATAATGTGAAATATAACTGGAATTATTTTTTGTAAGTGAAAATTCACGCTATATAATGGAGATGATGATTTAAATGTTCTAATTAATAAAACTTAAAATTAGTTTAATTCCACACAGAATTTCAAAATTAGTTTAACTTCAAGTAAGTAATATACGTTTAACGTAACAATCACATATCATGTACATATGTATAAAAATAACAAATAAAAATCAAATAATAATACCTTTGAAATAGGACGCTCCATTTAACTTCCTTATTTCAGGTTGTTACAGATAAAATCTTTAGAGCAAAGTTATAAAACAGATATTTATGTTTAAAAATCCTATAATCAAATCGGATATAAGTCAATTTTTCATTTCTGTAGAAAGGAAGCGGCAAGCGGGAGCAGATGGGTCGCGCCCGCCCGGGGGGGCGGGGGGTTGGCGGTGGTTACGCGATTGGCTTCGACGGGCGGTTTCCGTGAAACAAGCAGAGAACTGTTTTTTTTGTTTAGCGTCTTGTCCGAGAGAGGAGGCAGAAAGCGCACGCTGCTTTATTGCATTTCACCTGCAACCGTCTGCCGTTTAGTGCATTTTAAACAAACAGCGAAAAGATTGTAGCAAAATGAAATCGTACATTTATTTTTGTGATTATATATTTATACATTTTTTTTGCACTTGACACATGAGTATTATGAAACTAGAAAATCAATTATTTGCTTAGTAAAAAGTAGTAGCAAGTACATAAAATGCTTATTATTAGTCAATATAAGTGTTTTTTATTTTGGTGGCATCTTTCATTTAGCTAATACTTAAATGCTATGATAATAATCTCAATTACGATATGAAACTCATAGGAGTTTAATTAAAGAGCTTATACGAGGTGTGGTGTCGAGAAGAACTGAGATAATGAGTCATAAAGACGAGCGCCCTCGAAGCGAGCTGCGGAGTGCAGATTTCATCACGCCCCGTGCTCGTAAACCTATACATGTAAAGGATAGAGGGTGACCGCGGTACTTCATACATTATCCTTTTAAAATGTCGTTTTCTTTGGCTTAATTATCTTTACGAATATACAGAAGATGGTTAGATAGATAGAGCCTAGTAGTACACTACCCAATCGTACCATGACGGCTTCAGTTTTATTTGAAGTTGTAAAATAAAACATAAAATAAAATAATTTTAGCTGCTACCCTGCTTTGTGGGAAAAGTAAGAAACTGTAAATAAATATAATAAATAATAGCATTAAATACTTCTTGTATCAATGTATATATTATTGCTATTACTTCATTTGCATGACACGGTCGCGGACAGGTGGCTAACTTTTCTGGCTCAAAAACAACAACTTTGAAACTTTAAGCTACGCCAGTTTCTGAGCAAAGTTTAAAACTGTTTTATTATCAGCGGAAAAATTGAAAGCCAACTCACTTGAGGGGTCACATAAAGTTATAAAATCAGCAACTTGGCCGTGACCGAAGTGAACAGGAATGTACCTGCGAGCGACAACGTCACGGCGATAAAGGCGAGCACCCTCGACGTCCGTCAGCGTGACAGAGTGCGGGCTCACAACCAAGTGGACAGCAGTTTGTTAAAAATACAGATATTTTATGTTGTTTTACTAAATATATAGATTTTCAGACTATTTCACAAACAACAGAATTGATTTTTTTAGAATTTTTGTTTTATATTTATAATTCACCTAATTGTTTCATTTTATATCAAAAGTAAAAAAATGATATAATACCTATTTTTTAAAATAAAAAACACATCTTACGACTTTTCCACTGGAAATGTATGTAGCAGCTTGAATTTATTAGATATGTTTATAAAAATCTTTTTTTGGTATGCTCTGTTGTTGATACGTATATTATTATATAATATTATTTATAAATAAGTATAAGGCTTTCGTGCTATAACTTATCTTTGATAACTGTCAAAATATGTTACAACAACATTTTTGTTTAGTAACTTAAAGATTATTGAACGTAAACGAAAAGCTGAAGTCCTATGTTAAACATCTCAATATATTGCTCAGTATATAACATACAATTGTCTATTAACTCTTAAATTTGCAAATTCTCTAAGTATTTTTTTCCTTACATTAACTTTAAGCCTTTTGCGGTTGTAAACATAAGTTAACCCCCGCACGGTGGCATTTGAGCTCACAAGATAAGACTCGGCGAAAAAATCGCTGAAGTGGTAAAATTCAGAGCAAACAAATTGCCCTTATTTATCTTAGTTAATTGTGCTACGTTTGTTTGTTTGCAAGTTATCCGCACTCTAAACAGCGGCGGCGCGCGCTATCGCCGACGCGCGCTATCTCGCGATAACGTTTTCAATAAAAACACTGTCATTTTACCTTTTTTATTATCACCATGAAAATATTTACTTAAACAAATTTGCTTTTGTATATACCGAGGGAGCATGCACATTTTTTATAGTTTCACGCTGTATCCCGCACAGAGCAGGGTAGGCAGAGGGGACCTAGTGCTAAAACACTCCATTCCCCACTTAGTCCCACCGCTCTATTATCAAGATAAAGTGCGGCGTTACGTTCCGCCATTTAACACGCAATGCCCTCAGAATTTGACGGAAACTGGGAACGGAGAGCCCTAATAAAAGAGCTGAAATCTGAATACATTCGAATGAATGGTGACATGTTATATGATCCGCGCCGGACACTACATATGTAAATACAATTTACTTGTTTTATAAATCGTCTCATTGTTTTGTTCACATTTGTTGCCTCCGACGCGACGCGACGGTCTGTTGTACGCACTTTACGCTTTTTACGAGGCGACCTCGCAAAGTGTATAAAGCGGGTCGACACGCGTCGTAAAATACTCCTATTTCACTTTATGCCACAAATTAAGTGCCAAAGTTGGAACAGAATGAATTTTTCCATCACAAAATATTTTACGTGTTTAGCGAAGTGTCCGTGTGCGTGTGCGTGTGCGTGTGCGTGTGCGTGTGCGTGTGTGTTTGTGTTTGTAACTCGTTACGCAAACTACGTTATTGTTTATATGGAATCTTGTAACAGGGGTGTTATTTTAAATAATATCAACAGTAAAAAAACCTTTTGAGAAATTATATACTTTATGAAAATGGATGTTTTAAGATGAAATCATAAATCACAAGATAATGACAAACCAAAATGCAAGCAAGACTCTTTGAGCAACCTCTTGAAACTATTTACAAAGCACTCAAAACAATATAGAAAGCAATTGAAGTGTAAGAACTTGTCGTATACACGTCCTCGTGAGCTCTCAAGCTCTCACGTCCAGCGCCTCACCGCCTGTACCGACTGTATGCAAATTCAACCAAAATTCCGTCCGGGAACAACACTTTTGGACACGACTGTAATGCGTTTATAGCTTCATAGAGGAAATATTTTGTTAGGTTAGGTTTTATATTCTCTTTAGGGAATTGAGAGACAACATGTTAGAATACCATGACATATATGTATGTATTTATTATATATTTACACAGAATTACAAAAGTATTTAAAGTATCTAACGTACTACCTTTAGGTAGTTTTCTATGTTTTACTTGAGGTGTAGAATTACTTTTAAGTAACAAAGCGGGTTATTTAATTCTTGGTCGCTTTGTTTTTTATGGTAATTTCCTGTTGGGGAATGACGATGACAAGTAGAAGGGAAGCACAAGGGTTTCATTTTTGGGAGGTCAACGCTTTATTCGTGACCCAGAATGGCATATTCTGGTCTTAAAATACAAAAAAAAAAACAAACGCATCTTTCCGTTTTATTATTTTTTTATTGTTTTTTAGCCTCACGCTGTATCCTGCACACATTCGGGTAGGTAAAGGGTACCTAGCGTTAAGACACTTTGTTCCCCACTTTCCGCCGAATTTGGAGGCATTGCGTGTTGAGTGGTGGAACTTATCACCGCGCTTTGCCTCGACATCAGAGCGAGAAAAATGAGATTTGGAAAATATTAAATATTTCCACTCCTCGAGTGGGAATCGAACCCACAACCAGTCGCTTTAAAGGTACACTATGTGCCTAATGAAATAAACTGCTAGTCTGTAAAATTGTTTTCGCTGGGCCTGTCCTACACTATGTATGATTTGTAATATATATTAAATCAAGATTATTAATACTTTTAAACGTTTTTAAAGTGTTATTCCACACTTAGGAAAATTGAAAAAGACTTGAATGTCTTTTTCAAGATTATTAATATTACAATATTATTAATATAAGAAAACTATTTATTGAGGAAACTTCATAAATAGTTAGTTCATAAGAAAAATTGACCGGTGCAGAAACACCTGTCTCGAACAGATCCTTTCAACTTTTTAAAAGATTAAACTTCTTTATACTTGATGTACCTACATACTATTATTGTATGATGTTCTGTCGCAGCGTAGTTGAAGAAGAAAAATAGGATTTTCTATGATACAATATTACGAGATATGTTCATGAATCGTAAATTACTTGTGATTTATATCACATATCACACAAATGATATTGGAGTCCCAATATATCATACATTTATATGTATGATATATTTGGACTCCAATATCATTAGATAATTCAAAGTGAATTTCTTGGCGGAAGTGATTTGCTAGCGCGAGTCCAAGGTCAGGACTATACTTTATCTCTACGAGAAGACGGATTTGTTTGACGTGCGATTTATTATGATAGCACAAACATCGCTTCCTGCCGCGGTGTCGCGGTGTCAGAGTGTCACGGTGTCTTAGTGTCTGAGTGTCTCGGTGTCGGGTGCGCGCGCAGTGCGGGCGTCGCGCGGCGGCCGGCAGTGTGCGCCCGGTCGCCGCCGCGCGACACCCCACGCCGCCCGATACCGCTCCCGAGCCCGCGAACTCTACAGTGACGTCAACCAGTTTGTTCCACGATCGTTTACACGCGGAAATTGTTTTATTTATTTATATAAATATGTGCGACTTCTACACACTTGTGACAGCTTAATAAACATTTTGGTGAAAACTGAAAACCAGCGAACGCACGTGAAGTGGGACCGACCTTCGTAGCTCATGTGTCTGTGAGTACGTATCGCAATTAAACTTTTATTCTATAAGTTATGTAGGAACTATTTTAAACAAGAGTAAGATTTTTTTATATTTTGAAACAAAAATATTCAAGGTGGAATGATTTTGTTTTCCAATAAAAAGTGTTATTAATATAGATAGAATAGTTTCAATTTAATTCTGTTAGGTTTTACTCGTAGGAATTATTTTTTCATTTATGCATTAAAGTGACTATAAAATAAGTGAACACATTATTTTCACATATATACAAAATAGTTTATATTAAAAATGAATAGTATATAAATGTGGGCAATTTAGTTTTTGGATGATATTTTTTGCATATAAATTTACTTATACATTAATCTATAACATTCTGTATTTCCAAACAGAAGAAATTATTCTACTACTATGACCATCTGAATATTACTCTATTTCGAAATCTAAATAGAAATAAGAATTCATTTCATAGTATTTACAATATGACATCACTTATAAGTTGGAGCGCTCTCAATGCGACTATTTCAATACCTCTAGAATATATTTCTCTTTGGAAATATCGTTTATGACCGTTGAGTGCTCGGAATGGATCTGGTGTTTGAAGACAGTTGCGGCGATCGAGTGCCAATAAATAAGTTATCACGGCATGATAGAGTGCGACAGGTAGCTCGGTGACGGCCTCGTAGCCCGTAGCCTCGTAGCCGCTTCGGCTGTCGCTACGAGGCTACGGAGAATTGCTACTTTTTATGAGGGTTAAATTTGAGCTGTCAGGTTAGTTCAATTGATGAAGTAAAAAGCTCCATTTCAGAAAAATGGAATCTATATCTGAATCTATATCTTTGAATATCTGCGTTAGTTGTTAAAAATAAAGATTTAGGATTGAATAGATTCATGTGGCCAGTTGTCGTGAGTCTGCAGATTTAAGTAAAAAGTAATGAATTAGCTAATAATTTATACAAATTTAACATTACTGCATAACAACGTCGATAAAACTAGTAATTACTAAATCTAGACTCTACATGTCAAGGAATAGATAAAGAAACCTCTTTTACGACTAGCGTTGAAGTGAGTCAGTCGGTCACGCCGCGACTCACATTCAATGATCTACGCTTAATTGCAGTTTCTTCTTGAAGGAAGTACGTATTGTTTCACATTATGTGGTCTTTATTGTGTAGTATTTGAATACAGTATGTGGGTCGGGGCGGCGAGTGTGAGCCGCGCTGTCGGAGCGGCCGGCGCGCCCGCAGTATTGTTGCTGGAAGTAATTTTAGCGAAATCTTTGTGTATGCAGAGTTGAAAACAAATTTGTTTTGTAATGGAAGTGCGGAATGAGAACAACGCCGTGCAAAGCGAGGCTATTCCGAAATTTCTATTGAGAATTTAATTTCATTCCGAGCTAGATTTGTAATTTCGGACGCAGCGCTCGAGATCAGGCATTAGTAGATACAAAGTGGATATATTTACTTTTAATCCAATTCTCGTAAAATTACAACGAATACGTCGGATAGTTTTATTAAACGTTTAATTCTTCTTAATCTTTGTTTAATAAAGTATAAGTATGGCTTATTTTATTTTTATTTCGAAAGCCTTATATATAGTACAAGTACGATATAAATATAAATAATACATATACCCATACCAATAAAGTTTCCACTTAAAAAAATAACAAATAACACGGCGAACATCAAACAACATTAAGTTATAAAGCACAAATTATAAATTTATGATATAAAATAATTATTTTAGATGAATTACTTATAATCAAATTTGTATACGTAATAGCTACATTTTTTCATTATTACAATTAAAACATTGTTAATTGTAATAACGAAAACGAAAAAGTATACATATAAGAGATTTTATCAATATTTTGTTCACAACATTAATATAACCGGTTGTAAAAAGTCTTTATTTAAATTTCTGATTAAGACATTTTGTGCATGCTTACTTTTCGTTATAAGTTGACTAAATAATAATGAATAATGGTTTAGGCAAGGTTATGGGAATGTAAAAGATTTTTTAAAATGTTGAATATAAAATGTTGGTCTCTCATCAAGCTTCTATCAGCGTGTGATAGTATTAATAGTCGCTCATTAGATTTATTAGACTCACTCTTTGAAACGTACCAATTTAATAAATTTATTGTTTAACACTTTTTATTCGCTTTACATGTATATGTTTCATAGTGAGGTTTCCAGACGGCAGAACTATATTCACGTATACGTCTAACAAACGTAAAGTCCTTAAAATCCTTAGAGAAACACTGTATGAAAAGAGCAGCATGCTATATACTCTGGCTAGCGTTTGTTGATAGTCAGTTTGAAATTAAGTTTATGATCTGAAGTATGCCCATTATATTATATAAATCATGAAAAAAAATATATATATATATATAATCCAACTAAGATTGAACAGTAACTAAAACTAAATAAAACGTGTACTGTAATGAATAGCGATATTATAATATGAACGTGCTCAATAAACTGTGAACAAAGCTCGCGGGACGCGGATTATCCTCTTTGGCAAATTAAATTCATCGGTTTACTGAAATTTATTGTCTGTTTAGTATCTTTCATTTTGTATGTTCATAAGTATATGAGTTAAAATATCTACATGAACTATATGTTATTACGCGTTATATATATTATAAGCTTATAATTATAAGTTGCATATTCAACGTTATAATACATACACAGCTTGAACAAACTTGTTCAAAAGTTAAGTACTATTTTATTCATAACAAATATCATTACATTAGTTGGCATCACAATTCCTGCCCATTTCGTTACTTCTATTCTACTTTGTCCATCACAAACACAACATACGTTTTTTAAAGCCTTTATTGCTCAATTAACTACTGTAATTATATTACTAGTTTAGTGTAGTTCTCTGCTTGTACAGCTTGTCGGCTCACACATAGGCCTCTTCCAGCTGCTTCCAGTCCTCTTTATTGTGCGCTTTTGTTGTTGTGGCTAAAAGCCCAAGAACATACTTACTTACGGCTACTTAAATCATTACGTACATTTTACTAATGGGACAGGCCTCATCACCGGTATCGTATTGAGCACGAACACCGGATTCCTTAAATATTTATTTGTAATTGACTTTGGTTTCAGATGGGTATTAGAGATCCACTTGTCATTGTCTGGGAGCTCTTTTTTAGGGTCTTTTTATAAATAGAACTTAAATTGTAAAGGAATCGCGCAATTATTGAGTTGTCGTGATTTTTTTGAGTGGAAATTTTTGTAAAATTCCTTTGTATTTTAAATTAATAACTACTAAATATTTTCGTTATTTTATAACCAAACATATATACGTTATACGTGGTCGTACTGCATAAAGTAACAAATCATTGAATAATTGTATAAACATTTTTTCGATTAGTAGTCCTTTGTAGTTTTGTATATTATAGCTGCTATTAAAAGAGCCACTAATACTTTTGATGTTGTCAATAACAATATTCGTTTATCGTCTGATGACTATTCATATTTCTTTTAGGCTACTTTTTTCTTTATTTCGTTTAATATATCATAATATGATGGAAAAAGTTATTGTATAGAATAAGCTACTTACGTTGAACCTGAAAATCAAAACCATTAAATCTTTTGTACACACAACTATTGTGTCCTTTGTCCTTTATAACAATATACTTATTATCAGACAGAAAACAGTGTGTATACCTTACGCATAACAGACAAGTGTATTGCTACCATATCGTTATTGCTTGATTTGACTGAAAAGCATTGACTGAAATCTAAAATAGTTTCTTAATATCACCGAAGAAAATGAACTCAAAATTTAAAATAAATACGTTTTTTCATAAATATATGAATATTTGTTTAATAGTGATGTCTATACTTACGCGTGGGCATCTCCAGTGTGTCCGCAGGCGAGGCAGGCGAGGCAGGCGAGGCAGGCGTCGTGTCGCAGCAGTGAGGGCGCAGGAATGCGGCGACGTTGAGCGATGGGGCTCCCACGTACTTCACGTGGATTTATAGCCGAGTATAAAGGTAGTCGGTGAATATCTGCGAGGCGCGTTATTGCCGTCGTAACCATTTGTTACAATAGATCTCGGCCTCACCTTGTTTGTCGTCCCTCATATTTTCTTTATGACCGTTGTCACTTTCACATTTTATTACCGCGCTCCGTCCCGGGGCGGCCCCGAGGTACGAATCGAACTCATTTACTTATAAACATTTTTAAATTGTTATTCCACACTTAGGAAAATTGAAAACGACATTTAGTACGTTTACTAAAATTTGAACGCAGCGGGATTCGATTGACCGCTTAGCCATGCGTTGAGCGCATGTCTTTTTCGATCTCATTTATTCAGCAAACAGTCCGGTGGCTTCGCTCGTCGATAAAAATCGTTTCCTAAACGACGTCTGCTCAAAGAAACGATCTCGTCGGACTCTTTTCCCGTTGAATTTTATTTGGAGTAAATTAAGTCAATGCAAATCAATTTGAGTAGAAGTACAAATAAAATCTGGTCATATTGAATAGATGGGCCTTTTCGAGAGGCAGTTCTTTACCATTTCTGTGAAAGCGTGTTTAGTGTCTAAAAGGTTTTTTATATTTTGGATGGTTTCTATAAATACATTTCTTTTTAATAGTGCAAAATATTTCTCAGAAGCTGGTTAAATGTCAAAAAGTATGTACGATATGTACGTAGAAAAGAAATGTAAATATGTTCTGCAGCCTAGTGGGTGGTACTAAATGCTAACAAGGTATCTTTGACTTCTTGCTTAAAAAGAATTAGGTATTTTTTAAAACTATGGACCTAGTCTGGTATTAGTAGCGATTATAGTAGCATAATACGAAGCGTAAGGTGCGTTAGTTCACCAGACGACACCTCGCTGTGTAAATAAATACAATCGCGCCACTTCGACGTCGGCAGGTACTACAAACACAGGGACTGTAGTCTGTTAGCATGCCGTGTTGACGCTCGTGAATCGACACTCGCTGTCTCCGCAGTGAGGTGCTTACAAGACGACCTGCATATATTTAAGAAGTGTTGTGATATTTTGTAGGAGAGGCAATGTATTGTTATTATCATTTTCACATGGTTCTATTTACTATAAGGAACTAATTGATGTAACTAGAACAGCACATTAAGTTGTCTTTATTCTAGACCACAACAAAAGTAGGTAAGTTGCAGGTGATACTTGACGGACCTCGTATAATTTGACGCAGTCACCCAATGCGACGTACATACATCAGTAAGGAGAGACGTACAGCAGTAATGAGAGACGTATGTCAGTAATGAATTGTACTGGCGCGGACTAACATAACCCAGAAGTTACACTGACGTCATTACCTTCTTTCTTTCGAATCGTTCCCACAAGCAGCCGGTGAGGGAGATCTCGCGCCGGCCCAACTTTGATTGATAACTGCCGCGTCACATCCTCAATGCCGACTCAATATCCATCGGAATTTAATATTGCGAGAGAAAAGTCGCCGCATCGGTGTCGACTAAAGTGCCGAAGGCGGCCGGCACATACATTGTGACATGTTACAGAGAGAGGCCCTTTCAAGTAACTTCAAATGGTGTCACTCAACAACGCCGGCGACGTTGTGTGCGGCCTTGAAGGGCGCGCCATGTGGCGGTCCACAGAGCTTGTTATATTTACTGTGGAAATATCATAGACAATTGAAATACATATATGGAGTTAGACGTACAACATATTATGTTAATATGTTTAATATGTAAAATTTGGTAGATTAATAGGTTCCAGCAAAAACAGGGAGCGTCCAACAAAATACAATAGTCATTGTTTGTGAAACAAAACACCGCGTCAGTATGACGGGCGGTAATCAAATTAGCGTTCCGAGTCGGAGCGCGCCGCAGCGGGCCGGACGCGCCGCGTGAGGCGCGACTTGGAATATGTTGTATTAGCATAATCTCCGCCTTGCCAACTACATCATTACATACTTGTAAAGCGCTTACAATCATACGCCCTGCATACGAATCGACGTCCAATTATTTTATTTAAAAAAATTTTTTCTTATTTATACTAATAAATAGTTAGCTAAAATTAGTCATTAAGTGCTAAAAGAGGTATCGTTGAAATTATATAATGTTTATTTATATAGTATATTAGGTATATACTATATAAATGCTTATTAATTATTCTAGATAACATTGTGTGATTAAGTTTAAGTAATTTATATGAAACTACAACAACAATACTACTGCGTTTCTACAATAATACAGTTCATAGCGCTCGCGATGGCTCATCTTCCCCGCACGGCACGATGCACGTTGCATATTTCACATTGCACGTTGCACATTGCACATTGCACGTTGAACATTGCACGTTGAACATTGCACGTTGAACATTGCACGTTGAACATTGCACGTTGCACATTGCACGTTGAACATTGCACATTGCACATTGCACGTTGAACATTGCACGTTGAACATTGCACGTTGAACATTGCACGTTGAACATTGCACGTTGCTCATTGCACGTTGCACGCAGAAGTCGCGTGGCAGCGACCACATGCATAATGCATTCGTTAGTTTTTCTTCACTCGTTTATCGTTTATTATCGGAAGAAATTCTCTCGCTATTAGTACGTCACGTCACGTCACACCGCGTCGCCGGAAACACGGTTATTACGCAAAATTATTCATTTTGACTTTTACAGTGACAAAGTTAAATTGTTAATGTACCTGTAAGTCTCATTGTAAGCCAATATTCGCAAAATATTTTTATATAGTAAGTAACCAATATAAAGTTATTTTTTTGTCACAGTAGAAGAATGCTTCAACGTAATGGCCATTATTATAATGACGTGTCATATTTTAATGTTCACATTACATGCTAACGACTTTAAAGGCATTTTATTTTTAGAAAACTTTATAAATTTTCCATTACAGCGTAAGTCAAGTATAATAGCACTCATTATACCCATTAATTTTTTACAAAACTAAGAAAAAATATATAAGCAAATCGTCTTTTCAAGACAAACAAGGGTCATATAAACTTAGGAACGAACCTTTCGCATCTCCTTCCTTCGTAACTTCAAAGGACTTAAACCGGGCATGATGTACCTCGCTCCGGCGCTCCGTCTCAGTGCGGGAGATGTATCAATTAGGTATCGACGTCGGGTTCCAACGCACTCGTCTGATTGTTCGCCGGATAATTAATGACGGCGAACAATGCGCGGGCGACAACTAATCATTCAAGCCAAATGCCTCTATTGAGCATTTTACGTGTCTTTCTCTGAGAAATCGATTTAGCTAATGGAAGTTCCTCCGAGCTCGGCATTCTTCTCTAAGTGACTCAACCAATTTAGGGTTCGGTTATCTGAGATTAAAGCTCGTATTATAACGTAATTGTAATTGATTCCAAATCGCCTTTTGAATGCTCCTTTATTTTTGTAAATCGCTTTAAAGTTGTAGTTGATACTATGCCATGATACTGAACATTTCTTAAGTGTTATTCACAAACTTAGGAATTAAATAAATTATAAATGAAGAAAATCCCGCTGCGTTCTAGATTTTTATAAATTTTGTAAAAAAGGTTTTTTTAACTACAGCATCAGTTTTACAATAAGTAATTTACTAAAGTATTTTGCGTATGCGTTTGCGTATACATTGATAATAAATATGTATGAGCATAAGTTTCAACTTATTTGGCTCATTGACATCGGCGGGGAGTTCGGAACTCGGCGCTCGGGTCACGAGCACTCGACTAACAATAGAATCTTCAATTGATATCCCCTGGTTTGGGGAAATGCATCGGTTTCTCTGTCTTACATGCTCGATAGTATTCATTATTAGTACAACTTATGTACATATTTCGAAAAATTGTCCTTACAGGCTAAAAATATTTAATATTAGAATTATTTTGATAAAACATTTATATATGGTGATTTTAATAAAACTTATACTAAAATAGCACGATCTTTATCTTTGTCATCCCCTATATAAATATATGACGTTCCTCTTATTTCCAACTCACGTGTGGGCAGAGCCGAGCTCTTTGAGATATAAAACCAGATGTTTTGGCTTACGAGTAATAATATTATAATACGAGTATATTGTAATACGGCTCAGTGGTGTCAAGTTCAAAGGAAAGTGGAAGTTTTACTTTTACTTTTGCTTCGCGTTGTCAGATTTGTTGAGCTTGGAGAAATATGATAATAGATAATATTATTAATAATAACTGTTAACTATTCAATCTTTACATATTTTGAACGTATGGGAGAGTTGTGCAAGCAGAGAAAAGTTTTCTTACATTTTTGTTTTCTTTTTTATTTCATGCTGTAACCAGCACCCGACAGGCTACGTAGAGGGAACCTAATGTTGAAACACTCCGCTTCCCACTTTCGGAATTCTGGAGGTATTGCGTGTTATGTGGCAGAACTTAACGTTGCGCTTACCTCGATACTAGAGTGAAGAAAATGGAAATATTTAAATACTTTAACTCCTCGCGTGGGAATCGAACCCACAACCAATCGCATTTACAGTTACACTTTGTGGCCACAAGCCACGACAGGCTGGCATTTGTCTTGATTATTAAAAATTGAATCATGCCTGTTCATTGGAAATAAACATTTGGTAGAAAGTGAACACAAGAAAGTGAACAAGTACCTTATACGACAGGTATTGTATAATTTCAACAACAAAACGTATTAAGCTGGTCGTAATAGGCGGATGGTCGCTTAAGGCGGGTCGTGCATTGTTTAGGAGGCTTGCGTCGCCGCCGTAATTAGCTGACCGGCGATGGCGTTAAATGGACTCCGCGCCAATTGTTAATAGTTATTCTCTCCGTTATGGGCAATGTGTAGTATCTACTATCTACATTTAGGCCTTACTGTTATACTATTTTGTTTGGAATTATTTTGTTGTAATAACGTTTAAAATAAATTATTAAAATTTGTTATTTTATTAATGTTAAAACAAGAAATTTTATACATCACATAGATAATTACTTTCGTGTTGTATATCTTGTCTATACGGATTTTACAGGGATTCGGAAAATGTATACATATGCGATAAAATTAAATTTGTTAATCTGTACTTGTAAATACAATCAGAGTGTCTGTTTTTAATATTAAAAAACCGCTTTTTACTAAATGTATACACGGTACATATAAGGAAATAACATTTTCTTCAATTGTTGTCTGTCTGTCCGTCTGTTTGTTTCAACTAATCTCTGGAACTGCTGGACAGATTTTGATGGAACTTTCACTAACAGATAACTGATATAATAGAGTGTAACTTTTATATACTCTGTTTTGTTAAATTCCACGCGGGGGAAGTCGCGAACACAGCTAGTCTATAGTATAATTATTTATGCTATCAATTTCATTCGTCTGTACTGTAGTACCCCCTCGAGCAGAGAGCATCTTAATATTCATTCATGTATTCGTCCACTTTCCTCGACTACATTATAACTGCTTATTTTTCCTTTTCAGCGAAACTTTTGTGATTTCCTTCTGTTGTTCTTTCGCAAGAGAAATACTTTTTTCTTGATTGCTCCATTGTTTTATTGGGCTTCGTAAAGTCAAAGTAGACGTTGATTTGTGATTTGATTGATGTATTTGACTCAAGTAATTATTATTAGTGATACTGAAAGTCGGTAAAGATTATCCTTTATTCTAATTGTAATACGAAACATTAAACATCGTTAAATGTGACATTGAAGCTGTATTGTTTAATCATTGTTAATTAATTAAATATTTACTTGGAATTCTATTCATATCGTATTTGATTAAGACTTACGATAGGAATATACTGTTTATTTCATAAAACTGAACTAATATCATTTAGTAACACAAGTCCGTAGTCAGTAGTCAGTGTGTCGCGTGGCGTCGCCTCGCTATGACACAGTTGTACCGTACTAGAACGTATTCACGAATCACGAATACAAGCAAAGAAAACACTAGAGTTCGTTAGTTCAGCTTTCAACTTGACATTCGTTTTAAAAAAACGTCTTGCAAATGGAACAAAAGCAGCGACCGCGAGGCGCGGCGGTGCGGGGCGGGCGGTGAGGGGCGGGCGGACCTCGCCGGGCGGACTTTCATATTTCGACTTTTCATACAACTTTCTGCTACAACTATACAGCTACGTTCTTGTGTTTTTATTTCACGTTCGTATATCATATTTGCATTACAATGCTTAGACTGAATGTCGAATTCATTAAGAATTCCACAAAACAAATGTTATATAAATGAATATAATAATAAAACAAATATCCTCTGTGACTCCGACTGTCACGCTGTCAGGCTCCAGTCGGAGGCTGAGACTTTTGTAAGAAAACATGATTTGTAATTAGATACCAGACAGACACGCCCGCGCGCCTCCAATTTGTTAATTATTAATATTATTCCATAATCTTATTCTATATTCTTCATTCTAACGAGAATCTCTCTAATTAACATATTATAGTGATCTCGAGTACATTAATAATGTTATTTCTTGGAATTTAAATAATATTTTCAGCGGAGGAGCTTGCTTTTTGGAATATTATATTTTTCAAACAAATAATGTACCTATAATATACATATATTTAAAACATGTGATTAACTATAACTTTAATTTAAGTATAATATTATAAATATTTATGACCACAGCAAGTTGTGAAGTTACTATATCTTTTTTTTTAAGAAGAAAGCTCTTTAGTATTCGGATGGGTCATATGGGGCTTCAGGCTGATAATTTTAGATCGCCTGAATACTCCTTCACCGGCGCACGTCACCGACGGCCAGCAGTCTCCCGTAACCTCCGGCGGGGGTTTCCCTACTGCTACCAAGATCTGTACTGACGGAGGATTCAAGCGAGCTTACACGCTATATAACCTTTGTACCTACCATAAATTATGTATTAGTTTATTTTCGGTCTTATATATAATTTCAACAATATCAACACCAAGTTCTAGAGAAACAAACAACCTGAGCACTTAGCGTATTTATCTAAATTATTTTATTTCAGATGAAATTTAACCTTTTTCAGAATTAAAAGGGTCGGGGGTAAAAATCTGCTATTATTGTTTCATTATTTTTGTTTTCAATAAACACAAAGCTTTTAAGCTATTTATATACTTAGAACAGGAAAAAATAACAGAAAATCGCTTTACCTGTCCGTAGCCGTGCTTTACTTCCGCAAATCCTTCTCGGGACTAGCATCAAAGGATATAATTAAAAAGATAGCATCATGCGAAAAATTGAAATTTCATTTGTTAAGGAAAATGTTGTTTTTAAGTAAAGCGTCTCCACGTGGCCGAAATAATTAGATGTAGGCCCGAACCGCTCCTTGTTGCGGCGCGCGCCAACGCGAGCACAATGACGACGACGTCCTGTTTTACGTTTTTCTTCGCTTATTTATATTTATTCTTATAAAAGCTTTTCTAAGGAACGTTATTAAGTTTTGGTATTCTCCGCTTTGCCGGTCCTAGTTGTTCAATTTCCGCTCGACGAGTGTTCGTCCTTTGCTGTCCAACGAGCATACTGTATTGTTTCTTTACCAATATAAGTTAATAATTGTAAAGGTCAAAATATCATAAAATTATGTTATGATATACACAATATTACCAACTTTTGTACAAATATCTCTAGTAAAGATATTAGATAGTAAAGATATTAGATAAAGAGATTCCCGTGGGGGGACGGGTTAAGAATACAATTCCCCCCCGCCGCTGGGTAGCGTCCCGTAAAAGGCGGGTAACCCAGTAGTTTGGTGGTAGGAGATTCCTTCTCCGATTGGCTCGCGACCACTATTATGTCAAAGACGAACCGCCAAATATCTTATGATGTGTTCCGGTTCGATGGCATGTAAGCTTGCTCTCCCTATTCCCATCATTCCCATCCTTCCTCCCTCCTTCTGTCCTACATTCCCAAGGCTGGCAACGCATCCATAACTCTAATGTTGTGGATGTCTATGGGCGAAGGTAACCACTTAACACCAGGTGGGCCTTCAGCTCGTTTGCCTCCTTTATTCCATAAAAAAAAAGTAAAGAAGGAAGTATAGACACTAGAATGTTACTGTAGCTTTCATTAAATATCATATCTATTCAAAGTATACGAACGAAATTTTGTTAATAATGTTAGTCCGTCCCCCCCGTGGGGGGACGGGTTAGAATACAATTCCCCTCCGTCGCTGGGCAGCGTCCCGTAAAAGGCGGGTAACCCAGTAGTTTGGTGGTAGGAGATTCATTCTCCGACTGGCTCGCGACCACTATCATGTCAAAGACGAACCGCCAAACATCTGATGATGTGTTCCGGTTCGATGGCATGTAAGCCAGCTCTCTCTCCCTATTCCCACCATCCCCATCCTTATTCCCTCCTTTCCTCCATCCCCCCTTAAGGTCGGCAACGCATCCACAACATTTCTAATGTTGTGGATGTCCATGGGCGAAGGTAACTACTTACCATCAGGTAGTCCTTCTGCTCGTTTGCCCCCCTTTCTTCAATAAAAAAAAAAAACATATTGTACATGAAATTTAGCACCAAAAATGGATATATTCTGTATAAAATCCTTAACTTATAAAAATCCTTTCCTACATATAGAATATGCAATTCGCAGTGCTGACTGAAGTCGAGCGCTCAATAGTATTAAGATATGCAAACACTATTTTAATATATTTTTGCATTACGTGTGTGTACTTAAGTTGCTAAATATTTACACTTATTTAGTAAATGCGGAGCTCTGCTGGAACCTTTTTCTACATTTTATAGACAAGCGATATTAATATTATAATATTTACCCTATGTTAAATTTAACTGAGCTAACTGTATTATACAGATGCTGTAAGACATATTTTGGTCAGGTTTTAGTGACTATAAATCTTTTCACTATATTTTATTTATTTTATTTTCTGCATAAACAAAATTTACGGTTCACTTTGTTTGATTTTGAAAGCTTAGAAATTCAGCATCAGAACTTTAGAAACAACGTCACAAGATTTTTATCTATGGTATAAGTAAGATCACATTTAATATTTATTTTGTAAAATAACTTTACAAATACTAAAACTACATCACTTATGTGAGATACACACTTAATGAGTGTCACTAACAAAGATAATTTCTAGTTAAAACTTTTTTGTTTCACAAAAACATGTTTAGGAAACGTATAAAAATTTTAATGCAGCGGAATCCAAACCTGCACTTTTTGGAAACCATCCAAGTGCTTAGACCGTTAAGCCAGACGTTTCATATCCGACAATGTCGATTTTTTTTACGCTTAAGGGAAAGGAAAAAAACTTATTTAATAAATATTTTAAAAGTGTTATTCAAACAATTAGGGAGTTGAAAACATTTTTAGAATCCATTATAAATTTGTGTGTGTGTGAATTACACTTAAAAAAATATATAAAACTGTTTACTTTATGTTAACAGTAAAAAGCGAATGTATAAAAACAAGTTAGTTTTGTATTTAAATATGTCCATACGTCCGCCGCACGACACTCCCCGACACTCTTGACACTTCCCGCCGACTCTACAGTAGTTAAGTATCTCGAGATGATAGCATCCATTCCAGCGAGTCCATTTTTCAATATTATCTCTTCCCGACGCGTCTTCGTCGATGGAATTACAAACTTTTAAAATTCTTTAAGCTTATTGTATTTTTCGCTCACCGTAGCTTCAGTTTCTACTATATATTTCAAATAGCAGGGACATCGATAGTCAGAGAGCCTGATGGCCAAACACGTCGTTCTCCAATGTGTGCTTGTCACCTTCGAGACATTTAGCGCTTTCGAATTAGAGTTCGACGTATTGAGTGGCGGATCTCAACGTCGCGATTTGAATTTATTTTTCGCAAGAGTAGAGAATTGATATTAGTTAAACTATAATCACTCCACCGAATGGAAAATGGAAATCAAATCCACCAAACCAATTATAATTGCAGTTAGACGCTGTCGCACTCCACTGCGACTGCGAATGATTTTCATTTATCATCGAAAACTATCCACCATCGAACTTTGCTTTTCCCAATGCACGTTTCACTTATTTTTCACCATTAAACTAATTCATTAAATATCTTATTTATTTTTTCTTTGAATAAAAATATTTGTATAGATGTCGAGTCCGGAAGCGGATTGAATCAGCGTTCAACGCATTTTCGATTGCTTAATAGTTAGTTAGTTAGTAGCAGCTTATTATTAGTATTCGTAGTATAGTATAAGTAGCATAGTATAAGTGTTGGCTACAGCCCATACCGGCCCATACAGTAACGTAATACTCCAAACCACTAGCTATTTCATTTACTATCGGACACAGCGAGGCTACAGAGGCCTACACCGACCACTTTAGTAACGAGAGGTGATTCATAGCCGAATTATATGATCTAGTAATTTACAGCAGAATAGCGTTATCTATGGAGCAAGTAAATAGGCAAATAGGCAGCGTGATATATCGGTGTAATACCGCGGGCGGGCGGCGGGCGGCGGGCTCGCTACACGCTCATTACGCAACGCTCAAATTAACTACACCTTGTTTTGAAACCACTTTATTGATTGCTCTGATATATTGTGTCGATGACTATCAAACTACCGGCTTCTAATGTATGGACTTTGAATTATTTGAAGTGACGTTTATGTATGTTTTGTCACATGTTTATTTGTTTTTTTTAATTAGATATTTTTTATAATATTATAAGTGTTATTCACGCACTTGGAAAAGAAGTTAGAAGTGTTTTTAGAAAACATATAAAATTTTGAACGCAACAGGATTTGAACCCACTCCTCTTGAAAAACATCCAAGTGCTCTGAGCGCTAAACCATGCGTTCTACCAACGCTGTTTTCAATTACTTGAAGTTTTTTCTCAAAATGTCAATTTCTAGACAAAAATTACTTAAAGATGTATTTAAAGAATTAAGAATTACAGTAATGTTTTAAGGTAAAACGATGAAATGCTTAAAATATATTAACACTGTGCTAATAAGATGCTAACATTAAATATTTACCTCATATACTTAAATCAAAGGAAAAACAAATTCTCATTAAAATAACAAGACTGTGAAAATTATAATAAAACATATTCAGATGACACTTGGCGGGTGCGGATAAATCCTTTGTGGGAATAATTTACAGCGTGAGGGGCGTCGTATTTCATACCGTATCGGACCCTCGTTGTAACCCCCGGAATGCCTTGCGTTTGCTGCGCCGGCCTCAGAGTGGGATAGAGCTACCTAACGATCAGTAAAGAAGCCAATTTGGTGTACAACTGAACCTTTAGCATATGTTACGTTATATAATAAATTGCTTTGTAAAGTATTCATATTTTTCTCGGGTTCTATACTAAATTAAAACAAATAATAATTATAGTCTAAAGATATACGTCGTCTTAAGTAATCCTAGTTAATTTTCTTAAACTGAGGTGGAACAGCATCTGAATACCATCACGATGACAGTATGTTCAATTCGCATTCGGTGAAATTATAATCTTAACTAATTTTTGTTTGTTTCTCCACTCTGGTGAACGAGACAAAGTGCGGAGTTGAGTTCCGGCACTCAACACGAATATAGTGTTTACAGTCAGACGCTGTCTCACTCCACCATAATGCCTAGACCATGTAATTCAATTCTTAATTCTTCAATCCATACTTATATTATAAATGCGAAAGTCTGTGTGTTTGTCTGTCACGCTTTCACGGCTAATCTACCGGTCCGATTTGGATGAAATTTAGAACGAAAGTAGTAAAAGTTACTGGGTCTAACATAGGCTACTTATTTTTTCAAAAATCAACCTCTAAAGGGTTTGAAATAGGGGATGAAAGTTTATATGAAAAATCTAAACCGCTTGACCGATTCTAATGAGTTTTGGCATAAATATAGTTAACAATCCAAGCTTAAACGTAGGCTACTTTATTTTTCACAAATGCGGGGTGCAGTACAACGAAACAATTACGTAGTTAATGCGGCAAAGCCACGAGCGGGCCGCTAGTTTATAATAAAGCACTAAGAATATTGTCAAATCATTTTTAAAAGTACTTATTTCTTTTCACTTTGCTATTAATAATATATAAAAATACGATATTTCTTAAACTAAATTGTTTTTTTAAATCATTTTATAATAATAAAATATAAAACGGTTACTACTGTTATCTCCCTGTACTATAGAACGATTTTTTTTCGAAACATCCCAAGCACGTTGTATAATAAAGTGACTTAGAATATATTATAAATGTAATCTTAATTTCAAAAAAAAAACATCACCTTTGACTGAGAAGGTCAAAAGTGATTCCACACAAGTAGAGCGTTTTCAAATAACAAGCAAACGGCCAACAAATTGAACCCTTAGTAAATACACTCGGAGCTGGTTTCCTGTTTCATTTCGAAACTTATATAATATTTGTGTATTTTCTCTCAGAGAAATATTTTGGTTTGAAACGAAAATATGAAGTTCTGAATAAATTATTTGAGCAAACTAAATAGTAGAGTCGCAGACGTTCACGTGACGTCGCCCCCAACGTTGTTGCATTATTTATTTAGACAACTACAAGGTGCAGTAGTTGCATTGTTAATGATTGTACGCTGGTTGAGTTAGAGCTTATTTTAGTTCGACGTCTGCTACTGCCGTTAAACTTGGTTATTTTTTGTGTAATTTTAACGTTTTTTTTTTAAATATCAATGTTAATGATCAATGTACGTGAGATAGTGATACACCTGCAGTGTGTTTGAGCTTATGCATTCTGTATAAATTGGAGGAATCCCGTAACGAACACAAGGTAATACATAATACGTAAAGAATACACTATCATTATACCAAATTTACTTACTTATAAAATGTAAAGATAAAAAGTCTGTTAAGCAAATATATCATAAAATTATTGTAACAATAAAAAATGAGGCCAGTCGTGGCAAAGTGGCACGAACGTGTGACTGGTTGTGGGGCTCGATTCCCACTCAAGGAGTGGAAATATTTGATATTTCCATTTCCTTCATTTTGAAAAAAAGAAAAAAAAATGGGCAATAAATAAGATATGAAAGGTACACCTGTTATAAATACAACTTAACCACTTTAGACGACTCGTATTGTTTTATTATTATTATTATGTTACTTTAAACAAAAAACGTGGTTGTGGCAGAACACTTTGCAGACTTAATTATTAAGAACGTCAGTTACTCTGAAATGTAATTATTCTCAGCAATATCCGGGCGTTACCCTCTCGTTGCGCCTGCACCCTCACACTGTACACTGAAGGGCATACGCGATACACCGCGAGGCTCAGGTGCTCACCTGAAATAATACATTGATGTCACGAGTTCAGCTTAATAAATAACACTCGTTCGTTTCAGAAGAAAAAAAATACACAACAACACAAGATTTGCTTTTCATAGACGTATTGTAAGCTTTTCTATATCTTTGTCTCTCTCTCTATCTTGTAGGCCCACACAGTGATAGCTATGCAGGGGATATTTACCAATTTTCAAAAGATTGAACTTTTTTTGATATAATAGAATGTTTTTTTTAGCTTCACGCTGTATCCCGCATACAGCATGGTAGGCAGAGGGAACCTAGTATTAAGACACTCCGTTACCCACTTTCCGTCGAATTCGGAGGCATTGCGTGTTAAGTGGCGGAACTTCACGCCACGCTTTGCCTTGATACCAGACCGAAGAAAATTAAAATATTAAATATTTCCACTCCTCGAGTGGGAATCGAACCCACAACCAATCGTTTAGCCACACGCTTGTGCCACTGCGCCACGACTGACAATAATAGAATGTTAAGTAATAAATTATTGTTTAAGCACAATGTAGTAAGTAAGGTGTCACAGCTGTCAAACGGCAGCTCAACAACACTAAGTAGATATAGGTACGAGGTCTTTGTTTATATAGAAATATTATATTCATAATATTCCGTGGCCACTTTGATAACGTTGACGTTTGTTAAGAATTTAAAATTCAGAATAAGTGTATAAAAATCCTGTTATACTGTTAGTGTGTTAAAAATGGCCACCGTGGCACCGTGGGACTGCTGACTGTTAACGCAACAGCTATGGTTTAGCTTTCTATCCCTATTAGAAAATGAGAAAACAATTCAAATATAATTTATATTTGAATTATATCAAATATAATTTAACAATTCAAATATAATTTATATTTGAATTATTTTCCTTCCCATTCCATTTTGGTAAGACAAAGTGTAGCGTTACGTACTACCACTCAACCTGCAACGTCGCAACACTAGATTCTATAATACCTGCTTACTGTTGTCATTGTGTGAGCCAAACATTAACCTGATAGAATAGTTAATTTGTTTATATCAACTTATATTTTTATAAAACATAATATAATAAACAAAAATTAAAAACGAGTATTCAGATGGGTGGTGGTGAAACATGCGTGTCATGTACCAATGTAATCTATATTAGTTTGCCAAATATGCAAGTGCATGTACAGTGTAATGTCGCGAGCAGGTCTCGAGGCCGGCGGAGGTCGGCAGGTGATCGCCGGAACTTAATTAATGCTATTATGTGAGGCGGCCTTTGAGCACCGACAAAGTGCCTTCCCCCCTCACCTCCTCTCGTCTTCTACAAGTACATATAATTGAAATTTCGCCTTTAACACAAGTTATTGCTAAATAATACGTTACAGAGGAAACTATGCGAGGCTTCCGAGAGGCTCACATGCACAGTACACTTGGATCGTTAATTAATAATGACGAACCTTCGGCGGGGGATGGCTCTCTCGGAGACCGCGCCGCCGCTACCCGCGCGACTGGAGGACGCGCGTGTTTGAACAGCCAGGTTATACTCTCTTTGTCTTTGCTTTTATTAATTATGTAAGGATGTAAGGATATCACATATTTCATTTGCGTGTATGTTTTTTTAAGGTACGAAATGAGAACATTGTACCATCCCCTTTACTGTGAAATTAAATT
The DNA here is from genome assembly GCA_019049465.1 of Dryas iulia moderata. Taxonomy (NCBI): domain Eukaryota; kingdom Metazoa; phylum Arthropoda; class Insecta; order Lepidoptera; family Nymphalidae; genus Dryas; species Dryas iulia. The sequence goes on from CM032435.1 coordinate 29,201, forward strand.
ATGTCGACATACGAATAAAAGAACTCTTAAGGTTTTTTGTACAATTTACTAAAATCATATATAGAAAGGGGACTATATACATGTCTATAAACATATGGAGGATAAAGATTATTTAAATTCTTTATAATTTGCACTCTTTTTTAACATTTAGTGTTGAAAAATGAAATAAGAAAATCACTCCAATACGATATCAATCTCGCTTATAACTAACTCCCAGTAAGTAAGTTCCAGTTAACTAAACTTCCCGTATGTACAGATACGCGTAGAATTTGTAGTTCGTCATTTGTAGCTGTGGTATATTAAACGAGATAACGAATGATAAGCATGAATAAATTCTACATAAACTTATCTTATGATTGTTTTACATAGAAGAGTACTATGCTAGAAATCATTCTTTGCGGAAGAATATTAAGGGAGTTTTACTGTAGATAGAAAACGATAAATAACATAGCGTATATTTAACCGTCACGTGCTCACACTAAAGCATAGGACGGCTTGTAAATAATACCAATCCTACTAGTACTACTACTACTACTACTACTACTTACGTTAATACTATTTTGATATTATCACTGTCTAAACACGAGACAGCCTGTCAAGCCAACATTAAACCAAGAAACTGGTGACGCAGCAGCCAAATATATAATATCATAAACATTTACATTCATATTTTAAAAATTGTTTAAGATTTTCACATATTATTTACATAATTCGTTAAGCTAACTAGAACACGAGGCGTGGCAGTTTCAAATGAATACTAAGTTTTGCAGATATTATCAAAATTTATTTTTACACTGAAAAAAAAAAAATACTCAACTTATTTATAATATTGAAACGATCAACGGTTAATTATTTTTGTCTCTTATTTCAACATACGAAACATACAGCAATATGAAACTGCAACTTACGAATAATTATCAAAATCAGTTCCTGGACTATTGATTTTGAAAGCTGCTTTTAGTTCCATAGAATAAGGTGAAAAAGGTGTTCATTATTAATGGAAATATAGTATATAACATTTTCATAATTAAAATATGAATTATTATTATCATTGGTTAGTTGATTAATCTTAAATCATCTGAAGTACAATTAAGATGATACTTTGTATCCGCAAAGCGTAGATTTTACATGTAATATCAAAACGTGAAACAGAAGCCAAAGAACTGCACTCCTCGCTTCTATTACACTCATTTAAATGAAATTAAATCTATGTGGTTGATAACGTCTCGCCGTCATATAAACGTTAGTTTTGCTTTACGTGTTCCCTCTGAACGACTCTTTGCGCTATTAAAATTAATGCACGAATACATTTAGGAATGTTGTGGCAACAGAAGGAGGAATGATTTCAATTCAAAACTAAATTAAGACGCACTACACTCTAAATGGAGAGTTACGCTCCAAATGAATACTAATGAAGATGTCTTGAATAAGAAAATTTTTACTTTTATATTCTATTTTCTGAGTATTTAAATATCTTTTTGGATAGTTAACTTTATGTGCGTGATAAAAAAGCTGTGAAAAAAGGAATTTACCCTTTTTCACATTGTCACGCACGCAAAATGAGTTTTAATACACCTCGCCACCAAAGTAAAATTTTACATATTTTACATTGGTTAAGAGATCGTGGTTATTCGTTTGTGCCTGAATTCTTATTTTCCATATAAATTCGGGGCCTAAAAGTTATATGTACTTCTTGCCTTAATGAAAATTTAAAAACAATACGCAAAGTGCACGTGGTCGTCTGTGGGCGCGTGTAGGTGCGCTGAGGGCAAGACGACCGCACATCCTAATTAATGTTATTATTCGCCGCCTTTGAGCTGAGACGGAGTGCTTTCGCTCCTTTGAAAATTATTCTGCACAAGTAGTAAGTACTTTGAAGTCTTAGTAAATATTTACATTTCGTACAAGTTAAAACTATTGATATCCATGTTAAAGTAAAAAAAATACGCGAGCCTCTTTATAAATGGTAAAAGGGTCTGTCGTGCAAACCATGAAAATTAAAGGTATTTTGAATGTGAACATTCCCCGAGTAGGATTTAAATCTACAACCGTCACGGGTTCAACCTAACATTTCGCATCAACGTCACGACGACACGTTTCCAATTTCAGCGACATTATTTAAAAATGGCTACTGGAATATGAAAATCCTTTTTGAAATCCCTTTATTTATTTATGCGTTTGTTAGAATTTTAATAAATCTGAATAGCAGTGTAGAGTCATACTCCAGTAGCGACGCTGGCCGCTCGCCGCCGCTAGTGAGGCTCTATTCATGGGAACTCGAGTTGTGTTGTAAAATTGTTAAAAGTTTGCAATGTAATTTTTTTATTTATTTTTAGTTAGTTTTAGTTGCTAGAACATATGTATGTAAATAATAACCAACAACCAATGTAGAATATAGAACGCTATTCTCGTTTATGTATTATACATATATTATTTAGTCATATATTTGTAATACTCAAGACCGAAGAAGTAACGTGAGGATGATGCTATTTACACTATAGAACAAAATTAACATGCAATAAAAAAATAAAATGACAGTACTTTACTTTTGTTTCCTGTAATGTATTAATACTTTACAAATAATCAAAAAGTCTTTATTCAAATAGGGCATTCATCAAAAGTACTTTTTCTCTAATCGTCATTTATAAAAGTAAATTAAGAAACAAAATATTCCTATAACTAAGAATATTCGTTTTAGTAGAAGCTTTTTACAAAGAACCGAGTTCCCGTGTTGTAAATAGCTGCACTGATCTTTGTGAAGTACACATACATATTATTGCTATATCCGCAGCATATCATGCTCCACATTAATATTCCATAAAATAAGATGCTTAAAATGTAACTAAAACAAAACTTTAATTAATAAAATAAACCTTGCACTTTACAAAAAAGCATTTCATCATATCTAAGATAGATTTAAGAACAATTCTTATCTCTTATGTGTTAGAGGCGTATCAACAAGTGTCCGTTCCACGCTCCACGCGCGTCCTCCTCTCTCTAGTAAAAACTAGCGCGTTCAATGGAGTGTTTAAAATAACGACGCCGTAAGCGGCGCCCACTTTGTTACAGCAGAGCGACGATTCATTTTGCAGACGCCTCTTTGTACTGCAGCGGACTTTAAATATATTACGTTAAAAATTACTCCCCAGTAAATTACTTCAGCATGTTTACTAAAGTTGGTATTAGAGGAAATTGAAGCGTATACGACCGTGACGTTAAGCGTAATGCGCTACGTGTCTCATATGGAAAAGATAATATGACGGCATTAAGCACAGCGGGGCACGCGTGAACGCGGTAAATGAAACATTCTGTGAATGTGGCGGACGTTATCTTTTGTAGCCACTTGTGGCGTTCGTGTAATGCGCAACGACGCGCGTAACGACGTGATGCGCCGTGACGCGCTGTGACGTGACGTGACGCAACGTGATGCGTCCGCAGGTACCAGTCTTTTGTTATGCATATTTATATTATAAATGCAAAAGTCTGTCTGTTTGTCTGTCACGCTTTCAGGGCTAATCTACCGGTTCGATTTGGATGAAATATAAAATGAAAGAAGTAAATTACCAAGGGTCAAAGATAGGCTACTTATTTTTTTCAAAAATCAACCTCTAAAGGGTTGAAATATCGGATGACAGTGTATATGAAAAATCTAAACAACTTGACTGATTTTGATGAATTTTGGAATATATTTAGTTGATAATGGATTATAATCCAAGGTACATAGGCTTTATGTTACTTTATTTTTCAAAAATCCACCCCTGACGGTTGCAATATAACGAAACAGTTATGTAGTTCACGCGGCGAAGCAGCGAGCGGGCCGCTAGTCAACAATAAATTTGAGATACTCTCTCTAATGTGTACTGGTTTCAGAATTCTTTACAATAATTTACAGAAAGGCATATTAAAACGACATCGTACTGGCCGCGGTAACTCCGCCCGTATTCCTTGAGGCGCAAGGCCGACCTCGCCAGTCGTGTCACAGCTCCACTTTGAATACTTCACTGGGACTGCTTGAGGCCTCCTTTGTCTGACTTTGTCATGTCACTTGACGTTTCGCAAAAACTTTTTCGTTCTTCGATATTTGTTCTTCATTACATAGATTGTACTTGTATGTGTATATAATTATGATATTCTAGAAATTTTTATATAATATTATTATGCCATCTAATTTTTTACTAAAACTTAGAAACGTACACGTAATTAGCGTCACATCGCGGTCAGTTCATGTACAAATTATAGAAAATTTCCTCAGCCCTGTATTTTTAAATGTTCTAGTATCATATGCACCACTGTGGTCGAAGTAAATCATGTCTCATATAATTCAAATGTATACTCTTTAAAATATTGAGCGTCACACATTAATATATATATATAAGGACACTATAGCACATTTTTTTAACTCGGATAATAAAATAATCCAACGGAGCTTGGTTTTACATAATTTAATATATAATTTCATTAAAATACCTATAAAGAAAAGAATGAAGTGTCTTATCATTAAGTTTAGTCTATCCATTTAGAACAAGTAAGAAATAAATACAAACAATAGTATAAAAGTAGTAAGAAAAATTAACCGTCTCGTAACTGTGAAGATAAGTCTGCAGTATACTTTACTTTGAAAGTTATGATAATCTAGCGTGTTATGTAATCAGATGACGCTTAATTCTTGTATTAATTATATACATATATATGTAAAGGTAGCAAATGTGTGAACGTCCCCGCTAACTCATACCTGTCTAATTACTTTACTCGTGTCTTAGTTCTACTTTGTTAACTACAAATGAACGTACCGCAGTTTCTCGTGAAACTACGTATAACGAGCTTTGATACAAATAAAAATAGAAGTACGTCATATAAATAGGTTATTACTGTCAGGTGTATTAGTGTAGATAGATAGTAGGTAGATTAGTATACGTGTACTGTACTACACACTGTTCCTTATTGGGCGTAGAATGGCATCGTGGTGTATATAAACTATTTTAGTGGTATAAGTAAGTATTTTAATAGTATTGTCTTAGAGCTGGATAAAGCAGATGTCTAAAACGACAGAAAGAAAGGAATGATGTTCTTCTTGTGTGAGACTTCTAATGTAATTATTTCTGTCAATTTGACTAATAAAAATATTAGAGACGCACGTATATTGATCATATTAACTAATTGTAACTTATATTAGCATTTCTAAATAAAGTAAAAACGTGTTGTAATTTGTAACAGATATTGTACAAGCGCCATATATTACGCTAACCAGCGGGTCGATCTCCCGAACAAAAAGGCATTTGCCCAAACAAATCTAATTGAAATGGGAACTTCGTTCTGACGAGTTGTGTTCAATTTTTTTCTCTATTTTCGCACTCTCATAAACCGCTTTACCCTCTTTTGTAAAAGCTCGCTCGCGTTTCTTTTCAGCGCCATTTTGACATAATCATTTAAAGTAGGTTCATTTTTGGCCTAATGAAAGAAATTTTCAAAATGCGTAAAATATACTCTTGGTTTTTTGTAATTTACCATAAAAGTCCGTAAAGATATGAGAGTAAAGTTGATATTCGCTGTGTAGAACACGTGAATGTGGGTTACCATACATCGCTGCTTCATTACCGCTAACGAGTGAGTGCGTTATCGTTAGCTCCTTCCGCCCGCCTTGCGTCCCGCCGCGAGGGCGCGAGGGCGCGAGGGCGCGAGGGACGCGGGACGCGGGACGCAAATATACTCTTTATATTGACAATCTTTTGTGTTCCCGAGAGTACTTTGTTGGTAATCCAACCGTGAAGCCAAATGTTGTGTCGCTGGAGGATAATAGCCTCGTCTGATGACTCGCGCGACGTCGAGTGAAATTACACATTTGTGTCATCATTTAATATATGCTTTTTAATAACAAGGATTTTTATTTAAATTTTTATACATAAATGACATGTTATAATATGATTTTGACAAATATTTAGATTTATACTATATACTAAGATTTACTACTCCTAACAGATGGGGACCACCGCCTCTCTAATAATATGTTCCTCTCGTTCACGAAATTGACGTAGAAGAGATACTATGCCTTGATTTTTTATATCCTGTAATGTGCGGAGAACAACGAATTAAAACTGCTTGTAGTATTGTTGTTTTTATAGGCAAGTTCAACGCTTTATTTGACAGTCCAATATTCAACCGACGGAGACTGTCGCATTTGCTTGTACCATACAACCCACACGCAGTGCTAAAGAAAAAAACAGCTTTACGATTTTTCGCTCATAGCAAGATTGTCAAAGAGTGCCTAGTGTCAAGACACTCCGTTCCCCACATTCCGCTGAATAACAGAACTCAACGACACGCTTTGTACCTATTATGTACCAAAGCGACGAAATGAAAAGTTAAATATAATCATTCCTCCGAATGGAAATCGAACCCACAATCATCTCCTTACAATCAGACGCTGTCTCATTATGCCACGGTATATCAACATTTTTATTTTCAATTTTTTGCATGTTACACAAACATATGGAAATATAAAAAAATATAATATCAGAGATAATTGCCGTACAGGAATTCAATGTGGAGCCATTTCATATTCAGCTTTATGTGTTTTATGTTTCTACACATTTACTATGAGAACATTAAGCCAGGTTCAAATAGCTGCATTTAAATTTAACTTTGCCTAAGGTTGAATCGATACTAAGCGAGTAAGAGCTCGCGCTCTGTAATTTAAAAGCCTATTCAACGGAATCCCGCAACCATTCACGTAAATGTGACATAAAATTGTAACAGTATGGAAGCTTTTAAGTTTTTCAGCGTAAATCGTTTAACAAGGATCCTATTATAAGGACACGTAATACATTTTGCGGCACAATTGCATTAGTATAAGAGGCGCTTTTAAAGCGGCCTTTAACTTTACGTAAGAAGCTCATATTTTATAGAAGAGAAGGTATTTATAATCATTTATAATGATTTTATAATTATGGCTATTTTTATAATGATTTTATAATTATGGCTATTTACTATTAATTACTTCTATGCCAACGACACGAGACGGTTGTGGGTTTGATTGTCACTCAGAGGAGAAATTGTATGAACTTTTTTTCATTTCCCCGCTGTTTCAAGATAATGTACGATGTTCATTTCAGTTAAATTCAATATACTTTACATCTTGATGTTAGGAAAAACATGTCAAAGTCAAAGTCACTTATTCACAATAAACTCACTCATTACCCAATTTTTGTATAATTATATTCTTATAAAATTATTTACCACTGTTACATAAATTGTAATAGTTTTATACAAAGTAACTCAATTTATTTACGAGGACGGATGTTAAAGTTTCCTCGCATCCTGTTGTAGTAGTGCGGCGTATCCTTTACATAACGTATTAAATCTGTCCCCTCTGACGACTGAGACGCCTCTGACAAGCGGTTACGCGCGCTCGGGGACAAACAACGCAACTCCACACGTGCCAGAGTGACTTTCGACTTGCTTTCTGAAGGCGTAAGCTTGTTTTTCCAGCAAAACATCCCCGGTCCCCTAAAACCTGCCACGTACACATTCTCTCGACGTCGCGTCAAAACTTATATGATTCACAACATTTGTGCGTAATTAGCGAGAGGAGATAAAATTAACGCCCGCCAAGTTAAATGCTTATTTAAATGAGTTTAAATTGAGTCTCCACACGTGGTTGTGTCGACGTCGCTGCTCTCGTAGACGCCGTCGTCTCTAACTTGTTATCTCTAAGTTTTCACAAGTGTTTAATTACTTTGAAATGTTCGTAATGAGCTTTATTCCAACATTATGCGGCGAAACATCTGCAAAATGATTACGGTAATACTCGTAACGACGTAATTATATTAGTACGCACTTTTACGTACGTATAAGCTCATTTTTCTCATCTCAAAAAATGGGAAAAGTTGGTTATTTTTGCCAGAAACATTTATATTCCAGAGACTCTCATTTACTATTATAATAGACGTAAGACATGAATAGGGCTAAAATATTAAAAAATATTTCTCTTATATTCACATGTATTTACTTATTATTACTGCTATTTAATATTTAATTTATTAATGTGCGCCATTTTACATATGTACATGTATATATAATATGTTAATTTAGCCTTAAAAACCTGGTACCTAAGAAAAAGCTCTGCGTTAAGTTCTATCATTTTACCCGCAATACCTCAATACGGGGCAAGAAGTGGAGTATGGTGTGTCTTGACACGCCATATTCTTTTTTTTATGGAATACAGGAGGCAAACGAGCAGAAGGCCCACCTAGTGTTAAGTGGTTACCTTCGCCCATAGACATCCACAACATAAGAGTTATGGATGCGTTACCTGCCTCGGGGATGTAGGACAGAAGGAGGGAGGAAGGATGAGAATGGTGGGAACAGCTGGCTTACATGCCATCGAACCGGAACACATCATCAGATTTTTGGCGGTTCGTCTTTGAAACGATAGTGGTCGCGAGCCAGTCGGAGAACGAATCTCCTACCACCAAGCTACTGGGTTACCCGCCTTTTACGGGACGCTACCCAGCGGCGGGGAGGAATTGTATTCTTAACTCGTTCCCCCACGGGTGAAACTCTTCACACTCAGACTACCTTGAAAAAGCATGCAGCTACCATAAAACCGTAGGCCATACAATCTTATGGCTGAAGAGACACGACTAAGGCTAAAGGAATCCCTTAGGTTAGGTGAGAATATCGAGTCAAGACACTCTGTTCTTAACTTTTTAGTTGAATCAGAGACATTGCGACATTGCGTGAGAATCATTGCGACATTGAATGGCGAACTTTGACCTCTTTTTGTTTAGTCACCAGTGCAGAAAAATGAAAATAATTAAAACATTTCTCGAATGAGACTGAATCCATAACTATTGTCTAAACACACGCACTGCGCCCATGCGCACAATGGTGAAGTATAATAATTTGTAGTACGAAATTATGAAAATTTGTTATCATAAATTTTTATTCGTTAAACAAAATCCATTTTGCTGATATATTTAGTGAAAAATTTAATAGTGCATATTTTTATTTGATTAAGTTTTTATTTTTACATCAAATTATGTTACGAAGTGTGAACTATTGCAAATCTGTTTTCATACTTGCAAACTTCATATACACTATACAAAGATTACGCAACAGTAAATTTGTTTGACGCGTCCCTCGTTTACGGTACTGAAATAATATTGTATTTATATTGAGATTATTTAATAAACAATTTATAAAAAAAACTATTATTTATAAAAAAATATCTGGATATTCCTGTACAAGGTTTTACCAGTAAAATTATTTTTCTATAAATATTATAATTCTGAATTTCTACTTGAACTCTAGCTGTATGTGAAGTTACATCTTATAAATATATATATCCTTTTTGTCATATAGAGGTAAACAAAAACATAAAATTAGAGAAAAACATCTAGATAATGTATAAAGTTTTGAACAAATTTTTTAACGAATTTTGTATCGCTAAGCCATCGCCAAAGCGCCTGGACGGCTTCCAGAAGCCGCGGGTTCGAATCCTGCTCTGTTAAATTTTTTAATATGTTTTTTAGATGTATTTTTTTATGGAATAAAGGAGGCAAACGAGCTGAAGGCCCACCTGGTGTTAAGTGGTTACCTTCGCCCATAGACATCCACAACATTGAAGTTATGGATGCGTTGCCAGCCTTGGGAATGTAGGACAGAAGGAGGGAGGAAGGATGGGAATGGTGGGAATAGGGAGAGCTGGCTTACATGCCATCGAACCGGAACACATCATAAGATATTTGGCGGTTCGTCTTTGACACGATAGTGGTCGCGAGCCAGTCGGAGAACGAATCTCCTACCACCAAACTACTGGGTTACCCGCCTTTTACGGGACGCTACCCAGCGGCGGGGGGGAATTGTATTCTTAACCCGTCCCCCCACGGGACAAAATGTTTATTGTAAATGTGTATGTTTTCTAGATGTCTTTTTCCATTTCCTAAGTTTTTGAATAACACTTTAATATGTTGAAAAGTATTAAATTAGAGTATTTGATTTCAAAACAGTATCAAAGTAATTAAGGAGCATTTTAGTAACAATAGATCTACCGCGGTTTTCAATAGCTACTGTGCTGCATACGTACGTACAAGCACATTCGAGTGTATGTAGGTGAGTCGACCGCAGGCAGAGTTAATTAATGTCATTACACGCCGCGGCCTTTGTGAGCAGATTGCTTGCTCAGCTCGATTTGTCTGTTGGCCTTCGTTTGCTCTACGTACTCTAAAACGTTGCAAAAATCTACAGCTTAATATGTTAATTTAACGTCGAATCTTTGATATGTATACTTTTGTATGTAGAAAATATTGTTTACAATATTAGTTACTTAAAATTATATTATAAACTGTTAACTATACTTCCCTTGTGTGTATTTTGGTGTTATATAATAATAAAATATATCTACATCCATCTTCATCTGGTATGTAAACCCCGTTTTAAGGAATAAAATGAATTCTAACATTGTATTGACACTGACATATCGAGGTCTGATACGACGGGTGGGCTCAATTGTGTATTCAGTAGGATATATTTAATACATATAAAAACACGAATATATCCTAAATCTTCAAAGCGTTAGTTGTATAACGCAGGCATTCAGATATTCAATGTTAATTTAAGGAAAACTTAAGCGAATATTAGCTTCACGTCAAACGCACGGCGTGAGAGTGTGAGCGACGTACTTGTTACGTATAAATTACATGCGAGCATTCTTGAAGTTATTAATATCTTGGTACTAAAATAGCTCACTATTCTGTAAGAACGTATATTCTTTTCTTTATCCTATTATTAAGGGTAAGGTCAGTGATTGTTAAGAAAGTCCACACTTATCTTTATATAATCGTTCGTTTTTACCAATTTCGGAATATAATAACTATATTTCAAATGGGATCCATTTCCCAAAGAGGAAATCGAACCGACAACTGTCAAATGTAATAAGACACGAGATTTGTGAGATGCAGCAAAATATTGTGTGTGATTTACTATTTATTTTAGCTATAGCAAGCATGTTATCTTTAGAAAGAATCTATGTGCATTTGTTGTCCATGTTTCAGTAGAAGCAGTTCCTTAGTAATTTAAAAATACTATCTAAATAGAGCAACAAGAAAGCACTAAATGTCAAATATAACAAATATATAAGCGTTAAAATAGAATGTAGGTTACATTTTTCGACCGCTATATTTATTGTCGTAGCACGTAGCATGTCTACGAGCGTAGCAAGTGGCGTAGTGCGGGGCTACGAGAGCTACGAGGGCTACGGGAGCTACGGCTACGGGAATAGTTGACGCGATAAAAGACGACGTTGAGTTGTACGTGAGACCGGTATCTGTTGGCAACTAGCGTAACGCTTGCTTTATCTTTAATAAATAAATTAAAAACTACTACATTTTTTTAAATTTAGAGTTTTATAAAAAATAAAGCTTTTAGTATGGGTTATATAGATTACATTTAAATATATAAGTATAAGATATTTGAAACACAATTAATCTTAAAACTCATCTTTTCATTTCTTTGCATCGTACTATCGCCAACCTTTATTTACATTTATTAAAATTCAAATACGTTAACTATACAGTACTCTTACCTTATTCCATAAATAACGAACCTTGACTAACTTAACGTGTCAGAATAGACAAATGACGCTACTGAGGAGGTGTGTCATGAGTATACTATAATTACATAAAGTAAAATACGAATTGTTTGAAACAATCTTAAATGAAAACTGTTTTAGTCATTATTAGTATGGAAAATATATGTAACTTAAGGAGACTCGTCACCATGCATTATGAGCGTTTGCATGCAAAGTGGTACATTGAAAAATGTGCTACGGGGCTCACACTATTACATATCGTAAAGTGAGATGCTGAAAAAGTAATATAAGAGTTTTATATAAGTGTTGTGTTTATTGAAAACGAAATCACAATAGAATATATATTAAATGAAGACATCAGTCTGATGAAATATCTTAACCGAATGCAGCATTTTAAAATAATTTCCAACAGAGCGCAGGCTCTCGGGGCGCGCACAATGGGGAGCGTGGCGCTGATATTTCACTAATGCATATTAAACTACAAAATGTAACCATTGAGAATATTTGCAAGACCTATACAAAATATTCTTACTACTTACTAAATTATATATTTTGATACCTATCCAAGTTATTCAAAAGCGTTGCTGTTGACTTTAATATAAGGCTCTTACAATTTTTCTGCACACGTTAATGTTAATGTGGTTCATTGCGCTTCGTTTACGTTTCTATTTACACTTATATATTCACTCAGTCATCTCCTACGTTTTATGAATCATAAAAAATACATATGTTAGTTTTATGTTGTAATTGAAAACATAATATTTTGTAATGACCATTATCTCAAAATCGACTAAAACCATAATAAGTAGTTTATTAAAATATAAAAAAGTAAATAAGGTATTTTTTTTCTTTTGACATCTAAAATATTCAAATTTTCTGTAACTAGTATATTTGTATAGCTGCAATTTAAAATAAAGCAAGTTGCCGCACACGTTCCGTTTCGGCCTGTATCTGCGCGCCGCACTCGACTCGCCCGCGCCGTCCCACTTTCCATTCTGTAATCTGAACTGAATAAACTCTAAAATGGCAGACGTCAACGTCGACGTCAGATGAACTCTTTTCTTCAATAATGGCTGCTTCTGAAGCGGCAAAAAATATGTGATCGCGAAATTGCCAATTTTAACTCATATTAAATGTTACGAGAATCGAGGAGGCGTAAAATGTAACGACTTATTGCAGTTGTGAAAATATTAAAAGCACTAGCGAGTGCTGCGCTCTCACGTTTGTGTTTTATTTAATAATATTAAAGTAAAGCTTCGCGCATTATATGCATTATGCAGCTGTGCGCTTGCGAGGTGGTCTGTGAAACTCAAAAACGTATACGCGAATATAGTTTTTTGTAAAAAGTATGCGAACGGAGAGGTTTGAATTTCAACATAAATAAAGTCTATGTATTTAAAAGATACTAAAGGGGCCAGTCGTCCACCTCTTAACACGCAATACCTCCGAATTAGGCGAAAAGTGGATAACGGAGTGTCTTAACACTAGTTTCCCCCTGCCTACCCTGATGTGTGCGGGATACAGCGTGAAGCTATAAAATAATAAATTAAATATTAAACACATTATCGTACAATATGTATTTTCCATACTTTTTTAAACAAAGTAACATTTGTTTTTACACGCCGCCCACTATTGCTAATCTTAAAAGGCTAATTATTATTTTTCGTTTTCTATGGAGAGTAAATATAGCAAAAGCAGAAGATCATAGAACACAGAGCAAGAGTGTGGAGCATCTTTGCTTAAATTCACATTAAATACGATATTTAGAGTTTTGTAAAAAGATCATCAAGAGCTTGATATAACTATATATAGGTATAAAGCTTAACATAGTTACATTAAATACATAAAATGTAAAATGTATTATTTAAATTTCAAAATTTCTATTTCATATAATTTTAATTTCAAAAGTTTAGCGTTCTTTACAAATAAATTTATAACTATGATATTCCTTTGTTTTATGTTTGTATGGAATGTTGAAAAATATTTGAAATTGTTGCAGCAGTGCGTGTAAGTTATTTCGAGTACACATTATTCGTTTTTCAACGAGTCCGATGAAATCCGCATCGATACGATATTGTCAATTTGTTTTCGGAACAAATCAAATATTTATATATTGTTAATATTTATATTGTACAAGTTATGAATACACCAAGAACGCTTCGCCCGATGCGTCCGCTGGAAACAGTCGACTGGAACAATAACAACTATATAAACACCCAATTGTATGAAACGTTGCAGAGGGCAGAGGGTAACGTAGCGCGATTGGGGAGCTTCGGGGTGAACACGCAGTTATTGTAGATTCAATTCTCACATTTTATTTTGATAACATCGACCTAATAATTTTTCAGCCTTGTAAGTCTTACTGAATATTATGACCACTTTTTTATATATTATAGGCTCACGTTTGATCACATCAAACCCGATGTTAAGCGTTGATGTAGTCTACGATGGCACACGCTTACCTAGAAGATACCTCTACTGTTGACTTGAAGATCCTCTATAGAAATTTTAGAAATTTTAGACAAATTGGAACACAGTGAAATTCCAACCCGCACTTCGAGCCTTCTGGAAACCGACCAAGCGCTGTGACCGCTAAGTCATACGTTGTACTACTAGCTACGTCGAAAGTCTTGTTCATTTATTAATTTATTTTTTTGGAAATGGCACTTTAAAACTAAATATTACTTCTACGGAATGTCAAGCAGCCTTGTAATAAATATTGCATCTGTATAAGAAGTTCCCTCTGACTACAGCGAACTCGCTGACAAGGAAAAGGGTAGCAAGATTTAAACTTACTACATTTAAAATTTTAGTTATTTATATGATGCATTCGTTCTTATCAAATCTTACATGCATTGCTTAATTGCAATACATAAGTAGATATGTGTATTTTCAAAATGTTTATATATTTAAATTTTAACACGATCATTTAGAATTAACCGAAAACTTATTGTACTAAACATAACAAAGAAAAGCCTCACATATAAGTTACAAACGCACAAAGCAACCTACAGTACTTTACGAATATAACACCTCTTAATAACACACTAAATAAAACTAACGTCTCAGAAAAGAAAAGTACACAATATGCCTTAATAGTTATTTATTAGGAAATATAACAGTCGGGTGGGACGTCGCAATAACTCAAGGCGATAGTGCGAGGGGGGAGGGAGTCACTGATTCCGTTCCGAGTCTACCTGAGTTAATCGCTTCCTCTCCATAAAGCTGCTTTAATGCCGCGACCTCGGCTGATAACAAAGGAGAAATATTGTAGCGTTCGCACCCGAGACCTGAGCGCCGGCTTCCGAGCCGAGCAAATTATAATGTACATATGGGTTACTTGTATTCTTATTGTCCTATTGTTGTTTATAGCCGTTTTAGTAGTTATATTTTTTGGATCGTTGAGGCCATTTAACACAAACGTTTAAATTACTATGAATAAATAAAATAAATAAATAGCTTCACGCTGTATTCCGCACATAGCAGGGTAGGCAGAAGGAACCTAGTGTTAAGACACTCCGTTCCCCACTTTCCGCCGAATTCGGAGGCTTGCGTGTTAAGTGGTGGAACTTAACGCCGCAACGCCTACTATGAAGTATGAAGTATTCATTATTAATTACTATGAAGTTACTGAAAATCTTATTTTACATTAGGGTAATTGACACTAGGTTATCTCTGCAAACATAGTTATTCAAGAGTAAGTATTATTAAGCTGAAAAACATTTTGAAGCTTAACTAAGTAAAATAAAAGTAAGTAAAGGAAATAAGAGTAAAAATCATTAGATGATCATATGAATATATTAATTATTGTTTATATCATAATAGATTGGCAGAGGCATAGAAAACCACACGGTATCTATGCATCATTACTTTCTGTAATCTAAGCTTGTGTGCAACTTTTAATGTGCTGAGTATACGATATATCGCAGCAGCATTGAAGTAACTATTACTCTTTATTCTAAAATGAGGTTAAAACAATTAACCATATTGGAGGCTAAACTGTGTCTTAATATAAAGAGATTTTTTCCTACAGACAGCGGTAACCTCGAAAAACTGCCTCTTTCTGTTAACTTGAAAAATAAGCATAGCATTTAATTTGCAATATCATGTTACAAACGTTTTATTGTTTCAATGAATACTATAATATTCCACAAATTATAAATTAAATAAACAGCCTTATATAAGCGTTATAGCAGTCGCTGTGTGGAATGTTAATGCTCCGTGGTTTGGTCATCTCGAGCATCCACGCTTACTTCGCAATGCCTTGTAAATGCTCTCTAGACAATCATTAATTCTACTTCCTCGAATATTCCGCGGCCACGGAATCTCCATTTCGTACAACCGCCAGTACTGCGCGGCTGCGGGAGGAACGACCGCCCGCCGGCGTCAAGTAAGAACGCTTTAACATGAAATTAATTATGCACAGAATGTAATTAACTTTTTGAAAATATTACGTGCGCTCTCCTTACAACTGTTTAACTTAACGTGAAATTGTAAAATATTTGCATCATTATATTACGAGAATATATTTTAATGTTATGTTTATTTATACAAATTTGTTTGAGTAGAGTGTGGGATGCTTATAAATATTTTATATCTTAACATGAAACTGGTGAAACAGAAACTAAAGAATACTGTACCATATCATATCCATACTTATATTATAAATGCGAATGTCTGTCTGTTTGTCTGTCACGCTTTCACGGCTAATCTACCGATCGGATTTGGATGAGACTTAGAATGAAAGTAATATAACGAAACAGCTATCGGTGTAGTTCATACGGCCAAGCCGCGAGCAAGCCGCTAGTACACATATAATTTATAATTGTAAACACGATGAATTATTTCCTAATTTCGGTCTGAGAAAAATACGAAATATATGTGTGTATTTACTCAATATTTACTTCTTTCTCAACTTGCAAAATACGAAAAAAGGAATATCTCTGTTAACGGAGAACGAAGTGTCTTAATTCTAGGTTCTTAAAAATTTAGAGGTGACAAACAATATGTTTATTTGGTACATTTATATTGTTTAAAACGATGTCGCTACCATCTGTGAAGTATGCTGTTTCCGCGATAGTCTCATTTCTACGTTTATATATACATACTTATACGTACATTTACATATATCTGTATAGTCACGATAAACCCTCACGCAAGGGCGGAAAGGACCTAATGAAGGACAGGAAGAGATTCAATATGTTCATATATCTAAACATATTTCCTTGCGCCGCTACAAAAGAATATTACCTTTGAAATACTTGTATTTATAGCCCGTACAGGAAATCTAGATCAACCTCATGCTTTACGTATGGATGTGATTTTCTGATAAAAATATAATCAAAAAATGATTAAAGGAATTGCGTTTTATAACTATCTAAAAGTTTAATTAAAAATTCTTGAGAACAAAACTAAGATGGAGGTTATGGAAAATTTATATACGAGTAACATTATACTAATAGGTGAAGGAGAAACTTTATACATGGTTTTTCGAAAATCATGTGAACGTGGGGGAGTGTTAATTTCGAGACAGTTTAAATTCATGTGGAGTTAATTGTAGCTCCACATACATTAAAACTGTCCCGAAATTAACATATTTATAAGTAAGCAAAAATGTATGTCAACTTAATAGGTACCTGTTAAGTTGACTATAATAAATATAGCTTCACGCTATATCCCGCACACAACAGGGTAGGCAGAGGGAACCTAGTGTTAAGACACTCCGTTCCCCACTTTCCGCCGAATTCGGAGGCTTGCGTGTTAAGTGGCGGAACTTAACGCCGCGCTTTACCTCGACACCAGAGCGAAGAAAATGGAAATATAATTTCCACTCCTAGAGTGGGAATCGAACCCACAACCAGTCGTTTACAGTCACACTCTTGTGCCACTGGACCACGACTGGCCACAATCTTATCTATAAAAATGAATCGCCGAATGTGTTGCTAAGCGCAAAACTAGGAGAAAGGGTGGACCGATTTCGCTAATTGTTTTTTTAGAATATTTCTTGAAGTACGAGGATTGTTGTTAAGGAGAAAAAATACAAAAAAAAACTGGAAAAGTCTTAAAACGACACTTTTCTATCCTGCCATACAAAATATTCGTTATAATTATTAAAAGTCAATTTGAACTTTAATACCATACCATAAAGTTTAAATGTTACTGGAGAGGTTTCGAGATGGCAAAAAAGTTTAAAATAAAAAACAAAATTAAAAATTTTGAAAAAACCCCCGACGGTTTAATTGTAATTGAAAAAGGATAAAATAACTAGAAATCCCCCGCCTAAAAGAATATATGTAACGAGATGATGGGGACGACTTCGTCGGAGCTGCCATTACTTTAAGTTTGCTAACTTCTCCTAGGTTTTCATGCTGTTAAAACAGGTTTAGGAAAAAATTCAAATATTAATATGAATTTACAGTTTTGATAACTGGTATTCCTTTTAAAAACTTTAAGAACGAAATCTATACTGTTAGCTACTACATTTACAATAGAGGTTGCAACTGGCAGCCCCCGACGAAGTTGTCCCCATCATCTCGTTACATATATTCTTTTAGGCGGGGGATTTCTAGTTATTTTATCCTTTTTCAATTACAATTAAACCGTCGGGGGTTTTTTCAAAATTTTTAATTTTGTTTTTTATTTTAAACTTTTTAAAGTGAATAGATACACATTATATATTATTACATAATTTCGAAATACTTTATATTAATCTTCATGCAAATCCAAAAGAAATTATAAGCCCAATGCTTTCTGGTTATCAAATGCCTATTGCAGCGCCTGGCAGATTGTCACCGTAACATTTTTAGGAAACTTAAGTCTAACCAAATCAGTGAAAATCACAAAACCCACTAGTAGTTTTGATTTTGAACAAACTAATTTATACTGGAGCGCCCCGTGGTAGTTTGTGATATGCCATATAAAAACACGCAACAATTAAACCTGAACCTATCACAGAAAACCGCATCTAAATAGGTTTCACACAAAAATACAAGCAAATGCTTACTACAGCGCCCCCTGGTGAGGTGTCACCACGACACATATTCGAGAACACGCGCTAATTGAGCCTGATCCTATCGTTGAAAACTGCATCAAATTCAGACTCGTAGTTTTAACTTTGCACCATCAAATGTTTAATGCAGCGCCCCCTGGTGAGTTCTTAACGTAAAAAAAAACTAAAAACATACACCTAGTAAAGGTAAATCTAATACTGAAAACTCTGTCCAATCGGACTAGTAGTTGTGGTTTTACATTAAATATTACAAACAAATGTTTACTGCAGCGCCCCCTGGTGAGTTAACACGATAAAGCATATCCAAGAACAAGCACTAATTAAACTTGAGCTTATCACTGAAACTGCATCCAAATCGAATTCGTCATTTTAGCTTTGCACAAACAATATTTTACTGCAGCGCCCCCTGGTGACTTGTCATCGTAATATAAATTTAAAAACATGCTCTAAGCAAAGCGGAATCTAATACTGAAAACTCTTTCCAATCGTACTAGTCGTTTTTGTTATACACAAAAAATGGAAGCAGCTACTTACTGCAGCGCCCCCTAGAGAGTTGACACATACTTGAAAATATGCACTAAGTAAACATACATGACACATATATGAAAATATGCACTAAGTAAACTTGAATCTATCATTGAAAACTGCATTCAAATCGGACTCGTAGTTTTAGTTTTGCACAAACAAATGTACTTACTGCAGCGCCCCCTGGTGAGTGATCACCGTAACACATATATGAAAAGATGCACCAATTAAACCTGAACCTATCGTTGAAAGTTTCATCAAAATCGGACTAGTAGTTTTTACTCTACATAAACAAATGTTTACTGCAGCGCCCCCTGGTGAATTTTCACCGTAACGAAAAAATAAAAATCTTAAAATATGCACGAAGCAAAGCTTAATCTAGTTCTGAAAATTCTAGCCAATCGGATAAGTAATTTCGGTTTTTACCCGCGACGGAACGGCGACTGTATATGTGTTTGGGGTGAGAGGTTGTTTGTTTGTTTGTTTGTTTGTTTGTTTGTTTGTGTGTTTGTGCAAATTACTATGTCAATTATTTCCAAAACTATAAGTCCAATTTTGATACGGTTTTCTATGATAGGTTAAGGTTCAATTGGCGTATGTTCTTAGATATGTCTTATTGCCTTAACTCACCAGGGGGCGCTGCAGTAAGCATTTTACGTGAAAACGAATGTTTTCAATTATCTCAAAAAATAATCGTCTGATTTCAATAGATTTTCAGTGGTAGATTCAGGTTTAATTGGTGGATGTTCTTGGATATGTTTTATCGTGTCAAACCACCAGGGGGCGCTGCAGTAAGCATTTGTTTGTACTTTTTTTGTATTTATTTGTCTAAAACCGAAACTACTGCTCCGATTGAAAAGAGTTTTCATAAAAACATTCATCTTTGCTTGATGCATATTTTAAGATTTTTCTTTTTTTGTTACGGGGAAAACTCACCAGGGGGCGCAGCAGTAAACATTTGTTTATGCAAATCAAAAACTACTAGTCTAATTTCGATGTAACTTTTAAGGGTAGGTTCAGGCTTAATTGGTGCGTCTTTTCATATACATGTTATAGTGACCACTCATCAGGGGGCGCTGTAGTAAGCATTTGTTTGTATTTTTTTGTGTAAAACCAAAAATTTTCTTGTATTTATTTGTCTTAAACCGAAATTACTTATCCGATTGGCTAGAGTTTTCAGAACTAGATTCAGCTTTGCTTTGTTCATATTTTAAGATTTTTGTTTTTTAGTTACGGCGAAAATTCACCAGGGGGCGCTGCAGTAAACATTTGTTTATGCAGAGCAAAAACTACTAGTCCGATTTAGATGAAACTTTCAACGATAGGTTCAGGTTTAATTGGTGCATCTTTTCATATATGTGTTACGGTGATCACTCACCAGGGGGCGCTGCAGTAAGTACATTTGTTTGTGCAAAACTAAAACTACGAATCCGATTTGAATGCAGTTTTCAATGATAGATTCAAGTTTACTTAGTGCATATTTTCATATATGTGTCATGTATGTTTACTTTGTGCATATTTTCATGTATGTGTCAACTCTCTAGGGGGCGCTGCAGTAAGTAGCTGCTTCTATTTTTTTGTGTAAAACCAAAACGACTAGTACGATTGTCAAGAGTTTTCAGGATTAGATTCCGATTTACTTAAAACATGTTTTTAAATTTATATTACGGTGACAAGTCACCAGGGGGCGCTGCAGTAAAATATTATTTGTGCAAAGATAAAATGACGAATTTGATTTGGATGCAGTTTCAATAATAAGCTCAAGTTTAATTAGTGCATGTTCTTGGATATGTTTTATCGTGTTAACTCACCAGGGGGCGCTGCAGTAAACATTTGTTTGTAATATTTAATGCAAAACCACAACTACTAGTCCGATTGGGCAGAGTTTTTAGTATTAGAGTTACCTTTACTTGGTGTAAGTTTTTACGTTTTTTTTACGTCAAGAACTCACCAGGGGGCGCTGCATTAAACATTTAATTATGCAAAGCTAAAACTACAAGTCAAATTTGGATGCAGTTATCAAAGATAGGATCAGGCTTAATTAGTGCGTGTTCTCGTATATGTATCATGGTGACACCTCGCCAGGGGGCGCTGCAGTAAGCATTTGCTTTTATTTTTTGTGTGAAACCTATTTATACGCAGTTTTCTGTGATAGGTTCTGGTTTAATTGTTGCGTGTTTTTATATGCCATATCACCAACTACCACGGGGCGCTCCAGTATAAATTAGTTTGTTCAAAATCAAAACTACTAGTGGGTTTTGTGATTTTCACTGATTTGGTTAGACTTAAGTTTCGTGGAAATGTTACGGTGACAATCTGCCAGGCGCTGCAATAAGCATTTGATTACCAGAAAGCATTGGGTTTATAATTTCTTTTGGATTTGCATGAAGATTAATATAAAGTATTTCGATATTATGTAATAATATATAATGTGTATCTATTCACTTTAAAAAGTTTAAAATAAAAAGCAAAATTAAAAATTTTGAAAAAACCCACGACGGTTTAATTGTAATTGAAAAAGGATAAAATAACTGTAAATCCCCCGCCTAAAAGAATATATGTAACGAGATGATGGGGACGACTTCGTCGGGGGCTGCCAGTTGCAATCCCTATTTTAAATATAGTAGCTAACAGTATAGATTTCGTTTTAAAGTTTTTAAATTACCAGTTATCAAAACTGTAAATTCATATTAATATTTAAATTTTTTGGGAACCTGTTTTAACAGCAAGAAAACCTATGAGAAGGTTTGTGCAAACTTAAAGTAATGACAGCCCCCGACGGAGTCGTCCCCATCATCTCGTTACATATATTCTTTTAGGCGGGGGATTTACAGTTATTTTATCCTTTTTCAATTACAATTAAACCGTCGTGGGTTTTTTCAAAATTTTTAATTTTGCTTTTTTTAGACAAATAAATACAAGAAAAATTTTAGTTTTACACAAAAAAATACAAACAAATGCTTACTACAACGCCCCCTGATGAGTGGTCACCATAACACATATATGAAAAGATGCACCAATTAAGCCTGAATCCATCCTTGAAAGTTTTATCTAAATTGGACTAGTAGTTTTTGCTCTGCATAAACAAATGTTTAGTGCAGCGCCCCCTGGTGAGTTTTCCCCGTAACAAAAAAAGAAAAATCTTAAAATATGCACCAAGCAAAGATAAATCTTTTTATGAAAACTCTTTTTAATCGGAGCAGTAGTTTCGGTTTTAGACAAATAAATACAAAAAAAGTACAAACAAATGCTTACTGCAGCGCCCCCTGGCGGCTTGACACGATAAAACATATCTAAGAACATTCACCAATTTAACCTGAATCTATCACTGAAAATCTATCGAAATCAGACTACTATTTTTTGAGATAATTGAAAACATTTGTTTTCACGTAAAATGCTTATTGCAGCGCCCCCTGGTGAGTTAAGGCAATAAGACATATCTAAAAACATACGCCGATCGAACCTTAACCTATCATAGAAAACCGTATCAAAATCGGACTTATAGTTTTGGAAATAATTGACATAGTAATTTGCACAAACACACAAACAAACAAACAACCTCTCACCCCAAACACATATACAGTCGCCGTTCCGTCGCGGGTAAAAATCTGCTAAAATATCGCTTTATACATAGTAAACGAATGTCAATTTCGCGACTTTTGACATGTTTTTTGTATAATACTTAGTATTCCTAATACAAAAGCAATTTTTTAATGTTCCTGAGTAAATAGTAAATTAATATAAAATTTTATCTAACGAAAAACTTCAATCGCTTCTACAAAACTTTAAATGGAAGTAATAAATATGCCTTATTCCTTCAGTCATATAATAAGCCCAGCTATTTATACAGGATGAACGTGTGTCGGTCAAGAGTATAATATTTTTCCGATTTTCAGTTCGTAGATTAAATTATGATGTATAAGACAAACTAATAATTTAGCATAAACTTATAGTATAAAGTTATATTATGCAGGTTATATTTATTGAGATGTTTTTTTGTATTTATATAGTTCACTTCAACTTGACCAATAAAAACTATTCAAACTTTATTTAGTTACTATTAATTTATATTCCGCATGCATCAGGCATTCAATTACAATTTTCGTAGGGATATCTGTAGCTGTATTAAATCAAAACTGTGCTATCATGTTATCCGTCATACAGCTAAGAGAGAGATAATTGTGTAGCTACAACAACGTTTGCATGATCGTAAATAGTTGATTAAATTGTTTAAAATAGCCTGAGAAATTATACCGGCGTCGGACAATCATAAAGTAGTGATCATAGCAGGCAAAGAGCTACAGGAGAACATGAGAGAAAATGTAAAATTAAATTCCTTAAGTTGTTTATATTTAGAAAACGTATAAAATTTTTGAAGCGCGGCGTTAAGTTTCGCCACTTCACACGCAATGCCTTCGTATTCGGCGGAAAGTGGGGAACAGTGTGTCTTTACACTAGGTTCCCTCTGCCTACCCTGCTGTGTGCGGGAAACAGCGTGAAGCTAAAAAAAAAAAGAAATTAACACACCTGAACACCGAATTCAAATTTTTATACGTTTTCTAAATGTCTTTTTCAATTTTCCTAAGTGTGGAATAACACTTTAATAAAAAGCAAAATTAAAAATTTTGAAAAAACCCACGACGGTTTAATTGTAATTGAAAAAGGATAAAATAACTGTAAATCCCCCGCCTAAAAGAATATATGTAACGAGATGATGGGGACGACTCCGTCGGGGGCTGTCATTACTTTAAGTTTGCACAAACCTTCTTATAGGTTTTCTTGCTGTTAAAACAGGTTCCCAAAAAATTAAAATATTAATATGAATTTACAGTTTTGATAACTGGTATTTTAAAAACTTTAAAACGAAATCTATACTGTTAGCTACTATATTTAAAATAGGGATTGCAACTGGCAGCCCCCGACGAAGTCGTCCCCATCATCTCGTTACATATATTCTTTTAGGCGGGGGATTTACAGTTATTTTATCCTTTTTCAATTACAATTAAACCGTCGTGGGTTTTTTCAAAATTTTTAATTTTGCTTTTTATTTTAAACTTTTTAAAGTGAATAGATACACATTATATATTATTACATAATATCGAAGTACTTTATATTAATCTTCATGCAAATCCAAAAGAAATTATAAACCCAATGCTTTCTGGTTATCAAATCTTATTGCAGCGCCTGGCAGATTGTCACCGTAACATTTCCACGAAACTTAAGTCTAACCAAATCAGTGAAAATCACAAAACCCAGTAGTAGTTTTGATTTTGAACAAACTAATTTATACTGGAGCGCCCCGTGGTAGTTCGTGATATGGCATATAAAAACACGCAGCAATTATACCAGAACCTATCACAGAAAACTGCATCTAAATAGGTTTCACACAAAAAATAAAAGCAAATGCTTACTGCAGCGCCCCCTGGTGAGGTGTCACCATGACACATATGCGAGAACACGCACTAATTAAGCCTGATCCTATCTTTGATAACTGCATCCAAACTGGACTTGTAGTTTTAGCTTTGTATAACTAAATGTTTAATGCAGCACCCCCTGGCGTGTCATAACGTAAAAAAAACCTAAAAACTTACACCAAGTAAAGGTAACTCTAATACTAAAAACTCTGCGCAATCGGACTAGTAGTTGTAGCTTTGCATTAAATATTACAAACAAATGTTTACTGCAGCGCCCCCTGGTGAGTTAATACGATAAAACATATCCAAGAACATGCACTAATTAAACTTATCATTGACACTGCATCCAAATCAAATTCGTCATTTTATCTTTGCACAAACAATATATTACTGCAGCGCCCTCTGGTGACTTGTCACTGTAATATAAATTTAAAAACATGCTATAAGCAAAGCGGAATCTAATATTGAAAACTCTTTCCAATCGTACTAGTCGTTTTTGTTTTACACAAAAAAATAGAAGCAGCTACTTACTGCAGCGCCCCCTAGAGAGTTAACACATACATGAAAATATGCACTAAGTAAACATACATGACACATATATGAAAATATGCACTAAGTAAACTTGAATCTATCATTGAAAACTGCATTCAAATCGGACTCGTAGTTTTAGTTTCGCACAAAGAAGTGTTCTTACTGCAACGCCCCCTGGTGAGTGGTCGCCGTAACGTATATATGAAAAGAAGCACCAGTTAAACCTGAACCTACCGTTGGAAGTTTCATCTAAATCGGACTAGTAGTTTTTGGTCTGCATAAACAAATGTTTACTGCAGCGCCCCCTAGTGAATTTTAACCGTAACCAAAAAACAAAAATCTTAAAATATGCACAAAGCAAAGCTAAATCTAGTTCTGAAAACTCTAGCCAATCGGATAAGTAATTTGGGTTTTAGACAAATAAATAGAAAAAAATTTTGGTTTTACACAAAAAAATACAAACAAATGCTTACTACGGCGCCCCCTGATGAGTGGTCACTATAACATATATATAAAAAGACGCACCAATTAAGCCTGAACCTACCCTTAAAAGTTACATCGAAATTAGACTAGTAGTTTTTGATTTGCATAAACAAATGTTTACTGCAGCGCCCCCTGGTGAGTTTTCCCCGTAACAAAAAAGAAAAATCTTAAAATATGCATCAAGCAAAGATGAATCTTTTTATGAAAACTCTTTTCAATCGGAGCAGTAGTTTCGGTTTTAGACAAATAAATACAAAAAAAGTACAAACAAATGCTTACTGCAGCGCCCCCTGGTGGTTTGACACGATAAGACATATCCAAGAACATCCACCAATTAAACCTGAATCTATCACTGAAAATATATTGAAATCAGACTATTATTTTTTGAGATAATTGAAAACATTCGTTTTCACGTAAAATGCTTACTGCAGCGCCCCCTGGTGAGTTAAGGCAATAAGACATATCTAAGAACATACGCCAATTGAACCTTAACCTATCATAGAAAACCGTATCAAAATCGGACTTATAGTTTTGGAAATAATTGACATAGTAATTTGCACAAACACACAAACAAACAAACAAACAAACAAACAAACAAACAAACAACCTCTCACCCCAAACACATATACAGTCGCCGTTCCGTCGCGGGTAAAAAGGTTACAAAGTATACAATAAATAGCATTCTAATGTTTAAAAGTCTTTAAGTGGTTATTGGACAGAAAATGGACACGTCAAACAGATCGTTTTTATGATGATTTGGAATACCATTGGGCTCAAGAGGGAAGGGATATCATTAGCACTATTTATTTTCTATTTGGAAAAAAAAAAATGTATATTATAATGCATTAAAATACATAAAAAAATACATTTTAGTATTGATGTCAAAAATATGGCGATACGAAGTTCGCCGGGCCCGCTAGTAAGTGTATAAATATAAAATAACAAACATATGCTCACGTACAATTTGGGTTTATTTGAATTTGACAATATCTTTTTTAATCTAACTTTTCGAATAATTTACAATATTACGTGTCGCTAGAGTAGACTATAAGAGTTGACAATAAGAGATACCCTGCTATATGCGGGATACAGTGTGAAGCTAAATAAAAATACAAAATTGCTGAAATTGTAATTAATATGTATCGTAAATCAGAATATGAAGTATGTACTTAGTATTTTACTTTATTTATGTATTTCGAAATTTAAAAAATTAATTAATCAGCTTACACAAAGAATGCGATATATTGTGTCAACATAATTACAACGAAACAATGTGATATCATAAATATAAATGTCAATAAATAGTTTTTTATACAATAAGTAGCCCAGTGGCACAAGCGTGTGACTGTAAACGACTCGTTGTGGGTTAGATTCCCACTCGAGGAGTGGAAATATTTAATATTTCCATTTTCTTCGCTCTGGTGCCGAGGTAAAGCGCGGCGTTAAGTTCCGCTGCGTGCTGTGTGTGGGATACAGCGTGAAGCTAAAAAAGAAAAAAAAAGTAATTGATCGTTCTAGAATTAGTTTTAGTTTTAAAGCGCAGTCGAGTGGACGTAATAAATTTAGACAAAAACATAAACAAGGAAATTGCTCATACTTATTGAAATTTTCACAATAATACTTATTGAAATTTCACAGGCTTTAAAGTAGGGAAAAGTGGAGAGAGGAGTCAAGTGCCGTATTTTCCACTCACTTCCACTTTATAAAAATCCAAGAGAAAATAAAATGAATACTATAATAATTTTATTTGAACAGTAATGAATTTTTTACTTGACCCTATAACGCTAATCTGTTCAGGGAGTTCATTCAATACGCCACTCACTCATACATACATAATATGAAAATGTCACTAATTAAGCTCACGAGCTTTTAATTAAGAATAACTTATAAAAGTTTAGTTCCAGAATGAAAGCATACGTTTCTATTAGAATTTAAATAACCGCACTAATTAACTGCGGCTGTTCAGAAACGGTGCGGTCTTTAATGGAGGGGAAAATACCTGTTTGTTCATAATAATAATATATTTGTATGACCGGGGCGGGCGGCGCGGGCGGCGCGGGCGGGCGGGCGCATTCTGCTTAGAACTCCGCGGGGACGAGTCGCTCTAATTGTTGTTGCGGATATTTTTCTCGCCGCCACTTCGTTTATGTTACGGCTGTTCTATTTATGTTTCAATTCTGTTTAAATCACCTTTTAATATACTCTTAATCAAGTTTATTACTTACTACTACGATGTTCATAATACTAAAGGTTATATTTATGATAGAATTATTTGAAGCAAATAAAGTAAGTGATCCCGATTGGTAATAAGTTCGATTCTTACTCGATGGAATGATCGTAATTTATTGATTTTTATTTCTCTTTTCTGATGAATAATATTATCGATTTAAAGAACAACATTCAACAAGCATTGACTTGAATTCTGGCGGAAAGTGGAGAACAAGTGCTTAAGCACTCCTTTCTATGTTTTTCTCTACTTCACTGGTTTCCGCTATGAGGAAAACAGTGAGAAACTAAAGAAATATTCTCTTTTGATTTTATTTTAGAAAATTTAAATTAAATGAAATGCGAGTTCAGTAATTGTACGTTAGTATCAGATTCAAACATACCATATAAGGAACCTATAAGAGTGACTTTAGACGACGTCAAAGAGACACAGACAAAGTTTTAAACAACATTTAGTGACTGTACATTAGATACGCTTATATTGGGCTATTACGACGTCACAAAGACATTTGCAATTGAGTAAAAATCTAGCGAACGGGAAACAAATCTCGACTTGATACATATTAAATCGACAGATTTAAAGAGCAAATAACGGGGTAACGCCGCCCCACGCCGCGCCGCGCCGCCGCTTGCGAATCTACTTTGCAATTCCACGCGCGTTTGAGCCCCGGTCTCGCTCTCGCACCCGACATAGACACTCCTGACACCGTGACACTTTGGACACTACCAACACTAAAGATATATCCAAAATATTATCAAGTCTCCTGACATTCAAAACTCAACGCTCCCGACACCTGACACTATGTGACGATGTGTTCTGACGATCTTACATCATTTGTCTGCTTTTGTAATATCTAAGAGGAATTAAAGCGACTAAGTTTCTTGTAGTATGTAGGTATATAGTATTACTGCACTTACTACTGCAGTCACTATAAGGTAGGTCCTTAGGAGAATATTTACAAATACAAATATTTTCCTAAGGACCATTCATATGTTGAAGAGTCCATTCTTATATTATAAATGCGAATGTCTGTCTGTTTGTCTGTCACGCTTTCACGGCTAATCTACCGGTCCGATTTGGATGAAATTTAGAATGAAAGTAGTAAAAGTTACTGGGTCAAACATAGGCTGATTATTTTTTCAAAAATCAACCTCTAAGGGCTTGAAATAGGGGATTAAAGTTTTATGAAAAATCTAAACCGCTTGACCGATTGCAATGAATTTTGGCATAAATATAAATATAGGCTACTTTATTTTTCAAAAATCTAACCCCGAGGGTTGCAATATAATGAAACAGCTACGTAATTCACGCGACGAAGCCGCGCGCGTGCCGCTAGTATTTAAAATATTTCTTTAGCCATTTTGTTTATGTTTTCGTAGCTAAATATGCGGAGCGGAGACTAAGTAATTTTCTTCATGAAGAGGCCGCTGAGCGGATTCTGAAGTCTTTTTGCTTAAATTAACCTAGAACATTACAAAATAGTACTTCTATAGATAGAGGTACAAAACATTTGATATATTTATAAAAAAAAAATATCAATGTTAAAATGTATTTTGACTCATATTTTTATATATTATTGATTAAAATTAAATCCCTATCCCTATATTCTTGACTTTAGTATGAGATACAAGAATATATTTAAGTAGCTTTACTTAAACTAGGCCACCGAAATGTAAATAATAAGTATACCAATATTTAATTAAATTTTATGTTGAACAAAGTCTTTCATAGAATCCATTCCGAATGGATACAGTTCTATAGAAACGATTAATTTCGGTTTCCCAAATACACGCGACGTCATTAAACAAAATTTAGCTCAAATATTTGAGCTACAATGCGTAATGAGACGACTCCTCTGAGCGACAGTCAACGTGAAATATGATAATGGTCTGTTCAAAGTACTTAGACAAAAAAGTCCTGCCTATTAACGGTGCTATAGCCACTGGCAGTGGCGGAAAAATCTAGTTAAAGGTGCGTGTGTTTCTACAAGTGTGCATTTTATTTCTATGTATATTTGTATTTGTACGAGTTATTTGTACATAAATGCCACAATAACAATATACATATATCAATTATATCAACTATATATCATCGTTGTATATTATCGAAACAAAAGTTCTGGTTTTGCGCCGCCGTTTACCAGTAACGATACGATGTATCCAATTTAAATCTAGGTTAGATTGTTGAGTGGCAAACAACAAAACCACTTACCAACTGTAAGATACAAATCACATACCTATTAACACCAGAGTGTAGGGTTAGATCACACTGTCGACCTCACAGTTATTATAGAGATATATTAAAAGATTATGAAAAAAGCTTTCGTTTATAAATTTGTAGTGATAAGTAATAGGCGTATGACGGGAGGCAGATACTCGTATGG
The DNA here is from genome assembly GCA_019049465.1 of Dryas iulia moderata. Classification (NCBI taxonomy): domain Eukaryota; kingdom Metazoa; phylum Arthropoda; class Insecta; order Lepidoptera; family Nymphalidae; genus Dryas; species Dryas iulia. The sequence goes on from CM032435.1 coordinate 59,360, forward strand.
AGATTCCGAAAGGGGTGAGCAACCCGCGGCCCGCTAAATATTTTATTTATATTTGTGGCGCCTATCAGTTTATTTATGTAGCATATACATATGTCCCTAGCGGGACAGCCTTTTACGAATTGTGATTTTGGTCCGTAAAAAAATACAAAAATTAGATTAGGTCTGATGTTAAAAATAGTTGCTCACCTCTGGCCTAGAATGTTTATACTTATATATTACATGCACTTTGACTATAACAGTAAAATATATTTTAGCTTTATAAAAAAAGAGTTAACCGATTATGTCATTAAATATATTATTTAGCGAAATTGTAAACGCCTAACGCGCTAGTCTACTTAAGACACATTGTTTCATGCGTATCTGCTACTTTCGCATCGCTCACCGTTTCACCGCATTGTCGAACTTCTCTGAGAAAACTAAAATATATTGAATACAAACATTACCCAGAATAAGAACATAAATGACATTCATCTGTTACAGTCAGACATTACAACTGCGCCACGTCAAATAAATTTAAACAAAACACCTCTCAACAACGAAACTTTGTTATCATATCTGTTATGAAAGTAAACTGCACCTGCATCCCTGTTTGTATGAACAACGTTTGTTCGCACATTCATGGGGATATCGACGAGTGAGCACAATACTCGTCTGCGGTCGCGATGTCGGCACAAACGTAGCTGACGGCTGGACGCAGCGAGGCATAGTGTCCATTTGAGAAAGAGGCTTAGTATTGAAGCGATATATCTGGCAATATTCAATATTCTACTCCTCGAGTGGGAATCAAACACACAACCATTCGCTTTACAATCACACTCTGCGCCACGCCTGGCCTGTGTTGTTATGTTCCGCCACTCTATACTCTCTACATGATATATCTGCATATGCTCTAAAAATAAGCGTTAATTTTAATTTGGGATCCTTAATATATAAAAAGCTATCATGGTACAGTGGGACAGCGTCTTATTGTAATTGTGATTGGTTGTAGGTTCCATTCACATTCAGAAGAATGATTATATTTAAATTGTTTTCATTTCGCTCCGGTGCCTAGGACAAAGCGGACGTTAAGTTCCGCCACTCAATACGAAATATGTCAATTTTGGACAGAATGTGGAGAACGGAGTGTCTAGACGCTAAGTTCTCTCTGGCTTTACAGAAAATGAATGTAATGTCTCTATTTGGGAAAAAGGGGAGAACGGAGTGATTTTCGTTAGGTTGTAGCTGTGTTTAATACATGGAAGTATAAGTAATAAAAGCTTTGTCTAATATTCTAGAATTCTATTAATAAACAACCTGATTACTTTTCAGAGTATTCCAATCACCGCTACCACTGATAAAAATAAAAACACTTCTTTTCTACAGTTAGCTTTAAAAAATCAACGCAGCATAATATTAGATACAAAACAATATTACCTTTTATTTAAAAGAAGCTATTTCAATATAATTAGCGTTGTATTCAGTAGAACCTCTTACCTCCAACATAAAATAACAAAAGTATTCGAAGCTAAAATTAGCATAATTAGTATCGTATATCTTTTAAGCTCCTCTTATAAATGCTTTGGAGATAGAATTTATTTAAAAAAATATTTTATTTATCCTCTTTTAATGTACAAAAGTGGGCCTTTCGTAAATACGTCGGAGTTTATTACGGTCACTCCTACCGACTGCCGACTGCCGGTAAATGAGCAAAAGATTGCAAAATGTTGGAAACAGCGGCTTTCGTGTAATAATACGAGGGATTAAAACGAAATCATAGCATAATGATACTTGGGACTAAATAATACAACTTATGAGTATGTTTACGAAATACTTGAGTACGGTACGGATAAAGCTATCGTGTCATTATTTCAGTGACTCATGAAATAAGCAATAGATGTGCGTTGGACTGAAAAATATTTTAACTTCATTATATGTTTATTCGAATTGCTAGGACAGCAATGTAGATAGATAGAATATAAAGTTACGTTTCTGTTTCATAATTTTTCGTCTGAATTTCAAATAATATTTGCTTAATAGCGTATCTTAACGCCACGCATTATTTGCTAAATCTGCATAATGTGCGAAAATGAAATTCTGTTTTGCAGTTCAATCTTTTTCTGTACCAGGCAGAGTGGACATAGTCTAGACATTCCGTCTTTCACTTTCGGCCTGAAATCGACACATTGCGTGTGGAGTGGCGGAACTCAACGCAACGTTTTGTCTTAGGTACCAAAGCTAAAAAATGTAGATTTTAATATAATCATTTCCTGAGAGGGAATCGAACCCACAGCCATCGCTTTACAGTTAGACTGTCCCTATGCCACGCGACGGTATCCGATATAGAAATTACTTTAAATATTTCTTTCGAATAGAAATCACGCACGCCTCCGACGCCACTTAACACGCAAGCCTCCGAATTCGGCGGAAAGTGGAGAACGGAGTGTCTTAACACTAGGCCCCCTCTGCCTACCCTGCTGTATGCGGGATACAGCGAGAAGCTAAAAAAAAAAAGAAAAAAAAAGAATAGAAATCGAATTCATAAACATTGCGTTTGTAATCAGAAACCGTTCCACTGTACCACGATGACCTCAACACTGATATTGATCGTTATCCCGCGTATCGCAGTATCGTAAACAACACTGCATTTTATTATAGCGAGCAGTTTCGCTTAACATAAAACAAACGCCTCGTCGAATCATCACTTTATATAGAACACTCTATCTACTATATAGTGACCCTTGTAATATGTATGCGAGTCATGAAACAAAATACATCATTACCATCAAAAAATAGAAGCTGATGTGTGTATTCCGTGTATATGCGTCATCTACTGTACTATCACACGCTGTATCTGGCGAGTAGTTGTTAGTAGGAGCAAATGGCGTGCGTCGTCATCATGTGGGCCTAAGAACTTGCTGACCTCCAGCCTCTAGCCTTTCGTATATAAAGTAATGTGTTGAAGTCACGACATAAACTTGTCTAGGGCGTAACCCTTACACAGCTTTTTGTTTGCTGTCATCATGTGTAAGCGTATATCATTTTTCGTGGCATTGGAGTATAGTTGTATCCGTCTGGTAAATGATGTGACATGAGTACGGTTTTCTTATAGAAAAATGTTTATATTTATACAAACATTCTTTTTTTACAACTTTTTAATATACATTTTTTATATATAGATAAACAGTTTTACGATTTATTCTCAATAGCAGGGTAGTCAGAGAAAACCGAGTAAGTTCCCAACATTCCGCCAGAAATAGACACATTGCATTTTAATTGGCGGAACTCAACGCTACGTTGTGTCAAATATACCAGAACAAAGAAATAAAAATATTAATTTAAATATAATCATCCCCACAAGTAGGATCGAACCCACAACTAATCGTCTTTACAGTCAGCCGCTGTCCCACTGTGCCACATAGCCTCTAATTATTTCAAGAGGCGGAAGATTTTTAAACAAAAATATCTTAAATGTTTACTTTCAATATTTTTCTTTGAAATTCTTCCTTTTCAGAATATTTTAAAGTTCTATTTTTGGAGGTTAAGGTTAAAACCCTTAAAACAATGGTTATGTTTCTTTTTGTATAGGTGTCATATATTTCACGTTCATAAAATAATTTTACGCTTAAATTGTGTATGCGGCTTGTTAATAACAGTTGAATGAATCGACTGTGGTGTTACATTCGGGTGTACCTTTTCATAACTTTACCATTTGCGGTATTTATTAATTAGTTGAAAACGGATATTATTTAAACACTGAAATCTTTCGGCAAAGGTTAATATTTTATCATTTGTACTCATATCCATCCACCTTTCCACTCGCAATGGTTCAATTTTTGGACGGGAAGTGGAGAGTGGAGTGTTATGTATATATTAGGTTTTATTTGAATGTTGAAAATGACATTCAGAAAACGTATAAAAATTTGAACGCAGCGGGATTCGAACCCACGCCTCCTGAATACCGTTCAGGCGCTCTCACCACTGAGCTCTAAAAATGTTAAAAGTGTTTAATAAATAGCATTCTTGCTAAATGATTGTTCGTAGAAAATAATCTTTGGGTAGCAGAAATTTGTAAAAATCTCTCTACAGAGATGCTAACAACATAAATAAGTTGTAATAAAGCGTATAAGAATTTCAACGCAGCGGATAGTAGAACGCATTGCTCAGTGGTGAGAGCGCCTGAACGGTATTCAGGAGGCGCGGGTTCGAATCCCGCTGCGTTCAAATTTTTATACGTTTTCTAAATGTCTTTTTCAATTTTCCTAAGTGTGGAATAACACTTTAAAAATATTAAAAGTTAGTTTGTTGATAAAATAGTTTGCTTAATAAAATATCTATATTACTATGTATATAGTATATTACTATGTATATAGTATATTACTATGTATATAGTATATTAGCGAACTACCCGCGGCTTCGTCCGCGTAAGCTATACAACTAACCGTGTAGTCAGCCGTCGATAAAGCGTCACGTCTTGTCCAATTTTGTTTTTTTCTGATTTTTTTGTTTAATAATAAAACATTAAATATAAAGCCAAAAAAAATAAAATATATAGCCTACAGCACTCTAGAGTCGTATAGATTTCTTAATGAGAAAGAATCTTTATGATCGGTTCAGTATTTCCGAAGATTACCCCTTACAAACAAAGTTACACATTTTATCTCTACGAGTATACACAATAGTATGTATTAGCATGTGTATGTGTATGTATATATAGCAATATATTTGTATTTATTTATTTTTATTATATGTATTTAATGTACATGTATTCGTATATAAATGTCCTATTCAATCGTATCGTTTTCCGACACTTTAGAAATACATCGATCTTCAATGCAAGTGCTTGGCAGAGGAGTATCTGGCAACGTACCTACTACCGACTATTTACTAGGGCACTTTGACGATTTAGAGCGAGAGAGCTTGTCATATTGATTATATACAACATGACTATAATATATATTCTGATCTAACCGTATTTTCATTTTTATTTTGATTTTTCCAAGAGAAGTTAGCGTCAAGAGACTGTGTTCTCCACTTTTCAGCTAAATTTAAGACTAGAGTGACACAACTCAATCTCGTACTTTGTCTAGGCGCTGAATGTAATGGAGAAATGAAAATAGTTTGAATACAATGATTCCCCTATGTCGGTATTGAATCCACAACGAATTGTGTTTTCAGTCCAGACGCTTTCCCACTGCGCTGGTCTGGATGGTCTTTACAGAGTAATTATTTACTTTCTCTGCCTTAAGGTTGCTTGGTAGAGATCTCTGTCTTAGCCATAAAACGCCTATTGTACATTTCTTTTTATTGTTTATTTGTTTGTAATGTGTTTTTTATGTACAATAAATAATACTATCTATTTATCTATATACTTACAAATTTATACATTAGTATATACTTACAAATATATACTATGTATTAACATAGTTTATCATATTCTAGGAATAAATAATAACTTCTCAGATTTGGGTAACATAAATGTTACAAACATAAACTGTACTTATAAAAAAACACACGGAAAAAGACATTTAAAGAAAACGTATAAAAATTTGAACGCAGCGGGATGCGAACCCGCGCCTCCTGAATACCGTTCAGGCGCTCTCACCACTGAGCCATGCGTTCTACTAGCCGCTGCGTCGAAATTCTTATACGCTTTATTACAACTTATTTATGTTGTTAGCATCTCTGTAGAGAGATTTTTACAAATTTCTGCTACCCAAAGATTATTCTACGAACAATCATTTGGCAAGAGAGAATGCTAAATAGCATTCTCTTCAAATAAATACTTTTAAACATTTTTAAAGTGTTATTCCACACTTAGGAAAATTGAAAAAGACATTTAAAGAAAACGTATAAAAATTTGAACGCAGCGGGATTATAGCGGAAATTTTTATAAAATTTTTATACGTTTTCTTTAAATGTCTTTTTCAATTTTCCTAAGTGTGGAATAACACTTTAAAAATGTTTAAAAGTAAAAAAACACGGACAGCGGATTGTCTTATCACTGTATTATCTCTGTAAACTTTGCTTTATACGGTACGCGTATGAATCTACAAAAATATTTATTTCTTTCAGTATAAATCGAATCTCTATGCTTCGCGGCTTTTGTCAGAAACTTTAATAATGAATGTAACTTATTACCTATTTCACTTAACAAAACACAACTTGTCCAAACGAAAGCAAAAAAACCTCGCAGTTCTTATATAACTCAAGCCACAGCACTTCCACAGCCATTTAATTCGGCCTCCACTTGGCGTTCAGTCAAAAGTAGACGTATTTAATCTCTTAATGTTAGTAAAATAGTACAATGCTTTATATGCATCAAATAAATTAGTCTACTAACAGGGCACTTCGTTACGGAGCTCCTACAAGTCTACAAGTCTACTTGTGTCGCCACTCACTCTCTCTCTCTCACTCTAACTTATTAGCATATTTAGCAAAGACTTGGCCCTAATGATGGCTATTACTTTGTGATGGGCTGTTCGTGTATTACTTTGCCTTTACTGTGCATGTTTAATTGCATATTTATTCATGTTTTAAGAAATCTTGGCTTGAGATGGATGTTTTTTTTTAGTTTAGATACATTTATATATTAAGAGAGAATTTAGATACAAATTTTATTCTTTTATATTTATTGGGCTATGAATATTAGGAGAAATATGCGGATTACCATTTTAGGACCGTTGAGAAAACGTGTGGTGAGTAGTTCTTATCCATACTTATATTATAAATGCCAAAGTGTGTATGTTTCTCTGTCACGATTTGGGTGAAATTTAGAATCAAAGTAGTAAAAGTTACTGTGTCTAATATAGGCCACTTTTTAAAAAAAATCCTCCAAAGGGTTGAAATAGGGGATGAAAGTTTGTATAAAAAAATCTAAATCGCTTGACCGATTGTAATGAATTTTGGCATATACATATATAGCTAATAATCCAAGCTTAAGTACTTTATTAAAAAAACACCTCCAAGGGTTGCAATACAACGAAACAGTCGTGTAGTTCACGCGGCGAAGCCGCGAGCGGACCGCTAGTATGTACATATTTTCATAAACTGAATATAATTTCTATAAAAAAGGAAAAATTAAAAATTAACATAATATTATGCTCACTAAATGTTACTATAACCGTTAGTAATTTAGTAATGTCAAAAATAATACCAAATAACACGCAATGTATGCACTCACACGCGCAATGTAAACTATACTAAAAAAAAAACTTCTTACAGTATCTCACATAGCGGGGTATTCAGACAGAACGTAGTGTTAAGATAATTCGTTCTCTATTTGGCACTTCAATTTGAGAGTTTGGATGTTTCCTTGAATCTCGTATGTACCAAAGCGGGGAAATGACAATAATTTCAATATTATCATTTCTCCAAGTGGCTGTGGGTTCTATACCCACAACCTACTATGTATATAATCAGACGCTGTCCCACTGAGCCACGACGACTTCAACGCTTCTCTTAAGTCGTACAAAAGAAAAACTAAGTTAAACTGGCAGGTTTTAGTTAAAAACATGAAATTTGTAAGAGCGGCTACGTGTGTGGTAACTCTAATGACACTCCATTCCGGCGCTACGCTCGCAAGTTGGCAAGTGTCCCCGCAGTGTGCACTTCTTGCGGACATCTCTTCTTGCTGGGCGACGGCTGGCCTTAGCTTGCGAAATTTAAGTACTAAGTTTTTGTACATATATACGAGATATGAATTTATTTTTTTTTAAATATATGTATTTTTTTCTTTTAAATTACATGTAGTTTTATCTTCTTAGCAGATCATAACAATATCACCTTAGTGGCAAAGCACTCCGTTTTCCACATGTAGCCCAAAACCAATACATTGTGTGTTGAGAGGTAAATTTCAACACTGTGCTTTGCTTTCTTGCCCCAGTAGAGCCATGAAAGTAATTTAAATACAATTATTTCTCTTTGGGCAATCGACCAACCATCAATCACATTTATAGTCAGAAACTGTCCCTACGTGCCAGGATGGCCTCAAACGATAATCTATTAAACAAGTTGATTTATAATGATAAATTACTCTGCATAAATTCAATGATTTTTTCTTGATTGGTACTCCTTTGTATTTCTTTATGAAATCTATTTTTGAATCTACCGTGGCAGTGGCATCGGGCACAATACGACACCTTCTAGCTGTATAGGCAATGTATGATGAATTTACATTTATTTTCATTTACTTCTCTTCTTTTGTGACAAGACAAACCTCGACGCAAGTTCTTCCTTTTAACTTGCAATATTTTGGATTCAGGTAGATAGTACTTTTTTTCAAACAAGAACACATCAATATAAAAAAATGACAGATACTTAATATTAATACAAACAGAGCAATAAATAGGTTCACTATTTACCACTTAATAATTTAGCAGAATCTGTTCAAGTCTCCTCATAAAAAGTCAGCCGCAGGTAGTTCCTCGCCGTCACGTAATCCGATAACTTGGACAGATTAACGAGTTATTAATCGCTTTACTTCTTATACTCGTACTTGTAGTTGGAGGCGCCCTCGCTGCGGTAAGTTTTTGTGAAGCTCATATTAGAGTGATTGACTCCCGCGGCCCACAGAGTAAGTGAGATGATGTTATCTTTATATAATATTAGAATGATTGTATGTATGGTAGGAATAGATATAGATAATCTAGTACACCCTAGGCAATCTGTTCTTCACTTTGTGACCGACATTGTGTGTGGGGTGGCGTAATTCAATACCGGGCTTAGAGTCAAAAAAATGTAAATAACTGAAACATAACAAGAATCAAACCCATAACCAATCGCGTTAATAGTAACACTGTGCCACAATGACCTCTACATCTAACTATTTTAAAAATAAATGTTACGTAATTAGCAAATGTCTATATGACATGCTGAGAATAATGATTCGGTTATTTAACACGCGGCGTTAGGTTACGCCACTCAATACGCAATATCTTTCTGTAAAACATTCGGAAACGTGAAAATAAAATGATGCGCTATTAAAATTAAGGAAAAAATACACAAACTGAATAACAACTTAAACTAGTAAGTTGAATTATTTAACACAATTTGTAAAATTTAAAATCGTTTCATAAAATATAGGTGAGGGACGTATAAAAGGAATAAAATCTAAATCACGGATAAACCCCGAGGTACGCGATTGTGTTATAGGGATAAAGTTGACAAAAGGTCCCTCCCTTCAGCCCTTTGTGGACGCGCTTGTAAAAGATTCCCCGAATACGATTCCGAAATGGGCAAAATAAAGGATGAAACTTTCTATTATTTGTTCTATTTTATATAATTTAATTATTTGACCTTTTGAAGCGCCTCGTAATTATTATATAGCGTTGAGGTAATTTTTGGTTTACGATTCCGAGCCTCGTTTGGAAGTGGATGTTCCAACAAAAAGTAAACGTAGCAGTTAGCAACAGTTAATCACTCGGCGAAACAAAACTTTAATTAAACTCAATACACTTTCGTTTACATCTAATTGACTACTAAATCTAAAAGTTTGCTCAATTACACGGAGCCTTCCCTTTGGAGATACCTTCATAATAATGAAGTTGGTAAGAAATTTCAGAAAACCTTCATATAATCCGGAGTAATTGGATTTCGTATTAAATAACTGATCCAAGCTTTAGTGCTGAGACAGCACGACGAGGGTCTTGTATCAAAAACAATTTTACCTTCAATTTGTACTAGATGTAGACGTTATATGAAGATTAATATCTATATAATATTATTTAAAATGTTTAACATTTTTTTTTCTAGTTATCTGTATGTATAGTTAGTAAATTTACGGATATGTTAGATCAAAGAATACTCTTATACTTCTGCATATACAAGAAAAATTAAAAGTAGTAGAGTAGAATTACAGATAGGTATGCTAGGAATAAAGAATACTCTTGTACTTCTTCATGTATAAGAAAATTTAAAACTCACTTTAAAAATGAATACAAAATAAACAATTTTATAGAAATCTCAATAATTATTTTAAAATATATATAAAATATAAAAACAAAGATAAAAGCGTGATATTGAAGTTAGTGAGGCAGAGCTCGTCGCTTCATCAGAAACGCTTTTGATATTCAGTTCGGGCGTTTGTGAAGTTAAATAAAGCGGGCGATTGTGGCTTCTTTGTTTAAACATCGCCGAGATCGCCATGTTCCGATACAAATATTTTGGCACGAGAATATTGCGCGGAGTTTGCTTTTTAATAAAACACAATGTTCGCTCCATAACAAAGTGTTCTAAAGCGGGTGGAATTATTATTAAATGTAAAATGGTTTTAAATAAAGTTGTTTCATTTTTAAGTTTACTAAATTTTGTTCACTCTCTCAAAAATGTTTCTAAATGTATCATTAGAAAACGTATAAGCATTGTACACAGCGGGATTCAAACCCGCACCTATTAGGTAAGAAAAAAGTCCAGCGTTCTGATCACTAAGCCATGCACGAAAATCTTTAGCGCGTGTTACGAGTTATTTTTAGTAGAATTGCACTCGCAGTTTTCCCTCCTGACATTTCTCTTCTTGCTACAATACAGTAGTAGGTACTAGCAAAAACTGCAAGCAAATATCTGAAGACGCGAAGGTTTTGGCAAACGTCTCAGATGTCAGCTGCCAGACAAAAAATACACCGCGAAATGTAAAAACAAATTGAGTAAATTTATGGTTTGTATCCGTTTTGTCAAGAATACACCAACTTAGAGATAGTCAGTGTTGAATTAAATTTTTACATATTTTTCGATTTAAAATTTGTTTTAAGCTACTTCCATCGTGTCAGTCGCTAGAAGGCCACGTCGTCCGCGCCGTGACCACAGACTGCAAAATAATTGAAATGTCAGATGCAAATCGAAAGAAAAACTTAATCGAGAATATAATTCTATTAAAACGTAGTTTTATTTGCAAAAGGTATGTGGAGAAAGAAATTACTGGTATATTTTAAATAAACTGAGCAACTTCATCGTTAAACTTGCAATATATTTTCTAGGAATGTATTTAAAATCCACTTCGCTACGGTTTTCTAGAAATAATAAATTGGAAAATTCCTTCAACATACTGTCAGGATGCGGGGTGCAGGAGGAGCTGCGTCTCGCTGCAAGCATCGACGGTGAACATCAAATAAGATAACGGAACGAGCTCTGGGAAATATCTACAACGTAACGTCTCACATAAAATAACGTTTATTTGATGTCATCAATTGTATGCCCTGAGAGTTATTTATTTATATTATTTACTGAGCACACTCAATTGTATACTGAGTTGTTAAATAAGTTCTTTTTTTGAAGTATAGTTTTATTGGAGTTTTTCAATTAGTCCTAAATAATATACCATTGGTTATAGGTTCGATTCTCACTACAGGATATTAATATCTTTAAAAATACATTAATTTCTCCGCTCAGGTATCCTATACCTATGACAAACTTCACAAACGATTTCGGGCGGCCCTGCGACCGTGCTATGCGGGAAAAGGTGTGAAGCTTATCGGAGCTTTGTCAACAAAACACCAAAGCAGAGAATTAAAAATATTTTAAATATAGTCATTTCCTTGAATGGAAATCGAACCCACTGCACAATCTTTTTTATAGTCAGACGCTGTTGATATAAATATATTTCAACTCGTCGTCGCAGAGTATGGACTAATGCAATAAAACTTTAAATTCGATAAAACTAAACTATTAAAGTGTTATTCAACGCTGCCTTCAATTTTTTATAGGTTTTCTAAATGTATTTTACAACATTACAACCAAAATTATTTTATTTAATCATTAAGCTTATAATCAAATAGTTTTTATACCAATCGGCTAAATGACCGTACAAAGTTCGGAAATAGAAGTATTTCTAAACCACACCCTCTTATATCACATACGAGAGTTCAAATCGATTCAACTACTTCTATGATAGCGATTCTCGAGAATTTAGCTAGTTCTCCAAGTTTTCATATACTGCGATTGAATATATAAGTCTACTTATAATTAAAAAATCTTTATGATATATATAAAAAATTGAACCCCGCACCATACAGCGGAATGGACATCCGTACCTCTTGAAAACCGCCCAAGCGCTATGACTGATAAGCCATGGGTTTCACTTCCGACTAAGTCCAAATTCTTGTATGTTTATTATACCTTATTTTCATTATTAAAATTTTATTTTATATAATATTTTAATTACCACTATATTATAATGTTGGGGAAATATAATGGCCTTATATATAGTGTCTGGAATGTAATAATTTAAGTATCGACTTAAATTAAATACTCTAATAGGATTTTCAAATAAGTAATTTGTACAGCATATTGCTTTTTTATTGTTTAATTATCATCATTTGTAATAACTTTAAATTATTAAATATAGTTGTTAAAATTCAGTTTTTGTTGTTTATCTATTTATTGTTATGATTTATTCATTTAGAAACTTTATTGGTTTATGTATTATTTACTATTTGATTTGTATGTACTATATGAATTTCATTATATGCATTTCAAAATTCAAATAAAAATAAATTAAAAAATAATACCATCAAAAAGACAATACAAGAAGGATTTACTTCATTATACAACCCACGATTACTGGTACCCCACACTATTCCTGGCACACTGCCACTGAGCCACGTGGCACTCTGCGCCATACAAGAGTAACATCAATTTGAATTTGGTCGTTTCACTCTAATGGTCCCTACATTACGCGCAGTGCAGCTAACTCAGTTTCCAACTTCGACGTCATACTTCCATTAGTTCTGAAGTACCGACGAGTTCTATGTAAACTAATATTTTGCAGCCAATTTTAGTAATAAGCTGGAATTTTTTGGGAATTTTAAATAATTTTTTGCATTTTTTTGATACTTTTGAAGTGAAAATGTTTTTAGACGCTTTTAAAGATTTATGGTAGAGAAAATCGGTATAGGTTCATGTCAGGAACCTAAAGCTAAAATTTGAGACCTATATCAAAACTTTTCATTTATTCACTTGAAAAGTTACAATTGTAGTTTAAGAATAGACATGTTAAGAGTAATGTTATATTTAATTTTAATTTTATTTTCCTTTTTTTTTATTCTTACTCCGTAACTCAGTAGAATATAAAAATAAACGAGGTATAAAGTGGACTTTACCCTTGCAAGTGTTACGGGATACCATAATTTTTTATTTAGCAAATAAAGTATTATTATAACGACAAATACATATATGTGACATGTAATAGATATATTAAATAACATTCATAAAAGATATGACGCAACTTAGAGAAATGGTGTGACGTCTTGACCAAATATATGTCCACACTTAATCGAATATTTTATCCTATTATATACCTTAGAGATCGCGGGTTCAAATACAACAAGGAAAAATAAAATAAAGAAAGGATAAAATTAACGAAAGTAACTTATCATTACATTCTCTCCTACACATAAACATGGGGAGTTGCGTGAAGATGTGTATCAGATGTACTTCAGATGAGACACGATAAGGAAACAAGTACGTGCGAACGGAAAAAAACAAAGTAGGTCATTCCTTTCACGGGCGGAAAGGTGCTGACGTTTTATTTTCATTTTTACGTCCGTCTCCGAAACGATAACGATATCATCAGCAAATTGCTCGCATTGTTTGGGAACTACGCTGTGTCCACGCTGTGTTCTGTTTCAGAGAGATTTTCTTACTTGCGAACGGAAATTGGAGTTTTACGGTTATTATAACTCGTGAATATTGTACCAATATATGTTGCGGTCGTGCAAAGGCAAGGCTTACAACTACATAATAATATGATAATATCACAATTAGGTAGGAGGCACTTTGCTAAGCACACTGTTCAGACTAAGCGTGGCATAGGATTACGAGGTCGCTGTGAATTTTGACTTTATCTTAAAGGTGAGATCAAAGTGATTTATTTCAGAGATTTATACCTCTTGGTATTATAAATTAAGGCGCAAAGGTAAAGTGAATATCAATACGAAAGCTGAAGCTGTTGAGAAAGAATTTCTAATTTATGACTATTATAGAATAGAATATTAGGACTAGCTTTAGAAGCGTATCGTACTTAAAGAGACTTAAAATATATGTATATTAAATTTGTGTTGTACACAACCGCCGCGCCGAAGCCGCCGCGCGGTCAAACGATATTTATGGTAATAAGACAAAAGTTTGTAATGAGGGGCCGCTGGAAGCCGGAGTATACGAGTATAGTACATATATACATACATAATATGTGCTACATTAAAAGAATATGCTAACAAGTTCTTCAAGCTTTGAAATTTACGAATATTTTATGTCGTTTAAGTGGAGAATGGAGTGAGTTAACACTAGGTTCCCTCTGCTTATCGTGCTTTGTGCGGTATCCCGCAGAATGAAGCTATAAAAGGAAAGAAAAAAAAGGAATATACTTTTAATAGAAAGAAATTAAATCGGTTTAAGGCAGATATTACAAAGATTATGCTTAAATTTATTTATCATTAAAGGTGTTGTTAAGTTATTTCGCTTGTAAAATTAGGTAGTTGTTTACAACATGGTTTAGGTGGGATGAAGAAAAATTGTTTGAGCAATTTCAGATTGCTCCGAAATTTTCCTCATATTTCCATGTCTGCATCCGCAGTGTAGACTGAGGCAGAGATTCTCAAAGTGATAGGATTCTTAAATTGTGCATAAAATTTGATTAAATTATATAAGGAAGAAAGGATGTCTTAAACTTAAGAAATATATATTACAAAACGCTCAATTCCACAATATATTTTACGTTAGTAAACAGTTTTTTCTAATGTGGAAATAAATTTACAACTTGTAAAGATGTGTTGCGACTAAAAAAGGTTGAGAGTCTCTGGTGTAGGTAACGCTATTACAACGTGCGGTGTGAAGCTTTGCGAGGTTTCCTCAAGCATCTTAATAAACCTTAACGACTGTCTTTATTAAAGCATTTCTCATAAAATATAAAACAAAATTTTATTCTACAATAATGTTTCACAAAGTAAATTTTAATGAACTCTGTGTACATAATTTACTTAATACTTAGATTCAAAGACAACAAAGCTGTATTAAGAATGAGTTTTGAGTAAATGTTCTCAAATAATTGAAATATTTGCTTTGAAAATTTTATATTCATAAAAAGAATTCCTTAGAAGAATTCTAGTCTTTTTCAAGATTTTGACGCTTGAATTTAATAAACTATCGTATGACTCTTCCTGTCTATTTGACATCAGCTATGTTGCTGGCTCTTGTGTCTAGGAATATAATAATTTAACGTATATTTCTTGAGACCACTCTTTGGTCTGTGATAGCTTGTAAGTGTAATTCTCATTCGGAGGAATGATTATTTTTAAAATGATCTCCATTTCTCCGCTCTGTATTTACAACAAAGCCAATGTCTCTTATACGTTAGGTGCGTTGGAAATACAGTGTCTTAACACTGAGGTCACTCTGACCCTGCTATACGGTTCAAAGCTTTTTCCTTTATTTATATCTCTGACTAACTGACACCTGGCTACCCAGCGGGGGGTCCTCCCTCTAGGAGAGGGTTCAGGCAATTAGACGTGTGGCTCCAGTCGTCACGCAGCTTGCGATCTAATTGAAGTAATCTGTGTCGTTACATTGACGAGTTATTAATGAAATATTAATGTGTCGTAATTACCTTACAATCTAATCAATTTCGCTTTACCCCTACGCGTCGAAACTAACGCATGTGGTACAAACATATGCAATAAACAAACTATTCGTGGGTACAAAATGATATCTGATTATTTTCTTTTTGTGACAATGAGAGGAGAGAGAGAGAGAGAGCGGAGAGAGAGAGAGAGAGAGAGTCTACACTATCTATTATTCTATATTTCTCTGTCTGTGTATGGAAGACATATGAGAAAAGTTAATAAAGAGGTCATTTATCAATGTACTAGAAACAATAATAACAATTTTTATTTATTTTTCCTGTTAAATTTTACAAGAATATTTGCGCGTTTGTACACGCTAATCTTTGAAATGGCTTACTATACTAATACTCTAGTACATTTCCCATAACATTTAGTGTTTCCTAAATAAAAAAGTTACAATAATTTAAATTATACGTTAAAGCAAAGTTTATGATATAACTGTGTGGTGTGCGGGTGAAAAATAGGTGGTGCAGGTGAAGTCACGAGCGAGTAGCTAGTTACAAAAATATACACCGAAATGATGATCAAACAAGCGCTGTACGCCGGCTTCGCTCGGATAAACACAATTATTTCGTACAACTCGGCTCCTGGTGGCGTATTACGTAGAATTATGCCTCAAATTTTAGGTCAGGTTTCCTGCAATATAATTGTGAAAACTGCATGCAATTTCAGGAAAAATATCTTGATAAAGCAACTGTGTAGAAATTTAAGTAAATGTACAACTAAAATACGTATTAATAATCATGTAAAAGCTTTATAATTTTACATATACCAATATAGGCAAAGAGACCGTGGTGTTAAAACATTCCGTTTCCCATTTCCCGCTCAATACATATACTTATGTATAAACAATTACATGTACATAACATATGGAAAACATATTATTCACACATTTAACTCAAAATATGTAATTTACGGGAAATTATGATATGATATTAAAAAAAAATATAAAGATTGATCTCGGTATGTTAATTTACTTTAATTATATGAATGTGATATATTCTTAGTAGATGTTTAAAATGTTTATTTTTCTTTTCTTTCCAAAAATTCTGATTCATGAAGTATTTAATCTTATGTTGTCTGTATGTACGAATGGATATACTCGTATATACGTCTGTGTGTAAACAAACAGTCTACAGAATTCGAGTTATTGTGTTCTAAAGTCAAGAGCTCGTATAGAAATTGATTTCTAAACTAGTTGAGCTATCGAATATCAGATCGTCAGTCGACTGTCAATTAAGACGCTGCCACATTGTATGTGAAGTCACGGTCCGGAGGAGATATATGTGAAATTTCATTTAAGCTTTAGTTCGTTATGAGACTAAGTAATTTGTGAACCTGACTGACTCTGATATGATTTTAACGCTTCGTTGGTTTAGTCTTTACAATATTGAATACGTATAATTTAGGCGTGTCTCGTAAGATACACGTGTAGTCGGTAATTAAGTTTATGTATAACACTGAATGTTGACGAATATTCATATTTTGTCTTTGATTTTGATAAATACTATTTGCAAATATCTATGTTGACGCCGCGGGGGACAACATGTAAGCGCAATTGGTTGGTTCAATTCATATTTGGAAGACTAGTTGTATTTAAGTTATCTCCCTTACTCTTTTCTGGTATTTACAAAACGCGACGTTGTGTTCTAACACTGAACGAACTGAGTGACACTAAGGTCTCCCTAACTACCTTGCTATGTGGATTAAAGCGTTAAAATAAAAACAGAATAATCCAACAATAGAGAATTATAAGCTACGTCAAGAATGAAAATCATATTGTTAAGTAGAAAAATTCAAAAGTACAGTTAGTATAACAAAAAATGTAATTGTACGACTCCCAACATAGCACATAATTGACTATCAGTAAAGTGATTATTGACATATGTAATTTACGTAATGTATGGAGCATGGTCTACTGACTTGCGATATGAGCTAGGATTGCAAATTGATTGAATTAGAAACTACTGACCGTCGCGTCGTCTCAGCGCTCAGCCGTCGGCAGCTGGAGATATTTGCTTTATGGTTTGTATAAATATACTATTGGGGTTTGATAAACTTAATTGTTCCATGTGTTAGGTTTGAAGATCGAGATATTCTTATTTACATTGCTGGCTTTAATGGAACATGAGTGATAAGATCATTATTACTTTTGTAAGACTCGTATCGAAGACAACGTATCTTAAAAAATATATATATATAAAATGTATCATATTATATTTTTATTATATTCACGAGATCATCATGTGGAATAACGACGTTCACAAAAATCACATGGCTCTCTCACCTGCCTATTAGTATTATAATGGGTCGATTACCATTATAATGCTAATAGGCACAATTAATTTATCTGTTGGTGATAACAGATCGATCTCAGAGCTTAGTACAGATATTAGAGAGCAAAGCATAGATATTTTCTCAAGGCCGGACGAGAGATTCTACCTTTTGGTTTAAGACCTCCATGTATTTAAAACTACGCGCTCGGTATATGGCTCGGCTAAGGCCTATGGCCTTGTGGATACCAATTGTCCAATTATCGATCAATTATTTGTGTCTAATACTGTTAACACTGTGTTGATACTTACTATTATTGATATAAGAGCGATTAAAAACAACATATCTAAGAGAGTACTCGGGTTGACAAATTGTGACTGTGGTATGTTCCGTAATCTATCTCTGTCAGTTCCTTATATCGATAATTTCATCAACAATCAAACACAAACAACAAACAGAAATAAAATATTCGGTTTCGATTCGATCTGATTAATATATAGAGGAAGCTGCGTTCATATCACGCAGTTTGTTTGATGCTATCAGATGTAGCAATTACTGTAGTAATTACTACGTCTAGTCAAGATCATCTGAAAGAAAACTGTTGTAGGCTTGTAGGCCTACTACAATTTTCTTTACCCGAAGACACAAACATACACACGCGGACATAAACAGTATAGTTATAGAGTAAGTAGTTGGTGCATTCGGCATGTTTATATTTCAGTACAACCATTATAATTTCATACTAATTATTCCCTTACGTGCTAATTGGAAACACGTGAAATTATCACATTGATATATTGGGCCTTGTTAAAAAAATCCTTAAATATATTTCACAGTATATAATATCATATCTACAGGACATATATTATGACACGTGAAGCGCTAAACTGTATTGAATTAGAAGCCGAGGTTATTGCCTTTGTGAGTTATCTCATGAGATAAACGTATATTAAGTTTGCAATAGTTTCTACTTCTGCTAACAAACTGTACTATTATACTTCCACAGAGAGCTTTTAATATAATATGCTGTGCTCACAGTATAGTGCTGAGACAGTAAATATTATTTATTATTCAAATAATAAAATTGGTAACGCCTTACTGTCCCAATACTACCCAGTATTGGGAAATTTAAAATAAGAGCTCGTTATTTACGCGACGTATTCATAAAATATATACAAGCGAATGAAACTACCAATTAATCTCGATTTATAATATATTATAAAATTTAAAATGAAAATGTTATTGTTTGGATATTTTATTGGCGTTTCGCTCTGTTGTCCAATTAATATATAAAATAAAGTTAAAAATATGTATACATCGGTTCGCGGCTGACGACTCCGCACAGCTGAGTGCATATATTGGTTGTTCTACAAAATATAACCAGGTATGCTTTAACCCTGTATATATTTTCAAACGTAACAATATTTGAATGTTTTGATGTGAAACTATTTTAAGCGGATTAATCGCGTATATTTTGGTATTTGAAAATTCATTTAGAAAACCGGTCGTTTTGAACACTTTACAGTAATCCAAAATACGTAATAAACCGTTGGCGGTAGTTTGATATAATAATTGTATGTTGACGAATGCCACTTCAGTTCACCCGCGAGTGTAATCCGACAACGGAATTTGACAACGGACTACCGTAGTGTTAAAAACGTCGGGTTTTTAATATATTTTCGAATACTAAAAATATGTATAACGCAATTAACCCGTTTTTTTATATTTACCTAAACACTACTGACACCTGGTCTCGTATCTTTTTTTTTTAACATGTTTTAATTACAATTTTTAAATTACATTGACATACATACATATGACATACCACTCAAAACTAAAACTATGTTTTAAATTAACTAAGCGAGTTATCTTATTATATTTACCATACTTATTTCTACAATTAACCCGGTTAAAATATTGTACTTTTAGTTCAAAATATATAAAATTCAAGAAACCCAATCTTCATATATTTGCATGTACATTTCTATAAAGATTTATGATAACAATACATTTTTATGTTTTATATCTACCTAAAGATTGCAAACCAAAGTAGAATAAACTATTATTTTTCACGTATTCGCTACTAAAGTAGTATTTGTTCTCTGAAACCACAAACTTTTAGTTTTATTTGAGATTCCTGATGTTTTATACAAATATTATGACTCCACATATATTTGCAGTAACAGAAAGCGAAAATATTCATAGAATTCGCAAGTCGATGTTTGTTATTCTACTCGTACGTTAAAAATACGTTGTGAAAACTGTTCTGTCGTACACTTCTATTTGCATACCTTTGTGAAAGCGGAAAGTTCCGTATATAGAGCAGACGTGGTGTCGGCGGTGTCGGGCAGTGTCTACCGAGAGCCTACGGAGTGTCCACGCGGTGTCCACTCGACGCATTACGCAACTATGTGCAGAATTACAAGGAATATTAACTTTTACCTTTCTTAAGCTTAAATTAAAATAAAATTTATTTAATTACGTGGATAATATTCATATATGAGGATAAAAACGTATTACGTACGTAAAGTATTATAAGCAAATTTTATGGAAGATAGGGATATACGAGTATTCAACTGGTGTAGATTTTAAGCCTATATATTTTAATGTTTACACAGTTTTGACATATTTGGCAAAGTAATTTGGCAAAGAACGTAGATCTAATAGTTGTAGTGCATATATATAGGTATGTATTGTATACTGGAACCGGAATCGAAACGATGGGGATCGTGATGTGCGAGAATAAGCATTCTGAAGTTATTTTATGTATATTTATATATTTGGAGCTATAGACGTATGTATTTGGATTCCTTATTGACTTATTAGTTATTTCTAAATACTATTATCACATATATCTTCTAAATTTAACCTATCATTAAATCGACCAGTCCTATGACAAGCTGCGTCCTACAAGTGCAAAAACAAAGCAGTACAAGAGAACTAATTTAAAGTTTTAATTTCTTAAAATGTATCTTCATATTCTGAGTATATGATAAAGTTTCTAGTACTGTAATACTGTAATTTCTCTATTAAAAGTACATGATTAAGCTTTAAGTATAAGCCATCTTACAATCTTACATTACAACCTACACAGGACCCAGAAATATTATTTTCTACTCAATTCTAAAAATACCGAGTTTTTTTACCAAAATGTTATCCACAATAGTTTCAACAAAAATTCGGTACAAGTTGACATTTTGGCTGTCCTTGGCTTGTCCTTTCTAGTAGCGGATGTGCGACGCTATCACTTTACAACGTACTTCCGCACTTCCGCAGACAAGCTTTATGTAACAAGGAATGTACGCTTTTACCTGCTTCTGCACTTCTGCTTCCCTTTCGAGTTCATGTCGTATATGTTGTTGAATGAAATACTGATATTTGTCTAAATTTTGTATTATTTGTAAAAATATTATATATAATACTTCTGTCTTATATTTTCGACTAGGCCAGTGATAAGAAACTTAAATTTTACCCCTTACTTCTATTTCCAGAATAGAATGTAAATAAAGAATCACAAAATAAAAGTAATATTATAAAATAAATTAACTGCGGTTTATTACTTTAAATAAAAAAAAATATACGATAAAATTGTGATAATAATTACAACACGACTACGCCGGAAGTACTGAAATAAAATATAATTATGTTACAAAGAAAAAATAACTCAAAGCAGTAGCTTTTGACGTGATTTGTAAGAAATAATGAACGCGCCGGTGCAGCGGTGAGGCTTGCACTTGCGTCTACGTAACACTGCAATAGTATAATATACGAAAAATATAATATACTTAGACTTTCGTAATATTAATGCCATATATTGAAAGTTTGTTACTTGCATTTTCGTATATTTTACATTACTTTCTTATACTAAAAAATATGCTTTTTTGTTTTTTTTTATTTATTTATAACGTCATCGTGAATGAAGTTGATATTTTCAATTTGCCATGTTAGTTGGACACAACTAGGTGTTGGGTTCCGCCGCCCAATACAAAAGTTATTATAAATGAATAGTCTAACACCGACCCAACAATAAAGTGATAATTGCAATAGAAAATTCTATTCTTTTTTTTTAGCTTCACGCTGTATCCCACATACAGCACGGTAGGTAGAGGGAACCTAGTGTTAAGACATTCCGCTGAATTTTGGACGCTTTGCTTGTTAAGTGGTGGAACTTTACGCCGCGCTTTGCCTCAACACCAGAGTGAAGAAAATGGAAATAATAAATATTTCCACTCCTCGAGTGGGAATCGAACCCACAACCAGCCGTTTATAGCCGTAGTAGATACTTATAATTATTATATCGTATAAGGAATAGAATGGGCAATGGGCCAGTCGTGGTGCAGTGGCACAAACGTGTAAACGGCTGGTTGTGGGTTCGATTCCCTCATTAAGTAGATACATATAACAATGATTTACAAGTGGACTGAAAGTGATGTAAAAAATGTCGTGTAAATTTGTCTGTCTATACACTTCATTTATTAGGAATAAATAAGTAAAGATTACAATAAGAATTTTATTACTACACTAGCATTTTTACTTTCATGTGTGTTAAGTATTATTTCGTCCCTTAAAGTAGTATGAAATTTTTAGATATAAAAATGTGTTTATAATTATATTTTTTTTTATTTAATTACACTTATTACAAATATTGAATAGTCCAAATTTTGCTAAATGAATAAAGTTATAAATAGGAATAATTTCCGGTCCAACTCTCGGACGGAGCGCTTAGCAACCGGCGATAGCGAAGTAATAGAAATAATAGCACAATACACCACTGCTTCTATTTATAAATAACGATGAAAATCAATCGTTTTTGTGAATGTACAAGGTCATTTATGAGTATAGTAAAGACCTTGTGTACAATAAAATTAGCATTTATTTCGACTGTACTTCGTGTTCAATTTAAATTCTAATGAAAATAATATCGAAAGTTAAATCATAATACTTTACGAAGCTAGTAAGCTTCGTAAAATATTCGCAAAACGCGAAAATAAATATATAATGTATATCTACATCTTATGAATGGCTGACATCGAATAATTTTGCAGTGGTATTATTTTCTATTTCGAAAAAACTAAGAAATCCACGAAAAATAGTATTATCATATACCAAAGCAACCATTATTTTATCACAGTAAGCCCAAACGTATTCTATATGCCATTTGTAAGCACAAGAGAATTTCACAAAATTTTCCTCTAACAATTTTCAAATTGTAATAATCGCGAATCGCCTATAAAGAGAATAGGAAGCCGCCTTCCGGAAAACGATTGACAGTAAATAAAAAGGAACATCGTTACGCCCTAATTCTCAAATATTCGATAAAAAAATCCAGCTTTTTCGGCGAAAACTGGCGAAGAAAATGTCCATTATTATTTGTGTTGGTTAGACTTTGTTCGAGCGCGCTGTATGGGAGAATGCACTCAGATTATGAATGGAAGTTCCTCCGCGACCTCGCTTTGTCTCGCCCTAAAATCTCAACTCGACAAAGTATTTTTTCAACAAACAATATATTTTATGACACGAAATTGTAAAGTCGTCGCGCAGAGTCGGGCGCGGTGACGTGTTCATTTATTAAATTTTCCGAGCTAGTGTTACTTTGCTTTGCTTAAATCTTATTTCTGCTACATTACTCTTTCTTAACAGCTTTAGTATATTAAAAAAACGCTGTGAACTACTGAATACTACTGCTTAAAATTAAATGTAGGAAAAATGTTACTTATTATTTTTCTTACTTAAATTGGACTATTTGAGTGGCTTCGTAGTTTACATAATCAAATTTTGATCAAATACTTTTTTAACGATTCCTTGTATATATATATATCATTATAATAGTTGTATTTCGTGTATGACGACCACACGTCATGTCACTGTAACATTATTAGCATGCAGTGCGGGCATCAGCACCGTGACTTGCCTGTCAGGGAAACCTTTTCATCTTTGATTATTTGGCCGAAGGCGCCCGCTTTCACACTCACCTCCTGAATAGACGCGCTGAAAGCCGAAACAAGTCCACATCTGCATTCTGTAGGCCATCACCTGAATACTTCATCAATATTATATGACGCGTCTACTCGCTCGGACCACCAACTAGTTAGCTTAAAAAGGTGACCCATTTTTAAACATGCTAAAGTTAGACTTTGGTTTATTTGGAACTTACTTTTTCTTTTCTTTTACGAAAGTTACTTACAAACTTAAAATGCATGGCGATGAATCCTGCAACAATAGGTTATAGCCTATTGTTGCAGGTTATAGGTGATAAAACAATATATAGGTGAAAAATAAAACTTGAAAGCACGGTGTTGAGTTCTGCACCTCAATTATCTCGATCTCGTGCTTTAACACTGCTGTAACATGTTTCTAAATATATTAGATATTTTATGATGTAATTAATTTTGTAAATACAAGTAAATATGTAGTTGTCAAAAACATACAAAAAATAATATGTTAAAATTTATATATAATATTGTCTTCATAAAGAGTTAATTTAATTATAGAAATAAGTATAATTAATTTAATAGGATAACTCGCTTAGTTCATTTAAACCGTAATTTTAGTTTTGAGGAGTATATCAAAGTAATTTAAGAATTGTAATCAAATCATATTAAGGAAAAAAGGATACGACACCAGGTGTTTGTAGCGTTAAAGTATTTAAATAAAAATTAAAAAAAAGACGCTATGTTTCCCCTTCTGACCCTGCTATGTACATAAAAGCGTGAAGCTCTAAAAATAAGCTTAAGATCACATTCTCTTTAGCAATACGAGAGATGCGCGAAAGCTAAAATATGAGGAGATGTGTGGTAAAATAAATAATAAAGTAATATTTTATATCGATGAAACCAGTCAACCTTTAAGGATTTATTTTCCTCCCGCCGCCGGCCGCTAGCAACAGCTGCACGAGAATTTAATGAAGGACAATATTTAATTTTATACAAATAATTTGTCCAATATTTAAATATTTGTATTGTGGGCTTAAAATATATCTTTTTTATTCAAATTTCACAATAAAACTTGTGTACGATGTAGTATTTTTGAAAAATCAGAAATTACTTTCTGCTAAACTAAGTTGTCACCTTTTCCACTAAACATGAGGATAATATGTTTTTAAATGAATATATCAACGAATATATTACTTTGTTCATTGTGGCGCAGTCGGATAGCATCTAATTATAAACGTAATTGGTAGTAGGTTCGATCCCCACTCAGAGGAACGATTATATTAAAATTATTTTTCTTACTCCACTCTAATAAGAAGATAACCTTCTAAAATCGGGATATTAGGTATTGAAAAGTGGAAAACGGAGTGTCTCGACACTAGGTTCTCTCTGACTATTCCGCGAAAACAGCGTAAGCCTATCACTTTGATCGCTAACAACTACAGTTCACACACTGTATACATGCGCACTAATAGGTAACATTGTCGGCAGAACGCCATAAGTTCGTTACAAGCAATCCTTCATAGTTGGATGACCGCAGATTTGCGTTAATTGCTTCCCCGGTTCAATAACCATTACTATCAGATAGAGTTACTGTAAAGTACTTATCAGACTTTTATTATTGGTCATAGTCACAAAATACATAGTTTCCAACGAATATTTATTTAATGCTGTGGTTATAACTTGAAGCCATCGCGACGCAGTTGGACCATATCAAATTGTAAACGTGATCGGTGGTTACTTTTTAAAGTGTTATTCACACATTTAGGAAAATGAAAATGACATGCCTAGAAAACTTTTAGAAAAGATTCGAATTCACGCCTCTTGGAGCTGGAGATGATAACAGCAAAAACTTTGTAATAAAAAACATATAAACATATAACATATAAATATTTTGTAGCAGCTGGTATAAGACCTCATGGCTTAGTGGTCAGTCCTTGGACGGTTTCCAATAGGCGTAGGTTCGAATCCCACTGCATTCAATTTTCATACGTTTTCTAAAAATACCTTTTTCTAAGTGATTGGTGATTACTTTTATCCTGTATTTATATTATTTTCATTTCCACGCTCTGGCAAGACGAAGCGCATTGTTGCGTTACATATGTTATAGATTTATTTTAAATAAACAGAAAAAGGAGTGTATTTTAGACCACACGACGATAGTAATATATGAAACGACACTCTCTCCCTTTGTTCATTAACTTCATCTTCATTAACTTATATCTCCTTCTCTACTTCCGTTCGCATCGCGCTATCACACGTGTTCGTAACGATCCATAAGCCTAAACAATTTTCGCTTCAAAATCCAATAAGCTCGTAGAATATATATTTGTGACTGACTGTACTTTCAATATAACGATTTAAACGGTAATATTCATAAAAATTCTACATCAATATAAAGTTATTAAACATGAGCGACTTACCAAGCAATAGGCACATTAAGACTCATCTAATGAAATAAGGATTGAAGAAATCTTCACAAACAAATTTTAATATTAAATCTTCTTAATAATTGTATCAAATATTTAATAAATACAAAACAAGCTTACAGCGGTCGGAGTATTTATTAGAATCTTCGTTCGAGCCTCATTGTGTATTCGCTTTGAGTGTCTTTGATTCAGGATCTTAGGCATCACAAATTTATTTGGAAGACGATCAAAACTGTAACTCGGTTATGAAATGTGAGCAAAGGGCTCATTGATACTGTCTTTATGAACAGAATTCAATCTTTGTTATGTTCATAAAATTATTAACAGAAGATATTAGAATACAAGTGTTTCATTTAATTTTAAATATTAATTTAGAAAAGTATTTAGTTCGTTGTAAATATTTACGGTTTGAAGCTATATTTATAGCTATACTACATTAATTAAACTGTTTTAAACAAATTTATTGCAAATAATTTGATATCTAACATATACTTTTGAACATGTTTCGAACGTTTTACAGTCACAGTTATAGATAGACATACGAATACTATGTGGATAAATATGTGTAAAATAAAATAGTTTCATTGTTATATTTTAAAATCATACATATCAATTTATGTTAAATACTTTGCCTTACGTTTTAAAAAATCTATCATATAACATGCAAATCTTTTAGTTTGAAATTGAAAAATTGCTATAAAATAATTTGATTCAGTTTATTCCAGCGATGTATTGATGCAGAACAATAACATTTTATATTGTAACTTTTGATTTACTCTCGTACGTATTGAAGTCAAGAGCGTCCTCAGAGACATAACTTTTTGCATCAACGGTTTCCAATTTGAATTTCGCTTTAAAACCGTTACATTTTTTACAAATATTTTGAAAGGATTTTCGTACATAAATATGTATGAAATATGTATTCAGGTTTTTGTTTCTATATCTCTTTGTATTTTAAGTACATGCTATTTTATTATGATATTTTTTTCTATCAATATACCTACGTATATATACAGGCCATATTTTAGTATACGTATATGTATGTACCATATTGTATTAGCACAAGCTAAAAGTAGTTTGCGGCTACAAACATTGTTGTCACATATTTTCTTGGCGAAGTGAACAAAAAGTTAGTACCAAATTAGTTCCAAGGAAAGGTCCTTGTCCATGGTAATATATATTATATTAATGTTTATTACATACTTTACTTGTAGAGTCTGTATCTTTCTCCTTAGAGTCCCTATAATCGTCATGTACAGCTGATGATACTAAATATTTTAAATTAATGTATGTTGATATGTTAACTTAAACACATATTATATTATGAATAAAAATTAACAATAAAATCATTGTTTCAGATTATCCACACTCAACTTTTACGAGAACCTGACCTGTAATCTAGAATGTTGAAAAGAACAAAGAAAAAGAGACACCACAAGAAGTACAAGGTGCGGTAAAGTATGTGGCAATGATCAACATGATAGAGGACGGCGGTAGAGACCCGTCCAAGCGCGCTCTCAGGAAAAACGAACCGCCCTTGATTGAAGACTCCAGTTGTTGCTTCATATCCCGGCGAGAGGACACCAGGCTGTTCTGCTGCAGGTGCGCTCATAAACGACGAGCCTCACCTCTCACCTGCTTAGCGATATGCTTCCTAGTTTTAACATACAATCTCATTGGAGGGTTCCTGTTCCTGGCTATAGAAGGCAACACTGTGCCCGAGGAGACGTCTGTCGCAGCTTCCAAGCCGAACTTGAGTCAGACACAAAGTGGTGACCTACGTTCTAGAACTGTCGAAAGACTTTGGTCCATAACTGAAGATCTCAATATTCTTTACAAAGAGAACTGGACTAAACTAGCCGCTAAAGAGCTGATGGACTTTCAAAGAGTTCTGATGAAGTCGATGCAGGCGGGAGACGCGCCGAGCGTGTCCACGCAGTACGAAGCTCTCGACTATCGCTGGACGTTCGCTGGAAGTTTCCTTTACGCGCTTACACTTATTACTACCATCGGTAAGCTTAACATATTATGTGTTGTATACTCACAAAAACTTAAGTAATTCTCACTTGTTTTCTAAAACGTGACTTGCTTTCATAAGTGAATTATTACTTGACTTTCTGCCAAACTTAGCATTTTATCGCAATAACGTATTCATATGTTGCCCTGAGGAATAATAACATCCTCTACCTCTCTAGGAAATAATGCTGATTTATGAATACATAATAGATTTTCGTATAATCACAAATATAGCAAATATAAAATATATCGAAAATATATTAGCGCTTATAATAGCGCATAATACATGTCACCATCTTACTTAGAGGAGTAAAAGTTATATTACTACCAGTTACATCCGTTTTTATAGAAGGACTTATTGGGACAGAATTTCAAAGTAAACAAGCAGTAATCTTAACTTTATACAATTAGTTTCCAAATTAGTTTGTAATGCAATCAAAGTCAATAACGAATATATATTTACTTGCATTTTTTTTAGCTTTACGCCGTAGCCTTCATATAGGCAGAAGAAACCTAGTGTTAAGACACTTCATTCTCCACTTTCCGCTGATTTCAGAGGCATTGTGTGGCGAAACTTAACGCCGCTCTTTACCTCGACACCAGAGCGAAGAAAATGGAAATATTAAATATTTTCACTCCTCGAGTGAGAATCAAACCCATAACCAGTCGCTTTATAGGCATACTTGGTGCTACTGCGCCACGACTGGCCCCACTAACATTTTCTAAGCATTTTAATATTTATATTCTTTTACAGGTCACGGAAGTGTAACACCAAAGTCGTCTATGGGCAAGTTGGTGGCCATAGCCTACGCGTGTGTTGGCATCCCTCTCATAATGCTGTACCTGTCGACTATTGGAGAAGCGCTCTCAAGGAACTTCCGTGCTCTCTACGCCAAGCTGTGTCCGGCGCGCCTTAAGAGTGGGAATTACCACTCGAAAGAAGATTGCCTGAGCCGGTATTCTCTGCCCGGTGTCGAGTGCAAACAGTTTGTGGATTGTGATAGAAAAGAATTTTATGATCGACAAAAACGGACACCGTTCCAAGCCGCCTTAAATTTAGACAGTTTTAGTGGAGGTTATCATTGGACGTGCCGGGACCATACGCGAGTGCCGATCGTACTTAGTTTATTATTAATCATTCTGTACATAGCTTTAGGTACGTTTGTATTTCACACGACGGAAAGATGGAACTTTGTGGATGGGTGTTATTTTTCCTTTTCTAGTCTCGCGACTATAGGTTTTGGAAATTTAAAGCCAGGGTTATACGCAAGTACGGTGTCGGCGAAGGCGGAAGATATCGCCGTCGGAGTGTGCTGTATATATATACTAGTCGGAATAGTTGTAGTAGCCATGTGTTTTAATCTCATCCAGGAAGACTTAAGTTCAGCGTTACGCGGCTTCACCGCACTTTGCACCGGGAGCTCCAAAGCGCGTGCCGTGCATAGTGTGGAGAAATGTGACGAAAAGATTTCCATGGCAGTGGTTTCCTGACATCGGGAGACGGCTGAAGGGCCGTCTGTTAGCTGTCATGAAAAGCGAGCGCAGGTGAGCTTCAAAATTGATAGCTCAAATCCGACGAAGTTCAATAGCTTGCCACGGAGAAAGTCCACTGCTTACGGTGAAGAGAGTTTCCAAAGGAACACACCAGCACGGCGGTCGGCAGGTCACGCGGAGAGGTGCGTGGAATACTTCGTACCTCGTAGCTTAAGTGAATTTAATCTAAGCGGTGCCGGAGTGGGCGTGAGCGAGCTAGTGGCGGTCGGGATCAACGCGCTCGGAGAGCGTGCGAGAGCGCGACGTGACAAGATGGTGACTTTCGAAGACGAGAGCGCCGGAGTGTCGGCGGAGAGAGCGTTCGCTGACGACGTGTTTATGTGACACCGCGGTATTATAGGTTTGTTGGTTCGGACAAGATTTGTTACTTAATAATAAACTTAACATTTTATAAGTACTATTTGTTTCATTAAACCCTAAAATATACATACTAAAAAAACTAAAGATAGGCTATATAAATATCTAGTTATTTTGCCTTAATATATATTATTTCAGTATAATGCTGACTATACATTATTAATTTTGCACAAAGTTATATAAGTCAACCCGTAATTTACAATTACCTTTATATACCACATTTGACACCATGAGGTCAAACATGCAAAATGCCTCATAGTTTGATGAGGGATAACACAATTAAAGCACAGTTTCGCAACCTATTAGAACGGATCAAGGGCGATGTATACAAATAGGCTGTAATGCAATTTGCAGGCGACTGGTGATATTAATCAGTTGCGGGCAGAGGGCGCGTAATTGGAGGATCAGCCGGAAATAGGACAGCGGAGGCGTTCGTCCATACTTCAGCAAACTTACGAGTACCTACATCTGGCGTAATGTGTAGTAATAGTGGCTAGGGAGGAAACTGCTGCTGGTGAAAATATCAATAATAAGTAATTGGTTCTTTATAATATTACTTTTGAGCTTTCTTTGTTTTCTCTCATAGGAAGGTAGGAAAAGAGATCCTAGTGTCGAAACACTTCGCTCTTTGCCTTCCGCCTAAATGCAACACGTGTTGGCGTGTTGCATGGATTGGCAGAATTCTATACTGCCCTTTGCCCAGAGAAGAGGAATGAAAATCATTTCAATATAATAATTCCTTCTAATGATTTGATTTTTCACCCGTTACAAACTCTATGAAATATATAGGTACAAACGTAAATATATTTAACAGACCTCACTAACATGAGGCATGAGATAAAAGTAGGTTATACCGGCTTGCAATACGCTTGTAAATTTTATGATTAAAATTAATATGATGACATAACTATCGTACAAATGTCATTCAATCCAATAATAATATTTGACGAGAGGTACGAGTCATTCCATATTCGTGTAACGTCACGGCAACGTATCGATTTGCATATTCTCAAAGGAGGATTGAGGAATATTACATGATTGTCAAATATACTACAAGTATATAAGTTTAATAGAAAATATATATTTTTTATTTATACAAATAAAATTTCATGATAAGTTTCATTAACTTGGGACTATTTTTATTAATACAACGCAAAGTGACTGAATTCTCTCGGCTTTCTTGATATGAGTGATGCATTTAAGCAAAAAGTAAACTAAATTATTAGCCGATGTGAAATAAGAGAGAATGAGAATAAATAAATATTATTCATATATTTATATGGAACGCTTCAGTAAGTTACTATTTTTTGTATGCACTAAAGCAGTCATATGAATGATTTGAGTACCGCTATGAAACACAAAGTTCCCGGTTGTTCCGCCGACTATAATAATGTATAAGGATCGAGAAACGCAAAACTTTTGTTCTTATCACAACAACAAACTATCACAAACTTATTACGAGTTCATATTATGAACATAATTTGTTGGTGCAATTTCCTATATTACTTTCAAAATATTGCTGCTTTGAGTGTTCAACAGAAAAAGTTTTTTATATTTTTATTGATATTATTTAGTCTCAATTTTATTGAACTGAAATATTTAAAATGCACATCGTATTCTCTTGATGTGCAATATTAAGGAAGAGTAAGTATAGTGTAAATATAACGTAACAGCTGAAAGTATTAAATAAAAATTTCGTGGTTCGCCTACATTACTGTAAATAGTTTAATAAAAACCGTCATATTTCAATAAAAACAATACCACTGAACAATATTTATACAACTGAATTACTACATTTTTGTAGTCACAATACCTACAAAAATTTAAAATGTAGATACGAAGCTTTTGCTGCTTTTTGCGATATACAATTCTAAAAAATACACAGCTAAATCTAATTTTGGTTGAACGATCCATTCATCCAATAGCATTGTATGTAGAACGTAAACATGTGACCTATGTACGCTTGTAGGTCCTCCGTACTCGGGGCTCGGTCTCTCTATACCAAGTTAGAAATTTGTGCCATTCACGTAGCAGCCATTAAAGCCGCTTAAATGTTAACGCTATACGAAATCATACCGGGTCTAGTGCGAGTGCGACGCAGTTAGTAAGTTAGTGTACTTTCTTACTACTACCATTTAAAATCTAACCCAGTTTATTAAACGTTATGATATTATTGTTAAAGGCGAAGGGTTTAGGTTCTATCCTTAGAAATCGTCATTTTTCTTTTTAGGAAGAGAAACAGTAGTGTTATAATATGCAATGTACATCAAAGCAATGCTAGCGCGAAGGTAAAAATCTGATCGTATATTATAGTGACATTACGTCTTGCATGACGCCTTTCCTGCGGAACTCAACACCTCGCTTTGTTTTAGCAGAGTCGATTAATGAAAATAATTTAAATTAAATTATTACAACGCATTTAGGGTGCTGCTGGGGTTGCCTCGGTTCTGTAGTGCTCCAGGCATGTTCGCGGCAGCGCGGGTCTTCGCTACTATGCGCAATAAGTGTGGCTCAATAATAAAGACTTCGGAGCAGCACCAAAAGCATCTTAAATATGATATGTAAAAGAATAGATTGTTCAGACGTTAATCATTGCTGCGCCATCTCTAGTCGGATGGTGAAGTAATGTTAATACTAACATAGTTTTTAAGTTAAATTGTTACTAACAAATTTTGAGTCTTATGTTACTTGAATTTGAATAAAATAAATAAAAAATATTGTTATAGTTATAATCTCTCAGTAGAAATCAAACTCATAAAGAAACACGTTTACATACAGACATTGTCCTAACGCGCCATGATCTCATCATGTACTTTTATTTCATCTTGTTTCTTACCGCATAGAACCTCATTTGAACCTCCTTTCCAGATACTCTGTCCTCCACTTTCCACCTGAAATTGAAACATTACATATTAAGTGGCGGCGTTCAACGCTGCGCTTAGCCAATGGTACCAGAGCCATGAAATAAAAATTGTAATATAATCATATTCCAAGTGGGAATTGACACCCACAACCATCGAGTTTACAGTCCGACGCTGACCCTCTGCTCCTCGACGGATTGATTTTTAAATACATTTAATTTTATTTAAATAAATTTATCGCTACTAGGTATTCTTTATTATAAACTTAGCTTGCTTATCTTGATGTAGTCATAAAAAAACATTTAAAAAACTTTCTAGGAATCATTTTTTGCTTGTTTTAAATATTTCAGTTTAGTTTCATATTTAATTTATTCAATTTAATTATTTATTTAAATATATTTCATTTTTAATTGCAAGTAGACACTATACTACTCGTATACGTATATCGGCACCATAATACTCGTATGATATTCAAATAACCCGTGACTTAATATTCTTAATATGCATGCAATTTACACGCTTTAATTTGCTTCGTTTGTATTTTATTTAACGAGCTTATTTTTATTTATTATATTTTTAAGCTTCATATTTTTTCTGCATAGTAATGTGGTCAGAAAGACCCTGTCAAGATACTCTGTTCTCTATTTTCGGTCTCAATCTCGTTAAGACAATCCGTTCCCCACTTTCCGCCGAATTCGGAGGCATTGCGTGTTAAGTGGCGGAACTTAACGCCGCGCTTTGTCTCGGCACAAGAGCGGAGAAAATGGAAATATTAAATATTGCCATCCCTCGGGAATCGAACCCACAACCAGTCGCTTTACAGTCACACTTTGTGCCAACAGTAAACTAATTATGAGAAATAAATATTTAATTTCTAAGTCTTGAACTGAGCCTGATCCTTTACAACCAAGACATAGCTTACATAAGAGCAGGATGAGAGTCGTCAGTCGTCAGGCGTCGACGTGTTAATTGATTCCGCGTTCAGATCGCACTAGCTCTTCAACCGCAGAGCGAAAACTTCTCCTTCGACTTAATCTCAAAGCTTTTATAATGGAATTGTATTAGTTTGTAATACGTTATATATGTTTTATATTATAGTTATTATTAAAGTTTCCTTGATGAATCATATTTTGTTGTTATAACTTGGAGCTGTCCGCATCTTCGTTTGGATTTACTTAATGATATTTACCACTAAAATATCTATCACGCTGAACAGTTTTTGTTAAAGCAAAATTTCCTTATATATTGTAGTAAGTCTGGCCTATTATTGTTCTATATAAGCTATAATTAAAAATAAAAGCTATTAAATATATATTAGCTATTAAATCCTTCTTGCAATTCCAAAGGTATGCGCGTACAAATATTCATCTTTATTAATTTATTATACGAGTATAGATAGATGCATATTGTTATGGTACATAAGGAGTTTTTAAGGCAGCTTTTTTCTTCATATAATCTTGGTTTATAATACAACATTAGAAAGGAACATTTCCTTATATGCGTCATTACGTAATGTAATAAATCATTATACCTGTGTATGTTATTACAGGGTTTTCGTTACTTTTTCCTTTTTCATATTTGGAGTAAAATTTGAAACAATTTTAAGTGCTTATTTCACTAGCATACATACAAAGTTTCCTTTTGTAACTTCACATTTTTACGCACATAGCGAGTAGTTAGAGAGAACTTATTGTCAAAAGAAAGGTATCCACTTTATCCACTTTCCGTCAAAATCGAGATAACATGTGTTGAGTGGCGGAACTCAACGCCGCGCTCTGTATTAAGTAACAGAACGGAAAAAATACAATCATTTGCAGGAGTAGCGAGCAGTCACTATGACGTTTTGTGAAAATATATCCAAATCTAAAAGAACATAACCTAAACCCAAATTTGTTAAAAATTCTAAATGAAAATATTCGCAAAAACCTAATTAAAAAGAAAATAGGTACAAAACACCTCAATAAACGCTTTAATTCATCACTACAAATAAATACTTAAATGAACAAGCCGCTTATGTTAAATTTAAGCCAAAATCTCGTGTAATATTAATGTGGGAAAGGAAATATGTAAATTAAACGTGTTTATTGAATAATAAAAGGCAATTTAGTAGTCCGTTAACGGTTTTCGGATAGAAAGAGTAAAGTTCGGGCTTAAGTGAAACGGACGAATCGATACTAAACTGGGTTAATCTCCAAAGGCACAGATTTACTGGAAAATGCTTCTCGAAACCCATATTCGATTTGAGATATATGTATTTAAAGTTTAAAATAATATTCAATCATTATATTATATCTGTGTAGGATAAAGCTTTTAGTTCACTCTGGTATTCGTTATTCTTATTTGCCTTTCCCCACTTATTTGAATATGTTGGATATATTCATAGAAGCCATCGTCTTGCACTGGGACTGCGTGTGTTTGTAAACGTGATCAGTTGTAGGTTTGATTCCCACACGGGGGAATGATTATATTTAATTTTTTCATTTTTTCACTCTGTTACCTAAGACAAAGCGCCGCGTGAGTTCCGTCATTCAACATGAAATGTCAAGAACACGGGTGGAAAGTGAAGGAAAAAGTGTCACGACTAGGTCTAGACTAGGTCTTCTCTGACTAACCTGGGACGAAGGACGTGAATGTGCTAAAAAAATGTTTTGTGTTATTTTAGGACAGAGCTAAGATTTTTCGTTGATATTAGTTTTACTTATTTTGTGACACTGTTTTAAATAGATATTTATATTTAAAATTCAAATATTTGTATTCAAAATATTAAGTAGCATGATTTATTTTTTGAACGTCACACAATTTATCATATGCTTGCAGCATTACTAATGCGATTGCCTCAGACATGAGAGCAATCGCCGCAAGAAACTCAGTGGGCTGTTTTTCTTTAAGTCAATTTTCATTCATTTCAATTATCATTGATACCTTGAAAATAGACTGGAGCGAATATTAATTGTAAGAACACTTTAAAACTTCATATTTGAACTGACCATCTGCTCGTCTACCTCAATAAAAAAAATAACAAATATTATATTATGTCAAAAAATTACGTCACGCTTGCAATTTCCAAGTGATTGTTATTTAGTTTAAAATGTTTCCTATTTCAAAAGTAGTTAATACGCAGTAATCCACTGATTACCGTATTAGTAAGCCTTCACTCTACTTAGCCTGTAAAATATAATTAATGAAATACTAGAATTTTATCTTGTTACCCGAAAAAAATATAAGTAGAAATGTTTGACATGGTGTTTAACTCTGCCCCGTACACGTATAGTTTATTTTTTATTTATATTATATTTATGAATCGCCTTTTTTAAATTACGATTATGATTAAATTACGGCGAGTTAATCTAACAATAGACATTTTTTGGGAAATAATGAGTAACTAAAGTAAAATAGTATTGACGCTGCGCTGCTGCGCAGGGCTTTGAGAGCATTTGTTATATTTTTTGTTTATATTAACTTTTTTTTCCTAATAATCTTTATTATTTATTTAGCATTTACTACTCGAAAACTTCATAGTAATAACTACTATACACATTTGGACACTAGGTTCAATTTCGAATAGCCGTTTAAAATTAACATGTACTAGTAAGTGCGTCGCCGCGTAAGTTAGGATCTTTGCACATGACGCTTACGGCAAAACTTGACTTCACTTGACAAGACACGTTGTATCGACGCAAACGCGCTGCGTCGCATGTTTGCAATGCGTTTGTAGCAATGAATATTAAAATAAACTTTACAGCGACATACATGAACAAATATCAAAAAATACAACGTAAATTTTGGTACGTCTCTTAACAAATGAACAAAGGTTATGTTAGGTTATAATAAAAAAAAAACAAAATAATAATAAAATCATAAAAAAATCCTGGGCCCCGGAACTTAAATAACAAAACGGCATTGTAAACTGCACGTAAATATTGATGTAATCCTGTGCATTTAATTTCCGTTTGCATATCCATGTATCGACAAACGTGTAAAATCAACTAAAAATGTATACAAAAGCCTTACGCGTTTCATTAGCAACACGTTTGTCATATTTTACAAAAAATATGTGAAATATTTGGTAGTGTGTGTAATAATTTAATTAAATTAATTTTCAACATTTCAAATAGTACGCCTCTGTTGAAAATAATACTTTTTTCCCAGTATAAAAAACATAGTAAAAGAGATCCAAGCGTCAAGACATCCCATTTTAAAATTGCGGATCTTATTGCTATGCTACTTTTTAAGTACTAGGGCGAAGAAATAAAAATAATTTAAATATAATCCCCCCAACTTGAAATCAATTCCACAACCAATCTTATTTACAGTCAGACGTTATCCCAACATAAGACAGTCTCATAAGACATTAATACGTCATATCTAAGCTCACGAGTACGTGCACGTGTAGATGTATTTAAAGCGACACAAACAATATAATGAGCAGGTGACGATCGTGTAACTCACACTACACTAAATACTAATTGACACGTAATTACCGGTTCAGTTTACACTTGCGAGTGTGTAATTATGTGGAAACGAGAATCACTTCCACTGACGACACCTTTAGTATTTCATGCAATTGTTTATAAACTATAAGCAATTAATTGTGGCTCTTGTTCTCTGTCTTATTATATCTTATTAACATAGAAAGAAAAATATATAAAATTGTAAATGAATATTATATGTACTAGTTACGACTAATCTATTTCTTATATTCCTATTATTCACACTATCCAAATCCTTACTTGATCTTTCCTTTTTCTTAGGTTGGAAGGAATCGGTACTTTAGCGTTAGGCTGCCTATCGTTAAGTTTTTAGCGCTCTGTACTTTCTTACGTTTCTTTTTTGTGTGTGTGTAAGGTTTTTATTTTTTATTTTTAGGTATATTCTCTTTTCTGATGTTATTTTTTGTGGATTACAAAAACTATTTTTTTTTAATCATAATATAAAAAAAACTAGTTTTTGTAATCCACGATGGTTATAAAACCATCGTCTCATAGTGGGACAGCCTCTGACGATTGGTAGTGCTAATCTCGATGGATAGAATAATCGTAATTATTTTTTTTAATATCTTCACGCTGGTAAACCAGACGCAATGTCTCAAATTCAGATGTAAAATGTACAGTAAACTTACTGAAGATAAAGCTACCTGAAGATAAGTCTAAGTAAGAATACCTATTCTTGCAAGTTTTATTTTTCTCGACTATTACAATGGTTATTACGTAGTATGAGACGATATACGTATGTCATGACGTGTAAATCAGACGCTATCACTGTATCACAACAACTTCAAAGTATAAGTAGAAATAACTCTTAAATATTACTGAAACATATTAAAATTCACCCATCGATTAACAACAATAATAAAAAGATTAAATCATCTCAAATTAATCAAATCAGTATAAATGGTGTAGAGAAGTACTAAGTTCCCGTGAACACGGAGACACTCTAAGACTACTGCCCTAGAATCCGGTGAAAACGACTTACTTAAAAATGTCAAATGGAAAATGTTCTACTTTACGTAACTAGCGAGTAGCAAGTAGGGAGCAGGCGAGGGCAGGCGCACCCCGCGAGAGGGCGACTTGAAAAAGCACATGTATGAAAGAACTTAAAAGTTCCTTTCTTTTGTTCTGATAGCTTAGTGTTTAGTGTTCAAGTTCATGCGAACTGCGTCTTAGAATAAATTGTGAAGAGAATCTACTTGCATTAACATGCGCTTTTGTTAAAGTGTTGTCTATTTAGATTCAAAATAAATCATTAAATATTTTTGGATTGAACACGTATACGTATAAAGTACTGCATATATTTGATGATTATAAGTTTAATTCTCAACGTTTATATTTTTATTTTGATTTTGATAATTTGTGGTTAAATAAAGTTAAATAAAGTAGTATCAAAAAGTCTCAATATCTAAAACGAGCCAGAAGTTACTGTTACGCATAAGGTCCAAATTAAGGTGGAAAATGGACAACGGAGTGCCTTGACACTAAGTTCTCTTCCATCTCCCCTACTAAGCGGAAATTAAGACTAAACGGAAAAACGTGAAATTAAGAAAAAGTTAGGCTTTTGTACTCATTGAGAACGAATTTCAATATTACTTCATTCCCCAAATTTAACTTCTAAATTTGTTCCCTCTTCTAACCCTTCCTGCTTGTATGGATTTCAAAGTTTTTTCGTACTTGACAAAGGGCGGTTATTAAAAAAGTTGACGACCACGAGGCGGAGGCAAGTGGCGATTGTTAGAACATTAAGAGATGAGATGTATTCTTAATAGTTCAATTTTTTGAATAAAAGATTTTTTTCAACAAATAAATATTGAAGAAAGTTTTGGGAATATAGTCTGCATTGAAGGTTATTAAGTCGTTTTATTTTTATTTTTTATTATATTTATAAAATTTACGTAAAGCTACACTAAAACTTTTATTGTTACTAATCTGTACATGAAGTTATTTTCTTCTGCGCTTTGACAAATTGCAACAAGCTCATTTAATTTATTTTTTTTTTATAATTAAATCTTCTTTTCGACACTCACGAAATATTTTTGTCTACGAATTATATATTACAGAGCTTTCGAAAATCTTGTTAACTTGAGACTGGGGATTTGATGAGTATTATCATTTCTAAAAAGGCAACTAAATTTATCTGTTAAAAATATAATTCATAAAGTTGAAAACAGTAATTACATTTATACTATCTATACATATAATAAAAATGTCACTCATCGCTGTCTGTAAATGGAAACCATATAAGAAAAAATGTTACTGGGACGTTGCATTCTGGTAATTTTCTTTTACTGTTTAGAATATTATTTTAATCTGATCACAATTTAAAAGTTACAAAAAATTAAATTTTGTTTGACATAAAATAACATTTACTAATAGGATTGTTACTAATAGGATTTATTATCAATTTATCAATAAATTTCTTAAATAATAATACTGACATGAAAACAAGGTTCCATACAACCAAATACTATAGAACCTAGTAATAGAAACGTCAACTACATGTTTGCAAGAAATGTGAATTAAAAGAACTAAAAAAAACAAATACACATTCACCAATTACCTATAAATATAATCGACCTCTTCTCGAGTAAGTAAGTCTAATCCCGTGGACATGTAAACATTATGAACAGTAAATATTTGCCTTCGACGTGACCGAAGAAAAATATTATCAAAGGCGACGTGGCTTGTCAATCCTGGCTTGTTTACAGCCGCAATCCCGAACCCCGCGGGATTGCATATCCTGGATCGCGCGGATGTTTATATTAGCTTTTTTTTAGCTTCGCGTATCTTGCGTATAAGTATGGGCAGAGAAAATCTAGTGTTAAGACATTATTTTATTTACTTTGCAGTTTACTTACGACGTACAGCGTTGTAAAGCATAATAAAATAGAACAAAAAACTAAAATAAATTAAATAATGTGACCATTGTGAATCATAGTCATACTATGATCGATCGATTGGTTAAGACGGATCATAATTTTATTATTTTCATTTATCTGTTCTGGTGAACCAGACAAGAGTTTTGTCATTCAACACGTAGTAACTCGAATACGTTCAGTAAGTGGAGAACGGAGTGTCTTGACCCTAGTTTTTTCCAAACTATCCTACAAAAAGCGTAAAGCTGTTTATTAAATATTATTACTCTGACTGGGGATCGAACCCACAGCCATGGTACAATGAGACTATCAGTCACACTGCGCTACGTTGCCAAATGAATTAGCAAAGTGTTTCACTCTGAATATCACTGAACTCTCTCCTTTCTCCAACCAATATATTCAATACAAACATCGTAAAGAGCAATGGCTCGACTTCAAAAGGGTCTGAAATGAATTTTTATCTGTTTCGAAACAGAAAAATATGTTAACACACATTGCGAACGGCCGCGGCCGTACAAAGGTCAATTGCTTAAATTCTCAGCTTTTTCTCTTACATTGGCTCCTTTGAAGTAGCTTTTTGTGTGATTGCTTACATTACGTTTTTCGATTGAAATTAAACGGTATTTTAGTAAAGTAATTTCAAGCTAATAACAAATAGACTTTGCAATGTTGCTGTCGTGACATAGAAAAGTTTGGATTGTTAAGTAACAGAACGGAAAAAAATACAATCATTTGCAGGTGTAGCGAGCAGTCACTATGACGTTTTGTGAAAATATACCCAAATCTAAAAGAATATAACCTAAACCCAAATTT
Source organism: Dryas iulia moderata (assembly GCA_019049465.1). Lineage (NCBI taxonomy): Eukaryota > Metazoa > Arthropoda > Insecta > Lepidoptera > Nymphalidae > Dryas > Dryas iulia. The sequence goes on from CM032435.1 coordinate 100,547, forward strand.
ATTAAAAATTCTAAATGAAAATATTCGCAAAAAGTTAAATAAAAAGAAAATAGGTACAAAACACCTCAATAAACGCTTTAATTCATCACTACAAATAAATACTTAAATGAACAAGCCGCTTATGTTAAATTTAAGCCAAAATCTCGTGTAATATTAATGTGGGAAAGGAAATATGTAAATTAAACGTGTTTATTGAATAATAAAAGGCAATTTAGTAGTCCGTTAACGGTTTTAGGATAGAAAGAGTAAAGTTCGGGCTTAAGTGAAACGGACGAATCGATACTAAACTGGGTTAATCTCCAAAGGCACAGATTTACTGGAAAATGCTTCTCGAAACCCATATTCGATTTGAGATATATGTATTTAAAGTTTAAAATAATATTCAATCATTATATTCTATCTGTATAGGATAAAGCTTTTAGTTCACTCTGGTATTCGTTATTCTTATTTGCCTTTCCCCACTTATTTGAATATGTTAGATATATTTATAGAAACCATCGTGTTGCACTGGGACTGCGTGTGTTTGTAAACGTGATCAGTTGTAGGCTTGATTCCCACTCGGGGAAATGATTATATTTAAATTTTTCATTTTTTCACTCTGTTACCTAAGACAAAGCGCCGCGTGAGTTCCGCCATTCAACATGAAATGTCATGATTACGGGTGGAAAGTGAAGGAAAAAGTGTAACGACTAGGTCTAGACTAGGTCTTCTCTGACTAACCTGGGACGAAGGACGTGAATGTGTTAAAAAAATGTTTTGTGTTATTTTAGGACAGAGCTAAAATTTTTCGTTCGTATTAGTTTTACTTATTTTGTGATACTGTTGTAAATAGATATTTATATATAAAATTCAAATATTTTTATTCAACATATTAAGTAGCATGCTTTATTTTTTGAACGTCACACAATTTATCATAGGTTCACTAATGCGATTGCCTCAGACATGGCAACAATCGCCGCAAGAAACTCAGTGGGCTGTTTTTCTTTAAGTCAATTTTCATTCATTTCAATTATCATTGATACCTTGAAAATAGACTGGAGCGAATATTAATTGTAAGAACACTTTAAAACTTCATATTTGAACTGACCATCTGCTCGTCTACCTCAATAAAAAAAATAACAAATATTATATTATGTCAAAAAATTACGTCACGCTTGCAATTTCCAAGTGATTGTTATTTAGTTTAAAACGTTTCCTATTTACAAAAGTAGTTAATACGCAGTAATCCACTAATTACCGTATTAGTAAGCCTTCACTCTACTTAGCCTGTAAAATATAATTAATGAAATACTAGAATTTTATCTTGTTACCCGAAAAAAATATAAGTAGAAATGTTTGACATGGTGTTAAACTCTGCCCCGTACACGTATAGTTTATTTTTTATTTATATTATATTTATTAATCGTCTTTTTTAAATTACCATTATGATTAAATTACGGCGAGGTAATCTAACAATAGACATTTTTTGGGAAATAATGAGTAACTAAAGTAAAATAGTATTGACGCTGCGCTGCTGCGCAGGGCTTTGAGAGCATTTGTCATATTTTTTTGTTTATATTAACTTTTTTTTCCTAATAATCTTTATTATTTATTTAGCATTTACTACTCGACAACTTCATAGTAATAACTACTATACACATTTGGACACTAGCTTCAATTTCGAATAGCCGTTTAAAATTAACATGTACTAGTAAGTGCGTCGCCGCGTAAGTTAGCATCTTTGCACATGACGCTTACGGCAAAACTTGACTTGACTTGACAAGACACGTTGTATCGACACAAACGCGCTGCGTCGCACGTTTGTGATGCGTTTGTAGCGATGAATATTAAAATAAACTTTACAGCGACATACATGAACAAATATCAAAAAATACAACGTATATTTTGGTACGTCTCTTAACAAATGAACAAAGATTATGTTAGGTTATAATAAAATAAAAAAAAAAAAAAAAGTAAATCATTAATAAATCCTGGGCCCCGGAACTTAAATAACAAAAAGGCACTGTAAACTGCACGTAAATATTGATGTAATCCTGCATTTAATTTCCGTTTGCATATCGATGTATCGACAAACGTGTAAAATCAACTAAAAATGTAAACAAAAGCCTTACGCGTTTCATTAGCAACGCGTTTGTCATATTTACAAAAAATATGTGAAATATTTGGTAGTGTGTGTAATAATTTAATTAAATTAATTTCCAACATTTCAAATAGTACGCCTCTGTTCAAAAATATATATTTTTCCCCGTATAGAAAATGTAGTAAGAGAGATCCAAGCGTCAAGACATACCATTTTAAGCTTGCGGAACTTAACGCCATGCTACTTTTTAAGTACTAGGGCGAAGAAATAAAAATAATTTAAATATAATCCCCCCAACTTGAAATCAATTCCACAACCAATCTTATTTACAGTCAGACGTTATCCCAACATAAGACAGTCTCATAAGACATTAATACGTCATATCGTGAGCTTACTCACGAGTACGTGCACGTGTAGATGTATTTAAAGCGACACAAACAATATAATGAGCAGGTGATGATCGTGTAACTCACACTACACTAAATACTAATTGACACGTAATTACCGGTTCAGTTTACACTTGCGAGTGTGTAATTATGTGGAAACGAGAATCACTTCCACTGACGACACCTTTAGTATTTCATGCAATTGTTTATAAACTATAAGCAATTAATTGTGGCTCTTGTTCTCTGTCTTATTATATCTTATTAACATAGAAAGAAAAATATATAAAATTGTAAATGAATATTATATGTACTAGTTACGACTAATCTATTTCTTATATTCCTATTATTCACACTATCCAAATCCTTACTTGATCTTTTCTTTTCTTAGGTGGTAAGAAATCGGTACTTTAGCGTTAGGCTGCCTATCGTTAAGTTTTTAGCGCTCTGTACTTTCTTACGTTTCTTTTTTGTGTGTGTGTAAGGTTTTTATTTTTTATTTTTAGATATATTCTCTTATCTAATGTTATTTTTTGTGGATTACAAAAACTATTTTTTTTTAATCATAATATTAAAAAAAGTAGTTTTTGTAACCCACGATGGTTGTAAAACCATCGTCTCATAGTGGGACAGCCTCTGACGATTGGTAGTGCGATTCTCGATGGGTAGAATAATCGTAATTAATTTATTTTAATATCTTGACGCTGGTAAACAAGGCGCAATGTCTCAAATTCAGATGTAAAATGTACAGTAAGATTACTGAAGATAAAGCTAAGTGAAGATAAGTCTAAGTAAGAATACCTATTCTTGCAAGTTTTATTTTTCTCGACTATTACAATGGTTATTACATAGTATGAGACGATATATGTATGTCATGACGTGTAAATAAGACGCTAACACTGTATCACGACAACTTCAAATTATAAGTAGAAATTATTCTTAAATATTACTGAAACATATTAAAATTCACCCATCGATTAACAACAATAATAAAAACATTAAACCATCTCAAATTAATCAAATCAGTATAAATGGTGTAGAGCAGTACTAAGTTCCCGTGAACACGGAGACACTCTAAGACTAGTGCCCTAGAATCCGGTGAAAACGACTTACTTAAAAATGTCAAATGGAAAATGTTCTACTTTACGTAACTAGCGAGTAGCAAGTAGGGAGCAGGCGAGGGCAGGCGCACCCCGCGAGAGGGCGACTTGAAAAAGCACATGTATGAAAGAACTTAAAAGTTCCTTTCTTTTGTTCTGATAGCTTAGTGTTTAGTGTTCAAGTTCATGCGAACTGCGTCTTAGAATAAATTGTGAAGAGAATCTACTAGCATTAACTAGCGCTTTTGTTAAAGTGTTGTCTATATGGATTAAAAATAAATCTTTACAAATATCTTTAGATTGGACACGTATACGTGTAAAGTACTGCATATATTTGATGATTATAAGTTTAATTCTTAACGGAAATGCTTATATTTTTATTTTGATAATTTGTGGTTAAATAAAGTAAAAGCTGCTAGTATCAAAAAGTATCAATATCTGAAACGAGCCAGAAGTTACTGCTACGCATAAGGTCCAAATGAAGGTGGAAAGTGGACAATGGAGTGTCTTGACACTAAGTTCTCTTCCACCTACCCTACTAAGCGGAAATTAAGACTAAGCGGGAAAAATCGTGAAATTAAGAAAAAGTTAGGCTTTTGTACTCATTGAGAACGAATTTCAATATTACTTCATTCCCCAAATTTAACTTCTAAATTTGTTCCCTCTTCTAACCCTTCCTGCTTGTATGGATTTCAAACTTTTTTCGTACTTGACAAAGGGCGGTTATTAAAAAAGTTGACGACCAGGAGGCGGAGGCAAGTGGCGATTGTTAGAACATTAAGAGATGAGATGTATTCTTAATAGTTCAATTTTTTGAATAAAAGTTTTTTTTCAACAAATAAATATTGAAGAAAGTTTTGGGAATATAGTCTGCATTGAAGGTTATATAGTCGTTTTATTTTTATTTTTTTATTATATTTATAAAATTTACGTAAAGCTACACTAAAGCTTTTATTGTTACTAATAACATGAAGTTATTTTCTTCTGCGCTTTGACAAATTGCAACAAGCTCATTTAAATATTTCTTTTTTCATAATTGAATCTTCTTTTCGACACTCACGAAATATTTTTGTCTACGAATTATATATTACAGAGCTTTTGAAGATCTTGTTGACTTGAGAGTGGGGATTTCATGAGTATTATTATTTCTAAAAAGGCAACTAAATTTATCTGTTAAAAATATTATAATTCATGAAGTTAAACACAGTAATTACATTAATACTATCTATACATATCATAAAAATGTCACTCATCGCTGTCTGTACATGGAGGCTGTATAAGAAAAAATGTTACTGGGACATTGCATTCTGGTAATTTTCTTTTACTGTTTAGAATATTATTTTAATCTGATCATAATTTAAAAGTTACAAAAAATTAAATTTTGTTTGACATAAAATAACATTTACTAATAGGATTGTTACTAATAGGATTTATTATCAATTTATCAATAAATTTCTTAAATAATAATACTGACATGAAAACAAGGTTCCATACAACCAAATACTATAGAACCTAGTAATAGAAACGTCAACTACATGTTTGCAAGAAATGTGAATTAAAAGAACTAAAAAAAACAAATACACATTCACCAATTACCTATAAATATAATCGACCTCTTCTCGAGTAAGTAAGTCTAATCCCGTGGACATGTAAACATTATGAACAGTAAATATTTGCCTTCGACGTGACCGAAGAAAAATATTATCAAAGGCGACGTGGCTTGTCAATCCTGGCTTGTTTACAGCCGCGATCCCGAACCCCGCGGGATTGCATATCCTGGATCGCGCGGATGTTTATATTAGCTGTTTTTTTAGCTTCGCGTATCTTGCGTATAAGTATGGGCAGAGAGAATCTAGTGTTAAGACATTATTTTATTTACTTTACAGTTTACTTGCGAAGTATAGTGTCGTAAAGCATAATAAATAGAACAAAAAAATAAAATAAATTAAATAATGTGACCATTGTGAATCATAGTCATACTATGATCGATTGATTGGTTAAGACGGATCATAATTTTATTATTTTCATTTATCTGTTCTGGTGAACCAGACAAGAGTTTTGTCATTCAACACGTAGTAACTCGAATTCGTCCAGTAAGTGGAGAACGGAGTGTCTTGACCCTAGTTTCTTCCAAGCTATTCTACAAAAAGCGCAAAGCTGTTTATTAAATATTATAACGCTGACTGGGGATCGAACCCACAACCATGGTACAATGAGACTATCAGTCACACTGCGCTACGTTGCCAAATGAATTAGCAAAGTATTTCACTCTGAATATCACTGAACTCTCTCCTTTCTCCAACCAATATATTCAATACAAACATCGTAAAGAGCAATGGCTCGACTTCAAAAGGGTCTGAAATGAATTTTTATCTGTTTCGAAACAGAAAAATATGTTAACACACATTGCGAACGGCCGCGGCCGTACAAAGGTCAATTGCTTAAATTCTCAGCTTTTTCTCTTACATTGGCTCCTTTGAAGTAGCTTTTGTGTGATTGCTTACATTACGTTTTTCGATTGAAATTAAACGGTATTTTAGTAAAGTAATTTCAAGCTAATAACAAATAGACTTTGCAATGTTGCTGTCGTGACATAGAAAAGTTTGGATTGTTAACGCGATGGTCGTGAATTTGGAGTCATACGGGTTATATAAAATATATATATTTAAAATTGCGTTTGTCTGCACAGAAAGATAATTAGAGGGATTTTTTTTTTTTTTTTAGCTTCACGCTGTATCCCTTGCGGGGTGGTCAGAGAGAACGGAGCGCCAAACGCTACGGTCCCTGCATACTTCTTTCGCCTCGTCCACAGTCATCAACCTCTTCATACACGCCCTCCGGGGGGTCGTCATGCTTTTTACGTGACCTTCCTCCAGTATCGTCGATACTGTGTTTAGATTAGAGGGAATCTAGTGTCAAAATACTACAACCTCCACTATCGGTCCGAAGTCGAGACATTGCGTGCGTGACACTCATAACGTTTTTGAGTTCGATGTTGCGGAGGTCAATACCACAATTTGTCTTGAAAAAGCAGAACAAAGAAATAAAAATTTAAATATTATATAATAATTATTCTATCAAATGGGACTCAGACCCACAACCACCAGGCTTAAAGTCAGATGCTGTCCGACTGCACCATGATGATCTTTTATTTAAGCAGTTATCTTTTTTTTATCTTAGTACAGTAAGGCTGTGTGTGGAGATTGCAGAAAACTCCAAATAACACGTGGTGGACAAAGGATGTACAAAATTAGTTTTTCTTTTGAGGATAGATAAAAACATATAATAAAACTGTTAAGAAGATAAATATAAATTTTAAATTTCTTCTCTGTCTTTCTCTTTGTTGTTCATGTTCGACGCAAAAACTTTAAACAAAAGGGACGAAGTGTTAACATAAGATTTAATTTCTCTACTTAAGAAAGCTACAAAAAACCTATTCCTAATAAAATATCAATAAATACAAACTCAACAATCCAAAAATAAACAGCAATATTTATGAAATCCCCTGAAGTTAACGAGATTGCCAAAAGCTCAGTAATATATAATTGGTAAACAAAAATAGCTCGTCGGTGTCTAAAAGAAGATTCAATTATGAAAAAATAATCAGAATTAGCTAGTTGCAATTGCTCAAAGCGCAGAAGGAAGTCGGCTACGTAGTACGTAATTGGGTCACAGCGTCTGTCTAAGTAAACTGCAAACATAGAATGCCGTACAAAAATCTAGAGAACTTTTCCATTAACGAAATATGCAAAATTCGTGCCTTCAAAACATTGAATTCGAGCGTTTTACGCAAAACAAAATGAATTACATGATTTTTTTGAACCACGTCAACATTTCTACTATTTTTTGCCGTCGCGGTGGAAATGAGATGAGGTTGTGGGTTCGATTGATTGGGAGAATGATTATATTAACAGCTTTTTATTTTAGGCTTCATGCTGTATCCCGCACACAACCTAGTGTTAAGACACTCTGTTCACCATTTTCCGCGAAAGTCGGAGGCATTGCGTGTTAAGTGGTGGAACTTAACGCTGCGCTTCACCTCGACACCAGAGCGAAGAAAATGGAAACATAAAATGTTTCCACTCCTCGAGTGAGAACCGAACCCAACAACCAGTCGCTTACCGTCACACGCTTGTGCCACTGCGCCACGACTGGCCCAGATACATATTTACGATATCTTATTTATTTGTGTCTCGTAGCAACATGCAGTGTTCAATTGCGCCACTCAACACGTAATGTCTCAATTTCGGGCGGAAAGTGAAGAACGAAGTGTCGTCAGCGTGATAATTTTGTTGACCTTTATGACATATAAAAAAATATAAGTTAATAAACAGGAAATAAGAAGTGCAGCTGAAGCTTCTAGAACAAAATGAAATTGAAAATCATATATTAAAAGCTTCTATGCTAAATTCTAACCATTTTTGGAGATGCAGCTATTGATATTGTATACATAATGTAATAGTATAGTAGTATACATAATTTAAAAACTAATTCTCATGAAGGATCGTTTTTATAATTATTCATAAGCATTTCACAGTAGAATACAGTAGAATTACTATCCTTTAAACAAAATACGGTGCAGATTATTATTACTTGATGTGCTTTTAAAAATGCACAAAATAAACACAATAAAGTAAAATGAAATTAAAGCATTACCTTAGATTTTTCTTATGTTTTTCATAATAATCTTCATTCTACATTCTTTATAAAACATAACTGTTCTACGCAGTGCTAGCCGGCCAGCTCCGACTTCCTCCGCGACATGAAACGCTTAAACAATTAACCAAGTGTCCGCTTCCTTCATTTTGTTAAATGGATAATCACAGTTCGCACTTCCGTTATGAAACTTAGATTTATATTTATAGAAAAATGTTGCCATTTCTTTATTCTCTTCTAAAAACAGTAAAAAGAGTTATAAAATATTTATAAGTCTATATTACTAAAATTATATTTTGTGTAAAATATAATGTCGGATACTGTATGGGCTCTCCTAGTTACATGTAATCCCAGAAATTCGAAACGGAAATAGAGAACGGAGTGCCTTAATTCCCTACGCGGAAACCCATAAATATGATTTGAATTTAAAGTCTTATTTCATGAATATTATTTAAGTTTAACGTTTAAATCACATTACTATGAAATTTCAAAATATTTGTAATTTTACTGACATAATGTATTCTTAGTAAAAAAAAAATTATGAACCTCTGCTGCAAGGAAAAAATATAATTAAGGAAAAAAACGTTTTTTTACTTAATAATTATATACTATTTTCAGTGTTATTAACAAACATAGCAACGAAAAAAGTATAGTTTAGTAAATAGTATGCAAGTTGGAAAGAAGTTTCATCAACTCGTAAAAAAGCTCAGGTGCAAGTTCGGAACTTGAAACTCAAATCATCTTGGTTTGAACAAAACGAGGAAACCAATGCAAGAACAAAAGTAACTTTCTTAAGCAATGAATGCAAATAAGAAACTATTTCGATTTTTAATTAATTTTATACGCAAAGTTTCAACGACAGTTGCAAAAGTTAAATATTAGGCGACTGCAGTCTTCGATTTCTATGAAAATTGAATTAAAAACCACTGAATCTTCGGATTTAATGTTACGAATTATATTTAAGAATGGAATTATTGCCACAATAGTCCGTCATGATGTAGTCGAATAGCGTTTAATTGAAAACGTTATTACTTGAGGGATGGGACCCTACTAGGAGTAGGGATATCTAAATTATTTTCATCGCCATGCTAAGGCAAAACACGGCGTTGAGTTCCACCACACAGCAAAATGTACAATCACAATTGCAATCGCGGTCGAAAAGTAACTAATGACGCGTCTTGACACTTGGAACTCTGCGGGGAAGACATATGAGACTGCTATTTTAAATTATTTGTTGTCTTAAGTTATTACAGAGAGAAAAAAAATATCGTAATGATCTATTTCATTTTACATTTTCTACACAATGTAATGCCGCTCTAGGCTAATTAAGCTTTGAAAACACAATTGAAATGTAAGCGTAGCCTTATAAGTGGATATCGAATAAACCGCTATTTGAATAGTTTGTGTGGAGTAGAGAATTAAAAATATAAAGTAATTAAGAAATAAAAATTTAGAATATAAATTGGAAAATGTGTACTATTTTTTTACTATTTTGTTCTTTAAATATAAAATGCCGAGACTGAAATCCCATTTGTTTCATTGTACTCGTATATTTTTGGTTGCGCAAACTATTTGTTTTATCATAGACAGACAGTTCAAATTAAGTTTTAGCTTTAACAAGACATTGTTACCTAAAGCATGAATAAAAATATAATCTAAATAAGCAAAAAAAATACAAACCGACTCAAATGCAACATATGTTTTACAGATTCAAGCTTTATCCCGCGTCTATCTATCTAGCACAGTAGTCGAAAAGCACCTGCCTGATATAGAAATATTGCGTGGTGAGTTGCGGAACTTAACGCCGCGCTTAATGTCATGCCACAACACAGAGAAATTCAAGCAGTTAAATTTTAAATAATAATCCATCTGATTTGAAATCGAACCTACAACCAATCGTAATTACAGACAAAATCTCCCACTGCGATACGATGACCTTATTCTTCAAATATATTTATTTTATACAACTTCACGCCTTTTCTCGTACAGTGTAGTAGAGTCAGAAAGGATCTAGTTCAAGGCACTCCGCCCACCACTATCCGCAAGAAATAGAGAAATCGCGTGTTGAGTGGCGGAACTCAACGCTGCGTTTTGTCTTAGGCGCCAGAGCGATGAAAGGAACACTTTACCGTCGTACCATCTCATACGACGTTACTGCACAACGACGGCTTCAATTCAAATTTATTATAATTGCTTTTAGAATTATTCATAAAAAATACTACTTAAGAAAAGTCTAAATTCTCACTTACTGTATACCTAAACATGTTGCTAGGTAACAACAATAACATTTTACAATGAAAACTTTTACCCAATTTAGGTTGAAACCATTTTGTGTAGTATCTTTAACTATTATGTAAATTGAAAAAGTTTTTGAAGTAACAAAACAGAATGGCTGTTGGTAACTAAATAGGATTAACAATATTTAGAACTTACTTGGGCACTACACAGTACAAGTAGTGGGTAGGTAGGCGAGCCTAACGCCATTTAGATTTTAAGCAATATTGGTTAAAAGTTAGTTTTATACATTAATATCACATTATGCTATTTAAATATTTAAAGGGACAATTCGTAGCGCAGTGGTACGGAAGTGTGTCTGTAAACGACTAGTTGCGAGTTCGATTCCCACTCGAGGAGTGGAAATATTTAATATTTTCATTTCTTTCGCACAGGTATCCAAGGCAAGGCGCGGCGTTATGTTCCGCCACTTAATACGCATTGCCTCCTAATTCGGAGGAGAGTGGGGAACTGCTTACCCTGCTTTGTGCGGCATATAGCGTGAAGCTAAAAAAATATTCCCCTATGGTACCTAATACAAAGCGCAGCGTTGAGGTACGAAACACAGCAGACAATGTCTTGATTTCTAGTGTAAAGCTGAGTGACTTGACTCTAGGACTCCAGCATACGGGTATTTACCGAGTACTCGGTAAATACCTGTGTGCTGGACGTAAGTGGAAAAAAGCGTGAATCAGAACTTAGGTACTACACAAGTGGGAGGTAACGTGAGTGGATTGTTATTGCGATATTTAAGTCAGACATAAACAATATAAATAGCTCTCTAATATTTTCGATAATATTATTTTTAGAAAATTCACTGGCTGCTTAAATTATTTATAGAACGTAGACAACATCGTCCTTCATTAATACTTTGCGAACGTATTTATAATATGTCCATTTTATAATCTATTATAAAGAAGCCATCGTGGTGCACTACACTTATTGTAGCGATGACTAATATATAAAAAAAAAAAACATTTTTCCGCTCTGGTACCTAATGTAACACGCGACATTGATTTCCGCTGCTCAATATGTAATGTTTAAATTTCAGGCTGAAAGTCTCTCTGACTACTAACAGAACGGAACCACCGTGAAAATAAAAGATTTTTATTAAAAGTAGGAGATTCAAAACATAATATTTTTTATTATAATTTATGTTAAAATAACAAAAAATAATAAATATGTTAATGGCTTCCAATTTAAAAAATAATAATTTCCATTTGTCTCCCGACGACCGACTCACTTCCGGTACTTTGCTAATTATTTTAAGCTTCTCAAATCGCCTTACACTTTTCTTTTACTTGTTCTCGCGACACGATTTTGCATTCATTTTTCATTTTACGCTTAACAAGTTATAATCGCTGTTGAGATGAAATACGTAGTGTTAAAGAGCTTTGGGACAAAGCTTTAAACTTGGTGATAGAAGATTCTTTATTTATGTGTTTCTGGCTAAAAATAATAACTTGAATGTAGGCGTTAATAAACATTAATTAATATCAGTCAAGTTTAGTTAGATTAGCTTCAGAATATTAAAGGAAGATGAGGCTAATTGAACTAAAATTACAATTTGAATAAATTTTGCTAAGTATTTTATTATATATTTTTTATTTAGCTATGTGCTTTTGGTAAATTATTATTTTTTCTGCACAGCAGTTTTAGAGAACCTGATGTGACACTGAGACAAGACAATACAATGTGAGACATTGCGAGACAACGGCGTCTTGGCGGAGCTCAACGGCGTGTTTTTTCTTATGCGAGAAATGTAAATTTCCCCGAGTGGGAATTTTAGTAAGTATGTTTTTTTTTGTTTTTAGCTTCACGCTATATCCCGTACACAGCACGCACGTAAAATTAAGATAATACATTTTAATGTATTACCTTAATTTTAGTCAAGTCAAGAAAAGAATACCGTATACTTTCAGGGCAATACACATATACTCTATACTCATTAAAATATTAATTATATGCTGTATGTATTAGGCATACATAAGGAAGCAATTGACGTATCGTTTATGCTTTAAGTAATAGAAGGAAAGAATTCCTTTTAAGGCTTAAACTACAATGAATGCATTTGCAATAACGCACCTTAACTTTACGTATCGTTTTGAATGGCGGAATCTAACACTGTACTTTGTAAAAGTATATTTATTTCATTTAAAATACAAACCCTTGTTCATAATTAATACTCGTTGTCTTTTTATTTTGTTTACGAGATATCCCGCTGAAGACCGTCCTCCGTCCTCAAGAGCAAATTGACTGAACAAATATTAGGTTAATCCGCGTCTGGAGATCGACACCGACTGACATTCCATTCATCAAACAAAGTACAAGTTATTGGGAGATTATTATTTATAAAACACGACACGATATTTTTATATGAAAATACAATTCTGTATTTTTGGTAAAGCTGAAAAGTAATATCCTGTAGGGCTGACAATACTATGTACTCGTATATATACTTATGTTATTTGGCGGATTTGAATAAAGAATGTTTAAAGAGTATATATTTTTCGCAAACGTATACAAATTAAACCTTGTTGATTTTTGAAAAAGACTTTTAGAGAATATATGTAAAAAAATTAGAACGCAGCGGGATTCGAACCCACGCTCTGACCGCTAAATCATGCGATCAGAACACCTATACGTTTTTAAAATATCTTTTTCAAGTTCCTAAGTGTGTAAATGTTGAAAACGTTAAAAGCTTGTTGATTTTTGTTATTTAACATAGGAATTTATAAAGGATAACAATGATAATTAAAGAATTGTTATATAAGAACTCTATTTAGTCAGAGTAACTTAGTGCCATAACACTCCGGTTACTACTTTACGGCTGAAACTGAGTCAATACCTTGTCTTTGACCACCATTTGAGCGGTAAAAAAAAAATAAACATAATCATCGCGCGAGTGGGAATAAAACCTGTAATCATAACAAATCAGACGTTGTCCAACTGCGCCGCGACAGCTCATATCCATATTCTATAACTATTCATACTATTAGAAGCAACTGATGACCGAGAATATCTATAAAAAAAATTCTGTATAAGCACAAGCACATAAATAAAACCAGACAATGTAAGATAAAATAAACCCAAATCTCTCAAGAAGATTTACTTGCATATTTGTAATTTTATACATATTTTACGTTTTCCTCATTCTGAATAAGGTAATTATTCATTATTTGCGAAAAGATAATTCCGTAATTCCACGCGCGAGACTCCCGCCCGCCCTCGCCGCCCGCCCTGCCTGACAGCCCGCGCAGGTTCCGCGGCTATATATAAAATCGGAAACCAACAAAACCTTAATAACTTCGTAAGCCACTCCCTGATTAATGGGCTTGTTTATTAAAATGTTGTTCAAAAATAAATTTAAAGTGTATATTTGGTTTACTTCGCAAATTATAACGTGGGAGGGAGGCTTTGTGTCTTGTTACCTGTGGATAATAAAATATGGCCAGTATGGCCAGTATGGCCAGTATGAATACATGTTTTGTAATTGTTACTTAAGTTAAAATAATAATCTAAAGTATTTAAAATATTTAATATCTTCTTAATACGTAATGCCTCCAGAATTCGGCAGTAAGTGGGGAACGGAGTGATTTAATTTTAAGTATTCTCTGCTCCTCTGCTACCCTGCTATGTGTATATGTGTAACTTGAATGTAATTAAAACAAGAATCTGCTATTAAAGATAAGAATAGAAAACGTAAGCATTTTAGTTTCTAGATTCAAAGAATTCTGCTTAACCAACGTAAAGAAATTAGATGTTCTAACCTTCAACCTATACGTTGATATTAATAATGTGAATGTAAATTATGTTTCTTAAGACATATTGTCTCTGAAAACACAGGAAATAGACAGCAAAGCCACTGAGCTTCATTTCTCAAAACTACAAGACGTAGTAAAAATTAAAGTATTTCTCAAGAGAAATAATTTATATATAGAATTACTGTTTAATCAATATCGGTTAGAATAAAGTCGCAGGTGAAATATTATTCTAAAACATAAATAGACCGCATTGTCCTAAGAAAATACGATACGATATAAGTATAGAGGCGCTCCTCTAAACCGTGCAAACGTTAATGAACAAAACATTATTAAATTTTAATTGAAATTATTCTCTTTTCCGTCATTCAAATTGTAATATTGCTATATCTAAGTATTCATAAAATTCATATATATATTTAAACAAGCTTCTTATATTACACTTTATGTTAATTTATTAAAATTAAAAAATTAAATAGCTTCACGCTATATCCCGCACACAGCAGGGTAGGCAGAGGGAACCTAGTGTTAAGACACTCCGTTCGATTTATTAAAATTAAGTTTTTTGATAATAAGATTCACATTATTTTAGCTTGACACGAAAAAGAGGAAAGTGATATCACTTCTTTTGTGTCACAAAATTGCTTTAAATTCTTTTATAAATAAGTATGCATAAATAGAAAGTAAGTACTTATTTTTTAGCTTCACGTGTTATCCCTAGTGTTAACCCTGACTACCCAGTCGGGGTCAAACGCTACGGTCTCTGCGTACTTCTTTCGCCTCGTACACTATCAGTAATGTCATACACGCCTTATCGTTATTAAATAATGTTAATAATTAAAGTTTTTATATTATGTTTTTATTCATACACAGTGTGTAAAGCATTCTATTTTAAGGGGCTTATAATCAGTAAGTATAAACAAATCATTAATGTATTATAATATATACTGATTGATAGGTACACAGTATATGGTGTATATGGTGAAATACAATTTTCATTTGTCGTTCGTTGCTATATACAATTATTTTAATTACTTCATATAAAAATCATTGATATATATACATACTATATAATAGAAAGCATTCAGTGAGCGTCCGTTAGTTTTGTTCGGCTAAAGAATTTACGAACCGCCCAAAGAAAAAAAAATCTTTTAAAATATAGATAAAAAAAAATATGCTAATAATTTTCCTTAAGCCACGAAATATATTTATTTAAATAAGTTTACAATTCCCACACAAGTAGTTAGAGGTGCCCGCGGCTGTGGTCAATACCGGGTTACGAGTTTGTACCGAGCCAAGAGCCATTACACGACCTGAGTGTTGCCATCCAGCTTTACTACCCGACGTGACCTCTCTAATAACGAACAAACAACCATGCTTACGATACATTGATGCTTTAGTATTCATTAATATATAGCACGCTATCTCCTCCCTCATTCAGCAGACAATGTATTACGTGTTTGTGTTAACAGTAAGTAGTGTTAAAGTAAGTATAGTTGGCAAGGAGTCAACGTAATCTTCGCTCAGATCTTAGCTTGTTTGATCTCGCGGTGAATTCCTTACATGCCAGTATATTTTTTTAGGACAAAGTGTTTCTGTGAGTAATTTAGTTAATACTTAACACGTGTTCTATAATCTTTTAAGACGTAAGAGTATTTATTGTAATTACACGTATTAACTTCCCCTTCTTGACGTATTTAAGTAAATTTTGTACGAAATATGTTTTTCAGATGAAACGCTGCTTAAAATAAAAGAGGATCTGACAGCCGACACGTAGTCTATAAGCTTTTGTATCAGTATATAAATTCTTCCTTTACTCGCGGAATGACTGAGTAAATAGCTACTGAACATAAAAAATTCATGTTTAGCAGTCATAGTAACGCGGCGTTGAGATCCGCCAGTTAACATGCAGTGTCTCGAATTAAAGTGAAAAATGGATAATAAAGTATGTTAGTTCAGTATTATAAAAGCATAAAATAATGCTACATATGTAAAAGCTATTCAAATTCAATATTTGATTTGATTTATCGTTAAACAATAATATAATTTTGCCTACTCTTTAGGCTTAGGGCTTCAAAGTTGCTACTCTGTAAGTAACCACTTTACAAGATTGTCACAAATTACAATCTAGTTTATTCAGGAGATATCTGTGACTAACAATGTTAGTATGTAGTAGGTACCTACCGATGCACATTGCAACGATTTGTCTCGTATGCAATTAACAGATTGTATCAATACCATTTGTATTTTCTATGCAAAAAGACCAATTTAATTTATTGGATTTAACGAAAAAGTTGTTATTCTAAAATAAAAATAGGCCGATTTCCCCCTTATTACATTACAACTGCCAGTGCTGTCTCGAAAGCGATGGAAAAGTTTGGTCAAAATTGGTCAAGTCGTTTCGGCATATAAGCTAGCAGACAAACAGATACACAAAAGTACCGTTCATACATATGTATTTAGTAACAGCTATTATTTTAAACGTGCAAACAAACACGCCAATTTATAATGTGATAGTAGTGAGTTCAATTAGATATTTATGTAGATTGAAGGTACTTTTGAAAATTTGTCTATTTTTTTTATAAAGCTGTCAAATTAATGTAGCGCCTGGACGGTATTCAGGAGGCGCGAGTTCGAATCCCGCTGCGTTCAAATTTTTATACGTTTTCTAAATGCCTTTTTCAATTTTCCCAAATGTGGATGTTCAAAAGAACGCAAATATAAATACACCCAAAATGAGGAGAAGAGTGTCTTAAAACTAGATTCTTTATACACCACCATATACGATTATCGTGTATTAACTTGAAGACAAAAAAAATATCGTATCGTCACATATAAAACATAGCGTACAAGTCGTTATCTCGCCGTTATATTGAAGCGATCCGATTGCAGTTTCACAAATTCGGATAATTCGCGCTCACTTCACTTCCCTGATTTCCCCGACGATAGACTCTTGATGAATAAGCGTTTTTGTCATTTGCATTGAATGTTTAAAAAATGTGAAGCAAAGTACATTGAAATCCGCGTAAAATTAAATGTAGCGGAATTTGAAAAGTTGTGAGCTCAGAGTTCACTTTGAACATTGTATGTTTGTATTCGTATTTGTGTGAATAGATATATGAGTATACTAGTTTAAAGAAATAATGTACCTTTCGATGTAGTTGCGCTTTACATATTGTTAATTAGGTACAAATTAAATTATATTAAGGACCAATTTATTAGAAATAAAAAAAATACAGCAAATGACTTGATAATTTTTGTAATATATTATTCTACACATATTAATTTATTTATTTGTGTTTTAAATGAAGTGTTATGACGTCAAGTTCTCTCTAACTACTCTCTAGCTGTTAACTTATTTATTTTAATTTTAAACGGAAGACATGAAAACAACTTGGACAGGTGTTTATTTTAGCTATTAATACAGAAATCGGAATACGCTATCAAAAAAATGATACCTTTTTTGTTATATACTACGTGTATATATGTCTATTAATTACATATTGTTACTATTCTATGGTTAAATAAAATTGAGTACCAATTAATAAAAACTTATATCGTGATCTGGTAATATATACATATATTTATTTTAAATTCTTCCTCTAGCGTGGCAAAGTGCGGTGTTTTTTTTTTTTTGTCAGGAAATCCGTTACGGATACCAGCCCGAGTGGGGACCCGGGACGTGGTTATGTGGGACTCCGGTGAGGCAAGATGGTAACGCCGCCGTTACCCACTGACAAACCTGACGGTGCTCCTTCTCGACCGCCACTAGCCGGTACGGTGTTAGATTATGCTATTTAACAAATTTAACGAACAATACCTAGGAAATGGATTAAAATTTGCGTTCCACGTTAAATAATTATACCAAATTCTTTCTATCCTTCCATATGGCTCATAGTTTTTTCCTGTACAGGAAATATTTCGGAGTACTCTAAGAATATCTAGTGTCAAGAGACTTCGTCCTTCACTTTATGGTATAGTATATAGTGTTTAATATAGCATATGGTAGATATATTTCTAATAATGTTATATTTAGTTTTAGTTCTTAAAAACAAGTAGGTACATACATTTCGTAGGTAGTCGGTTATTGCACTCACACATATGTATGATACATACATTTATGCAGTAGTTCCTCCCACAGACTATTGCGACGTAAGGTTCCGTTGTTCCGCAGAGTTGCTTGTTTTTCCGGAATATTAAGTATCTCTAATGCTGAGTGAACCATGAAGTTGCTGTTTGCAAACTTTACTAACGTAGTCGGAGGAAACGGGGTGAAAAATTACTTTTTTCTATTCTCGATTTAATAAATGTTATATGGTAATTTCAACCTTTGTCTTGTTTTCGTACAGAGGGGACGGAGACATAATGTTCTACATATTGCCCAAATTCCGTCGTGTTAAGTGTGAAACTCGACACCATGCTTTGCTTCAGGTCTGAACGAAAAAATAATAATAGTTTGAGTATAGTCATTCCCCCGCGTAGGAATCGATCCCACTACCGACCGAGTTTACAGTCAAACGGTGCTTATAACTTATAATATATAACTTACTAGCGGCCCGCTCGCGGCTTCGCAGCGTAAACTACAGTACTATTTCGTTATATTGGAACCCTCTCAGATTCAGATTTTTCATCGCGGTTCAGATTTTTCATATAAACGTTCATCCCCTATTTCAACCGTTTAAACGTTGATTTTTGAAAAAAGTATGTAGCCTATATTTGACCCAGTAACTTTTAGTACTTTCATTATAAATTTCATCTAAATCGGATTGGTAGATTAGATGAAAGCATGACAGACAAACACACAGACTTTCGCATTTATAATATAAGTATGGATAACAAACGCAGTTAATATTTTTTATTAAATTAAATATTCAAAACAGCTTTTTAAGTTTAATTTAATATAAAATATTTTAAATGTTATATTTCGATATACTCGTATTTATTTACTTAACTTTATATCTATATGTCTTAACTCGATATAAGTTCACTAAAGTTCGATTTCTCATTTTGCCACATAAAATATGTATGTAATTAGCGATCATGCGTGACACTAACACTTGTACTAAGCTCTGAGCTGTGTTAACAGGTTATGTCGGGGTCTTAAGGTAAGTATGCACCCATTCATAATATAGGACAACAGTATATTGAATTATAATCTTACACTTGTGCATTATACTTAAAATGTACAAAATAATGACTTTCAAAAAAATTTTTTTTAGAAAACGTACAAAAATTAAAACGCAGTGAATTTCTTTAATGATATAAATCCTTCAAATTTCTATAGTTTTCCTAAGTCTGCGAATAATCTTTGAAAATGTTAAAACATTAAAATCGTTTAATCTGTATTTTCAAGTACAGATTAACCGACAATAAACACTGAATACATCCCAAGTCTCAATAACATTCACCCACAGTCCGCACACAGCTCGAGCAGTAAGTAAGTACTAACTAGCAACAATCGCATCGCTTCCAACATTCAGCGCTCGAAGAGGCTTTACTCCAGTAGTGCAATGTATCGAGGGCCCTCCACTGCACTACACTGTACTACTAGCGACTACGTTACTTGTGATCTATACATTGTAACTAACGACTACTTCTAACCCTACGTTGTATTAATTGCTCTTTATGACCTAATGGTAATTAATCTTCATTTATTCGATTTGTGAATATAATATTTTTATAACAAAGAAAGGTCTTTTCTCTTTATTTAGATCGGGGGTAAGAAAACTATTTAGCAACGGGCTTATTTAAATTTTGAAAGTTTTGGAAGCCATATTCACATTTTTTAAGAAAATTGAGGCCAGTTTTGGCGCAGGGATACAGTGACTGAAAAGGCGACTAGTTGTAGGTTCGACTCTCACTCGAGGAATTAAAATATTTCGTTCTGGCGTCGTCGATGTGGTGTCGAAGAAAACACGACGTTGAGTTCAGCCACTTAACACGTAATGCCTCCATAATTCGGTGGAATGTGGGGAACCTAGTGTCTTAACTTTAGATAGACACTAATCCTGCTGTGTACAGGGCGGTGCAGCGTGAAGCTAAAAAATCTATAATTTAATACAACATACACGCATTATATACGACTCACGCTGACGTTATAATTTAATAAATTGAACGCACAAACAGTGTCTGGATTTGACCTTGTTATTGACTAAACTGTCAAATTTAATTACTAGGTACAAATTTGAATTTATGTGTTACATTGAAATTTATTGAATTGGCAATAATTTTGTCTAATATTAGAAATTAATAAAAAACTTGAATAATGAAAATTATAATAAGCCACACTTGGAAAAATTTTAAATCATTTTTATTTAACAAATATAATAAAAGTAGATGCCTGAAAGTAATATAGAATTAATTTGTAAGCTTTTTATGAGGTCCTGAAACCTGAAGTACACTCGCCGTTACGCTGTAAATTACCTCGTTTAAGTAAACATTGTAAGAGCCACTACTTTTTATTTCAAACGGAAAATTCAATATTCTAAACGAATTTTGTAAATTACCTAGATTTTACCTGCGCAAGGAATATTTTAATTTTAAGGATTTTTTACAACACTTAGTCACTTTTTCGTTATGGTTCACTCACTTGTTCGTTATATAATTATTGTTATATGTTATTTGGTCATATATATACAAAAAAGCTGGTGTTACGGTAAAGCCATTTCAAACAACCTTTAGAAAAAGAAGATTTTGCAGCCAAATATAAACAGGGCTTAATTAATAAGGCATAATACAGTTAATGAAATTAAATAAATATATTTATTCTAATGTTCTAACTTTTGATACAAGTCTAACATTATATGTAGTAATCCGCGTGAGAAGCCCCGCGTCGTAACTGTTTGCTGAGCTTCTAAAGCGCCTTCAAGTAAATATTTTTAAGGCGATTCTTACCAAGTATTTGATATATTTATGATACTTTATTCCTTTTTTTGTTTCCTGAAAATTATGGTATTTTTAGAAAACGTATAAAAATTTAAACGCAACATGATTTCAACCCGAGCCTATTGGAAACCGTTCAAGCGCTGTGACCCTTAAGTTATGCGTTTTACATTCGGCTACGTCGAAACTCTTATATGATATAACAACTATATTTTATTAGGTATTAGAGGTTGACAAAGTCTATTTCAAACAATTGTTTTGCTTAATTGACATTTTTGTTAAGCTTCATGTTTTATCCAACATATCCGTGTAGTCGGAGAGAACCTAATATTCTTTAAGACACTCTCGTTTTCCACTTTCTACCTTAAATGGGGATATTGCATAACGAGTGGCGGGCCGCATTTTATTATGTTCCCTAGAAGTGAGAAATTAAAAATTATTAATGTACAATCACTCTCCGGGCAGGAATCAAACTCACAACTAATCACGATCATCAATCAAGCGCTGTCCTACACCACGAAATATTCAATTATTTTATTTCTAAACCCCCAGCTTAATTTCTAATAAAAAAATCTGAATATCACATAGAGAGAGAATAAGTTACAAGCAAGAATTTATTCGCAAAACTATATTTGAGAGGCATGTTCGGGAAGGCGCGTGTGTGTGTACGCGTCCCTCATCGCGACGGCGTGTTTGCTGTCGCGACGCTCCTCGGGCGACGGAGGAAGTCTGAATACTCTGAATGTGTTTCTATGTCGTACAACTCATATACAATGCAATGGTGACACTGCTCATGTTTAGAATTTTTGGATAAAAATTGTCTTGTGTTTCGATAAATTTGGTAAAATTGACTGTTTTTTAGTCCCTTATGTAATAACACACTTTAGATTCCACTTCAAATGTATATGGGTCATTGTCAAATTTTGCGCAGGTAAACATGTCCCTCAACTTTGTTTTTTTTTTATTAGTAATAATCACATAACCGCCCACAAAAATTACAATAAATACAAAATACATCATATTAATAAACGTTGATATCTAAAATAATGACTTGGTTTTGTAATTTTTAGTTCCTATTTTAAGTAACATTGTGGTCTTTTTTGGTAACAGAATGGTTTTCCTTCCAAACTCTATGTGTCCCTGGTAGCACTATGTAATAAGAAAGATGAAATAATTTCATTTTTTACTATGTCAACCTACCTTTCGTAAATTTTTACTATAAACAGAGTATTGTCAATATTCATATATATTTTTTTGAAACGGTAAGTATCAAAATTTACCTAATTACTATTTTTTTTAAACTTTGTCCCGCGTGTATAGTGAATCTGTTGGGAATACTATGTTACTAAGTAAATCATAACTTAAAATAGAGATGGAGCTGGTTCAGACTTTGAATTAGCTTGGGCGAGATGTCGATGTTAATCGTGGTTTACTGATAGATCGGGAGGGGGGGGTATAGGAGGTGCCAGTCGACCACGAGACATTAACTGGGCTGCGTATTTTTATTGTGCATCTCCCCTGTTACCTACTTATTTACGAAGGAAATTAACGTATTTCCCATAATTTTAGGTTCAATGTGTTGACTAAAGGGCAAATATTCTAAATATGAAAGAAAAATTGTACTTTATGCTTTATTTTATCATTTATCTGTTATGGAACGTAAAATTTACTACTCTGTTACCATGCAACGCGTTACATTCTTTAACTTTAACTTAAATTTTATGTAAGTTTTTAACGATATTTTTCTTAATAATTGATTTATCTGTAATAAATAAACTGTCAGTAAAAATAAATTGTGCATATTTTAATAAACAAGAAACATTGTCACAAGACACTGTGAGTTTCTTTGCGACTTCGAGATGCCTCTCACGCCAGCTGAGAAGCAGCAACGATACCGAGAACGGCGTAAAAATAATTCCGATAAGGAAGCAGAATGTAAAAGAAAACATTAAGAGAGATACCATACAAACAAACGCTTGAGTGTTCTATAGCCGTGGTTTAGATAATAAAATAGAGGTAACATCGTTTTGTACTATCTGAAACCTTTTCACACAGCCCAGCAGCTATCTTGACTCATTTCCATCCCATCCTGGTTTCAATTCATGAGAAACATTTAGGAGTATATATAACCTTGCATGTATTCTCAGACGGCCCTGGCACGCAATACCAACAAAAACAGAATAGAAAAGTTACAAGGATTTTTTTTGAAGCGGGACATGGTGACGCAGCGGGTAAAGGTGCCGCGGATGAGATTGGTGGATTTTTAAAACGCATTGCTGGTCAACTTGTTGCACGCGGTAGGGACGTTACAAATTTTTATCTTGCTTTGAAAGATGTTAGTAAATTGAGACTACATCTAATAACCAATGAGAATATTAAACATATTTCGAATCATGTCCCGGAGCATATCATGCCATTATTAGAGACCATGAAAGTTCATCAAGTTTTCATTGAAAAGGCTGGGGTTCTAGAGTACAGAAATTTAAGTTGTTTTTACCAACGTGGCTTATGTGTATGAATCCCACAGACTACGTTCCATTAAAAAGTTTGAAATCTATAGAGGAACAACTGACTCCTTGACTTGCGATATCAAAACCTTGTCTACAGGTCAGACTCCGATGATGATGACCCTCCAATATTATTGAAAGAAAAACCTTCTAGCTCTAATTTGGTAGAACAACCCAGCACATCAAAACAAAAAGTCAATTTTTTTATGCGAATATTTTCGAGAAGGAAAATATTCGCTTCAAAAAATCAAACCAGATGTTTTGGTCTTGGTTAAAATTTCCGCCTTAAGACAAGAATACATTTACTTGGGTAAGGCCTTATCTGAAGTAGAAGATAGTGAGGTTAAAATTATTTTTTTTTAGGCAATTGATCATTTTTTTTTTTTTTTTTTAACGTCAGGAATCCTTTACGGATACCAGCCCGAGTGGGGACTCGGGACGTGGTTATGTGGGACTCCGGTGAGGCAAGATGGTAACGCCGCCGTTACCCACTAAAACCTGACGGTGCTCCTTCTCGACCGCCATTAGCCGGGCCACGGGGACCGAAACAATCGTCCGAGGACACCGGCGGCGGGAGCCTGCAAGGCACGTCGCGGAGTCAAGGGTGGTGTAGGTCACCCTCGACGGCCTGTTCGGAGTAGCGCGCGGGAGCGACCGCGCACGCCTACTCGGGACAGGTGAGTAGGTGGTCAGCTAGCCAAGGCAATTGATCATACCGCAACAAAATTTAAATTAGTTGAGTCTGATGTATCGTACGTGTCTTTTGATAATTTACTTGCTATTGTTCCAGAACCAAAGAGAGTCTTTAAAGGTAAAAAAATATATTATCACTTTGATATGGCTTAATTATATTTGAGGAATAAGCAATTCTCATATTCTAGTTACTTTTTCAAGAATATTTGATTTATATTTTTAATATGTTAATTATGGATCGGTACATACCGTCATAAAGTTTATTGTTATTAACATTTAAACCTAGGTTTACATTAAAAAGATTTCAACTAAGTGCAATTTAGTCAAGTAAGATACGAATAAAAACGATTATGTTTAAAGTATTACAACTCTGTTACTTTTCTGTCCCAAAGATCTATAGAACATATTAAAGCTTTTTATGAAAAGCTAGCTAAATAATAAAGTCATATAACAATACATTCATTTGTTAGATACTTATTCAGTCATATCTTATTACTAGCTGTTAAAATCTAAATATTTGGAGTACTTAGGTGGAATTTAATATTATTAAAATATAAAAAGTAACAGAGATGTTTCGAATTTAAAAAAAAATGGTTAAACTTTTAAAAAATTGTCGTGATTGTAATTGTTATCATAAAATAAAAGACTGTAATTAACATAAAAGCTAAAATATTTGACACTGAATTGTTTAATTTCATATAAAAAATTAAAATGTTACGATAACAGAGTTGTTTTTTTTTACACCCTAACCCACAAAATGTGGAATAAATCATAGATCATTGGTTAAACATCTCGGCCAAGTCTACAGGACAAAATTCAATTGTTTTAACAGCCACACATACAAAAGAAAGTCAAATCTGAGTACTTTTATATTTTTGGAAATTTATAAGTTTTTGTGTCGATTACCTGCGCAAAATTTGACAATGACCCATATATTTAAAGAGAAGTCGTCTCAAGAATAATCGACCAAGCATTTATACTTTACAGTTAAGCTAAACAGTACTCGATAAAACTGATACTTTCTACTTCCAGCTCAATGTTTTTTTTTAACTTACCATTATTTGATGATGGCCCAACGAAGTCGTCCCCGTCATCTCGTTACATATATTCTTTTAGGCGGGGAATTGCTAGTTATTTTATCATTTTTTAATTACAATTAAAGTGTCGTGGGTTTTTCAAAGTTACTTTTTATTTCTGTAACTAACCAGTGAACACACAACCTTTACGTTTTCATAAAGGTTTTCTCATTGCTCTACAATAGTGTCAGAATGCTAATAAATTCATTAATCCTTAAACTCATTTGGTGTACGTAGCCATTAGTGTTGCAACTTCGCCAAATACGTCATAAGTCACGTCTTGCTGTTGAAGTTTGCATGAGGATTGAGGTTTCACTTTAGAAACTATATTATTATATTATATTGAAATCGATCGGTATTAAGCGTGAAGGAATATGTAGGAAAAAGCGTGAAATTGCAAAAAAATATAACTTGTAATTCAAAAATTATATGATTAATAACTTTTATTTTCTCTCAACTCTTTAAGTATAAAAAAACTATACTTATCACAACTTAATTGTTTTTTTTTCATCAAACCTTTAAATCTGTTACAGTATGTTATGGTTATTTCATTACAAATACGAAGCTTTTTCCGCGTAGCAAGATTGTCAAAGAGGACCTAGTGGCAAGACACTCCGTTCTCCACTTTCTGTCTACATTTGAGATATTAGGTGTTAAATGGCGGAATTTAACGCCACGCAATTCAAATACATCTTTTGAATGCCGTCGTTTGACAAACAATATTTCTACAAAATGGGGAGAAAGTAATGTTATATGTCACTACATTTTCCGCTTTCTGAAATATCTTTGAAATTATGTGTTTCCAAAACATAGAAGTCTTAAAACAAAATTAACAAGTAACATCTACCTACTTAATAAAATAGCTTCTCGCTGTATGCCGCATACAGCAGGATAGGCATAGGGAACCCAGTGTTAAGACACTCCGTTCCCTACCCTCCGCCGAATTCGGAGGCATTGCGTGTTAAGTGGCGGAACTCAACAGCGCGCTTTGCTTCGACACAGGAGCGAAGAAAATGGAAATATTAAATATTTCCACTCCTCGAGTGGGAATCGAACCCACAACCAGTCGTTTACAGTCACACGCTTGTGCCACTGCACCACAACTGGCCCCTAATATAATAAATACTCAAATATCATAAATATTTTAGGAAATTAATAAATATTTTATAATAATATTATGTTAGTATTTCTCTAAACATAGGTATTGTACGTACACCAAATGTAATATTCCTCTTCTCTATTTATATAAACCTGATTTAAGATGTTTCGTTGTTGACTCTACAAATGCAAGTCTACGTTTACAATTTTATATTCTGTTAGAAAGAAGTTTAATATTAATATAAATATGTTATTAATAAAACTTCCTTGTTGGAATATTTGTAATTCATACATGAAAAATGTTTGAATTTAATTTAATTATAGTTAATTTACTTATACTTTTACTTATATTTTTTAAAAATCAACCTCTAAAGGCTTGAAATAGGGGATGAAAGTTTGTATGAAAAATCTAAACCGCTATTGATCAATTGTAATAAATTTTGGCATTAATATAGTTAATAATCTAAGGTAAAACAAGTACAAAGTAAGTTACAAGTACTTTTTCAAAAAAATAATATATATTTTATTATTTTATAGGTATTTCTCAAAAAAATTTATAGGTATTTTTCAAAAAATACCCACGAGGGTTGCAATATAACGAAACAGATATGTAGTCCACGCGAGCGGGCCGCTAGTAATATATAATTACTCAACGGCACGCTTTGCGTCTTCCATCAATGCGGAGCAATTTCAATAATTTAAATATAAACATTTCCTCGAGTCGGAATCGAACCCAAAATCGTTTTACAATCAAACACTGGCCCACTGCGCCACGACGACCTCTAGCTATGATCTTATTATCCATTAATTTGTTAAAACCATCTGAGTAATTTGATATAGATAAAAGCTTTTTAGAAATAAGAAACAACAAAAATGCTTAATTAGTTAAATTTGATGTAACTATTTACTTAATTTCTAATAATTTATTATTTTTTCAAATAGAAATTAGGTTCCATTTTCATCTCATATTTGATAAAATGATTTTTTTTTGTAAAAGTACGTCTAAAATTAGTATGTAATATAGACCACATCTCTTAAAAGTAGCCCAGAACGTTTGGCTTAGGAGTGAAAGCGCTTGGACGGTTACTAAGAGGTGCAAGTTCGAACCCATTTTGATCGAATTCTTACACGTTTTCGATCATTGTTTTGTATATACTTTTTTTTAGCTTAACGCTGTTTCCTGCGTACAGCAAGGTTGTACAAGGGGAACTTTTTATTAAGACACTCCGTCCCCACTTTCCGCCGAATTCGGAGGCCTTGCGTTTTAAAGACGGAAAGAGGGGCGGCGCTTTTTGACTTTGATGCCAGAGCGAAGGAAATATAAAGTATTTTCACTCCTCGAGTGGAAATCGAACCCACAACCAGTCGTTTACAGTCACACGTTCCTTGAATATTGTAAGTAATAATAATACTTCAAAAAATACGAAAATTTGGGACTTAATTTAG
The DNA here is from genome assembly GCA_019049465.1 of Dryas iulia moderata. NCBI lineage: Eukaryota > Metazoa > Arthropoda > Insecta > Lepidoptera > Nymphalidae > Dryas > Dryas iulia. Next base: position 128,503 of record CM032435.1, read on the forward strand.
GACTCTAAATAAAACGTTTGTATGTTTTTATTTGGAGTTCTAAATGAAAAGTCGTCATAAAGTCTACCGCAATACTTTTGATACGCAAATTCTTTTACAGTGCTATTACTTGTTTTGATGTGGAGACAGCGTCGTCATGTGTCGTAAACCTTTATATACATCATGTATGTATAATGTATAGCCTGAGAGGGTTACAATCGTAAAGAGTTTTAGCGATATAAGTTGTAATGTACGAGTACCTACATATGTACTTAGGGAGTGCCTTTTTAACGTTTATAACGTGAAAACAAATTATATTCATATAGTCTATCTTTAATACTAACGTATATAGTACATATATTTTTAAAGCTACGAGGCCCTTGTGGCGCAGTGGGAGAGCGTACGACTGTAAAACAGTTGTTGTAGGTTCGATTCCCACTGGAAGGATCATTATATTTACATTTTTATTTTTTCGCTCTGGTTAGGTAAAGCGCGGCGTTAAGTTCTGCTAATCAGCATGCAAAATGTCTTGATTTTGGGCAGAAACTAGAGGACGTCTCAAAATTATAAAACTAATCATATTTCTATTTAGTTTGATTATATGAATGTTAATATTTATTAAGAGAGAGTAACGACCGATTTGAATCAAATATATTTTAATTTTATTTTTCATTTAGAAAATTAATGAGTAAATGATCCTTGAAGTAATATAACCACTTCTGAGCGCTAAGAAAAAGCGCTTTAAAAATATTAGAGAGCAATAAAATCTCTGGATAAGAGGGCTAAACTTTACTATTTTAAGCAGATTAACTAAAATAACTTAAAATATTTTTTAATAAAAAAAACGAACGTCAAAGTAGTTTAATCGAAAATATTACTTAGTGAGTAACTAAAATCAAAGGTGATTTTGTCTCACCACCAGAGCGAAGAATTGAAAAATACAATTTTAAGCTTCATGCCTCTTGCCACTTCAAACTTTATAAATATGTATGTACTGGGTAAAAATAACTTAGTGTCATTGTCACTCTATTCTCCGCTCTCCGCCCTATCGAATTATAGACATGGCGTGTTGAGTGATGGAACTCAACGCTTTAATTTGTTCTTTCACTAGAGCAAATAAATAAAACTAATTCAAATCTAGTCTTTCCTCCATGGTAATCGAACCCATAACCATCGAGTATCAAATCAGACTCTGTCACACGGCGCTAGGATGACCAAAGACCTTATTGGATTATTTTAGAGGATATTTTCATTAATAATTAAGGAAAAATATAAAATACTATGTACCATATGTTACATTTTCAAATCGAACAAATTAAAATGTTTAACTTAGTTATAATTATTCCACAAGTTTTATAAACAAGCATCATAAATCAAAAACGTTAACTTTACTAAACTCTGAACACGCTCCCGGTGACCTGACTGACCTTCAAACTAAAATTATAATCTATAACAGAGGCGTTCAGCCCGGGGTCCGCTTACCCACCAAGCATTTTATTACACTACATAAATTATTTATGTTATTTATGCATAACAAAAAAAAACATTATTCTAAAATAAAAGTAGCCCAAACCCCAAAGTTAATTCTTATTATAATAGTTATATACAAGTTAAAATTCTAGCAAACTTGGTCCAGCCGTTTCAAAGATTACCATAAGCAAACCGACAGACATACATACAGACAAACAGACAGACAGACAGAAAGTCATTTAGTACTAAGTAGTAATATTTTTTAACAATTCAATTTTATTTATTAGCATAGATATTTTCCCGCTCCCTTTTATTTAGTTTACAATGGCCGCCAAAAATATTGGATAATTAGATAAGCTCGTTTCTTAACAAGGTTGATCCCTCCTGCCTATAACAAACTCACGACTAAATCTATCATTACTTGACATAAACTGAAATTAGATCAACTATAATATTTTTTTATCTTAACTCACGGCATTCAATCAAGGCACAGAGAATATAGTATTTAACACTCTGTTCTCTATCTTGAAAACTTGACGCGTTGGATGGTGATTGTCTATTTTTTTAGCTTTGCAGGGTAGTCAAAGAGAACACAGTGTCAAGACACTTCGTTCTCTAAATACTACCCGAATGAAAGACATCAAGTGGCTCAGAGGCTTGTTAGATAGAACGGAGAAATAAAAATAATTAAATTATGATTATTTCAGTGAGTGGGAATCAAACTGTAATCGATTGCGATTACAGTCAAATGTTACGCGCCACGATGATGTGATAACACTACTATTGGTTGCGAATCGAATACATAACTATTCTGTGTACACTCAAAATTTTACCAACTGCGCCACCACGTCCCACAAAATGAAACGACTAAATCAAGGAATACTCAACAAAAAGCAAAATCAAGCCGATTATAATGATCTCGGGCAAAAACGCACATTTCTTTCCCTCCGCAAGATATCTCTGTTAATAAACAAAAGAGACCGCGTCATCAATTTACAAGGTTTGTCTGAAAACGACCTTTTCAGCTTTGCTTTACTGAAACCAGTCTTTAGGCCTTTTAAAACGCTTCGTCGAAAGAATCGTCTGAATTTGTGGGAGTAATAAAAATTTATCTTTCAGTCGGTAGAAGTGTTCGGACGATCCGACCTTTCGACTTTGGGTTTATATAATTAAATACCCATTAGCGCGTCACGCCTCTCCGCCGTTACATGTTTTTCAAAATGAAATATTCCATTCAATTCGTGTCATAATATAATTAATTCAAGAATATCATTCTTCCCGAGCACGTAATGTGAGTATGTTCGTACACGTTATGTAGCTGTGTATGATACATGTTACGCTTCTGTACGCTTCGTCAATATGACGTAAATTATGATATGCTAATGTGTTTAATAGTTATTAATATCCAGTCTTTGTTTGATATTTTTTATAATAGAAATATAATATAATAAGACACATGCGGATAATAAGACACATATGGATGATAATACATATACAGTTGATATAAAAACTGAGTGACCTTTTTTCTCACTGCTTAATGAATGATATCTTTTTCTCTATACGAATTTCCCTCATATCTCAACCTTCAACTTCTTGACTGGAAGTTAGAAAGTACCTAGTGTTTGACCACTATACTCTCCGCTTTATGCTCAAATATTATGGCACGAAAAAGCAACGGCAAAATTCCATGTTCCACTTTCTTTTAAGAAAGAGTAAAATAAATGATGATAAAAATAAAACAGTCGAAAAGTGGCAGGTATTGACCGAGCTTTTTTTTGTCCAAAGAAATTCAGACGTTCTTTTAAATATATATGTTATTTGGAACAAAGTTTGAATCCACTATCACCACGTGCAGTCATCAAGCCAGAATACAACCACTAAACCGGAAACATCATATTTAAAACAAAAACAAAGCGCAGCACTCAACGCGGAACACAATCTTATCACGAATATTTTGTCGTTTAACGTCTCTTTATCTCTTTACTTCGCGCGTCAAAATGAATCTGTTGGAGCGTTTTGACAAATAAGATATGAAAAATATCTGTTTTTAATATTACAAAATATTCCTTTGCAAAATTATATTTTTTTATTAAAATATTTTCTTTGATAAATATGTATGAAAGAGTGAATAATATAACGTAAATGAAGGCTTGTTGCTTTTAAATTAACTTTATTTAATTTTGTTTTTGATTTCGTACATAATAAAGGTACGGACGATCCTGTATTTAACCTTTATATTTAAGTTATAGTGTTAAATATTAGTGGCTGATATTAATCACGCATTTCTTGTATACACATATTACATATATTTTTTAAATATATACTTTATTTATAATTATTTGACGCATGACTTCATTGTTTTGATAGAAATTGTACAAGTACCTACCCAGCATTGCGGAAAAGAGCGTGAAACTGAAAAAAAGGATACAGATTTAATATCTATAATGTAAAGTAGTCTTCCTTACCATAATACATCAAAACTATAACTTAAATGTTAAAATGACATTTCCATCTTCTATAAAACCTTAGTTTCAAGTAACCAGCGTCCATTAAAAGAATTGACCTAATTTTCAATTTTTTCAAACAACTAAGATAAGTCGGCTTTCATAAAGTAATAAAGCTCGGACTCACAATCGTTTTCAGGATATTTTCAGTCTCAGAGTTGACAATAATGCTTTCATTAGCGTCCGCCTCCCGCGAACTCAGCGCCGCGCTTTGTCTTAGCTACCAGAGCGGAGAAATAGAAATAATTCAAATATAAATATTTTCTTGAGTAAAAATCAAACCCACAATCAAATTCAAATTTAAAATTCAAATTCAAAATATCTTTATTCAAATAGACATTTGTAAGCACTTTTGAATCGTCAAATGTGCATGGCGCTACCACCGACTCGGAAGGCAGTTCTGCTGAGAAGAGCCGCCAGAAACTCAACAGTTGCTCTTTTAAAATATATAAATTACAATTTTGCAATTTACAATCACAATACTTATTACACGAACAACATATTGCTAATGGAATAGCTTACTACGAATATGTAATATATACACTATTTGTTAACATACATAATACGACACACACGGTAAATAAAATATCTGATTATATAATATTATATTTGAGAATTTATTTAAGAGTGTCTATCACATTTTAATGAAATATACTAAAAAGTAGCTTCACACCTTTTCCCGCATAGCAGGAGACAACGCAGTGTCATGACACTCCGTTTTCACCTTTCCACCTGAAATTGAGACATTTCATGATGGTGGAGCTTAACACCACCACGCTGCGTCTTAGAAAAATGTAAGAGCGGAGAATAAAAATCTTTAAAAATAATTATTCCTTCGAGTAGGAATCAAACCAACAACCACTTGCGTTTACAGTCAGACGCTGTCCAGTTCTTCTTTATAAGACACTCACTGTTTCGAGATGAAAATGGCAGTCGACTTTAGACCAAATATTGCAAAAAGAAACATAGTGCAAACTATCTAAAGATCAAAACCGATATTTTCTCACATAAGTGAGAGTATCTTGAGCTTGTTCTAAGCAACGTTGTTATAAAACACTTCGGTTTTACATTCAATTTCACATCTGAAAGGTTTTCTTGATGAGGTATTTATTTATACGCAAGTTATAAGACGAGGCATAATTATGTATCGCGTTACTAATATATGTACTCGATGTTATATTAAATTAAAGGGAAAATTGCTTTTTGCGCTAGAAGTGCTCGTTTGATAAGCATATGATGATATTGAGTGTTGGTTTTATGTCAATAATGTAGAAATATCAGTAGAAGTAATTTAGTATATTATAATTTTAGTATGTACTCGTATGTTACTCGTATGTGTAATCTTAGTAGGATATAACCTGAGTGTGCTATTTTTATTTTCAATTATTAAAAAAAGCGTTTTGAGATTTTTACAGACACTCTTAGGCTATTAAAAACATTTTCAGAAAACGAACAAACAATAGAATGCAGCAATATTCAAACCTATGTCTTTTGAAAACGGTTCACTAAACCATAAGCTTAGCAATGAACGCGGGTTCGAAACCCATTGCCTTGAATTTTTTATACGTTTTCTGAAATTACTAATATTCCACTGCCCCACAATGCCATGAGCTTTTATTTAAATTTTATTACTATATATTTAACAAAACGCAAGTAAAATTGAACGAATCTCCATTACAAGGAAGTAGAACATTCACGTCGAGCGACATCAATCAAAACCAATTTGCGAACTGAATATAAAACGTCCCATCTAACTTTTATGCATATCTCTCGTAAAATATTTCATACAATTATAAGAATTTTGACGTTGAGTGAAAATGTATAGCTTTATTATATATAGGGGGCTTAGATTGATTTAGAGAGGTGCAGTTTCAAATCTTGCTATTAATTTATTTGTGCTAGATTCTCTTTAAAAATTTATTGCTATGGTTTATGTTTATTACATAGACCATACATAGTAGATAAGTATTATATACATTATAGGTACGTGCTATATATTTATTTAAAATGGTTAATTATTTATATAATTTTTAATGTTATATATTACAAACAAAATAAAATAGCATCTTGAATATGCTATTAATTTTATACATTACAATAAAAATACAATAGCATCATACTCATCAATGTATAATTACATAGTCATCATTCCTACAGTCGCTTGGGTAGCGTAACTATACACCGCCATTTTTAAAAACTAACATTTCATCCCAAATCGGAATCGAATTCATAGCTATCACGTGTATAATCACTTGCAAACTACGATACTATTACGATATTACAATATTATTTAATAAATATTTATTTTTTAATAAATTTATCTATAAGTGTAGAAGTAAAAATGAAACGCCTTTACAATATTTCTTCCTAGAAGCACGTAAATTCGTCAGTTCCTCCTCTAATCTGACGCCAGTCGTGTCGCGGTCCCGCACCTGAGGATTACGAGCGGAGTGTCTGCTGCTTGCGACCAGCTTTGCATTATAATCACCAGACCAGTTTTCTACTAACTTATCTAATTTTAGCGTTATATGAGACATAATGTTTTAAAAACATTTACAAATTTTTAGTCTTTTTCAAAGCTCTCTTGACAATAATGTCAATAAATATTTGTACGTATTAATTATTGTCTTTAAAAAAAGCTCTCTTGTGCCGGTTCCTTTCAGGTCTGAGGCATTTATAGTAAGTTAGTGGTTAATTATTTGTTGTTCAAAAAATTAAGCATTTAACTTCTTATTTTGAATAAATTTATTTGATTACTTTAAACTCATTATGCAATAAAATGAAGAAACTTAAGTATGCAATCTCTTTTAGCAACGAGCGTATGTATAATTTTAAATAGTTTGGCGGTATAAAACCACATATTTTAATAGTATTTAAAATGTAGCGGGAGAATATTTGTATTATAAACAAACTAGCAGCCCGCAACCCGCGGAGGTGGATTTTTGAAATATAAAGTAGCCTATCTTTGACCTTCGATTATCTTCGATTATCTACTATATATGTTCCAAAATTAATTACAATCGGTCAAGCGGTTTAGTTTTTTCATATAAATATTCATCCCCTATTTCAACCTTTTAGTGGTTAATTTTTGAAAAAATAAGTAACCTATGTTACACCCATAGTTATTTACTATTTTCCTTCTAAATTTCATCCAAATCGAACCAGCAGATTAGACTGGGAAAGCGTGACAGACAAACACATAGTCTTTCGCATTTCTAATATAAGTATGGATGCTTGGAAAGCCGCATAAAATTGTTAAGCGGGCCGCCCGCGCCCTGAGGCCCACGGGTTGCTCACTCCTGAAATAAAGAATCATTTAATACGTTGCCTTAGCTATGAATATATCACTTTGTACAAAAGTATATGGGAAATGAAGGCATGATAACAAATATGAGTGACATTTATTTTATTAATTTTATGTATATCTAATGAATATAATAAAAATATTGGCTTTTTGCACTTCTTTTTCATACAGACTAACTATGTCAAGTGTCATACTCTCTTTTGTGCGAGTATTTTTTATTAAAATTGTATATTAATAAACGTACGTACTAAAAATATAATATGAAAGTCTAAAATATATGTAGTGGATATTGACTGATTAGAATGAATATAAGTTAAGCTACTTAGCTACATCTTTAAATATATAATTTTAATGACCTTACAAAAATACGACTTTTTATTCCTTGTTTAGGATTCAAAAGAACAATCCCTCTACGCTTTACTTTGCTAAATTCACATTTATTTACCACTTATATAAAGTGGGCAAAGAGAAGATAATGTTAAGGCGCTCCGTTACCCACTTTTAATTTCTAAATATTTTATATTAAGTAGCGGACTCTAAATACAGCGGTTCACTTAACCAGACTTGAATGCCACATTTGAATCATTAAAAGGTAAGGGAAATTAATTAATATATTTATATAACACATAATCATCGTGTTAACAGCTAAGTACTGTCCCACTGCGGGTAACAACTATATACATATGCGTCTAATATATATTTTACTCATTTGCAGTATAAATACGTGTTTTGGATTAAAATAAATTAATTGGGAAAATATTGGTAATATTTCTTTATATTCACGATTTATTTTCATAGGGTAGACAGAGAAAAAGTTTGGGGTCAGTCGTGGCGCTAAGGCACAAAGTGTGACTGTAAACGACTGGTTGTGGGTTCGATTGCCACTCGAGGAGTGGAAATGTTATATATAATTCCATTTTCTTTGCTCTGGTGTCGAGGTAAAGCGCGGCGTTGAGTTGCACCACTTGACACGCAGTGGTTCCTTTTGCCTACCCTGCTGTGTGCGGGATACAGCGTGACGCTAAAAAAAGAAAAGACAGAGAGAACTTAGCTTCAAGATATTTCGTTCCTCATTTAGAACCCGAATCTGAGACATTGTGAGGCGGAACTCAACGCCGCGCTTACACAACCAGAGTGGAAAGACGGGAAACTTCGTTTGTTAAGACAACAACATAAGTTAATGGCCACAATAAAAGATTTCATATTTTCCTACGAAACTCTAAAGAATTGCTAAAACAGGTACTTTTTATCATTATTTTTCTGATACTGTTTTAACTAATGATGTTATGTCTTTACATAAAGAGGATTACTTATTTTACTTGAAATGATTTTCGTTTTTGCCTCGTTTTCTTTAAGTATTAAGTGTTTATTAAAGGGAAATATTTTATCTTTTAAAATACCCTTATGTCTATGGAATAATTTATGTGTAATATTCAATTCTATGTAGTGAAATAAATTGTCACTATTAAGAAACATGGGTCATAGTTTTTAGTTCCAATCCTTCCCGGGGGCAAAATATATTAAAAAAAAAAACAAAATACAGTTTTAAATGTATCCATTTAGTAGGCGAGATATTGTAAAAAAATTAAAACTTTTTCGCATAACAGGGAGAGAAAGAGAGTGAGAAAACCTAGTGTAAAGACACTCGTACAAACGTGTAAACGCACAAGCACACACGCACACACAGGCCCATACTCATAGAGAAAAAAAAATAATATAAAAATTATTGTTAACTTAACATAACATTGAAAAAATTATACTTGTATATAAAAGTTAAAATTAAATAAATTGTAATAAAGTATAAACTTACTTTAAACTAAGAAGATATAAAACTAAAGAGGTAAAATATAAGGTAACATTCCCATCATCAATTCTTCCCAATTTGTCAACTGTCCAGAATGTCAAATCTAACTATTTTTTCTTGTATACTCGCACACTGTGAAAGGCTTTTTGCGTCCCTTTTTACGTAACGTCGTTGTCACCGTGGACTGCTAGCGCAATACTTCGACGAGCGTTCATTCATACATTCACCGATACACATATATTTTTTACCTTTTTTTAGATTATTGATGATTCGTCATTGTATTATAATATTATTATTAATATTATTATTAGTATCTTTATAATTTATCGTGGCCAGTCGTGGCCCAGTGGCACAAGCGTGTGACTAAGACCAAAGTGCAAGATTGAATTTCGCCACTCGTCTCGATTTTGAGCGGAAAGTGGAGAATAGAGTGTTTTGACACTAGGTTCTATCTGCCTACGCTGTGAATCATTTATCCATTTCTCGTATTTAGCAAACAACAAAAGCTGTGTGATGTATAAACCTCACATTTTTTATTGCTAAAGAGGGCAAAACGAGCAGAAGGACCACCTGATCGTAAGTTATAAACCTGATAGTTACTTCCTTTGCCCATGGATATCTACAACAACAGGGAAGTTGTATATGCGTTAGGGGTAGGGGCTACCCACGACACTTGAAGTCCGAATACAGTATCAAAAAATATGGAACTATAAATAAATAAGTTATCATTTTCTGAAAAACGTAGTAAGTATGTAACAATTTGTTCGTGTAGAAAAAACTCAGAAAGCGAACAAAAGTAAGGACTAACCTATCACCAGAAAGTAGGAAGTACGTGAAAACTAAAAATACTCCAAAAAAACCTCGCCACGCTCTGAGAACCTCTTACATTTATTTCTTACAAAAACCCGCCCACTAAGAGGACGTACTTAAACTTAACAATATAATAATCTCGTCGCAGAAAGCGCTTGTTCCCGCAACGTGAGGAAAAATTAACTTTAATAACCCTTCAGAAAGTTTTATATATAATGAAAGACGTTAGCTGAAGCTGTTTGGAAACGCTTTTAGTATATTTAAAACTTTACAAGTATTACGTACAAAGACAACTTTTGTGTTTACAATGTTATAATCAAGGTTCGTAACTTTTTGTAATTTATCCATACATATTTATATTTTTTAAAGAAGAAATAGAATATTTAGTGACAGGCCACTGAATTCACTCTCGGCCAAATTTCAAAAAGCAATTAATAAGAGATTGAGTAAGATAAAATGTGATCAAAGTTCATTTAATAATTCTTTTCTTTTGTGCAAATTAAAATTTCTCATATACCACATTTTTTTTAAAGTAGGCGGAAAATATTTACTGATAGATCTGAAATCTTATGTTTTTATACAAACTAATTAAAAAAACTAATTAACAAGATTTTAAAAGGTGATTAAATCTTAAATAATCAACGCTAAGCAACTGCTAGCCAATGAAACCAAGTTCACCTGCAAAATTACATACAATAACCATTACTATTTAAAGAAAGAAATAATGCCACACGAGGCTTAAAGAGGATAATCTTTATTAAACAAAATGAGCAGAAATAGAAATACTTTTATAAAAAAAACAATCGAATTGTCCATGTAGTGGAAACTTAGAATACACTCGGAAGCAACAGAGCTATTGTAGAAAAGCGTAAATGAAACTACTTGAAGCACAATGGGCGCTCTAATGGCCAATCTAGGTTAAACACGAGAGAAACGTAGTTACACGATAAGAATGAGAGATGAGCGTATTTTTTTACATTTTCCGCTAGAATATTCTTGGAGAAAATGCTAATCTACTTAATATTACACTGGTTTGGTGTGCGCGATGTATGCCTGATGGTAGCAAGTTCAAATGTTTTCTAGATTTTTTTTATTTATGCAATGACATTTTTACGTGATCTGGTTGGACGAAATATAGTGTTGGATTTCTTCAACCAATTCTCTAATAATGTTTATAAATTTGCAAAAAATTATAAAATTAAATGATATAAAAATTAAACTTTTCAAATATAATTTTAAGCTTACTGGCCACTCCAAAGCGTACTGGCGATGACGACTGAGAGTAAAATACATGTTTTACAGATATATGTTTTAACATTTTTAAGGTTTTATTCTCATAATTAGGAAATTAGAAACATTATATAATAGTAAGTAATAATAGTAAAAAATAGCTTCACGCTATATCCCGCACACAGCAGGGTAGGCAGAGGGAACCTAGTGTTAAGACACTCCGTTCTCCACTTTCCGCCGAATTCGAAGTAATAATAGTAAGTTTTATTATGTCCAAAATTGTCAGTCACTAAGCATAACGAAACGAAATGCTTCATACTTGAAGCCAAAAAAAAACACAAATAATGAAATTTCTATAAAAACAACACATTTTTCCATTTTCCCATTGAAAATAAATAAACAAATAATTTCCCCACGTTAATTCGTCGATCATCAAAGACAATTCGCATCTGGCACGGTGTATCGTAATCTCGCATCGTCGGCTTATCCGCGGCTTGCGTCTCACAAGTCTCTCCCACGTACCGAAAATAAAAATAATACTCTGCTATTTTATCTCGTGTATCGAAAACGCTTTTTCAATATCATATTATATAAGATTTTCTTTATGTTCGCCTAAGTGATATATGGATTTGTGTTTGCCGGATGTCTTCTACTATTCACTTCTTTTTTTTTGGCAAAAAGTCATAATATTTAGTTGGTTTTTATTTAGTTGGTTGACTTTGAAATTAGGCAGTAAGCATATATACATTGATTTTGATAAAAAATGATTATTTTGGCGATGGTCCCAGGTTCAATCTCAACACGCTAAATTTTCTTGATTAATTACTAAATCCCCAGCAATTGTATAGAGTGATAATTATAATTTAGACACTATTATCAATATTCAAAGAGAAAATGTTTTTTTTTTCTCTTTGAATAAACATTGGAAAATTATTTGAGTGTATGGCCACTCAACACATTTCACAGTATTTTTTGATACTAGGTTCTACTGCTATGCAAGAAAAAGCACGAAACTGAAAAAAATATATAATACATACAAATATGGTGCACATATTTCAAGGCAAGGCATATTCCACTCTTTGGAAAAAGAACAACGCATTTATAATTATAATTAGAAAACGTAATCCCAAGCTCGTTAAAATAAAAGAATTAACTTGAAACAAGAGTAACATTTTAATTAGTTTAGTTCTGTGATACAACTCTGTCACAGATGAAGCTTCGTCTATGGAAAAGCTGCCGACGTTACTTTAAATGAGACTTTGCTTAGTTATTTTCTGTCCTAATTACTTGCAATAAAATAATTAATTTAAATATATACTTTATAAATTGCAGGTGATTCAGAGAGGACCTGATACTAGGATCTCTTGACTCAATTATCGCTTATGCGCTCTAAATCGGTAAGTTGCATGTGAGATGACGTAGCTTAATAAAAAATAAAAAAATATTAGTAAAAAAAAATAGCTAATATTTATTGTCAAGCAACATAGGCTCATAGTTGGTTAGTACAAGAGAATTACTTAAGAACTATGTTAGTAAAACAAAAACGTAAGATACAATATTAAAATACAAAACAAAAACAAAAGAAAAAAGACATTTACAAACAAAATTTAAATAAACAAATACTGCGCCTTATCTTACAGAGAGAAGAAATTAAAATAATTGAAATGTAAGCCTTATTCCAATACGCTAAGGAAGTACAGGTAATTAAAAAAGTAAGTAACTTTTAGTTGCCAATTAATGAGTAATAAAAATTGGGAAGATCATCGTGTAGCAGTGGTACATCCGATGGTATACATCATCGGACTGTAATCGCTATTGATTATGGGATTCCGACATGGTGGGAATGCACAATTTAATTATTTTCATATCTCCGTTCCATTGAACAAGGCAATACACATCGTTAGGGTTCATGTTGTTGTTGTAGCTTCAAGCTGTATCCCGCACACAGCAGGGTAGGCAGAGAGAACCTAGTGTTAAGACACTCCCCTCCTCACATTCCGCCGAATTCGGAGGCATTGCGTGTTAAGTGGCGGAACTTAACGCCGCGCTTTGTCTCGATATCAGAGCGAAGAAAATGGAAATATTTAATATTTCCACTCCTCAAGTGGGAATCGAATCCACAACCAGTCGCTTCACAATCACACTTTGTGCCTCTGTGCCACTAATGGCCCCATTACTGTTTTTATAATTTAAATATTTCAGATTAAAAATAAATAACGTGTTACATAAAAAAAATATTTCCATTTTAATTTCCCAGTTCACTCCACACTCTATGGTCAGTTGAGCAAAGAAACAATATTATGCTCTAAGTTAGACAACGCTAAGTACAGAGCTCACAATGAAACTACTCTTAGAATGCCAAGGGTGAAATGTCTTTATTCGAATTAAAAGATTATACAAGTTTTTCTACATTAGTTAATTAATCCAGTTTAAATTTAAGACGTGGGTTCGATTCTTACTTGGGAAAATGTTGGAAATTAATGAATTTTTAAATCACTTGAGACCCGAGCGTGAATGTGAACTATATACTATAGCTATTTTTTACATTCAACCGCCCGTATTCTCGTTTAAATCACAAACTTTCCTCAAATTTATAGTATCAACAAATTTAAATATAATCATATGTCAATCAAGGCATCGAGGCTGTCAATTTTCATTAGTGATTCTAGAACAGGGAAGATATTTTTTGATGTACGCGCTATTCGCTGTCATTCCTGAAAATTTAAGTTTTTCAAATAGTATGATGTACTAAGTACGATATTATTAGAATACATGTCTATATTATACAAGCCTTTTTTACAAATTACACTAATTTAATAATATAAAATAATGTTATGTTATGTCTTCGAAAGATGTGCGTAGTCTGCTTAGCTGATCAAATTCGCAATGTAGAGATACACAGAATGGCAGGTATTAGCGAGAACGTCATAGTAAGAATGAAGAAGGGCGTGCTCAGGTGGTTTGGACACGTCGAGAGGATGAGTGATGGAAGAATGGTAAGAAAGATTTATGAAGCAAAGGTGAGTGGTAAGAGAGGCAGGGGGAGACCTCGGTTGACCTTCGAAAACACAGTATCGATGATACTGGAGGAAGGTCACGTAAAAAGCATGAGGACCCCCCGGAGGGCGTGTATGAAGAGGTTGATGACAGTGGACGAGGCGAAAGAAGTATGCAGGGACCGTAGCGTTTGGCGCTTCGTTCTCTCTGACTACCCCGCAAGGGATACAGCGTGAAGCTAAAAAAAAAAAAAAAAAAAATGATGTTACTTATGAACTACCACTATGTCCTAATTCACTTATTTTAGTCGAGTTTTTGCGTAATTGAGGAACAACATTTTATTAGATACACAGACAAAAAATCTATTAATAATGACCCATTCAAATTTCTGTAAATAAAAGATTTTGTCTTTCCTGTTATTGGAAATGATTATTATATAGTAGTGGCCAAACACCCGTTAAAGCCTTTATTCGTGAGGTGGGTAAAGAAGATAATGCAAATGAAAAGCAATTTAAATAAAATCATTCTCATTCCCCCGAGTGGGAATCGAACCCACATCAAACGCTATTGTACTCCACTACGACTGCTTGAAAAAGAATACAGTTATATCTCCCTACTTTTTTATTTAAATGATTATTTTTATACATTTTTTTTCGTTATTTAATACATAACGTCGGTGTTCATTCGTAATTAAACATTTACGTGATAATTGCGTTTGAGGAAGTTACGTAACGAGGCGGTATTGTGTCAGCGCCGTAATTTCCTTATGTTTATGTTACACCCACACCGTTTTGTAAAAGATCGAAAAGTGCTAGGTTTCATATTTAAAATATTTTATGCTATCTTGTTTGCTTGATTATTATATTCATTGAAACAGCGTTTACATTTTCTTCGCTCTGTTATCGAGGCAAAGCGCGGTGTTAAGTTCCGCCACTTAACAGGTAATGCGGCAAATTCAGCGGAGAATCGGGGAACGGAGTGTATTAGCACTAGGTTCCCTCTGCCTACCCTGCTGTGTGCGGGATACAGCTAAAAAAAGCGCGAAGCTAAAAAAAAGAAACAACGTGTAATTTTAAAGGTATTAGGCAATATTTACCTATCTATAAGTACAATAATAAAACACTAATAGCAGCACATTTGTACACTCATAATTTCAAGATTTCGACTATTTTATTGAAACTTTTTTCATTGTATAGATTTTAAGCCTAGATAGGACTTAGGCACCTTAACAAAAGTATTTTATTGTGAAAGCAGAAAGAAACCTGTTATTACAGTGTTTTAACATTACATTCAATATGTCTAACCTGTTTATTGCGGGTGATATTTTTATGTTTCACCTTTCAATAGTATAAAATATTTAGGAAAAGATAAAAGTACTACAATAGTAAACATAAATTTGATAAGTAAAGTTTTGTGAGGTTAATTAAAGATAGTCAATTATTCAGGTTTTTTTTAAGTTGATAATTTTTTACTACAATAAAAGATTTATATATTCTTGCTAGAATGTTATTTAAAACTATTTATTACCTTTAATATTTAAATTATATAAACCTTATAGTTACAATAATAATAACAAATGTAAAGTTTATTTGAAAATTTATAACTCAGGTACAAAAATATTTGTTAAAACTTTGCATTTTTACATGGCATTGTTTAGATTATCGTAGCATGAGACATCTACTGCAAATGCGATAGTTGTGGGTTTAATATTGATTTATATATTCAAAACTCGAGTGAATTATATCTAAATAATTTTCATTTTAAGATTTTTAAACTGTTATTCACACACTTAGGAAATTTCTAAATGTCCTTTTTATTTTATTTGAGTTTCATCTTTCAATATACTTATAGTGTTGCAAATATGGACGGTAAGAATGGAGTGTCATGACACTAGGTTCTCTCTGCCGACCCTACAACATATGCGGGATAAAGCGTAGAAATAAAAAAAAATATAAAAATGTTTAGAAACAACTAACCTACCGTTACAACGTTGACAAATAACCTTTGTCCTGTCCATTTGTAACCAAGGTGTAGGCTTTGTTTGACTTTATGGGCTTTTTGACAAGTTCACTTCAAATGTGGGTAAAAGTTAACATGTAAACGTATTTCCATCAAAAAAATACCGGTTAAAACGAGAATAGGGTGAGCCGTGTTTGTTTTCCAAAAAAAAATACTTACATTTATATAAATTGCAATACCCGTCGTAGCGCATTGTAAAGACGATACACTGCGACTGTAAAGGTTATTGGTTGTGGATTCGATTCTCACTCGGTGGCATTATTAGTTATTTATTTTCTTTTCTCTGCTCTAGTGAACAAGATAAAGCGCGGACTTGAGCAGCGTCTTAATTTTGGGTGAAGAATGGAAAACTAAGAGCCTTGACACTAGGTTATTTACCCTTTATCTAAGATACGAAAGCGAAACAAGAATAACTTAAATATAATTATATTATTCCCCCGTGTGGAAAGTGAACCCAAAACCAAATTTTTTTATTTTACTATACTTTACTCTATAGTAATGATATTTTAAAAAAAAAAATCTTACATATCCCAAACGGAAATCAAACTGACACTTGTTGCGTATACAGCGAGACACTTACCAACTACATTACAGTATCAAATAATAACTTAAAAATAAATTAATATTCAATGAACTGTGAATTTATTAAAGGCATTGTTGTCAAAGCATGCAAATCAGAAGCAACTGTGGGGACACTCTAATTTCATTATCACTTTTCAGCTCTCAGCAGTGTTAGGAGAAATCTGACTGAGAATTTATAAGCGGGAGAGCAACTGACAGGGTGAAAGGTAAAAGCCCTTGAGAACAAAAAATCTTCTTAAAAATAATTTCTCGACGGAATATTAAAATAACCTTTTTTAGGATTCTGAAGTACGAGTCTGAGACGACAAGGACGGGGCGAGCTCTCCCGCTTTGTACTCGACGTGTAGTCGTCAGGTTTCTTGTTCAATATACAGATGCTTAGGTGACAAGTGTTTATATATGATTTCGTGTTGTCATCACGTAGTTTTCAAGTATTTGAATATATAAGACTATTTAGATTTAGAAATATCCATATTACTGTTAATGCGAATGTTTATATGTATGTCTGTTTGTCTGTCTGTCACGGCTAATCTACTGGCCCGATTCATAATGAAGATAATTAAAGATAATGAAGATAATTTAAGATGTGGGGTTAAACAAATCACCGGGTTTAATTGCGAGCAATTCGCTTTTATTATATAAAATAAAAAATAAATAGCTTCACGCTATATCCCGCACACAGCAGGGTAGGCAGAGGGAACCTAGTGTTAAGACACTCCGTTCCCCACTTTCCGCCGAATTCGGAGGCTTGCGTGTTAAGTGGCGGAACTTAACGCCGCGCTTTACCTCGACACCAGAGCGAAGAAAATGGAAATATAATTTCCACTCCTCGAGTGGGAATCGAACCCACAACCAGTCGTTTACAGTCACACTCTTGTGCCACTGGGCCACGACTGGCCACATATAATAAAAGAATATATAAAAAATAAATGATCTTTTATATGTTTACACTATTTTTAAAAGAGGACATGTAAAAAATAACACATGAAATGAAATATCTAAGGTTACTTCTGCTTACAAGGTAGCATAGTAGTAGTACTGAAGTAGTACTATTGAAGTGATAGAAAATAAATTTCAGGTATTTAGTAAAATACCTAAATTTTTTTTACATAGTATATTGGCTTCCTTAAACATTATATATATACAGTTGCAAATAACCCCGTCTCTCTATTATGTGAAAATGTTACCTGTCATCTATAGATTAAATAACTCTCAGAGATAACCATAAAGAGAATAAAACAAAGAAAAGAATAATAATAAGAAGCTTAGTGACATTTAAACTCAAATTATTCTTAAATTTAGTGTAAATTTACATGTTTACGTTGTGTTTTAATTATTATTTTTCCACAACACTACAATTTCTGAATATTCATGTTTATATCAAATCTGCAATCTTCATTTATCTTTCTCAAGGAGTAACTACACTGTACTATAATTAAAGTTTTATGAGAAGTTGTCCTCGAGCTCCGACATTGCTACTTTTTACGAGCTAATTCCTGTTGATAAAAGCAAATATTTTATGTTATTTTATTTTAAATTTAATGTGATAAATCATAATAGTATGACTTTTATTTTTAGCTTCACGCTATATCCCGCACACAGCAGGGTAGGCAGAGGGAACCTAGTGTTAAGCCACTCCGTTCCTCACTTTCCGCCAAATTTGGAGGCATTGCGTGTTAAGTGAAGTTAACGCCGCGCTTTACCTCTATACCAGAGCGAATAAAATGGAAATATTAAATTTTTCCACTCCTCGAGTGGGAATCGAACCCACAACCAGTCGTTTACAGTCACACGCTTGTGCCACTGGCCCACGACTGGCTACAATGGCCAGTATGACTTTTATTATGTTAATATAATTTTTGTTTGAAATTCTTAAAACATTCACTTATAAATAAAACTCTTGAAATATGCTTAAATTAAAATTATTTAAGTTAAATATGTTTACTATTAAGAAATTAGCAACGCTACGATTCCTGCGAATCTTTTTCTTAAACACATCTTCTGTGGATTTTAGAGTACATTTTTTACGTAACATTCTTCCACTAACATCGATATATACTCAGGGTTATATAAGACAAGAAACGGCTTTCTGTCATAGATTCAGTGTATAAATATCCATACCGTTGTAGGAATAGTAGCACTGCCTGAGGCATGACTCAAGAAATTTAGAGGGCCTTTTTATAATACATGTTAGAGCACTTCATTCTCCACATTCAATCAGGAATCGAGTCCCTGTATGTTGAGTGGTGGAACTCAACGCCGCGCTTTATCTTAGGTAATAAGAACGTAGGAATTAATCAAATATAAAATTATTTCCCCGAGTTCGAATCGAACCCAGAACCATTTCGTTTGCAGTTAAAAGAAAATTTTACTTAAAAACTCTTTCGTGTCGTAACTATTGAACTTATTTAAATGCATTTATTTTATCATATTTATTCTATGTCACATAAAATATCACAATATTTTTATTTGTATTGTATTTGTTTTTTGAGTTGAGCTAACAATCCTCTCCGGAACAACAGTATCAATAAACTCTAGTTTTGTGCATTGAATACAAATTAGCTTTTTTGTTTGTTTATAAAAATGCTATATCAATGACGTCTTTATGGCTCAGTTATAATTTGTTCGATTGGACGATTATGGATTGGACTTTGGGTTGAAATATTATTATTGAATTAGAGAAATAATAATATTTTGAGTTAGACAGCACTCTGCTGTCCTGCTCCAGAATTCGATGGAAAGTGTCTCTGCCTATCCTGCTGTGTGCGGGAAACAGTTTAAGGCTAAAAAATATACAATATACATACATACATACAGATTGTACATATGTATCAGTAACAACAAGCCCCACGCGCCCAGCACTCGATACCGCGATATAATCTAGTTAACACGGGGCGGGAAGCCCATATATAATTCACTCGACGTGTCATAACAGGTAAGGTTACCGGGTAACGCGTAACGCGTATACAGTATATGTATACAGTATGGTAATTAACCTGTAGTTGCTTTATAAATTGTTTTACTTTGTTTAATTATGTGTTTTATTTATTATCTCATTTGCTTGAGAGGGGAAGTAGTGTTTCATATTCCATTTTTGATGCCATCGTGACCCAGGGAGGCAGCATCTCATTTTAAAGGCTATCTCATTTTATACGCTTCGACATCCACCCGCAGGAATGAAAACCGCGGCATTGAGTTCCACTACTCAAAACACAATAACTCAAATTCGGACGAAAAGTGGAGTACGTAATGTCTGGACACAAGGCTGTGACTACCCCGCTATGAGAGAAAAAGTTTAAAGTTGTAGACTAAAATTAAAAATTCAGCTGGATTTGAACCTGCGACTCTTGGAAATTTCCTTAATTTGTTTTAACTCGGACAGCTTCCGAGAGGCACTGGATTGAGTTTTGCTACGTTTCAATAACTTGTGTGGCATAAATGCCATACACACCATCGTGTGTAATATATAAAATTGGCTTTCTTTAATTTTTCTTCATGACACTTTAATCAGCAATATATATTGGCCCATATTTTTTTATAAAACGTAAACGAAACTTTTTCCCTTCACATATTTAAAGCAAAAAAAAATAACTTCATACTATTTTCTACATAGCACAGGATCAAGGCAGAGTCAAGATACTCTGTTTTCCACCTTCCGTCCAAGTTCGTAGGACCAGGTTTTGTACTGTACAAGGGAGAAAATATTAAAATGTTTTAAATATAACTGCAGGGTGGCAGAGGAAACCTAGTGCTAAGACATCCCGTTGCCCATTTCCCGCCGAATTCGGAGGCATTGCGTGTGAAGTGGCGGAACTTAACGCCGCGCTTTGCCTCGACACCAGAGCGGAAAGAATAAAAATATTAAATAAATCCACTCCTCGAGTGGGAATCGAACCCATAACCATCTAGATAAGTTTCTTCACCTATTTATATAAAGATAAACATAATTAAACGATACAATACACAGTTTACTTATGACACACATATCTTTCTTCATTCAACATCACCCAATATTGGTTTGTGGAAGTATAAAAGACGTTATATCGGGGATTGTTTTCATTAGCGACTCCTCGTTTAATATCTACGTAAATAGCGCCCTATGATGGGAATAGAGGCTTTATTTGTTCTGAACGACCTCTGTAGGTACAGATAGTAGATTCAATGCATATTATTATCATTTGTCTATAATTTTATTAGTTATGTTTATTTTTTTGTATTTCCTAATTTTTGGGATACGAAGAAGTTAGCTATAAATGCTACTGTCATCCTTTCTTAGACTATTTTCACATAATAGGTCTTACCACTTACTTCCTAGGCTGGCTCTGTTCTGTTCATCTTAGTTTATATATTTTCATAGTGTAAAATCACGTGGCGTAGTGGACCTTTTTATATTTTCCTTAATCTCTATTTATCTTCCAACTTTAAAGAAATTCGTAAATTTTATCCATATTTTTACTGATTTTGTGATCAGGAGCGGGATTGGTCAACTAATTAAAGGTGTTTTTCGCTATACAGGCTCATAGTGTTCCATTCAGTGTTGTATCTTGTTTATTGTGTTTATAGTAGCAAGTTTATATTGTGAACTAATGGGATCGTGTATACGAAATTTCAGCTCAATCGGTTAAGGATATACTCCAAAATTGAATTGTAAGATACCACCCGAACAAACATACATAAATTGCACGTAAAATAAAAGGACTTTATAACAACAAAACCACCATGTTTTTAGGCAAAACCCTTAAATTTCCCAGAAAGACAAAATAATACAGTGTTGTATTTCATTTTTGGGTAAAGATAAAAGGAAACATTGGCGTATTGGCGATGAGCGGATGTGAATACGTAACGCGGGTCAGCTGCGAGGCACGCTCGGGGAATCTCAATTCGGGGATACTGTATATGTACTTCTATCATATTAGACTTATGTATACTTTGTTTTTGATCGTTTAAAAATAGCTTGAGGTTTTTACTCGTTTAGTAGGTAAGTTAGAGACAAACTAGCGTCTAAAACTACATTCTCCATTTATCGTTTTGTGCTTATAGATTGAATTTGTAACAATCGTGTAAGAACTGTTTCTATGTAGCGTGATAACATATCATATAAAAGATTATTCACTAATAAGTGTAATTCTATAAGAGATTTGTCTACGAAATATGATTTTAGGATGTTAAAAAGCTTATAACAAAATGAATTTTAGTACGGTA
The DNA here is from genome assembly GCA_019049465.1 of Dryas iulia moderata. NCBI lineage: Eukaryota > Metazoa > Arthropoda > Insecta > Lepidoptera > Nymphalidae > Dryas > Dryas iulia. The sequence continues at coordinate 150,404 of CM032435.1, forward strand.
AGACGATAATAGAGTCTAGTAAAATTTATTCATAAGCATCTATGCAATATGAATCTTACATCTGATACATAAAAAACACCATTCGTGGCGCAGTGGGCCAATGCCTTATTGTGAAGGGGAAATGACCATATATTTTTTTTCGTTTCTCCGCTCTGGTACTTAAGATATAGCGCGGCGTTGGCCTCCGCCACTCAACACCTAAAGCCTTTAATTCACGTGGAAAATGGCAAATGAAGTATCTTAACACTAGGTTCATCTTAATAGCCTGCTTGTCTCGTGGGGGGACGGGTTAAGAATACAATTCCCCCCGGGGCTGGGTAGGCGGGTAACTCAGTAGTTTGGTGGTACGAGATTCGTACTCCGACTAGCTCGTGACCACTATCATGTCAAAGACGAACCACCAAATATTTTATGATGTGTTCCGGTTCGATGGCATGTAAGCCAGTTCTCCCTATTCCCACCATTCCCATCCTTCCTCCCTCCTTCTGTTCTACATTGCCAAGGCTGGCAACGCATCCATAACTTTAATGTTGTGGATGTCTATGGGCGCACGTAACCACTTCACACCAGGTGGGCCTTCAGCTCGTTTGCCTCCTTTATTTCATGAAAAATAACCTGCTATGCGAAAAAAACAAACAAAATTTCCAAATAATACTATAAATCGATTGTATTTCATAAAAGGCATTTACAACGTAAGAGCGAGTTAGCTTATATTTCAAATTATTTCAATTTCAGCCTCTAGTACTTAAAATAAAACGCGGCATTGACTTCCGCCACTCAACATCCAAAACATCAGAATATTTTGACACTATCTTCTATCTTAACAAACAACATGTTCAAACACTACCTACTACAAATACATTGTATTTCTGAAAAAAGGCACACAAAAGTGTATCGATGTAGGAGCAGTGTCGATAAACGTCTGTACCGAATGCGAAACTAGCCGGCGGTCACTTGCGACAAATTCCGAAAGCGCGATCTGAATTATAACGATGGGACAGCTTAGGTGAGGGTTGTGCAACTTCCTTCTAACTTTTAGGCTTTTTTCTAAGAAGGTTAATTCTGTTTTTTGATGTTTGACTTACATGGGATGTGTATGGTATTTTGGATTCATTTAAATAGGCTTTATTTTCTTTTCTAGTAAAATTAAGGTTAGGAATTATATTTATCAATTTTTATGTGTATGAATAACTTTTAAACTTAAAAATGTTGACAATATTTATTAAATAGCAATCGCTCTTGTTAAATAATGATTCATAGTTCGTTCGTAGAAGATATATGTAATGACCTCTCTACAGACTTGGTCACAAATAAAATAAATTGTAATGAGCATATAAAGAATATATACATAAGTTGTGTGTTTTTTAAAGAAACAATAAACATATAACTGATTTTACTTCACGAATTGCGATATCATTTGAGTTTGAGTTGAAATTGTGCTTCAAGGAGAAATAGGTAGAAATTAGTATTACATATTATATTAATTTCAAAAAATGTTTTAAGTAAGTTTTATAATTTACTTTGAGACTATCGTGGCGCAGTGGGGCAGTAAATGTGGTGGTTGTGGGTTCAATCACTCGGGGAGATGACAATATAATTAAATTATTTTTCATTTCTTCACTCTAGTGCATAAAACAAAGCAAGGCGTTAAGTTTCACCAATCAACGTACAATCTCTCGACACTAGACACTCTCTAACTACCTCTTAAGGGTTTTTTATTAATAAAAGCTAGATCATTTTGTTTTAAGATAAAATTAAAACTTTATTTCAAATTTACTTATCATTTTCAATACGATTTTATTGATTACGAAATACGATTTTATTTGATTTTTTTGTCGAAATGGACTTTCAGTGACAAACATAGCGAAATTAATATTTATATTATGTAAATATTTAGTATATAAGCTTTATTTTCTATAGATCTAGATCAGTAGACAGAGCTTATAAAATATTCTACTTGTTATTTTATATTACTTATAAATAAGACATTCCAATTTATTTTTCATTCATATACATATGTTTATTTACATAAAGAGAAAGTAATGTGTATGAAGTGAACAAAAAAGTGTAGCTTTTATTTGAAGTAGCTTTAGAACTTTCACTTGCCCCAATACAAACGTTTGCGGCGAATCATTATTTGCGTTCACTCGAGGGAAAAGTTATCCAAAATATAACTTGAGTTAACGAAAACAAATATAAATACTTGTATCGGGATAAATATTTTCTAAGCAATCAATTATATTGCTACTAAAAAGTGTTCAGTTCAGTTTGACTAGATATGTTGTGATATAAAGAATTTCGATTTTTTTTTTAGCTTCACGCTGTATCCCGCACACAGCAGGGTAGGCAGAGGGAACCTCGTGTTAAGACACTGCATTCACCACGTACCGCCGAATTCGGAGGCATTGCGCGATAAGTGACGAAACATAACGCCGCGCTTTACTTCGACACCAGAGCGAAGAAAATGGAAACATTAAATATTTCCACCCCTCGAATGGGAATTGAACCCACAACCAGTCATTTACAGTCACACGCTTGTGCCACTGTAGCACGACTGGCCCCATTATTTAAAGATGTTTTGTCTATATCGACTTGGTAGGAAAACGTGCGGGATTGAATTTCGCACTCAAATAAATTATGTATTTAAATTGGCTTATGATATGTAAAAAACGTCTTGTTATTTTTTTGCTCTGTCGACGCTTTACCTAGACACCAGAATGAAGGAAATGGAAATATTACCCATTTCGACTCCTCGAATGGTACTCGAACCCACAACCAGTCGTTTACAGTCACACTTTGTGCCACTGCACCAGAAATTTTTTTACTACAAAAATATAAGCAATTTCCTTACATATATTATTTTGTCAACCCTGATGATGTAATGAGCGGTCGTCGTGAGCGGACTCCTCACACTACAGTCTACGTTGTCCATACTTCGCCAAACTTATTATTTGTTATTAGGGCTCTATATAAATAAATTGATTTCGTTTCATTTCCCTCTTCTCGTGTATTATATTATATTATATTTTGATTAACATTATGTATTGTGTATGAAGGGCCACTATTGTGTCGTTCATTTTGAACGTGACATAAATATTGCTATACCTCGTGTTGCTTGTAGTACGAAAACATTTGTTTGTAAACATTAGTTGTGGGTTCGATTTTTATTGGAGGTATTAATTAGTTTATGTTAAGTAATTTAACTTAATTTCACTTCTCCACTCTGCTATGATAAAACAATGTATTCCTTGAAAATGGAGAGTCTTGGCACTACTAACTTGATATTATTAAGATGTAGTTAAAAAACTAATTGCATAAAAGAACAAGTTATTCGAAAGTTATAGAATTTTTTTTTTTTTTTTTTTACGGAATAAAGGAGGCAAACGAGCAGAAGGCCACCTGGTGTTAAGTAGTAACCTTCGCCCATAGACATGACAACATTACAGTTGTGGATGCGTTGCCAGCCTCGGGAATGTAGGACAGAAGAAAGGATGAAGGATGGGAATGGTGGGAATAGGGAGAGCTGGCTTACATGCCATCGAACCGGAACACATCATCAGATGTTTGGCGGTTCGTCTTTGACACGATAGTGGTCGCGAGCCAGTCGGAGAACGAATCTCCTACCACCAAACTAACTACTGGGTTACCCGCCTTTTACGGGACGCTACCCAGCGGCGGGGGGGAATTGTATTCTTTACCCGTCCCCCCACGGGTAATAGAAAATTGAAGGCAATGATTTATTATTATATCTACTTACAATGTACAACTGAAGTTCAACTCATTTTCATGTGTTGATTTAATACTCAGTTCTCCTCTTTTTACCTGAATTCGATATATTGCATGTTGAATGAACGAATATCGATGCTGCATTTTATATACTTCACCAGAGCGCAGAAATGGAAATGATGATTTATGATGATTCTATCGAGTACAAATTGGACCTACAACCACTTGGGAATATGTCCGACGGGACAGTGTTTAAAGGTATTCATTCACGGCGCTACGGCACAGGCGCTACGGTGCTCTAATATAACCTGTATAACTATAACAATAAATATATAAAAAGCTTTAAAAAGCTTTGTGGCCAGTCATGGCCTAGTGGCACAAGCGTGTGACTGTAAACGACTGATTGTAGGTTCGATTCCCACTCGAGGAGTGGAAATTATATTTCTATTTTCTTCGCTCTGGTGTCGAGGTAAAGGGCGGCGTTAAGTTCCGCCACTTAACACGCAAGCCTCCGAATTCGGCGGAAAGTGGGGAAAGGAATGTCTTAACACTAGGTTCCCTCTGCCTACCCTGCTGTGTGTGGGATACAGCGTGAAGCTAAAAAAAAATAAAAAAAAAATAAAAAAAGCTTTCCCCTATATATAATGTAAGATTTTTACCTGGAAGATTTCTAGGAATGCATTACTAACCACAATTTACAAATATACCACGAATTACCTTACAAGTATTTGATAATCTCACATAAACGGGGTCTAAGCCAAAATTCATCACCGGCGCTTCTATTACGGCTTAATCTCCACTATTACTCGCATATAGGCCCATCACGCGTCACACTGTGCGTGGGGCGCCGGTATTACATGCTTATTTAATTTACCCCTTGTCAGGAGGTTACGCGTATAATACGGGCTTACCTCGGTGTAACTACTTTTTGCGGGTAATTTGGCACTTAGGCTTGGTAATGCGGCGTTAAGTTACGGTTCATAATGTGTAAGGTCTTGAAAATTTAGTGGAAAGTAAAAGAGGTATGTCTTAACTATTTAGGTTTTCTTTGACTTACTATCAAATTTGTGTACTATGTAAAACACGCTTGAAACTATTTGACGATTTTTTATATGATTTTTAAACGTATTTTATTAATTTCCTAACTGTGTGAATAGCACTTTAAAATGTAAAAAGTATTTAACTAAGGAAAAGTGACATAGTGGTCAGTGTATACTAACTATGTAACTGTAGTTGCTATAGTTGTAGATTCGCTTCCCAATTAGGAGGAGAAATAATTATTTTATATTTTTTTCGAGAAGTAAGACTCTCTAATAACAAGACAAAACCTACCGTTGAGGTCTGCCATACAACACGCAATTCATTCAAGCAGAGAATGGAGAACAGAGTGTCTTGACACTAAGTTCCCTCTACCTAACTTTTTTTTTTTAGCTTCACGCTGTATGCCGCATACAGCAGGGTAAAGGGAACCTAGTGTTAAAACACTCCGTTCCCCACTTTCCGCCAAATTCGGAGGCATTGCGTGTTAAGTGGCGGAACTTAACGCCACGCTTTGCCTCGACACCTGAGCGAAGAAATTGGAAATTAATATTTTCATTCCTCGAGCGGGAATCGAACCCACAACCAGTCGCTTCACAGTCACCCTTTGTGCCACTGTGCCACGACTGGCCCCTAACGTCCCAAGCGTAAAAAAGCGTAAAACTGCAAAAAACAGACATACATTACCAAAATCACAGTAAACGACACATAAACGAATTCACCATCGCCTAATGTACGTGTAATTCATTCAAGTGAGCTTTTCTTCTCATTTAGAATTTCCAATCTAAAGGCTGCAAAGCGTCGCTCTCGTGTTTAGCAAATCGCGTCCAATGTTCCGTAGAGCAATTACCTTCCAGAGCTTTGCCGGAAAGCTTTAAATGTAAATTGTTTATTAGATTACTAGTTAATTTCTGTGATTTCGTTTTGGAATCGTCAACACAATATTTGTGTTTTGTCTTCTGATTTTGTTTATTTTATTTGTAATTAAATAGTTGATTTAGACGCGATTGATTGTGCATTCCTTTCTTCACTCTGGTACCCAAGACAGAATGCAGTGTTGAGTTTCGCCAATCAACACACAATGTCTTGATGTACTCGTAGGGCGAAAAGGTGGAGACACTTTCGAGAAAACATTATTTTCCAAAGAAATTCTTGACACTAGGTTGTCTCTGACTACCTTATTATGCGGGAAAACGTGAAGCTACTTTTTGATTAAAGAGCTAATAGCTTTTTATGTTACTATAATAATTTTATGGGCTACTACTATAAACTATAAAACACTAGATATAATTATCCACACGTGATAGTTATGAAAAATAATCTCATTCATATTATTTTTATTTATTATAATTTATATTGTTTTTAAATTAAATAAAAAAATTACTCAAATAGATTAAATATTTTTATAAATTTATATATTTTTTTCTACTTTCACTTTCCCATTCTGGTAACATAAAGTGTGACGTTAAGTTCAATTTAACATGCAATATCACAAATTTGATATGATAGTGATAAACAGAGTATCTTAGTTCTATGTTCTATTTTCCTATCCTGCAACACGAGAAATAGCGTGAAGTAATAAAATAAGCAAATACTGATTAGCATTACCTATATTGCAGTATATTTGCTGACTCGTAGTGTAGTGGAAAGAACATCATGCGTACAAATTAGATTAACTCGTTTGACCGGATGTGTTTCCTTTGATGCTAAGAAAATTGCAAAAATATAAAGCCTTTTTAAATATTCAAATGTATGATTATTAAATTAATTATTATAAAAAATTATTCTACAAGTAACGCTTCATATAACTTAATTATAGTATTATAATTAATAAAAATGAAAATAAACAGAAGGTTTTAAGGGAAGGAACAGAAGGTAAGGCTTGTAAATACCGCATAGCGTAACAGCAAAAGGTGTAAAATGGCAATTTCGTTGCTATAAATTGTTTATTTTATTTAAATTAGTGAAAAAGGTATATGTATTTTTTTTTATAATGAATAAAGGATGCAAACGAGCTACATCGAGCTACATCTGTCTTGAGGGTAAAGGAGAGAAAGAGGGAAGGATTGGGATGGTGGGATTAGGAGAGCTGGCTTACATGCCATCGATTCACAACACATCATTAAATGTTGGATAGTTTGTCGTTGTCATGATAGTGGTCGCGAGCAAGTCGGAGGACGAATCTCCTACCACCTCTTACGGGGCTGGGTTAGCCGCATCTTACGGGACGCTACCCATTTACAGAGGGGCATAAACAGTTGCATAACGTTGTTTATTTAAGTTTTTTTTTTTCAGCTTCACGTTGTATCTCGCACATAGCAGGGTAGGCAGAGGAAACCTAGTATTCCCCATGTCATGTGGAAGTTTTAGGGGCAAAAAAAATGAATACATTAAAGTTAGAATAATTTTTCATTCAAGGTATAATTTTAATATACATATGAATGATTATGTCATAAAATCCACGCTGATAGAGTCGCGGACATCAACTAGTGTTATAATAAAACAGAATTAGAATTTTTGATTTTGTGTAACTGAATTATGTAAAAACGTTTGGTTACTCAATTATGAACACATGATACATACAGGTTGAGTGAATGATACCGCTCCACTATGCATATTGTTCACGAATTGAAAAAAAAATACCTTGAGTTTTTATATTTTTATTTTTTATCCTGTTTTTTATTTCGTTAATAGGCCACGATGGTTGGGACGCTACCCAGCTGCGGAGGAGAATTGTATTCTTAACCCGTCCCCTCACGGACAAAAATTTATTTCATCAAAATGAATAGAGCTAAATACTTCTTATGTTACCTAATATTTTTTTTCTTTTTACTGTAAGGATTTTAAAAATTAAGATTCGAGTTATTTAAAAATACCTCGTAGTAAATAAATTTTAAAAGAGGATATGTATATGCATGACAATCTTTTTTTTACATTGCCTGTAAAGTAACGAAACCTAACACTGTGACTTCTCAATATTTCTTAAACATTGTAATAACTGCACAACTATTCTGAAATAGCTATAGTATTGCAATATTAAAGTCTTGAAGTGTAATCTAATTTAGTGTTAACTCGCGTAATTGAGTTGCATCGAAATACTCGAGTTGCTGAAGTTAACTTTTGAATCAAAAGTTTGAAGTGGAGTTATGTTAGAGATATTTTATTAAAACTATTTAGTTTTTCGCTTTTACATGCATATCAGAATATCAGAGTAGTCAGAGAGAATTGAGTGTTACGACACTCCGTTCTCCACTCTCAGTCCAAAATCGAGACATTAAGTGTTGAGTAACAGAGCTTAACGCCGCGCCTTGTCTTAAGTACCCAGAGTAGATAAATGAAAATAATTTAAACATAATGATTACACCGAGTGTGGCCAGTCGTGGCCCAGTGGCACAAGCGTGTGACTGTAAACGATGTCGAGGTAAAGCGCGGCGTTAAGTTCCGCCACTTAACACGCAAGCCTCCGAATTCGGCAGAAAGTGGGGAACAGAGTGTCTTAACACTAGGTTCCCTCTGCCTACCCTGCTGTGTGCGAGATACAGCGCGAAGGTAAAAAAAATACACCAACTGGGTATCAAATCCACAACCTTGCGGTCTCTACTTCATCATGACCGCCTCCTAAAACTATATCATTTTGTAATATTGTCCAGTGTACGTAAATTTATATAAATAAAAATACATTTGTATTTCCCTTGGTCATCGCATCACGTATGAACTGGGGAAGGGACAATTTCACTAATTCGTTTTTATTGTGTTAATTTTTGACAGGGGGAAGTTCTTACGAATGAAAAAATAAGTAAGTTGGGCGGAAAATTAGAAAATTTTATAAAATTTAACGAAAATGTATATTTTTTATAATTTTCAGTGAACTATTTACTAAGACCATATAAAAAGAACCGACGAATATTATAAAGCTAAAATTTTTTTTGGTCTATAAATTTTCGTCGTTAAAGTACTGGTTCGAATTAAAGAAATATTAAATAGAATATATGTAACGAGATGACTACTCCGTCGTGGGGTCTCTTGACTTCAAGTTTGAACAAACCTTCATAGATGTTCAGGCTGCAGCCAATACGTAGCTTATAAAGTTAATAGCCTAGCCAATAGTTTTAAGATTTTATTGCTTTTTTAATTGTACAGGCGCTTCGCCGTTTAGTTATTCATTTTTGTTTCTTACCGCCAGTTAAGCATTGATCATTAAAGCATTGTAACGTAAGCTGCGTTTTATTCAAATGCAAAATCATTGTCAAATTCATGAAGAAATCAATATTCATATAAGCGTAGACAAATTTTGGCGACCGTCTAAATACGAATCTGCAAAAAGAAAACGAAAAATCAAGAAGAATTTTTGAAAATTAGCAATATTCACTATCAAGATTTAAGATAATTATATCGTATACAAAGTAACGAAGAACCGAAGGCCTAATCCTGTGGCAGCAGCAGTCCATTCAGCCTTACAAGAACTACAATAGTAATTGGAGAGAAGGACGGAGGGAGCGCATGCAGTGAGACCTTGGCTTGGTGCGCAGAAGTCATCGTGGATCACTCAGTCTACAAAGATAAGTGCCCTAAATTCCTTGTAATCTTTCTTTTACCTATTCCGTCATCCTATATCCAATTCTAGCTTCGCTTGTGCAAATTAAATACATAAATTGTAGATTTTTAGTCATATACGACACGTGCACGTGCATTGCTTACCTACATTCATTTTGTTACAAGTTATATTTCGTTATTTTATGCTAATCTCATTCAACACAATTATGATGCAATATTTTTAAACGTTAAATATTTAATTATTTAACAAAACTAATAAAGAATTATTCAATAAAGCTTTAATTTTTTAAATTCCGGTAGGTAAGGTGCTTAGGAATAGTATTATTTTGTTTTTTGCTTTGTTTAAATAATAATATAACAATTATTTGTGTTTATTATTTTATTACGTAGTTTTACAAGTTTTTTTTCATCTAAAGTTATTATTTGTAGTCAATGTCTCCGAAATTAAATGTTTTTTTTTTTTTTTTAGTACATTACGCGCATAGGTTTTTTTTTTTTTAAATCACAAATTAACATAATTGTATTACCGGGAAATTATATTGATTTATTCGCCGAATATTTCAGAATTTTTGCAACGCTGCGCGTACGCGTGGCGCCGGCCGGCTGACCTTGACCTTGTTTACGAGCGCTGAGCGGTGCGAACGCGGTTTCCTGAGTATCGACGAATTGAGGAGCGTGAGACAATAACATTTACCTATTTAATTAATTTTCAATTTGCCTATTAACATCTTTGCATTTATTTAGATATTTATTTACAAATTCTTTACTTTAATTAAATATTTATATATAATTTCTTTACTTTATAATTTACATGAATATTTTCTTTATTTAAATATATTTTTTTTGTGATAGTTTATAAAATTAAATTATTACAATGACCGAAGCTAGTAGTATCTCAACAGTTAATGCAAAGGAGTTAAAGGATCTATGCGTAAGACGTAGTTCCGTAAAAGGCCGTATAACTAAATTTAAAACTCATTTGAATTCTATTTCCTCGGCTAATTTGACAGCACTTCAGATAGGAGAATTACAATTGAAAGTAGATAAAATTAAAAAAATGTCAGATGATTTTGATATACTGCAATCTCGAATAGAAGTGCTCAATTTCGAAAATATGACCAGCGAGCTTATCGAGCGCGATAATATTGAGCAGGACTTTTGTATTACAATTGCAACGGCTTTACAGATAATTCAGAATAGTCAGAAAGACACAAACAACACTAGCTTGCCGCGTGGAGATCAAACCGTACTCGAACATTCTTGTTGTAATCATGATCGTCACGATGGTCACGTCAATTTTAAACTTCCACAAATTCAGATTACCAAATTTGATGGGACTTATTTTAGATGGTTAGATTTTCGGGATACATTTTTATCGCTAATACATAATAACGAACGAATTCAAGCGATTCATAAATTCCATTATTTGGTATCATATTTGGAGGGTGATGCTGCACGTATAGTTTCTAATATTGAGATTTCCGAGGCAAATTATAACGATGCCTGGCTTTTACTTTGTGAGCGTTATGATAACAAAAAACAACTTATCACTCATCATCTCAATGCTCTTTTTAACATTGAAACAGTGGCTCGTGAATCCGAAAGATCATTACGATTTTTAGTAGACCATGTAACAAAAAATCTTCGTGCGTTAGCTACTTTAGGTGAACCTACTGACAAGTGGGACACACTCGTTATTCATATGGTATCCTTAAAATTAGACGCTGTTACTATGGCTAAGTGGCAGGAATATCGTAACGCACTGGATAATGTACCTACACTTAAACAATTTCACAAATTCTTATCTGATCGTTCGGATGTACTCGAAAGCTTAAATCGAAATAAACCAGATAAAATATTGTCACAGTCACGACCGGCAATGCCAATTTTTCGTAAAAATAATTATGGCGAACGACAATTGAAATCTTTTGCAGCTACAAGTCAAGTAAATAATCGCTGTGTTCTATGCAAAGGAGAGCACCGAATATATAATTGTCCTATATTTTTAAATAAAAGCGTAGAAGAACGAAAAATCGAAGTTTCTAAATTTAACTTGTGTCCTAATTGTTTAAGATTTGGTCATTCAATTCGTGAATGCCATTTAGGATCTTGCCGTGAGTGTAATAAGAGACACAATACTCTTTTGCACATCACCACAAACAAAGCTGGTTCTAAAGTTGCAGCAGAAAATAATACTAGTATTAATAACAATTATTCATTAGCAAATTTTTCTAAACAAAATCTTAATCAAATCTACGGCATTAATCAAAGTTACAAATCCAAATACAAATCAAAGTAAAACTGTCCGCGCGCTGCTAGATTGCGGCAGCCAATCGTCATTCATTACTCAATCACTTAAACAATCATTGTCTCTAGATTCAAATCCAATCAATACAATCAACGTTATAGGCATAGGCAACAACTCTTGTGATAAAGTCACAGAGTCTTGCAATTTAAAATTCAATTCATTAGTCAACAAAGACTTTAGTATTTTATTTTCATGTTTAGTACTAAAGAATCTTTCAGGAGAAATTCCTATTCAATCCATCAACATTCAGCAACTCAAATTACCAAAAAACATTCAATTAGCAGATCCGACCTTTCATCAACCCGCACCAGTAGATATTATTATCGGTTCTGATATTTTTTGGGACATCTTAGGCTCTGAGCAGAGGTCTCTGGGCCCTAATAATCCTAAACTAAGAAGTTCCAAGCTAGGGTGGTTGATCGGAGGCCCTATATCCACAATTAATATTCATAAAAATAATAATAACCAATGTCTGTCTAACCTGTCTTACTTCAATAAAATTGATTCACAATTATCCAAATTTTGGGAATTAGAATCAGTCCAACAAAATCCAATATTATCTGTTGCAGATAAAGAATGCGAAAACCATTTTATTCGCCATACATCCCGTCTCCCCTCGGGTCGATTTTGTGTTAGGCTCCCATTAGCTAATACACCCGATGTTTTAGGAGACTCTTATACATTAGCCAAAAGGCGCTTCCTTAATTTAGAGAAGCGATTAAACAAGCATCCAGATATGAAATCAGAATACAGAAATTTTATTCATGAATATGCGCAGTTAGGCCATCTAGAAAAGATATCAATGTCAAATCTAGGTACATCATATTTTCTATGCCATCATGCTGTATTTAAAGCTAATAGCGAATCCACAAAGTTACGAGTAGTTTTTGATGGATCGGCACGCACTTCCTCGGGCTTATCTGTAAATGACATACAGCTAAAGGGTCCAAATATTCAAGACTCTCTTTTCTCAATTTTAATTAGAGCCCGACAATATAAATATTTGTTGACAGGGGACATAGAGAAAATGTACCGCCAGATTCTCCTCCATGAAGAGGATCGTAATTTGCAGCTTATATTGTGGAGAGAGGATGAGTTAAAGCCTTTAGAAACGTATCGATTAAATACTGTCACTTACGGGTTTAAAAGTGCCAGCTATTTAAGTACTCGGTGCCTTTGGCAACTAGGAGAGGAATGCGATGACAACCTCATTAGAACAATTATTCAACACGATTTTTACGTCGATGACTTAATAACTGGTGCAAATGAAGAAGAAGAACTTCTTTATATTCAGAAGTTTGTAGCTAAAGAGCTAAAAAAGGGTTGTTTTAATTTAAGAAAATATCGATCAAATTCAAAGGCAATTTATCAGTCTAATGTAGTTGATTCAAATGATAATTTAAGCATTAGTAATTCTTTAAATACGCTAGGTTTAGGTTGGAACCCTAATACAGATAATTTACACGTTTCTATACAGATACCTACAAGTAATGTGTTAACAAAAAGAATCATATTATCTTCATCATTTAAAATTTTTGATCCTCTTGGGTTATTGAGTCCATGCATAATCAAACCTAAACTATTATTACAGCTTTTATGGACTGAAAAACTAACTTGGGATGAACCAGTATCCGATCACATTAATTTAGAATGGAAAAAAATTACTGATAATTTACATTACTTAAAATCACTAGACATACCTAGACGTACACTTTGTGATTCTCCATCTTACGTGGAACTGCATTCTTTTAGCGATGCATCTCAGTCTGCATATGGGGCGTGCATATACATGCGATCTCTGGACTCGCTAGGTAATGTAACCGTTACTTTATTATGCGGAAAGTCCAAAGTGGCGCCAATAAAACCAATAACAATACCACGTCTTGAGTTGTGTGCCGCCTTATTATCTGCGAGACTCGTAAAATCCACTGTTAATTCTTTAAGATATCAAAATATGCGTCTCATTCATTGGTGCGATTCTAGCGTTGTTCTTGGATGGCTCAAAGCAAACGTTAGTAATTTAAAAACTTTCGTAGCCAACCGAATTGTTGAAATTTGCGATTTAACACACGTTGATTCTTGGCGTTACGTACCATCCTCTGAGAACCCTGCTGATCTTATATCAAGAGGAGTGCAACCCAACGAAATTGTTAATATGTCATTGTGGTGGTCAGGACCTTCATTTCTTTTAAAACCAGAGGCCACAATTAATTAAAATTTCAAATTCCACTTTACCAGAAATAAAATCACATGCAGCCACAATAAATTCAATAAAGCGTGTCATAAATATAGAAAATTACTCTAAACTTAATAAACTAAAACGCGTAGTAGCATATTTAAAACGATTTATTCATAACATAAAAAATCCTAAAAATAAAATAGTCAGTAAACTTACAATTGAAGAATTAAATCATTCGTTTTATTATTTATGTACAACAGTTCAGAAACAACTATTTACACAAGAATATAATTCACTAACTAAAAACAAATTGATAAATTCTAAGTCAACCATTTCATCTTTGTCTCCATTCATTGATACAAACGGTTTAATTAGAGTAGGTGGTCGAATAGATGCCTCTAATTTAAGCTATGATAGGAAGCACCCTATACTTTTACATGCCTCTCATCATCTTACCAAGCTCATTTTTGAGGATTATCACTTACGAAATTTACACGCAGGCCCACAACTACTGCTTGCTTCTGTACGAGATCAGATATGGCCTATCAATGGTCGACGATTAGCTAGAAGCACAGTTCAAAAGTGCATCACATGTCGACGGCTGCGAGGTAAAACACTAAGCCCATTCATGGGAAACTTGCCACCGCAGCGTGTTACAGTCAGTTTTCCATTTCATACTGTAGGCATTGACTTTGCAGGTCCATTTATGATACTAAATAGGCGGGGTCGCGGAGCTCGGCTTGTAAAATGTTATTTGTGCTATTCGTATGCCTTCGTTATAAATGCATACATTTGGAAGCCGTCAGTGATTTAACCAAAGATGCATTTATAATGACCTTACGTCGTTTTATTGCTAGGCGTGGTAAGCCGCTAGAAATATTTTGTGACAATGGTCGCAATTTTGTAGGAGCAGCTAAAGAAATTGCTAGGTTTTTAAAATCCAATTATGATCTGTTGTGAAATTTTGCGATTGGAGAGGAAATAAAATTCAAATTCTCACCTTCTTATGCTCCTCATTTCGGCGGTGTTTGGGAGGCCGGCGTAAAATCAGCCAAATACCATATTAAACGTATCATGGGTAACACCCACTTAACTTTTGAAGAAATAATAACACTATTTGCACAAGTGGAAGCAATCCTCAACAGTCGTCCTTTGTGCCCTTTATCCTCCAGTCCTAACGATTTTCTACCCCTCTCTCCAGGGCACTTTCTTATTGGACGACCAATAACTGCATTACCAGCACCTGAGTTACTAGAACAGAAGATGACCTCACTCCAGCGCTATGCGCGTCTGGAACAGATAAGGCAACATTTCTGGCAGCGCTGGCGTAAGGAATACATCTCTGAACTGCAGCAACGTTCTAAATGGAGAACAAAGGATGGACCAGTCTTGAATGTTGGAGATTTGGTCTTACTTCAGGAAGAAAACTTGCCTCCGTTATGCTGGCGACTTGGACGAGTTGTTCGCCTTTACCACGGACCTGATGGTGTGGCACGAGTGGCTGATGTTAACACAACCAGGGGCTGCTTGAGAAGACCGCTCACCCGCATCTGTCCACTTTTGGATGATGACTTCGTTGAAAGAAAATCTTTCAAAGCGGGGGAGGATGTTCAGGCTGCAGCCAATACGTAGCTTATAAAGTTAATAGCCTAGCCAATAGTTTTAAGATTTTATTGCTTTTTTAATTGTACAGGCGCTTTGCCGTTTAGTTATTCGTTTTTGTTTCTTACCGCCAGTCAAGCATTGATCATTAAAGCATTGTAACGTAAGCTGCGTTTTATTCAAATGCAAAATCATTGTCAAATTCATGAAGAAATCAATATTCATATAAGCGTAGACAAATGGTTTTCACATAGTTAAACAGGTTTGGCTAAAAATGAGAATATTAACATGAATTCAAAATTATGATAACCGGCAATCCTTTTTCAAAAAGGAACTTTATGAACAAACAAAACAACTTCTCACCCCAAATACTTAAAAACATCAAATATCATGTGTTTATCCAAATCAGTACCAGAAATACGAACAAACATACAATAAACAACTAAAACATTTATATACACTTACAAAAAAACATTTCAATTTTCTAAGTACAACAAACCATAACATCATGGTCCCATGAATTATTCACATTCACATTTCGCCTCTACCAGTATGGGGTATAGTAGCGTATCGATTGAGTGTCCACTCGCCGGCCATTACCGTTGAATACACTGAGGTGTCCCCGAAACTGTATTTATTTGATTACAGCTATTTGTTCAGTGTTTGAGCGATGTGTAATACCTTTATGATGGTAGATATTGACGGTTATCGTTCTTTACTTTTGTGAAACTATTATGGCGATATATATTTGAAAAATGGTTTTTTTGTTTGGTTGTGTGAGGTATTTTCAGTGTATTAAGTGTGTATTATGGTGGGTTTTATTTTCATCTCCGTTTATCTTATTAAAGATACAATTAAAAATATGTACACATCTATATATATAAAATACCTATATATGTATTTTATACATAAATTTTCACCTAGTTAATATTTTATTTAATATAATCTGAATAATACAGACACATACCCCGGTGAATATAATATTTAAAATTAATAATAAGAGGCTTACTTTATATAAACAGACATCAGTCCTTATATAATCAAACTAGTGTTAAGACATTCCGTACTTTCCACCCGAACTCGTGACGTCGAGTTTTTGAGGTAAGTGGCGGAACTAGGAACAAAGAAATGAAAGTTATATATAATATATAACTTTTTATAATAATGAGTTTGTCAGTGAACAACTAAGTTCTATTGAACAAACTGTAAAAAAATAAGACAATAGAATAAAAGACCTAGAAGGCAAAAACCAGGATCTCCAAAACAAAAACAAGAACTTACAGTTACGCCTAGCAGTATTGGAGCAAGATATGCGATCCTTTGAACAAAAGTCACTTTCACGTACACTGGAAGTGGCGGGCCTACCCGACATGCCTACCAAAAGCGTTAGCCAAGTTGTTAAAACTATAGCTTCAAAAATAAATGTGGATGCTAACACAGTCTCATCATCGCAGCGACTCCCTGGATCAAAGGAGCGCCCTGGACCTATCCTCATTGAGATGGCGTCAAAGGATGCACGGGCCCAGTGGATTGAGTCTGCAAAAAATAGCTGCCTTACGGTTGGACTCGTGTTGCCGAGCGCTTCAAGAGAAGTTTCAGACAAGCGTGTCTTCATTAGAGAAGCGCTTACTAAGCATATCAAATCTCTTCTGTATAACGCTAAATTCAAGTTAAGTAAAAACTTTCAATTTATTTGGTTTAAAGACGGTAAAGTTTGTGCTAGAAAAAATCCTACAAGTAAAATTTATTATATTCGCTCGGAAGAAGACATAACATCCCTATTAAATCTACAAGATTCTAAAACTAAATAAATTTATTAGCGTTAAAAATTAAATTTACTAATTTTAATCATAATATTTATGTAGGTAATCATGAATACTCAAAATGATGAAATACTAAATTGCATAACAATAACTGACTTTTTTAAAAAAATACCGTACAAAACTCAAATAGCAATATCATGTCTTCATTTTAATATCAGGTCCATGTGTAAAAACTTTGTTAAATTACAACAGGTCATTCACAAGTGTTTATATCCTCTCGATGTAATTGTGTTAACTGAGGTTGGTGTGTCAGATAATAATATTGTTCAACTATATAACATTCCAGGCTATAACATGTACACAAAACTGCGAAGGTGGTGGTATTATAATTTATATAAAAAATCATTTTAAATTCACTGTTACACCTTGCAGAACTGTAATGTTTGAAAACTTAATAGGTACCCTGAAATTAAATTCTTCTCAAGACGTAGTTTTGTGTGCAGTATATAGACCCCCTTCTACTAGTAAACAGATTTTTGTTAAGGAGCTTGGTGCGTGCATTTCTACATTTAATTCTAAACAAAACTGTATATTGATTGGTGACACTAATATCGATCTTAAATCATCTACATTGCATAGGGACGCGTATCTGGAAACACTCAGCGAGTGCGGACTGACATGTGGAATATCGGACTATACTAGAATTGAAAATAAACTTAATGTTATAACTAAGTCCTGTATTGATCACATATTTTCAATATTTCCCACATTACGTCCGTACACGGCGGTGTTAGATACTGTACTGGCTGACCATCGAGGTATTATATTGACTTGCGTTAGCGATGCGACGCCTGCGCATATACAGGATGTTAATGCAAAATTTATTAATCGTAATATTATTCAAAAAGAACTAGCTAAAATTAATTGGAATAACACTAATTACATGACATTACCAGAAGACATTTATTTATTTATTTACAACGCTTTTCAAAATGCAATTAAATCGGCAACTTATACCAAAAATGTTAATAAGAATAGGCTCAAGAAACAATACAAAGTGCCTTGGATTGACAAAAATATTTCCCGTTTATGTGAGAAACGTGATTTATTATTTAATAAATGGAAAAAATGTATTGACCCAAAAATTAGACTACAATATAACCATACTCGGAATAAATTATACAAAATCATGATTAAGAAAAGAAATAAATATTACTATAATAAAATAAACCATAACATTAATAACGTTAAAAAAGTTTATGAAATACTTAACCAAATATTAGGACGTGTAACCTTGTCTATCGACGCATCGATATCCAAAGCTTTTGAAGCGCAGGGGCTTACCTCTAAAACGATTGCTAATAACTTTGCTTCCGAGTTCGGTAGAACAGTCAAGGAAATAATTCCTAACTGCACTCTTAAATTTGATAATGAAAAATCGTGTTGTAAATCGTTAGATGCGAGTATACTGTTTAAAAAAGCTACTTGTGGCAAAATACGTAAAATAATTAATAGCCTCAATTCATGTAAGGCCCCAGGTCTCGATAGTATCGAAGTGTCTATTATGAAAGTTATAAATAAAGAGTTCTCGGTTGCGATATCTAATTTAATAAATCAAAGTGTAAAAACCGGCTCGTATCCTGATGAACTAAAAAAGGCTGTGTTAGGCCGGTCTTTAAAAAGGGCAAACATGACGATTATGGTAACTACCGTCCTATTACACTTCTTTCATCCGTTGATAAAGTTGTAGAAAATATATTAGCGAACAAATACATAACTTTTACAATAAACATGACGTCATAACAAAAAATCAGTTTGGGTTCCAACCTGGTAAGGGTACAATTGATCTATTAGCTAAATTTACTGACGAAGTCAATGAACACCTAAACAACAAAAAACACATTCTGGCACTTTTCATTGATTTTTCACGCGCATTTGACATATTGCAACACACACAGTTAGTTAAAAAACTCGATAACTGTGGAATACGTGGTCCCTTACTTACGTGGTGTGAAAACTACCTAAGTAATCGCTCATATACAGTTAAAATCAATAACGCATTTAGTGAACCCGTGTTAGTGACTGAAGGCACAGCCCAAGGGTCAGTCCTGGGCCCCTTGCACTTCTTGTCATATGTTAACGACCTGAGTCGTAACATTAAACATTGTTCATGTTACCAGTTTGCTGATGACACATGTCTGTTAGCTGCTAGCAATGACCAAGATAAAGTTACGCAATTGCTGCAAAAGGATTTCAATAGCCTCATAATGTGGTGCCATGATGCAGGTCTAGTACTAAATGATAAAAAAAACAAAATTAGTAGTCATTAAATCACCATATATTAAACCATTACCCTTGCAAAGTATTGTCGCCCACAATCATGTGTGTTTGCATGCAGCTACAAATGGATCTTGCAGCTGCCCCGACATCGAAATAGTTGATAGACATACTTATCTCGGACTTATAATAGATAGCAGATTCAATTGGACTTATCAGATAGACCATATATGTAATAAACTCAGACAATTTTTAGCTATTATTAAAATTATAAAAAACAGAATTCCGTTCAAGGTCAAGCTTCTGTTATATTACTCCTTAGCCCACTCGTACATACAGTATGGACTTGAGTGTTATGGTCGAACATATAAAACACATCTAAATAAAATATATAATTTACAAGTTAAAATATTAAAAAATGTTGTCAATAATAATATACTACGCAAATATTATAACAATGAAATAGAACTATTTAAATTTTGCAAAATTCTACCTGTACACATACAATTAATTTATAATTTGTTAAAATTATACTTTTTCAAAGAGGAAATTAAAGCAACCGTAAAACATCCTGTGTATACGCGAACCGTCGCCCGTAACCAGTTGTACACGATACGGGCCAACAATACTTACGGCGAGCGCACTGCAGCCTACCTTGTTCCAAGATTAATTAACAGACTACCCTTAGATTTATGTAATAACATTACAAAAACAAATATCAAAACAAAGTTAAAATTGTATTGTCTAAACAATATTGATAATAATTTTATATAATAAACACATGTAACATACGAGCATAACCTAACTGTAACATCGGCTCAAACCATTTTGGTTTTAGATGTTCTGTATTAAAGTGTATACCCATCTGTAATATGATAATAAATAAATAAAAAGTTATATATAATAATTCCCCCGAGTGGGAATCGAACCCACAACCATCTTGTTTACAGTCAGAAGCTGACTAACTATGCCAGAACAACCTCAAAAAATATCTTATATTATAAAATATATAAAATATTCACGTATGAATTGCAATAGCTTTATTCGCACGATAATATCTTAATTATAGTTTTAATTACTTTCATAATAAATTATTCTAAAATAACAACTTTAACTCGCTATAAAATGGAAGGAAATATCAGTTAATTACATTTTACGAGTGCGATCCGAAATTTTATGAATCATTGCAGTAAATACCGACCATTATGTTGTTATTAGATAATCGGAGTTGTTTCGCGCTATGAAACGTTGTATTGCCTTTGAATTGCTTTCTCATTATGACAATTTTGCTGTATAAAATATACTAATATATTTTTACATAATGGGGCAGAGGGATGATTTAAATCTAAAAAAAATATAGATATCACATAAATATTTAGAACGCAGCAGGATTGAAATCCCGCTGTGTTCAAAATTTTTATGTTTTTCAATTTCCAAAGTCTGTGAATAACGGTTATTTATTATATTGGTATTTTTAAAACTTGCTTAAAATTTCCCAACAGTTTTATACAGGTAGTATAAAGTTGCAACTAAGATTTAAAAAATATATTTCTTGTGTACTTGTACTTTCTGTTCAGTACTTTTAAAAAAATCTTTAAAAAATACTTAATTTACTTTTTTACTAACCTTGCCATGTTTCAATCCATGGCCTATGTTGTTTTATGTGGCAAAATCTGTTCGTGCTGTTTATTAAGAGTGATTGAGTTAGATTAATTTAGAAATGTATAGTACATTATATACATTAATTTTGTTGATTAAGATAGTTATGTACCTATTTCTTGTTTGTGCGTTTTTGTGTTAACAGTATTTAATGTAAATACAAAAAAACATAAATATATAACAATTACGTATATGAATTTATAAAAAAAGTTAACAATAATAATATTTTACAGTAGCAGTCGTGGGACTGCCGATAGAAGTGAAAACGGAACTATTAAGTTGAGTGTAATTAAAACTATGTGCAAAAATTATATGATTTTTTTTATGTTTTATTTATTAGTTACACATGATGGGTTAAACAAATCATGAACAAAATATAAATACAAAGTGGTTGAAAAAATAATTAATATACAATTATCTTAATTATACATAGTATTTATTTTTACACGAATTGCAATGAATTCAAGTTTGAACATTAATTATACGGTACACAGGCTACTGCGCGTGCGCAGTCCATATCTGGCTCTCCATAGCTATAGATATACTATTATCATTAGCATGTCGGTGACGCGAACCGAGGATTTTACCCTCTACCATAACGCTCAACGCGCCTAAAGAAGTTTTCACTTCAAAAAATCTTTATACATAGTTTTAATAAAGCTATGTATAAAGATGTAAATTAATAACTTAATTAAAATAGTTGATCAAGCTGGTATTTACTATAGGCTAAGGTATTTCTATAAACTTTACACAATTGCAAGTTCATTTGGGATTTGTTGTTTTAGTTCTGAATTTACTCGTTTGTTAATTATGACTCGAATTACTGATACAAAACGAGGTAACCAAAGCAAACTCAAACATTTACTGTGCGATTGTGTGTTTTAGATATATTATTCAATGGATATTAACATTCATTAACTATAATATATGCATTCTATATATATATAGCTTAATATACTTTATTCTCGCTTGAAGCTTTTTCTCGTATAGCAGCTTAGTCAAAGAGAACCTAGTGTCAAGCCACTTCGTTTTCCACTTTTTACCCGAAATCGACATGTTGTGTGTTAAATGGCGGATGCTAACCTCGTGGTTTAGCTTACAAGAGCAGAGAAATGAAATCGATTTAAATATAATTATTTCCCCTAAATGGGAACCGAACCTAGAAATCCAGAACGAAGACTATATCAAACTGCTCCATGATGGCCTTTTAACTTTTAAAGGATGGATCAAGGATGAATAAATAAAGATAAAAAAGTTCGTAAACAATATGAATATTCGAGCGGTATCATTCACTCCACTTGTATGTATCACGTGTTCATAATTGAATAACAAAACGTTTTTACATAATTGAGTTACACAAAATCAAAAATGTTAATTCTGTTTTATTAGAACACTGGTTGGTAACACAGTTGCGGGCGCAACTGTGTTAGTATGAACTTTATGATATTATCTTTCATAAATAATGTTGAAATTATAGCTTGAACTATGAAAAACTGACTTTGAAAAATTACACATAATATAAAGTGTGTATTTTTTTGTCTCTAAGACTTCCACATTAGATGTTTCAGAAGATTTCATTTTTCAGTTTAATTATTTTCTCTCAATAGACAAAAAAGACCTAATGATACTCCGTTCTCCGTTCTCACCCGAGACATAGTTTAGTAAATGGTAGAATTTAACGCCCTGTCTTATCTTACCTTAGATTGAAAACAAATTGAACGTAACCATTCTTCACAACGAGAATCGAATTTACAACTATCGCTTTTATGGTCAGACAAATTTTAGGCAGGTGGGGTTAGAGAAGCTAAAATACCTAAATATTTATAAAATATTACCTACACTACTATACATTTTGGTAATATTTTAAAGTCAAACCTAAAATGTGTTCTTAAATTTGCCGAAAAATTAAAAATACAATTTTAGCATTAGATTCTCCTCTGTTATGTTCAAGAGATGTAGATAATAAGTTGATATTTTAAGGCGAATGAATATAAATTGATACTTAGTTCCATGAATTGCCAATATATTTACTCATACATGTACATATATGCTTACAAAGCCAACATAAGCTCTCATCAAAGCAAATAATTTACTAAATTTGAAGCTGAAATCCTTTTAATTGCTTCAGTTTATAAAATAAACTAACACTAATCCACGATTAGTAAAGGATTTGCTTTAGAAGTCCTAAAATTGCACGTGAATATGATAATTTCCATGAATTGGTTGAAGCGAAAAACTTGATAACACTACTGTAGCAGAGCTGCATATTTCATACAATTGTGCACGCTATATCTGTTGGTTACACATAATATTTGTTGTTTTACTTACATTTTGGGCTTTCTCCCTCATACCAGGGTTGTAAGAGAGAACCTAGTGTTAAGACACTCCTTTTTTCACTTCGTGTTGAGTAATGGAATTCAACGCTACATGTTGAGTGGTTGAACAGAAGACCCTGCTTTGTCTTAGGTACCAGAGCGGAGAAAATGAAAATATTTAAAATATCACCATTGCCTCGAGTGGAAATCGAACTCATAATTAATCACATTTACAGTAAAGCGTATCCCAATTTGCCACTATGACCTTGAACGAAAATGGAAACCATTCTTCAATTGACTCGCAAGTACTGCGTTTACATCTTGCAACTTACAACAACTTCGCTACGACGACATCATCTCATCTACTTCCTACCTTTTATACCTACTTATTGACCAACGCCTGATGTCAATAGTGGTTCCTAATCACAGAACTGCAATCATAAATTGATCTAGCAATCAATTTCTTGAGTAAAGTAAAGGTTGAATATGCAATCCTTCGACTAATATTCAACTTTTACTTTACTCTTAAAAAAGATTACTAGGTCAATCTAAGGTTACAGTTTATTGATTAGGCTCGATTATTGATATTGGACGTAAGTACTGTGATGACTAAAATATATTAAACTTTACTTATATATAGACTCCGTTCTCTTTTCTCCGTCCGTTTACTTTCGAAACATTTATACAGATTTATTGGAAGGTAATGAAATTCCGACTAGCACCAGCGTATTATGTAACCAAAACGAAACGCATACAAAATGCGACGATAAATTATTTATAAAGATATACACGTTATTTATATTTATGACACACTAGCGTTTGTACGTGACTCTGTTAGTATTGAATATTCTTAGTAATACCATTTTAGTAAGCGCTACTTTAAAATTCTATGTGGAAGGAATATTTGTATGTTTATATTAGGTATGAAACCATATTTGAACTAGTTGTAGGAAGATATAGCATAAGAGGATGTACTTATATAGGTATAGAAATTATATCTTTAATGTACAAATTAAAAAATATAATTAAATTTAGTTATTAGTGTTATTCCATCCTGCATTCACCCTATTTTTCTAAAAAAAGAGTTAAATTTAAAAAAAAGATATTAAACTTTGATAGCTTCACGCTGTATCCTGCACACAGCACGGAACGACACAGCACAATTTAGGGATTCTAGTATTAAGATACTACGTTCTCCACTTTCCGTCGAATTCTAGAGGCATTACGTGTTGAGTGGTAGAACTAAACGCCGTGCTTTGTCTCAACACGAGAGCGAACAAATTGAAATATTAAATATTTTAAATCTTCAAGCGGGAATCGAACCCACAACTAGTCACATGTTGAGTCACATGTTGTGCCACACGCCACACCACGCCCCTCAAAGAAAGTTATGAAAATAAAAAATGTATTAATTATTTGCATGATATTTTCATCATTATTAAAGTATTATTCATACACTTAGGATATGAAAAACTTTTTTATTAAATATTTAAAAATACTAACACCTAAAGTTGCTATTTAAAAAAATAAGATTTCCGCTTACGGAAATAAGTATAAGAATTTACGCAACCGGAGGTGCGAGTTCAACTCCCGCTGTGGTCCAATTATTACACATATTTAAAAAACTGTTAATTTTATTTAACCATGAAAATAATTATACATTATACTTTTATGACCCTGCACCTTTCTCCTGTTCACAAACCACTAAAGTAACGAGATAAGAAGGTGAGAGCTAACGAGCGGCAACTCAATTAAAACGCAAATAGCTAACGAGGTGTTATCGCGTCGGGTCTCGCTTTCACATGCGAGGGATTGTGTTGTATACGAGGATGTACTGCGTATGTCAAAGTATTATGAAGAGTACGTCTAAATTGTATAACATTAATCTTAGAAAGAAGAAAATTGATGTTGTGTTATTTTAATATTTTTAGAAAACGTATACAAATTTGAAAGCAGACGGATTCGAACCCGCGCCTCTTGGATATCGTGAAGTGCTCTGATCTCTAAACCATGCGTTACGATCACACGGCTTAGCGGTTTGAATCCCGCTGTTTTAAAATTTTCATACGTTTTCAAAAAAAATATTTTTTTAGAACTTATATTTTTTTTTTTCGAAACACCATTGTTCAGATTAATTAAAAATGAGGCCATCGTGGTGTAGTGTCTCGATTTCTAGCGGAAAATGAAGAACGGACTATTATGACACTACCTACCCTGCTATACATGAAAAATGAAAAACGTGAGACTGAAAAAATAAATACTATTTCTATTTTACACAATCTCTTCAAATGGTAGAAAAGTAAAGCTTAAGATGGCATAACTTAATTCTTACTAAAGAGCTAAAGTCTAAACGAAATTTAACACTAAATTAAAACTATAATGAATCTCCAAATTAGAAACAAGAGTCCAAGTAACAAGTCATTACGTTCTTAACTTATACAACTAACACTTAATCCTTTTGTTAAATTAAGTGCAAAATATTTAAAATATTTCTTTTTTTTTATCTTCACGCTGTATCCCACTCACGACAGGGTAGGCAGAGGGAACCTAGTGTTATAACACTCCGTTCCCCACTTTCCGCCGAATTCGGAGGCATTGCGTGTTAAGTGGCGGAACTTAGTGCCGCGCTTTGCCTCGATACCAGAGAAAAGAAAATGGAAATATTAAATATATCCACTCCTCGAGAAGGAATCGAACCCACAACCAGTCGCTAAGCCACGATTTGACGACGTTATCTTATCACCGCAATATTCTAAATACCAAAATGCCTTTTAAAATGTGACAATGTTTCTAACCGTTAAAAGATTTACTTGTATATATATTTACGTCCCCGCCGCGTCACAGTCGACTCCCACTAATTCCGTTTAATCTGCAGCGGACTGTTTGACGCCGGCATTGGGGCTCGAGTCGGCGGCGAGTAAATTACCGATCTTTCACGTCGCTACCTCTTAGTTACGGGCCGGTGGTGGGAAATGCTGGGGTTTTACGTAGTTGTATAGATAGAGATGAGCTTAGATGGTTGTAAGTTCGATTTACGTTTGGGGAAATTTTAAATGATTTATGTTTTTCCAGTTTTATTTTTCGTTTAAGGTTGTAATATCCAATAATATTAAAAATGAAAAGTTGTATTCCTAATTTTTTTAAAATAATCTTTCATTAATTTTACTAGCGGACATAAGTTCACTAAATTCAATGTCTCAGATATGAGAAGGACTAGGGCAAAACACTCAGCGGGACTTCTTTTTATTCAGATTAAAAAGGTTTATTAGTGAAAAAGATTTACTTTTGAAATAGATTGGCGCGCACAGCACATAAGGCGTGTTATCATTTATTACATCACTAGCGGCCCGCTCGCGGCTTCGCTGCGTGAACTACGTAATTGTTGAGCTATATTACGAGCATCCCTCGGGGGTGGATTTTTGAAAAATAAAGTAGCCTATGTTTAACCTTGCACTATCAACTATATTTATTCCAAAACCCATTACAATCGGTTAAACGGTTTAGATTTTTCATACAAACTTTCATCACTTATTTCAACCCTTCAGGGGTTGATATTTGAAAAAAAGTAACCTATGTTTGACCCCGTGTCATCAACTATTTTCATTTCAAATTTCATCCAAATTCGTCCAGTAGATTAGCCTCGAAAGCATGACAGACAAACACACAGACTTTCGCATTTATATATAATATAAGTATGGATTGATTAAGTATTAATATTTAAACCATAAACGTCTTTTCACAACTTTTTCAAATTGTGATATAGAACTCTTGGACGTTTCTGAGATCAATTGTAAAAGCGTACACATTATCCTATTGTTTAAATTATGAATATTTTTTTAACGTATGTATATAGATTTGTAGATTTTCAAAGATATATTGAGACTTAACTGTCAATTTATAATATTAATATCTTAATTTTTCATCTTACGCTATCTCAAGGGCGTGGATTACTTATTACTAAGTAATAATAAGTTAATATAATGTAAATTCAAAGTGTATATTTAAGACCAGGCCTTTTTTAAGTTCATCGTAATTAACATTAAATAAAGTACCTTTTATCGTTATTTTAATGTTTTTTTTTTAAATAACAAGACTTCAGTTATAATCTGTTTCAACGATGTATGTCAACTTAATTGCAAAAAAAAAACAATATTACCTGTCAGTCGTTCGTCCCCGTGGACCTGAAACATAGACAATAGAAAAACATTGTATTGAAATGTTAAATCTCAATTTAAAATACAAATTTACATTTGTTTCCATTTGCATGCTGCTCTTGCATAGCCAAGTAAGTAGAGAGAAACTAGACAAGTCCATTCTCTACTTTCTGCCCGGTATATTATAAATATCATAATTATTGAGAGCAGCCGTAGCACCGGGGCAAAAAGTGTGACTTTAAACGTGACTGGTTATGGGTTCAATTCCCACTCGACGTTTTTTTAGCTTCACGCTGTATCCCGCATGCATTAAGGTAGGCAGAGGGAACCTAGTTTTGAGACACTTCGTTCCCCATTTGCCGCCAAACTCAATTCAATTCAATGCAATGCATCCATAATTGCGTGTTAAGTGGTGAACAGAGTATCTTAACATAAGGTTCCCTCTGTCTCATTGCTGTGTGCGATAGAGCTTGAGACAAAAAAAATGTTCATTTCAGCGACTGGGAATAGAACCTACGCTATCTCTATGCGAATGATATTATAACGTATATTTTTTTTATTTGAAGACTACATTCATTTCTTAAAGTACCCTTTCATCAAACGTAAAAGGGTATTTTAAAGGGTCTCACTTATTATATTTTTACAGGGAATTCGTTCATCCTTGGCTTTCACTTTACAGCGCAAGTACTTAGTTACTAACAAAGTAAGTAACATTAAGAACGACGGCTAATTTGCATTTGTCACTCACTAAGAAAATTATAATGTTCCTCTCGGTTACCGTCGGGGAGGTTTTTGTTTTATTTAGTTAGATTCTAACTACGTTTTGCGTTTTGTAATTTCTAAAGTCAGTGTTTATAAATGATTAATGTTTAGAAAGTATTATTAGAGTTATATAATTAAGCTCTGTTTGTCTTAGAAAGTATTGGTTGAATAGAATACTCGTATATATTGTTATTTTCTCTTTATAGCTTCACACTTTTTCCCGCAAAGCAAAAGGAAGGTATTCATGAAGAATCTAGTGTCAAGAAAAGATGTTGTCCGCTTTCTGACAGAATGCAAGTTATTTTATGTTCAGTGGCGGAACTCAACGCCGCACCTTTACCTCAGATATCAGGGTGAAGCTGTAAAAAGTGCAAATAATTTTCTGAAATTTCCTAAAAACACAAACGATTGCTAACTGTACACATATTCATGTCAATATTCTTTATACATACGTATCCATATATAAATTAATTCACCTTATTTGCATTAACAGCCAAAGTTTAGTTAAACTTGATAAAGCTAATTCTCGCTCACGTCCTGAACTGTTGGCTGACGAGATTAAGACGTTTTAATTTGTGTTTAATCACCTCCTACCTGCGCCCCCGTCTCCGTCTACTTACGTACAAAGTTGTAGCAAAAAGTTTGGGAACAAAATACTCTTAAATGGAAGCCACTTAATTAATATGTTAGCTTAAAGTGGCCAGTCGTGGCCCAGTAGCACAAGCGTGTGACTGTAAACGACTGGTTGTGGGTTCGATTCCCACTCGAGGATTGGAAATTATATTTTCATTTTCTTCGCTCTGGTACCGAGGTAAAGCACGGCGTTAACTTCCGCCACTTAACACGCAAGCCTCCAAATTCGGCGGAAAGTGGGGAACGGAGTGTCTTAACACTAGGCTCCCTCTGCCTACCCTGCTGTGTGCGGGATACAGCGTGAAGCTAAAAAAAAAAAGTATAAAAGTAAGAACAAAAAAAATTAATAATTGATAAGCGTTTTTACATATATCTCTTCTGCTTAAGGCGGTTGAGGCCATTGTGGATTGAATGTAATCA
The DNA here is from genome assembly GCA_019049465.1 of Dryas iulia moderata. Lineage (NCBI taxonomy): Eukaryota > Metazoa > Arthropoda > Insecta > Lepidoptera > Nymphalidae > Dryas > Dryas iulia. The sequence goes on from CM032435.1 coordinate 179,794, forward strand.
AGATTGGTTGAGAGTTGGATTCTCAATCTGCGGAACGATCATTATAAATTGATTTTCTTTTTGGTAAAAAAGATGAAAATATAAATATATTTCTACGAGTGGGAATCGAACCTATAACCTCTTTGAAACGCTGTCACAATACATCACGACAGTTTCAAGCTCTGCTATGCAAGTAAAAGAGTGAAACTATTTATTTTCTCCTCCGTTTCTCTATCTCTACGCTGTCACAGAATGCGTGTTCGTGTACATCATGTGTTGAGTGGTCTTTGCGTTTTGTATAGACACAAAAACAAAACAAGTAATAATATTTTCAAACATTTTTAAAGTGTCATTTCACACATAGGAACTAACAACAAAAATAAGTTGTAATAAAGCGCATAAGAATTTAGACGCAGCTGGTAGTAGAACGCATGGCTCAGTGGTGAGGCGCGGGTTCATATCCCGCTGCGTCCAACATTTTTATACGTTTTTCTAAATGCCGTTTTCAAGTAATAATATTTCTAAGTACCCACCCCTATAGCGTAAAAATATAAGAAAAATTGTAAAATAAATATTAATTCAGTCATCTACCGTTATCTAGCCGCGAAGCTGGGTGTGACGAGAAAAAACATTACTAAGACACTCCATTCTCCACTTTCCGCAAAAATCCAAGACAAAATGTATTAAGTGGCGGAACGGAACTCAACGTCGCACCTTAACATACATTCCATCACCCATAAATAACGCTCCCCTTTACATCGAGTCACTAGCGATACATTAATAACGAACGTCTAACTATCACAATATCGACATCAGATACGAAGAGGTCACGAAGTTAAGGTCAAAAGCTCGAGGCGTTACACAAAACGTTAATTAAGTTATTGAAACTCGGATAATGGAATATCGATTATGTGCTTAAGTGAGTACTTTCATGAAATAGATCAAAATTTACATGAAACATGGCCAGATTGTCAAAATTACTTTACAACTAGTTAGCGAGTGGCCTAGAAATATATATTATTACATATTGTTTTACAACAATATTTGTATTGTTATATAGTTTTTTATACAAATAGAACTGGCTGCTAATAAAGAAATCTTTTAATTGTTTTTTAATACAGACTTAAAACTTTTTTATGATTCAAATTTATCACATAATATATATAGTATATTTTTTATATTCCGTAATTTTAATTGAAATGTCATATAAGCTTTATGAATAATTGACAAAACATTAAATTGTATGAATTTGAAACTGAAAATGATAAATAATTTGTTTTCATAAATTTGAAAAAAAATGACATTTAAGGTTCTAAACTTGCCAATAGATTTTATGTTACATGTTTATATACAAATAAATAAAACTAAAGTGACTCAAATCAAACGAAGCACATTCAGTTAGACTATTACAAAAAGCAAAATATTTTTTCACATTTTCAATAGAAGTATATATTTTATACAGTTCTTCAAAAATATCATGGAACAGTATTTTAGTAAACTCCTTGTTTTATAATAATAACTGCAAATATAGAATATAGTGCTTTTTATTGAATAGATCTCGAAAAAATGTATTCATTTTTAGAAAAAATAAATTTTAAATTGAACCCAGTTAACTACAAAAATAAATCGCAATAAGGGTACAAGAATTTCGGCGTAGTTTGGTGTCAAATATATGGCTTAGCACACAGAGTACTTGGACACTTTCCGAGAGGTGCGTGTTCGAATCCCACTGCATTCTATTTTTTATACATTTTCTAAAAATGTTCAAAAATATATTCGTACAGAGGCAGCTTTTTCGGCATTTGAAAAGTTAGAAAATTTAATTAAAAACATATACCAATCTAAGTTACAAATACAGCTTCACGTTTTTCCCCACATACCACAACCGGAAAGCAGACCCCATTAGCAGATGGTACTAATAATGCTCAGGAGAGAGAGAGAGAGAGAAATTTATTAGTTATATCATAGCCAAAGACATTGGTGTAACAATAGTCCTTAATTAGCCCCAAGCGCAGAAGCACGTCCTATCTTTGTTACGTCAATCATATTAATGCCTCACCGCAGCCAATCCTATACTCCATTACACAATGCTAGTTTATATATATACAAATATTCACTACACTAAGATTTCATAATAAGATATTTCGTTATCGAAATTTTTCACATTCTAAAATGAAACTCTTATCTATTCTTTTTGTGACCTCGGACTACTGTAAGGAAACTCTCTTTCTTTTATTTGCAGCTTTATGCAATTTTCCGCATGTCAAGATGAATGTCAAGATACTACGTTCCCCACTTTTCTCCTAAAATCAAGACATTGCGAGTTAACTGGTTGGTCTTTATGCTGCGCTTTTTATAGGTACCAGAGCAGAGAAATGACAATAATAATGTTTCCCTTAAGTGGAAATCAAACCCACCACCATCGCTGTTTCCATCAACCGCTGTCACACAGCGCCAAGACGGCTTCGGTTTATCTGTCAAAGTCAAAGTCAAAGTCAAATAATTTTATTCAAAGTAAGAAGTTACATGCTTCATTTTTTGAACGTCAAACAATTTACCACCGGTACACTAAAGTTAATGCCTCAGACCCGAGAAGAACCGGCGCAAGAAACTCAGCGGGACGTTTTTTTTTATATATATTTTTTTAAGTTAAGCATTTACAGATAATTAATCTGAAAAAATAATTTGTATTACCAAAAGTATACGCAATTAATCAAGTTAAAATAGCCTCATTTCAAAATCGGATTAATTTCCTTATTCTATAGTAATTGTTATTTAATTCTCTATTTAAACAAACGTTATACTTTTAATTTAGTAGTACCTAAAAAATCTTCACTCCGTTATCAACAAATCACAGTCAACAGAAATAAGGAAAGCTGTAATTTCAACGTCATTTTGTTTTTCACCTCCGACTGGTTTCGTATACTGATTTAAAAAAAAAGAAACTTCCAAGCAGTAAAGTAAATCCCCTGAGAGAATTCAAGCGCGCTATTTACTAAACATATTTTAATGGAAAAGTAAAAAATAAAGAGTTATTAGAACCTTTTTAACATTTTTATAGTGTTATGCACACATTTAGGAAATTGAAAAAGATAGTTAGAAAATATATAAAAAATTGAACACAGCAGGATCCGAACCAGCGTGTTCCTTGTGTTTAATAGATAGCATTTTCTGTTGCAATAATTTTGATTAGCAGAAATTTGTCAAAAACTTTCTACTGAGATGCTAACAACATAAATAAGTTGTAATAGACGTATAATAATTTCGACGCAGCTGGCTGGTAGTAGAACGCATGGCTTAGCGGTCGGAGCGCTTGGACGGTTTCCAAGAGGCATGGGTTCGAATCCCGCTGCGTTCAAATTTTTATACGTTTTCTAAATGTTATTAGACTTTTTTTATATTTTTACATCTTTACATTTTTTCTCGTGTACAAAGATAGTTAGAGAAAACCTAGAATCAAAACCGTTTGCCAGCTTCTGTCTTAAATGTCTTACTTACCAGAGTGAAGAAAAATAAATATTTAAAACATAATGATTCTCCCGAGTGGTAATCGAATCAACAACCATCGCGTTTCATATGATATCCTACTATACCTTTGTACTTGAATTTATTAACTTACCTTATTTCGAAGCTCGTTTACAATTTTTAATTAACATCCAGTTATTTTACTTAGCTTTTTCATATTTTTAAAATTAAATATAGCATAAAATTGAAACTTACGCTCTTTAGGACTTATTAATCAAGATTCTAAGAAAACTCAGGCCATCGGCGACGGCGCTTCACTATGACCGCGATTGGTTGTCGATTCGATTCTTACTTCGGAAATGGTTTAAATTCAAACCGTCGTCTCCATTTGGCACCTAAGATTAAGTACGGTATTGAATTCTGCTAATTAAAACTATATTTCGATTACGATAGGAAAACAAAAAAACAGAGTGTCTCGGGAAAAAAATAAGAAAACCTTCTTATAGAAGCGAAAAGTTAAATAAACCCATTCTAAGAAAAAAATACTAAACACTCTTCATTTTTTCCATTAGAATACGCTTAATATAAGCTACACTCTATATTACTACTAAATCATAGTAATTTCGGTACTCCCTTAAGACATTATAGATTATTTATCATAGAAAGTGGCTTTGACCTCGCGCGAGAAGCCCTGTCCCTCGAGAGGAATCGAGACGCGTCATTAACTTCCCGCCCTTAGAGACGTATCGCCGGCAATCCGCCCAAATATTACTATTGTATTACTTAAATAGCTGCGGGTAAGTATTATGTTTTTATACTTTATTATGGCCTAATAATAGATGCTTGTTTGAGAAGAAAATAGAGATGGGTATTTACTAATTTTCTATATTTATAAGTTTTGTGTGTATTATGTGTGGCCAGTCGTGGCCCAGTGGCACAAGTGTGTGACTGTAAACGACTGGTTGCGGGTTCGAATCCCACTCGAGGAGTGGAAATTATATTTCCATTTTCTTCGCTCTGGTGTCGAGGCAAAGCGCGTCATTAAGTTTCGCCACTTAACACGCAATGCCTCCAAATTCGGCGGAAAGTGGGAAATGGAATATCCTAACATTATTTTTCCCTATTACGCCGTTAAGCATGAAAATAGTGTTGAATAACAGACTACAATATTTAGCTATCATATATTTCATGCTTTTTCCTGCATTGTGGTATAGTCAGAGAAAACCTAGTGTTAACACACTTCTCCGCTTTCCGCTCGAAATCGAGACATTGCCAGGTGAATGGCGGAACTTAACGTCATGTTTTGTATTGGGTACCAGAAAGAAGAAATGAAAATTTAAATATAGTCATTACAGTAGTGGCAATCGAATCCACAACCATCGCGTTACATTAGAACGCTGCCCCGCTGCGTCACGACCAAATTAGAAGTAAATAAGCTTAGAAATCATTCAAATGGGTTTAGCCTCGCAACCCACTGCGTAAACCTCCGTTTGATATAATAAATCACGAACAGTAATTTATCACTAAACTCTCTTCATCTTCTTCTCAAAAAACAGTAAACATGATCACGAACCCATTTCACACAAACTGTATTAGACTTCACGCTAGCAACGCTACATGGTACGAGATAAATGAATGTTACACAAATTGTTTGACAAACGCTGAGGTAGTTTTTTGTTCGAACTCGCTGACAATGTGGCAATGTTCAACTTTACATATCGACTTTGCTCAGTAGTTCGCCGCGTCGCTGTTCCGAGTTTTTCCTATAGATTATAATATACGTCAGAAAAGAAAAGAATTTTTATTAAATGAAACTATTACAATATGTTAGTAATTAGATTAAATGGCGTGTAATTTAGTATTCAAGACAACGCGCGGCGTTAAGTTCCGTTACTCAAAAGGAAAGATGGAAAGTAAAGAATGGATTGTTTTGACACTCGGTTTTCTCTGACTACCCCATGCAGGAAGAAGCGTAAAGCTGATAGAAATATTTTAGAATTCTAAATCATATTCTTATATGTAATGTTTTGTTTTGTTTGTTTAGCCTCACGCTGTATCCCGCACACAGCAGGGTAGGCAGAGGGAACCTAGTGTTAAGACACTCCGTTCCCCACTTTCCGCCGAATTTGGAGGCTTGCGTGTTAAGTGGCAGAACTTCACGCCGCGTTTTACCTCTTATATGTAATGTTTCTATTATTTTTTACTTAAATATTATAGTAGGCATACTGAAATTGTAATTTCGAATGTTCGTTCGAAGAGTCATACCACTCCATTCTCCATTTCGCAAGACATCTCTCAAGTGTAGAAATAAAAGTTAGCAGCAATACACTTGAAATTACTTAATATTTACTACTAAATAAGTAGTAAATATTAAGTTATTTTAAGCATGATATGATATCATTGACCTGAAACTGTACTAATAAAAAGTAATTTTTATTTTTTCTTATTTAATAAAAGACGGCGTTGGGTTACGCTAAATAACACACAGTGTTTATAAATGCCCTAACGCTAGGTAATCTTTGCCTTGCCTTATTTGTGGGGAAAAGTGTTAAAGAAACAAAAGTTTCTCAGATTATTAATACGTGAGTTAACAGAAAGCTATCAAAGAGTCGTGAAACACGTCTTAAGATCCGGTTAAAACTTTTCTCGTTGTTAGAAACCTTCTTGTATTTGTAATGGAGTATGAAATAAGAAGAAATCATTAAATAACCTTACTAAGTCTTATTTAGTGTCACGGATCTTTCGCATACGTGTCAGGAGACTCCGTTCCTCAAGCTCACTTTTGAGAAATTATTTCTGTTTTAATCAGTGAACTTAGCTCAACGGTTAAAATGATCTAAGCTATACTGGAATTTAATTAATATTTATACATATTTTTCTATTTTTTTAAGCTTCACGCTACAGCGGATACATCCCGCACGCAGTAGGGTAGGCCGGGAACCTAGTGTTAAGATACTCCATTCCCCACTTTCGGCCGAATTTTGGAGGTATTGCGTGTTAAGTGGCGGAGATTAACGCCGGGATTTGCCTCGACATTGGTGTCGAAGAAAATGGAAATAAACATTTCCACCACTCGAGTGGGAACCGAATCCACAACCAGTCGAGTAAACGACTGACAGTCGCAGTGGCACAAACGTGTGACTGTAAAGTCACACGTTTGTGCCACTGCGACTGCCCCAAAAATACTTTTCCTAAATTACGATTGAATCTACAAGCATCATATAATAATCAGACATTGCTCCACTGGGCCACAATGACGTTATTTTAACATTTACTAAAGATAATGTTCACGATGACCGTCCGATGACGCCTTGTAATATATTGTAAAGCCTTTTAAAATTTAATTTCATTTTGCCAAAGAATGTTACAATATTCAGATTCTGAGAGTCACGGTGTTCTTAATTGGTACGTCAGTTTTACACAAAAACGGGTGCCGTAATAAATGGATGATCTTGCGTAAAGTACAATATTGTAGATCAATATACTACGATGATTCGTAACCTTCCTTATGAAAATAACATAATGCTTTAAAATTATTAATTAAATAAAAACAATAATAGAAGTACATATTACATATTTTCATTTTTAAGTTTTGTGAATCTTATAAAGGCAGTTATATTTGTAGCTCTAGAGCTACACAAAGGCTAGCTTTTATGTAATGAAGAGAAGAAACTCCTCCATCTTATTGCAGAGAGACGAGCTCAGAGCAGTGCCTGGGACTTGCAACCCAAGTGTATTTTAAGGAGGCCCTTGTCACCAACGTTGAAGCACCTTATTTTTAACCTTAACAAATTAGAAAAGATCGTTTTTAAAACCTTTTTTTTAGCATCTCGCTGTATCCTTCACAGAACAGTGTAGGCAGAGGAGACCTAATATTTGGGCACTATGTCTTTTATTCGAAAAGAAACATATTAATAATATTGAAGTTCTTAAAAAACGGACTACGTGTTTATACATTATTTAAAAAAATATGAAATAAATTGATTAATTACAATGTGTACTAAACAATCAAATATTTGTTTTCATTTCAATTGAAGTAAGATTTCTATAGAAACCTGATAGAGGAACAAACACCGTTGAGCAAACATTTACAGTAAGATAACAATACCGCTCTGCTTCCCTTACACTGTTATTGTATTAGATTATTATTTGTTTGCTCAGAACGGAGGCACCGTATAAAGCAGTTCCTTTATTTCCTACCCTCTTGTATTTATGCCGCATGTTGCAGTTTTCTTATGAATCCACTGAAATACCACCTCGGCTTTAAAGTTTCAATCGTTCTTAGTGAAGCTTATATTTTATTTATTACTTTTTGATAACGTTATGATTTCTATAATATAATTTTACTCAAAACTATAAACCAACTACTAACTTTTATTAAGGTGATAGTCTTTTTTCAATTAGATTTTCACAGTAGACGTCTCACACCACTGATTATTTCGAGCTTCGCATTTCTCTCTTTTTGTCCCTCTCCCGGGAATTTTAACTCGACGTCTTGGGTGTGCCTGAGGGAAAAAGAAGTGAACAAATCAACATAATCAGTCGATTTCCTATTCAATATATAATCAACGTAGGAAAAAAGAATCTAGTGTCATGCTCCCTTTTCAGCTACTTGTCCGAGTTCGAGATATCTTTGACTCAAGTACCAGAGCTAAGAATACAACATAGTATTTTATAATATATTCGTTCTTCCCAGTAGGAATGAAACCCACTACCATCGCGCTTACAGTCAAACACGCTCCTACTGCAACAAGATACAAACTCGAAGAATAATATAAATCCAAATTTCAAAAAGCCACCACAATATAATTAACAAGCCCGACATACTGTAACATGTGCAGAACATAGTCCCTTAAAGCGTGATGCAGATTCCTTTACCAAACTTCTTTGCGGAGCCGCAAGATTGTCAAAACGTACCGCCTGTTGCAAACTTTGCGAATTATTTTGTCATATAACCAAAACATGGAAAATGCGATATGGGGGAAATATACTACGCCGTAAACTTTACTTGATGGATTTTTAACTTATACGAGGGAAGTTACTTGGTTTTTATTTGGCATATTTTTGACATAGTTGGTCAACCCCTGTTTTGGGTATTATGTAGATAAAACTGATAAAGAAACAACATTTTTAGATTAAGTTTTTCTATTTTCTGGGTTTTCTCTGACTACCCTGTAGTCATAACCTAGTTTTGAGATTCCCTTTTTTTTAGCTTCACGCTGTATCCCGCACATAGCAGGGTAGGCCTAGACTCCCTTTTCCCTTTTCCCTTTTCATTGCGTGTTGAGTAACAAAGGTTAATATAAATTTTATTATTTAATAACAACGTAAAAGTATAGTGCAAGATATTCCATGACTAAGGAGCTCAACACCGCGCTTTGTCTTCACTAGAAACGAGAACGAAAATACTTTAATTTAATAAATATAAGTTTTTTTTCTCTAGAGAGAAAAGGGTAGAAAGAAATGAACCCTCAACAGTCTAGTACGAGTATACCGCCATTCACTGCACCGGCATGGTATTATAATCTATACTATAAAAACAGTAAAAAGATAATATTTTAACGTGTCTTTACTACCACGTATATATATCTTTGGAACTACTGGACGGAAACGGTTGTTATAGTGTATCTTTTAAGCTTAGGCAGGACTTGGGCTATAATTAATTTAAAAAAAAGACACGACATACAACCTTAATATATAAAATAAATTTCATTTTAACAAAAGTTTTTCAGTATGGTAGGTATTTTGGTAGAAAGGGTTATTAAGTCCACACACACAAAACCGCGAGCAGCGACTAGTATACAAATAAAGGCAATTTATCCAGTCCGATAGGCGTCGCGTCGCGTCACGACGTTTTCAATTTTAATTAAAAGCATAATAACTCTTTGTAACTTTATTTTAAGACGCTTTGAAGTTAACTTCAATATAGTCATTATTTTTCTATTAAACATTCATAAATTTTGATTAGCTATTATCGGGAAATAGCTCAAATGGATTTTTTCTTCAATATTTGAAATTGAGGCCGTCGTGGCTCGATGTGACAGCGTCTGACTGTAAATACGATTAGTTGGGGGTTCGATTCTCATTTAGAGGAATGAATACATTTAAATTATTATTATTCCGCCACTCTGGTACCTAGAATAAGCGCGGCGTTGAGTTCCACCACTTGGGTTCTTGTTTGCTTACTCACTAGCTTGTTATGCGAGAAAAATTGTGTAGCTGTGGCTAATCGCAAATTGTCTTCGGATTTTTACTAAACAAGACATAAAAATAGATTTTATGTCGACGAAAAGCTCAATTTGCACTCAAGGGAGTTACGATTATGGTTTAAACTACTTAAAATGGAGAATTTCGCCACTAGACACTAGGTTCCCTCTGCCTACCCTGCGCAGGATACAGCGTGAAGCTAAAATAAATAGAGAAAGTGTCTTTACTCTTACTAAACTATCTACAACAGAACAAAATGTATTCAAAATATTATTTCATAGTGCCTTATCACTGCGTTTTTCGGTTCAAGACTCCCCTTAGCTTATAAAATAGGTTATAGTATCTATATGCGCCCTTATTCTTTTAAGTCATCCTAATATTTTGCTTTCTGTTAATCTTCTTAATGATATATAAACACAACACAAAATACATTTAATTTCTTATAGTGCTTCGAAGCTTAAGTTAAGCTATTTCATGTCTCCCGCGAGGATTGTTCGCAGCGACTTTATTCAAACTTTCACTATTTGACTGTGAATTGAAAATTAAGTGTTCCCTAGTATTTGGTGATTCATTTAAGGTTTACTTAACTTTAGCAGAAGACAAAACGTGGCTTCGAGTTCCGCCACTTAACTTCTGGCGCAAAAGTGGAGAACGGAGTGTCTTCATACTAGGTTTTTTCTGACTACGCTTTCGTTGGAGTACATCTTTAAATTGATATATTTAAATTTATCTTTAAATTGGTAAATAAACTTATATAACTTCTTATTTATATTATTTCGATTGCTACATAAAAGTATGTTACAATAATTTAAATGTTGTTACACAAACAAATGTTGGTACAATAGTTAATAAAATAGTTTTACACACCACGAAATAATAATATAGTAAATAAATAAGCACAAGTAAAAAACTGGTAATATACGGAGAACAAAGAAAACAAGGGAATATTAGCCGCTACGCCGGTGAAAGGATTCACAACTACCGGCGACTTCCGAATATTATTTATATTATTAACTAAATGCTAATACGTACGTAAATATGATATTGTATTATGTATAGTGAAATAATATAAACAGTATATAAGAAAATATAATAATAAATAAATAATAAATAAATAACGTATAATGTTAGGTTTTATAAATAAACGTACAAATAAAATATACTAAATAAACAATAATTATATGAAATAGTTCCCTACAAGCTCTATGAATAGAAAATGATATGCTTAGTGTCCTGTTACATTGTAAAGGTAACTTGGTCAAAATATATCCAGCACAGTCTTTTATGTTTCCCTTTTAACAACCCTCATTCGGTGGCAGACACACCTCGTGAGACACCAAATTATATTTATTTTTATTTTCTGACAGGAATATGGACAATAGTATTATCGTATACTCATATTTCCTTTATACGTCTAAAGCCGTCGTGGCGTAATGGGATGGTGGGAACGCAATGGTTGTGGGTTCAAATCCGAGGAATGATTATATTTTTTTTCTTTGGCAAATTGCGGCATTAAGTTCCGTCACTTAGCACTTTTTTTATTATAGAATAAAGGAGGCAAATGAGGTGAAGGCCCACATGGTGTTAAGTGATTACTTTCGCCCATAGACATCCACAACATTCAAGTTTGGCGGTTTGTCTTTGATAGTGGTCGCGAGCCAGTCGGAGAACGAATCTCCTACCACCAAACTACTGGGTTACCCGCCTTCTACGGGACGCTACCCAGCGGCGGGGGGGAATTGTATTCTTAATCCGTCCCCCCACGGGAAGACCTAATGGCTCAATTTACGAAAAAGCATAGAGAAAAAGAGATAGATATCTTTTATATCTAAATTTGTATTGTTATGGAGCTTAATGTATTTGCAATACCCACTTTTGAGTTTTACATTGTATCTAAATAAGATTTTTGTTAAGTACAAATCTTATCTTTGATCTATTTTGCATTAATTTTTGATAAATGATTTATTAATTTTTTAACTTTGTTTAGGTTTCGGGCGAGAAATAGAGAAATGAATAGGTATCTTGGCTAAAGAGGCTCTGTGGCTAAAAAAAATATAAAGCTGATTTTTTTATACACGACTGTAATGCAAATATAACATAATACATTATATAACTATCGGGGCCAGTCGTGGCGTAGTGGCACAAAACGTGGGGTGAACATATTTAATATTTCCATTTTCTTCGCTCTTGTGCCGTGGCAACACGCGGCGTTAAGTTCCGCCACTAAATACTAAGTCTAGGTACCTTCTGCCTACACTGCTATGTGCGGGATACTGTGTGAAGCTAAAAAAAGAAAAAAAAAGGTTATATGATAACCTTTATAATATAAAAGCTAAAAACCTAAACTACACTCAAAACACAAGTAAAATTTGTCTAAGTAATGCAAGTCTATTTTCATAACGTCCCCAGCGTTATAATATGAAATAAACAGAACAAAATCAAATCATAACAAAGCTGAAATCTCGGTTTTTCCGTATGTATGAAATATTAACATAATTTGCGATGATTGCGGCCGCGAGGTAGTCATTAGGCGTCATTAAGTCCGAGGGCGAGCGCGACGTATGGCTGTAATATCCTAAGGATAAGAGAAGCTTTTTTTCAAAAAAATATATTTTAATTTATTTTTGTACAGTTGAAAAGAGCCTGACTGAATATTGTGGGTTCAATACTCAATGTGGAATGTGTTCATACTCGTATATAATCTATATATATAATAAAAGAGTAGAAAAGTCAATTCTGTACATTAAAAAATTCTGAAAAATTTTAATGGGGTGCGTTAATATATCGATAACAGAGGCCAAAAAACCACTCAGTAGAATTTTTGTCTGTCTGTCTGTCTGTCTGTCTGTCTGTCTGTCTGTCTGTCTGTTAATTTGTTCGTCAATCACGCAAAAACTACTGGATAGAAATGAATGAATTTTGGAATGGTGATAGCTTATAGTCCAAAGGTACATATAGGATAGTTTTTATCCCGGTTTTCCATGTAGTTTTTTTGGAAAAAATAAAAAACTGATATAATTAAATGATTAGTATACTGATATCTACCGGGTAGAATTAAAAAAAAATAAACATTCAAATTATGTTGATAGTTCGCGAGTGGAGCTAAATTTGTTTTAATATCACTAAGTAAAATAATTACAAGCATAAAATCTATTGGAGATAATTTGCAAAACATTTATTAAACATAAATTTGATCGGTTTATCATCTATATGACAACAGATGTCACTACGTTTTCTAGAACGGGTAGCGCCATCTGTTACCATATAGTTGATATTGTACTAGACATATCCTTACTCATTAATATTATTATTTTAAAAATGCAAAAATCACTATATCTTCTATCTGATTATGTTTTCACGGGTAATCTGCCATACTGGCCATATTTAGACGGAATTGGTATTGGTCTTCAACAATTGAAGACCCAGGGTCAAATTTAAGCTACTTTTAAAAAAATCTAATCTTAGGAGATAAAGCAGTGGATAAAATGTATGTATATTTAGTATATAGTAAGAATGAAAGATTTCGATTTCGATGAATATACTCAGGAAAATAGTTGATGAGGCAAGGTCAAACGTAGGCTACCTCTCTTTTTCTAAAAAGAAACCCAAAGGTGCTGAAATAGGGGATGAAAGAAGTAGTTCACGCGGCGAAGCTGCGAGCGGGTCGCTAGTAAATATAATAAAAATGTAATCACTATCTGCGTAGAGTGGCATAACTCAACGACGTGTTTTCTTGTCACTGAAATAGAGAAATGACAATAAATTAAACATAATCATTCCAACGAGTGGGGATCGAACCCAACCAATCATGTTTACAGTGAGACGATGTTCCACTGCACCACGATAGCCTTATGGTAAATATAATTGTACTCACAGCTACATATTTATATAAATCTAGGGACCGCACGCGGCATTGCCTGCAAAACTACACGACTATTCATATAAACTTTCATCCCCTTTACCTTTTAGGGGTTCATTTTTAACAAAAAAGTAGTCTATGTTTGACCCTGGGTCTTTGAAAATTTTAATAAAAATCTAACAGACATAAATATATATATATATATATATATATATATATATATATATATATATATATATATATATATATATATATATATATATATATATATATATATATATATCTATATATATATATATATATATATATATATATATATATTTATGGAATAAAGGAGGCAAACGAGCTGAAGGCCCACCTGGTATTAAGTGGTTACCTTCGCCCATAGACATCCACAAGATTCAAGTTATGGATGCGTTGCCAGCCTTGGGAATGTAGGACAGAAGGAAGGAGGAAGGATGGGAAACGTGGGAATAGGGAGAACTGGCTTACATGCCATCGAACCGGAACACATCATAAGATATTTGGCGGTTCGTCTTTGACATGACAGTGGTCGCGAGCCAGTCGGAGAACGAATCTCCTACCACCAAGCTACTGGGTTACCCGCCTTTTACGGGACGCTACCCAGCGGCGGGGGGGAATTGTATTCTTAACCCGTCCCCCCCCGGGGAAAAAAGATAGATAGAAAGATAGAAAGATAGATAGAAAGACTTTCCCATTTATAATATTAGTATGGATTTTAATAACTTACCAAAATTTTCTATCAACCAAAGCATTTATATATTTATAAACCGTACTCAGAATGTTCGATACTCTATAATAAGCTTACGTCAATATCCATTAAAGCATAATGAAACCCATTTTCCACCGTACTTAAAACGATACGTTACGTACGAACGTATACGTTTTTATTTTTAAATAGACTTTCAATCCCTTCATGTTCATGTTCGAATAACATATGGAAATTTTATGATAAACGGAACGGAGAGAATAGTGATTGTTTAGTAACATGTCACTTCTAGCTGTTTACTTGCTGAGAATTGTGGAGTATGTAGGAGTAGGTAATGTCTAACAAAAATATAATTTTAATAATGACATTACCTATAGATATACACAATAAGAAAAATGAGAAGGAAATCCTTAACATTCCACACATGTCATTTATCTGCTTGCGAAAGTTGCATTAAAATCAGTACAGCCGTTTCAAAGATTAACCGAAAGATTCAGACAGACAGACAAAAAATTGTAAAATATTTATTTTGGTATATGTACCGTGTAAATACGTAAAAGTGGTTATTCTCAAATACAAACAGACATTCTAATTTATTTATTAGTATAGGTATTTCAACCTAAATGAAACTAGAGCTTATGTATAGCATTGAAATTAGACACTTTATCAAGGTATAGACTAGAAAAACGACTTATCATTTTCTAATTTAGAGCGTTAATATATTAGATTCAGTCGAATTTCATGAATTGGCACTTTCAACAACTTTGTACTACAGTATTCTGTGAATATAAATTACAAATCAGCTTACATATGTTTTGGAATGAAATTATTTGAAACAGATTAATTGCATATATTTTTGGAATTCAAAATAATATATTAGAAATTTGAGGCCTATCGTGGCGCAGGAGCACAACGTATAACTGTAAATATGACAGGTTGTGGGTTTG
The DNA here is from genome assembly GCA_019049465.1 of Dryas iulia moderata. Lineage (NCBI taxonomy): Eukaryota > Metazoa > Arthropoda > Insecta > Lepidoptera > Nymphalidae > Dryas > Dryas iulia. The sequence continues at coordinate 194,981 of CM032435.1, forward strand.
ATTCTCACTCAAGGAATTCAAATATATAATATTTCCATTCGCTATTCGCTCTGATATAGAATATAGGCGTGGCGTTGAGTTTTTAACACGTAATGCTTCCAGAATTCGGCGGTGCGTCGGGAATGAAGTGTCCTAACATTAGATTCCCTTAGAAAGTCGTTCGTAAAATTCTGTACTAGTGTAGCAGAACAGGTAATTAAAAGGTATAAGTGAAGTTTGGAACATAAGAATTTGCCACTCTCCCTTGCTGCCTCAAACGTATCCACATAATGTCGAAACAAGGTTATCTCTGGTCCCACTCGAGGAGTGGAAATACTTAATATTTAAATATTTTTTTTGCTCTGGTATAAGAGGCAAAAGCGCGACGTTAAGTTCCGCCGCTTAACACGCAACGCCTCCAAATGGTGTCCAGTGGGGAACGAAGTGTCTACACTAGGTTCCCTCTGCCTACCCTGCTGTGTGCGGGATATAGTGTCATGCTAAAAAAAGTTTACCTGTGACAAAAGACTACTCATGTAAAGATTTTTTGTTTTTTATTTTTTTTATTTTACTCGCTACGAAATTATAGCCTGTGCCTTTTGTTTTTTAGTACTGTCTTTATTTACATTGTTTTATGAAATTAGGACTCGGCTTATAACTAACTAATTATATAAATAGTTCCTATGGCTCCTTTAAAGAGCCAGTAGTTTATTTTAGTTATACAAAATGAAACTATACTGAAAAGTGAAATATCAATTATACTAAAATATATATAAGTAGCCAACATTTACGCGAATAATCTGGTTAACTACAATAGTCTTCCCAAAAGATAATTTCATTACATGTTATGTTCAAAAATCTTTCCAAGTCAAAAGTTATCATATTTATACAGATCTTAGTTATTATATTTATATAATACAGTGTAGGATAGTGTCTTTACTCTTGACTGTCCCTGACTACTCTGCTTTGCTTGAAAAAGCATTAAACGCATTTATGAATAGTGATTCTTGATATTCTCTCACCTTCTATACAAAAAATATAATAATGCTTCTTATATAAAAATAACGCACAAACAAAACCAGGTAAAACCCATAACGGAACTCTGTACGCAAACGGAACGGAACGCAAAATACTTTTGAAATAAATCAAATCTTTCTGCTTAATTTGTTATTTGAGCGCAACATCCGCTTCCATCAATCATCAGCTTTATAAGGAACCTCTTAGAGACCTCTTCATTTAATATAAACCGAAATTAAATTGTTCACTGGAAAGGATAAAAAATGTATCAAATAATGCAAACGTAGACAGCTATACTTCGCTCTGTCAGTCTTAATTCTATCCAATATACGATATAGGATATACCTGCGTCGTTTGTATGGCATTACGCATGCCTATATGTTATAGAAATGTTTTTATTTTGCAGATATTTTAAAAGAAATTGCCTTTATTTGTAATTGGTACCTGAAATGTGTATAATTATAACTTAGAAAAAAACCCAAATAGGCTAGTCAGAGAAAACCTAGAGAAAAGACACTCCGTTCTTCATTTGCTGCCCAAAGTTGACATTGCATGTTGAGTAACGGAACTCAACGCCGTACATTGTCTTAAGTAACAGCGCGAAGAAAATGAAAATATAATTATAATCATTCCCGCAACCGAGATTTGAACCTACAACGCTCGTGTTTCAGTCAGAAGCTTGTCCACTGCACCACGATAGCTAGTTAATTCTATCTAATAGGATATACCTACGTCGTTTGTATAGCATTATACTGGCCCCAGGTCTATATGTTACAAAAAGTGTTTATGGAAGACGTTTTATTTTGCAGATATATGTATAGAAATTACCCTTATTTGTAATTGGTACGTGAAATGTTAATAATTACTTAGAATCTAGTTTTAAATTTATTTTTTTAGTAAGAGAGAACTTAATGTCAAGACACTCTGTCCTGCATTTTTCACCTGAAATAGAGACATTGCGTGTTGAATAGTGGAAATGTTGAAAAGTACGGTGTAAACCGTACTTTGTCTTAGGTAGCAGAGCGAAGAAAATAAAAATATAATTATACCCCAAGAGGAAGTTGAACCCAGAACGATAGTGTTTCAGTGAGACCTGTTTCACTGCACCACGACGGCCTCTTTAGTTTTATCCAATATACCTGTATTTGTATTTTAATTTAACGAATGCCAATATGTTATAGAAAATTGTTTTCATGGAAATCGTTACATTTTGCAGATATTATGATAAACATGGTACTTATTAATAATTGCTACATGTAATGTATTATTACTAATATATAATTTCTAATAATTTAATTTTAAATTAAATCAGCATCAAACACTAAAGTAATAAAATTATAAAAAAATATTCCAAATTAATGAATATATCAAATTAAATATGTAACTTGTACTAAAAATACCGTTTTACACTTGTTCTTGCATAGTAGGACAGTTTCGTCCGAGAGAACTGTACTGTAATTAAACATCGTATTTCCCTTTCCACTCAAAACCGAGAGATTACATGTTTAATGCTCGCTCGCTTAAGCTATTTCAAAAGTATCATTGTTAGCAAAAAATCTGTATATCACAATTACTAAAAAAAGGGTCCCGCTGAGTTTCTTGCGCGGGTTCTTCTCAGGCCTGAGGCATTAACTTTAGTAAATCGGTGGTAAACTTTGACGTTCAAAAATGAAGCATGCGACTTCTTATTTTGAATAAAATTACTTGAGTTTGACTTTGAATGGCGTAACTCAACACCGCGCACTGTCTTTCAGAGCGGTGAAATGGTCATATTGTATAATCACTCTCCAGTAATTCAGTGGGAATCGAAACCAGAACCGTCGTGATTACAGTTAGTTGTCCCACTGAGCCACAACGGATTCAATACATTTCATACTAGTTATATAAAATTTTATATCTTTCATTGCCCTCTAACGTTACTCTTAGCTGTGCCGTAATATCCTCATATCCTTTTATTCCGGAAAGAATATTGCTTGTCATTTGCGTTCCTTCCCACGTTATAATCAACATTATAATAACACAAGTCGACTTAGTTGTATTTTCTTCTAGTTGGTAGTATTAAATTCATTAGACATTTAAGATAGTAAAATATTTTTATAATAATGTATATAACAATTTAACAAAACCTGCGCCACTGTGAAACTACCTATATCCGGCTGCGTCGAACTTCTTATGCCCTTATTTTTGTTGTTTTCTTTGAGAGTAAGTTAGTTTATATATTTTATTTTAATGTTTTAATAAGGTTCACTTTTTGAAGGCATCATATGATTGTATACGCGATGAATTATGGTTTTGATTCCCAATCGGAGAAATGGTTATATTTCAATTATTTTCGTCTCCTATAAACTAAGCGCGATGTTAAGTTTCATTACTTAACACGCAATTTCTTGAATTCCCGCGGCAAACGTAGAGCAGAGTGTTGAGACACCAGGTTTGGTTTTCTCTAAATACACACACATACACACACTGCCACTTATAAAAAAAATACTCGTTACCAAGGCAACCCATATTGTACAGGTCAAAAAGACTTCTAATACAAACACATTTCACACTAAAAAAAGAATTTCTAAACATGGTCTCCATAAGTATTAACGTTATAGTAACAAAGCCACAATTACCTCGAAAACCAAACCGTCCGCTATAAATAGACGATACGAGATAAACTTAGTTATCAGTTCAGAGAAATTAATAGATCGGCGAGTAGTTGGGAACGTCTTATAGTTAATAGCATCGCTTTGTGACCGCTGATCTAGTTTACAACTTGTACTAGCGACGGGGACGCGTGTCTGTCACTTATCATTTTTATATATAATGTTTTTTTATCGGAAATGCGCTAGGATAAATTAAATTTATTATTAATAAAAGAGCAGCTGTAAGCTTCTCCTATATATATATGTCAGGGTACTTAGTGAAAGAATGAAAATACAAAAATACTAGGGGCGGAACCAGACACTCAGCAGTGCAGACAGAAATGCAGTTACACGATAGCGTACCACACGCTGTGGTAGCAATTTCGCGACACACCGACAACTGCACATACTACTACAGCGGTGACAAAGATGATGCCGTCAAAGGGCTAATCAGGAACGCGACGGGGGCAACAAATAGAATAATCGTGGAATACAACATTAAGATGGCCATAAAAGACCGAAATGAAACGGTCACGTCCTCGTCCATAGCAGTCATGCCCTTTTCCCGCGAACAAATTTTATGATATAGCTAATTTTGTAAATTGTATATTGTGTTAATTAATAGTTCATTTAAATGTAGACATAAGTAGTAAATGTAATACTCGCTTAGGTTAATTTAAAACATCAGTTTGGTTTTGAGTAGTATGTAATTTAAGATTTGTAACCAAAAAACAATTAAGGAAAAAAAGGATACGAGACCGAGTGTCTGTAGAGCTTCATTATTTAATAAAAAAAAAAAAAAAAAAAAACCAGACACTCAATTTTAAATACCTGCACCAGCTAAATATCGGATGCCTTTTACATATTGAGCGAAGTGAGCAAATAAAAAAACAATCAAATCGAATTCAATAAGAAATCAGTTTTTTGGTGATAATTCAAGGATATCATTTATTTTTTTATTTTTTCTTAAGATCCATATCTATATTGACATTAGCGAACGTGCAAAGTATCATAAATATCTAACGTGTAGTTTTCGAGCCTATTCGTCATAAAGAGTGCAAAAATGTCTATAGAAACATAATCTTTCCTCTTGTAGGAATAGAAATCATGAGTAATCACATTCACAGTCAAACGCTATCATGGCGTATGTCTGTAAGCACGTGTCGTTACGGATTCGATATATACTCGAGGCAGTATGGATTATATTTAAAGTATTGTTTTAATTAACTGTTTTAGAATTCTCTCTTCTATCAGATTTCAAAATATTTTTTACATAGAAACAGCAAAATATGATGAGGACACGTGTAATTAACTAAGATCTCAGAAGAGCAATTTTATACAAAATCAACAACCGGTAAGCTTAGAAAAAGTAATAAGTAAATATAGAAGTCGTACTATTAAGTCACATCAGGCATCTGAACAGCGGCTGTCTATCTAACACGGCAGTTTGGGTTTCGTCACTCAATACGCCATGTCTAAACTTTAGTACGTGAAACATTAACAAACTGTCTTGATATTAGAGTTCTTTCTACCTACGCGTAAACACGATTGAATAGGTATGTGGGCGATTGCCACTTTAGGGACCAAGATTATATTAATATTAAGTTCAATATCCCATTCTTGTAAGACAAAACATGGCCTTGAGTTCCTCTATACCACATGCCATGTATTAAAAGAAGCTAAGTAAAGAACGTAGTGCCTTGAAAGGTTTGGTTATCTCATATGTGAAATTCAAATAAAAATCCTAATGTTAATCTAAAGTAACATTTTACTAAATAATATTTTACTAACGTAACCTACACATACATCTAGTGAAACGGATTCATCCCCATAATTTCAACAAATAAATATTCAAATACAATTAAAACTTATACCAATTTCCATATACATTATAGGAACAAACTACGTGACACTAAAAGACGGTACACATTTCAACAAACTACGCGCTCCCTTTGTTCAAACAGACATAGAATTTGGAATAGCAACTTGCATCAGATTCCGCATAAAGTTGCCAACAATACTATACTACTATACTACTATACTACTATACTTCTATACTTCTAGGAATACAATACATTCATACAGCGAGCCGGCGCGGCGAGTGCTGGTGCTCATTTTATTAACACTCTAATAAACCTTTGAGTTTCCTCTAAACAATAGACGAATTGCAATTTATATTGCACGTAGTAACAGATTAACTGTGCCTGAGCACTTGTTAGTCGGTTAAGTTGCTTGTTAGATGGTAGGGAGGGGGAGTTTAGTGGAGATAGTATAAATATGAGGAAGCACGAAAGTACTGAGATATTTAAGTTGGGAAATATTTAGGAGACTGGTATAACTGGTGGAGTACGTGTGTACTGTGTAGTATAGAGATAAGACATTAAAGTAGATCGATATATAATTAAGTATAGAAACATAATTTCGGAAAGCATATACGTATATATAAATAAATAGTTAAAATGAGGAAAAAGTAGCGCTATTTGCAAGTAGGTATAGGAGTACGGAAGTGGAGTACGGTATAGAGATAATGAAGTAAGGAGGCAAGCAGGTAAATAAATTGTTAAGTGGGGAGATTGGGAAGTATATAATTTAATACCGTATATATTTTATGAAAGACAATGTAGACTTAAACCTAATTACGTCCAAAATATTTATATTGAATCATATGTAAAATTGTTACATTTTCATTTCATTATGTGAAACATAAAGTGTTAACTATATAAGCGCCACGTTTTTGTCTTGTTAGATAGGCAGAGCCTATCCAGCTATGTATTGTCAATAGCCTAAAATGTTTTATTTCTAACGCCCCTTACAGTTTTAAAGTAGGATATAGGGAAGTAATCTTGTAAGAGCATTTCATAAACACTGTACCATGGAGGTACAGTCGTGTCGCAGGGACACTCGGCCGAGGCGAGGCCTTACCTCGTCCTAAGTCAACATTCGTTGCATAATTCTGTTTACAGTCAGGAACCAAAATTCACAAAACTTCACCTCTTACGTGGACTTAGTGATTTAGTTAAGCCGCGTTACTATTAGTTTTCGGATTTTGCAAACCGGAAGAAATGTAATCAAAGTTCTATGTTTTGATTTTTGATTTATTAAAAATATCTTTTTTGATCTCCATCTCTTCACTCTTTTGATCATCAACATCTCCAACAACGCGGGAGCGTTGTTTGTATATAGCAAACGTAGGTAGAAAGAATCTTATAATTAAAATAAAATACACGAGCTTTTCGTGGTGCAGTGGGACAGTGTCCGACTGTAAGCCTGGCACTGGACTGTATCCTGTAAGCTTATGGTTGTGGGTTCGGTCCCCCACGCGGGAACTATGATGAAGTTTAAAATGTATTTTATTTACTCATCCTAGCAGGACAAAGCATGACGTACGACCCGATTTTGGAATTTGGATGGAAAGTAAACAACAAAATATCTTAACTTTAGATTATTTGTAATTACCTCGCTATACAAGAAAAAGTATGTAGCTACTATGCTATATAAACATAATTATATATAATAACAACTCCCCCGAGGGGGAATCGGATCTACAACCATCGCATTTACAAATCGATGCTATTACACTGGTTCAAAACGGCCTTATATTTAAATTGATACATTTCACTATACAATATAATTCAAAAAGTTATCTCCAATCTCTAAGTACATTCGCAGATATTAAACTTTACAAGAGAATAAAGTAACGCAGTCAGTATTGGTTTAGGATCTTAAGAAAGCTCGGACGTAGCTTTCACTTCAGGAGTTTGTAATTACAAAGGAGAAGCTCTCAAGTCGACAAGTATTTGTCTGTTGTGTTTTTTTGTTGAGAAATAACTAATTCTTAGTTTTTATCTCAGTTTCACCTTTTTCCGCATAAAAAAATATTAAAGAGAACCTAGTGTCAAGTCTCTACGTTCCTTTTTTCCGCCAAAATTTACGATATTCTGTGTACAGTGGCGAAACTCAACGCCGCGCCTTGTCTTGTTCACAAGAACACTGATATGGAAATAATTTAATAATATGATCATTTTTCAAGTAGGCATCGAACTCATGACCATCGCATATAAATTCATAAAGTCATATAGATAACTTTGACTTTAAAAAAATAGTTTATATGATAACTACACTTATTTTCACGTACATAACAGTAGTCAGAGAGAGCATAGAGTCAAGACACTCCGTTCACCACTTTGCATGCAATAAAATAACACTAATAAAATATTTTTCAAGAAATAAAAAGAAAATCTTCTTCCTCGCATTACGGAAAGGACGTTTAAGATGAATCTCCAAAGCACTTATAACAAAATGTAAAAAGAACGGATTCACAAATTCCCGCGAAGTCACATTAGAGCGAGGAGAGGAGTTAGGTACAACTCTTTTGTCCGTTGTAGCCATAAATTCGTTAGCACTGACTGCGATGGACTTATTCTGCGGTAGTTCTGAACTAACGCTATTACTATTATATATAGCGCGGAATAGAATTATAATCTACATACATTGTGTTTAAGGATTTGATTTTAGATGTAGGATTGTAAACGCTATGGTTGTGGGTTCGATTTCCGTTCGGAGAAATGGTAATAATTTAGTTATTTTTGTATCTTTAGTCTGGTTAGAAGATAAAACTAGGAGTTGAGCTCCGCCAACAAGCAAGATCTTAAATTAGGGCAGAGTGATGATCGAAGTGTCTTGAAACTAGATGATAGAGGAGAGAAATGAATTTTCTCATATCAATACAATTGTGTCACAACAGACAGGCAAAATAAAAATTATAAAAAAATGTTACTTTGGAGATTTTGGATACATATTAAAACAAATTTGATATATTTGAAAATGTAAAAAGATTATTATAATTATATTGATCTGAAAGAGAAAAATAGATGAAAATAAAGTTGTATTAATTCACGCCGTCTTCGTTGGCGAGGAATTTTGCAAAAAAAATATAATACTTCAAAATAGTAGTAGTCTAAGTTACTTCTTATTACATCCTCAATCTGCCAATTCAAGTCTGATTAAACAGATAGAAACATTTTCTAAATTGCTATTTTTGTATATATGTACTATATATTCATATGTATATGTATTAAGTCAATAAAGATTTTCGATATATTTTAAAAATTTTACTATAATTTTAATATATAAAATTTAATGTAACTATAACTCTCTTGTGCGAAACGTGTTCGACGTCGCGTGAAATGCATTCAAATAATTGGATTTGTATGAAATACTCAACACGCAGATGTTTTACGAACAGGTAAGAGACGTGCGACTATTTACATTTATAAAAAATTATATTTAATATAAATATTTACTTCTTTATGTACTATAGTAGAAGTCGTTGTGACGTGATGGGCTGAGTTTGAGCAAAATAGTTAAAGGATTGATTGTATGCTTTAAATTTTAATTATTTTAAGATTATTTTAAGGTCTAGTAAGACCAAATGAGATGTTGAGTATCGCCACATATCAAGCAATATTTAAAAATATGGAAAACAATGGAGAACAGAGTACCTGGACACTAGGTTGCATCAAACCACCAACAATGCGGCGTTAAGTTCCGCCTTCACCACGCCATGACTCGAATTCAGACGGAGAGCGAATAACAAGTGTAACTAGGTTCTCTGCCATGTTTAAAAACGTGAAACTGAAAAGAGAATAATTTATTTCGTTCTCTATTCTCTCAACATTTAAAAACACTTTGTTTTTAGTGACGGGGCCTCATGTTGAACTTTTAAACCAAAACAAATCAACGTCAGGCTGTATGCGAGACTGCGGTAGATTTATGCCGCGTCAAAAGGATTTCAAAGTCACGTCACTAGTGTAATAAATTTCGGTGAAAAATAAACGTAAAACAATTTATGTTTGATTTTTTTATTATTGACCACGTGTAGTGCGAAAAGGCAAAGAAAATGTTCAGAAAAGAGAAACAGTTGTTCGCTTTCATTGGAAAGAAGTTAATGAATAAAAGTTTCAAAAATCAATAAAAGTTTCAAATATAATAATATTTAATAATAATTGTTTTATATATAGTAGCTTCACGCCTTTTTTCCCTTCACTGAAAGAACCAAGTATCGTATAGATACATTACGTGCTAACTAACTGAACAAACCCCGCACTTTGTCTTAAGTACGAGGGCAGAAAAAGGAAATAATATGTAATCATAAAAAGAAGACATTTAGAAAACGTATAAAAATTTGAACGCAGCAGGATTCGAACCCGCGCCTCCTGAATACCATCCAGGCGATCTCACCGCTGAGCCATGCGTTCTACTATCAGCAGCGTCGAAATTCTTATATGCTTTATTACAACTTATTTAACAAACTTATGCTAACAAGAAAAATATAAAATAATAGAATAATCTTTAGGTAGCAGAAATTTGTAAAAATGTCTTTACAGAGATGCTAACAACAAAAAGAAGGGATTCGAATCACGCTGCGTTCAAATTTTATACGTTTTCTAAATGCCTTTTTCAATTTTACTAAGTATATTCCTAAGAATAACACTTTGAAAATGTTTAAAAATATGTAATCATTCCCCAGTATGGGAATCGAACCCATTGCACAATTTACAATCATATACTGTCCCAATTGTAAAATCGTAATAAATACAAATAAACGTTAGAACTGGAGCAAGTTTTCCAGTAGGAGATCTGCCTCTAATATATCGCTCCGGCAAATACAGAATAGAATAGAATGCCAATAACGTGTTGCGGATATTATACTTCATTGCGGATGTTGGTTACTCTTTACACTGTAAATGTATTTGCGTTTGTCATTAGAAATTATGTAGATGCCGTCGTGGCGCAGTGACTGTAAATGCGATGGTTGTGGATTCGATTCCCGTTTGGTATTGATGATTTTTTTTTGATGTAACTCCTTACAAACGGCAAACAAGCAGAAGAACCACCTGATCGTCAGTAGTTACCTTCGTCCATAGACATCCACAACATTAGAGGGGAAGGTGGGAATAGGGAGAGCTGGCTTACATGCCATCGAACCGGAACACATCATCGGATGTTTGGCGGTTCGTCGTTGACACGACAGTGGTCGCGAGCCAGTCGTAGAACAAATCTCCTACCACGAAGTTATTGGGTTATCCGCCTTTTACGGGACGCTGCTCAGCGGCGGTGGGGAATTGTATTCTAACCCGTCCCCCCACGGGTTAGATGTATATTACTTTCATTTTTCTGATATCTAAGATAACGTGGAAGATAGAATGTCTTGATACTATATTCTCTCTGTATATCTTAATAAAAAATAATCACTGCGATTACTTGACAAGGCAAAATAAATAAAAAACTTTAAGTATAAACTTTGCTTCATAACAATTTCAACACACGTCAGTTGCAGTATAAGTAGAGTTTGTGATAATACAAAGAAGTCATATCTATGCTTTAAACGGCTATTAGAAATTTATAAGTTTGACAGGTAAATACTGTAGTATAGACATACTACAGTACATATAATTCAGTAAATATAAGAAATGTTGCAATCGTGGTGCAATGTGATATTGTTTGGCTCGTATGTGGTGGTTTAGAATTCGATTTCCACTTGACAAAATTATTAAATTTTGTTTACTTGTATTTCTGTCTGATAACATAAAATGTTGTGTTTAGTTCTGTGATTTCAATACAGCATCACGCCTTTTTTCTGCATAATATAATTTCCACGTTCTTTACTTTCCACCCTAACTAGAAAAAAAATATATATTGAGTGGCAGAAATTAACGCCAAAGATAAGAAATGAGAATAATTTAGATATAATTAATCATTCCAAAAATTATTGAGGCAAATCGCGTCGATAAGTTCCATCACTTATTACGCAATGCCTCCGAATTCGGCGGAAAGTGGGGAACGGAGTGTCTTAACACTATATTTATAAAAAAATAAAATGAACCTCACAACCATTCACGATTATAACCCAACACTGTCACACTAGCCTAAAGCGACCTCTATAGAGTACACTCAATAAATACACAATATTTCCGACTTATATGAAAAGTAGAAAACGGAGTGTCTTAACACTACATTACTCAACCTGCTCTACTCTATAACCCCTCTCTCTATACATAAAGCTAAAAAAACCTAGCATTCACACAAAACCCAATGATTGTTTAGTTAGCCGACCACAGCGACTACGTACACACTTGCTCCCCGCGTATGTAGGTGACCTCTCCATTCACGTTCAACTTCCACACGCTTACGTTTAAGCGCGCTTTTGAGCTTTACACGTGAAAGCTGCAAGCTCTTATTACTTTCCAATTACATGGTTGTTATCTGTAGCTTATTTATGTTGTGTTTTTTATCATTAGCATTTATAATTATTTAGAGCAGGTTTAAGCTGAATTATATATAACGAAGACTTAAAAATAAAAGATATAAAACAGCGTCTGATTGGTAACATAATGGTCATGGGTTCTATTTCCACTTGAAGGGGATGATTATATTTTTAATTATTTTTATTTCTCCGCTCTGGCAAAACAAGGCGCGGTGTTGAGTTCCGCCAGTCAACACACAACGTTTGAGACATTTAGAGTGGTAGGTGTAGAGACGCAACGGAGTGTCTTGACATTCTTCTTAGAAATCTTCCAAATGCTTTGACCACTAAGTTATGCATTACATCGTTTAGAGCGCTTGGACAGTTATCAAGAGACACTAAAATGGGAATCGAACTCACAACTATCGCATTTTCAGTTACTGCGCCACGACGGCATCTACGAGTACATAATGTCTAATGACAAACGCAAATACATTTACAGTGTAAAGAGTAACCAACATCCGCAATGAAGTATAATATCCGCAACACGTTATTGGCATTCTATTCTATTCTGTATTTGCCGGAGCGATATATTAGAGGCAGATCTCGTACTGGAAAACTTGCTCCAGTTCTAACGTTTATTTGTATTTATATACAATTGGGACAGTATATGATTGTAAACTGTGTTATGGGTTCGATTCCCACACTGGGGAATGATTACATATTATTTCCCTTTTCCGCCACAAGACAAAGCGCGGGGTTTTTTCCGTTAGTTAGCAAGTAATGTCTCTATACGATACTAGGTTCTTTTCGTTCACTATAGGGGAAAAAGCGGCAAGCTACTATATACATAACAATTATTAATAAATAATATTATAATTGAAAGTGGCCAGTCGTGGCCCAGTGGCACAAACGTATGACTGTAAACGACTGGTTGTGGGTTCGATTCCCACTCGAGGAGTGGAAATATTCTATATTTCCGTTTTCTTCGCTCTGGTACCGGTAAAGCGCAGCGTTAAGTTCCGCCACTTTACACGCAATGCCTCCGAATATGGTGGAAAGTGGGGAACGGAGTGTCTTAACACTATAACACTAGGTTCCCTCTGCCTACTCTGCTGTGTGCGGGATACAGCGTGAAGCTAAAAAAAAGCAAAAAGGTTGAAAGTTTTATTGAATTTTTAAACTTTTATTCCTTAACTTCTTTCCAATGAGAGCGAACAACTGTTTCACTTTTCTGAACATTTTCTTTGCCTTTTCGCACTACACGTAGTTGATAATAAAAAAATCAATATAAATTGTTTGACGTTAACTTTTCACCGAAATTTATTACACTAGTGACTTCAGTGAAATCCGTTTGACGCGGCATAAATCCGCAGTCTCGCATACAGCCTGACGTTGATTTGTTTTGGTTTAAAAGTTCAACATGAGGCCCCGTCACTAAAAACAAAGTGTTTTTAAATGTTGAGAGAATAGAGAACGAAATAAATTATTCTCTTTTCAGTTTCACGTTTTTAAACATGGCAGAGAACCTAGTTACACTTGTTATTCACTCTCCGTCTGAATTCGAGTCATGGCGTGGTGAAGGCGGAACTTAACGCCGCATTGTTGGTGGTTTGATACAACCTAGTGTCCAGGTACTCTGTTCTCCATTGTTTTCCATATTTTTAAATATTGCTTGATATGTGGCGATACTCAACATCTCATTTGGTCTTACTAGACCACGCATTAAAATAAATAAAAATTAAAGCACACGTACAGGCGAGAATCAATCCTATAACTATTTTGCTCACACTCAGCCCATCACGTCACAACGACTTTTACTATAGTACATAAAGAAGTAGATATTAACATTAAATATATATATTTTTATAAATGTAAATAGTCGCACGTCTCTTACCTGTTCGTAAAACATCTGCGTGTTGAGTATTTCATACAAATCCAATTATTTGAATGCATTTCACGCGACGTCGAACACGTTTCGCACAAGAGAGTTATAGTTACATTAAATTTTATATATTAAAATTATCGTAATATTTTTAAGATATATCGAAAATCTTTATTGACTTAACACATATACACATATGAATATATAGTACATATATACAAAAATAGCAATTTAAAAAAAAAATGTTTCTATCTGTTTAATCAGGCTTAAATTGGCAGATTGAGGATGTAATAAGAAGTAACTTAGACTACTATTTTGAAGTATTATATTTCTTTTTGCAAAATTCCTCGCCAACGAAGACGGCTTGAATTAATACAATTTTATTTTCATCTATTTTTCTCTTTCAGATCAATATAATTGTAATGATCTTTTTATATTTTCAAATTTATCAAATTTGTTTAAATATATATAAAAAATCTCCAAAATATATATATTTTTTTTAATTTTTGTGTCTGTTGTGATATAATTGTATTGATAAAAGAAAATTCCTTTCTCCCCCTCTGTAACATAGTGTCTATTATACTCCGATCATCACTCTGCCCTAATTGGAGATCTTGCTTGTTGGCGTATTTAAAATCCTCGTTTTATCTTCTAACCAGACTAAAGATACAAAAATAACTAAATTATTATCATTTCACCAAACGGAAATCGAACCCACAACCATAGCGTTTACAATCCTACATTTAAAATCAAATCCTTAAACACAATGTATGTAGATTATAACTCTATTCCGCGCTATATATAATAGTAATAGCGTTAGTTCAGAACTACCGCAGAATAAGTCCATCGCAGTCAGTGCTAACGAATTTATGGCTACAACGGACAAAAGAGTTGTACCTAACTCCTCTCCTCGCTCTAATGTGACTTCGCGGGAATTTGTGAATCCGTTCTTTTTACATTTTGTTATAAGTGCTTTGGAGATTCATCTTAAACGTCCTTTCCGTAATGCGAGGAAGAAGATTTTCTTTTTATTTCTTGAAAAATTTTATATTAGTGCCCTAATTTCGTGGTGGTGGTGAACGGAGTGTCCTGAATATGTAGATATAAAATTTATTTCTAAGTACGATTAAAAATAAGCGTCATTTTGTTATAATTAAAATCTAAGAAATGATTTCTATAAAAAAAAATCTATAACAGATTGGCAAGCGTAAAGTCGTCATATAAACGACGCAGGTATATCCTATATCGTATATTGGATAGAATTAAGCCGTCGCGGCGAAGTGGGACAGCGCCTGACTGCCAAATAGTTTGCAGAGAGACGCAGCAAGGAGATCAGTTGTGGGTCCCATTCCACCGGGAAAATGCGTGTAGCTGTCATGTTAACTGTTTCATTAAAATCCCAGTCAGACGAGTGTATATGCGATAGTTATATTTAAATTATTTCCATTTTTCTGCTCTGGTGAAAAATAATTTGAGACGTTGAGTTCCACCAGTATACATACAATGTCTTGAATTTAAGCGGAAAATAGATAACGTAGAGATACTAGGTTCTATTTGACTATTCTGCTATGAGGGAAAGTAGGTGAAAGTGAGATAAAAACTAAGAATTCGTTATTTCTCAACAAAAAACACTACAGACAAATACTTGTCGACTTGAGAGCTTCTCCTTTGTAATTACAAACTCCTGAAGTGAAAGCTACGTCCGAGCTTTCTTAAGATCCTAAACCAATACTGACTGCGTTACTTTATTCTCTTGTAAAGTTTAATATCTGCGAATGTACTTAGAGATTGGAGATAACTTTTGAATTATATTGTATAGTGAAATGTATCAATTTAAATATAAGGCCGTTTTGAACCAGTGTAATAGCATCGATTTGTAAATGCGATGGTTGTGGATTCGATTCCCCCTCGGGGGAGTTAGTATTATATATAATTATGTTTATATAGCATAGTAGCTACATACTTTTTCTTGTGTAGCGAGAAGTTACAAATAACCTAAAGTTAAGATATTTTGCTGTTTACTTTCCATCCAAAATCGGGTCGTACGTCATGCTTTGTCCTGCTAGGATGAATAAATAAAATACATTTTAAATAATTTTAAATATAGTTCCCGAGTGGGGGATCGAACCCACAACCATAGGGCTTACAGTCGTACGCTGTCCCACTGCGCTACCAAAAGCTCGAGTATTTTATTATAATTATAAGATTCTTTCTACCTACATTTGCTATATACAAAGGACAAAAAAGATATTTTTAATAAATCAAAAATCAAAACAAAGAACTTCAATTACATTTCTTCCGGTTTGCAAAATCCGAAAACTAATAGTAACGCGGCTTAACTAAATCACTAAGTCCACGTAAGAGGTGAAGTTTTGTGAATTTTGGTTCCTGACTGTAAACAGAATTATGCAACGAATGTTGACTTAGGACGAGGTAAGGCCTCGCCTCGGCCGAGTGTCCCTGCGACACGACTGTACCTCCATGGTACAGTGTTTATGAAATGCTCTTACAAGATTACTTCCCTATATCCTACTTTAAAACTGTAAGGGGCGTTAGAAATAAAACATTTTAGGCTATTGACAATACATAGCTGGATAGGCTCTGCCTATCTAACAAGACAAAAACGTGGCGCTTATATATATAGTTAACACTTTATGTTTCACATAATGAAATGAAAATGTAACAATTTTACATATAATTCAATATAAATATTTTGGACGTAATTAGGTTTAAGTCTACATTGTCTTTCATAAAATATATACGGTATTAAATTATATACTTCCCAATCTCCCCACTTAACAATTTATTTACCTACTTGCCTCCTTACTTCATTATCACTATACCGTACTCCACTTCCGTACTCCTATCCCTACTTGCAAATAGCGCTACTTTTTCCTCATTTTAACTATTTATTTATACATATGCTTTCCGAAATTATGTTTCTATACTTAATTATATATCGATCTACTTTAGTGTCTTATCTCTATACTGTGTGTACTCCACCAGTTATACCAGTCTCCTAAATATTTCCCAACTTAAATATCTCAGTACTTTCGTGCTTCCTCATATTTATACTATCTCCACTAAACTCCCCCTCCCTGCCATCTAACAAGCAACTTACTATAACCGACTAACAAGTGCTCAGGCACAGTTAATCCGTTACTACGTGCAATATAAATTGCAATTCGTCTATTGTTTAGAGGAAACTCAAAGGTTTATTAGAGTGTTAATAAAATGAGCACCAGCACTCGCCGCGCCGGCTCGCTGTATGGATGTATTGTATTCCTAGAAGTATAGAAGTATAGTAGTATAGTATTGTTGGCAACTTTATGCGGAATCTGATGCAAGTTGCTATTCCAAATTCTATGTCTGTTTGAACAAAGGGAGCGCGTAGTTTGTTGAAATGTGTACCGTCTTTTAGTGTCACGTAGTTTGTTCCTATAATGTATATGGAAATTGGTATAAGTTTTAATTGTATTTGAATATTTATTTGCTGAAATTTGGGAAGTGATCCGTTTCAATCGTTATACGAAAAACAATTGCTGTAGCACTATTAAGTAGAAAAATCTTTTTTATATTTACATAATTGTTATTAGAATTTTTTAATAAAACACATCTTTGTGAAAACCCAAAATCTACAATTTCCAAGGAATTTGTATCAGCAATGTATATCGATAATAACTATCATCGAGCAGCGTCTGGCTGTGGACCTTATATTGTGAGTTCGATTCCCACTCGAAACACCATGCCTTGTGCTAGAGTGGAAAAATGAACATATTTTAAAGTTGGGAATGGAGTGTCTTAACACTAGGTTCCCTCTGCCTACCCTGCTGTGTGCGGGATACAGTATAACAGTTCAATGTATATCCTTAGCTTAAAGTATGACTAAGCTTGTATATTTGTCTTAATCTCATATTCTTTTTTCTTTTAGCTTTACGTTTTATCCCCCGTTTTATCAACTAAAAAAATAACTAATAAAACATCTATAATCTATATAAATAAAAAATATAAGTATATGTTTATAGCATTAAAGTAACTGATTTTTACTAAATGCATTTTATGTATATATACATAGTACATATCTCAAAATGTTTGTTCTATATGTACTCGAATGTTCGTTTCGGGTACCGGTTTTGGATCGGTTGGACCAATTTTGAGGGAATTTTACTGGTACACAGCTGTGGTAATGTAAATTAGCTTAGGCTACTTTTATATTAGACATAACTTTTTTGTTAAACGCCATATGGACCAATCCGCGGGCACAGCTCGTGTTTAATATCGGCTTAGCATTTCAATATAAAAAAGTCTATGAAAAAATATGCTAAATCTACGAATCTGTGTTCACTGATTACTTGCTGTAAAGTAAGCATTGGTTTTTCTCAAAACATATTTTGAAATAAAAATATACGAGACCTATCCTGTTAAAAATAGTTTTATTTCAAACTGTGTAATAACTGCAAAAATAAAAGATCTTATTATATAAAATCACTGAAACCCTAATCATAAAAAGCACAACATAAACAAGCTACAGATAACAACCATGTAATTGGAAAGTAATAAGAGCTTGCAGCTTTTACGTGTAAAGCTCAAAAGCGCGCTTAAACGTAAGCGTGTGGAAGTTGAACGTGAATGGAGAGGTCACCTACATACGCGGGGAGCAAGTGTGTACGTAGTCGCTGGGGTCGGCTAACTAAACAATGATAGCTTTTTATATGAATGCTATGGTTTTTAGCTTTACATAGAGTGGGGTCATAGTACTCTATTTTGTAGGGTGAGAAACATAGTGTTAAGACAATCCATTTTTTTTACAATTTACGTAATTTGAAATATTGTGTATTGAATGACTATACTGTATATGGAATGTGACTATACTGTATGTACCATTGCAGCGCAGTGGGACAGTGTCGACAGTAAATGTGATTGGTTGTGGTTTTGATTTTAAATCAGGGAATAATTGTATTTAAATTATTTTCATATATCTACTTTGGTAACAAGACAGCATGATGTTGTTTCTACTCTACGAAAGCGAAGAACGAAATGTCTTGACAACTCTGCTATATCTATAAATGAATCTCGGAACCATGCACAGACTTTTATGTTATTAGATAGAATTACAGTAGTAGAAGTACAGTCATATAGTATCACATTGCACCACGATTGCAAAATTTTTTATATAAACTACTAGCGACCCGCTCACGGCTTTGATTTGCAACTTCTATCCCTTATTTGAAGCCCTTTTAAGATTCTTGGAATTTTCTATTGAATCATGAAGAGTGTAGCTTTCTAGTGGTAAATGAATTTTCATGACCGGTCCAGTATTCCCAAAGATTACCCCTTACAAACAAAATTACCTCTTTATTATATTAGTATAGATAAATATAGGTACATAATACGGCTATATACTACAGTATACTTTGCGTATCAAACTTATAAAAATCTAATAGCTGCTTAAAGCATAGACATAGCTTCTTTGTATTATCACGAACTCGCGTTCCTGCAATTGACGTGTGTTAAAATTGTTATAAAGCAAAGTTTGTAATAAAAGTTCCTTGTTTGTTTTTCCTAGTCTTGCTTCAAAGTTTAATTCTAAAGATTATTTTTTACTAAGATAGACAGAGAAAGCATAGTGCCATGTCACTCAGTTTTCGATTTTCCCTTCGAAATTATGACCTTGTACTAAGTGGCGAATGTCAACGCCACACTTTTACTTAGGTATCAGAGAAATTAAAATTTTAAACCCCGAGTCGAACTTTATTCAAATCTTTAAATGAGGAATCAAAATCATATTTTATGAAAAAAAAATAGAGTCAAATAATGTAAGCAAATATCGAACCCACAACCATTGCGTTTACAGTCACATCCTGTCCCATTGCAAAATGATAGCTCTAGCAAAATAATTCAGAAACTAATTCCCCCCTAATAAAGGCCACACATTCACTACAAGTCGACAAGTCATTGGAAGGAAAGCATAAATTACCAAGTTATAAATCCCCGTCGACAGCTGTAAAAGCCAGTATTAATGCGTACAGCGTTGATTTATGCACCTTACACTACTGACGCCGCACGAGGCCGAGATGAGAAGCGAGAACTACAACTTATATCTATTTCAGTATGAAACTATTGTGTTTAGAGTTAAATATATGTATAGCTTGTATATTAACGTTAACTGGTACATTTTATATGTTGTTATATTGTAATAAACAAAAATACCGTGATTGTTTTCACTTAGTTTAAATGTATACTCGTTATTGGAAGAGATCGTTGTCCGAATTTTACCTGAGGGAATATCATTATAAAGTTTATGATATTTAACTTTGTTTTACTTGCTTTATCCAAAATCAACCCCTAGAGATTACTTATTAGCTTCACAATTTTTTTGCATAGCAAGATGATGTTAAGGGAGAGAACCTAATGTTAAGGCACTACCTACTTTCGTTCGAAATTTAGAAATTGCGTGTTGTTTAGCTGCGCTTTGTCTTACACTAGGGTGGAATAATGAAAATAATATATTATTATTGCCGCAAGTAGGAATCGAACCTATAACCA
The DNA here is from genome assembly GCA_019049465.1 of Dryas iulia moderata. Lineage (NCBI taxonomy): Eukaryota > Metazoa > Arthropoda > Insecta > Lepidoptera > Nymphalidae > Dryas > Dryas iulia. The sequence continues at coordinate 215,283 of CM032435.1, forward strand.
TCACGGTTACGGTTAGACACTGTCACACTGTACCATGATAGCCTCAAATATATTAAACAAATTATTTAGCTGTTTAATACATTTTAAATTTTATTTTGTGGCTAGTCGTGGCCCAGTGGCACAAGCGTGTGACTGTAAACGACTGGTTGTGGGTTCGATTCCCACTCGAGAAGTGGAAATATTTAATATTTCCATTTTCTTCGCTCTGGTGTCGAGGTAAAGCGCGGCGTTAAGTTCCGCCACTTAACACGCAATGCCTCCGAATTCGGCGGAAAGTGAGGAACGGAGTGTCTTAACACTAGGTTCCCTCTGCCTACCCAGCCGTGGGCGGAATACAGTGTAAAGCTAAAAAAAATAATATATATAGGTCAAATGATTAAATGTATATTTTTTGGTATTAATACAAAGCGCAGTGTTAAGTTCCGGCACTCAACACACAATGTCTCGATTCCAGGCGGTAAGTAAGAAACAGAATGTTTGGACAAGGCATAAATACACTAGCTGTTATTTTAAAACTAAATTTTCACATTATTTTAAGTTCATGCATACAAAGTTTCCATATTCAATGTAGTGTATAAAATAAGAATATATACTTTAAATAAGCAAACAACAAAAGATATTTCTTAAGGAAGCCAAAAATTTTTCATTACTGATAAAAAAATATAAAATATTGTTGGAGAATACGTTACGTACAAAAATTTCAGTACACAAGAGGCAAGTTTTAATAATGTAGCAAAGTTTTAATTAAAGTTCAAGACGCGTAGCCTCTAACCGGCCAAGCGTAGAATAGTTGTAATAAACAAAAATTTCCAAGCTTATTGCAAAAGTTCCTGTTTTAAAACACGCGTGTAAACTATAGCTCGTAGTGTCTAATGAACCGGAACATATTTTTTTTATCGTCATGTTTTCGAAAGCATCTTCACATAGTATAAAGTCGCTTCTAGCATCTGTCTGTATGTATATATACTTAGATCTTTAAAACTACGAAACGGATTTTGATGTGGTTTCTTTTAATATATTAGAATGATTCAAAAGGAAGGTATAAAATATGCATAATATGTTTCTAATGAGATGTTGGCGCGGCGGTGCGTGTCACTGGTCTCCTTCATATAGTAGGGTAGGCAGAGGGAACCTAGTGTTATGATACCTTGTTCTCTACTTTCAAACATTTTTTATCTACTAAAAGATCTTGGCCTATCTAGAACTAGCTTTAAAATAAAAAAATAATTAATAATACCTTTTTGTACTTTCATTTCACATACATTAGACACCACCGAAGTGCAGTGAGATAGCATTTGAGTGTAATCGTGATTTGTTGTAGATTCGATTTCCACGCAAAAAGATGGTCTTAAATTGATTATTTTTATATCTTAAGATTATGATTTTACTATTTTCGTAACTTAACGCGTAATGGCTCGGGTCGCGAGTGGAGAACAGAGTGTCTTGACACCAGTTTCTCTGTGACTACTCTCCTGTGAGAAATAAGAAGTTTGAAATGTAAATGGTGGCAATAGTACATAATAAGCACAATATAATAAATAAGTAATAAATAAATAAAATAATAAAAAGCCTAATTATCAACTCTTAATAGCTTAAAAAAGCTCTGCAAAAAAGTATCATCGAAATCATTAAAAAACACATTCACTATATTCATATAATATTTCGTGGAAGTAATAAAAGAATAAATTGTATATATTTTTTCATTTGCCTCATTTAAAAGCTGTACGAGCGGAAATTTGTCATCACTAACAAGAAGCAATCAGAGTGTACTGAAAAGTTGTCAGAAATACGAGTTGAAATTTCGATAGCTGTGATTTCAATATAAATGACGAATACAGTGAATAATGACGTTTTGGTTTTAATCGTTACTTAAATCCGTCGTTATTATCATATGTAATAAACAGACAAAGATAATGTTGCGACTAACATCTCTCTGCTCTCTATTTTATTCGTAATTATTTCCTAGAACTTCACACCAAGTGTCAAGTCATTCTGGCCTTTTAAGAGTAATTGTATCTTGTTATGATGGAACACATTGTTATTGTTGTTGTTTTGCAAGTGCGGGAAGACGATAATAATTTAAACAATTATAATCTTTTAAAGTCTAATCATGAATATTTCATTTATTATTCAAAACAAGAACCTCTTTTTCAGCCGAATCAGACAAAACTAAAATACTTTAATATAACGACATTGTATCGAATTTAGGCAAAAGTGGAAAACATAGTGTCTTGACACTAGGTTCGTACGGCTGGACACAAAACGTCTGGTTCAATTCAAGAATATCAGTTAAAATATCTTAATAGGTTTTATTAATAATTATAACATTAATACATTGCAATGCTTATCATGTAGAACACCATATAAGCCAAAGGAATCGATACCCCGCTACGCCGTAGCACCGGTCCCGCGGGAGCTACGCCGTAGCTACGTACGTCTACGCCAGCAATTTACGTGCTACGAAATAACATTTGTATAGTTTCATGAGATTCAGTTCGTGTTCCGCGATTGCAATTTTTATTCTGTTATAGCATCAAAGGATTTGTTTTTACTAACTTTGTAGATAGGATGATTCAGAATTTCCTTATATGGAAAAGCAGGTTTAGTTCTTCTAAAAGAAGCCAAGAGAATCTTGTAGAAATTTTACGCTTGATGTAATTGAGTAAAAGAACGACTTACGTTTTTCTCCATAGGACGGTAGTCAGAGAGAGCCTCATGTCCAAGACACTCTTTTTCCACCTGAAATTGAGACATATCTTGTTAAATGGAGGAACTCAACGCCACGCTTTGGTTTACTATCAGCGGATACATGAAAATAAAAATAATATAAAATCTTTCCCCCGAGAGGGAATCCACAACCATCTCGTTTTGCAGTCAGTCACTGTTCTACTACGCCACGACTGCCTCAAAGTGGATAAAAGAAAGAGCTAAATAAGGTTTTAACGAATTACTTTTGGGATTTAACAACTTAATGACAAGAGAAGAGCTAGTTACACAAATTATTTATTTTTATTCAAAGTAATATAATAAGTATAGTAATAAAATAAGTAGAATATACATATTTAATCAAATATTTTTAATACAATAAAAAAATATTTAAAGAAATGATTTTTTACTTGGCCAGTCGTGGCGCAGTGGCACAAGCGTGTGACTGTAAACGACTGGTTATAGGTTCGATTCCCACTCGAGAAGTGGAAATATTTAATATTTCCATTTTCTTCGCTCTGGTGTCGAGGTAAAGCGCGGCGTTAAGTTCCGCCACTTAACACGCAATGCCTCCGAATTCGGTGGAAAGTGGAGAACGGAGTATCTTAATACTAGGTTCCCCTGCTGTGTGCGGGATACAGCGTGAAGCTAAAAAAAAAAATTACTTACCTATTATTTGTTGTCATTAAATGTATTCAATAATAATTAATCAGATATTTTCGATTGATAATGCTATCATAGCGTAGTGGAACAGCGTGAGTTTTACGATTTCCACAAATTTCAAAATGAAATGTTGTAAATCAACGACACCAGATACCAAGAGATAATCATTTTATTTTACAAAATTAGGTACTTGTACTAAGACAGTATACGAATCAAGAAAACACGATCGATGTGTATACGATTCCAACTTGTAGGAATGATTATATTTAAATTATTTTAATTTTCTCGGTTTCTCCGACAACGGTGATTACTAATACCTATTCTCTCTAATTTATGGATGAAATAGTGAAGATATAGCCATTTAAAAGTTATTATTTTAGTATAAACGTGCAATTTTTCATCTAACAGCCCTCCCTCAGTCACGTCGCGTACTAACATTCCCTGCATAATGTAGCGCTATTTACACGCGCGGAGGAATGAGGCCTCGCTTGTGTTGCATCTGATGTTACACAATTTACAATTTTTACATTATAAATGAAAGTAAATTATATGGAGGATATTAACAGAATGAACCATTTTTATAATTAATAGTCATAAATGCATTTTCTCTGTATTAATTAAATATAATAGCTATAAATTTATCACTAAAAGTTAAGGAAATTCACTTAAAAGGGTATATTTTTCAGTAAAAATTACCAATTTCTACAATTTCTATGTATTTACAATCTAAGAGATTGAACGAAACTATATAAGCGAAATTAATAATAAAAGTATTTCTGTTCTTCTTTCCAGCTATATTTATACTACGTATGTGTTTTAATATCATATTCCATTCAATTACTTTGTGAATGAAAATGAGAATACTAAATTGATTTAATTTATAAAATTTTAATCGAGAAGGTTTATTTTTAGTTCTTTGTAGCGCAGGGAGAGAGTGTTTTATTATAACTGCGATGATTGTGATGATTCGATCTTTCTTAAAATTTCTTTTTCGTTCTGGTAACATAAAATGCCGTTTTTAGTTGTACCAATAAGCACACAATATTGTAAATTCGCGTGGAAAACGTGGAAAGGTGTCAAACCACTGTGATTTTGTATGCTATGCGGGAAAAAGCATGTAGATTTTTAAGCACATTTCTCCTTATACCACTTATATTTTGCAAGGAACGTTAAAGCTATTTAATGATAAGGCAAAATCTTAGTTTTCACTTCCCACCGATCTTAGAGATCGATTATCGAAGAATCAATCATATTCCTAAAGTAAGTAAAGATATGTTTCATTAACATTAATATAAAATTAAAAAAAATCTAACGTTTCCATAGTGAAATCTAATAACCTCGGTCACTACTCCTAACTATTTAAAGTTCCGCTCTGAATGTGCGTTTCTCCCTCGGATATGAAACTGGCGGGAGTCCAAGCAGTCCGGAAACACCTCGTCCCACTGTTTACCAGTTGGTTACTCGTTATTATTTAGCAAACATTTTAACTTGTGTATTACCTTATCATTGAATATAAGGAAAATATTAATGTTTTTATTATTTTTGAAGTATTACTGTCGTATTTTTTAACTTGCTTGCTTGTTTCCACTTAGCACACTGTAAAAGAAAACCTAGTGTTGAGACACTCAGCTCTCCAAGCACCACCCAAATTTGTTATACTGTTTGTTCAGTGATAGAACTCAAGCCACGCATTGTCTTGTTCACCGGAGCAGCGAAATGAAAATAACTAAAAATGAAATAAGTGACCAAATGAATTATCGAATATAAAGAATCATTTAACCAAGTAAAAGTCGAACCATAGCCAATAGCGTTTACAGTTAGATGCTGTCCTATTGTCGTTTACGAATAGAGGTTGAACCAATTTTGATCCAAACCTCTATTCGTAACGATTCGATTATTCATGCGTACGTTTCTATTATTTATGCAGACAAACGATTAGCAAGAGAGAATTCATTTAACATTTTAAATATTTTTTAAGTATTCCTCACTTACGATACACTTTCAAGATAAGTAAGCAATGATTATAATATTTTCCTATCAAGATTAGTTCTCTCCTATCAAAATTAATTCAATTATGGCTAACGACAAAAACTTAAGCTGATTTTTGTCGTTATCTTCTGTCTACATCTCTCCCTTATTTGCATAATAGTCAGACTCAGTATTAAGGCACTCGATTCTCCACTTTTCAGTATTGGACGAGAAAACCTAACGTCAGATTGTATGTGACCGAGCATGGAAAACGAATCTTTTTTAAAAACCAAACTTGTGTTCGAAGCGAACAAATCTGGTGGTCATATCTACTATTTTTTTCAAATAGAAGAACTAAAGAAATGAACGCGGTGTATCGCAAAATACGAATATTGAGAAAACTGAGGTTGAGGTTTTGCAACACATTTTAAAACAGCGTTGAAATCATAACACTTGTCAACTGTTTCACGGTGGGTTTTCGAATATTAAAAGTATTACTGAAAAGTTAGTACAATGTCAGATTTTTATCCTTATTTATTGGGATCACATATAATTTACAGATTAGTCGCTTCAGTTCTTATGCTTCTGTCAACTTTTTGTCAAAATATATGTTAAGGAAGCTTGTCATTGTTTGTTTTTTCGTTATTTTATGTGAAATCTAGTTTAAAATCAAACAGTTATAATCATTAAAAAACAAATAGTTATGAAGTTAGAAACACAAATAGTTATAATCATTCCCCTTAGTTTCCTACTACTCAAACCGTTATATTTTAGATAAAAATATCCCATCTATAATTAAAATTGTTATAAAAAACTATTTAAGTACTAGTGAGTTACAATTTCAAAGATATATCAACATTATGAACTGTAGCAGAGATACATTAGTATTTAAACTGTATATAAAACGATGTGAGGTATAGGGGGGTACGGGGAGTTAAACAAAGGTAAAAATTATACTCAAATATACTAAAATATTATATAACAGAACCCACACACGCGCCTACGCTTATAATTACATACTGTCCCACTGCGCCACGACGCCCTTAAAAGTTAAGCCGCTTTACACAAAACACAAAAATATTGTTTTATTTAATAACATAATACCTTTATTCAATAAAAGAACAAAATTAAATAAACAGTTGTTATAACTGCATTTAATTTGAAGTTCCCCCGCGATCGTTCGCTCTGCATATGAAACTGGCAGGATTCCAAACGGTCGGGGAACACCTCGTGTCTGCTTACAAGTTGCTTCGCGTAATTATCTGATAACCGTTTCAAACTCGGATATATCGTGCAAGTAACTTTGTGTTATGATGCTGTTTGCGGACAGGATGTGAGTTTTATGATTAGTTCTCTCGTATTATGGTACTAGAAGAAATTGTGGCGCAGTGAGTCAGCGTTGACTTAAACAGGATTGGTTATGGGTTTGATTTCTAGTCGAGGAAAGTTTTTTTTAAGTTCATGCTTTTCCCGAATACCAAAGTAGTCAGGAGAAAAAGCTTAGTGTCATCACACGCGGTTATCCACTTTCTACTTGAAAAAACGTTCAACTGTTTTTTTTAATATTTATATAACTATTTTAGTCTCTAGCAATACGTATATAGAATTTATTTAATTAAATTGAATTTTGAAGTCTCATAAAGATACACGTTTACACTAATAGGTCATTTTGACAATATTATAATTTTATTATAATAGCTACTACGAATTTTATTGTTAGCATCCTCTGTGAAAAGTTTTATTACAAACTTTTCTACAAAAATATCAATAAAAAGAGCTTTTAAATAGAATTCCACATTATTCTAAAATATTATTAGCGTTTATAATGAGCAAATTATCCTATTTCTAAAATTCTAAAAAAATATCTAGCGTCTAAGTGAAACCGTGATGAACGTGGATTCAATTCCCTTTTATTTCTCCACACTCCGCACAAGACAGAATGCGGAGTTAAGTTCCATCACTCTATATAAAACTTTCCAAAATTGGACAAAATATATAGAATTGAACAATAATTTCTTTCTTACTACGTTGCTTTGTAAGATAATGCGTAATACTGCATAAAGTGTAGTGCGTGACAAAAGTTAAAATTACTTGCGAAAAATCTGTGCATTGCAGAATTCCCGAATTGTATCCCCTAAGGGAGAAGCGAAGCTGTCCAAATTTACTATCTAAAAAAAAGAAGTCTCGAACAAGTGAAGGTGATATTTCGTAAAATTTGTATTCCCGGAATGTTGAGCTAAAAGTTTTACTTAAATATGTGTGATTACTGACTTTAATTATGATTGGTTGTGGGTTCAATTCCCACTCGGTGCATTTCTGACCATTTGATTTGATAAAGTGCAGAGTTAAGCTCCACTAACTAACACTAGATTCACTCAAGCTAAAAGTATTAAAATAAAAGAAAAAAAAAGAAAAAGACCCAATAAAGTAACTTACAGCAAAGAATATTGAATACCAATTTAAAAATGCGTTTTAAATTCATTGTTAAAATCATACAATTACCTTAATTACACGGTGAGGAGGAGAGCAGAGGGAGGAGAGGGAACTCGCGAGGAGCGCTGTAATGAAGTCCGCTCGTTAGGTAAAGTGACGGTTCAGACACGCCGCGCGGGTACCTGCTGTTATATACTTGATTAACTCATATTATATGTATTTTTAAATAAATGTTATCTTTTTATTATAGTACGAGTATCAATACATGTAAGGATATATACATTGAAGAACGTGATGGTGCAGTGGAATAGCGTCTGCTGTCAGCGCGATTGGTTGGGAGTTCGATTTCCCCTCAGGTGAGATAACAAAGCCGCGTTTTGTAGTCTTATAACTATCTTTTGACCCGATTGCAGGCGGAAGACGTAGAAAAGAGGATCTTGACAATAAATTCACTCGAATTATCTTACTATGGAAAAAATATGTGAAGTTGAATGTGAAATACAAAATATACGTGACATGGCGTGGAACGTTATTGGCGGAAAGTATTTTTGACTTCACTGTTGTACGAGAAAAGGATTGCGTGACGCCAAAAAGATAGAAATAAAATTAATAAAATATTGTTTGTTTATAGAAATGTTGATGAAAATATTTAAAATTTGGTTTATGTGGACATTTACATACATTTTTAATATCAGATTCAGTATCATATAATATTTGGAGCTGAGCAGTTAAAAGCTTGAGTGTTTTGCAAAAAACAATATTTCTTTAAATTTAACCCAAACCATAGTTATCTAATTCTTGCGGTGAATGCGCGAGCGGGCCGCAAGTTACGAGAAAGATATTTAGCAGCCACACGATATTAAGTAATATTATTTTAGTCAGCAGTATACATATCAAAGTTTTCAATGACACATCCATATTGATTGTCGTCTCCTCTTTACAAACAGACACGCTAGAGCAGTACCAGCTCATCCGCGGCTTATGTAAATCGCGTTTGTTCGCGTCACTCGCGCGTTTGTAACCATAGCTCTTACGTTTTACGGGAAATACTCTTTTTATTCACTTCCGGTTTTTTTTTTGGAACTTTTCTATGGCTTAGTGTAGGTTTTGATTTTGATGTCTTAAAGTTGTTTTAAAGCCATGCTTGTGGTAGGATAAATACTTTGTATGGTAATTTGCGGAACTTAACGCTGCGTTTTGTGCGTTTGCTGCGTGAGGAAAATGGCAAAGAGCAAGAAAAGAGAAACGAGCGAAAAAATTAAATTGATTCGAATATACGTTATATGAATCCTTTGATGAAGATTTAAACCCACAACCATAGTTCCAATGAGATTCGCCACAGTTATTTTCAATATTTTTTTGAGAATAATTATTGGATACAAATATGTATATTATGTAAAAAATAAATTAAAGATATTTCTATTTTCTTTCATATAAAAATGATCCCATCGCGGTTCAATGCCACAGCGTTTGAATATAAACGAGATGGCTGTGGATTCGAATTCCTCTCGGGAGAACCATTATATATTCAAATTATTTCTGCACTCTAGTGGCTAGACAAAGCCCAGCGACGTTGAGTTCCGCAACTTAACTCGAAATGCCTACAAAAATTCAGCGTAAAGCGGGGAACGGAGTGTCTTAACACTAGGTTCCTTCTGCCTACCCTGCTGGGAAGGCAGAAGGAACATAGGGGATACAGGGAAGCTTAAAAAAGAGTTCTACGTCATAATTTTAAAAAGTTGTAAAAAGACATTTGTATGTTCAAATTTACTACCCCATTAAAAGTTTTATAAATTATAGCACGCTTTAGGATTCAAATGGTTCTCCAGTCTATTACAAAGGTTTTATTGTCACTACTAAATCTGTAAAATATTGATTAGAACAAAAATAAGTACTTACCGCTGAACTTTTTGCGCCAGTTGTTCACATCCCACTTCATTCCACTTTATACCTGAGATACAGAACAATAAATTAGAAATATATAAAACTAGCATAATAAATAGGGCCAGTCGTAAAGTGGGTAACACAGTGTGTTAACACTAGGTTCCCTTTGCATACCCGCGGGATATCCCTACTACTGCGGGACACAGCGTGAAACTAATACAATAAACATTATACACGTCTGAAAGAGAACATACAATTACATTCCAGCTTCACGCCTTTTGCCGTATAGCAGCGAAGTTTATTGAAAAGATATTCTGTTCTCTGCTTATGAAACGTGGGATATAATTTGTTGAGAAGTAACGGAACTCAACGCTACATTATGTCTTGTAATAACAGAAAATTGTAACCTACCGTTAAGACATTACGTTGAAAGGGAACATGAAATCGAGGCACTGCGAGTTGAGTGGCGGAACCCTACGCCGTGATCTGTCTTAGGTGCCAGATCTGAAAAATTAAAATAATTATTTATTACCTCGAATGATTATTGAACCCATAACCATCGTGCTTGCAGCACACATTGTGCCACTGTGCCACGATGTCACATAAGGAATGCATAAAAATAAAAAAAATAACACTTTTAAATAAAACAAGTTTATCACCGATATTGAACACAGCGCCATTTATTATAGTATAAAATATGAAAGTTTTCAATAAAACCCGTTAGTAGAGAGTTAAGCATTAAGTGATTGGAATCCATCGACGTTATATTTGTGACGTCACGTCGCTTTCTTTACAGAATAATTTACAAATGCGAATATTTCATCTCCACTGCAATATTACGAGTATAAAGAAAATACGCAACTCTCGCATATAGCGCAATGGGCGGAGAAAATGTAGACTTCATATACTCCATTTTCTATATTCTGCTCAATTCAAAGATATTGCTAGTAGCATGGTAGCAGGTAATGCTACATTTTATGTAGTAGTCAGAGGTGTCAAGGCACTCTGCTCTCTACTTTGATCACGTTTTGTCTTAGACACCCGAAGTCACTGTTACGTACCAGGAATAAAAATAACTTAATTATAATCGTTAATTCAAATGGGAACTGAACCTATAACCAATCACGTTTACAGTCGATCGCTGTCTTAATATGATGACGTAATTAAACTAACAAAGATAGATGAGAAACAAATAAATCTTGAATAAGAATCGAACCGGAACTCATCACGTATATTATAAGATACTACTCAAGTACGCTATGCAGCTTAATGTTTTATCCCGCATAGCAAGACTGACTGCCTTGTTGAGAAGCTAGTGTTAAGACACTCCGTTCTCCGTTTTCCGTCTGAAATCGAAGTTAAGTGGCGGAACTTAATGCCGTTCTTTGTTCAAATATGCTATAATATGAATAAACAATAGACGATTCGAGAGATTTTTAAAAGTATTTGCGTACTAATGCTATAATAATGTAGGTATTTGTATCGTAGCGTAGTGCTAGTTGGGAGATTTAATTTAATAATTAATTTTCTATATAAAAAGCTCACAATATTTTAATAATATTTTAAAGTTTTTATAATTAAATATGTTTGAATATAAATATATTCAAATTTATAATATCTTGTGAAATGAGAGGCTATTTTAAGTTCAACGGGACTGCGGTACTGTGAATATGATAGGGCGTGGTTTCGATTTCCACTCGGAGATGGCAAAGTCAAAGCATAAATAATAAATATCGTGTAGTATCGAAAATCATAATATCGAAAATGATGAAAAATCATAAATATCCTTTACTAAATCTAAGATTTTGTTCAAAAAGTACAATTTCTTAATGAAAACACAATCTTTCATTTAATCTCCGTAAATATAAAGCTTGAAAGTTGTGTTAATCACAGCTACTGTCACGCACACGACACGGTACTTAGTTGCTTCGCAAAGAAAAGGACACTTTATTATGTTCAGTATTATATAATAGATCAACTTTAATTTTTACATATATTAAGTATGTATAAGCCAGTCGTGGCGCAGAGGCGAATTTGACTATAAAACGACTGGCTGTAGGTTCGATTCCCAGTCGAGAAATATTTAATATTTCCATTTTCTTCGCTATGGTTTCAAGGTAAAGAGCGGCGTTAAGTTCCGCCACTTAACACGCAGTGCCTCCGAATTCGGCGGAAAGTGGGAAACGGAGTGTCATAACACTAGATTCCCTACTGCCTACCTTGCTGTGTGATACAGCGCGAAGCTAAAAAAAATGTATGTATTTTTGCCTATTTTATGCACTTTGCAGAGGAGGAACAACAATCACTCTTTTCCCCAGTTTTGGTCAGATGGACGTAATCTAAATAAATTCAACACTTATTCGAACCTTGAAGTATCATCTTCATTTCAATAGGTAAAAATTGAACATCAATACTTTTTATATGAAATAGAAGCTAACGAATAGATAGACAACATTTCCCTTATATTCATTCATTCGTGTATAATATGAAATGAATCCAACATATATAGGTCTTTATGGTGCAGTGGACAGCGTCTAACTGTACTGCCAATTAGTTGAGGATTCGATTCTCACATAAAGATAACGCTATAATTTAAATTAATTTAATATCTCCACTCCGGCGAAGAAGATATAGTGCGGCGTTAATCTCCGCTATTCAATACTCAATGTCTCGAATTCAGGTGGAAAGTGATGAACATAGTCTAGTCTTGTCACAGTCTTGACATTAGATTCTCTGCCTTGCTGTGGGGCAAAAATATGAATCTGAATATCTGAACATATATCGATCTTTACACATAATAATAATAAAATAATCAATATTTAAATAATATATAAACCATCATCTATAATATAAACTTTATAGAAAGAGTATAGCTGTCAAATCGCAGTTGACAGAATCCCGGGATCCGCGGGATATTGAGGAGCTTCTCGCTTTACTATCGGAGCACTGTCTTTTTACTTTACTTCTATTTGCTCCGATAAAATAAGCTTTGACTCGTAGTCTATTTGAATATTTGTGATTTTATTTAACTAACATAGTTTATAAGGAAATATTGTTACTAACCCACTAACAGTCGTGGCACTTGGTGATGTGGCGTCAATTTCCGCCACTGGACACGCAATGCCTCCTGAATTCGGTGGCGCGTGGGGAACGGAGTGTCTTAGCACTATGTGCCCTCTGCCTGCAGTGTGCGGGATACAGCGTGAAGCTGAAAAAACAAACACTTTCTATGGATTAGTCATTCAAAATAAATTCTTTTTATTTTATTTTATTTATTTTCATTAAAAATTCTATTTTTTGTTTATATTTCTGTGTGTGCTAAGTGGGTTCTAATCCGGCATTATGTAAATTAAAAAAGAACTATTTGTGAGTAAAATATTTTAAAAATTGAAAATATTATATTTTGCTTTTAAGTAATAGTGATTTTAATGGTAAGCAACAATTTAGAGAAATCTATACCCATACTTATATTATAAATTCGAAAGTCTGTGTGTTTGTCGGTCATGCTTTCACGGCTAATCTACAGGTGCGATTTGGATGAAATTTAGAATGAAAGTAGTTAATAACCATGGGTCCTAACATAAGCTACTTATCTTTTCAAAAATTAAACGCTAATAAAAATTTATATCAAAAAACTAAACTGACCAATCATAATGAATTTTGGAATAAATATAGTTGATAATCGAAGGTCAAACATAGGCTACTTTATTATTCAAAAATCTACCCCCGAGGGTTGCAACATAAGGAAACAATTAGGCAGTCCACGCGGCGAAGTAGCGAGTGGGCCGCTAGTACATAATAAAGTAGCAGTGTCTGTTTGTAGAATTAAAATAACAAGTTTTTATTAAATATATAAATATGCATACATGATACATATAGAAAAATACTAAAATATTTTTTACAATTTTGTTTGTCTGTTTGATTCGGCTCATCTCTGAAATAACTAGACCGGTTTTGGCAAAGATTTTTGTGGCAGATAGATGTATACATGACAGGTAGGTGTAAGAAGAACTAACTTATACTACATTCATTTGAGAATTATAATTTTTCGTTTGACTCCATACATATTTAGATTCAAATATAAAAAATTCCCAACTGTGAATTGAACCCATAACTCATATCTACAATCACACTCCCACTCCACCAAAACGGTCTAATTATCTAAGACCAATATACTCTATTAGTTGAAAATTATAAAAAATATCGTTAACGGCTACTCGTGAGTGGAATAGAAGCGGCCGCAGTCGTTTGAGACCTATTGAGTGATCAAGATTGATAGAGCGGTCTCGAGCGCCATACATCTTGTAATAATCCATTGAAACATTGCTTTAGTCTGATGAAGTGGGCTGCGAAATTGGATCCAATTCAATTAAATTGTATTGCGATATAGTAATTGAATACAAATATAAATCTTTTGGAGAAATTTTATATAGGTTTATGCTTTAGAGGGGTAGGGAGAGAGACACTAGTGTCAAGACACTCCGTTTTCCACTTTCGAACCGTAATTCAGATTTTGCCTTTTAAGTGCAGTGGGAAGCGTCTGGCTGAAAACTGATTGGTTTTAGGTTCCCAGAAGAATGATTTATTTAAATTATTTTAATTTCTCCGCTTAAAAAAGAAAAAACGTGACGTTATGTTCTGCCACTTTATACTTTATGTCTCGAGTTCAAGTGAATAGGGAAAAATGGAGTTTCTTGACACCGAGTGCGCAAAAGTAAGAAGGAAAAAGGTGAATGAAGGTGAAGTGTGTAAATGCCTGTTTCCAAATAATATTAATTATTCAATTATTATTTACCTAATTAATAATACAAAAGTACAAATTAATAATACTAAATTAAACTTTAGTATAAATACATGATTTTCGGTTACAAAAGATACTATTCTAATTAATCGATTTTTATACGATCAGAATCCTTTAAGTATAAGTATACAAATTTGGGGCCAGTCATGGCGTAGTGGCACAGACGTGTCACTGAAACATCTGGTTGTGGGTTCGATTCCCACTCGAGGAGTGGAAATGTTTAATATTTCCATTTTCTTCGCTCTGGTGTCGAGGCAGAACCGCAATGCCTCCGAATTCGGCGGAAAGTGGGGAACGGAGTGTCTTAACACTAGGTTCCCTCTGCCTACCCTGCTGTGTGCGGGATTCAGCGTGAAGCCTAAAAAAAAGAATAGAATTCATTTTATTTACATGGAAAATTTAATAGAACTTAGAATTCTTTGAATAGTAACAAATAAAAAACGCCTTTACGGTCTACTGTTCTATATAAGTAGACTATCGATTCGATTGATACTCACAGCTCTATATGATGATTTATTGCGTCCGCTATTTGCAGCAACTACCTAACAACGCTGTATAGTGATGATTGGAATGAATGCTGTACACTCGTAATGAGAAAATGTTTACAATGTAACTACTACTAATGTAGACTGAATCTTAAACTTGTTTTTTTTAGCTTCACGTTTAGGTAGGCAGAGGTAACCTAGTGTTAAGACACTCCGTTCCCCACTTTCCGCCGAATTCGGAGGCTTGCGTGTTAAGTGGCGAAACTTAAGGCCGCGCTTTACCTCTACACCAGAAAATGGAAATATAATTTCCACTCCTGTTGTGGGAATCAAACCCACAACCAGTCATTTACAGTCACACGCTTGTGCTACTGAGCCACGACTGGCCACTAAACTTCATAACTTTTGAACACTTAAACTTAATAATTTTTGAATTATCATATTTTTATACATATAAATCTATTTTATATATACCTATGAAACTATTTTTACAAATGAATAAAAGAACAAGATTAAGTGATTTATATGAATATTTTATTATTTTGCGGCACTTACTTCATTCCCCATTTCCCGCCGAATTGTAGAAGCATCGCGTATTAAGTGACGGAACACCATGCCGGCGACACCAGAGGAAAAAAACGAAGTATTAAATCTTTAAATACCTCGAGTGGTAATCAAGCCCAAGTCTCGTTTACAGTCACACTTTTTGCCCACACGCCATGACTGGTCTCTATATTAATACTTGTATATTAAATTATTTATACATACAGCTTTACGCTGTATTCCTTGCGGGGTAGTCAGAGAGAACGGAGCACCAAATGCTACGATCCCTGCATACTTCTTTCGCCTCATCCACTGTTATCACCTCTTCATACACGCCCTCCGGGAGGTGTTCGTGCGCCTTACGTGACCTTCCTCCAGTATCGTCGATACTGTGTTTTCGAAGATCAACCGAGGTTTTTTCCTGCCTCCTAAATTATTTACAATATATATTTATGTTTATAGCTTCACGCTGTATCCCGCACAAAGCAGGGTAGGCAGAAGGAACCTAGTGTTAAGACACTCCGTTCCCTACTTTCCGCCGAATTCCGAGGCGTGTTAAGTGGCGGAACTTAACGCCGCGCTTTACCTCGACACCAGAGCGAAGAAACAGGAAATATTAAATATTTCCACTCCTCGAGCGGGAATCGAACCCACAACCAGTCGCTTTACAGTCACACTTTGTGCCACTGCGCCACGACTGGCCACAATATATTTAAAATTAAAATATTTAAAATATATTAAAAAATAGCTCAACTCATTTATGTTATAATACACATAGCAAAGTATCTTAAGAAACAAGACAAAGAGCGACGTTGTCTCGCAAATCTCGCGTAAGCTGCTTTTCGTCAGCGCCCGTCGCTCTCATTACGGTAATAGCATTGCGTCGGACGCTGAGGTGACGGCGATGGGGGGTTAACTAGAGATATCTTGAAAAACATTATTTTAAATGCTAATAACAATAATAAGTTGTAGTAAGATGGGGCTAGTCGACTGTAAAGCGACTGGTTGTGGTTTCGATTCCCACTCAAGGAGTGGAAATGTTTATATATTCATTTTCTTCGCTCTGATGGAGAGCGAGGCGTTAAGTTCCGTCACTTAACACGCAAAGTCTCCAAAGTCGGCGGAAAATGGGAAACGGAGTGTCTTAACACCAGGTTCCCTCTGCCTACGTAATAATGATGAGTCGTATTACTTCGTGTATAAGAATTTCCCTATAATCAGATATCGTTCATAATTAAATTTGAATACGTCTTTTTAAAAATATTTTTCGATTTCTTAAGTGTGCAGTGTTGATTGATGTTGAATTAAAAAGTCCACTTACTTGAGATATGAAATATATTTCAACACCACTTAAAAAAAGTTAGTTGCACAGATACACATAAATCACATTTAAAGACAACACTAATGTTATTAAAACATTTCACACCACGAATATATAATAAATAAAATATAAAAGACTTAAGAATTACAAGTTAATATTAAAAAAGAAATATATGCGAGCGTATTGAAAGTGAAGTAACGACTGTTAGAATTAGATATCCATCAACAAAGCGGTAGAAAAATATAAAACTACCCGCGAATTTCGATATTGTTTATAAACTAAATGCAAATATTTTTTACTTAAATATATGAATTTAATATTATATTATGTACAGTGTATATACTCGTATGTAGTATGTATGTATTGAAATTATAAGTATATAAGAAATCATAAACGAGAAATAAATTATGTATAATACTTCAGCCTTATCCTAGGGGCCAGTCGTGGCGCAGTGGCACGAATAAGTTTACAGTCGTAAACGACTGGTTGTGGATTCGATTCCCACTTGAAGAGTGGAAATATTTAATATTTCTATTTCTTTCGCTCTGGTATCAGAGGTAAAGTGCGACGCCTACGAATTCGTCGGAAAGTGGGAAACGGAGTGTCTTAACACTAGATTCCCTGCCTACCCTGCTCTGTGCGAGATACAGTGTGAAGGTAAAAAAAACATATTATACTTTAGTGTTATTAATATAGGTACGAATGAAACATACTAAAGAAACAATAATTATACATAATACTTTCCTATACGTGTGTGAATGTTAAAATATGGAATTATGTTTCCCGTGGTCGAGGCCATCTTAGTGCAGTGGAACCGTCTCTGACTGTTTTGAATCTGATTTTTAAATTATTTTATATCTTACTTATAACACATAAAACCTTAAAATTGGGGTTATATTGGAGAATTAAATGTCTTAGTTCGGATATTTTTGCCTACTCAGCTGTATGCGGGAAGTTCGTGATGCTTAAATTTACATTAATTATTAGTCAGAGTAGTAGTGGATTCAAGTTCTGAATGAATGTCACGATCAGGTGTTTTTTAAAAGAAACATAAAAACGCTTCACGCTTATTCCCGCTAAGGTCATTGAGAGAGAACTTAGTGTCAAGACACTCCGTTCTGCACTTGCCCTCCAAAAACGAGACATTGCGTATTAAATAACGAACAAAGGACCAAAACCTTAACGAAACAAAATTTTATTTTACATAATAATACTATAATATTTCCCCTATATTCTCAATACATTAGCTCAGACAGTAACCGGATAACGTAAGATGAATCATTATACAAGTGGAAGTAAAAGTGCGATTATTCGATTTGTCAAGAGTCGATAGCGAGTAGCGACCGGCGCTGAGCGATGGCTGCGACGTGCGACGTGCGACGCTAACGAGATGTAGACTGTGGACGGACGTTTATATGATACGATATTGTGTGGAAGATTTTTTTCAAATTTATAATTATAAGAACGCTTATAGTTTTGTTTTTTGTATTAAAATTGTCTATCATTAACTTTGAAATGGGAGGGATAAGATAATATCTTTATATTGCACTATATTGCAAGGAATATTTTTAGTGAAAATGTTGTTTAATTATGAAATTGAACTTTGAACATTAGAAAGGAATTGAATTAGATAATAAATTAAATATTTCTAAAATGATATTCCCACAATAAGGTTATAATAAACATTAAAATTTGGAAAACGTATAAAATTTACCATAATTTACCACTAAATTTACTAATAAATATTATGTAAATTAGTAGAACAGTCTAAATGTCTTCAACTTCAAGGAAGCGCTTGTGCTCCGACAGACACTTGCAGCCAGCACGGTATCGGCTACACGTGACTCTAACAATGGAAAAATTATCCTTTAGAATACTTGAGCAAAGATTTTTTTTCTAGACCAATAGCAGGTTGTACAGAACACATCTAGTGCTAATAGACTACCTCTTACAAGTGGAAGGAAGAAAAATAGGAAAGTTCTTAAAATTAAGAATATAGGAATCGCTGAGTTTAATACCAATATTTGTCGTACCAAAGCGAAAATAAATGTAACTTTTCTTAAATAAAGCTTAAAAAAAATTAAAAAATAATTTTATATTATTCTTTACCCGATGGTGACTCATTATTATTTTTTCCAAAGCGCGGCGTTAAGTCCCGCCACTTAATACACAGTGTCTCAATTTCCGGCGTAATTCGGAGAACAAAGTGTCTTGGTACTAGGTCCTCCCTGACTACCCTACTTAGCGGGAAAAACATGAAGCTACATCCTTTTTTTGTTATTACAATCGAACCCTCAACCATCGCGTTAATAATGAGTCATTCTCTTAACACACCCTGATACCCTCTTAAGAAATATTCAAAACTAATATTTTATTATAATATTCAGGAAGAGAACGAAACCATAGCGCAAGTGGTGATGGGCGGGACATGTATGCCGAAGAGCTGATGGAAGATGGAGCTGAAAAATTCTAGACAAGAGACCTAGGCAGGGTAAAAGAAATGTGGGACGACCACCAACAAGATGGACCGACGATCTTGTCAAAACGATGGGCCGTCAGTGGATACCCAGCAGTGGGTGAATAAGGGTTGAAAAAGAAGAGAAGAAAGATATTTTATTCCTCAATAGAAAAAAAACCATATGATTTTCTAAATAAAAACATTATATGTACATATATTCAGTCTATAAGTGATCTCTATATCACGACACGAAAGCATAACACGATAACGTTTATTGCATTTATTGTCCTCCGACGTCTCGCGTCTGTATGAAACCGAAACAAACGGCGAATACATATTTATACACTCGAATACCCGAACTGAACAACCGTTTAGGCTTTGTACAGACTATAATATTACACTTTATTATTTATTAATTTTATGCTATGGATATATATTTAAATTATAATTTTCTTTTTTATAAGTCATTTTTTTATCACTCTATCCCATACACAGCAGGGTAGGCAGAGGAAACCTAGTGTTCACTCCACCTAGTGGATACTCTGTTCCTCATTTCTGAAAAATTCTGGAGGCATTGCGTGTTAAAGCATTATTTATCAATTAAAATACCTTATTTCTTAGATATAAAGAATTTTATGGTAAGTAAAACAAAGAATAATATTTGATTTTCGGACCAAATATGGTGTAATATGGTGGAAATTAAATTTAAATAGCTTCACGCTATATCCCGCACACAGCGGGGTAGGCAGAGGGAACCTAGTGTTAAGACACTCCGTTGCCCACTTTCCGCCGAATTCGGAGGCTTGCGTGTTAAGTGACGGAACTTAATGGAAATTGAATTTTATATATAAATCCTGAGTTAGAGCCCTAAATCAATTCAGTTAATATTAGACTCAATATACTACGGCGGTACAATGGGACCATTTGAGATTGGGTGTTTTGTAAGGAATGTGATTTCGACGTAGAATAGTACTTAACCTAGGAATAATTTAAATTATTATTGCCTCAATATTTTTATTAGATTCTTTATTTTCGTATTATTATCGTTTCAATTATTATAACATTTCACAAACAAAAATAGAACTTCGTCTATAGCCACCCTTAAATTTCCGTACAAAACAAAGTAGACGCGGTTTTTCATAAGTCACTTTGAATACAAGAGTGAGCGACTCCGCTGCGGTGAGACAGTGCTCGTGAAATATATATCAATGTGACCGTTTCATATTACTTATGCTTTCTCTTATTTTTTACTTTACCAATTTATTTATTACTTTTTCATTGTTTTAGAGGCGCAATGATGTCTGACTCTAAATGCGTTGGTTGTAGATTCGATTCCCATTTGAGGGAAAGTTTATATTTAATTTTTCATTTCTTCTGGTATTTATAACAAGCCGTGGCATTAAGTCAAAGTCAAAGTCAAAAAGTTCTACCGTTCAATATATAACATTTCGATTTTGGATATAAAGTAGTGTCACGAAGCTGCGTTTTCTCTGACTAGCTAGTGACTGGTGAAGCTATAAAAGCTATATAAGTACATAAAAAGCGACCCTGTCTTAAGTTAAACCGAACTAAAAATTATAAATGAGAAATACTATCGTAGGTTAGTTAAGGTAATCCCGTTGTGTTCATATACACATTCTAAAAATGATTTTCATATCCTAGTGTATGAATATTTGAAATAAAAGGGGCTTACTTTTGATCCTTGGTATATAAGTAGCGAAAGCGTAACAGACAAATAGATTTTCGCATGTTTCATATTAATATGGATTTTACTACCACTGTCGACATGACAGCCTTAAAATTTAAAGAAACTATAACAAAATTTGAAATTCATAAAACAAAAAAGTCGAAACGCCATACTGTTGCTATATTTAGTACATATTGTATTATTTCCCTTTATAATTTGCTAACAGAGTAAAGGACTCAGCGTTTCTCCCGCAATAAATTCACACAAAACCTTTATAACTTCGTAAGCCATTCTAAATTTATGCGCTTGTTTATTGAAAACACTTTATAATTAAATTAGGGAATCTCTTTTAAATATTACGTTTTGTGGGACGAAATTAATTTACTTAGAATAGACTTGAAAGTAACTAAATATAGAAAGCCTGTAACGAGGTCTCGAGAAGGTTCTGATAGATGACGGTTGTTAGTTCGATTCCCACTTGAAGGTTTTTTTATGTATAAGAAAATAAACATCCCGTCTTATTTAGCAAAGTATATAAAGCATCACGTTTTATTTAAAAAAAACAATATTTCTAGGGGTCAGTCGTGGCGCAGTGGCGTAAGCATGTGACTGTAAACGACTGATTGTGGGTTCGCTTCCCATTCAAAGAGTGGAAATATTCGCTCTGGTGTCGAGGCAAAGCGCGGCGTTAAGATCCGCCACTTAACACGCAATGCCTCCAAATTCGGCGGAAAGTGGGGATCGTAATGTCTTAACACTAGGTTCCCTCTAGCAGGGTAGACCCCTGCTGTGTGCAGGATAAAGTGTGAAGCTAAAAAAGGAAAAATTAAACAATATTTGTAAGGACTACATTAAATAAAAGGTTATAAAATTACATAATAATATTGCTAATACTTATAATAAATAGTAGTACACGCACACGACATCGACGACAAACTAATAATCTCCTTCTTTTTGTGTTTAGGTTACAACAGAGAAACATCAATGAGAACCATCATATTAAGATTTTTATTTAGCCTCACGCTGTATCCCGCACACAGCAGGGTAGGCAGAGGGATTTTATATTTAAAATAAATATTTCAAAAGAAGACTATACTCCCTGTATTGTACTAACCTATAAAAACAAAATAAAATCAATATTTTATAAACGCCAAATACGTACTTTTTGCTCAGGCATTGCTTGGATACACTGATTAAGTGTTCATAGTGAAGTACAAGGTTAGATAGAGAAGTTAGTAGCAGTGTCTGAGACTTGTGACACGTGTATTCTAAAGTGGTCCCTTTAAAGTATGCATTAACGTTCACCTTCACCACCCAAGTTCGTCCCAAAAAAGATGAAACATAAGGAAATTTCAGTATAAATTAATACAACCCTGATTATAATAACATCGCGTTCCAATTAGAAGGAAAATTTGTTTTTAATAATTTATTTCGACGCAAAATGTAATTTACATATTTGATTTGCTTTGCTTGTTTCTTAAATATTTATTTGGATATATTAAAATTTTATAAATACGAGTATTTTATAGAATCTATGGTATTACTTGCTTATATTAGAGAGAGAGAGAGAGATAACGCGAGAAAGGAGAGATGTAGCTTCAACAAATGCTGTACAGCGTTTAACGCCGCCGAACATCACAATTAAGGGTAAAAAATTCAAATGGAAAACGGAGTCATATACTGTAAAAAGTTTTAGCCTTTAATATCTGATAATTAGACCACGAGCCGAAATCAAATAGCGTCAAAGTGTATAAGTTGTAGTTGTAGGCTAGATGACCACTCGGAGGATTATACGAAAATTATATTAATTTCTCTAATCTTGTTAGATAAAATACGGTATTCGGTCACGTCATTTCTCATATTATCAGTGTTTTGATAGCAACTAGATAACAAAGTTATAGGATACTTTTAAATGTGAATCTCTCTTTCTGAAGATAGTTGAAATCTCAACATGTACATAGAAAATAAATTTATTTATAGTCAAAGTCAAAGTCAAATAATTTTATTCAAAATAAGAAGTTACATGCTTCATTTTCTGACCGTCATATAGTTTACCACCGGTTCACTAAATCTAATGCCTCAGACTTGAGAAGAACCGGCGCAAGAAGCTCAGCAGGACTTCTTTTTTTTTAAAGCGATTGTTATATACAGATTTATTGCAGACACTGATACTTTTGAAAGATCCTGGAGCGAGCATTTCATTCCCAAGGCGTGTTATCACTTATAAAATCTTTTTCTTTTTTTTTAGCTTCGCGCTGTATGCCGCACACAGCAGAGTAGGCAGAGGAAACCTAGTGTTAAGACACTCCGCTCCCCACTTTCCGCAGAATTCGGAGACTTGCGTGTTAAGTGGCGGAACTTAACGACGCGCTTTACCTCGACACCAGAGCGAAGAAAATGGAAATATAATTTCCACTCCTCGAGTGGGAATCGAACCCACAACCAGTCGGTTACAGTCACACGCTTGTGCCACTGAGCCACGACTGGCCACTATCTTGAATCTTGAATTAGGTAATAACCTTCAACACACAAATATTTCATGCATTGACTATGCCATACCCATCCCCATCGAGTTCCCCCTTTTATCTAACGAAAATTGAAGACTTACTAATGTCGCTTTTGAAATACATGATATACAGAAATAAATAAATTGATGATAGTTCTTGTACTAGACTATATAAAGATTTACAACAATAATAATTTCTAAGTACAACAATTCGTAAGAAAAATACAAAAATTCCACAGAAACCAGCGTCTTTACCCATTCCCCGATCATTTCAATCAAATAATTTCCAGCAGATTTTATAATAATAAAGTCTAATAAAAAGTTAGATGGGTCGTTTTGTATTCATGAAGAGTTCGCAAATTGATTTTGATCCGCGTCGGGCGGCGGACGTTTTTGTATGAGAGAACATCTTTTAAATATTATATATTTTAATTTCACTATCTTTCATTGTTATTTATTTGTAATTTTTCAAAGAAAAGTGGTTTCTTTGTTTTCTTTAGGATTTGTATAAGTATTTTTTATATAAGCTATATATTGGTTGGGCTTGTCATGAATTGTATTTTAAGAAAAATAGAACACGTTTAAGATATTTTGTTTTTTTTATTATAAAAGTTACACGTAATGCACACATCGTACACGCAGAATTAAGCTGACCTAACTCAAAAAAGTTGTACTTTGCTTTAAATTGCAATTGAATCCTGGAAAAGGCTATTTATGATCATTTTAAATAACCAAAAATTGCGAAAATTTTGAAATGTCAGTTTAATTGTGAGAGTGCGACGTTTTAGGGTAGGTAAGACGAACCCAGTTTCGAGACACCGTTTTCTAAATTCCGTTTAAATTCGACACATTAAGTGTTAAGTGGGGGAATTCAATGTCTCACTTTATATCTTGTATTTTCTTAATTACTTTAAAAAAAGTATATTCTTCCTATATATGAAAAATGCAAAAAACTACACAAAACTTTTAAACGCTTCACTATAAATTCTTTTAAAATCTTAAAAACTTGAACATTTCCCTGATCTCCATATTGTAAGTTGATTACAATATCGAAATAAAAAAGGTAATTCGCTTATCGCACTTTCAATATTAACAGCGTAATAGAGTCAATCTCAGGCGCTTAACGGCTATGAATATTAAATACCGTCAATCGAATGCCATTGTTTTCGTTCAAACGAAAAGTCCTTTAATTATAAAGGTACTGATGTCGTTTGAAAACCTTTTTTTATCTTGGGAAAATTGAGTTTTACTTCAAATTTTAGACTAAATCAAGCGTTTATAGCCCAGTGGGGTTTTAAACGCGATGGTAACCAGCTCAATTCCCTTTCAGGGGAATAATTAAATATGTGATTGATTGATAAATGATTATACCTACTATATATTGACAAAGAGCTGCGTTGAATTCTGCCACTTAACACTCAATATCTTGATGATATATGAGTTTGTGGGCATTAGGTTTTCTCTGCTTGCCATGGTATGCGAGAAACATTTAAAGACGATTTTCTTTTACCTTTTGTTGTGAAAGATTATGTAGTACTGTAATATGGCATTTTTCATAACATGAATCGTCAATCCACTCATCCATGCAAGCCAGTCGTGGCGCAGAGGCACTAAGTGCGACTTGTTGTGAGTTGATTCCCACTCGAGGAGTGGAAATATTTAATGTTTCCGTTTTCTTCGCCTGGTGTCGAGGAAAAGCGCGGCGGTAAGTTCCGCCACTTAACAACGAATGCCTTCAAAATTCGGCGGAAAGTGGGGAACAGAGTGTCTTGACAGTAGGTTCACTCTGCCTACCCTGATGTGTGCGGAATACAGAGTAAAGCTAAAAAAATAAAATAAAAAATAACATGAATATTTAAATGTTGACTGGTGGAACTCAGTACTGATTTATTTTATACATTCCAAGCTACTGGCGGCAAGTTTTTGTAAAGAAAAATATTATTCAATTAAATAAATCATACAGCTTTAGTAGCGGGACGCTGTTTGTGCATATTAGGATAGTGAAAGAAAAGAAAGCGTTAAGATACTTAATCCCCCATTTTCCGGCCGAAATAGAGACATGTCATGTCAAGTACCTACTCAACGCGGCCCTTTATCTTAAGAACTAACTGAAAACATGACAAACTAGATCCAGATATCTGACACAAGACGTAATTAAAGCAGTACACTTGTTTGTCTAACATGTCGGCCGTGAGTTCATTTCCTGTCTGAGACAGTTGCTGAGAGACCACTTCAGATGAGATTTACTTTGCACCTGTAGTGCTCCCTTAGTATAGTAGTAACATAGCTTTGAACTTTGAACTGTATCTTTGGAATGTATATTTTGATTACAATAAAAAACATCGAAGTTGAAATCTTTTAGTTGTTTAGATTTAGGAGAGATTGAACTTAGTGTCAAAGAAACCATCCTTCACCTTTCACTGTATATTAAGACATTGAGTGTTGAATGGTCTCAACCCAACGTGACTCTTTAAGGAATTAAAATAATTTCAATATCGAGAAAAAATCAAACCCACAACCGCATATACCGTCAGACGTAATCACACTGCGCCACTATAGTCTTCGTCTTAATATATTGTTTGTTTTTATAAAAACCAAGTAACCAGTTGAAAATATATTCAATAATTTATTTCAATGTACGTAAAATAAACATAATATTTAAAAAAAAAGACTATATTCTGATTTAAAAAAAATATATGAACAATTTTGAATACAATCGAAAAACAGAAGGATTCTTCTTTTTTAGTTTTGACACCTAGATTTAGTTAAAACGTGTTATCGTGACACTACTTAACTTGTGTGGGCGAAAAAAGTAGAACCGAGAGGTTAACTAGAAAGAATGACCTCTTTCCGTCTCTACACATTCTCTATCTTTCTGTCAACTCTCTACCTCTCTCCTAACTCTCTACGTATACTATTAAAGGACTCCTCAAAACAAGGAAAAAGTATAAACTGTCTTAAGAAAATATATTAGAGACATTTACAATTCTTAATACAGGTAGTATATGTTTATCAGGTGCTCACTCGGCAAATCGTGTCCCAAATGTTAAGGCCGATTATATTTTATTGTCCCACCTGATAGAGAACTTGTGATGAGTGGTGGAACATTTTTTTTAGCTGCACGCTGTATCCCGCACACAGCTGGGTAGGCAGAGGAAACCTAGTCAAAGTCAAAGTCAAAGTCAAAGACAAGTCTATGTATGCTGTGACTATGTGACGGAACTTATCGCCGTGTTTTGTCTCGACACCAAAGCGAAGAAAATTGAACTATTAAATACTTTCACTCCTCGAGTGGGAATCGAACCCACAACCAGTCGCATTTACAGTCACACTTAGTGCCCCTGCACCACGTCTGGCCTTCTGGACTGGTGAAACTTATCACAACCTAACGGGGTAGACTGAACTGTTACACTATGCAAGAATTCCTTAAAAGAAACAAAAAAATATAGACCATGTTAAGAAGATATATAACAGACATTTACAATTCTTAATACAGGTAGTATATATTTATCACTTCGCAGCCAAACTCGTCAACTATCGTGTCCCGAATGTAACGGCCGACTATATTTTACTGTCCCCCCTGAAAGCGTTCCGCCGTACCTTTTTGTACAATGTCGTTGTCACCTACGAATGTAATACGTCTTCTTTTAATCCCTTAGAACATTATATGACTGTATGATTTTGATGGACTTTTTTGCTAAGGTCAGGTTTAGGTCAGTCTGACAGTTCACAATGACTGTAGGTTTGATACTATTTTATTTAAAATTTTTGATCCCTATATAGGCGTTGTTTTTTTTTAATAATAGAAGTTATATATGAATAGCCTATGTTTGACTGTGTGAATCATCAAGTATATTGTAAAAAAAAATCATAGAAATTAATTTTTTGATCTACTATTTAACCCTTTCCGTGTTAATATTTAAAACAGGCGTAGCCTATGTTTGACCCTGTTTAAACAAATGTTTTTTACTACTAAAATAACTGAACCTCTACTAATACTTACTGTCTGTCAAGATAACTAATATAAAATAATTTAAAACAACAAGTCACGATGTTGAGTTTTACCACTACACTCCAACTACTCCGATATGTGGAATAAGCGAAAAGCTGCTTTATATATAAGAAATATGAAATTAAAAGATTATTTTAAGCCCATATGAAAATCTATTCAATTATAAAAATATTAATAATTCGTTAATTGATTAACCTTGCTCGTTTAATATTAATCTTTATTAATATGTTGGATAAAAAAACTAGATAGACTTTACGTTTATTTAAATTATTTCTCTAATATCGCGCAACATATCGATTTCGGGCGGAAAATATGTGGAAAAAAGAGTCAATTATTGCAAGATAATTATTAGTTACACCCGTGGGGGGACGGGTTAAGAATACAATTCCCCCCCGCCGCTGGCTAGCGTCCCGTAAAAGGTGGGTAACCCAGAAGCTTGGTGGTAGGAGATTCGTTCTCCGACTGGCTCGCGACCACTATCATGTCAAAGACGAACCGCCAAATATCTGATGATGTGTTCCGGTTCGATGGCATGTAAGCCAGCTCTCCCTATTCCCACCAATCCCATCCTTCTTCCCTTATTTTGTCCTACATCCCCGAGGCTGGCAAGGCATAGACATCCAGCACAACATTACAGTTGTGGATGTCTATGGGCGAAGGTTACCACATAACACCAGGTGGGCCTTCAGCTCGTTTGCCTCCTTTATTACATAAAAAAAAAATAGTTGGCAAAACGGAATCGAATCTATAACAACATAGTATATTTCTTAATCAACCACGATATCGCATGTGACAATTTTAATACATTTAACTGATTGATATATATTGAATTCATTGGAAGTCCGCACCATTTCATTTCTTACATCCCAATGCTCTGTTAGATCGCCCTGCAATATTTCAAAGTAACATAATAACGTTACAGTTAGTCGTAACGCCCGTAAACCGCAAATAACCTCCATAAAATTAAATGACTTGTTTTATTTGCTTCAAGCGGCGTGGATTTTTGCCAAATCATATTTGAATTACACCATCAGGTTATTATTTATTTTGCTTTGTAAATGACAAAGTATTGCATTAAAAACTTTTAAATGGTAAGTATTAAAAGTAAAAATGGAACTTGTGTCACTCACGAAAGTTATGTCAATCCATGTTATTATAGAAATTAAGACATAACCTGTTAACTTGCGGAACTCAACGCCGTGCTTTGTCTCAGAAATAAAAATATATGTAATATTACTATTTTTACTATTTCAAGTTGGAATCGAACCCACAACAATCGTGTTTATTCATATAATAGTTAGACGCTCTCCCACTGCACCATGATGGCCTTAACAAATAATTGTTTTCCTAAAATGCCATATATATTTTTATTATAAAACGTAATTTTTCAGCGAAACTACGATAAGACCTTTCACCTGATGTATGTCCTTCATACACGACCCTGAATACTAAGAAGAGTTGGTCTATTGTAAGCAAATACACAAGTATGTAAATATATACAAACGCTACGACATTTGGGATGAAGCCTTAAGCTATATATAAGTAAATTGAATATATTTATTCCCGTGGGGGGACGGGTTAAGAATACAATTCCCCCCCGCCGCTGGGTAGCGTCCCGTAAAAGGCGGGTAACCCAGTAGTTTGGTGGTAGGAGATTCGTTCTCCGACTGGCTCGCGACCACTATCATGTCAAAGACGAACCGCCAAATATCTTATGATGTGTTCCGGTTCGATGGCATGTAAGCCAGCTCTCCCTATTCCCACCATTCCCATCCTTCCTCTCTCCTTCTGTCCTACATTCCCAAGGCTGGCAACGCATCCATAACTTGAATGTTGTGGATGTCTATGGGCGAAGGTAACCACTTAACACCAGGTGGGCCTTCAGCTCGTTTGTCTCCTTTATTCCATACAAGTAAATTAAATATAATATTATAGCTTTGCACTTTTCCCCCATAAAAGGGTAGTTAGATAATTCCATTCCATTCCGTTCTTCAATTTCTGAAGAAATTGCGTGTTGAGCGGCAGAACTTAACGCCGCGTTATGTCTAGGTACCAAAGCCGAGAAATTATTTTTATATACATATTATATTCAATCCCACAAATGATCTTGAGATAAAGCATGTTGCTATACATAAGTAAATTATATGTATTTTTGTAGATTCACGCTTATTCTTATATAACATGGTAGTCAAAGAGTATCAAGTGTCAAGACATTCCGTTCTGTATTTTCAACCCGATATTGAGAGATGACGTGTTGAGTGGCGGAAATTAACGCCGCGCTTTGTCTACGTATCTGAGCGAAGAATTAATAATAATGTACATATTGTATTCACTCCCCCAAGTGGAAATTGAACCGACAACCATCGTGTTTATTGTTAGACGCACTACGCCACGACGACTTCTAATGCATTGTATTATTACTTAATATTTAGTCATTTCTTAGCAAATGTAACTATAATCATGCAAGTAGCCAGTTTGGATTACTAGAATTGGAATTGAGTCTCGCTAAATAGAAAATTTATATATTATCTATAACTAAAGGTAATCTTTACTGTCAGGAAATCAAACTCATAACCATCGCATATACTAACAGACGTTGTCTCACTGCACTACGATGGCTTCAATTAATAATATTTTGTATTATATGTATTTTTTCACGTGTCTCTAACTTGCAAGAAGCCAGTGACCAGAAAATGATTTACTCAGTTTTCCTGTTCCTGACGTAAATACGTAACATTCCTAAATTTCTAACAATTATGATATTAGTAACGATATTGTACAATTTATTTTGGTACAAACATCATCATGGCTCAGTTGCGAAATTACTGTTTTGGATTCAAAGGTTCGTAGGTTCACATTCCCCAAACAGCGGGAATTTTTTCACAAAACCATTATTACAAGTAGGTTTCAAAAATATAAACTTATTTTATCATCCTCAATTTTTTTTCAAATATTACTGGATAATGCAATTCATGTTTTGGTAGATAGCCACCTCTTTAAGAAACGCGAAAGACTTATGAAAAGGTTAGTTAAGATTTCAAATAGTGAGGAATAACACCGGTTACTCAAAATAAAGATAGCTTACTAAAAGAATGCAAAAACAAACTGACAGGGATTATGTATCTATAAAGCATAGTATAAAAATGTATAAAAATATGTTGGAAATTTAATGGAAATACAAAAAAGAACGTAACGAGTTTGGTTTTTCCATTTACCTTACAAAATTTAAACCCGTAAAGACCTCCCTACATTTGCCCCACAAAAATATATATAAATTATTTAATAGAATTTCATTAAGAGATGACCTTGAATGAAGCAAATTATAAGTTCTTAAGTGACAGGTAGTACATTATGTCGCAGATCCGGTCCAGGTGGAGATGATACTGATAAATTAGTTAGGAAATTATATATTTTTTTGACTTTTTAATATTTATTTCTTTATTATATTTTTAATTTTTATTTTAGTTGAAACCATCGTGGCGCAATGGGACAGCGTCTGACTGTAAAAACGATGACCGTGGATTCGATTCCCACTCGAGAGAATGATTATATTTAAATTTCCTTCTTTTCGCTATGCTCCCAAAGATTAAGCGTGGCGTTGAGTTCCACCCCCCAAAGTGCAAAACGTCTCAATTTTGGGCGGAAAGTGGATGACGGAGTGTCTTAGCACTTGGTTCTCTCTGATTATTCTGCTATACACGAGCAAAAAAGCGTCAAGCTTCTTCTTTAGTTGTATAATTTTAAATAATTATTAAATTTAACTTTTTTTAATAGTGCATGGCATTTTTTAAATTTGCCTACAAGGTAAGTACCGTACAAATACTAGAACTATTTATTATTATGTCTAGAATATCTTAAACGTTATACCTGAGAATTAGAAAAAGTTGGTATTTGACACACAACCCTAAACATGTGACGCAGCAGAAAAAGATAATGGAGTGCCTTAAGTCCATTAAGGTTTAAGGTTTTCTCTGATTAAGTAAAACAAAAAATTATGGAAATAAATAAAATATTCTATTAACAAAAGTACAACTACCTGTCCCTACATAGTAGTGTGCATATTAACGAGTCCCACCCTTGTCGGAGCTGGTTAACAAACGCTCGTCAGCTTTATGACCAACTCAAATACTAACTTTTATATTTAACGTTAATTTTCGAGGCGAGATTTGTATGAAAAATTTTACATTTGAGTGTAAAATTTGCTTATTCATTTAAATATTGTTTGTTTTGATATTTTTATAGTTATTTTTCTTGAGGTAATAGTGGCGTAGCGGGATTTTTGACTGTAAATTCATTTGGTTATAAGTTTGAAAACCGAACTTATAACTAAATTCGGGGAAATGATTATGTTTAAATTATTTATTTGTCTTTATTGTAGTAAGAAGATAAAGGGCAGCGTTAAGTAACGCCACAAAATACTCAATGATATGAAAAATCTATAATGATATAAAAATTCACTACAACCCAGCAACTACATATATCAGGTTTGATCAACCTCGTAAATACAACCCGTTAGGATATTGAAATACAAAA
This sequence comes from Dryas iulia moderata, assembly GCA_019049465.1. Lineage (NCBI taxonomy): Eukaryota > Metazoa > Arthropoda > Insecta > Lepidoptera > Nymphalidae > Dryas > Dryas iulia. The sequence continues at coordinate 247,283 of CM032435.1, forward strand.
ACAGGTTTATTTGAATAAACAAGAAAGTTGGAAGAGGTCTACCACCTAGGATCCAATCCTTTTGAGATTTTGAAGTCTCTAACCCACTACACCAGAGGTCAAAATTCAGTCAGCAGCTGACTGTCAACTCATTAGACAAAAATCCAGAGTAGAACCCGTGCGACCACCGACTACTAAAAAGTGTTTATATCATTATTTTTTATGTTTCTTATTTCGCTCACGGCGGACTAATGGTCTATATCTTTTGTTATTTAGTACTGTCTTCATTTATCATTTTCAATGTCTTACTGCGTATATAAAATGTACCTATAATTCCCTTAAATGTCCAGTATTATCACATATATTTAAATGATGAATTTAATCAACCTATATAATTAGAAAATATATTAATAACTAGCTGTCCTCGCGACTTCGTCTGCGTGGTATTAAAAAATGTATAATTCTTATATAAATGTAGCCCAAGGTACTCCTTATTACATCAGCTATCTGCCCGTGAAAGTCCCAGTCCCGGTTCCGGTCCAGCTGTTCCAGAGATTAGCCTGAACGAGTCTGTTTGTTCGGGCAGACAGACAAAAAATGTAAAAATTGAAATTTTGGCATATGTATCGTATATTTAATTTGACAAACAGATACTCCAATTTTATTTATTAGTATTATACTTACTAATATAGTAAAGTAAATGATCGAAACATCGAATTTTCTAAAATCTATTATCAAATATATCATACGAGAATCATTCCAGAATAACCCGAAAAAAAAATAGTTTAATTATCTACCCATACAAGTTTAGTAGTTCACCAAAAGAAAACGTTTTTGCTTCACCGACTATCTACCTACCTATTTATATATCTCTCTACATTTTTACGGTCCTTTCCAAACAAAGAATTTTCTTTTACCAAAGAATATTACATCAATAGCTTCATTAGGCACGTTTCTTTATCAAAATAAAAAGAGAGGAAATTGTATGTAATATGTTATCATAATATCTACAATAATTTTGTGTGATCATTCAGTGTTATCATCTTGTTTTTGTAGAATTTATATCTTTTAGTTTGTTATAAATTTTTATAGCTTCACGCTGTATCCCGCATGAACAGGGTACGCAGAGGGAGCCATTCCACTCCATTTTCCGCCGATTTTTGGAGTTACGTGTTAAGTGATGGAACTTAACGCTGCGCTTTGCCTCGACGCCAGAGCGAAGAAAATAGAAAAAAATATATAACTCAATTCCTCGATTGGAAATCGAACCCAGAAACAGTCGCGTGTGACTGTAAAAGTCACACTTTGCACGACTACGCTATGGCCTCATTGATCTAGTTTCATATATCTTATGTATATATTAGTATACAGGCCGTAGTGGTGCAGTGGAGCACCGTCTGACTGTAAACGTGATAGCTTTTGGTTCAACTCCCATAGGGAGGAATTGTTGTATTTAAATTTTCTTTTCTCCGCCCTGATACCTAAAACAAAGCATGGCATTGAGTTTAACCAGTGACTCAATATGATAAATACCTAGATTTCGAGCGGAAAATGGAGGACGTAGTGTCTTAACACTAGGTTCTCTCTGACTACATTGCTATGTGAACATAATGTTATGTCACTCATCTTTACATATTTCACCTTAACAGTAACATTACATGTGGAATGGCAAAACAGAACGCCGCGATTTATATTACCAAATTGGTAAAAGAAAAATATTTAAAGATAATTACTTTCCTACGCCACGTTGGCCTCGTTCCGTATAAATTCGTATAATATTTATATTTCATTCAAGTTTCGGGTCCTTTAATTACAGTACGGTCTTTAACTAAGAGGCAACGACGTGAAAGATCGGTAATTTACTCGCCTTTCTCTTAATACTATCGTCAAATAGTCTGAGGGAGATTAAACTGGATTACAAATAGTACCTAACATAAGGAGTTTGCTTATCTTATTTTTTTAGCTTCACGCTAAGAAAAGAGTGGGTAGGGAGAGCTTAGTGTTAAATCTCTCTGTTTTTTGTTTCTTGCTAGTTAGCATGCTAGCTTTATGAAACCCGACAGTAGACAATGCGTCAATATGACTGTTTTTCTTGCACATTAAAAGGGTAGATATATATAGAATTTAGTGTAACACTCCTTTTTCTACTTGCCATACTAAATCTAGATAAGATAAATCATATTCCCACTCGAGGAGTGGAAATATTTAATACTACCATTTTCTTCGCTCTGGTGTTGAGGCAAAGCGCAGTGTTAAGTTCCGCCACTTAACAAGCAATACCTCCGAATTCGGCGGAAGTGGGGAACGGATTGTCTTAACACTAGGTTTCCTCTGCCTACCCTGCTGTGTGCGGGATACAGAGTGAAATAAAAAAAAATGTATCGGGAATCGAACCTACAACCATCGCGAATCATGTTAAGAAAATTAATTGAATATTTTTTTCAAAACATATTTTATTTCCACACCATAGTACCGGGATCGTTCAGCCGATACCCCGGGATTGTGGGATTGTGCATTTTTTTAATATTGCCAGCTTTAGATGCGGGATTCGAGCCGGCTTTGGCGGGATTGGCGGGCGGTTTGAGATCGCTGGCAATATTCAAATATGTACACGTAAATCCTTTTTATTATAGAATCGATTTGAAATGTTATTTATGTAGGTATATTGGTATACAAGGCGTGGCGTTGAGTTCCGCCACATGAAACACAATGTCCCAATTTCAAGCTAGAAGTGGAGAACGGAGTACCTAGACACTAGGTTCTGTCTGACTACAATGATAGACTATATTGAAACATACTTTTTATTAATATATTGTAATAATAATCTTGTAGTAGTTTAATTATATCGTATATGTGTGCTATAAGAAAAATGTTGAAGACCTAAACTTATATGAGAATCAAATAGAATGTTGGTAACATAAACTAACTCAGCAAAACTAAAGTAAAGAACGAAGCTTTCTTCATAATTTATTATATGTTTTTCAAACATCTTCCATATTTTGTATGTAAAAGAAACTACTTACTTAATTAAAAACTGAGTACGTTTTTCGTGAGTTCTATAGCTATACGTGTTAAGTAGCGGGATCCAACGTCATGATTATCTTGTTAAATCAGAAATTTAGTTAGTCCGTTAGTTATTAAAAATAATTTCCCTGACTGGGAATATAACCTACAACTGCAGCTCGTAGTTAGACGCTGTCACACATATGCCGTGATATATTATACGAAGACGAAATCTTTTAATTTTATTTATTCTAACCTCGTGCTCCAACGACGTGATTGTCTTGTTAAATCGGTAAATAAGTCAGTCAGTCAGTAATAATTTAAATAATAATCATTTTCCTGATTGGGAATTGAATCTACTATATACTATGCTAGGCGATGTACGTCGACATTAGACGCACAAATTGGCGTGTCACACATATCCCACGATGTCCTAGTGACGTATAGAATAATTTTAGGTCAAATTAGATATGAAATTTGATTTATTTTTATTTATCCTTCGAATAAACAAAAAACATACATACATATAAGCCCAAGCTTCCAATAACAATTAAAATTTCACTTTTCCATTAGAAAAGCCATCAAAGGTGTAAAAATTTCACACCTGTCAAACAGTACTCCAAATATATTTTTATAAAGGTTCATTCATCATGCTGTGTGGAATATAAAAATTGTATTTTTAGCTAAGTTACTATGCAGGGACTATGTTTTGACGTTGTGGTAAAAGTGGAGAACGGAAAGATTTAAATCCAGGTTATCTATACCTATCTAGCCTATAATTATAATAGGTGGCAGTTAGGGTATGTGAATGTATAATGACGAAAACATTTGCATTGAACACAAATTATTTTGTACGTTTGATTTATTACAAAATATATAAAAATTAAAATTTTCCCCATTTTCAGCCGAATTTGGAGGCATTGAGTGCTAAGTGGCGGAACTTAACGCCGCGCTTTGCCTCGATATCAGAGCGAGAAAATGAAAATAACAAATATTTCCACTCCTTGAGTGGAAATCGACCCCACAACCAGGCGCTTTACAGGCAGACTATGTGCAAACGGAAAGTGGGGAACGGAGTGTCTTAACAGTTGGTTCCCTCCGCCTACGCTGCTGAGTGCAGGATACAGTGTGAAGGTAAAAAAAATAATAAGCAAAATTGTATATTTATTTTGTAAGATCGTTCAAATAATCCGATATCAAAGTAAGCTATGTAGATTTATTCATACTATACGACGTATCACAATACCAGGTTTTGTAAATTTGCCTCAAGTACGATTGGAACTGACAATCATTGTGCTTAATCCGTAATGGCTCAATCGCATGATGCAGGAATCAACAACATGAATATTTCAAATATTTTGGTTAGGTTATATTCGTAGTACAAAATGTAAACATTTTTTTGTTGGTCATTCTTTATTAAGAATTTAGGCAATGTTAACGTAGTGAGGCAGCATCTAACTCTATGCGAAGGTTGTGGGTTCATTTCCCACTTGGTGAAATTATCATAATTTGATATTCATTTCCCCCTCTGATGAACAAAATAAAGCAAAAATTAAGTTGAAGTTCACCATTCAATATACAATTTTTCAAAATCGGCTGGTGAGTTATTTTTAGGTTAGCTAGGTTGTCTCTGACTACCCTGTTGTATAGGAAAAAACCTGAATACGTGAATGAATGAATCTTCGTTAATCCTTTTATCTATACAACATACACTCTAAAGACATTTAAACAAATTTTACTAATTTTGTATATAAGCTCACTTAAAAAAAATACAAAAGTGGAGTGCGGAGTAACATTTATTACACTGTTTGTCAACATATTCTCATAGAAAATACACAAAAATACAATATAATAAAAAAATAATAAATTGAGTGTAATTAAAACTATATGCAAAAATTTCATGAACAAAATATAAATACAAAGTGGATGAAAAAAATAGCTATAGATATACTATTATCATTAGCATGTCGGTGACGCGAACCGAGGATTTTATCCTCTACTTTTGGTAGCGTTTTGCGCTCAACGCGCCTAAAGAAGTTTTCACTTCAAAAATAAATAAATCGACAACAATGTATACAACGCTTTACGCTGTCAGGTTTTAAATAATTCACATGTGACGACAGAAAGTGCCACCGATATGGGACTGTATCGATTAGGACTTCTATTATTCATCCTAGTCTATTGCAGTACTACCCTACATATATATGTCGGTAGGTACAGGTTCAAATTTATTTTTGTTAGCTTCACCCTGTATCCTGTAAACAGCAGAGTAGGCAGAGGTAACCTAATGTTAAGACACTCTGCTCACCATGCACCGCTGAATCCTGAAGGCATTTTGTGTTAAGTGGTGGAACTTAACGCCGCGCTTTGCCTCGACACCAGAGTAAAGAAAATGGTAATGTTAAATATTCTCATTGCATGGGAATCGTACCAGTTGCTATACAGTTACACTTTGTACCTTTGTGGTTCAAATAATATTCTAAGTTTTACACAATATTATTGAAGACTTCATAGTGGCGCAGTGATAATTTATTAACTCTGTATGTAATGGTTGTGGGTTCTGCATGCGAGGAAATAATTATATTTAACTTATTATGGGTATGGGTTCGATTCCTACTCGGAGTAACTGTTATATTTAAAGTATATTGATTTCTTCGCTCTAGTGCTACTCGGCTACTCGTAGTTTTGCTACTCAGGAGGCAATGCATGTTAAATGGCGTACCGTACCGTCGCGCTTTGCCTCGACATCAAAACAAAAAAATTAGAAGTATCAAATATATCTATTCCTCGAACGGGAATCGATCCTACAACCACTCGCGTGTACAGTCACACTTTGTGCCCACAAGCTACGACTGGTCTCCAATATGTTTCTGAGTTTATTCTTTTATTGTTATATACATTTGTAGCGTTTAACTACTTTACTTTTTGCTATAACACATATTAGAGAAAGTAATTAAAACTTCAAGCACTGTTTGTATTAAGTAACATAAAAGCTATTACAAGACTGGGAATTTAACTTTGTCCTTCCATTACACGTGTATCGAATAGTTTTATATATATAATCAGAGTATTGTGAGGCCAGTCGTGACTGTAAACGCGAGTAACTCGAGGAATTAAAATATTTAATATTTCACTTCCTTAGCCGGTGTCGAGACAAAGCGCGGCCTTGAGTTCCGCCATTTAACTGACAATGCCTGCAGAACTCGGCGGAAAATGGGGATCGGAATGTCTTAACACTACGTTCTCTCTTTTTACCCTGCTGTGTGCGAGATATAGCGAAGCTAAAAAAAGAAAAACATAAAAGACGTTAGTGTAAAACTGTTGTTGTTTAATATTTTTTGAAAACGTGCCAAAATATGATATGTAAAATAATCAAACCTTCAAACATAAAAGTATATCACAGACGCAAAGCTTATAATACTTTAAACCTCAATATGCATCACACGATTAGTTACTAAACCCTGTTTCCATGAAACCATTTGAAATGAAAATTGGGATTTTCTAACAAATTGGAAAACTTATTTCGGATATCATAAACTATAAATATTTATAATTCCCTTTCCTTATATCAAGTGTAGTAGTAGACTTTAATTTTATTAAAGAAAAAAATATCTATAAAAATTGTTAATTTAAAAAAAAACTTTATTTATTTTAAAAAAAATCTGTATTTATTACATAAAACTGCTTCTTTAACAAAAAAATATTTTTATTTAAAAAACAACACTATTTTGGGTTTACTTTTCCATAGTACTTTTATATGCCTACTACATATGGATAATGTAGGCAGAGAGATAAGTAATTTCGTTACGTTTAAGCTTCACGTATATTCCGCCTATCTTAGGCAGGATGAACTTAATGTTAAGAGACTCCATTCTCCACTTTCTGATATACACTTCCTAATATAGCAAAATCAATGAATATGAAGACAAAGTCCGTAAGATAACTCTACGAGAAAACTTGCAAGAATCAGTATCGTAATTAAAAATTGATTAAAATTCAGTTCTGTTCCTTGACATCTCTCGAGGGTTACCAGTAAATTACTACGAGAGCCGTCTGAGGGAAAGATGAAATATTAAACAGTTATTCACCCTTCTGCCCTTTTACCTACTAATTAGTGGGGCAGAGTATTTCTATAGAGGTAAAGAATTTATCAGTTCTGTTAATTAAACAATGGAAGTAGGTTCGATTCTATCCTATGTATATTGTAAAATATTTTAAGAAAATGTATAAGAAATGGAACGCAATGGGTTTTTTTATTATTCTTTAAATACTTAAACACTACAGACACCAGGCCAGTCGTGGCGCAGTGGCACAAGCGTGTGACTGTAAACGACTGGTTGTGGGTTCGATTCCCACTCGAGGAGTGGAAATTAATATTTCCATTTTTTTCGCTCTGGTGTGGAGGCAAAGCGCGGCGTTAAGTTCCGCCGCTTAACACGCAATGCTTCCGAATTTGGTGAAAAGTGGGGAACGGAGTGTCTTAACACTAGGTTACCTCTGCCTATCCTGCTGTGTGCGGGATACAGCGTGAAGCTACAGACATACGGTCTCGTATCTTTTTTTTCCTTAAAATGATTTGATAATATTTCTTAAGTCAAAACTAAAATTACGTTTTAAATTACCTACACAAGCGAGTAACTCGCGCTCGCTCATAATGGGTATCGAAGCCGCACCTTTTTGAAATCATCTAAGCGCTTTGATCGATAAGCCATACTATCGGCTGCTTTGAAGTTCTTATAAGTTTCTTATTAATTTTGTTCCCGTTATTTGTATCTTAAGTATTCGAATAAAATATAAAAAATAAAAAAATGAATGATGTATTAAATTATAGCTATAACAATAATTATAGGTGATACAATCGTGTCGTTTCAATCTGTGTTATATATTTGGCTAGTGGAAATGATAGTAAATTTTCTTATTACTCATTTCTCGCTCTGTTAAGACAGAGTTGAGTTCCACCTTATGTTACTAGAGGCAAGATATGGAAAATGAGGTGTCTTAACAGTAAATTCTCTCTGCCTATTCTCCAAGGTAGATGAAGATAGCGATAGGGAAATTTGCTTACAGCATGTATTATTTTCAGTGCGACTATGATCTGTATTATATGAAAAATATATACATTTTAGTTTCTCTTGTTTTGATTATATTCTAAAATGTTATTTACAGTTTACGCTTTTTCCCGCTTAGTAGGATAGCCAGAGAAAACCTAGTTCATTGCATCCAAAATAATTACAAGCATATTAAACATACATACAAAAACTTTCTACCTTTATATAATTTGGTCAAACCGTTTAGATGTTTTATACAAAAGACTGACCTTTCATCAGGTCCAAGCCCCGCTTTAGTCGTATTCGTTATACGAAAATTCAATTCATTTTTGGGTTTCTCACACACATTTTTCACCATTTTACTTGCACGTTTGGAAGCCAAAAAAAATAATAAAAATACATTCGAAAAAGAATGGCATTGAATGAATTTGAAGCTATCCCAGTATTGTAACTGTCGGTTTGTGTTCGAGATGGTTGTATATACAATTCCTACATAATCAATATATAAAAATATAATAAATTTACGAGTATATTAAATGCTTATGCTATACACTACGATGGTAGCGCAGTGTGGCAGCGTGTAAATGTATATATTTAAATTATATAAATTTTCTCAGTACTGATTTCAAAAGAAAGCAACGTTGAGTTCTGCTTCTCAATACGCAATACTTTGGCTTAAGGCTGAAAGTGGAGGAAGGAGTACCTAGACCGTAAATTCTTTGTGTAAACCTCGCCATGACACACAATCATGAAGTTGATAAAAATAAATAAATTCATATTCTAATTTTTCCTACATAACTGAAAAAAACGCAACATTTATTTCTACGTACAAAATGTTATTAAACGTTACTAAAAGGGCTAGAAAAGGTAAAAGCAACAAGTTATTTCAACACTTCTTTCGCTATTTTTTTTGCATTGCGTGTTAAGTGGCGGAACTTAACCCTGCGCCACCAGAGCGAAGAAAATGGAAATATTAAATATTTCCACTCCTCGAGTGGGAATCGAACTCACAACCAGCCGTTTACAGTCACACGTTTGTGCCACTGGGCCACGACTGGCCACAATATGCTAAATTTACCAAAAAAAAAAAATTTTAGACTTCTAGCATTTCATGGTAAATAAGAGGAAACTAGTGTCATAATATAGAAACGAAAATAATTGAAATTTAATAATTCACCCAAGTAAGAATCGAACCTACAACCAACCAATACATTTTGGTCCTTCAAATTCCTAATTCTCTTAATAGCACTTATATTAATACTGCAATTCAAGTCCTTATTTATATTTCAACAACACATTTAACAAACAGTGAAATACTTTGTGTTTCATTGTCGAAGCCGCAAAGAACTCATTCCGCTCTGAGTGCCGTTTACATTTTATCTCTCAACTGCTGAGTGGAAATAAAAGAGCGTTTATCTTGCAAAGTAGTGTTTATGTTATTTATTTAAATTGTATTGGTTATTGGTAGATAACTATTTGACAATATATAGGTAAATGTGGGTTCTATTCTGACTTAAAGAGGGTAAAACTTAAGCTAATATTATTATATTATTTAGCTTCACGCTGTATCCCGCACACAGCAGGGTAGGCAGAGGGAACCAAGTGTTAAGACACTCCGTTCCCCACTTATAGTATTATAATGATTCTAAATATACAATGTGGCCAGTCGTGGCGCAGTGGCACAAGCGCGTGACTGTAAACGACTGATTGTGGGTTCGATTCGCACTCCAGTAGTGGAAATATTTATTATTTCCATTTTCTTCGCTCTGGTGTCGAGGTAAAGCGCGGCGTTATGTTCTGCCACTTAACACTCAATACCTCCGAATTCGGCGGAAAGTGGGGAACGGAGTTGTCTTAACACTAGGTTCCCTCTGCCTCCATCGAGGGTGCCCTACACTTGACTCCGCGACGTGCCTTGCTGCTCCCGCCTCCGGGGTACGCGGTAGATTCGAGTACCTGTGGCCCCGGATTGTGGCGGTCGAGGAGGAGCACCGTGAGGTTTTAGTAGGTATACGGACGTCTCAATCTGGAGTCCCACATAACCACGTCCGAGTCCCAAATCGGGCTGGTATCCGTAACGGATTTCCTCACGTAAAAAAAAAATAAATAAAAAAAAAATAAAAAAAATAAAAAGAAGGTTCCCTCTGCCTACCCTGTGTGCGGGATACAGCGAGAAGCTCCGAATTGAATCCCACAGCGTAAAAACTTTAATTCTTTTTCTATAAATACTTTTAATTTACTAAGCTTATATACATTTTAAAAATATTACTAAAAATACTTACAAATTTAGCATAAAATGTTAAAGAAAATGTTTTCCGCCTTAACATTGACAAATGTGATCTGTACTGTAGGTAATATCTCACGTCGCGTCGCAGCATTCAGCGTCACACGGAGCCGCCTGAACACGTGTAGCTTAAACATACCCGACTTTACCGCTTTCTGACAAAATATGACTAATGCATTGTGAATCTGACTTGGGAAATGTGAAATAAGATAAAGGTGTATGAGGTTTTTTGCCTTGACGCCTTGCGTAAACTAGTTAAAATATTTTAAGTAAACGTATAAAAATGATCTTGGATATAAGAATTCTGGAGGCATTGCGTGTTAAGTGGCGGAAATTAACGCCTCGCTTTGCCTTGATACCAGAGCTAAGAAAATGGAAATGTTAAATATTTCCACTCTTCGAGTGGCATCCATTTCTATAGTAACTTGGAGAACGGAGTGTTTAAACAATAAGTTTTCTCTAACTACTCTACTATATAGAAAAACCGTAAAGCTGCTTTAAGTAAAGACATAAAAATCTTCAAAAACCAATAAAAATTATGTAAATCTACACATTTTCAAATATTTCACAGAATATATTGTTGGAAAATTTAGTTTAATATTCGCAAAGACGTTTCACGTTATTATGACAGTAGACGCGCCACCTGCGATCAGGACGAGGCGGATCGACTTTACATCGCGCGTCGCGTCGCGAGGTTTCAAATCTTTTGCAAATGCCGATGTAGCTTTACATATTACATTTGGTTATCATTTTTAGAAAAAGGTAAAAAAGATGAGTGCAGCTGGATTCGAACCCGTATTTCTGGGAAAAGCTAAGCTTAAGACCCTAAGGGTCAGACACCTTTAAGCAATGCATTCTACATAAGATTAAAGTTTAGCAGTCAGAATGGACGGTTTCGAAAAAACACGGATTCACAGGTCCTGCTGCGTTTAAATTTTATACGTTCTCTTAAAAAAATATATCTCAATTTACTAATTTGGTAATATTTAAAATCACTCCGTTCCCTAATTTCCCTTGAACTCGGAGGTATTGCTTGTTAAGTGGCGGAACTTAACGCCGCGCCTTGCCTTGGCATCAGAGCGAAGAAAATGGAAATATCATTTCCCCTCCTCAAACAGGAATCGAACCCACAGGCAGTCGTTTACAGTCACACGCTTGTGCCACTAGGCCACGACTTTTCCGACTTTTCATATATGTATGAACAACACGTTAAAATATAAAAAAATATCTCAAATCATCATTAATATCTAAAATCAGTAATCAAAGTGTTTTTCTTCACAAATCAGCTATACTAGCTAATTTAAAATTACCAATTAACATACTGAAAAGGTAATTTTATTGAAAAAAAAAGCCGACTTTGTTAATATTATGACAAAAAAAGACATTATTCACAAAAAACATATAAAAATGACCTTAACGGGACTCGAACCCGCGTCTCTTTAAAACTATTCACAAGACCTACTATTTTGTAAGTCCCAAGTGAACATCTAGTAAGACTTACTTCACACAAACGTTCCTTCAGTACAAATCGAATATCCAAACGTTCGCAGCTGCGCCCTGCGCTCCGCAACGCAAACACGCAAACAAACACAAACTAAACGGACTACTGGGAATATCCTACAACTGATATGTTTATTAGCTTTTGTTTTAACTTATTTAAATAGTTGGGCCTCTGTGGGAATATAGGAAGTTTGAAAGTAAATGCGATTGGTTGTGGGTTCTATTCCCACTCGGTGGTATGATATATTGAATTTATATTGTGGGTTTGGTACCCTCGCGGAAATGATTATATTTAAATTGTTTTCTATGCTGTATTATGTTGAGTTTCGTCACTCAAAACGCAATATCTCAAAGTAAGGAAAGTGTAGAACGGAGTGTCTTGTTATTAGTTAATTCCGTTTGGCTAACGATTAAAGATAGTAGCAATAATTCACAATTTAAAAAAAAACTATATATTTTCTACTGTTTTAAGCATGTTGTTTTTTGCGACTGATGTTATAACTTTATTTACACTAAACTAAACAGTACACTCTTCTTACAGTGTTTTTAATTGATTATGTAAGTTGTTAATAAAATGACATTGCTGTTTAAAGTAATAGTGTTTCCAAGCAGCTGAAAATTTCAATTTTAATTAGATATATTGTTCTCGACGGCTGGAGAAGTTATAAAGCAACTTGCAATTATACAGAAAACAGAATACGATGCACGTATCAGATGCTGGACAAGTGAAACAATATTAGCAACAAACTAAGACTTTTAAGGCCAGTCGTGGCATGGAGGCACAAAATGTGACTGTTTGTGGCAACGGGGAATGGGGAACGGTGTGTCTTAACACAACACTTAATTTTTTTTAAAATCAACCTCTAAAGGGTTTAAATAGGGGATGAAAGTTTACTTCGCTCAACTTGCGCCGAAGCTCGTGAAAGCCGCCGGGGCCCTTGGCAGGTTATTGTCGAATATAGTAGGGCTGGATTCTCCATGCCGACGGCTTTATGTCTGTATGTTCAGATCCATGGCACTGTATGGCGCGCCCGTGTGGGCGGATGCTCTCACCGCTCTTAATTGGACCCAATTGCGAAAAGCGCAGAGGGGCATAGTGGTGAGAGCAATTCGGAGATATCGTACGGTTTCGTGGACGGCGGCTACACTTCTGGCGGGCAATCCACCTTGGGAGTTGCAGGCGGAAGTGCTCGCTAAAGTTCACGCATTCTGCGTAAGTGAGCGGTCACGAGGCGAGCAACCATCGTTAAAGAGTATCGTGCGGATCAGGAGACTTGCGGATGAAGCCCTGATCCGACGTTAGAAGGTGGACCTGGGGTCCCCGGCCGCAGGCCTAGCAACGGTGGAGGCGGTCCGCCCCCTTTTAGAACGCTGGGTCAAGAGGACTTTCGGGGCCTGACGTTCAGACTGGTGCAGGTGCTGACGGGGCATTATTGCTTCAGTAAATACCTGCACCAGATTGCACGTCGGGAGATGTCGCCGGCGTGCCACGAGTGTAATGCGCCCATTGATTCGGCGCATCACACTCTGGCCGAATGCCCCGCTTGGGCCCCACAACGCCACGCCTTGATGGCTGTAGTGGGTAGAGACTTCTCACTAGTCAGTGTGGTGGGGGCCATGCTGGATAGTGAGAGGAACTGGTCTGCAATGGTCTCCTTCTGCGAATCAGTTATCGCACTGAAGGAGGCCGCGGGGCGGGCGCGTGAGTCTAGCTCTGACCCGCTCCGCCGTCGGAGACCAGGGAGTAGGAGAAGGCAGTACGCGCATCTTCTACTCCCTCTACCCTAGAGGAGCTACTGCGGGAGGTTCTTGGTGATCCTCCTGCAAGTCATCGAGGCTGCGGGTGCTCTGGAAGAAACCCCGGAGCACCCTGAAGGCGACGGTGGCCCGCATTAGGCGGGCCATCCACCGAGGCGTCGTAGAAGAATGCGCGAGCGAACCTATGACGTCTCACGAGGGTGGAGAGGGTTTCCGCTGGGTTTTAGTGGGTGGTACCGGACTCATCGGTGAGTCCCACAGTATCATCCGTCCGTAAGGTAGTTTGCCTGTCTTACGTACGGATGGTCTGCGTAAACTGCATTTTTCAGTGAAAAAAAAAAAAAAAAAAAAAAAAAAAAAAAAATGGGGATGAAAGTTTGTATGAAAAATCTAAACCGCTTGACCGATTGTAATGAATTTTGGCATAAATATAGTTTTTTTTTTAAAATAAAAATATTTATTGGTTACAAATTTTCTTACACATTAACAGTTATACGATGACAACTGCAAAAGTTACACAACTGCAGCGCAGTGTCAACGCCCACTTTAAGGTATATATTGTTACACCAATTTTGAACTTACATATAATAAAGCGAAATATTTAAAAAAGCAAAATTAAAAATTTTGAAAAAACCCACGACGGTTTAATTGTAATTGAAAAAGGATAAAATAACTGTAAATCCCCCGCCTAAAAGAATATATGTAACGAGATGATGGGGACGACTCCGTCGGGGGCTGTCATTACTTTAAGTTTGCACAAATCTTCTCATAGGTTTTCGTGCTGTTAAAACAGGTTCCCAAAAAATTAAAATATTAATATGAATTTACAGTTTTGATAACTGGTATTTTAAAAACTTTAAAACGAAATCTATACTGCTAGCTACTATATTTAAAATAGGGATTGCAACTGGCAGCCCCCGACGAAGTCGTCCCCATCATCTCGTTACATATATTCTTTTAGGCGGGGGATTTACAGTTATTTTATCCTTTTTCAATTACAATTAAACCGTCGTGGGTTTTTTCAAAATTTTTAATTTTGCTTTTTATTTTAAACTTTTTAAAGTGAATAGATACACATTATATATTATTACATAATATCGAAATACTTTATATTAATCTTCATGCAAATCCAAAAGAAATTATAAACACATTGCTTTCTGGTTATCAAATGCTTATTGCAGCGCCTGGCAGATTGTCACTGTAACATTTCCACGAAACTTAAGTGTAACCAAATCAGTGAAAATCACAAAACCCAGTAGTAGTTTTGATTTTGAACAAACTAATTTATACTGGAGCGCCCCGTGGTAGTTCGTGGTTGATATGGCATATAAAAACACGCAGCAATTAAACCAGAACCTATCACAGAAAACTGCATCTAAATAGGTTTCACACAAAAAATAAAAGCAAATGCTTACTGCAGCGCCCCCTGGTGAGGTGTCACCATGACACATATACGAGAACACGCACTAATTAAGCCTGATCCTATCTTTGATAACTGCATCCAAATTGGACTTGTAGTTTTAGCTTTGCATAATTAAATGTTTAATGCAGCACCCCCTGGCGTGTTCATAACGTAAAAAAAAAATACCTAAAAACTTACACCAAGTAAAGGTAACTCTAATACTAAAAACTCTGCGCAATCGGACGAGTAGTTGTAGCTTTGCATTAAATATTACAAACAAATGTTTACTGCAGCGCCCCCTGGTGAGTTAACACGATAAAAATATCCAAGAACATGCAGTAATTAAACTTGAACTTATCATTGACACTGCATCCAAATCAAATTCGTCATTTTATCTTTGCACAAACAATATTTTACTGCAGCGCCCCCTGGTGACTTGTCACTGTAATATAAATTTAGGAACATGCTCTAAGCAAAGCGGAATCTAATACTGAAAACTCTTTTCAATCGTACTAGTTGTTTTGGTTTTACACAAAAAAATAGAAGCAGCTACTTACTGCAGCGCCCCCTAGAGAGTTAACACATACATGAAAATATGCACTAAGTAAACATACATGACACATATATGAAAATATGCACTAAGTAAACTTGAATCTATCATTGAAAACTGCATTCAAATCGGACTCGTAGTTTTAGTTTCGCACAAACAAGTGTACTTACTGCAGCGCCCCCTGGTGAGTAGTCACCGTAACGCATACATGAAAAGAAACACCAATTGAACCTGAACCTATCGTTGGAAGTTTCATCTAAATCGGACTAGTAGTTCTTGCTCTGCATAAACAAATGTTTACGGCAGCGCCCCCTGGTGAATTTTCACCGTAACCAAAAAACAAAAATCTTAAAATATGCACAAAGCAAAGCTTAATCTAGTTCTGAAAACTCTATCTAATCGAATTAGTCATTTCGGTTTTAGACAAACAAATACAAGAAAAATTTTGGTTTTACACAAAAAAGTACAAACAAATGCTTACTGCAGCGCCCCCTGATGAGTGGTCACTGTAGCACATATATAAAAAGATGCACCAATTAAGCCTGAACCTATCCTTGAAAGTTACATGTAAATCGGACCAGTAGTTTTTGATTTGCATAAACAAATGTTTACTGCTGCGCCCCCTGGTGAGTTTTCCCCGTAACAAAAAAAAGAAAAACTTAAAATATGCATCAAGCAAAGATGATTTTTTTTATGAAAACTCTTTTCAATCGGAGCAGTAGTTTCGGTTTTAGACAAATAAATACAAAAAAAGTACAAACAAATGCTTACTGCAGCGCCCCCTGGTGGTTTGACACGATAAAACATATCCAAGAACATCCACCAATTAAACCTGAATCTACCTCTGAAAATCTATTGAAATCAGACTATTATTTTTTGAGATAATTGAAAACATTCGTTTTCACGTAAAATGCTTACTGCAGCGCCCCCTGGTGAGTTAAGGCAATAAGACATATCTAAGAACATACGCCAATTGAACCTTAACCTATCATAGAAAACCGTATCAAAATCGGACTTATAGTTTTGGAAATAATTGACATAGTAATTTGCACAAACACACAAACAAACACACAAACAAACAAACAAAACAACCTCTCACCCCAAACACATATACAGTCGCCGTTCCGTCGCGGGTAAAAAATAAAAAAAATAAAATTGTGGCAAACTACTTCTCCAACTATCTTATACTAACTTAAAATAAATACTATATATAAACAAAATTTCTATAATAAGTTGATAAATAAATTATACAAAATAAACAAAAAATTACAAAAACAAGCAAGATAAATTTAATAACTATATTAAATTATAATTAAACTATATATAAAATTGCTCATGTATTTGCTCATGCGCATGGATGGCTTTTTTGCATGTACGAATGTTTATGTGTGCGCGTGTTTATGTGTGTGTGTGTGTGTGTGTGTGTGTGTGTGTGTGTGTGTGTGTGAGTGTGTGTGTGCGTGCGGTGCATGTGTAAAAGGGTGTTATCAGGTTACTCAAGAAAACTTAAGATGCTTTCCGTCTCGTCATAAGACAGACCATTAAAAGCCATTTTATGCATGTTGATTTGCATTTTAGCGTAGTTAGCGTATGAATTTTTAGAATTTTATTAACTTTGTTGTAAAGAGAGCTACTTAAATACTAGAAATGGCGGCTTGCTAACACGGAATGGCGTGTTGCGTTGATAATCCAAACTTAAACATAGGCTACTTTATTTATTAAAAATACAACTCTGAGGCTTGCAATACAACAAAACAGCCACGTAGTTAACGCGGCGAAGCCGCGAGCGGGCCGCTAATAATTTCTATATTTACCTAAAAAATACAAAAAAAACTAATATTGTTAAGCTTCACGTTACCAGTTATATACTCATATTTTTAAAATTTGAAACAACCGAGGTCCTTGTGGCGCAGTGGGATATCGTGAAACTGTAATCACAATAATTGTGGGTTCGATTTACACGATGGCGAGAAAGCGATATTGTGATCGAAAGAGAAGCACAAGACATGTTTTAAGAAACGACAAAATTGTTTCCTTATTATAATAAACATTACCTCCAAATAACTTTTATGTGGCCAGTCGTAGCGCAGTGGCACAAGCGTGTGACTGTAAGCGACTGGTTGTGGGTTCGATTCCCACTCAAGGAGTGGAAATTATATTTCCATTTTCTTCGCTATGGTGTTGAGGTAAAGCGCGGCGTTAAGTTCCGCCACTTAACACGCAAGCCTCCGAATTAGGCAGAAAGTGGGGAACGGAGTGTCTTAACACTAGGTTCCCTCTGCCTACCCTGCTGTGTGCGGGATACAGCGTGAAGCTAAAAAAAAAACTTTTATGTGAGGCAACCCTTATATCATTTTCATTAGCTTTATCTCTTACTGCTGGGTTTCGACCTAATGATAACAAATATCGCAATAATGACACTATATGAGACTAGAACATTTTGTTGTAGTTTATTGAAACCTTCATGATGCAATTCTACATAAACAGTCATTGTTTTTTGTAACTTGCAGCGGCGGAACTCAACGCCGTCTTTTATATTACTGACCAGAGCGGGGTAACGGATATAGTTAAATTATGATAATTCTGCAGAATGTAAATCGAAACAACAATCATCTCCTTTACAGTCAGACACTATGCCACTGCGTGAGGACGGCCACATTCTGTACAAGGGAAAATAAGCAAGACACTCCGTTTATCATATCAACTCATATCAGTGTAAAATAAATAAATAATCACAACCTCACATTAAGAAAAGTGTTGGAACGGAGTGATTAAGCAAAAGTTAAGTTAAAGTAAAAATGTAGAAACTTAATATTTTTCATAGTAATATATTAGTAATATTGTGACAAAATAATTATGTTCTTGTATAAAGTGATATACTCTTATACTCTTACGAATCTTTTCTTTTTTTTTTAGCCTCACGCTGTATCCCGCACACAGCAGGGTAGGCAGAGGGAACCTAGTGTTAAGACACTCCGTTCCCCACTTTCCGCCGAATTCGGAGGCTTGCGTGTTAAGTGGCGGAACTTAACGCCGCGCTTTACCTCGACACCAGAGCGAAGAAAATGGAAATATAATTTCCACTCCTCGAGTGGGAATCGAACCCACAACCAGTCGTTTACAGTCACACGCTTGTGCCACTGGGACACGACTGGCCACTAATAATTATATTAAATTATATTGTGAAATTCTACGAGGTCGAAGTCGGGGGCACAACTTGTTTTATAAATAGCCTTCACATTAACATCTTAATATCATCTTTCTATTTACTTAGAAAATGTCGTAAATCCTTTTAGCCAAGAAAATTCTTAATTCGTAGTCTAAAGTTCAGATTAAAATACAAGCAATTATGATAGAATAGTATTAACACAAATTAATTTCTTAAAAGATTTTGTATTCTACGATTTTGTTAAAAGCATTGTCGTCTTAAAAGACAAACGTTATTCGAGTTAGCTAGCTCTAAGCTTATTCAACAAAATAATAAGAAAAAACGAGAAGAATTAAAAGATCTACAGTGAATAGAATGAAATGTAACATCATAATGGTGAGTGGCCAGTCGTGGCCCAGAGGCACAAGCGTGTGACTGTAAACGACTGGTTGTGGGTTCGATTCCCACTCGAGGAGTGGAAATTATATTTCCATTACCTTCGCTCTGGTGTCGAGGAAAGATCACTCCGTTCTCCATTCTCCTCCATTGCATGGTGAGTGGCGTAACTCAACACTTAGTCTTGGTAGGTACCAGAGTTCAGAAATGAAAATAGTTAATATATTCTTTCCACAAAAAGAAAAACATTATTTGTCACTAACAATCTTGTATAAAATATTAGAAAATTGCAACTTACTTAACATACATTTTTAGAATTTCGAAAAATAAATGATATAGTTTTTGTGAAATATACTTTTGCAGTCACCTCCTGTACTATAATGTTTGATATAATTTATAGCTCTGTTTGTGCTCTATTTGCTCCATAAAAGATAGAAACTCCAAGTAACATAATATTTTTCTCCAATGTGAATTTTGACATTTTCCATTTGAAAATAATATTATAACGTCTTTAAAACAACTTGTTATAGTTTCAAGTAAAGAAAATTATATAGAAATTGGATCATTTTTATTATCTACTACGACAGATACACTATACAGATATAAATGTGTTAAAGTGTTATAAATACTGTAAACGCTATTGCTTAATACAGTTTATTAAAAACATGCATATCTTATACTAACCTTTCTTGAAACATTTTTATACACATTTATAGAAAATTAAAAAAAAATTGCAGCAGGGTTTGAACCTGCACCTCTAGAAAACCGTCAAAACTCTCTGATCGATTAGCCATGTGTTCTACACCCGTCAAAATTCTTATACGCTTATTTTAAAATTTATTCTTATTGTTAACATCTTAGATATTCCTATATGATATATATTCTAAGAACAATCATTTAGCAACATGGAAAGCTATTGTTTAAATATTTTTAACATTTTTAAAATAATGCTAATATGTATGTTGAATTAAAACGCTCACTTACTTGAGATATGAAGTATGTTCCAACACCACTTTGTTAAAGTTATGATACAGAACCATACATACACAAAATTCACATTTGAAGACTACACAAAACTAATTAAAATGAGAAATAACATTACGAACAGACATAAACAAAGAAAATATTAAAACGTATGCAAAAGTATCGAGAGCGGAGTAACGACTGTTAAAATAAAATATCCGGCAACATGGCGGTAGAAAGATATAAAACTACCCGCGGCTTTCGATATTATTTATAAACTAAATGCTAATATTTATAATACTTAAATACATGAATTTGATGTTATATTATGCATAGTGTATATATGTAGCATGTATGTATTGATATTATAAGTATATAAGAAGTTATAAAGGATAAGTAAACAATATATGATATTGTATCGTAATTAATAAACGATTGCATGAAATATGTTAAATAAACAATAATTATAAATAATAATTCGTTAAATGTACAAACATATATTAAATATTCTCACGAAATAACTATACAAGATTATAGTTCTCGTTTCTTTTAAAAAGTTTTAACATTTAAAATTGACTTTCTATTGGGTTCTCATGAAATCGTAGTTTAGTACTGTAGGTATGTAAAATTATTAAATTGTTTAATTTCCCCAGAGCTGATGAAAGTCTCCTTAAATTGGAAATGAGCTGAAAAAGACTATTCTTCATAGTTAATGAAATATATTTCGTCTTGAATCTCGTAGTTTATGTGATTTAAAAGCGCAAGAAGTACTATACTATACGTATATGATAAGGTTAGAAAGTAAAAATCACATTAAATTGAAAATAAAACTACGCGCTACGTAAAAAGTACTTATAAATTAGAATTATGCAATCTGATGCTAAATATGCCTTACATTGTTTTCAAAATGAGTAATTAATTATTCAGTATTAAATAGTAACACGCCTTGGGAATGAAATGCTTTCTCCGGTCTATTTCAGAGGTCAATAAATAATTGTACTTAAAATAATGACTTAAAAAAATCTGCTGATTTTCGTGTACCGGTTCTTCTCAGGTTTAAGGCATTTTAGTATACCTGTGTCCGATGGTAAATTACTTATCTTGCAAAACATGAAGCATATAAGTTTTAATTTTGAATAAAATTATTTACCCTTAATTTTGAATAGAGCTGGTTCTTTAAATTGTTCGACTTTTATGGAACTGATGTTTACCAAGCATAGCTAAGAAGCACTACTACAAACCGGCTTTTGACTGGAAAAACCCACGTCAAAGACAGACATAGACATGCAGCTTGTAATAACTTACTAAAGTCTCAAGATAATATTAAGTGGTGGAAATTAACGCCTTTTTTAGCGCTTTTACTTATCTGTATTACTTTTTTTATCTTCTTAACTTCATGCTTTTTTCTCAATTTCACATATATAGCTGTTTATTAAAAAACTAAAAAAAATTAAAAATTTTGAAAAACCCACGACGGTTTAATTGTAATTGTAAAAGGATAAAATAACTATAAATCGCCCGCCTAAAAGAATATATGTAACGAGATGATGGGGACGGCTTCGTCGGGGGCTGTCATTACTTTTTAAGTAACGCTTAAGGTTTGCATAAACCTTCTCATAGGTTTTCTTGCTGTTAAAACAGTTTTGGCAAAAAAAAAATATTAAAATGAATTTACAGTTTTGATAACTGGTATTTTAAAGACTTTAAAACAAAATCCATACTGATAGCTACTATATTTAAAATAGAGGTTGCAACTGGCAGCCCCCGACGAAGTCGTCCCCATCATCTCGTTACATATATTCTTTTAGGCGGGGGATTTATAGTTATTTTATCCTTTTACAATTACAATTAAACCGTCGTGGGTTTTTTCAAAATTTTTAATTTTGTTTTTATTTTAAACTTTTTAAAGTGAATAGATATACACTATATATTATTACATAATATTGAAATACTTTATATTAATCTTCATGCAAATCCAAAAGAAATTATAAACCCAATGCTTTCTGGTTATCAAATGCTTATTGCAGCGCCTGGCAGATTGTCACCGTAACATTTCCACGAAACTTAAATCTAACCAAATCAGTGAAAATCACAAAACCCACTAGTAGTTTTGATTTTGAACAAACTAATTTATACTGGAGCGCCCCGTGGTAGTTCGTGGTAGATATGGCATATAAAAACACGCAGTTAAATCAGAACCTATCACGGAAAACCGCATCTAAATAGATTTCACACAAAAATAAAAGCAAATGCTTACTGATGCGCCCCCTGGTGAGGTGTCACCATGACACATATACGAGAACTCGCGCTAATTAAGCCTGATCCTATCTTTGATAACTGCATCCAAGTCGGACTTGTAGTTTTAGCTTTGCATAATTAAATGTTTAATGCAGCGCCCCCTGGTAAGTTCTTGACGTAAAATAAACCTAAATACTTACACCAAGTAAAGGTAACTCTAATACTAAAAACTCTGCCTAATCGGACTAGTAGTTGTAGTTTTGCATTAAATATTACAAACAAACGTTTACTGCAGCGCCCCCTGGTGAGTTAACACGATAAAACATATCCAAGAACATGCACTAATTAAACTTGAGCTTATTATTGAAACTGCATCCAAATCAAATTTGTCATTTTATCTTTGCACAAACAATATTTTACTGCAGCGCCCCCTGGTGACTTGTCACCGTAATATAAATTTAAAAACATGCTTTAAGTAAAGCGGAATCTAATACTGAAAACTCTTGACAATCGTTCTAGTCGTTTTGGTTTTACACAAAAAAATAGAAGCAGCTACTTACTGCAGCGCCCCCTAGAGAGTTGACACATACATGAAAATATGCACTAAGTAAACATACATGACACATAAATAAAAATATGCACTAAGTAAACCTCAATCTATCATTGAAAACTGAATTCAAATAGGACTCGTAGTTTTAGTTTTACACAAACAAATGTACTTACTACAGCGCCCCCTGGTGTCAGTGGTTACCGCAACGCATATATGAAAAGAAGCACCAATTAAACCTGAATTTATCGTTGAAAATTTCATCTAAATCGGACTAGTAGTTTTTGCTCTGCATAAACAAATGTTTACTGCAGCGCCCCCTGGTGAATTTTCATCGTAACAAAAAAACAAAAATCTTAAAATATGCAGCAAGCAAAGCTGAATCTAATTCTGAAAACTCTAGCCAATCGGATGAGTAATTTCGGTTTTAGACAAATAAATACAAGAAAAATTTTGGTTTTACACAAAATAACTCAAACCAATGCTTACTACAGCGCCCCCTAATGAGTGGTCACTGTAGCACATATATAAAAAGATGCACCAATTAAGCCTGAACCTATCCTTGAAAGTTACATGTAAATCGGACCAGTAGTTTTTGATTTGCATAAACAAATGTTTACTGCTGCGCCCCCTGGTGAGATTTCCCCGTAACAAAAAAAGGAAAAACTTAAAATATGCATCAAGCAAAGATGAATCTTTTTATGAAAACTCTTTTCAATCGGAGCAGTAGTTTCGGTTTTAGACAAATAAATACAAAAAAAGTACAAACAAATGCTTACTGCAGCGCCCCCCTGGTGGTTTGACACGATAAAACATATCCAAGAACATCCACCAATTAAACCTGAATCTATCACTGAAAATCTATTGAAATCAGACTACTATTTTTTGAGATAATTGAAAACATTCGTTTTCACGTAAAATGCTTACTGCGGCGCCCCCTGGTGAGTTAAGGCAATAAGACATATCTAAGAACATACGCCAATTGAACCTTAACCTATCATAGAAAACCGTATCAAAATCGGACTTATAGTTTTGGAAATAATTGACATAGTAATTTGCACAAACACACAAACAAACAAACAAACAAACAAACAACCTCTCACCCCAAACACATATACAGTCGCCGTTCCGTCGCGGGTAAAAATATATATACAAATAAACGAAATTTGTTATATTAAATTAACCACTGTTTACCAAATTGTACTGTTTACCAATGTGAGTATACACGGTTCATGTATACAAAACAACCATTTTTACAATTTATGTCCTTTGTCTGTCTGTTTGTTCCGGTAAATCTCTAAAACTGCTAAACTGATTATGACAGGACTTTTACTACGAGATAGCTGATGTAACAAGGACTAACCTACTTATATTTATATTTTAAAATGATAAAATTTTTTTCATATTTTAAACAAACGGAATCGCAGGCAAAGCTAGTAAATAATATTTCCCCGCCATATCCAAAACTCTCAAGTCCCACAAACCGAAGTTTACTTCCAGTATTGATCACGACCCGCACTATCCAGCCTACTCCCGCAAAGGAACTTGCGAACTACTAAGTTCCAGATTACACGGTTTTCCACTTTTAATTAAAAGTATCCCGCCAGCGCTGATTAGAAGTTTCTTGTACGTATTATATAAAATATATTATATATATTTATTATTACACCTTAGTAATGGAATTGGAGTGTCTTTGTGTTTGTAAGATAAGTGTGGGTTCAATTCCCATTAAGATAAATGGTTTTGGTTGTTTTTTCAGCTTCTTTTCTAGCATTTAGTAGTAGTAATCTAGTGTCGAAACACTCCATTCTACTACTCTATTACTATACTGAGACACTGAGTGTAGAAAAGCAGAACTCAACGCCGCACTTTATCATTTCACCTTTTTGCGGAGAAATGGAAACAATTAAATTAAAATCTTTTTTCAAGTGAGTGTGGAACCCACAAGTACTACAATTCAGTTAGCCGCTACTACTATGCCACAACGGCCTTATGAATCTTTATATTTTAAGCACATTTGTTTCTCACGTCCCATTATATAAAGTAGCCATTTAAATATGTGACAATATTGACTCTTTACTTTACTTACCTACTCCTTTCTAGGAACTACTTTTCAAAGCATAGTTACATCTTAGCCTAGATAAATAACATAAAAAAGGAAATAATTAAATTATTCAGATTTTCCTAATAAAATCTAGTGGACACTTGCTCTTAGTATTTAAAAAAAAAAATCACTAGGTTTCATAAAAAGAAATCACTAGGTTTTCTTTGCCTACAATATAATGCGTAGTAGATGTTAAAAGTATATATAAATAATTCTCAAAAAAAAAACCTACACAGAAATTGAACCCACTGCCTTCACCTTGATAGTCAAAAACATTAACCAATAACCTATTAAAGGAAATTATAAATAAAAAAATATTAAAGGAAATTACAAATTATTTGAATATCACATTCAAATGTCCATTACAAACACATACTCTGGTACTCGTATACTAGTACATACGAGTACATATACTAGAAGCACTGAAGTGCAAAATCTTGTCAAGTGTTCTAAGCTGCATTTCTCACTGTGACTTATGTGTAAAGTCTATAGCTAACATATGCATATCCTGTTAGTTAACTAATTATTTTGTTATAGATTATTATATGTATTGTTATCATTTATTTTAACAGGAGAATCCAATTAGAAAACGTACAAAAATTTAAACGCAGCGGGATTTGAACCCACGTCTCTTGGAAAACCTTTCGCATGAGAGTGTTTTTCATTTTTTTAAATATGTAATAAGCAGTTAATTTTTTTTAAAAATACACTCCTTTGTCCACTTTCTCCTCAAATTCGGGACATTGCCCTTTGAATTTTGAAACTTAACACCGCGTTTTGACTTACTATAGTAGAGAAATCGAAAAAAATTCCTCGAGTGGACATCGAACCTACAACCGCGCTTCCAGTCACTGTCGCACTGCACTACAATGACCTCTAACGAAATTTGAACTGTATAATAGCATTCAGTCAAAACACGAATTACTCAACTATAACGTCACAAAACAGACAAGCTGGTTCCGCATTATTTATTTGAAATGAAACCTATCTGAATAAAATATTCGCTTTAAGCGGTACAATTGTTGTACCTCATAAATACTGTAAGTCCTGACGTCGAATCATAGTTTTTTACTATTCTGCACTTTATTTCAATATTTTAAGGTTGATTTTTTATTGTATTATAAACTTATGATAGTAATTAGTGTTAAGCTTCTCATGCAGTATGAATGAACGTCACCAATGTTTCATGTTTGAGCAATTCGTTGTATGATTTCCTTTTAGTTTTATATTATAGCAACTGCGGCTGTTACTTCGCACGCGATTGATTTAATATAAAAGTTATTTAACTCATCAGGGTATAGTTAGTGATTAGACACTCGTAAGTTAAAACGTTAACCCATTTTCCGCCGAATTCCGGAGGCATTGCGTGTTAAGTAGCGGAACTTAACGCCACGCTTTGCCTTCAACACCAGAGCGACGAAAATGAAAATAATAAATATTTCCACTACTCGAGTGGAAATCGAACCCACAACCAGTCGCGTTACAGTCACACTTTACACCCATGTTCCACGACTGGCATTAACAACAACATTTATTACTAAAACATATCATTTATTACCAATACAATGAACAAAGTCTCATCACATGATCATAAGTCAAATGCATCCGAAACAATATTGGTAAAGCATTGTGTTAACATCATGTTTGAGTTTAAACTGTAAGCTGAGCCAGTGAGCTTATCTGCAGATATAGCGCTTATCTCACAAATGTAAGATAATAGTTTACGAGCTAACTGTGCTTAGCTTAACTTGATCTAGCTTAGTAAAGGCAAATAGAGATGTGGTGAAAGTGTGTGATGTATCAAGCCTTCATAGAGGCAGCTTCAATCGCTTCAATTTTTCCATAAGAGAGAGAACCTAGGGTCTAGACAAATTTTTTTTTTTATTTTCCAATTTATTCGAGACATTGCATTTTGAGTAGGAGAACTCAATATCAGGCTTTTATTTAGTTATATTATAAAAATACTTATAATACATTAGCTTACCATTTTTAGTATACAGATGTAGGTATATATCTGACGAACTTAGATTTATAGAGGAAACGTTAGATCTATGTATTATGTTAACAAAGATGATATTTATAGTTTTGCTGCGTTGAGTTACACCATACAACACGAAATGTTTCAATTTCGAACAGAAAACGGAGAATAAAGTGTCTTGGCACTAGGTTCTCGGAATAACCTGTTGTTACGCGGGAAAAAGCGAGAAGTTGTAGATTAAATATAATTATACACTTCTGAGGCTATTTACATTTCCTAAGTATAATGCTATAGAGCAGGGGAGAGAAACCTGCTGTCTACTTAATTATTTTACACGGTTCGCCAAGTTTGTATTTTTATTAAGTATTCCTCCGCAAATACATTAAGTTCTGCCAATTTAATTGCAACATTTAATATAATGGTGAAATTCATGATATAGCATCTATTTTTTTTATTTTTATGTCTTTTTTGCGGCTGAGCGAAGAAAATAGAAATATTAAATATTTCCATTCCACAAGTGAGAATTGAACTCACAACTAGTCGCATTTACAATAACATTTTGTACGCGACGACTGCCCTCGCATTTTTATATCTATTTGTCTATAATTTATTTTATTATCCACATTTCATGTTTGTATTTCCTAGTTTATACTTTTGCCAGTCAAAATAATTCAAAATTTGGACAAACCCATTGCTAAAAGGTTTCTTACCCCTGCTATAGTGCTATAGCTTAATGTTCCCTCAGAACTAAGTGTAAGAGATGAACGAACTGAGAACAAAAGGTTATTTCGCTGAGTTGTATGAATTGCGGGATTTAAATTAATTGTAAGTTAAAGTTTGTGTATAAATCGCGAGTAAATCACGAGATAATATTTTGATATTTAGTATTAAATAAGTGCCTTAAATATTATTAATTGAATTGAAAATTATTTTTTTTCTTTCAGCTTCATGCTTTTTCCTGTATAGCGAGGTAGGCAGAGAAAACCTAGTGTCAAGAAAGTAAGACAGCAAAATACTTTACGTCGTTTTGAGAAAAAGATTTGACACTCTTTAAACTGCTGGAAACATTCTTACCATTAACAACTATACGAGGAAACTTATATACTTTGGTATGAATAAGAAAGAAATTTTTCGATCCGTTGAATAGCTACCTACGATGCCACAGACCGATAGACACATACAAACATCGACGTCAAACTTATAAGATCTCTTTTTGCATCAGGAGTTAAAAGCGGAGAAAAGGATTTAAATTATAATTTAAACTTGGAGTTTGGAATTGAAAACCAAAGACGATTGCTACAACAAGCTCAACAGTTTTTACTAAAGTTTACTTTACTACTGCACAGGTTCGCGCTTTGTCTACATCAGCATTGTAATTACAGAGAATCTAATATTAAAAAACTCTGTGCTCCATGTGCTCGAAATCAAAACTCGATAACACCCTCGAAAATTTTTCAGGTTCATTAGATCGGCAATCGAACCGACAACCAACCGTTTTACAGTCAAACTGCCCTCTTGCCACGAGGACAAAACTAGCATACTAACAGAATTAACGCATTAAATAATAATTTCATTATTCAAATGTGAATTAGCGCCGTGCATAGGTAATTTTAAAAGCAACATTAGCAGTGAGTCATTTACTCGACGCTGTTTACATTAACGCTGAAATACTGAATGTAGTTTTAAATGTACTTCAAATGAATGCTGTGCATAATACATTGTATTGTTTAAATACTCAAATATTTGTTCAACTTCTAATTGAAATAAACAAACTAAATCAAAGTTAAATTAAGTACTTTTAAATATTTTTTAAGTGTTATTCCACACTTAGGAAAATTGAAAAAGACATTCAGAAAACGTATATATTTTTTTGTCAATGGTGAGAGCGCGTGGACGGTTCAGAAGGCGCGGGTTTGAATCCCGCCGCGTTCAAATTTTTATACGTTTTCTAAATGTCTTTTTCAAAGTTAAATTAAGTTGCAAATTGAGTTTCACCACTTAACATGCATCGTCTTGATTACGCAAGGAAAGTGGAGAATGGAGGGTCTTGACACTACGTTCTCTTTGTTTATGAGTAAATGTTTAAATTTTAAGTTAAAACATTAGAATCAAAAAGAACAAACATAACAATTGTTCAGAAATAACAATCATCTTGTTCCAAATAATAAGGAAAATGAAACCAATAATAATAATCATTTTGAAAGAATTCTAATATAAAGTTGTAAAGAACGATAAAGGAAAATGCGATGTATGTGTTCCTTCAGTTTACTCGTAAAATACTCTTTCAAACGTTCAATTTACTTCATGCTATCATAATATGTTTATATTCTAGCAGAAAATATAAGATAACTATTTTCTTTATGACTGACTCACTCACTGACTATTCATCGAATCGAATCATTATATTGGCACGAAAATTATGTCGACAAATGATTATGAAATTTGGGATAGTTAAAGTTTATATAAAAAGTGCAGAAGTCAATATTTTCCATTATAATGTATAATATTTTTTTTTTATATATATATAGCTTCACGCTTATTCCCGTACAGCATAGTACTCAGATAGAACCTATTGTCAAGATACACCTCCAGATTCCGCCGGAAATCGAAACACTGCGTGATGAGTGGCATCTCGTGACTCATGCTGCACTTTGTATTAGGTGCCAGATTGAAGACATGAAAATTTAAATATAATTCCTCGAGTAGGAATCGAACCCACAACTTTTGCTTTCGAGTCAAACACTGACTCACTGCGTCACAATAGCCTCTTAAAATAATAAAATAAATATTACATCCAATATAAATAAGATAAGATCCGGATATTTGACATATAAATACTTTTGTATAAAGTGACACCAACCTTGCTAAGATGTCACTTTTTAAATACGCCAGCAAGGATAATTAATTTTGATAAAGTAAGTTGATTCAATTTGAATTTTAGCAATTTCAATTTTTTTTCAGTTCTATAGCCTTTTATATAGTAGAGAAGCAGATAGATTTTGGGATCAAATCTTCCCGTCCTTCACTTTCGAACTGATTTCGTGACATTACTTGGTGTTTAACGGTAGCGTGAGACTTCTTGGTTGATCATTCTTACGACGATCACTATATTTTTCACTTTATGTGTAACAATATTATACTTAATGTTAAGACACTCCGTTCCCCATTTTCCGTCGAATTCTAGAGGCATTACGTGTTGAGTGACGGAACTCAACACCGTGCTTTGCCGCGGCACCAGACCGAAGAAATTTAAATATATAATTTTTCAATTCCTCGAGTAGGAATCGTACCCACAGTCAGTTCCGTTTATAAACACACTTTGTGCCCCCAAGCCACGTTTGGTATCACTATATTGATAACATAAAGAAGTTGTATTATAGTATAGACATACTATAATTTAACTTGTGATTACTTTAAATATAAAATATATGTATATCAAATGAAATCTGAAGTGTTTCATTACATTAATAAAATAAAAGGTTTTTGCGAAACCAGACTATCACTCGCTCGTCACGTAGTTACAATAACAAACCAGACTATACTCGCTTCAAGTATGCACATAACATAACAATAATATAACCTGTAAAGGGATTTGAGCCCTAACTGTTCTGAGGTGTGAGGAAATAAAAAAAATGTATTATATAACCTATTAATTGATTTGTGATCAATTTTTAATATAAAACATACGTATTTCAAATGAGATCTGCAAGTCATTCATTAAAAATAATATCTCTCTAGTGGAAATCAAACCCACTACCCTATCATTCAGATGAACATTTTAACAAGCCTATTACCAAAAATAGTATTAACATAATAATAATTAAAGTTAAAACTCAGTACTAACATTTAGAACGTGTAATTAGCCTCCCGCCACCAGTGTGTTATGACGCTTATTAACTCCACCTATTGTATTATATTTAATGTGCGTAACTGAAACAAAGCGGATCTGAACATAATATATAATGTGGTGAAGTTATATTCATTTATTTATTGTTTATTTTTAGGTCTTATAGCGCAGTGGAAATAAGTCTATTTGTAATTGTTTAAGGTTAAGATTGCCAGTCGTGGCCCAGTGGCACAAGAGTGTGACTGTAAACGACTGGTTGTGGGTTCAATTCCCACTCGAGGAGTGGAAATTTTATTTTCGTTTCTTCGCTCTGGTGTCGAGGTAAAGCGCGGCGTTAAGTTCCGCCACTTAACACGCAAGCCTCCGAATTCGGCGGAAAGTGAGGAACGGAGTGTCTTAATACTAAGTTCCCTCTGCCTACCCTGCTGTGTGCGGGATATAGCGTGAAGCTATTTACGAATACAATTCCCCTCCGCCGCTGGGTAGCGTCCTGCAAAAAGCCGATAACCCAGTAACTCGGTGGTAGACATTCGTTCCCCGACTGGCTCCACCCTGGCGGCCACTATTATGTTAACGACGAATAGCCAAACATTTGATGATGTGTTCCGGTTCGTTGACATGTAAGCCAGCTCCCCCTATTTTTTTTTTTTTTTTTATATGATACCCGCCCGGGGCGGGGACCCGGACGCGGTTATGTGGGATTCCGGATCGTTCCTCCGTTTACCCACTAAAAACCTGACGGTGCTCCTTACCCGCCACTAGCCCAGGTCTCGGGCACTGCCCCAATCGTCCGCGGACCTGGGCGGCGGGTGCCAGCAAGGCTCGCCGTTGGAGTCAAGGGGTGGTGGGCACCCCCGACGGCCTGCTCTGAGTAGCGCGCGGAGCTACCACGCGCACCTACTCGGGCCAGGGGAGTAGGCGGTCAGAAAGCCCCACTCTGACCGCCCTCTGGCCAAGCCAGCTCCCCCTATTCCCACCATCCCCAACCTTCCTCCCTCCTTAACTTCGGCAACGTATCCACAATTCCTCTAATGTTGTCATGTTCATGTTCCAAGGTACTTACTTACCATCAGATGGTCCTTCTGCTCGTTTGTCCTTTTATCAATTAAAAAAGGAGAAATGATTATAATTAAATGATTCTCATTTCTTTGTTAATAATGCACGGCGGCGTTGTTTTACCACTCAATAGGTAATGTCTAGGAATTAAGCGAAAAATGAAGTGTCTGGACATTAGGTTCTCTCTGTCCTACCTTTTTATACATGAGATATGTAGTTTACTACTAAAACAGACTGTACGAGCCAGCGCGTACAGTGTAATTGTCACATTAGCAAATTTTATTATATACATTTTTCCAGCTTTACTTCAGTTCGCATACGGCCATCAAACACACCGCGCGCGCTCATATCATTAATTAATTATAACAATTATCAATATATCAATCAATACGTATCAAAGACTTTTATTTATCAATAACTACTAAAAGGTTGTACAGACCGTACATCCTTTTTTGGTCCTTCGAGCCGGATCTCGGGACCTTGACGCGAATTTAGTGCACGCGTTCGTGTTCGGGTTCTGACTTTCGCCACGTGGCAAGTGGCATCAGTTTAAATTGTGATCAAGGACAATTACAATTATATTATCAAGTTATCGTATTATCAAGACGCATATACACAGCCAGAGCAGGCAGGCAGCCACAGTTTCACAAAATAATATTGGGCTTATCAAGTAAGATCTTTCCTTTTTTTGTTTTACCTTTTTCCTTCCTACTTTCATATCACGATGACAAGCATGGAGGATCTATTACAAACCCAAGAGCAAACATTTAGGGCTATAGAACAACTATACAGCAATTTCAAAAAAGACAGCGCGGAGCGCAAAAATGCTGATTATATCAAACGGCGGCTAACTACTTTAGACGGTTACTGGCAGGAATATCAATCTAATCATATTCAATTATGTGGATGGGGTGATAAGTCTCATTTATATTTTACTTCCAATCAATACGAAATGGTCAAGGACAGGTTCGGTAAGATTCGATCTACCATACAAAATTACGAAACTCTAAAAAAGGAGACATTACCTCCGCTAATAAGACCGGCAACGCCTTTAGGGGTGCCGCAAGGCCAACCTGGCCAACAATCTACTAGCCAAGCTCATCAAGGCTCATCTAGCAAAACAGATGAGTTACTTAGGAAACAATCAAGCAACTTCAAAGCTTTCGAGCATACAATAACAAATATCAAGTTAGATTCAGTATCAGAGAAATGGGAGTTCGACCACCTGCTACGTACGTTAAATACTCGTTGGTCTGCAATCGACTCTTTTCATTGGGAACTAGACAGCGAACTAGGGGGTAGGGACCCAGGTTACGAAGCTGCGTTTTTCAAATACGAACAAGCGTATAATGACGCTATCAAATCAATAAATAAAAAGATGTGGTCGGTTTCGCATCGTGTTCAATCAACTCCGCAGATAGATATACCGACTTTCTCCGGCTGTTATCATCAATGGAATTCATTCAAGGACTTATTCGTTGAAACGATTCATAGCAACTCTTCACTCTCTAGCGCCCAGAAAATGCAATTCCTGAAATCAAAAGTCAAAGGTGAAGCGGAGAGACTTATACAACATTTACCTATATCATCTGATAACTATTCGATCTGTTGGGAAATTTTAAATCATAGGTTCGACAACAAAAAACTAATTTTAAATTCTCATATTGATATCATGCTCAGCATTCCTGTAGCACAGCAACCATCATACAGTCATATCAAAAGAATTCATGACAATATTTTAGAGAGCCTCAACGCTATCAAAAACCTAGGCATTGAGGTAGATTCCTGGGATCCACTTCTCATTTATATCATGTGTCAGAAATTGGATTCTGACACTCATAAAGAATATGTAGCATCCGTGAAACACCCAAGAGACGTACCAAAGCTACAAGAATTTCTATTATTTTTGGAGAATAAGTTTACAACCATAGAATCCTCACGTCGTAAGCAAGAACAGTTTTTTAATAAGCCGATTATGCGCAACGGTGGTCAAAATAATCAATCATTTTTTAGATCAAAATATCATAAATCAAATAATTATAGCAGTAAACAACTATTGCAACACACCGGACGAGCAATTTCGCAACCTTTACCAAGCAAAAACGTTTACGTCACAAAATTCTTTAAGTGTCCTATTTGTAAAACGGATTCCCACGGAGTTTTTCATTGTAAACAATTTATCGACATGTCGCAACCGCTAAAGCGCGATACTGTAGCGAAATATAAATTATGCCAAAATTGTCTTTATTATCATCATGGAAAAGCATGTATTTCAGAAAAAAGATGCCGCGAATGTAATCAAGCACATAATACCTTACTACATGGAGCATTCGAGAAACTCGAGCCTTCTGTCGGCACGGCGAACTCAAATATCAAGCGCGGCGATTCACTGGCCGTGCGAAGTAACTCGCACGTGTCATTACAACGTGACATACCTGAAATACTTTTAGCAACAGCACAGCTTAAGGTCCAAAAAGCAGATGGAACCTATATCAACCTACGAGCTTTATTAGATCAAGGCTCTCAGACGTCACTTATCACTGAAAATGCAGCACAGCTCTTAGGATTATCTCGACAAAGATGTCACGGAATTATATCTGGAGTAGGTATCAAAGAAAGCAACTGTAAAGGTACTATTCACATAAAATGTTCTGCGATAAACAACGATTTTGAATTTGAAACGGATACCTTAATCATGAAAAACTTAATTAAGAATTTACCCAGTTATTCCTTTATCAAGCCAACTTGGTCTTATTTGGACAACATAACACTAGCAGATCCTGAATTCAATTATAGCAAGCCGGTGGATTTACTATTAGGTGCTGATATTTATTCATTAATTATTTTAGAAGGGATTTGCAGATCAGACCAAAATTCGCCCGTAGCACAAAACACACGCCTGGGCTGGATATTAAGCGGAAATGTCAAAACACTTCACTGTAATGTAGTATTAACAAATTTAGAGGAAATACATAAGTTTTGGGAGATCGAAGATATCACTGAAGAATCAAACCTATCAACAGAAGATAAGCAGTGCGTACAGTACTACAAGGACACGACCATAAGGCGTGAAGACGGTCGGTATGAAGTTCGACTGCCTTTAAAATCAAACTTTAAGGAAGATTTGGGCAATTCAAAAGCAAAAGCCATCGCCCATTTCGATCATTAGAACGAAAATTCAGCAAAAATAAATCCATGCAGAATGACTACACATCATTCATGCAAGAATATCAATCACTGGGCCACATGGTACCCGCCATTAGCAAAACAACGACACCTGATTGTTATCTCACTCATCATGGCGTAGAGCGCGCCGAATCTTCTAGCACTAAGTTCAGAGTCGTATTCAATGCGTCTTCTAAAACATCATCTGGGCATAGTCTAAATGACTTGATGTCATGTGGACCTAATTTACAGCAAGAATTGCAGTCTCTAATCATTAAATGTAGACAATTTCAATTTGCGTTCACAGCGGATATAGAGAAAATGTTTCGTCAAATTTGGATGAACACGAATGATCAAATCTATCAAAAAATCATATGGCGTAATACGACTCATAAACCTATCAAAGAATATCAACTAGCTACGGTCACTTACGGTACTAAAGCAGACCCCTTCTTGGCAATGATGACCTTAAAACAGTTAGCAACAGACGAGAGATCAAATTTCACCGGCAGTTTGGCTCCTGATGTCCTAGAACAATCATTTTATATGGACGACCTTGTGTATGGTCAGCACGATGTTGACTCAGCAAAACAATTATATTGCGACCTTGTCAATTTATTAAAAGCCGGTGGGTTCCACCTGAGAAAATGGAGATCAAATATTCCCGAAATAAACAATATGTGCTTAAATCAAGAGAACTTTAATTTCAAGCCAACGCCGCAAACAAAGACACTCGGTCTCAGCTGGGATCCGCAACAAGACACCTTGTCATTCGACGCTAAAGTCGGTAAAATATCAAAACAAGATACTAAACGATCATTACTATCGGATATTTCTAAGTTGTTCGATCCCTTGGGCTTATTAGCACCGTTGTCTACAAAATTATCTTTAATTTTTCAAAATGTATGGGTATCAAATATCAGTTGGGATGACGTAATACCCGAAAAAAATTCAATTAGAATGGACCATAATTAAAAACGATATGAAAAATATTAATAAAATAAAAATGAACAGATGGATAAAGACAATGCAAGGCGACTGTATTGAATTACATGGATTTTGTGATGCGTCGACAAAAGCGTATGCAGCCGTCATATACTGCAAAATAAACAGAGGCGACAAATCAGACATTTCACTATTCATTGCAAAGACTAGGTTAGTACCTAGTAATTCAAAAATGTCACTTCCGAAACTAGAGTTAAGTGGGGCTTTTCTTTTATCAAAATTAATGGCAAAAGTAAAGCAATGTTTGAGCAATTATCAAATAAAAATATATGGCTGGAGCGATTCCATGGTATGTCTTGGTTGGCTAAACGGAGACCCAGCCAGGTGGAAGACTTTTGTCACTAATAGAGTAAAACAAATCAGTGACGTCATGCCTTCAGAATGCTGGCGTTACGTAAAATCAGAGGATAACCCGGCTGACTGTGCAAGCCGAGGTTTAACGACTACGCAACTAATAGAGCATCCTTTATGGTGGAGTGGACCGCATTGGCTTTCTAACTTCAAAAAACAAGCGGTTCAAACAACTTATTCGACGGACCTAGAATGCAAACAAAGAAAACAGGTTAACACCGTCATGGAGCGCAATTTAAACAATGACGTCATTTATGAACTTTTAACAAAACACAGTTCATTTATCAAAATCGTACGAATATTAGCATGGATTTTACGATTTACTTTGAGAGATAACACTAAAAAGCAGAATCATCTATCACTATCAGAATTAAATAAATCAAAGGTCATAATTATCAAATACGTACAGAATATAGAATTTAATAAAGAATTAATATATCTGAAAGACAACAACAAGATACCGATCAAAAGCAAAATATGCGAATTGAACCCGTTTTTGGACAAAGATGGACTTCTTCGAGTTGGCGGAAGGCTCAGGAACGCCCAAATTGACCTTGAAAGGAAACATCCTATTATCATTCCTAATAATTGTCGTCTTGCAGAACTTATTATTAATCAATCACATAAGCTTGTTTTCCACGGCGGAGCCAGACTCACATCGGCATTCGTACGACAAAAGTACTGGATTATAGGTGGGAACAGAGCTATTAAAAAACAATTACGCAAATGCGTCAAGTGCCGTCGTCATGACCCCGTTAAGCACGACCAAATCATGGGTGACTTACCGGCAGCCCGTATTACTCCAACTAGACCCTTCTATCATACCGGCGTTGACCTGACAGGGTTCGTAGATATTAAATCAAACAAGGGTCGAGGTATTAAAACAACAAAGGGCTATATCACTGTATTTGTGTGTATGGTAACAAAAGCCGTACACCTCGAACTAGTTTCAGACCTCACGTCATCAACATTCTTGGCTGCTTTACGCAGAATGGCAGCGAGAAGAGGAGCACCACGTCACATATATAGTGACAATGGAACGAATTTCGTGGGCGCGAGCAGAACGCTCAATCAAGAAATTATAGATTTAAAAAATACGAGATAATCAATTTTTCACGGATATCACAGATATGGAAATTCAATGGCACTTTAATGCCCCATCTTGGCCTAGCGCAGGAGGCCTCTGGGAGGCTGCCGTGAAAAGCCTAAAATATCACTTAAAAAGAGTCATCGGTGAACAAAAATTAACTTATGAGGAGTACTCCACCCTTTTAGCCCAGTTAGAGGCGTGTCTTAATGCCAGACCTCTGTGTACTTTGACCGAAGATTGTGAAGATTTGAACTTTTTAACACCGTCACATTTCTTAGCGAGCGGACCTACTCTAACGATAATTGAGACGGAAAAAGATCAGAGAACTAGATGGCAATTAACGCAAAAAATATTCGATGATGTATGGCGAAGATGGCAGAACGAATATTTAAGTCAACTTTCCGCTCGAAGTAAATGGCGCCAAAATAAAGAAAATTTAAAGGTCGATGACATTGTAATCATTCATGACGTGAACTTACCTGCGGGAAAATGGGCATTAGGCAGAATAATATCAGTACACCCCGGAAAAGACGGGTATGTACGTGTAGTCACACTTAAGACCAAAAACGGACTCATAAAGAGACCTATATCAAAAATATCGCTTTTGCCTGTAAATCAACGCGAAGAAAAGCAAGAGCCGCAAAAACATAATGTTATCACAGCAACTATCACATCAGAGAACAAACGATCAAAGACGGCGCAACGAGTAAAGTCAAGAAATATACTTTATTTCATATTTTTCTGGCTGGCTATGCTACTATCTCCCGCATCCTGTTATTACAAATTAACAAGTTTAAACAATACAAATGGTTTATATTTCGACAAAATCGCTAACATTCGTCTTGAGCAAGATCAATGGAAATTAGTAATATATTACGACATGGCTCCGTATTGGCAAGGTACTGAATTACTCCGTAAATACATAAATCATCTCGAAAGCTCATGTTTTACCGTGACAAATAAAACTATCCCTCAATGTGACGTCATCCTCCTTCAATTACATCACGGGTTCACCGAACTCGAACACAACAATGGCATTCTGCTCGGTCAGCAATTCACACGGCGCGGTATGCGCACGCGCCGCGGCCTTATCAACGGTGTCGGATTTATCGCAAACACGCTATTCGGCGTACTGGATCAAAATTTCGCCGAACAGTATGCTAGAGATATACAAGTTTTAAGAGATAACCAGAAACATTTGGTTTCCTTATGGAAAAATCAAACTTCTGTTGTAGAAGCGGAATTTAATTTGATAAAGAGAGTGGAGAGTTCCATCAATAAGCAGCACAAAAGTTTTAATCAACGTCTAAATAACCTGCAGGAAGAAATAAACATACAACAGAGCGAACTTCAACGGGCTATCAAAATGAATGATTTTACATTATCAACAGTTATCGCAAATAACGTTCTAGCTAACCTACGGAACATTCAAAGCACGATAGTAGATTCAATAACAAACATATATCTTGGAAGATTCAACTCTCATTTACTGACACCTGACCAGTTGAGAAACGAATTGAATATCATTTCAGGTTTAATATCTAAGGATTTGACTATCCCGTTAGATAGTATACAGTCCGACCTATCAAATATTTACAACTTACTTACTGTGAAGGCGAAGGCATTGAAAAATTTCATCATTTTTGAAGTAAATATACCTTTAGTGAGCAGAGATCATTTCGTTATCTATAGGCTAATACCGATTCCACGGAAAATCGACAACAGCACGATAACTATCATTCCAGTTTCCGATTACGTAGCAGTGAACATGCAAAAAGCCTCTTACATTCCTATGTCCGACAGAGATATGCAGATCTGCGTCGGACATGACACTGAAACTTATATATGTCCTTTGAAACAACCTATATATCTCCTACAATCAGACGAGAACCTATGTATAAAAAATCATGACTCTAATCAATGTGAAACTGTAACATCAAGTTGTAGGAATACTTGGACAGAATTACGTAACAGGAATACTTATCTATTTTTCTGTTGCGGTCAATGCTCCGTACGAGTCATATGTGAAGATCATGTTACAGCTGAACAATTAATTACGGCCGGAATTATATCGCTAAGCGGTGAATGCATTATTAAAGGGAGTACGTTTACGATTTATCCACACAAAAGCTTGTCAAATATTATAAATCAAAAAGCTGACGTCATCAATATCCATATCCCTCCTATCAATAACATAATCAGTCTATCAATTCCTATTTCCTCGACCGAGCCCCAATCAAAGTCGGGTCATCTAAAAGAAATAGAAGAAATCAGTAAACAAATACAAGGGTTGAAAGCCAGCGCTACCGAGGGACTGCTAGTGGATCGTGTATCATACCATGACGTACACCACTATGTAGTCATATACTTAGTGGTGGGCTGCGGACTCATCGCGTTGATGGTGGCGATCGCGCGTCGCGTGCGAGCGAGGCCAGGGCCTCAGCCGCCGGAGCTGCGGGCTGGCGACCACGCCGCCTCACAGCCTACACTGAACTGTATACGTGAAAGTGTCGTAAATCCGTGTAGTGCAAATAGTGTAAGTCAGTGCGCTCTTCATCCCTCAGATGAGATCGCGCTCAGTGCGCGTGCGGACAAGGCTACGTCGCCTGTTTTTCATAGTAGTAGAGTATTTAGCTCTCTATAATAATTTTAATCTTATATAGTTGTTTTTAATTTTTAATTAAGCAATAATTGTAATCATCTTTATCACAAGGTGATAGTTTTAAGCAAAAATTGTTTTATCACCTTGTAACTCACTTCATTCACCTATCATTAATCCCTTGTCTTTCATTTTCTGGCCCGGGAGCATGTACGAGCCAGCGCGTACAGTGTAATTGTCACATTAGCAAATTTTATTATATACCTTTTTTCCAGCTTTACTTTAGTTCGCATACGGCTATCAAACACACCGCGCGCGCTCATATCACTAATTAATTATAACAATTATCAATATATCAATCAATACGTATCAAAGACTTTTATTTATCAATAACTACTAAAAGGTTGTACAGACCGTACAAATATCACATACAAAGTCACGGTTATTGCTTAGTTTTAAAATATTTAACAAATATTATTATAAAATTTTATAAATATTTATATTTTATTTCACTATAAAATAAATATACTAACAAATAATGATATCCAAAGACACTGTGGAGTGCTATTTCCCACGTAGCAAGAGAGTCAAAGAGAATATAGTGACAGTCGATTACCCACTTTCTTCCCGAATTAGGGTCATGCGTATCAATCATTCCCCCGAACTGAAATAAAACCCACAACCAATAGTCAGACTAATATTATAAATTAAATATAAATAAATTAAATTGAAATCATTCTGTTATAAAGTAAACACGCCAACATATGCTATGTTGCTTTAATATTATATTACAGCGAAATAACGAGTTTCGTATAAGACGTCGCGTCGTGCAATTTCACTGTTTTATTTTCTGAGACGTCAAAATACACTGTATTAAGACTTATTTTATATATATGATGTTGATGCATTTTATAGTAAAAAAGAAATTACGTATTTTATTTATTTTCTTTTTGTAAATACTTTATAATTTTAATATTTTTTAAATGATGATTATACACTTGGACTCCATCCAATAAGCGCAGGTGCGATTTTCACCATTTTTTATAAATTTCTAAAAAATGTATTTTTTAAATTATGTTACCGCATATTCATCATTAACATTGAATTTTTAAAATTTATTACTTAAATCAAATATAATCAATAAAAAAAAATATAACGAATAGATGGCCATTCTGAACAGTCAGTCAGACGGCTCAGACGATGTCCGAACACTATTCCTACAATGAGAGCTAAAAAAAGGTTAAAGTATTGCAACAGTAAGAAGGAATATACAGTTTAAGAAGGAATATACGAATATACATAATATATTACGTTACTCTCAAAGCATCAATTCCAATAGGTAGATATGTCTACCTATTGGATTGACGTATGCATCAAAGCTGGTTTCACTGTAGCGCTTGCTTTACAGCCCAGTTGCAATGACAATATAAGCTTTACAAACACTTCACAATTGGATAAATTATATATGCGTTTGTAACAATCGCAAAAAAGCTCCCATCGTGGCGCATTTGGAAGGCATCTAGCTGTATATGCATATTGTGGGCTTGATTCCCATTAGGAGAATTATATTCAAATTATTTTAATTTCTACGCTCTGGTGAGAAGATAAATGATGGCGTTGAGTTTCGCCACTTAATATGAAATGTTTCTAATTGGGGAGGAAAGAGGAGAATGAAGTGTCTTGATACTAGGTCCTTTCTATCTTTTCTGTGTGCTATGGGAAAAAAAAACATAAAAAATATTAATAATTTTTTAAAGTTTTTACAATAATAAGTAGTCGAAGTTTAGAAAAAAATCATAGTTATTTCCTACTGAATATTTAGTTATTTTTTAAGATATGGTTAGACAAGTTATTTTAAGCCTATCCTGCTTTATTTTTTAACTTAAGAAAAAATGTAACGAAACAACTGTAATAAATGTGACAGTTGTAAATTTATATATTTAAAAAAAACACTTTATATTATATGGCTATATTTAAAACATATTTTTAATGACCCCATCGCCGCTCTAATTTTTCTTCTGGCAACGAAAAAGTACTTCCAGTTTTTTGCAAGAACGAAAAAAAATATTTTAAAAGAAAATCGGGTTAAAGCGTTGCATTACGTTCTGTGGAACATCTGTTTAAAAGTAAATATTAACTGAACTCTAACCGACGTCGACGTCGACGTCGCTCCGGAGCCAAAAATAAAATATCAAAACCCTTTTAAGTAGAATCTCCCGCAGGATTCAATTTCGCAAATGGTTTAAACAAGACCTTTGGCTACATTCACCAGCTACGTACATGTGCTTAGGATTGCAAATTGCAACAGTGTTTGTCTTTACATGTTATTAACCAAGTGTGCTTTCTATTTTACTAAAATAAGACTTTTTTAATATAAAGTCTGATGATTTTATTACGATAAAAAAATTAAAAAAATTAATACATTGATTGATTTTCAATTATTTTTGTTTATCTTCATTGATATGTATTCTTTAATTTTTACAGATTTTTATCCATTTCCATTTCATTTACCATTAATTTTCAGTCATTGTCATTATTTTTCATAACGTTCTATTTATATATGTTGTGTATTATATCTATATAATCCGTAACAGACTTTTTGTGAACATAACTAACGATTCAAAAATTCAAAAAACATTACGATTTGAGACCAGTCACGGTGCATGGGTACAAAGTGTAACTGTGCGTTTGATTCCCACTCGAGGAATGGAATTCTTTAATATTTCCATTTTCTTTACTCTGGTGGCAAAGCAAACCCGGCGTTAAGTTCCATCGCTTTGGAGGCAATGCTACTAATAATACTAGGTTCCCTTTGCCTACCCTGCTGTGTGTGGTACTCGGCGCGTGAAGCTTAAAAAAAAAAGGAAAATAAATTTCACACAATTTTCTTAAATTAATTTATCTCAAATTATTCTATCTAATATAAATATTAATAATATATCTTTATTACAGCACAAACTTATGCATGACCGCTTAAAAAACTGTTAAATAATATAAAACCGTATATCTTTATTGTAATCAAAACTTTTTCTATCACAAGTATTCCTGTGTACAGCGGAATTCATGCTGACATCGTGAATATATTAATAGTTTGGTTGTAGCTAACACGGCCATACATCATCGGGCTCACTTTGGTAACTCGATCTGGCGTGTATTCAACTATTAACTGCCTGCTTGTTAACATGATTGGTTTTAGGTTCGATTCTCTTTCCGAGAAATAATTATATTTTAATAATTTTCTTTTCTCCGCTTTGGTGAACAAGATAAATTTTGGCGTTAAGTTCTATATATCACTCGATACCAATTGTCTCAATTTCATGCGGAGAGTGGAGATGGAGTGTCTTGACACTAAGTTCGCTCTTGTTAACCTTCTATGTATGAAAAAGGGAGTTGTTTCTTTACTTAGCCGCTGTCATTTATACACTTTAAAATGGTATAAATGTTTCTATTAAGTGATAAGTCACTGTATATAATTTATTTTCATTATATGCACCTCGCTTGCACTAGAGCACGTAATGAGAACTTAATATTAAGGTATCTACTAATATCTTCTGTTTTATAACTTTCGTTTGGCGGAACTCAAAGACGGTCTCTAAGATGTTTTTGTGTCTGTAGTGTTTGTATTCGGCTATATATATTGTATATATGTCGTGGCCATATCGTAGAATCGACGACTTCATGATATCGTTGACAATATCATGAAATGGTTGCAGTTCATGAAATGACCAACTGAATTTGACGATATCGTTGATTCGTCAACGTTTAACGATTTCGTCATCGACGTTTGGTCATATCGTAAAATAAGGTGTCTTTATAATATATTTGATTTAAATTTAGAATATGTGCGTAAAACGATCTCATTATATATAATGACGATGTTTTTATACAAAAACACTTTCAATCTCTATAGAATCAATTTATTAAAAAAAGTTTAACCTAACCTAACCTAAAAAATATTTTACGTAATTAGATTTATTTTGTGTGAAGATACTTAAAATCAATCAAGATAGGTTAGGTTAGGTTAAACTTTTTCTATTTAACAGATTCTTTAGTATATAAAAGTAGTTTTTACTATAAAATTTCTGAAATTTATTATTATTATATTGCACATTGACTTTAAAACTAAAATGTTGACTTTGTTACCAACAGCTGATATACAAAAAGCGCTCCTAGAGCCTCTATCGGTGGTTAAAGTAATTATTTGACGATTTGGTCAAATAATTACGATAGAAGATCGATGATTTCATGAAGTAGCCAAGCGTTTAGTTGACCATATCGTTAAACGTTAGGCTGTCATTGATTTCGTCAAACGACATCATGATCTGGCCAAACGATAATTGGTCATTTCATGAACTGCGACGATTTCATGATATAGTCAACGATTTCATGAAATCGTCAATTAAACGATATGACCACGACATATATATAAACACTGTCTCGAGCTTACGGTGTGGAGGGGCGCGCGTAGTCATTATCGCGTGAGCCACCGGCGAGAGCGGACGCGGCGCCTGCGCACATCGTAGGTTGACGAGCCAGTGCATAAGGGAGTACACAACAAGTGGCGACGAGGTTAAAGGTACCTCAAACAATTTTACTATAAAAAAATAATTTAAAAAAAAAATGAAGAAAATGTAGGGTAGTCATTTCAAGCAATGATTTATAGCAAACTATTTATGTTGTTAACGCTTAATCTTCAAAATAACACTATTAGTTAAATCACTTACCAAAGTAAT
This sequence comes from Dryas iulia moderata, assembly GCA_019049465.1. Lineage (NCBI taxonomy): Eukaryota > Metazoa > Arthropoda > Insecta > Lepidoptera > Nymphalidae > Dryas > Dryas iulia. Next base: position 292,027 of record CM032435.1, read on the forward strand.
AGTATGTCATTCTTAACAAAATTAAAATAAATATTGACAAACGAGTAATTTTGCTAAAAATGTTTTATGTCGTTAGATTGTTTGCTGAAATATATATCATATTTTAACATGAATGTAGGTAATATTTACCATATTAGTTTACTTATATATTAGTTTACAATGTTAGTGATGTTTTAATTTTATTGTTTAATGCTCGTTGAAGTTTAATGAGCTGCGTAGGAATAATGTCTCAATGTATAGGTAGTCGATCGATGACATTTATATTTATCTAGAGAGGACAACCATCTGTTATTTAAGAAAAAAAAATGAATATCTCATTGTCAGATATAGTGGTGTTAGTAAATTAGGCATTTTTGTTTTTTATATTTATACATGAATTATATTTATTTGTTTTGTACTAAATATATTATAAAACAGATACTCCTATACTATGGTGAGCTATTTAATTTGTAGTTTTTGTAGTTTACATAATATTTTATCAACACTTATTTATTTTATTTTTATATTCTTTATTGTACACCACAATTACGATAAACCAACAAGCAGAAGCACAAAATAAGCAACTATTACATATGTGTGAGGCACAAAAGCCGATCTTATCGCTGGGCAGCGGTTTCTTCCAGACAACGTTGAGGTTAGGAGACATGGTAACTTGGGTAACGTGGATGGTGTAAATATACTTAAATTAATTTACTAATTTATACATATACTATATCCTAGTACATAAACGGAATACACAAATATCTGTAAAATATATACTAATACTTATTTTAATATTATGGAATGATAAATTAATAAATATAATATCTTGAGACGTTTAAATTAAAAGTTGTACGAGATGTTAAGTTCATCATTTAGATAATGATTTTTAACCGTTTTTATATTTAAGGTTTTTGTACGGACGGATTTTGTGTTGAACATTATTCGGAAACAGTATAATTGCAATACATTTTTAATAAAAAAATATATTATATTTAAAATATGATTGTAATACAAATAGATATATTGTTAAGTGATTCTATAGTTGTAAAGAAGTTATTTTAATTGATTCTACTTATTTGATTTTTGTGTAAAACCCCTATTAAATTTGGTACAAATGTACCTCCATTAAATTGGAAAATTTGGTACAAATGTACCCCCATTAAATTGGAAATATTTGGTACAAATGTACCTCCATTAAATTGGAAATATTTGGTACAAATGTACCTCCATTAAATTGGAAATATTTGGTACAAATGTACCCCCATTAAATTGGAAATATTTGGTACAAATGTACCTCCATTAAATTGGAAATATTTGGTACAAATGTACCCCCATTAAATTGGAAATATTTGGTACAAATGTACCCCCATTAAATTGGAAATATTTGGTACAAAGGTACCCCCCATTAAATTGGAAATATTTGGTACAAATGTACCTCCATTAAATTGGAAATATTTGGTACAAATGTACCTCCATTAAATTGGAAATAATTGATACTAAGGTATCTAAATTCGATGTACTGTTATTTTCACGACGCCCCACCTACTCATCATAATGTCTAGCAACCTACCATCACTAGGAAAACTTGATTTAGAAGGCGATAATAGATCATTAGGACAGCGATGGGAAAAGTGGAAACAGTCTTCAAGCATTTACTTAGAGGCAACGGATATAACGACAACGTAACGTAAAAAAAGGTAATACTATTTACAAATCTACAAGAAATATTCTATAACTTACCAGGGGCTAGCGTGGAACCGAATAATAGTCATGTTTTTGAAATAGCGATACAGAAGCTTAATGATTACTTTACGTCTAAACAGAGCAAGGCTTACGAGGTATACTGCTCGTTTACATTAGATAAGACAATAACGGAATCTATTACACTAAAAGTTGTCAATAGACAATTGGAAGAATAGGGACAGCAAAATAAGAACAGTCACAGGTGTGGCCACTCGTGGCCCAGTGGCACAAGCGTGTGACTGTAAACGACTGGTTGTGGGTTCGATTCCCACTCGAGGAGTGGAAATTATATTCCTATTTTCTTCGCTCTGGTGTCGAGGTAGGATATTCAAGACAAAGTGTGTGGCAACTACAAGTTGTGGAGAATACGAAGAATAAAGACGTAACCGATGAATCAATCAATCATCAATCAGAAGTGAAGAAACTGGACAAACACTTAGAAGAAACATATTACATTTAAAGAGAATAGAAGGGCAATGAAAAGCTGTAGGTGAAGATCAAGAAGATGAAATTGTTAACTCTGGAGTAAATGGAAGACAGTGAATTGCTGGGATTGAAAATGATTTAATTATGGTTTATAGATACTTATAACATGATTAATTAAATCAAAAAAGTTGTGATCCAAATATGTATACGTACTAAGTTCATATTATAAAAGTTTTTGATAAGAAAGGGATGTAGTGTTTGTATTCGGCTATATCTATGGTATAGATATAAACACTGTCTCGAGCTTACGGTGTGGAGGGGCGCGCGTAGTCATTATCGCGTGAGCCACCGGCGAGAGCGGACGCGGCGCCTGCGCACATCGTAGGTTGACGAGCCAGTGCATAAGGGAGTACACAACAGTGTCTTTTTTTATTTTTAGCTTCACGATATATCCCGCACACAACAGTGTAGGCAGTTCTCTTTGCCTAGTGATAAAATACTCTATTTCCCACTTTCCGCCGAATTCGGTGACATTGCGTGTTAAGTGGCATAACTTAACGCTGCGCTTAGCCTCGACACCAGAGCGAAGAAAATGGATTAAATATTTCTACGCCTCAAGTGGGAAGTCGCTTTACAGTCACACTTTGAGCCTCTGTGCCACTACTGGCCTCATTGTGTCCTATATTTGCAGTAAAAGATAGTATATTAAATTTAAATATTTAATATGAAATTCACTCCTGCAACCAAACGTATACAGCCCATCCTCACCCAATCCACTGCTACAAGTTCACCTTCAAATATTAATAAATTACATAAATTAATTAAAAACACCCAATAATTAATCCAACAAGCAAACAAACAAACTAGCCAAACACAAGAGCTACATCAAAATAGGCAAACTTTATAATCGAATGACGACAGAACACAATATTCAGACAGGCTTGTTCCGTGACGCGACGTGACTCCGCGTCTCGATACGTGACCTGGTTGGCGCATTCGGTGGAATTACAACATGATTTGAGTGAGCCACTTTAATTCAATAGGTTTAATGCTTAGCGCGAGAATTGTCCTTTTGCAGGAAGTCTGAATGGGAATGGTGATTGACGGAAATATTCTCGTTTGGTTGGTTTATGTAGAAGAATAAGCGTTTTCACGCATTTTCCTGTATAGGTGAGGGAGAACATCGTGTCAAGATACTCCGTCCTAACTTTCTCTTGATGTCTTACCAGCAGGTAACCACTTATGGTTACCTTGGTCTATGGACATTCACAACACACACAACGAGATGTTGATGCGTTGTCGACCTTGGGCATGAAGAAGAGAAAAAAGAAGAAAGATTGAGGAATGAGAGGAGGGTGATGTTAAGAGAATATTTGGACCCATGGCAATCGACATTCAAAAATGTGGTCAATAAATTACTAGTAAGTCGCATAATAATAGGTTAATTTGTATCTAATACAATATTTTCATTTATTACAAATAAAATGTTTTCTCGATCTAGTCAGATAAAATAAGTTACATTACATCGCGGATTACTCAATATATTTTTTATTTAAAAATAGATCCTTATGTTTATATCGAAAAATTGTAAAGATAAATGAGGTCAAAGTAAAAGAAGAAACGAAAACATGACTAAGACAAATAAGATTTATATGACAGCTATTTATATCATCAAAGTATACGAACTTAATAAAAAGGTTTTGGCTTCGCGTCTTTTTTTATATAGCAGAATAATCATAGCAAACCCGGTATCGACACACTCCGTCCTCCCATTTCCGCCCAATGTTGAGACATAACGTGTTAAATGGCGGAACTCAATGTAGAATTTGTTTTAAGGACTAGTTTTTTTGTTTTTTTTTTTATCTTCACGCCGTATCCCGCACACAGCAGGGTAGGCAGAGGGAACCTAGTGTTAAGACACTCTGTTACCCACTTTCCACCGAATTCGGAGGCTTGCGTGTTAAGTGGCGGAACTTAACGCCGCGTTTTACCTCGACACCAGAGCGAAGAAAATGGAAATATAATTTCCACTCCTCGAGTGGGAATCGAATCCACAACCAGTCGTTTACAGTCACACGCTTGTGCCACTGGGCCACGACTGGCCACAAGGACTAGTTTCTTTTAATATTTAAGTATTAATGCGTGTTAGTGAGCAGCTTTACGCTTTTGTCCTTGTGGGGTGTATCCAGAGATGACTAACTAGTGTCAAGATACTCTGTCTTTCACATTGGAAATTTAGAAATTCCTGGCGGATTGAGAGTCTCATTACGTGCTGAGTGGCGGAACTCATCGCCGTGAGTTGTCTTAAATATCATTAGCGTCGAAATGACAATTTAAATATAATCATTCCCTTGAGTGGGAATCGAACCAACAACCATCGCGCTTACACTGTTACACTGCGCCACGATATTATTATTCATATTTAAAGTATATTTTAAATCAGTAACAGAATTGTAATAAATAAAAATAAATAAAATGTTGCTATTATACAAATTATCTATTTTCTTTTCAAGTAGGTTCCAGGTTCAAAACAAGAAGATACCGACACTTACTACAAAAAAAACATCCCATCAGCAGAATCTGAACCAGCACCTATTTAAATCCGCTTAACCGTTCTAAACCTTTTAAACTATATTTTATTATCGCCCCACTTTAAAATTCTTATAGGATTGTTATAACTTTGGCTGTTAACAGCTCTGTAGGAAGATTCTTACAACTTTGCTACTCTGAGACTATAAGACTATTATGAAGAATGACCATTTTTACGTGTTTTCTATTCGTGCTAAGAAAATTTTCTAATAATGAAAACAGACCCTTTAACATAATTTCGTAAGGACCTAAAGAAAAATGCATCTCAAGATAAAATAAAAATTCAAATATTATATATTTGTTTCGTGATGATATTTAATTATGTAATAACAATCATTATTATTAAATACTTGTGATATATAGGTATATAGGTAATTACTAAATTAACTGTGGTTTGATTCTTATGTTTTAATCGACATTTTGTTAAAAAAATGGAAAATTAATTAATGCTAATATCGTTTATGACTAACAAAAGCAACGTTAACATTACAAATTTAATGAATAATTTATTAAGTATATTCAGAATTTGTAGGTGAGATTTTTATTTCTTACACTATAGATAACAGTAAGATGAATCGTATTAAGCGTGAAAAAATTGCATGCAAACGCTCCATGTGTCACCGACCCACGTTAAGGAGCGTTTTATGCAAGAAATTGTATTAAACGGGGGCATATTAACCTGTTAAAACGCTCTTTTACCTGTATGTTAGTATACTTAAAACTATACTAATTCTAGGTCAAAAAAATGTCGATGTATCAGTAACTGCACTCAATGTAATGTAATATTCAGGCTTTGCCTCGTCACTCGTCACTCGTCACTCGTTAGCTTCCCTCGCGTTAATCCTATTCGTACAAAACCAGGACTCTTTACAAATTGAAACACTTGGCTCGAGTTCAACTCACAATGCAAAAGTTTTTGCTCAAAACGTTAAAAAGTTCTGCATTTGAAATGTTTTATGTTTTACCTTCGGATATTAAGGATGGTTGTAGGTTAATAATGGAGGAAGAAGACATTATGTGTGTAATTTAGAGAAAGAACTTCTGAGTTTCATAGAATGTAAATATTAGATTTTGTTACAAACTACTAAATATTTAAATATACTTTTTTTATTTAGGATACGTCTTTTGCATATTAATAATCGATTAAGTAGAAGGAATCCATTATTAATAGACACTTATCGAAACTAAAAAATATATTTAGAATTTTGTATTAAGCACAATAACGTATGCAGTTTAAAGAAAATGTAAATATTAAATATTTTCATTCCTCAGAGGGAAATCGAAGCCACAACTAATCGTTTTACAATCACTCTATGTGCCTCTGCGCCACGAATAGCCTCTTCATATAAGTATGATAATTAATATTAATTTATATATTATTTTTTAGCGTCACGCTGTATCCCGCACACAGCAGGGTAGGCAGAGGGAACCTAGAGTTAAGACACTCCGTTCCCCACTTTCCGCCAAATTCGGAGGAATTGCGTCTTAAGTCGCAGAACTTAACGCCGCGCTTTATCTCGACACCAGAGCGAAGGAAATGGAAATATTAAACATCACCACTCCTCGAGTGGGAATCGAACCCACGACCAGTCGCGTTTACAGTCACACGTGCCCCTGCGCCAGGACTGCCCCTGGGCATTAATATTATAAATGTATTAATTTCTCTCTTCCGACACAAGACGATGCGCAGCGATAGTGATAAAGAAAATAGGGAACGAAATGTCTTGGCACTACATTGTCTCTGACTACCCTGCTCTCTGTAAATATACAATAAATATATATTTTTTAAACGCAACAATAAAATAAATTATAATTTAAAACATATAACGTATATAAAATCTAATGGCTAAAGTGCACGAGTGCAGTTTACACAAGTCATACAATTAAACCAATTGCCCTGCAAATATATACAGCGAGTGTAATGAAAACGCGGCTTTAGCGGCACTCTGCTAATTATGTACAGGACGTACTATTCACTCTGATACTAGCCATTTAACGTAATCGCGGTAAAACACACGTTGTAAAGACTAGGGATTTTAAAATATAAGTATTATCATAATCTAACTTAATACTGGCCAGTCGTGGCCCAGTGGCACAAGCGTGTGACTGTAAACGACTGGTTGTAGGTTCGATTCCCACTCGAGGGGAAATATTTAATATTTCCATTTTCTTCGCTCTGGTGCCGAGGTAAAGCGCGGCGTTAAGTTCCGCCACTTAACACGCAAAGCCTCCGAATTCGGCGGAAAGTGGGGAACGGAGTGTCTTAACATTAGGTTCCCTCTGCCTACCCTGCTGTGTGCGGGATACAGCGTAAAGCTAAAAAAAAAATAAAAAAAAAAAAAAAAAACAAAAAAAAACTTAATACTTAATTTTTATATTAAGAGATAATTGTCTTCTTGAACAGTTTTACGCTTTTTTCCACATAGCGGGGAAGTCAGAGAGAACTCTTTATTTTTCATCTGAATTCGAGACGTTGCGTGTTAAGTGAGGAAACGTGGCTGTATACGCACTTTACTAATTATATATGTATACAACTTTTAATTATTATTAATTCAGATTCTAGACATTTAATGTAAAAACAGAAATTCTAAAATATATGTATTATTATATATGATGACCATCTGTGACCATCGTGGCGCAGTTCGACATCGTCTGACGGTGACCGCGGTTGTATATACTTTTACTTGCTATTAATCGCGGCCTAGCCAGGATCTATTCTCCACTGTGGGGAATGATTATATTCATATGATCTCCATTTTCTGTTCTGGTACCTAAGACATAACGCGACGTTGAATTCCGACTGACAACGGAGTGTCTTGACACATTCTCCCATAGTTACATTTATACGGGAAAAAGTGTAAATTTGTAAAATAAAAGACTCGACAAAAAACCTTGAGCAGTTTATCTTCAAATTTGATATAACATATTAAGTATGTTCTTGTTCTTGGTGATTTCTCGGTCCAAGCGTCTTAAATGTTTAAGTGATTCCAATTCTTCATAAGACCTGGATGTGGTATAAGCATATGTTACCTCAAATGCTATTCGGGCAACGATTCTATTTATATATCTATCTTTCATTTCACCACTCTGGTGCCTTAGTCAAAGCGCTGCGTTAAATTCCACCACTCAATACACTATGTCCTAATTTCTAAAAGTGGAGAACGGAGTGTCTTGACACGCTTGCTTTCTGCTTTCTGATCTACTATACGAAAAAGGTAACCTGTAAGAAAATAGACTTAACAAAATAAACTTCACCAATTTATCGCAAAATTTAACATAACAATTTAAGTACGTTCTTGTTCTTGGTGATTTCTTGGTACAAGCGTCTTAAACGTTCAAGTGATTCCAATTCTCCCTAAGACCGGGAGTCGGTATAAGCATATTATGTTTAAATAAGTTGGATCTGCGCGGTTAGTTTAAGGCGATTACACGAGAACTAGCTTAAATGCTATCTAGGTCACCTCCAGTCCTGGCCCGGACATGTGTTCACTAAGTTGGTTATGTATACTGTAGTGGCTCAAACAAAGTCTTATATGGACTGTTTTATATACTTAAATTTTTATCTTTTATATGTGGTTTCAAAATAAATTAGATTAGGTCATAATTTAAGTGCATTTATTCTCTACTATATGTTATGATATATGGTAATACAGTGAGAACGTAATTAGATTTTAACGCAGCGATATGTGAAGTTTTGAAAAATTACAAATTGTAAATATCTCTATAAAGCATTTAAGAATTTCAACGTATCTGATTGTAAAATTTATTGCTCAACAATAATTGTCCAGGCAGTTTACAAGGTACGGATTCGGATCCCGGATTTTTTATGCGTTTATAGAAATACTAGCGGCCCGCTCGCGGCTTCGCCGCGTGAACTATTTCGTTATATTGCAACCCTCAGGGGTGCATTTTTAAAAAATAAAGTAGCCTATGTTTAAGCTTAGATTATCAACTATATTTATGCCAAAATTCATTACAATTGGTCAAGCGGTTTAGATTTTTCATATAAACTTTCATCCCCTATTTCAACCCTTTAGAGGTTGATTTTTGAAGAATAAGTAGCCTATGTTAGACCCAGTCGCTTTTACTACTTTCATTATAAATTTCATCCAAATCGGACCAGTAGATTAGCCGTGAAAGCGTGACAGACAAACACACAGACTTTCGCATTTATAATATAAGTATGGATTTTTCAATTTTCTTAATGTATAAATAACATTTTAAAAATAATAAAAAATATGCATATGATATACACTTACATCATTCCATAATAAGCCTTATGTAGATTCCTTTAACACTAGATTTACAAGGTATTTAAACACATATAGATATTTTCTAAGCAGATCTTGCAATTACAACTTTTTAATATATATGTCGGCGCAACGACAGTTTAAATTATTATAATAGTTAGATTAATCGATTTAAAACAACTTTTGATAATAATTTGTAAAATAGTCAGATTTTATCATAAAGCCAATGCAAAAATAATAATAAAAAGTAGTAGGTAGTTTTGACTTGCTATTTGAAGTATAAATACGCCGGCATTTTCTATACTCGGGGGTCTCGCGTCAGTCTTCGGACAGTGCAGACCTCTCTGTGATAATATTACGATGCCTAAATAATAAACTAGGCTTTCAATAATATTAAGCAGTTTTATTTTTAGTCCTTTCATCGTCCACGATTATCAAAATAATACGAGTGACGTCAGCTGTAGTGATGTCACTCCTTCATACCATAGCTATGGCCTTTTTCATTCCGACATCAGAAGTGGGATACGACCGACGACGAACAGTCATTATCGGATTAATCTTGTGAGTTAAAACTGGTTTATTTTATTTTTTATTTCATTGTTTTCATGATATTTATATCTACCCCTCTATAATTATATTCTACGAAACAAAATATCTATAGAGTGGTACCTCTGAGCTACAGCATGTGTTACCCTTGTGCTACCGACGGGTCCTCGATGTATCCAAAAGTGAACCTTGAGATGCTGTCGGGACGCCTTGTGGTGGCACCTCTGAGCTTGGCCACGTTTTATGCTTGTGCTAACCGCGGGTCCTTGTTGCATCCAAAAGTGAACCCTGAGATACCGTTGGGACGCCTTGTGGTAAGACCTCTGAGCTAGCCACGTGTCATGCTTGTGCTAACCGCGGGTCCTTGGTGTATCTAAAAGTGAACCGTGAGATACTGTTGGGATGCCTTGTGGAACCATGAGTAGTCACGTACACACCAGATTTCAAGTTAATAATGCAGTGCCTTAGAGTTGTCTTTGTGTACTCACAATAATAATTTTTGTAAAATAAGCAACGTGGGTTGCTTACAGATACCTATCTCAAAGAGAAATATTTTTGCAATTTCAGGTGTCAAACATCGCCATACAAGAAGGTCCAGTGCACGCGTCGCCTGTCGGAATGGCCGGGTCGGCGGATATTCGCACTTTAATAAATATCTAGTTTTGCAGGAAAGACCGAGCACGCACCGGACTAACCGTAGCAGTCGGATCTTCTTGAAATAAACAAAAAGGAAGACAAAAGAAAAAGAAAAAAAAAAAACTTTTTTTTTCAAACTAACGAAACAAATTAAAAATCATTGTTTTATGTTGTATCATCAAATTAATTTTAAAAGAAAAGTCCCGCTGAGTTTCTTACGCCGGTTCTTCTCAGGTCTGAGGCATTAACTTTTGTGAACCGGTGGTAAATTATTTGACGTTAACTATAAAAAAATTAACTTCTTGTTTTAATAAAACTATTTCACTTTGGCGGTTCAGAGCACGCACCGCTCATCAGTATGGCCGTGTCGGCGCAACGACAGTTTAAATTATTATAATAGTTAGATTAATCGATTTAAAACAACTTTTGATAATAATTTGTAAAATAGTCAGATTTTATTATAAAGCCAATGCAAAAATAATAATAAAAAGTAGTAGGTAGTTTTGACTTGCTATTTGAAGTATAAATACGCCGGCATTTTCTATACACGGGGGTCTCGCTTCAGTCTTCGGACAGTGCAGACCTCTCTGTGATAATATTACGATGCCTAAATAATAAACTAGGCTTTCAATAATATTAAGCAGTTTTATTTTTAGTCCTTTCATCGTCCACGATTATCAAAATCATACGAGTGACGTCAGCTGTAGTGATGTCACTCCTTCATACCATAGCTATGGCCTTTTTCATTCCGACATATATGTATTAAAAAATAATCGACAACGTCAACATCAAAAGCGACAACTTTATTTCTATAAATATCTACCCACAATATCATAGAGCATAAATTAAAAAGTTTTTTATTAATATTTCCAAGACCGACTGTAATAAAAGCTTTAATGTATAAAAAATGACAAAGTTAAAGTGTACCGAAGTGTAAAGCGACCGCGTGACGGCCGTCAATTAATCAGATTGCGAACGATGAAAAAGTTTGACTGATTTTAAAGTGTTCTTGTGATTGATGACAACGCTGAGGGGATTAGGTTTTGTTCCCGATACATAACATATATATTGTAAATCTATTTAAGATGGTTACTTAAGATATATTTTCTGTAGAAAAAGATATGTCTTTTGCTTAGGTAGGTGTAGTGTAGTAAGAGAGCAGATGGTTGTAGATTCGATTCAAATTCAAGGTATGTTCTGCTGTTTTTATATACAAAGCACATTATGGATTTCCGGCTCCTATTACAAAAAAAAATATTGTTAAAAACCATTAAACTTTAAATAATTGTTAAGAACCATTCCAAAATCGTAATTTGTACTCACACAATCATACTCAAAATATGGCTAAAAAGTTTTAATTATTTATTATAAGCTTCATGCTTTTTCTTGCACAGCAGACTTTCAAGGATTCAAAGAGATATGTCAAGAGATTCTCCACTTCGCGGTCTAAACGGGACATTGTGTTTGGAATAGCGTAACTTAACGCCACAATTTACTTTAGAAGTATAAACAATTTATAATAAGTCAATGATCACCCAACCATTATAAGTTTCTAATATTGTCACCTCTACCTCTATTTCAAGTAAATTGCGATGGCAGAATACCTATTTCATCACGGATAAGTAATAAGGAATGTTCTTTAGATATTAATCTTTTGAAAGGGCGCGCTGTTGTGGCGGCGAGCCAAGTCTTGTTACTTGGTTCTAACGGTTTATAAACCTATTCACTGTTTCTTGTAATCTTTTGGTATTTCTTCCTTTCATGGTGATTTCGTAGAACAAGTGAAAAGAACTTAGTTAAAGATAGATAAGAAAATATTTTAAGAAAATATCTATGTTAATTTTTGTTTAAGCTTTTCTTTTAAAGCAACATTTTTTCCTCGCATTGATTTAGACTCAAAGTATTCCGTTGCTAACCGACTGTTACTCTAATTTATTTCTATTTATAATATATTTCTAAATACATAACCAGTTTTAAATAATGTTAGTTAAAGTAAATAGATAATATTATCCTAAAATTCGTAAATCATTTTAAAGTACTCGATACCATTGAGCACTGGATATTTATATATGTATTTGACAAAAACACATGAATTTTAGACAATAATAGAAACATGCAAGTGTGCAAATTCATTTCATATCATATCAGATTTTTCACATATTTTAAAAAGAATATTTTCTTACAAGTGGTCTTCAACATTTGGCCGGCAGTATATGCCAGTATACATGTACATCAGATTATATCGTGATACACATATTAATATCAGTATTATGAGTTAACAGGAAAATGTAAGACTGAAACAAATAAGGCATCGCGACAGGAGGTTATAACTCTGTCACTTTCACTTGCGTCGTCGACGACTTATCAAGACGACGATAATGTCAAATGTCATGAGTAAGTACGTAAACATAAATACTAGAAGCAGCTTCACGCCTTTGCCCACATGGCAGGATATTTAGACAGAATCTAGTGTCAAGACATAGTGTCTTGCGTTATTCACTACTCGGTTGAAGATCGATAAAGTTTGTGCCCAGTGGCAGAACCGAATTATGAGACATTGCGTGTTAAATTGCGGAACTTAACGCCGCTTGATATATAATCACTTTCCCAAGTAAAATTGAACACGCAACCAACACGTTTACACTCTCCCGCTGCCCCCCGACCACGATTTTTCTAACAGTTCTTATTAAATGGACTAAGCAATATTCAAAGTCAGAACGTTTTATTAAAAGTCAAGATTTTACCACCGACTTGGAAAAATATCCCTCTCTTGAGACGAAACTGGCGAAAGAAACTCATCAGGACTATTTTTTGTTAAGTCAAACTTTTATAATTATTTAATATAATACTTGGAATGGCCTGGAGGCGGTCGTGTCATGCCCAAGATTTCTTGTTGAGTTTTATTTATCTGATCCGTTTATGTTTAAATATAAGAAAAAGACGGACAATAATTATGTTAATGGTAAATTTTAACATTTGAATAAGTAATAAGAAAAGCGATATAGAGAATGTCTTGTCGAGGTACCTCCATTCTATACTTTGCGCCCAAATTCTAGACATTTTGCGTGATGAGTGGCGGAACTCGACGCTGCCCTTTGTCTTACCAGAGGGTACCAGAGTGGAAAAATTAAAATTAAAATTTAATTGCCCGAGTAAATATCGAACTAGCAACCATAGCATTTACATGATCCAATGCGAACCAATTGCACCAAAATGGCCTCTAAAATTTTAATAAGAAATTAAATAACTATTCTTTTTTTTTAGCTTCATACTGTATCCCGTATATAACAGGAGAGGCAGAGCGAACTTAGTGCCGAGATACTCCGTTCCCTATTTTTGTCAAAATCTGGAGGCATTGCTTGTTAAGTAGCCGAGCTAAACGCCACACATTGCCTTAACACCAGAGCGAAGATACTGGAAATATTCCCATTTTCTCGAATAAGAATCGAGCCCACAGCCAGTCTCATTTAAAGACACACTGAATTCCCCTGTGCCACGACTACCCATAGAGGCTACTAGTATAAATGTAATAATTATGTTAAACGGAAACTTATTGATCTCACTTCTAAGAAAGCTAAGCTGTAAAGGTCATCATTACCATTAGATCAAAATCATCCGAAATTCAATCACGAAGACAATAACCGATCTCATTAAAACGTTTCTATTACTTTCCGATATTACGATATTACGGGGAATTACCTTGTCTTGCCGTCTGAGGGCCAAATGTGTACGAAGTGATTAAACGGTTGTTAGGATAATATATTTAAATAAAGTTATATACATATCTTATAGGTATATATATAAAAATAGCATTCTTTGGGTTGAACAAGAGTAATAATAATTATAAAAATTAATAATGGAGAACGGAGTGTCTTGACTCTTTCTCTGCCTATTCATAACTTTTGCTAAGCGAGAAAAAGCGTGAAGCTGGTATAATAGCAGAGAAATGAAATTAATATAATTATAATTATTGCTCCAAGTGCACTTAGTATCATAGCGTTTACAGTCTTTCTTATATAAATACAATTTTATTAATATTGTCTGTGTAGGATTAACTGGCTACACTTAAGATTTAGATAATATATTGAAGAGACGTGGGCTCAAATCCTGGTACAGAAAAGGTTTTTTTACTTGAAGTTCATTATGGCGCTATAGGACAACGTGCGAAATTAAACACAAATGATTGTAGTTCCGATTTCCACTTGAGGGAATTATTAAATATTTTAATAAAGGGCCAGTCGTGGCGCAGTGGTACAAAGTGTGACTGTAAAGCGGCTGGTTGCGGGTTCGATTCCCATTCGAGGAGTGGAAATATTTAATATTTCCATTTTCTTCGTTCGGGTGTTGAGGCAAAGCGCGGCTTTAAGTTCCGCCACTTAACACGCAATGCCTCCGAATTCGGCGGAAAGTGGGAAACGAAGTGTCTTAATACTAGGTTCCCTCTGCCTACCCTGCTATGTGCGGGATATAGCGTGAAGCTAAAGAAAGAAAAAAGAAAGAAGAGAAATTATTTTCATTTCTACCTAACCTACGACAAAGCACAGTGTTAAGTTCTGCATCTCAACACGCAATGCCTTGGATTTAGGCAGAAAATGGAGAACGGAATGAAGAAACTAGTTTTTCTTTTGACTACTAAGCTATGCGAGAATCTTTTGCATTTTAATTTAAGTATAAGTTATTTTTTTCTTATTATGTAGTACTTGATAATACTGACTTTCCCTTTTAATGCTTCATTCATTCCTTAATTGATCCCTTAACGATGTACTAAGAGACATACAAAATAGACGGTCGTATGTAAATTTTCAATTGCCGTAAACCCTTTACAGCGTACCTATACAGGTACGTACTCGTACTTGGGAGAACCAATTATACGAATAAATAGTCAAATATTGATGAATGCCTTGAAATCCTTTTATGTTTTCAAGATAATTTGAATTAGTTTAATGATATGTTTATTAATAGACTTGGCTTTCGTGGCGCAGTGGGAATGCATGTGGCCGATGTTTTGATATTATTTTTAAAGTGTTTTGTTTTCAGGATCTTTTTTTTTTATGTGAGTAGGAGGCAAACGAGCTGAAGGACTACCTGATGGTAAGCAGTTACCTTCGCCCATGGACATCTACAACAGCAGAAGAGTTGTGGATGCGTTGCCGGCCTAGAGGATGGAGGTACCTGTACACTCGACGCTTAATCTGATCAGATAATTGCGACTTTAGTTTACGCAACACAGCACATATTATTATAAAATTGGATTCTCCATTCGTAATAACCTCATTACTAACAAGTGACGAGGACTTATTAGGGGTCTTTGACTTGGGTTCACTGTAGTTCTAGAATAGTCAATTGTTAAATCATAATTTGCGTAGTATTAGGTGTTTTTCTGCGCCTTTGCCGAATAATAACTTCAAATAATTTATACAACATAAGAAGTTACATGCTTGTTTTTAAAATTGATTTATATCTGGGCACAGGTTTAATCCCTCCCCTAAAGTTAATCCCTCAAATCTGAGAAGAACCAGCGCAAGAAACTCAACGGGACGTTTGCTGTTTACAAATCAATTTATGCATGTAAATGAAATTGAACCATCTGTTTGTAATATTAAAATAATCATTCTTTTGTGACATGCATACACATAAATACACGAACATGTACACACAAAACATAACATTTTATACAATACTAGTGGCCCGCTCGCGGCTTCGCCGCGTGATCTACGTGGCTGTTTCGGTATATTGCAAGCCTCGGTGGTGGATTTTTGAAAAATAAAGTAGCCTATGTTTAACGTTGGATTATCATACATACGAGTATATGCCAAAATTCATTACAATCGGTCAAGCGATGTAGATTTTTCATATAAACTTTCATCCCCTATTTCAACCCTTTAGAGGTTGATTTTTGAAAAACTAAGTAGCCTATGTTAGACCCAGTCATTTTTACTACTTCCATTCTAAATTTCCTCCAAATCGGACCAGTAGATTAGCCGTGAAAGCGTGACAGACAAACACACAGACATAATATAAATATGGATTGTCTGCTTATTCCGGCTAATCTTTGGAATAGCTAAACCAATTATGACAGGATTTTGACTAGCAGATAGTAAATGTAATGAGGAGTAACTGAAGCTAATTTTATTTTTAAATAATTATATGTTAAATAAGTAATTCCAGTAAATTATATATATAAAAAAAGACATTATTATTAAAATTGACTTCAATTTGCTATCAGATGGTTCCGTAATCTTATTTCGTCAGGCGTCATGTTGATTAATGATTTAGTTAAGAGAAGACACTTCGGGAGAGACAGACGCGGAGGTGAATAAAACGAATATAACGCGTTTTGACGCGTGAATTAATGTACTGTGACGTTAACGCCTTAGAGGCACAGTTATGACATTATTAAATTATATAGAGGGTGTGGGTTCAAATGAGTAAAAATGTATTTTTTAATTAGTACAAATTCAGCCAGAAAGTGGAGAACGGAGTGCCTTGACGCAAGATTCTCTCTGATTATCCTGATTAGAGGGAAACAACGTGAAATGTAAGATGTGAAGAGTTTTTCAAATAAAATACATTTTACATAACACTGCGTTCTTAGTGTACCACCAATACCACCAATTATTTTCTTTAGCCTCACACATACATATCACTCAAATAGCACTATAGGCAAAGAAAACTTATTGTAAAAACACTCATTTTCTTCACTGTTCTTTTCATACATATGCCGCCATTTCCAACGCTTTCACGGCACGCTTTCTGTTACAATATTGAGGAAAGCATTACACGATCGAGAAAAAGAAATTACTATTAGTATCAGTAATACAACCCCGCTACAAAACTAGATAACATCCGCATCACCTAAATGCATGCCTTGATGTAATGTGGATATTGCAATTACATTTGCCTGAAGGTTGTTTCCCCCCTTTCGCTTTCAGACGTTTTGTACAGACACCTTCACCCTCAAGGCTGAAAAAACAATCACAATATCTCTAATACTGTGGATATCTATAGGCGAAAGTGATCACTTACCATCAGGTGATTTTTCTGCTCGTTTGCCCTGTTTTATAAATAAAACTAAAAAATAGACATTCCTCCAAAACTCTTCCACTTTATAAAAAATCATTATATTATAGATAATACTCGCATGAGTTAAAATTAATAGGGTTCATAATACTGATGTAGGATTCCGCTATTGGTTCAGTGCATATGCTGGAGAGCGTTTCATTTGCGTACATTAATTGCCTATCAAAAGGCAACTCCGAAATTTACCTTTGTATGTAATTAATGAAGCCGGTGTAATATATTGGGTCGAAGACTTCAAGACTATTGTGATACAGTAAGAGTGTGTTAAAGTAAAGTAGATTTTTTACAGATTCACACTTTGTCCTGCATAGCAGGATAGTCGGAGAAATTCTAGTGGCAAGACACTCTGCTCTCCATTTTCAGCCCAAATTTGAGATATAGCTTGTTGATTGGCGGACTTAGACGACACATTAAAATAATTGTTAATGACCTGTTTTTTTTAACGTATTTTTATGGACTCTTTTAAGATAGGAATCTTATAAAAAAAAAACAATTATTATTTTCAGTATTTACAAGTAAAAAAAACTGTTTTATTTCAAAATATAAGAACTACCTTAACAGTTTTGTTTTCACATAAGTCTTAAAAAAGTCCGATCCGTAGCAAAAAGTAAAATAAAAAAATTATAGATCCTTAGAGTCACAAACTTAGATTACGAAAAATTAAGGGCAAAGAATAGTATAAGAATTTATTTCCTTCTGTTTCTTGAATGTAGATAAAAAATTTAAAAAACAATTTACTTTTGATTTTTGCTTGCTCTTCTCCATACTTTTTATGGCATTTTTCTCAATAAAAGTGTTTTTTTAACTTTACGGTTGTATCCCGCATACAGCAGGGTAGGCAGAGGGAACCTAGTGTTAAGACACTCCGTTCCCCATTTTCCCCCGGATTCGGAGGCATTGCGTGTTAAGTGGCGGAACTTAACGCCGCTTTGCCTCGACACCATAGATGGAAATATTAAATATTCCCCCCAAGTGGCCCCAAGTATTTTTGAGTGGTACTCTTTTCCCCGCATAGCGGGATAGTCAGTCAGAACCTAGTGTCAAAACACTCCGTTCTCCACTTTCCGCCCGAAATAGAAACGCAGGGTGATAACATCTGATTGTTAAACATTAGTCATATGTTCAATTCTTACTCAAGGAAATTATTGTACACAATTATATTATTTTCATTTTCCGCTCTGGTGCCTACATAAGACAAAAATCGGCGTTGAGTTTTGTCGCTCAACACACAATGACTCCATTTTAAGCGGAATGAAGAACAGAATGTTTTTACACTAGTCTCTATTTGACTACGGTGCTATATTTAAGAATGAAAGCTGAGTTTCTTGCGCCAGTTCTTCTCAGGTCTGAGGCATTAACTTTAGTAAACCTGCATTGATTTAGTGGTGCTAAACTATTGACGTCCAAAAAATGAAGCATGTAACTTCTTAATTTGAACAAAATTATTTGAGTTTGACTTTAAAAAGCAAGAAAAAGAAACTTGTGGCTTATCGATTAAATCTTAATACATATATCTCCTGAAAGGGGAAAAGCTGCTTTAGGGGCTATTATAGATATTGAATTAGGAGATACTTGGAACTATTTAATAAAATTTAAATAATTAACTCAACTGACACAATAGTGCCTAAATAAATCTAAAAGCAATAACAATTAAAGTAGATAAACAGCTAATGGTTAACAGGCGTCAATATTGTTTATATTAATTATTCTAGTATATAAATGGTCGTTGCACAGGGGCGCAGTGTAACTGTAAACGTGAGTGGTTGTGGGACTGACTCCTACTCGAGGGATGAAAATGTTTAACATTTCATTTTCTTCGCTCTGGTGCCGAAAAAACAAGGTATTAAGTTTCGTTACTGAACACGCAATGCTTACAAAATTTGTGGGTAATGGAATGTCTTACATTAGACTCCCTCTGTCTACCCCGCTGTATGCGGGATACAGCGTAAAGCTAAAAAAAATACATTATACTATAGAACTGACATTATACCATAATATATAGTACCTACTAGCGAACCTTGCAGCTTGCGGCTTCGCCGCGTGAACTGCATGACTGTTTTGTTATATTACAACCATTGGGGTAGATTTTTAGAAAATTATGTGGCCTATGTTTAACCTTGGATTATCAACTATATTTATGCCAAAATTCATTATAATCAGTCAAGAGATTTAGATTTTTCATATAAACTTTCATCGCCTATTTCAACCCTTTAAAGGTTGAATTGTGAAAAAATAAGCAGCTTATGTTTCATCCTGAATGTTTTACTACTTTGATTCCAAATTTCATCCAATCGGACCAGTAGATTAGCCGTGAAAGCATGACAGACAAACAGACAGATTTTCGCATTTATAATAAAATTATGCATTGTTTTTTATGTCAAGACTTTGAAACGGTGATAGAAATATTCCAGCCTTATTAAATAAAGCTGGACGTTTAAGCATTCCATCGTCAATCCCCACCAAAAAAATATTTAGAAATTAAACTCATAACAATCATCATATCAATTATCGTACCGTAGATACAATTTGTAAGTAACGTTCACACTGTTCCAATAAAGTACCTGAAATACTCAATATTTCAATATTAATGTAGCAATCAAATTGAATAGATTCATCAACTTAACGATAGTATTTGCCGCGCTAATAGGATTTCAAATGGCTTTCATACAAAACTACTATAGACTATAGATACTATAATAGGATTCCTATTGCAATTTACGTAAACGTCGTATTTGAAGAAATTTAATTACGATTTTTACAGCTTCATACATTTGGGCTACATAGTGAGGTAGATAGTTAATTAAAAATTAACGCTAGCGTTAAGACACTCTATTCTCCATATTACATGGTATTCAAGACTTTTTTGTTATGTGGCGAAAGACGATGACGAATTTAATAATAATTAACTATGTATATTCCCTATTTGCTTACACAGAAACATTGCTTATATAACCTTAATCATTTCTGCGTTTCTTATGATGGTGATAAATATTTCCTAAAAAGGCAATAAAACACATAATCAGCAAATACTTAACGAGTCTCACTCAAAAATTTTTTATTTAAAAATTGAAAGTTACAAAAATAAGTCCAAATATTTCGCATTGGGTTACGCCACACGACTTGTTTAAAATTGTCTCGGAAACTAGAGAAAAGAGTGTCCCAATAACACCTCTCCTTACCATCGAAAAATCTATAAAACCAAAAAAACTTTCATCCCATCATTATGATAACAAGTTCTTCCATCAAAGAAAAGGTTTATCTGAACCTTCACATAATATATTTAAGAATATTTCTTTCCGGTCTCCAGTTGCACATTAGATAAAGTGGTACGTAAATATCTTTTACGTTGGGAAATTGAAACCCCTTCGGGATGTAATTTGTCAATGGCGGGCTTTGCGGGCTTCTTGAACTGATGATAACTTGAGTGTCATTTGTCTTGTCTGTTTTATTGAAAATTACTTGCAGGTGACACGGAGTTAAATTATTTTATATGAATTTCTTGAGGGGATATACGCAATTGGTTGCAGTTGTGAGTGAGTTTAGTTAGAGGGGTTAGGTGCGGGTTGGAACTTGATTTAGGGGATGTTTATGCTAATCATACATATTAGAGGCCAACGTACTGCAGTGGAACAGCATCAGATTTCAAGCGCTATTAATTGTGGATTCGATTCGCACTCGGAGAAATAATTTAACTTACTTTAATTTCTCTGTCCGGTATAGTTTTTGAGGTACATAAGACAAACGCGGCGTTGAGTTCCGCGATTCGACACGCACTATCTCGATTTTGGGGGAAAAGGGAAGAAAAGAGTGTCATCTACGAGTCAGCCTACTAGACTACTCTGCTGTGTGGGAAAAAATGTAAAGCTGAAAAAAACTTTAGAATTCATTTCCACTCGAGGGGATGAATAATTAAATTATTATACTTTCTTTTACTTCTTTCTTTAGCGTAAAAAGTTATTAATAAAAACGAGCTGCTAAAAACATGTGTATTTTTTTACTAACGAAATTGATATGAAATTGTGAAATTCTTTTCCTAAACGAGAAGTATTGTGAATCTTTATAAAAATGAACTTAGCTTTCAATTTTTCATTTAATTTTTTTAGAGTTTTTTATTAGCCTTAATTCAATAAACTCATATTCAAAGGTTTTGAGAAGTTACAATCTTTTTTTTTTACTAAAGGAAGATTACTAAAAAAAATATTCGATGTAGGTAATTGAAATATACAGTCGTCTGCTTTTTTATTATAATTCCTTACAGTTGAGGCCATCGTGGTGCAATAGGAAAGCTTCTGATTGTAACCGCAATGTTTGTGGGTTCAAGACAAACGCGTGGCGTTAAGTTCCGCCAATTATATAAGCGTGAAGTGTTTTGCTATGCGGGAAAAAGCGTGAAGCTACCTTACAACTGAACTAAGATATGGCTGCCGTCATAACAACCCAGTATTTTATATAAGGAATTCTTCAGTAGTTCAACCAAATAAAACAGCTCAGTAATTATAACACCATATTTATTAACAAACAGTGTCACAGAATCACTAGCTGTACTTAGCTTGTCGAGGCACAAGGAAAGAATGAACCCTGCCACTATTGGTTTGCCGTTTACAAAATAACTCAAATCAGCAACTAACTATATTGACAAGTATTATTTTATACAAAGTACATCAATTGTTTTTCACAAATCAAGTTAGTAATACATAAAGTATAATATGATCTATTATAACAAATCATTATAAAATTCGTTAAAGCATTAAATTGAACATTATAAAATTTATTTAAGCTAACATTTGTTATAGCTGTCTACAACGACATCATATATATACCTAAGAGATACATAATAACACACGAAATTCACAGCCAAAATAATATTAATTCCACTTTATTCTTACATCGGGCATTCATTTCGCACAGACCGTTCCGCAGCTACCCGACTGAATACAAATTAGGGATCCCTTGTATAATATTTGAAGCTAATTGGAACGACATTTTAACGACTTCAGTTTACTGTCTTTGAGGTTTGTAATTAAATTATCGATGTTCACTTTGACTTACAAGTAAGTTACATTGAAATGTGGGATTTGCTTATGAAATATACGTGTTTTAATGGGACCAGCAAAATAAATTGTTACCATCGTGGTGCAAGTGAAAGGTATGGGACTGTAATAGCTAGGACTAAGAGCTGGTTGGCTATTAATTGAATGTTGATGTTTAAAATATATATATTTCTCCTACTTTATAAGAAATTCAATTGTTCTTTAGAAAAAATATTCGTTAGAAAAATAAATAATTAAATGTAGTTTCTACTATACAAATACTAATATGGAATATCTTTAAAATAGAGTATTGGCACTAAATTTGCTTTGGCTACCAGAAACGATGCTGATAAATTTCAATTAAATCTTTAACCAGAATAGATACGCAGCCATCATGAGTATAACACGGATGATCTTGAAATCCTTTTTTGTTGTATTGCCGTTAAGTTATGAAATGTACGTTTAATATTTTCAACGAGCGAACAGCTTCTAGCATTTAATATTGCCACATGAAAATTTACCAAATATTCAATTGGCAAAACCTGAACATAAAAGCAATTGATAGTGATGTTTGCGGAATTCCACAAATTACTGGGGTATCTAACACTCAGTCCATTCAAACGTAGATGAGTGGTACGATAATCTCAACGATACTCCGGAAAGCACGTCGAGTCGATTCTGGTTGTCCATAATGAGCACCAGTTTGGCGCATCTTATTTGAAATGAAATTCCAACCAACTCAAAAAAGTAACTTTATACTTCATATTTTGGTGTCGAGGTAAAGCGTGTCGTTAAGCTCCGCCACTTAACACGCAAGCCTTCGAATTCGGCGGAAAGTGGGGAACGGGGTGTCTTAACACTAGGTTCCCTCTACCTACCCTGCTGTGTGCGGGATACAGCGTGAAGTTTAAAAAAAAAGGAAAATAAAAGAACTTTTAATCGCATGGCAGACTTATAAGGCACTTCGTTCTCCATTTTCCATTCAGACTTGAGACTTGTTAAGTAACGGAAAGGGAAATGAAAATATTTTAAATATAACTATTCCTCGAAGGAAAATCGAGCCCACAACCATCTTGCTTCTAGTCAGACTGATATGAAATTGGTTTATTAATTAATATTAATGTATTGAATTATTTGACTTCTTTGAGTAACGCTTTTAATATTTGAACATAAGAAGCAGTATATGGTGTAAATTAGATAATAAGAAAATATTAATGTACATTTTCTAAGCAAGAAAATGTTTCATTTTTACAAGCTTTTACTTAATTTAAAGTGTATGTCCAACATGGCGGACTAGTTGAGACTAATTTGCAAAAAGCTCGTTTTTAAAGATTTAAGCTTGTTTTTGATCTTAATATAAACATATTTATTATGGATCGCAAAGTATTATAATTTTGACAGATTAGTAATCGTATTTGTACCATAAGTTATACTTTATTTACTAAATAAATATTTTATGTCTCCAAATTGTCATAAATAAGGTGTTTATTTAAATGATAGCTTTACTTTACCAACATTAAAAAAAATAATTTCTTAACAAAAATAATAAATCTCTATCTAACACAATGCTAATTAAAAAAAATTCAATCGCACCAACGCTCATACAATTACCTCGGGATAATGAAAAGTAAAGTAATTATTATGAAACAGTATATCAGGAAATTAATTGACTTTTGTCATCACTGTGAGTATAATTAATATAACTACCTAATGAAGGCTGTATTTGTTAACAATATTTATTTTTTTGTACTTTTTTTCATATCAATTTTACCTCACTTGTATTAACTTATGGTTTAGTTTCCGCTTCTCACTCTGTTCTCTATTTTTCTCCTGAATCTGTGATACTCTCTGATAAATGGCGGAATTCGAAGCTGACTCTTATTCTGTTTCTAAAGGAAAGAAATAAATTTCGAATGCGTCACTTTTACCTAATAACTACTTTCTATATAGACCTGAAACACACAAGTGTCGTGTATATAATAATATATATGTAAATAAACTCGTATGTAAAGAAAACAAAATATTTTTATTACCTATACAGTTGCATAAATATACATCTAGGGATACAGCGTAAATACGCTCAGGTCAAACGTATATTTATACGTTTGATTTTTTATGCAATTTCTTAAACTAATTCTAATTTACATATTCTAAGTGTAAGAATAACACTTTAAGAATATTAAAATCTTTAATAAATAGCATTCTCACTTGCCAAGTGATTGCTCATGGAAAAAATCTTTGGGCAAGAAGAAATTGTAAAAATCTCTATACAAAACATTTACTTTACCAAGCCAAAAACAACGTATAATATAAATATAATAATTACCTCAACGGACATTCGAATCCACAACCCTTTCAATTACAATTCACCCACTACACCACAACGGCGACATACGTAAAAATATCAAAGCAATTTTACCAAGGAATTTTACCATTCTTCAGCAAGTATGCACCAGCATAATATTTTTACAATGTTCTTCAAAAGAATTTCAGTATCACAATCTTTGGAAGTCGATCGCTTACGACAAAATAATTTGGCAAGTTTGTAAATGGCGCGGTCCAAAGTTTTGTGTAAGAATTTACATCGCTGTATGATTTTGAAGGGAAATTCTTTATTATACTTTGATTTTTTCGCCTTTTAGATGCTACTGTCGTGAAATTTTATGCGTTCAATATTAATTCTTTGAATTTTATTTGGAAAAAGTCTGTTTTTATAGTCATAGAGAGAATTTGATAGTATAAGACGCTTTACGCTACTTTAAAATCAAACCTTGCGGAACTTAACACCGTGCTAAATAACAGCATCGACTCGAGGTCACAGAGGCGCAGAGGGATAGTGTCTGTTGTCTGTTTACAGTCGTTTACAGGTTGTGGGTTATATGTCCACTTCGAAGAATAGGTAGATTATATTTAAATTATTTAATTTTTTTGGCTCTAGTGACAACAAACAGACAAATTGCAGTACATAATACTCAAAAGTATCGTATGGGCGTGGAAATTAGAGAATGGAGTGTCTTGACACTATGTTTTCTCTACTCTGTTATATGAGAAAAAGCGTAAAGCTGGAAATAAAAGATAATTTAATAAATAAAAGCATTTGATATCTACATATATTCATTGGGGCCAGACGTGGCGAAGTGCTACAAACATGTGACTGTAAACGACTTGTTGTGGGTTCGATTCTCACTCAAGGAATGGAAATATTTAATATTTCCATTTTCTTTACACTGGTGTCGAGGTAAAAAGCCTGCCTGCCGCAGAGCCGCAATGCCTCTGAATTTGGCGGAAAGTGGGGAACGGAGTGTCTTAACACTTGGTTCCCTCTGTGTGCGGGATACAGCTTGAAGGTAAATAAAAAATATACATTCTCATACCTATATACCTACATATATATACATATCAATACCCTCATCAAAACGCTAAGATAAAAGAATATCCGGAGTTAAATTTATAATCAAAATCCTTTATTCCACTGGCCGGCGGTTATGCAGAGCCTCCCCGCGCCGCTGGGAACCGGCCGCTATAATCAGAAATATTTTGATGTAAATTAATTTTTTGTTACGGAATATTTTAGGTCTTCGACATACATAAACGTCGTGCCCATAGAATAAGCAGGTAATTGCAAAAAAATCGGAGATTCTTTTAAAACATTTTTAAATTGTTATTCCACACCAACATTAAAAGTTAACAACAAAAATGAGTTTTGATAAAGCGTATATGTATATAAACGCAGCTGGTAGTAGAACGCACGGCTCAGTGGTGAGAGCGCCTGAACGGTATTCAGGAGGCGCGGGTTCGAATCCCGCTGCGTTCAAATTTTATACGTTTCTTAAATGCCTTTTTCAATAGGAGATTCAAAAAACTGATTCAATCAATAACTTAGTAAATAATAGGATCTACAAGTATATTGGTATATTATATTTAAAGTGATATGTGTTTTTTCCTGTGTATGAAAGTTAGTAGCTACTAATATTTTTGAATAGCAGTTCACTTATTTTAAAAGATGGATTAATGTACACAATTATTATCAGAGTCTTTCACGATACCGTCACTTACATTATAGTATCGTGAAAAAGTGGGTACTTAAATTATTTTATTTACGTTAATAAAATAATTTTAATATTATTATTTATTTAAGCATAATATTGTAATTCCTATTAGTGATTCTAGACACTAACAATAATACATAAAAATAACATTTTATTATCTTGAAAATTAAAATTAAGAGCGGTACGGAAAAAAAATGTGTGTTGTAACGTTGTATTTCTTTTTTTTAGCTTCAGGCTGTATCCGTCACACAGCAGGGTAGGCAGAGGGAACCTAGTGTTACGACACTCCGTTCTCCGTTCCGGTGTATTGTAACATAATAATAAACACCCAGCAACTATATAGTCAACCAATGGATATAAGAGGAAGTAATACTTTTACGAGTCTAAAAGTGCAAAAAAAATATTAATAGTGTATTCATGTATAGATCAATTACATTACCGCGTTATACTGCGGAGGCGGCGATATTAAAAATATTCGTTGTGTTTGAACACATACTTTGTATGCTTTTTGGTTTGTAAATTTGATTTACGCATTTAGACCATCATATTTAACTGTAGATTCTATTTATATGGTCGTGGCCGTGGGTTCGATTTCCTTTCGAGGAAAAAAAATATTTTTTTGCAATTCCTAGTTCGTTCGTTCCTGATACTATAAAGTGCGGCGTTAAGCTCCTCAACTCAGAAGTTTGGCGAAAAGTAAATAAGCATGAAATTTTAACGCTATATATGTTGTATTTTCGTTGTATTGTACTCTTTTTTATATATTGAAAGAGATAATGTGTGTGTCGGTGCAACGATGAGAGTTAAATTATTATATTAATTAGATTGATCGATTTAAAACAACCTTGTATAATAATTTGTAAAGTGTTCAGATTTTATCATAAAGCTAATGCAAAAATAATAATAAAAAATGGTGGGCAATTTTAGTTTTTTTGACTTGCTCAAGTGACGAAGATTAGACCACGTTAAGAGGGCTAAGCCCAGGAGAAGAGAGAAGAATTCACGAAGTGGAAGACACACGGGAGTCTCGCTTCAGTTTTCAGTCAGTTAGACAGGGTGGACCTCTCTGTGATAATATTACGATGCCTAAATAATAAACTAGGCTATCACCAATATTAAGGAGTTTTATTTTCAGACCTATCATTGTCCACGATCATTAAAACCGTACGAGTGACGCCAGCTGGGCTATTTCTCTTCGACATGTATATTCCACAGTGCTTATTATTAACGCTGCTTAAAGCAAAAAATGGTTATGTTTAAAATATTTTCAATGCACCACTGTATTAAGAAGACTAAGTACGGCATTGAGTTTCATCACTCAACCCATAATGTTTCGTTTTAGACATAAAATGGAGGACGGAATATCTTACATTAGGTTTTATCTAACTATCCTGTTATATAGAAGAATACATTAGTCGAATTACAATAATACTTTCAAAGGTTCATTTAAGAAATATAAAAACTTACAGACATTCTTCCTTTTTTTAAGTGTTATTCATACATATGAGATATGACAAGCATTGTAAGAAAAAATATAACAATATGTATGTAGCGGAACTCAAACCCATCTCTCCTGGAAACCGAACAAACCACTGAACCATACGTTCTCTATATTATTGCAATTTTATTTCCTTTACTAACATTTAAAAAAGGCTTACAGCGATTTATTAAGGTGAAGGATTTTACTCGACGTCATATAATTGGGTTTACGTGCCATATCGCGGCTACGCTCTGTGGCGGTCTCTTTACAGCAGGTACTTTAAGATGCTAATTCTTGCTTGAACTAAGAATAAATTCAATAAAAGACTTTTTTGAAATTTATTCTTATATTATTATTAAATAATTTATACAGGTAGACATACCAGTCTACCTGTGACCACGGACTACTGTAAAGTGTTCAAAACGTCGGGTTTCTAAAATGTATTTTCGAATACCAAAAATATACGCGATTAATCCGGTTAAAAATAGTTTCATTTCAAAATTAGTTGTATTATTATAAAAGTGAATGATTATTAACAAGCAGCTTCTTTGTCTCAGCAGCTTTGTCCCGCGTAGCAGGGTAGTCAGAGAAAATATATTTAGTGACTCGGTTCTCCACTTATCGCCACTTAATAGTGGCGGAACTTAAATATGCCTAGTCTGGGCAAAGCAAAGCAATGAAACTAAATTAAAATTAATCATTTTTCCAAATGGGGATCGAACATGCAACCATTCGTGCTTAAAATTACTGTACCACTGCACCACGACGATCTAAATCAATCTAACGAGAAAAACTAGAAAAAATAATATAAGAAAAAAGTCACTCAAAAATACCCAGTACCATTACTAGTAAAAGTTTTTCGCCCTTCAAGTGTTAAGGGACTTCCAATCTCGTATTGTTAGTTTCGTAGAATACCTACGTCTATTCTTGACTCGTCTCGTTATTTGGAAACCTCAAACTTTACTTATGTCTTGTATGTAAATAAATTTGGGTACATTTGAGAATGATTGACACAAGAATAAGTAGTTGAAGAATACTTTTGTTTAATAAGATCTTTGGTTAACTTTACGTGTTTCGCATATCATGATTTTCAGAGAGAACCTAGTGTTGAGACACTCCGATCTTTCCATTTTTGCCTAAATTTGAGACATTGCGTGTTAAATGGTGGAACTCAACGCCGCAATTTGATTTACGTAAAACGGCGTCAATGGTTGTTAAACTATTTTAACCGGATAAATTAGGTATTTTGGTATTCTAAATTACATTTTAGAAAACTCGACATTTCGAACACTTTACAGTAGTCCGTAACACATTGACAAAACCCACTAAGTCTATAAGTAGAATGTATTTACGATTAACAAAAACATGCGCAATTATTTCAATAAATAATAGTTATAATAAAATCTTTATTTCTCCGCTATGGTGAGGTATAGCACAGCGTTAAGTTTTGTCATTCAATGTTTTAAATTCGGGCGCTAAGTGAAAGGAGTGTCTTGACTCTAGATTCTCTCTTGACTGCCCTGTTATGTACGAAAACGCGTGAAACTCAATGAATATTTAACTCAATCAATATTTTCTGTATTTTTTAATTAGGATTTTGCCTTATAATAAATTTAAGTAAGTTTAAGTTATAATAATTTAATGTCCTAAAATTCTCTTTCGTATGCTGAAGCCGCATGCTAAACGAAGCCATACAACTTATCGGTCATAGCGGTTGAACGGCTTCGAGAGGCGCGGGTTCGAATCTCGTTGCATTCAAATTTTTACACGTTCCTTGAAATACATTTTTACTTTAAAAATATTAAAAACATTCTGTACTTATTTCATAACAACGAAGAAATTAGTCAACATCAAAATCTGATATCTATTATATGAACACTTCGGTCAACACAAACAGAACCCAACTAATTAATTCTCCTCTCTCCGGTTTCCAATCACGTTTCTCCATTACGAAGTTCAAAGTCACGAAAACAAGGTACAAAGGTAAGATTGATCGATGTCAGGTGTTTTGGGGAATTTCTGAAACTAATAACGTATGGGCGTTGTAAGTACAGGCTTCGATGAACTTAGATTACGCTAATGTTTGAGTTAGGGCTTATTTAGGCTGGATGTTATAATATTTAAGAAAAATGCAGCTTCACGTTTTATTTTCCTTATAGAGGGGTAGTCAGAAAGGACCTAGTGTTAAGATTCTCCGTCTTCTACCTTTTCTTTCCGGTCGAAATCGAGACTTTGCGTGTTAAAAGGCGGATCTCAACACTGCGCTTTGTCATAAATAAGAAATGAAAATTTAAATATATGTGAGAGTAAGAATCGAACTCAAAACCATCGCACTTATAGTCAGAGGCAGTCCCGCTGTCCCACGACGGCCTTATGTTATACTTATACATCTTGTAAGCTTCACGATTTTTTATTTTAATAAGCAAGGTATAGGTAGAGAGAATCTAGTATTACATTTCTCTTCTTCTTGTTGCCTGAGTGAAGAAATGAAAATATCCCTCGAGTCGGAATCGATCCAACAACCCAATGGTTGTTTGTGTTTACAAGCAAGAACGTTTCGACGGATTCCAAGAGGGACAGGTTCCAGATCCGGTCTGGTCAAATACCTATTTTTATTTTTAAACATTTTTTAAAGTGTTATTCCACACTTAGGAAAATTGAAAAAGACATTTAAAAAAAACGTAACGGTATTCAGGAGGCGCGGGTTCGAATCCCGCTGCGTTCAAATTTTTATACGTTTTCTTTAAATGTCTTTTTCTATTTATATTTCCTCTAGGAAAATGATGAGTTGATCATTTTATCTGCAGGTTTTCTTAATAAAAATATTAAAAAGACTTTATAACTTACAAACAAACAAACAGAAGAAAAATCTTATATATAGATACGTATTATATTACAATTTGTTCACGTCCTTGATTTATTTTTTCGTACACAAATTGCATGTAAGCGACTGTATTTACTTCTAAAATAGCCATGATAAAACTATAAAATAAGGTAAAGCACCATTTATTATTACGTATTTGACAATATCGTTTTTTCCTTATAGTTTTACGCAATGTCTAAGGTCTGTTGTTACATATTTGGCTCACAGTCTACCTACAATTTTTTGAATAATCAATATTTTAGAATGAGATTTTAGGTACTTATAAAGTCACTTAACATAACTTTCATTTGGAACGTAACTAGGTTAAAGAAACATACTATAAATATAACTATAATTTAATTACATACAAAGCACGGTGATAAGTTCCGCCACTCAACATGCAATGTCTCGATTTTAGGCAGAAAGTGGAGAACAGAGTGTCTAGACTCTAGGTTGTCTTTGAGTACTCTGCTATGCAGGAAAAAGATGAAGCTGGAAGAAAATACTTTAATAGATTCGAACTCACAAGCATTATTTGCAATTGAGTTATGAACAACTGAGCTATGAGAAAGTATTATACAGTGAATGACTGAATTTTAATCCACCCTAAGCAGTATAAGCCAAGTAAACTCGTTTTATTTGAATATAATTAAAAAAAAAATTGTGGTGAAGTGGGACAGCGTGTGACTGGGTTCGATTCCTACTTATAGCAATGATTATACATTAAGATATGTTCATTCTTCCACTCTGGTCTCTAACAAAAAAGCGTGGTATTGAGTCTCACCAATCAACAGGTAGTTTCGATTAATATGTGTCCGATGGAGAACAGAGTGCCTTTATACAGATTTCTCTTTGACTATTATAAGATGTGAGGTAATTAAAAATAAAATAAATTCAAACTCGCCGCGCTGAGTTCCGTCACTTAACACGTAATGTGCCATATTCTGGCGAGAAAAGAAGAACGAAGTGTCTTAACACTAGATTTCCTCTGCCTCTGCTATGCAGCAAAAAGTGTAAAGCTAAAAGCAAAACGAAAATAAGAAGGCATTCTACAAAATATAATTAGACTCACTCGGCCTGTATTAAACACGGTCTTGGCATTCCGCCAGCGGTCGACCAGAATAACCCTTAAAGCATTATATTTAAAATCCATTCAATTTTTTGTATGATTTAACCAAACATTTTTTTATTCAAATTAAAAGCTTTACTTATTTAATACTTGTTGTTTCCATGACTTCGTCCGCGTGGAAAAAAGTTGTTCAAGACATTTAAAGAAAACGTATAAAAATTTGAACGCAGCGGGAAAAAAAATTATACGTTTTCTTTAAATGTATTTTTCAATTTTCCTAAGTGTGGAATAACACTTTAAAAAAATGTTTAAAAAAAGTTGTTATTTTAAAATAAAAAGAGCTTAAGTTACTCCTTATTGCATTAGCTATCTGTTAGTGAAGGTCTCGTCAAAATCGGTCCAGCCATTTCACATATTAACCAGAACAAACAGATAGACCGAAATAATTGTAAAGAATGTTATTTTGATATAAGCATGTGCTGTGTATATACATACATATATATCACTTTGCAAATGTGAATATTTTAAAATAACAAACAGACATTCTAATTTTATTTATACGTATACATAAAAGTGGTGTAAAAACAAATTTGCGTTAATTTTTTCTGTGTAAAAGATAACGTTGAGGAGTCTCTAATAAGTTGTTTTTTTTCGCTTTTCTTTCTTTATTCAACGCAAACTTAATAAAGGTTATGCTTTAGCTCTAAAGCTCTAAGGAACGATTTTATAATTCATTATACTCTTACCTTCGCCGAGGTGAGGATTTACGAGATAAAATGCATCAGTGTTTTTACTTTATTCATTTTATATTAAAAACATTAACTAAGTTGTAAAATATTTTAAGAAAACATGTAATTTTTTATTAGAACAAAAATAAGTTGTAATAAGCGTATAAGAATTTCGACGTAGCCATATTTAGAACGGTTAGCTTAGCGGTTAAGGCGATTGGACGGTTTCTAAGAGAGCCGGGAATTTTTGTACATTATTTAAAAATTTATCTGTTTTATGTCTTACATATACAAAAAAACTTTAAAAAGCATAAAATAAAAAGAAAGAAATATATAGTAAATGCTCAGATACATGGGTATGACATCAGATGCTGTCCCACGGCACTCCCATAACTTCAAATGACGGCGTTGAAAATTATACAATACATTTTAAACTAACTCTGCCCGTGAATTGGTCGAAGTGTCATTTTAACAAAAAAGTATAAAACAAAAATACTCTAAGTTATTGCTTATTTCAAAACTACCTTCATAAAGTCTATCATCTATCTACTAGTGAAAATCCCGTTGAAATCGGTCCATTCATTCCAGAAACAGTCAAACATATTATGACTATGTTGAAAAAGAGTTTTCATCTCGATCTAAGTCCACTTTAATTTCTTACCTCTACCCCGAGACCCTCAGGGAAAAATAGATTCGGATTTCCCTTAACAAACAAAAATTGAGTCCCCTTAACTTTACTTAAAATTGTAACTGTGTGTATGGCGGCTTGCTTTTGTATTATGTGTACATTTATATTAGCGTCCAGCTTATTTACCTATCTATGTATGCTCTTAACAACAATCCCAGTTGCTCCTATAACTACAGGTATTACTTCTGTAGGCATTTTCCAAAGTCTTGTGATTTCCGTCTTTAAAAAATGGTATTTACTTAGTTTTTCTATTTCCTTAGCATCTATGTTGTAATCCGATTGTATTGTTATATCTATCAAATATATTTTATTAAATAGACTTAACCATACTATTTTTATTGAATGGATATAACAATAAATATTTACTATAAACATCTTTAACATAACATCTTTTTCAACACTTAGTAAAAAGCGGTTATTTTAATATAACAAACAGAAACTCCAATTCTATGTATTTAATTTTATAGATTTTTAACTTAAATAATATTTCAAATAGACTGACTAAAGCATTAAGTTGCCTTATCACTGTTCAAGTCTAGACTATAGTACATATCAAGATCTCAGTGAAGTTGTAAGCTCAGGACTTGTAATTTACTCGCTTTATCCTGAAATTTCAGTGTGCAAGTGTCAGAATTCAGGTGGTACTTAATGTAGCAAAGTGAATATATCGTATAAGGATGGCTTAAATAAAACAGATACATGCTTTTTCCGCATAGCGAGCGACATAGTGTCAAGACACTCCGTCCTCCGATTTCCGCCTAAAATCGAGACATTGTGTGTTAAATGACGGAATTCAATACCACGCTTTATCTTAGGTACCAGAGCAGAGAAATTAAGAAATATGAAATTATTCCCCCGAATGGCATTCAAACCTAAAGCCATCGCAAGTACAATTGTCCCACCGAGCTACGGCGGCCTCTAAATACATTATTAGAAGATATATTGACCTATGTATTTATATCTTTTAAAACAAGCCTCATACGTATTAAACTCATATTAAATGTTGTATAAAAGATATTAGAATCTATGTGGAATCTAGGGGCTATGTGTGTATTGTAAGTTTGGCTATAAACGCGGTGGTTGTCGGTTGCATTCCCACTCGGGGGGATGATTATTTTTAAATTTTAATTTCTTGACCTTGGTACCAAAGACAAAGCGCGCGCGCATTGAGTTCAGCCAGTCAACACGCTATGCAACTGACACTAGGCGCTCTATCACTAGAGAGCGTAAGGCTGATAAATAATATTTAAGTTCTTTTAATCATTTTTAAAGTGCTATTTCACACTTAGGAACATTGAAAAAGATATTTAAAGAAAACGTATAAAAATTTGAACGCAGCGGGATACGAACCCGCGCCTCCTGAATACCGTTCAGGCGCTCTTACCACTGAGCCATGCGTTCTACTATCCACTGTGTCGAAATTTTGTTGAACGCATTGCTAAGTGGTGAGAGCGCCTGAACGGTATTCAGGAGGCGCGGGTTCGAATCCCGCTGCGTTCAAATTTTTATACGTTTTCTTTAAATGTCTTTTTCAATATTTAAGTTGTTAACTGTAGTATTCAATGATAACTTTAATACAAAATGAATATAATAACAACTCCGATGTGTTTTATCTGATAAATCCGTACCTCAGTGAACGGGGAATCCATGAAATGGTAAAATCAAATCATCACAATTCTTATTATTGGAAACTAATTCTGCCAATCATGTGATACTACAAAAGTTAGGATGATTGCCATATTTTAATTTTTACTACTAACTTGAATCATATTTGTTATTGTGTATTAACTATAACGGAAATACAAGGCGACCTTGAACTTTTGTGGTTGATGAGTAATACATAATTTATGCCTTGTCATGGTTTAACTGTACCCTATATGCGTCTATAATGATTTTGGTAGACATTTTTTTGATACTTTTAGTAATTTTTTACAGTTTGAACAATTTAGTGCTAATTTTGATCCCAAAATGAATTATCAAGTATCAAGATTTATATTCTGCCTGTTTCGTTTTTAATTTTTTTTTTCAGGATCATGCTTATTTTTACGTACCAGAAATAACCTCGAATATAGACACTCCGTTCTCCACTTTCCGCAAGTATTCAACGTCAAAATAAAAGCAGATAAAAATAAAACTAGTACAACAACAGTCATAAAATTAAAGACCAGTCGAGGCTGATAGGCGCAAAGTGTATCTGTAAACGCGACTGGTTGTGGGTTCAATTCCCACTTGACGAATGGGAATTGAACCCACAACCAGTCGCGTATTTAACATTTCAACATTCTTCGCTCTGATATCGAGGCAAAGCGCGGCGTTAAGTTCCGCCACTAAATTCAGTGAAAAATAAAAAAAAACTACGCAAGCAAAGCTGTGGGTGACAGCTCGTCTAAGGCATATCATACATACATTCATGACACATTAACATATCGTGAGACGCTACATACATATTCAATATACTCATATAAATGCGTTCAATAATTTTACGTCAGTCAAAATTCAAATTATCTTATATATTATGTAGACGACAATTGTTGTGAATTAACTGTGTTTGACAGTAAAGGTGATGGTTGTGGGAAGCGTGCAAAAGAGGAGATGCAAAAAAAACTTTTATTACTTACACGCTTGAGTTATTCTTGACATGTACAATTCCTATATCCTGTACAAGATAGCTTAACCTTTTTGACAGACGGGCTAGTGATTGAGAAACAGAAAATATCTAGTTGTCTCAAAAATAACATTTTAAAATACTTTTAACTGTGACGAGATTTACACTTTTCAACCCATGTTTCTTTGGAAAAGTTGTTTGGTGTCTGGACCACCTATTGGAGGTGAGGCCAAGGATAAATCTGCATGTAAAAATTAAGGTCGAAAACTAAAATATTTTTACTTTTAAAATAGTTTTTATTAAGAAAAAGGAGCACCGCCCAGACCATCATAGTCAGAGTCTAATCTATCTAACTTTAATTATTATTTCATGTTCAATAAAATTGTCGAAGTGGACATTTTTACAATTTTTAAAATCATTAAATTAAGAAAATAATATGTTCGTCATTGCAAAGTTATGTCGATCATAAAAATATATATCTGTCAAAAGCTATCTTGAACAAAGTATAGGTTTCACGCTGTTGTTGTTTTTTTTTAGCTTCACACTGTATCCCGCACACAGCAGGGTAGGCAGAGGGAACCTAATGTTAAGACACTCCGTTCCCCACTTTCCGCCGAATTCGGAGGCTTGCGTGTTAAGTGGCGGAACTTAACGCCGCGCTTTACCTCGACACCAGAGCGAAGAAAATGGAAATATAATTTCCATTCCTCGAGTGGAAATCGAACCCACAACCAGTCGTTTACAGTCACACACTTGTGCCACTGTGCCACGACTGGCCACTAGTATAGGTATTGCAGAGGATATCTGAATTCCTATATGGGTTGCAAAGAACATTATATAACAGTACCATAAATAATTAATCACATTAAGTTCTTATTAATAGAACTGTGACCTTGAAGTATACGTGATGATAATAAAACTATATATAAATTTTCCTTAAGCATTACTCTAGGTCTAATAAATTTTACGATGCACAATAATAACAACTTTTTTTTAGCTTCACGCTGTATCCCGTACACAGCAGAGTAGGCAGAGGGAACCTAGTGTTAAGACACTTCGTTCCCGACTTTCCGCTGAATTCTGGAGACTGAGTGAGTGAAGTGGCGGAACTTAACGCCGCCCTTTGTCTCGGCATCAGAGCGAAGAAATATTAAGTATTTCCACTCCTCGAGTGGGAACCGAATCCACAACCGGTCGTTTTACAGTCACACTTAGTGCCTCTGCGCCACGAATGGCCCAACAACAACAGTTATATAATGTTAATAAAAAACAAATAAATCTTATAGCCGTCATTATCCGCGGCTTCTCCCACGTAGTCAATGAGAATGCACAGCAAGGTTAAAAATATACGCATAAGTATCATGTTTTAAAGTCTGACTGTGAATGCGTTGGTCGTGGATTCGATACCATTCGGGGAAATGTCTATATTTCGATTATTTCATACGCAGAGGGAACCTAGTGTCAAGACACTCCGTTCTCCACTTTCCGCCAAATTTCCCTCTGTCTACCCTCCCCCTCCTAAGGTTCCCACTGTCTACCCTCATGTGCTCACATGGATACAGCGTGAAACTAATAAAAGTAAAAAAGAAATAAGATATTGCGCGACGTTGAGTTCCGGCAGCCATTACACAATATCTTACCTACAGATACTTAGAGGATCTATGGCCCACGCTTGTTATACATGTTGGTGGACATATAGCGAAAATGACGGATGTTTATGCATTTAATATAAAAATTAACTCCAATCTTACTCCCTGTGGTTTTGAATTTGAATAATCGATGGAATATATACCTAATAATAATTAGTCAATTGTAATTAGTAATCCAGAAATTTTATCTTTGTAATTTTAAAACTTTTAACTCCTATTTCAAACCCCTTAGAGTTTGAATTTCCGAAAACCCTTCCTTAGTGAGTGTCAGTGCGTCTAAGTTCAATAGTTTCAGCTCGGCGATGATGTATCAGTCAGTCAGTGAGTTATTTTAAACGTTCTATATATGTCTAAGTTTTTAGGCTAGGATTGACAACATTTCATTGTTTGAATACAATATTTATTTACAAACAAAAATACGAACAATAAATGAATTGTTATATTTTATAAAAATAATAAAAAATAAATGAATGCATATTTTTTATGTTTGTTTTTTTTTATAAAAACAAATACATATTTTACACTTCATGCAATTTTTTGACTTGAACAAAATGTTTTGATTAGAATAGATTTTCTCTGCCTTCCGCGTTATGTGGGAAACACGCGAAGCAGAAACATTATTTAATATTACATAACTTAATTAATTTTATGTTAACTACCACTTCATTTAAAAGGAAAAGATAATTTATATTAAAAATTCATTTCAGGCAAAGCAAGCAGAGAGTGCCTAGTGTACTAGGCACTCTCTGCCTGCTCCATTCTCCATTTTTCTCTTGAAATTAAGACCTAGTCATTTCAAATATATAATAGCTAGATTATATGTATAATATCAGATTTTTTTACTTTGCCTGTAACACAATGCATGTTTTATATAGACGGGTTATATCACTTACCATGTATGCGCTAAAAGCGAGATAAACATATCCTCAGATTCTAAGTTAATTATAATAACAAAACATGTATTCTTTTATTTATTTATTAGAATGGTATGGGACCAGATTCAAAATCGTTTAATACACAGTATATTAAAATAGATGACTGTCATAATTTCAATATATCCGTATCATTGAGGAAAATGTTGCATTATTTTAGCTGACCGAAGCTTTTAATCTTGCAAAGTCACTCAAAATGTATATACAATACTATGCAGTTACTGAGTAACTGATAAATAACCTGTTCCCAGTAATCTTACCAGTAGTATTACTGGTAATTTCCTACTCAGTATACTTACTAGGAATTTTGGTCTCAAAAGACTTAGCAATAAAACAAAATAATATTAAAATGTAGGCCTAATAGTTTTATTGATAAGATTTGTGAGTTATAGATATTGTTAAACGAGCCGAAAAATTATTATATTTAAGTATATTTACCTATAGTAAACACCAAACTCCTCGTATCCTCGTATAACACCTAAGAAGCTAAAGGTTTTTAATGTGGAGATAGGCGTCTTTTTTAGAGGTATGTCTTATCCACCTGGAAACATTGCCTCTGGTTATTGTATGTCACCAAAAACTATTTTTTCTTGTATCTTAGAGAGTATAGTGAACTAAGAAACGAGGTTAAATTAAAAATTAGAACATGGTATTATATAACCAACATACCTTAGAATTCGTTCCGTTAAAACAACATAGCCAAAAAATAAATATTTTTTTGTCTTTTAAAGCCCGTGGGGGGACGGGTTAAGAATACAATTCCCCTCCGCCGCTGGGTAGCGTCCCGTAAAAGGCGGGTAGCCCAGTAGCTTGGTGGTAGAAGATTCGTTCTCCGACTGGCTCACGAACATTATCTTGTCAAAGACGAACCGCCAAACATCTGAAGATGTGTTCCGGTTCGATGGCATGTAAGCCAGCTCTCCCTATTCCCACCATTCCCATCCTTCCTCCCTCCTTCTGTCCTACATCCCCGAGGCTGGCAACGCATCCACAACTGTAATGTTGTGGATGTCTATGGGCGAAGGTTACCACTTAACACCAGGTGGGCCTTCAGCTCGTTTGCCTCCTTTATTCCATAAAAAAAAACCTAAAAAACGTATTATTGATTCTAAATTTTATTCCTTTAATATATTATACGTATGTTATTTATTCTGTTGACTAATACATTTAAATAATATTCTAATAAGAATTAAAATGTTATAAAAGCACAGAGATCAATCATGTTATGAAGAAAAGAAAGAAGTCTGGGACTTTATACATATAGTAAAGAAATAATGTTTTAACATTCGTTCTCTCTGTTTTTGGCTTTTTTTCTTGAAAAAAAAAAATATGCTTTACGAAATATTCAAACTAAGTATTAGTGTGCAAGTAATATTATGTGACTCGTCACGTTTAAAAACCTGCTAAACAAATATTTGTTCTAACAGAGAATCGAATTCATGACCTTCAAGTCTAAACTACTAAATCAATAGATCATTTGAATGCTATATATGAGTTTTGAAGTCAGTGGAATTTAAGATATTATTTTTAAATGAATCAAAGCAGGTCGAATAGACAAAGTCTTTAATATTTTTTACTTTTCTTTTTTTAAAAAGTAAAGAAAGGCCCCTGAAATATTTGAACTGGAATGACAAGTTTTGAGGTAGTAAGTCACTCTGATGTACAAAACAACACACTACAACAGATAAATATCAATATGTTAATAATTTACGTAATGTAAATCCAAAATAATAACTGATTAATGTAGGTGTAATATACATGTTAATTTCTATAGAAAAACGACAAAAAACTGAAATCTTAAAAACCTTCCAAACGCTGTGACCGCTAAGCTATGCATTTAACGTGCGAATTCGAATTCTGCTGCGTTTAAATTTTTTATATATTAGAGTAGCAGAATAGATTTTGATGTTAGCATCGCGGGTTCGAATCCGCTGTGTTCAAATATTTATACGCTTTCTAAATGTCTTTTTCAATTTTCCTAAGTGTGGAATAACACTTTAAAAATCTTTATATTTTCCTAAATTCGTCAAGGAAACTATTTACTAAATATCAGCATTCTACTTCAGTAGTTCCGGTTATGTTCTCTGTATACTCTCTCTCTGTCAGTCAGTCAGAAAAGGAATACTTTTAATATAATTATATAGATCTGATAAAATCATTTATTTTTGTAATTTTTATACATTAACTATTTTACATTTTGTTTATACATTTACATTTACATTTGTATTTTTATACATTTTATTACTATTGCTACTACTGACTACTGTAAATTGTTCGAAACGTCGGGTTTTTTAAAATGTTTTCAAAACGAGAACTATATGCGAATATTCCGTAAAATTGTTTCATTTCAAAATACATATAAATAATATTAATAAATAAACATTCTCGTACACATGATTGGACAAAATTTGGTAATAATGCAAGTCATTAAGGCTATGACTACCACAACGTACATATGTATATAGCATGGCATAGAGATTTGTAAATCATTCACTCTCAAGTTTTCTTACTAAGTGGTTGTCCCAAGTTGTAAGAAATATTTCAAATAATAAATAGTTTAAAGTAAAAAAATAAATTATAAGTATAAAATAAATTAAATACATATTGAAAATGGATCGTTGGGTAGGCAAAGTAGCTATAGTGACAGGAGCAAGTTCTGGCATTGGGGCGGACATCAGCCTTCGTCTTGCTAACTTAGGCCTGAAAGTAGTCGGGTTAGCTAGAAGGAAACAGCTGATCGATGTAAGTAATGCTTATTACTATTAAAATAATTAATAATTCGAAATTCACGTTTTCTCCAACAATAGTGGAGTAATCAGGGAAGACCCTAGTGTCAAGACACTCCGTCCACGACCTTCCACCCGAAATCCAGACATTCCGAGTTGAGTAGCGGAACTCAACGCCACGCTTTAAAATATAAAAATTAAGAATTTTAAAATAATTATTCCTCCAGTGGAAATAGAACCCAAAACCGTCCCTTTACATTCAGACGCTGTCTCATTGCGTGACGATATTATTAAAATATTTTTATAATACATTGTATGGACATTTCTATATTAAGTTCGTCGTGGCACATGCACGATTGGTTTAAGATTCGAATTCCACTCTGGACAATAAATCCTTAAATTACTTTAATTTCTACACCCTAGTAAGACGAGAGTATCTTAATACTAAGTTCTCTTTGCCTGACTCCGACCATCCTGTTATATAGAATAACGCTTGAAGCTGCAAAATATGTCCTCCAATATCATTATTTAACATATTAACGTTAAGTTGAGATTTCTATTCTAAATTTATTACTATGCTAATGGAAAATAGAACTTCCTGATACAGACTACCTGCTAAAAATGATGTTCCCAATTACTAGTATGTTTTTGTAAGAATTTTTTTAATAATATTACGTCCATATATTTATATACAAGTAAATCGTTGCACTCGGCATGTATAGACAAATTACAAGGTCAAGTTTGAGCATCCAATACAGTAAGCAATGAAGAAATAAATAAAGAATCCATTATACCTTATCATAAAATATCAGAGAGCCCCATAAAAGAATCAATTAATATTTTTAAAAGTTTGAACTATATTATGTTTGATTACAAACAATTAGACAATTTAAAGAAAACGTATAAAAATCAGAACGCAGCGGGATTCGAACCCGCGCCTCCTGAATACCGTTCAGGCGCTCTCACCACTGAGCTCAGTGGTGAGAGCGCCTTTTGTAGTGAGAGTGGCTTTTATAAGTTTTTTTTAAATTGTTTTTTTCAATTTTCCTAAGTGTGGAATGACACTTTAAAAATGTTTTAAAGTACAAACAATTAGTTGTATTGTGGGTTATATTCTCACTCAGGGGAATTTTCTTTTAATAATTGTTTATATTGAAATTCCTTATCTCGGTGACAAAACAAAGCGAGGCGTTGAGTT
Organism: Dryas iulia moderata; assembly: GCA_019049465.1. NCBI lineage: Eukaryota > Metazoa > Arthropoda > Insecta > Lepidoptera > Nymphalidae > Dryas > Dryas iulia. The sequence goes on from CM032435.1 coordinate 334,296, forward strand.
CCACCACTCATCCAATGTTTGGGTTAAAAATCTTTAAATGAACAAATATACGATAGTAATGTTAAACATTACTATACCATAATTAGCTTAAGCTAATTATAATTAAACAATAAATTATTATATATTAATAATTAAACATATTTGTAACAGAATTTTATGCATGTATTCGTCTTAAAAGATAATGCATTTAGTCTTAAGTTTTAATATGTAAACTTCTCTCGCTTGTTCATTGTAATTATCACTGATGAATCTTAATAAGTAAATAAATAAAAAAAAAATGGAGAGCGGAGTGCCATGTCACAAGCAAACATATATAAAACTGATTTTCTTTCTATTTCTTCCAGCAATTAGCACAAAAGGTAACTGGTAAAGGCAAAATCTACTCGAGACAGATAGATCTTTCAAAGGAATCGGAAATAAAAGAAACATTCGACTGGATTGACTCGGAGTTCGGAGGAGCTTACATTCTAGTAAACAACGCTGCATACTTACCTATTGGATATATTACTGGTAACATTATACTTTTTTTAAATGTTAATTATTCCAAAATATATTAGTGATCAAAAGCAAAGGAGTGTTTTGACACTGAGATTCTATCAATAGAAAAACAAAGAATCTGCTTTCTATTTAATATATAAACATTTTTTTACCTACACGCTGTTTTCCGCACACAGCAGGGTAGACAGTGAAAACCTAGTGTTATGACACTCCGTTACCCATTTTTGCCAAATTCTGGAGGCATCGCATATTAAGCCTCATCACCAGAACGAAGAAATATTAAATTATTCAGTTCCTCGAGTGGGAATCGAACCCACAAACAGTCGTTTACAGTCTTTACACACTTTGTGCCTCTACGCCGCGACTGGCCCTGTTTTCTAATTAAGCTACAAAAATCTTTTTGTAAAATGTTTTGAATTTACACGTGTTGGTATGAGGTCATTGTGGCGCAGTGGTACAGAGTCTGACTGTAACACGATGGTTTTGGGTCCAATTCCAAGTCGAGAGATTTATTATATTTACGTTATTTAATTTCATAATATTTATACAATGAATACTTTAAATAGATAGAATACAACTTTAATTCTTATACAAATTGTATAATTTTATTTAAGGGAATCGAACCCACAACTAGTAGCCTTTACAATCACATTTTGTGTTCCTGCACCACGACTGGTCGAATTTACATTTTTTTTTTTCAAATATAAATCAATATTTCAGAATACAATCAATTGTAGGGCTTGAAACATAGTACCCTTGATTTTATTGGTATTGAACAAAAAAAATAGAAAGACTTAGGGATTATTTAAAAAAGAATACATATACATTCTTCACTCTGGATTTTATTAACTTCTACAAATAATATTTCTTCTAATGTAAAATAAATGATTAAAAATAAAAACTTCAACCAAAATTTATTACACAGTTACTTAGAAAACTATTTAAACACAAGTAACAAAAGAAAAAAAAACAAAGAAAACAAAATGATAAAAAAACAAAAAGGTTTAATATTATATTACTGATTCCGATACCGGGAATCGAACCCGAGCCTCCTGGGTGAGAGCCAGGTATCCTAGCCACTAGACCATATCGGATGACATTGTGTAATGTAAAACAAGGGTTTACTACTCTATTATTTACTGCTAGTTGTACCATGTGTTTCGTTCGCGCTTATCTTTTTTGTAATATTTATTTGGATATTGTATACTTATTTGAATGTGCCTTCGTGGCACAGTGGGACAGATTCTGACTGTAAACGCGATGGTTGTAGAATCGATTCCTTCTTGGAGGAATGATTACATATTATATCGACATTTTTGCTTTAGTATCTAAGACAGGGTACAGCGTTGAGTTCCGCCACTTAACACAAGCGGGGAAGGATTTGATTCCCACACGAGGAGTGGAAACATTGAATATTTCCATTTCTTCGCTCTGGTGTCGAGTCAAAGCGCGGCGTTAAGTTTCGCCACTTAACACGCAATGCCTCCAAATTTGGTGGAAATTGGGGAACGGAGTGTTTTAACACTAGGTTACCTCTTCTACAAAGCTGTGTGCGGGATATAGCGTGAAGTTAAAAAAAAGTTAACTACAATTATATTGGAAAACAGAATAATTACCAGATTTCATTTGTTATAACGATACAATAGCTTAGCTACTGATCTAAGACTGATGACATTAAATGACATTTTATATAATAGGAATCAATTAAGAAATACCCATAATTAATGAATTATAAATACAATAACATCTCGTTAACAATATTAGCTCATTATATGATAATTATCTATTAGTTCACTTCTAAGTGTCTGAATATCCATTTTACGCTTTGTGCCATGAAGCTAGGTAGGCAGAGAGAACCTTATGTCAAATCACTCCGTTCTCCGGATTCTGCCTGAATCCGAGGCGTTTCAGGTTAGTAACGGAAGAACACGCTTTAATGGCTAATCTATCGGTCCGAATTGGATGAAATATAGAATGAAAGTCGTAAAAAATGGAGGGTCAAACATGGGCTTGCTGACTTATTTTTTAAAAAATCAATCTTTAAAAGGTTGAAATAGGTGATGCAAGTTTATATGAAAAATCTAAGCCGCTTGACCGATTGTAGTGAATTTTGGCATAAATATTGTTGAAAATCCATGGTTAAGCATAGGTTACTTTATTTTTCAAAAATCCACCCCCGAGGGTTGCGATATAATGAAATAGTCATGTAGTTCATGCGGCGAAGCTGCGAGTGGGTCGCTAGCACATAATAAAACCGAAAGAGTGGTCAAGTTTATGTCAATTGAATGTCAAGTAAAATATTCCTATATAGACCGTATATAAATAACAGAAGTCAAACATAGATTTTTTGATTTTTCCATCTGTCTGCGTTAACCTGAATATATTATGTTTTTATTAATTATATATAAAAAATCCAACCTTCAGGCTTAAATGGACCTATCTAAAAAAATCTGCAATTTTTTATTTTGCTAAAAAACGACCATAAAAATCTTATTCAAAGATTCTATTTAATAATTTACAACTACGTGCATTTTTTATTATAATAATATTTAATAAACTTTGATATATAAATTACTAGCGGCCCGCTCGCGGCAAAGCCGCGTAACTACATGCATAACTGTTGTGGTGTATTGCAACTCTAGGCGATGGATTTTTGAAAAATAAAGTAGCCTATTTTTATCCTTGGATCGATAACTATATTTATGCCAAATTTCATTACAATTGGTCAAGCGGTGTAGATTTTTCATACAAACTTTCATCCCCTATTTCAACCCTTTAGAGGTTGATTTTTGAAAAAATAAGTAGCCTATGTTAGGCCCAGTTATTGTTACTACTTTCATTCTAAATTTCATCCAAATCGGACCAGTAGATTAACTGTGAAAGCATGACAGACAAACACACAGACATTCCCATTTATAATATAAGTATGGATTCGGAAACTATTATATTATCATTTTTTTTTGGTCACACTTTATACCATATAGTAGGGTAGAAAATGAAAATGTAGCTTTAATACTAATAAATTATAAAAAAATAACCTTCTTTTATATTTTTTTTTGTATTTTAGATTATGGTGATCAAAATGTGAATGACGACGCGATGGCACTGACAGTGGATGTGAACGTCAAAGGACTTATTCTGTGTACGCGAATGGCCGTCTCCATTATGAGGAAGAGGAATATTGATGGACACATTATTAATATTAACAGGTAAACATATCATAGATATTGATGCCAGTCGTGGCGCAGTGGCACAAAGTGTGACTGTAACATGACTGGTTGTGGGTTCGATTCCCACTCGAGGAGTGGAAATATTTATTATTTCCATTTCATTCACTCTGTCATGCAATGCCTCCGGAAATCGATGTATAATGGGAAACGGAGTGTCTTAACACTAGGTTTCCTCTGTCTACTAAGAGTACTTCATTGGTACTAGAGTGAGTAATGACAGTTTAAATATAATAATTCCTTCGAGTGGACCCATTGCTTAACTGTCAGATATCACTATCACTGTATGTATGCGTAGATAGATCCTGGCGGATCAGCGTAAACACAATCAGTGAATTTTTAATAAGGGGAATCATATTATTTTCATTTCGGAAAGTGTAGAACAGAGTGTATTGACACTAGGTTCTCTCTGCCTAAAAAACAATAACATTAACAATTTTATCAGAATTCACAAAACAATCACAGTATAAATAAAGACGAAGAAAGAATGTTTAAACACTACTCTAAACAATCTTTTCTTTACAGTGTGACAGGTCACTATGCGACAGTATCTCATATTATGAACATATACCCGTCCACCAAGACCGCAGTGACCGCTTTCAGCCTCGCCTTGATCAATGAACTTGCTAAGTTCAAAAGCAAAATCAAAGTTACGGTAAGATTTTAAATTATTTTTATATAATTTGATACACGAAATAAATAAAAAAGGTCATAAAAGCATTTTATAGTATGTGAAGAATATTTTATTATTTTTATTATTCCTGATTTTTTTGTTATAATTTTTCTGCAAAAACAAGAATATGAGAACCAGTTAAAGTTTCGACATGAAACTATTTTTGACCGGATTAATCGGTAGACTGAGTCTATCTGTGACCACGGACTACTGTAGTGTTCGAAACGTCGGCTTTTCTAAAAATGTATTTTCGAATACCAAAAATATACGCGATTGATCCGGTTGAAAACAGTTTTTTGTATTAATTTTTTTTAGCTTCACTCTGTATCCCGCACACAGCAGGGTAGGCAGAGGGAACCTAGTATTAAGACACTCCGTTCCCCACTTTCCGCCGAATTCGAAGGCATTGCGTGTTAAGTGGCGGAACTTAACGCCGCGCTTTACCTCGGTACCAGAGCGAAGAAAATGGAAATATTAAATATTTTTACTCCTCGAGTGGGAATCGAACCCACGACCAGTCGTTTACAGTCACACATTTGTGCCACTGGGCCACGACTGGCCAAAAGTTTTTCATTTATAAACATGTAATAATCACGAAAACAAAAGATCTTACCGGTTAAAGTGTTAACGATACATTCTATACATAAATATAAGTATGTGTACATACTTATATGTAGTTATATGATATATTTTTAATTTAATATTAAAAGAAATAAAAAATATTTTTATAAAATTGAATGCTGACTGAATGAGTCACTGGCAGTTACGAAAACTAATAGAAAGAAGAAAACAGAATTTCAGTAGGGTGAAATGCTCCGGAAAGTGGGGAACGGAGTGTCTTAACACTAGGTTCCCTCTGCCTACCTTGCTGTGTGCGGGATACAGCATGAAGCTACAGCGTGAAATGCTCCGAATTTTATTGACATTTATTAAGTCATATTCATTAAGTTAATGTAGAAATCAATAGGAATATAATTATTTAACTGGTGTTTGTGAGCGATATAGTTTGTAACTACCCCACTTGGAATAAAGCTTAAAAACAACAAGACTTAAATGAAGAAAAAAGTTGATTTTATGATTATTAACTCATTATTTCAGAACGTTTTTATGAACATTCAACATATTTCAGAACTTGTCCCCCGGCGTTGTGGACACGGACATGCCTCCTGAGGAACTTGCAAATGCTCCCAAGTTATCGATAGCTGATGTAGTCGATGCCCTTGTTTATGTACTGTCTTCTCCGCCGTCTGTTAATGTATGTTGTGTTTTTATATATATATGTAAATCTATAATTTATTTTTCTACACTAAAAAACAAGGGGCCAGTTGTGGCGAGGCACAATATGTCACTAGGCACAAAGCGATTGGTCGTAAGTTCGATTTCCACTCAAGGAGTGGAACTATTTAATATTTCCATTTTCTTGGCTCTGATATCGAGGCAAATCGCGGCGTTAAATTCCGCCACTTAACACGCAATGCCTCTGAATTCGGCGGAAAAAGGAGAACGGAGACTCTTCACACGTTCCCTCTGCCTACCCTGCTGAGTGCAGAATACAAGACCTAGTGTTAAAACACTCCTTTCCTCACTTTCCGCCGTTCGGAGGCATTGCTTGTTAAGTGGCGGAACTTAACGCTACGCTTTGCCTCGATACTAGAGCGAAGAAAATGGAATTATTAAATATTTCCACTCCTATAGTGGGAATCGAACCCACAACCAGTCATTTACAGTCACACGCTTCTGCCACTGCGCCACGAACTGGCCCCTTGACGGAAAGAGGAACTGAAATTAAAACATATACTTATTTATATTGTATTTACTTTCAGATCTACGAACTGGGAATTAAGGCTTTAGGTGAAGGACTGCTATAAATACTACAACATTATTAAGACACGCTGCTAACAAATAGCTTAAAGAAATACAAACCACAATCTATGTAATAAATATTAAAAGTAACTTGTTATACTTATTAACCAATTTAAAATATAATAAGTGGCAAAGTCTAACTAGATAAAGATATATAAATGAATAAAGAATAAAATCTATTTTTTTTTGTATAAGAAATTACTTTATAATAAGAATACGAATATAATAAGGTACTTTATTATAGCATAAATAACTACAATAAAGAATGTTCAATAACACTTTTTTTTGTTTCAATTTAAAATCTTTATCACATTAAAATAATAAAATTAAAAATTAAAAAAATTAGTAAAAGATTATTTTTATATTTTCAAGCAAAAGAAAATCTTTGTTTATTTCTTTGAGGCCAATAGAGCTCAGTCGCCTTAAACGCGAGTAGTTGTGGGTTTGATGCCCATTCAGGGAAATAATAGTATTTGAAATGATTTACATTTCTCTCCTTTGACAACTAGACAAAGCGCGGCGTTGAGTTCCGCTACTGACTGTCTCAGAAACTGGATAAAGGAGTGTCTTTACACTAAGCAAATAATATGTGTGTTTTCAGAGATAAAACCACGCTATGTCCCGCACACGGCAGGGCAGGTAGAGGGAGCCTAGTGTTAAGACACTCCATTCCCCAATTTCCGCCAAATTCGGAGGCATTGCATGTTAAGTGGCGGAACTTAACGCCGCGCTTTGCCTCGACACCAGAGCGAAGAAAACGGAAATATTAATTTCCACTCCTCGAGTGGGAATCGAACCCACAACCAGTCGTTTACAGTCACACGCTTGTGCCACTGCGCCACGACTGGCCCCGATCAAAGATAAAAGCTTGAATGAATAGTCGTTTAATGTAACATCAGTAAAGATTTGACGAGTGAGAATAAAAATACACTATCGAGTTTTATGATCATCGTTAAATAAGACTATTGTATAACAGAAACACATAAATATGTATTTATAAAAACGATGGATTGTTGTTAAAAAAAATGTTTAAAAAAATAATTATTTAGTTATAAGTTAAGTTAAGTTTCGCCACTTAACACGCAAGCCTCCGAATTCGGCGGTGCGTGGGGAACGGAGTGTCTTAACACTAGGTTCGCTCTGCCTACCCTGCTGTGTGCGGGATACAGCGTGAAGCTAATTATTTTGTAATAACGGAGTATTTTCTAATAAATTCATTAAAGAAAACAAAATTAAATAAATAATTATTAATTAAGTGTAAAACTAAACATTTTTTTAGAAATTCACAATACACACAATACATGCACGATGTACGACGTAATGTAAGTCCTGTTACTCGACAGATAATATTTCAGGACGAAAGTGGAGAACGGAGTGTCTTATCACTAAGTTTTCTCTATATATCTGCTATACGAGAATAAAAATTAAACAGTATTTCATTATTGCATGTAAAGGGCCGAAGAATTGAATTTGTCTTAAGTAAAGTAATCTCGTATCGGAGTGTACTATAGCCACAAAGACTCGCTATATATTTGCTCTCACCAACTAAACTTGATTTGGAGCAACTGAACACTTCGTCTTAAGACAACTGTCTAATTGTCTTTCATGTATCCTTGAGTTAAGATAAAAGGAAAAACAAAAAGTTTATTTTTAAGTAAGCAGTAAAAATGCAGTGTCAAGACATTCCGTTCTCGATTTCACAAATTTGTGACATTGAAGAATGTCTAAAATGTTGAATGATAGACAGTGCAATTCTGCCGCGGTTTGCCTTTTTTTCATTCTGATGAATGAAAAAAATGAGTGTGCCCTAGACCTTAAGATCGAAGTAAACCTCGTACCTCGCTCCCTTGTCGATACAGTAATTTACAAAAAGTCTCTCTTTTTATATTTTTTTGGGGCCAGTCGTGGCGCAGTGGCACATACGTGTGACTGTAAACGACTGATTCTGGATTCGATTCTCTCTGCAGGAGAGGAAATTTTTAATATTTCCATTTTCTTCGCTCTGGTATCGAGGCAAAGCGCGGCGTCAAATTCCCGCCACTTAACACGCAATGTTTCCGAAATTCGGCGGAAAGTGGGGAACGGAGTGTCTTAATACTAGGTTCCCTCTACCCGCCCTGCTGTGTGCTTGAATGTATTCCAAGCACTATAAAAAGAGAGCTTTACGCTGTAGCATAAAGCTCTCTTTTTATCCTTACTAACGTATGTTTCCCTTACAACTCCCGTTCGCCTCACCTGATCACACTTTTCGTAACGTTCTTGTCACAAATCCACCAACTTACTCCACAAGCAGTCACACGTACCCAAAGAAGTTTTTCTTCAATAATTTTGAGGATTCAATTGAACAACATTGCGTTAACGTAACACAGATATAGATGTTACCCAATATTTCAAAGACAGGGTATGTTCGGATCCAGCTGACCACATCCGGCGCAGATTATGCCAATTAGTCTTATATCTCAACCTCAAGTTTCAATTAACAGAAGGATTTTAGACATAAGCTATTTAATACCAATCGTTGGTACAGAATTAACGATATGTTTAAAATATGTTTAAGTTTTACATAACATTATTTTTCTCACAAGACTTTGGCAGGGAACTGAAATAAGTAGAAACACTTTAATATCATGTAACCTGGAGAAGATTTATTATTCTAATATATATTATTCTAGTTGAACATAGCATGTTGTTAACTTAAAGATTAAAATTGAATATTAATTTCAAGGTCACAATTAATATAGTAACTCAATACAATACATAAAACCACTAAGTGCGGCAAACGGATAAAAAGATAAAGAAAAAATTGAGAAAATTTTGGTACCAAATATTATTGTATTTAAAAAAAAGCCCAGTGTTATAACATAACATGGTGAAAGAATGATTTTTTTTTTTCGTTTTTTTTAGCTTCATGCTGTATCCCGCACACAGCAGAGTAGGCAGAGGGAACCCAGTGTTAAAACACACCGTTCCCCACTGCCCGCCAAATTCGGAGGCATTGCGTGTTATGTGGCGGAACTTAACGCCGCACTTAGCCTCGACACCAGAGCGAAGAAAATGGAAAAGTTAAATATTTCCACTCCTCGAGTGGGAATCGAACCCACAACCAGTCGCTTACAGTCCCACGCTTGTGGCACTGCGCCACGACTGGCCCCATCGATTTTTTCATAACCAAATAATACTATTAAAATATTTTGCGTCAGTTACAGGAGAAGGGCGGCATTGTATTAAGCTAATTAGCAACGTCTCAAATTCAGGCAGAACGTGAGGAATGGAGTGTCTTGGCACTCTGCCTACCCTACTGTGTAAAGTGTTAAGCAGAAGGACGCATCATGTCAAAAACAAGTGTAAAGTACAAAATACCTGAACATATAACTAATTTCTGTTCTTTTATCCTAAAAAATGAAATATGGAAGAAAATAAAAAGAAAAATCGTAAAAAACGGGTTACAGTGGCTGCTTTAAAACGTATATTCGATACTAAGCTTGTCAAAAGAGCTTCGTTAAAGCTCGCATGGTCGCGGACGCCGAGTTGGAGCTGGTTTGTTACTTTTTATTAGAAATGTCATAATAGGAGTACAGTGATAAGTGAAGCGGAAAACGAAGAAAAATATTGTAAAAATTCTTTTTAGCTTCACGTTTTCACTCATTGTGAAGTAATCAGAGAGAACAAAGGGAGAAAGGAGATATTGGTATTTTCTAAAATCAGTTTCCATCATCTTTCAAGTAACGTATAAAAAAAAATATTTATTTAATTTTAGTCAAAAGTGTGACTTTATGTTTTGTTTATTTTGTTCGTATGGTTTTTTTTTAAATTTAAGAATGAAAATTTTCCTAACTGCACTATTTTTCCATTTTCTTTTATAACTACATATTCTATGCATGTTGAGTTATCCTGAATGATAGGATAACTCAACTATAATTACTAAATTATATATTTTGAGTGTATATTTATAACAACACGGTTATATACAACGTTGGCTTCCTATTAAACAAAATTAAAAAAAAAATTAGTGTTAAGACACTCCACTCTCTTTTTATCTCCTTTTCATTTGAAGTAGGTTAGAAGTAAACATTGAACATTAGTGACGATTTTTAAGATTAGATATCAGTGGGAATGAGGGTTATTAGGATTTTTTTTTACTTACAAATAATTAACTAAGTATCATGTACATACTCCGCAAAATATCAATAACGGAATATTATACTTAAAAACGCAAGGTCACATAGCTCACTCATTAAAAGCGAAATCTTGGAAACTTTTTTTATAAACATGAAATTTGGTACAAGGAGTGGGGAGAGCACGGAGAACAGATAATTCTAATCTTGGTAAGTCAAAGTCAAAGTCAAAGTCAAAGTCAAAGTCAAAGTCAAATAATTTTATTCAAAATAAGAAGTTACAAGCTTCATTTTTTGAACGTCAAATAGTTCACCACCGGTTCACTAAATTTAATGCCTCAGACCTGAGAAGAACCGGCGCAAGAAACTCAGCGGGACTTCTTTATTTTTAAAGTGATCATTATATACAGATTTATTGCAGAAAATGATACTTTTGAAGTAGCCTGGAGCGAGCATGTCATTCCCAAGGTGTGTTATCATTTATAAAATCTTGAATTTGGTAATAACCTTTAACACACAAACGTCTCTTCACAACTTTTTTAAATTGTGATATAGAAAAATGTTGGACGTTTTCTGGGATCCTATTGTAAAAGCGTATACACTGTCACATGAATGAATTATTGACTCGATGCAATCAATAAGTAGCTGTTGAGATGGAGCACTACACGCGTTTCCACGTATAGTAGGATAGTCAGAGATGGCTATCTCTTATTGACACTGTTTTGACATTGTTGACACTAGGCTTAGTGTCAACGTTATGTTTCCGCATAAAATCGAGACATTGCAAGTTAAGTTGCGGAACTCAACGCCGTGCTTTGTCTTAACCAGAGAGACGAAATAAAAATTTAAGTATAATTCCCCCGAGTGAATTTTAATCCACAAGCATCGCCTTTGCAGTTAGAGACTGTCTCTCTGCCTAATGGCTTCATCTATATATTTAAACATACTTTTTTTAGCTTCACGTGTATAATAGTGCTAAGACACATCGTTCTCACATTGCGCCGAATTCGGAGGCGCGCCTGCTAAGTGGCGGAGCTTAACGCCGCGCTTTGCCTCGACTTTAAAGTCACACGTTTGTGCCACTGCGCCACGACTGGCCCAAAATTTAAACATTTTTACTCATTATTATTTTGAAGTGGGGCCAGTCGTGGCGCAGTGGCACGAAAGTGTGTCTGTAAAGCGACTGGTTGTGGGTTCGATCCGCACTCGGGGAATGATTATTATAATTAAATCCTTTTCATTTTCCCACTTTAGTAGGACAAGGTCATGATGCGAGGCGTTGAGTCATGATGGCCTCAGTTTTTTTGTATATTTATGTATATCTTGTTTTTTTGTGTTTATATAAATTACTTATTGTTTATTGTATTATTTATATTATAATATTATTTTTTATTTTTTTTTTGCTATAATATTTAATTTATTATAGTTGTGACACCAAACTGAATATAAATAAGTGTGTCGTATTTTTGTTATTTAATAAAAAATACTAATCTATTTTACTAATTATAATATTAAGTGATGCAATTTACATTTATTATGACCATTAGAAAATTTTATGATGAAATTAAAATCAAGTGAAATAGTGTCTGTTCTACAAAAACAGGTATCCCATCAATATTTTTTTATTAAACATATAAAGAATTTGAAAGCAGCGAGATTTGAACCTGCGCCTTTGGAAACGATTACATAAGACTTGGACTCGAATATCCTGTGTGGGTGAATCACTCTTTAAAAATATTAAAAATATCTCAAATACAGTTAACAATTGGAAGGTCAATAAGACGAATTGTAGTAGAATATCACAAGATTTCACTTGAAAAATGTAAAAAAATGAAATAACAACCCACTCGCACTCTCTCCCCACTAAATCCCTTATCCAGGCGTAAGACAATCTGACGTAGATTGAGTTGGGTCAGCCCAACTTTTTTGTAACCCGGCTACATAGATATGTACTTACATCACATAGATTTCATAGTACAATGAATAACCTTCGTATCATGAATGGATTATACTGACAAATCTGTGTGTTTCAAAGTTTAGTAAATGGAGGATAATTTATTGCGAATCTTTTCTTGTTTGAAAATTTTATTTTAAGCATTCAACTTTTTTTACCATAATTCAGAGTTGTTAGAAAGAACTTAGTGTTAAGACACTCCGTTCTTTTTTCTAATAATGATGACATTGTGTGTTGAATGGCAGAACTTTAATGTAGGACTTTGTCTTATAAGAGAATAAAAATAATTTAAATTTTGCATTGTGTTTTGAACATATGAACATAGGAACCTTAATAACGTGTGAGAGAAGTATCGGACTGTGAACTGATTGTGAGTGACAAGATAAAGCACAGCGTTGAGTTCCACCACTTAACAATCTTGTGTATGCCTTAATACTATGTTTTCCCAGATTATGCAAGGAAAAGCGAAAAACTAAATTACATTTTTCTGCTTAAAGTTAAAACATATTAAAATTATCGGCATCAACAATAAACCTCTTATTGGGCCCTACTGTTATTATTATTAAGTAAATTACCAATATTCCAAGAGAAACTCCAAACACATTGCCTATTCAAATTCAAAAATATACATTTGAATACCGGTGTCGGTTTAAAACTGTCACGTAGCGTTCATTTCAGAAACATGTCACCACCCCAACCCTCTATATCACACGCCAAGAAATGTCACATACTCGCATTTTAAAAGAACCCTGGGAAGTGTCAAATAATTTGGGCATTTTTTAAAGTGTTAATCAAATACTTAGAATACGAAAAATATTGTTAGAAGGAGTATAAAAATTGAAATGCATTAATACAAACGTGGTTAAAAAACGATTTTCCGATTCGAATCGATCGAACCGATTCGATTACCCATATACTTAAAGGAATTATTAATTTCTATTCAATATCTAATTTCTAAATTCTATCATATTAATCATTTTCTCCGTACACAAGGCACGACGTTGACGTTGAGTTTTGTCACTGGAACCGCAAAGCAAATGGAAAGCGGAGAATGGAGTGTTAACATAAATTTTCTTAGACTACCCTCCTACATGGGAGGAAAGCCTGAATAAAGCACCTATCATTATATGTAAGAAAATTTTGCAACACTCTTTGACCCACTTTTTACCATCTCATTAACTTGAAAAAATACAACTGCAATATTTTCACAACGTGGCAAGGTGATCAGTTCCTTGTCAGGTTACTAGAACAACGAGAAAATTATTTTAAGTGTGTTTCTTTTTCTTTTAACTAATTTATTTAGAAATTTTAACGTGGTTTAAAATTTGACGCTGCATTTTGTTTAAATAGGAGAAGGATACAAATATTAAAATCTTTATTCTAACTGAAAATCGACTACTTCTATCTAGTAAACAACTAAATATTACAAGATTCATGTTTTATGGGAACAGTCAAATCATTAAAATATATATTTGTTAGTATTTACAATTGGATGTGAGTTTAACTCCTATTCAAGAAAATAAATATATTTAAAAAAAATATAATTAAAATATTAAACTAAAATATTCGAAATATTTTCATTTTTCCGTTCTGGCACGTAAGTTAAAAATAAATTTTAGCTTTAAATTTTATATTTTATATCTTTAGGCTTATTATAATAGTTTTGGCTCTATATAACTTAGTCCTATTTATATATTGTTTATAGTCAATCCAATATTCCTCACCTACCACAATATCAAATATCTTTGAGCGACATAATATTTCTCATTCCATTTATTTCTCATTCTCTACTCCACACCACAGTAAATCTGGCTTGACTGCTTTCCTAAAAAGAAACAAAATTCACTTTAATTTTTTTCTAAAATCTTGAAGTATTCGTTTCACCGTATTCGTACCGACCCGTATCAGTAAAACTATTTATTCCTAGAATATTATGCTCGACGTGAAAAATGGTGGGAGTCAGTAAATCTTTAGAATATAGATTGATTGAAAGCTCCGAGTGCTTGCGAACATTACCGCCAGAATACGCTTATGTTCCTTACAACTGTTCAAAGAATTTAAATATGAAATTCTATTGGAAAAATAGATAACTTTCATGGATATAGTATATGTAATACTTAGCTGTGACAGCGACTTTGTCCGTTCCGTTCGGAATTTAGCAAGCTTTATTTTAAAAGGTCAAAAATAAAGAAGATAGTATATAGTTAGCTGTGTCCATGACTTCATCAGCTCGGTATTTAACAAAATAGTTATTTAAGAGACAAAAATAAAATTATTATCTAACTTACTTACCTTATCTGCACAGCAGCCAGTGCCAAAGTCCCATCAAAATCGTTTCAGCCGTTCCAGAGATAGGTATAGGCGTAACAAACAAACACACCAAAATAGTAAAAAAATGTATTTTAGTATATTATACTATTTTTTTCTTTTTTTTTTTATGGAAAGGACAAGGCAAACGAGCGTTCGGGTCACCTGGTGTTAAGTGAACACCGCCGCCCACGGCCCCGTGTAACACCAGAGGAGCTACAGGGACGTTGCCGGCCTTTGAGATGGAGGTAAACGCGCCTTTTGAAGGTATTCATGTCGTATCGACCTGGAAACACTGCCGCCGGTAGGCCATTCCACAGTTGAGTGGCGTGTGGAAGGAAAGTCCTACGAAACCGCACAGTACTCGAATGCCAAGTATCCAGATGGTGTGGATGGTATTTAAGTTTGGAACGTACTGTGCGGTTGGAGAATTCGGCGGCAGGTATCAAGTCAAACAGTTCTCCAGAACACTCCCCGTTGTAAATGCGATAGAGAACGCACAGTGAAGAAACGTCTCTACGCAATGCCAAAGTGTCAAGTCCTTCACAGATTACTGGGTCCCCAATGATTCGAATGGCTCTGCGTTGTATGCGATCAAATGGTTCAAGCTGATACTGGGGGGCACCGGCCCAGAGATGAGAACAGTACTCCATATGAGGCCGCACCTGGGCCCTATACAGGGACAATCGGAGTTTGGACGTGAAGTACTGTCTAGCTCGGCCGATGACACCCAGCTTCTTCGAGGCCAATTTGGCCTTGCTTTCCAGATGATCGCGATACTGGCACTCACTCGAAACTTTAAGGCCCAATAAGCTGATATAGGGCTCGGCTTTAAGGGGAGTGTTCTCGAATACTGGTGATACGACAAATGGGGATTTTTTAGTGGTCAACGCGCAAACTTGTGTCTTCTTGGGGTTGAATTGAACCAGGTTCCTTTCACCCCATAAGGAGACATTCGCGAGGGATGCCTCAACAGAAGACACAAGTTATTACTATTTAGTATGGGCCAGTCGTGGCGCAGTGGCACAAGCGTGTGACTGTAAACGACTGGTTGGGGGTTCGATTCCCACTCGAGGAGTGGAAATATAAATATTTCCATTTTCTTCACTCTGGTGTCGAGGCAAAGAACGGCGATCCGCCACTTAACAAGCAATGGCTCATGAAAAAAATACTATGTAATGTATACACGGTACATAAACTGACATTATGACATGCATTTAGTAACAAGCGGTTAATTTAATATTACAAACAGACAATCCAATTTTATTTGATCTAACTAATATATAGTCAAACTAGTGGCCCGCTCGCGGCATCGCCGCGTGGACTGCCTGATTGTTTCGTTATGTTGCAAACCTCGGGGGTGGATTTTTGAAAAATTAAGTAGCCTATGTTTGACCTTTGATTATCAACTATATATATTCCAAAATTCATTACAATCGGTCAAGTGGTTTAGTTTTTTTATATAAACTTTCATCCCCTATTTCAACCTTTAGCCGTTAATTTTTGAAAAAATAAGTAGCCTATATTAGACCCATGATTATTTACTACTTTTATTCGTTTACTAAATTTCATCCAAATCGGACCGGTAGATTAGCCGTGAAAGCGTGACAGACAAACACACAGACTTTTGCATTTATAATATAAGTATGGATTTCTTATACGCTTGTTAAAATTTATTATTATTGTGTATTTCCTAAAATTCATTGCTGCTTTTGCGTTCAAATTTAGTTTATTATATACTTTAAAATAGTCACTTAGAAATCGAACATACAACCTTCATGCCTTATCTGGGCTATCCTCTTACCTCACGTTCATATTATTATTATTATTATCCATTACTATAATTTGACCAAAATATCTAAGATTCTTAATACAAAAGGGTTGACCTACAATAAAATACCAAAGGTTACGAACCTGGTGTACGTCTTAAGTACTTGGGACAAGTGTATTGAGGCGAAATAGCAACTTAATTAAATATAAGGAATAGGCTTCATGATATTTAGGGAAAACTAGATATTTGAGTTCTATAGTTTATATGTAGTAAAATTAATTTTAATAATCTTTACACAGTTTAAAGCAAAATCGCTTCCCGCGTCTGTCTATATGTATGTATGCTTAGATCTTTAAAAGAACACAACGGATTTTCATGCAGTTTCAATAGATAGAATTATTTAAAAGGAAGGTTTATATGATTAATACATGTATAATATAGTAGAGAAACACTGATCATTTTAGAGGTTTCTAATGTGATATCTATGTGTCTATAGTGAAATAGTTGTTTAGTTCACGCAGGCGAAGCCGCGAGCGGGCCGACAGTACAGTGTTAAGCTTTGTTACTCAACAATGTTTCAAATTCTGTCGGAAAGTGCCTGTGTGTTGACACTACGTTCTATCTGACTACCTGTAAATTAAATAAAAACGCTCTCTCTACTAAAAGTCTGCATAACTTGTGAATTTTAACTTTATATAATCGTGCTATCTTTCCTTACTATAACTAAACACAGGTAAGTATGGTTGTACATTGAATATACTTACGTAAAAATATTTTAAAGAAATAAGATACATTGAGTGTAACGCCGAGCTATGTGTACGCTCAGGGAAATAGAAATATTTAAACAATAACCATTCCATTCAGTCAGAATTGAATCCACCACCAATCGTGATTATAGTGCTGATGCTGCACCGAGCTGCAAGATTTTCAACAATAGCCAAATTCTTTAATGAATAAAAGAACGGAGTGACCAATCTCTACGTTTTCTCCCCTTGCTTTATCTTGTTAATGTAAATTAAATTCAAATTTAACATCTCCAATGTACACAAAG
This sequence comes from Dryas iulia moderata, assembly GCA_019049465.1. Classification (NCBI taxonomy): domain Eukaryota; kingdom Metazoa; phylum Arthropoda; class Insecta; order Lepidoptera; family Nymphalidae; genus Dryas; species Dryas iulia. The sequence continues at coordinate 351,755 of CM032435.1, forward strand.
GCTTAAGAAAAACACTCAAAGCGTAACTGTAATCCGCTATTGTGTGCCGAGTGCTATTTATGTGGTACCAGTAATAGCTGGCCAAATTGATTTCTATTGGAATAAGCCTAGTATTACTACAAGTAGTTGAAGTTATGTGATCTTTTTCTGTTTATTTTTTTACTAATAATTGAATACATATTGTCCAATAATATTATTTTATTAAGTAGTTAGAATATTTATTACATAGTGTAAAAATAAAAAATAGATCGTATTTGTATTAAAAACTAGGGCAATATTCGCATATTCCTAGTTTAAATAGCTTCACCCAATTTAGTAAAAGGATAATAGTTGTAACACTGTTTTTAATGTTATTTACGCATTGAGGATATGAAAAATATTTTAATAAAATGTATAAGACTCCATGTACCTTGTAGTTCCTATTAGAAAACGTATGGCTTAGCCTGAGAGCGCTTGGACGGTTTTCAAGAGGCACGGGTTCGAGTCCTGCTACGTTCAATTTTTTTTCGTTTTCTAAAAGTCTTTCTGTAAAAAGTTCCCCGTGGAAATATTTTCAAAGAACTTACAACTGGTCAAGTGAAGATACAAAAGATCTCACAACTAAAAAGTCACCACAGTTGGTGCGTATGAGATCTACTCAGTCTTCTAAAACGACAATTTCGAAAAGTTTTTAATTGCCGAATTATACGAAATTATACGAAAGTCCTGCAAAATATCTTATGGACATCTTAACATACGGAAGGACTGTTTCTGATTTTTTATCATAAACATATATATGTCAACAACTGTGGTTTTTCCAATAAAAATTAGAAAAAATAATTAATTATAAAGAAATGAACTTTGAACTAAAGATCACTTAGATATTTTTAGTTGAATCAAAGCCACGACTTAGCAAGTAGACATAAAAAGTTGTAAAGTTAACAGATTTCGCCCAAAGCCCGAACTCTCGTTTGAATCTCGTCGTAATTCCGGAAGTGGACCAAAAATTTTCAAGATAACTTTCACCTTTGACTCATTATAAGAAATCAGCAAAAAGAAAGATAGCATTTTACTTATAATTTATTTTAAAATACGACAAAAGTTATAAAATTATGATTTATTTATGTATGTAATAATTATGTTGTGGTCGGTCGTTGCGCAGTGGTACAAAGTGTGACTGTGAAACGACTTGTTGTGGGTTAGATTCCCACTCGAGGAGTGAAAATATTTAATATTTCCATTTTCTTCGCTCAGGTACTGAAGTAAAGCGCGGCGTTAAGTTCCGCCACTTAACACGCAATGCCTCCTAATTCGGCGGAAAGTGGGGAACGGAATGTCTTAACACTAGATTCCTCCTGTCTAGCCTGCTGTGTGTGGGATTATTATAAGGGAAGGTATAGTAAGGGAAGGATATAAGATGTAAGGGTATTCAACCAGAACCTAGTGACAAGACACTACTTTCTAAACTTTCCATCGGCATTAGACTCATTGTACGGCAATATACCAATGGTGGAACTTAACAGCAAACTTTGCTTAGGTATCAGAGTTAAGAAATGACAATAATGTAAATATCATTTCCCTAAATGAAAACCTAACCCACGAGTTTACTGGCCCAAGGTCTTTTTAAAACAGTCTCCAAAATTTAAAAGATCCTGAAGGTACATATAATTATTTGAATCCAGGATATAAATAATCTTTATCCCACAGATAAAATTCAGCAAATTCCAAATATCTGATAATTATCGATTAGTAATATATATTATATTGAGATAAAACCTGTACCTATTTTGATAAAATTACGCAAAGATAACAGGATTACGATACAGAGTGTATCACTTTAGTGTGTCTTTGGTGTTGGCAAAATGCGGGCATTACTAATTTTTAGTGCGTTCTTCGTATCAGCGTTTGCTGCAAACCATGATATTTATAATGGGTATGTTATATATTTGATTTTTTTTTTATATTCTTTGTCTTTATAGAGAAATTGAATCTAAATTGTCAATATTTTCACCACGTGTTACTCTAATCTGTATGAAGATATTTATATGTGAACAAATATAAGTACTTCTAGTCTGTTATATGGTGTCGTGACGCGGTGGGAGAATGTCTAATTGTAATTGCTATGGTTTTGGGTTCGATTTCTAGTTGGGGAATATTTATACATTGTTTTCATTATTCCGCTCTCGTATCTAGATATTTTGCAGTATTGATTTAGGCTAGTCACCACGAGTTACGTTATATGTTTTATAAACCTGTATCTACAATTAAATTGACACACTAGTGAGCCACGCGGGTCAATTCGTATGGTTTTTAATTAGATAGCAGTGCCCTACAGCCTGTATTAATGAATCGAAAGTAGCCGATGCCGCGGTCATCATTGACCGACGCGGCCCGAACGGAAAGTCTCATTGTCGACCAGCATTGACCAACGTGGCCCGAACGGAAAGATGCATAATTTTGCTTAGCGTTGAACGTGTTAAGTAACTCACAGTATAAATTAGCCTTTGTTCAACTAAGAAAACTGTGACATTACATTGCTTCTTTGCTGTGAAACATGAACAAACAAACTAACACACTTTCACGTTTATAATATTAGTATGGATATATCTTTACAAATAAATATAGTGATAAATATTCATATTACTGCTTATTACTAAATGCATTTGTATGCGTGCGCGGTCCATATACCAATTTTGTCCTTGCCCATTTTTCCGGTTAATCTCTGGAATGACTGGACCGATTTCGACGGGACTTTCACTGCCAGATAGCTGATGTAATAAAGCATAGCTTAGGCTACTTTTGTTTTAGAATTACAATGTTTTTGTTTTATTGAACACGGACGAAGCCGCGGGAAACAGCAAGTTTTAAAATTAAAGTCGAAATCAGTCCAGCCGTTCCAGAGATTATCGAAAACAAACAGACAGACAGACAGACAAAAATTTTTAAAAAGCTTATTTTGGTATATGTATCGTGTATATATACATACGCAATCATTAAAAAGTTGTTATTTTAATATTACAAACAGACACTCCAATTTTATTTATTAGTATAGATTAAATTCTAAGCGACGCTTCGAGTACAATAATGATACCATAAATAGATTCTATCTAACCTTTCAATTAGAAAAAAGCGTAAAGCTGCATACTTATAATAACAATCTTTATCTTTTTGAGACCTCCGTTCATATACATAAAATATATACAATTCAAGAAAATGTATTCATTTTCCCCAGATACTCAGTTTTCGGAGTCCATTTACGTGATTCATCAGATCAAGCCCTCCTGGTGGATCTTCAGGTGAAACTAAACGTTGATATCTGGAACCACGGCGCTATAGAAGTGAGAGATGTTCTCGTCATGGTATCGCCGGAGGAGAAACAACAGTTCATAGATATTTTAAGTGAAAAACACTTAATGTTCTATTTGCATATTGCTGATGTCGCCAAGTGAGTATGATTATCTTAATATGGAAAGGAATTTGTGTTAATTTATAACGATTTTCTTTATAATTGATTGAAAAGATTAACTTTAAATAGGTTAAATTGAAATTTCTAAATTCTATGCTTACCGATTGTCTGCTATAATTACTATTTATAATCCCCATAATTATTCGGTTATAAAAAAATAAATTTTATAATATTTAAGTATTTCATAAGTCTTTTGAGTTGAAGCGCCAAATATTCTATAATTAAAATATTTGAAAAGTACTTTACTAAAAGAGTTTAATGAAAAATCTGTTCTACTTCTTAATATAAATAAAACATGACTGAATGAATTTAATTTTCTGAAAATCAAACTATATTTATATGAATGAATGAAATTTTACTTAAATTTAAAATGTATATTATAAAATATCCTAATTCTAATCTATGTAGGTAATATTTAAGTACCATAATATAGATAACTTCAAGCAATTTATGATTAACAATAAAATTGATAAATTCAACAGATAAGTAATAACAATATAATACTGATTATTTACATATTTAAATTACTTAAATTCTGGTATGGTAAGATAAAGATCGATGGATTCGTGAGATTGAGCTCCGTCACTCTCAACACACAATGTCTTGATTTCAATAGGAAATGGAAAACGGAGTGTCGTGACACTAGGTTCTCTCTGTAACTAAGTTCTCTCTGAAAAAATATATAAACCTCTAAAAATTTGTTAATATATATGCCTCACTTTTGTACAAGTGGGAACGTCTTACGTATACCACTATACGTTTCGCTTTATTCGAATTTCGTTAATATTTTTGTTATTTCTGTTTAGTTTTAGTTTCTGTTTAAGCGAAAAATAAAAAAAAATATTAATATCACTATTTTAAAGTGTGTACTTATACCAATTTACTCTTCTTTCCGCACAGTAGGGAAGTAATAGTTGGATATCATGTTAAAATTTTCTACTTTTTAAGTACTAACAAGTAATTTCGCCCCAAAAACTATTTATCATTTCCACCCAAAAAAGCCCAGTCCATCCGGAGTTCCACATTTTCCTGTTCCGCTTATCCATAATCTGTGTCTTTACGTTATCTAGGACCGTCATAAACAAACGTGCCCTTTGGGATCTTTATGACACTTAATTCTCAGGTCATGAAGAGCCGACAACGTGATTTTACGCTCATTCGTGGACAGATTTACTGCGGTTTTAATACCAATTTGTTTGAAAAATGGAACATTTTGTACTGTGTTTGGAATTACTTTGATATCTTTTATGCTTTATTTTTTAATTAAAAAGATGAAAATGTGCGTAAAATGTATGTTGGTTTCGTCTTCTACGTCTTCTATAAAGTTATTAAACATATAGCATCTAAGGAAGCTGTCTTTCTACTTACATTTTAAATGTAATTATATAAACTTTGGAGCCATAACTGTACGTGGTGTACATAATAAGACCAGATTTTTTAAGTGAGTCATATTGCACTTATCTGAACAGCACGTAATTGTTAATGTAGTCAGGCGGTATCTGTATATGGCCGAACCTTCGTAGCCAACTCTCCTGCATCATGCCTGCGATGACACGTACCCCAAGGCTTCCCACTCATTGCGGATTTTGTCGAGCTGGCTACGCCGCACATCCATCTTACCATCTTCGTTTTAGCTATTGGGACATAATGAATATTAGTTTGAGTTACAGCCCACGTTTCAATGCCATTCATAAGAATTGCTTTTATTATACATTTATAAATCAAACCATAACAAGTTAAGATTGTTTTACACTTTACATTCAATGTATTTAGAAAATTCCTAAAAAAAGTAACTCGGTGTTATTCGAACCTGTGCCTATCAAAGCGATCCAAGCCACTGCTAAATTATACGTTTGAAGAACATGGCACTTGGGCGGACTTCCAAGACGTACAGGCTGTTATCCGGCCGCGTTCAACTTTTTATATATTTTCTAAAAATGTTTTTCAATTTTCTAAGTGTGTATAACAATCTAAAACTAAATATTAAAATGTGTATTTTTTAAATCCATATACATTTGAAGTAATAAGAATATTTCCGTTATTTTTATATGATTTCCTTTTTAAATTTAGGATTTCATCTTTACTAAGATTACGAGAAAAATGTCTGGAGGATTCTCCATTAGACCAAGTCACAATAATTTCGTGTCAATCAATCAATCAACGTCACGGTCCCGTCAAATTATTTATTTATTGATGAGATATATAACTAGGGGTTTTTTTATGAAATTACAAAGAAAATTGATGTTTTTGTCTTTTCTTTAATATTGCAAGTGTTTTACTGTAAAAGATTATTATATACATCATTTCTAACAATGACTGTATATATACTGTGTGTTCGATTACCTTTCGGGGGTGTATCTTAAAATTATTTTGGTTTACCCTCTACGATATTACTAAAAACGGTAAGTTCCGACACTCAACATGAATGTGTTAGAATCAAGCGGAATATAGAGAACGGAGTGCCTTGGCTTTAGGTTCTCTGATTATCCTTCCTCCCTCACTGATTATCTATCCTTAAAAGTGAAAGTAAAAGTTTAAAATATTATAACGTATGCTCTGACAGAGAGAGAGCGTTTTACTTTAAGTACATACGGTAATTGTGGTTTCGATTTCTAAGCAAAAGAAACTAAGCATATTTTGAATTTTAATTTAACATATATTGTATACGTTCGTCAGAAAAATCCTTACCTACAATTTTAATAAGTAGTATCTTTAGCCATGTAATAATATAACTTTTCTTGCAGGTCTCTGAAGGAGTCAGATGTGGACTTACAACGTTGGCAACAAAGCAGATCTGGCAGACTGCTTCCATTTTCAAACTACCCGAGATATGCTGAAGTAAATATACTCATATTTCCTGCCAAGCAAAAACAAAAAATTAAGATAATAAAAATATTAGAAAACCTATTAAAACTTGAACGTAGCTCGAATCGAACCTGCGCCTTTTCGATACCGACCAAGCGCACCAACCGCAATGCTATGCTCTTTATAACTAACGGCGTCGTCATACGTTTATTACAGTTTATTTTTCTTAATTGTTCGATATAACTGAATTTTTCAATTGAATTATTTATATGTTTTCTAAAAACGGTTTTCATACAATTAGTGTATGAATAACACTTTATGAATATTAAAATACTTAATAATTTTAAATTGTGTAATGGTTTTTTTAATAATACTTGAAGAGATAATTTTAAAAAATGTATCTATATATAGATATATCTAACTCTATAACTACGATTTTTCTTATTTAATCGTTCGCTAATAATATATATAACTTGATTTGTGTCATTGATTACAGAATACTTTTTTGTAACCACATTATGCTTTGTAATTTTTAGGTCGACGAGTATATGGAAAGGCTAGCTCGTGAATACCCTAATCTGGTAACGTTGGTGAACGCTGGGCTTAGTTTTGAAGGAAGACCTGTGAAATATTTAAAGGTATGATATTTATATATATGAATGTTATATATTTTTTTATTAGCGTGAAGCTCTATCCCGCATACAGCAGGGTAGGTAAAGGGAACCCAGTGTTAAGACACTCCGTTCCCCACTTTCCGCCGAATTCGGAGACATTGGCGGAACTTAACGCCGTGCTTTGCCTTGACACCAGAGCGAGCGAAGAAAATGGAAAAAATAAATATTTCCACTCCTCGAATGGGAATCGAACCGACAATCAGTCGTTTATAGTCACACGTTTGTGCCACTGCACCTCGACTTTGTCCTATCCATACTTATATTATAAATGCGAATATCTGTGTGTTTGTCTGTCACGCTTTCACATTTAATCAACTGGTCCGATTTGGATGAAATTTGGAATAAAAGTAGTAAAAGTTAATGGGTCTAACATAGGCTACTTATTTTTACAAAGATAAACCTCTAAAGGGTTGAAATAAGGGATGAAAATTTGTATGAAAAATCTAAACCGCTTGACCGATTCTAATGAAATTTAGCATAAATATAGTTGATATACCAAGATTAAATATAGGCTACTTTATTTTTCAAAAATCTACACCCTAGGGTTGCAATTTAACGTAACAGCCACGAAGTAAACGCGGCGAAGCCGCGAGCGGGCGTGTATGTTATAATATAACAAAATTTTATAGGTATTTTGATACAATTTTGTTTATTGTGTCTTTTCTCACTGCCTACCGAGTAGTAGTCGGTAGCAGTTTTATGTGCATTCAATAAAGAAGAATGATAGTTGTTGCGAAATCTGTTTAAATAAAGATATTTTCATATGAATCGCTACTAGTCTAAACTACTCATAGAACTATTTGTAACTTATATTTCTCTAATCTTAATAAATTTATTGAGACATTGGATATGTCGCCCAACACATTGTATTTTTTTATTCTTTGATATATCACTGCATTCTTTTACCAAAATGGAAATACACTAAATCCACAATACCACTTAGCACGTTTTTCATATCCTAAAATCTATGATAAATTATATTTATTTTTCTTAGATATCTTCGTCGAATTTCCAAAACACCAACAAGCCTATTTACTACCTCGACGCAGCCATGCATGCCCGAGAGTGGGTGACCGTGCCAGTAGCTCTCTACGTTGTGCACCGCTTGGTGGAGGATCTTAGAAGTGGAGACAGAGATCTTCTAGAGAACATAGACTGGATCGTCTTACCCATTGTCAACCCTGATGGATATGAATATTCACATACTGATGTGAGTATCTTTTTTTGAAAATAAATATGAAAAGAGGTTAATTCATAAAGAGTATAAGAATTTCGACGTAGCAGGTAGAAGAACGCATGGCTCAGTGGTGAGAGCGCCTGAACGGTATTCGGAAGGCGCGGGTTCGAATCCCGCTCCGTTCTAATTTTTATATGTTTTCTAAATGTCTTTTTAATTTTCCTAAGTGTGAAATAACACTTTAAAAAAGCAAATAATAATAATAATAATAATAATAATACTTTATTGCACATAAAGTTTACATAGTTGTTGTAAATGTTCGTATATATAGTACATATTATGTGCAATGGCGGCCTTATCACTACAAGCGATTTCTTACAGGCAACCATTAGCGAACAATACTTAATGTAAGAAAACGCAGAGAGGCGCAATAAGTATTATAAAATTAAAAAAAAAATCTTTAGTATAATAATATAAACATAAATATACATACATATAAACATAAATATACATACATACATACATACATAAATATATACCTATATGAATATACACATATATACATACATACATACGGGTACAAATTGAAATGAACGAAATGCATATAATCTACAACTATATAAGTATAATTATTTCATAATCATGATATAGTAGTATCATGAGTACTGCTTAAGAAAGTGGTTTTTAAGCCTACGTTTAAAAATCCCTACCGAAGGTGATTGCCTTATATCACCCGGCAAGGCATTCCACAGTTTTACTGTTTTTATAGTAAAAGAGTCTTCATAGGATTTAGTGTGGCACAGAGGAACTTCCAGAAGATTATTATCACGGGAACGAAGGTGTTGAGAGTGAAGGGAGTTCGACCCTAAGAACTTAAATCGCTCTTTGAGGTACAAAGGAGTGACAGGATGGTAAAGGACAGTGTAAAGAAGGGTGAGGGAGTGTAAGTGCCGCCGGTCCCTTACAGTTAACCATTTAAGCTGTCTACGGTACTGTGAGACATGATCATATTTTCTCAGCCCAAAGATGAACCTAATTATAAGATTTTGCATCCGTTCAAGCTTATTAAGTAGTTGTTGAGATAGGTCTAGGTAACACGAATCAGCATAGTCAAGTATAGGGAGGAGAAGAGTTTGGGCCAAAGATATTTTGGTTTTCAATGGCAAAAGATTCTTCCATCTCCTCAAACTTCCCACGGCGCCAAAGATCTTACGGCTAAGCTCGGCAATTTGAGGAGACCAGGAAAAAGTGCTGTCCATTCTAATTCCCAAATTCTTGACATTATCACTAAGTTCTAAACATACATTATCAAATAAAATTGGGGGGGACAGTTGTTTTTATTTTAAATAATTGCTTTGGGTGACCAAACATACACACTTTAGACTAAGCAAAATTAAAAATTTTGAAAAAACCCACGACGGTTTAATTGTAATTGAAAAAGGATAAAATAACTGTAAGTCCCCCGCCTAAATGAATATATGTAACGAGATGATGGAGACGACTTCGTCGGGGGCTGTCATTACTTTAAGTTTGCACAAATCTTCTCATAGGTTTTCTTGCTGTTAAAACAGGTTCCCAAAAAATTAAAATATTAATATGAATTTACAGTTTTGATAACTGGTATTTTAAAAACTTTAAAACGAAATCTATACTGTTAGCTACTATATTTAAAATAGGGATTGCAACTGGCAGCCCCCGACGAAGTCGTCCCCATCATCTAGTTACATATATTCATTTAGGCGGGGGACTTAAATAAACTTTAAGCTTTTTACCCGCGACGGAACGGCGACTGTATATGTGTTTGGGGTGAGAGGTTGTTTGTTTGTTTGTTTGTTTGTTTGTTTGTTTGTTTGTTTGTTTGTTTGTTTGTGTGTTTGTGCAAATTACTATGTCAATTATTTCCAAAACTATAAGTCCGATTTTGATACGGTTTTCTATGATAGGTTAAGGTTCAATTGGCGTATGTTCTTAGATATGTCTTATTGCCTTAACTCACCAGGGGGCGCTGCAGTAAGCATATTACATGAAAACGAATGTTTTCAATTATCTCAAAAAATAATAGTCTGATTTCAATAGATTTTCAGTTATAGATTCAGGTTTAATTGGTGGATGTTCTTGGATATGTTTTATCGTGTCAAACCACCAGGGGGCGCTGCAGTAAGCATTTGTTTGTACTTTTTTTGTATTTATTTGTCTAAAACCGAAACTACTGCTCCGATTGAAAAGAGTTTTCATAAAAAGATTCATCTTTGCTTGATGCATATTTTAAGATTTTTCTTTTTTTGTTACGGGGAAAACTCACCAGGGGGCGCAGCAGTAAACATTTGTTTATGCAAATGAAAAACTACTGGTCCGATTTACATGTAACTTTCAAGGATAGGTTTAGGCTTAATTGGTGCATCTTTTTATATATGTGCTACAGTGACCACTCATCAGGGGGCGCTGCAGTAAGCATTTGTTTGTACTTTTTTGTGTAAAACCAAATTTTTTCTTGTATTTGTTTGTCTAAAACCGAAATTACTAATTCGATTAGATAGAGTTTTCAGAACTAGATTTAGCTTTGCTTTGTGCATATTTTAAGATTTTTGTTTTTTAGTTACGGTGAAAATTCACCAGGGGGCGCTGCAGTAAACATTTGTTTATGCAGAGCAAAAACTACTAGTCCGATTTAGATGAAACTTCCAACGATAGGTTCAGGTTTAATTGGTGTTTCTTTTCATATATGCGTTACGGTGACTACTCACCAGGGGGCGCTGCAGTAAGTACACTTGTTTGTGCGAAACTAAAACTACGAGTCCGATTTGAATGCAGTTTTCAATGATAGATTCAAGTTTACTTAGTGCATATTTTCATATATGTGTCATGTATGTTTACTTAGTGCATATTTTCATGTATGTGTTAACTCTCTAGGAGGCGCTGCAGTAAGTAGCTGCTTCTATTTTTTTGTGTAAGACCAAAACGACTAGTACGATTGAAAAGAGTTTTCAGTATTAGATTCCGCTTTGCTTAGAGCATGTTTTTAAATTTATATTACAGTGACAACTCACTAGGGGGCGCTGCAGTAAACATTTGTTTGTAATATTTAACGCAAAGCTACAACTACTAGTCCGATTGCGCAGAGTTTTTAGTATTAGAGTTACCTTTACTTGGTGTAAGTTTTTAGGTATTTTTTTTACGTTATGAACACGCCAGGGGGTGCTGCATTAAACATTTAATTATGCAAAGCTAAAACTACAAGTCCAATTTGGATGCAGTTATCAAAGATAGGATCAGGCTTAATTAGTGCGTGTTCTCGTATATGTGTCATGGTGACACCTCACCAGGGGGCGCTGCAGTAAGCATTTGCTTTTACTTTTTGTGTGAAACCTATTTAGATGCAGTTTTCTGTGATAGGTTCTGGTTTAATTGCTGCGTATTTTTATATGCCATATCACGAACTACCACGGGGCGCTCCAGTATAAATTAGTTTGTTCAAAATCAAAACTACTACTGGGTTTTGTGATTTTCACTGATTTGGTTAGACTTAAGTTTCGTGGAAATGTTACGGTGACAATCTGCCAGGCGCTGCAATAAGCATTTGATAACCAGAAAGCATTGGGTTTATAATTTCTTTTGGATTTGCATGAAGATTAATATAAAGTATTTCGATATTATGTAATAATATATAATGTGTATCTATTCACTTTAAAAAGTTTAAAATAAAAAGCAAAATTAAAAATTTTGGTAAAACCCACGTCGGTTTAATTGTAATTGAAAAAGGATAAAATAACTGTAAATCCCCCGTCTAAAAGAATATATGTAACGAGATGATGGGGACGACTTCGTCGGGGGCTGCCAGTTGCAATCCCTATTTTAAATATAGTAGCTAACAGTATAGATTTCGTTTTAAAGTTTTTAAAATACCAGTTATCAAAACTGTAAATTCATATTAATATTTTAATTTTTTGGGAACCTGTTTTAACAGCACGAAAACCTATGAGAAGATTTGTGCAAACTTAAAGTAATGACAGCCCCCGACGGAGTCGTCCCCATCATCTCGTTACATATATTCTTTTAGGCGGGGGATTTACAGTTATTTTATCCTTTTTCAATTACAATTAAACCGTCGTGGGTTTTTCCAAAATTTTTAATTTTGTTACTTTTAAACCGTCGTGGGGTTTTTCAAAATTTTTAATTTTGCTTTTTATTTTATACTTTTTAAAGTGAATAGATACACATTATATATTATTACATAATATCGAAATACTTTATATTAATCTTCATGCAAATCCAAAAGAAATTATAAACCCAATGCTTTCTGGTTATCAAATGCTTATTGCAGCGCCTGGCAGATTGTCACCGTAACATTTCCACGAAACTTAAGTCTAACCAAATCAGTGAAAATCACAAAACCCAATAGTAGTTTTGATTTTGAACAAACTAATTTATACTGGAGCGCCCCGTGGTAGTTCGTGATATGGCATATAAAAACACGCAGCAATTAAACCAGAACCTATCACAGAAAACTGCATCTAAATAGGTTTCAACCAAAAAATAAAAGCAAATGCTTACTACAGCGCCCCCTGGTGAGGTGTCACCGTAATATAAATTTAAAAACATGTACTAAACAAAGCGGAATCTAATACTGAAAACTCTTTCCAATCGTACTAGTCGTTTTTGTTATACACAAAAAATGGAAGCAGCTACTTACTGCAGCGCCCCCTAGAGAGTTGACACATACATGAAAATATGCACTAAGTAAACATACATGACACATATATGAAAATATGCACTAAGTAAACTTGAATCTATCATTGAAAACTGCATTCAAATCGGACTCGTAGTTTTAGTTTTGCACAAACAAATGTACTTACTGCAGCGCCCCCTGGTGAGTGATCACCGTAACACATATATGAAAAGATGCACCAATTAAACCTCAACCTATCGTTGAAAGTTTCATCTAAATCGGACTAGTAGTTTTTACTCTACATAAACAAATGTTTACTGCAGCGCCCCCTGGTGAATTTTCACCGTAACGTAAAAACAAAAATTTTAAAATATGTACGAAGTAAAGCTTAATCTAGTTCTGAAAACTCTAGCCAATCGGATAAGTAATTTCGGTTTTAGACAAATAAATATAAGAAAAATTTTGGTTTTACACAAAAAAACTCAAACAAATGCCTTATTACAGCGCCCCCTGATGAGTGGTCACCATAACACATATATGGAAAGACGCACCAATTAAGCCCAAACCTATGCTTGAAAGTTTCATCTAAATGGAACTAGTAGTTTTTGCTCTGCATAAACAAATGTTTAGTGCAGCGCCCCCTGGTGAGCTTTCCCCGTAACAAAAAAAGAAAAATCTTAAAATATGCACCAAGCAAAGATAAATCTTTTTATGAAAACTCTTTTTAATCGGAGCAGTAGTTTCGGTTTTAGACAAATAAATACAAAAAAAGTACAAACAAATGCTTACTGCAGCGCCCCCCGGTGGTTTGACACGATAAAACATATCCAAGAACATCCACCAATTAAACCTGAATCTACCACTGAAAATCTATTGAAATCAGACTATTATTTTTTGAGATAATTGAAAACATTCGTTTTCACGTAAAATGCTTACTGCAGCGCCCCCTGGTGAGTTAAGGCAATAAGACATACATAAGAACATACGCCAATTGAACCTTAACCTATCATAGAAAACCGTATCAAAATCGGACTTATAGTTTTGGAAATAATTGACATAGTAATTTGCACAAACACACAAACAAACAAACAAACAACCTCTCACCCCAAACACATATACAGTCGCCGTTCCGTCGCGGGTAAAAATGTTTGAAAGTATTTAAAGGTTTATTCATATAAAAGTTTAAGTATCGAGAGTTCCCAGAAGTTCCTTGTGTTGGGAATGACTCGCTTCTCCATTGTTATTAAAATCTTATATTTAAAATATTTTTATATATATTTCTTAAACTTGAATTCAAAATAAAGATTCGTAATGTAATTTAAAAATAAATATAATCATATTTTTTTAATTCGTAAACATATTGGGCAGAGAAATTAGATTCTGAGTGGAACCACTTACATCTAGATGGATGAATATAAGAGCTAGTGAGGTATTGTGTTTAGCAATGGGATTAATTATTGAAATAACAGGCTTTTTCCATTTGTATTTTAGAAACATAAGTATGTTTTAATTTGAATTTGAATTAAAAATCTAAATAAACTTTTATTTCAAATAGTTTCTTATCATTTTTAGCTTATATGTTATAGTATTAAAAAAAAATTAACCATATGCCTAAAAGCTAAAAGCAGAGAATAATGTAACAAATTATAATAAATTACTCGATAATATATTTATTTGATATCATTTACTACAGAATCGTATGTGGCGCCGCACCAGATCATACAACCCGGAGGTCAGTACCACATGCTGGGGAGTAGACGCCAACCGCAATTTCGACGCCAACTTCAATACTATAGGTGTATCCTCAGACCCTTGCTCCAACGTGTACCCTGGACCCCAAGCATTCTCTGAACCTGAAACCAGATATGTTAGAGACATTATTCAAGAAAATAGAAACCGAATTCAAATTTACCAAAATATTCATAGTTATGGCAACTATGTTCTGTTTGGTTTTGGAAATGGATCGTTACCAGCAAACGCGGCTGAGTTGCACTTAGTGGGAGCGGCGATGGGAGCTGCTATCGATGCGAAGAAATTGGACAAAGCTGGTTATTATTTAGTTGGGAACAGTAATTTGGCATTGTATGGCAGTTCAGGCAGCGCTCAGGATTATGGCCAGGTATGGCAGGAATGTCTTGTAATGCGTCATTTATATAAGTTTTTTTTTATATAAGTTTTTCTTTTCATGTGTTATTCAACATTTATAATTTTTTTTATTTGTTATTTAATTCAGATTCTTCTATTTCACTTATTATAATAGTGTTAGGTTAAAGACATGAAGCTTAAAATACATTAAATTACTCTATGGGTAAAGAAGTGAAAAGGTTAATCTTTTAGTACATTAAGAGTATACTTATTTATTACCATCACATTCATTTGGACCAAAATAACTGCGCAAAAATAGCATCAAATTCATCTACTTTCCAAAATATTTTTTTATAAAAGAATATTTTATAATAAAGTAATACATTTTTCCAGATCGCCGGAGTACCGCTTTCTTACACCCTGGAACTACCCGGATATGAGTACGACTTCATCGTCCCGCCGGAGTACATCGAACAGATAAATGAAGAGACTTGGGAAGGCATCGCTGTGACAGCTCGTATCGCCAATTTACAATATCAAGCGAGAATCAATAACAATTATTAGTATACTTCATATATTTTTAAATGAAATATAAATAAAAATCTTTAATGATAATAGTTTTTTTTTGTTTTTTAATATTTGTGCCTTTCTTTAACGGTATTTCCTCATATACCTCTATAAAGAGTTTGGATTCGCTTTACAATATCTGCCTACCTACTGAGTCTATATCATTTTTGATTACTTAACAAACGGGTGTTTTATTATAATAAGCTCAGTAGCTTCAAAAATCTAAATAGAAGTCCTCTTGTGCGGAACTTAACTCCGCGCTTATTTACCATAGTAATAAAAATTTGTAAATGTAAGAAATGTAGTTATTATAATAAAAAAATACTCGTATAATTAATTATACATACATACATACATTAAAAATAATATATACAATATATGACCAAATGTTTTGAACAAATACAGATTCTATAATAATACTTAATTGTTTCGTTATATTGCAACACTCGGGTGAGGATTTTTGAAACATAAAGTAGTCTATGTTTAACCTTGGATTATCAACTATATTTATGCCAAAATTCATTACTATCAATCAAGCCGTTTAGATTTTTCATATAAACTTTCATCTCCTATAGAGGCTATCCTATAGAGGTTGATTTTTGAAAAAATAAGTATGTCTATGTGTGTCCCTGGATTTTTTACTACTTTCATTCTAAATTTCATTCTTTGCTTTGCTTATTTTGGATGACGTGGATGTTACGGAAGTCTAGGTGATGATTACGTCATCTGAAACTCTTATAACATTATAATTATTATATAAAAAAACAATACATTAATTGAAAAATGTTTACGTAAGCATGGTGGAGAGGGTAAGAGCTTTGCTTACTTTTGTTGAGAAAGGGGATGGGAGAGTAAATAACTGTAATAAATCTGCTTACGTAATACTTGAACGGCCCCTAAACAATTTTTGTAGGTAGTTAGATTACTTTACACGCTAGAGCAATCCGGATATGAATAAAATTTCTACGTTTCCCGCAACACGTTGAACATATAAACGAGGTGACTTGAAAAGGCTTTGATGTAACTACTCATACACCCAATTTACAAAATAAACAAGAATTATTAATAAAAAAGCATTCTCACACTCTTCCCCACATGGCGCTTCCCACACGGTGTAGTCAGAACCTAGTGTCAAGACACTCCGTATTTCACTTTTTGCCCGAAAATTGAGATATTGTAACAAAACCCAAAACTAAAGTGTACCACCTACCTTAAAATAGTTGCCCATAGCGCCTGATATTTTATTGAAGCAAATACTCTCATTATGAAAATCACTTTTAGAAAACATAAAAATGTACAACTTAAATGATATTTCGACGTACAACGTATAGCGAAGGGCACTTGAACGGTTTCCAATGGCGGGGGTTCGAGTCCTTTTAAATTTTTATACATTTTTTAAATGTGTTTTCCAATATTGTCAACTTTTAAAGGCTTTATTTAATTAATTTAAGGACGGATACGGAATAAGGAGATTTAGACGACCAACGTTTTAACGACCAACTAAATTCGATATTGCATGTTGAATGGCAGTAACGGAACTTGAGAGAAACGCAGAATATTATATTTTTTAGCTTCACGCTGTATCCCGCACGCTGGCTGGGTAGCTGGGTTGACAAAGGGAACCTATTGTTAAGACACTCCGATTCCTATTTTCCACCTAATTCTGGAACCATTGCGTATAAGTTGCGGAGCTCATCGGTGAAATTTCAATTTTCTCATGTTATTAAAATATCATAAATATATTTCCAATTGGGAATCGAACCCACAACCAATTTATAGTCAGCCACTCTTCCACTGCGCCTATGTATATATTAACATACCAACCATATTTAACCATACCTACATGAATGAATAGACATGAGACAGGTGTAGACCGGCGCGTGCGCAGCGAACCAATGCGACGTTGCCGCTCCGCGCGTTACATACTTAGGAGTTGACAACGTTTGTTGTTTTAATATACACTTAATATTAGTCAGTTAGTTAGTTAGTTTGTGTTATAGTAATTATGTTTTTGTTGTTGGCAAATAATTAATAGAGATGAAGCTCTCTGTCTCTCTCTCTCTCTCTTTTTATTTTCGTTTTTGTATTGTATTTTGTAGTATAATTGACTAATATTAAAGAATTTTTTTTTTTTCATTTTTTACGTATTTTAAATATTCTAAATAGCTATAAATTTGTTTGTGAGAAAATTTAAATTTCCTTCTATATAGAGATGTGTGGTTCAGTTTCAGTTGTGGGTTCAATTCCCGATTTAATCTAAATCATTAAGTATGTTAAAAAAATACTAACGTAATTAAGTCACAAGGACCTTGAGTTCTCCTTGTACGGTATTGTTTATGTAGAAAAGTACAATTATAATTATTCTAAGTAATCTTCATCATCCTATATGGTATTCATCTTAAAAGGTAATGTATTTAGACTTAAGAAAAAATAAAACTACTGTGCAAAATTTGTTTAAAATAATTACCATATAAATGAAATAAATAAAATAAATAATAATAAGCAAAAAATATAAAACAAAGTGTCTTAACACTGAGTTCTCTCTGCATTTCCATTACATGGACCCAAAATAAAAAAAAAGCTTTTTTTTTATTTACATCCATCACATCATTTTTTTTTATTTACCCTTTTTGAAGCTCATAATCCATTCATACACTTAGAATATGAAGAAAATAGTTTAAGTGTTTAGACGACTTTCAAGAACACGCTCCGGGTTCGAATCCCGCTACGTTCAAAATGTTATGTATTCTCTAAATATGATTTCCCTATTTAAATTTATTATTTACAACTTTACATAGAAACACCGTTAACATTATAATAAAATACACATTTTTAATACACAGTAAACATTTTGCACCTGTATTATTTAGTCTATACTACTGCGCGTTGCCGTTCTGTGACCAGATAACGTCAAACCGGTTTCATTTTCAACATACTAAGTGACACAGTGCCTCTGTTACGATCATTTCTTCACAAAAACTATTAGTTAAACAATATTTCGCGTTAAAATCTGTGTAATATCTAGATTATTAAGTTATTTTGATATTAATCGTGTTTGTTAAGTATTTTTGACATTTTGCAGTTGTTTTCGTGCAATTTTGACATTGGTGTGTGTTGCGCCTGCGCATGTGAACTAAATAGGCCTTGTTGTTTTGTTCAGAAGATTGTTAGTGAGAATCTTTATTTGCTTATTAAAATACAAAGCAATAATAATGTTTCTCTCATATGACGTTATTGCAACCTTTGGAATATCTGCGGTAAGTGTTTTTGCATATTACATTATATTATATTTAGGTCAAGGCGAAGAATGTGTTAATTATAAATTTGAAGTCGTTGTATAATTGGAACACGGGTTCAAATCTGGCTAAAGTAAATGTCATGCAGCGTTGTGCTATGCCAATGTCTGTTTGGTTGCGAAAAGGTAGAAAATAGTTTAACAGGAATAATCGTTCACTAAATTTTCTGTTCACTCTGTGAAATCTAGAGAATGATTAAAAAAAAATGAATATCGATATGTATCCAGTATCCCAGTATCGTCTGAAAAGATTTGAATAGTTAAAATTAATTTTGGTTATGGTATCCCGCACACAGCAATATAGTCAAAAGAAATATAGTGTCAAAACACTCCATTCTCCACTTGTTCCAAGAATGTTCTTATTGTTTTTTCTTATTTTCTACTACTTACTTAAATTCAAAATATTTTATTTCATATACTATATAACTTCAACAAGAAATATAATTAGAGTTTATATGAGTGCGGTAGCATTAAACGAGAGTGATATAAGAAAAATCTACCAAAAGATCTTGTCCTATCTATAACTATCATCAGTTCATTTCTGTCATGTACTTAGTAAAACCTTTACTACGCCTACTTACCAAGACCGAAGGCGATATTATTATTATTTTTATAGCTTCACGCTGTATCCCGCATTGCGTGTCAAGTGGCGGAACTCAACGCCGCGCTTTGCCTCGGTATCAGAGTGAAGAAAAAGGAAATAATAAATATTTCCACTCCTCGAGTGGGACTCGAACCCACAACCAGTCGTATTTACAGTCACTCTTATGTGCCCCTATGCCACGACTGCCCTCGAATAAACTAATGCCTAAGGAATTTCTTCTAATTTATTTTACAGCTGGTATCATTCTTCGTATCAGTCACTTTACTACTTGCTGTGGCATCAAGAAGGGGGCTCTTAAGGACTCAAAGCTCTGAGCCTCTGATGCCGACGAAGGAGAAGATACAAATCAAGCCGTCTGCGCCCGAAATGATGCCCCTTGCGGATGGCAGATAGATAATTTTTAATTTTAGTATTACATGTATGAAATAACTGTAATTAAAACCTTTTATGTAGTCATTTGTAATTGAAAGTATGTATGGATGACGGTGATATGTCATAAAATTCGAATTTCTTAGTTATTTTGTGTAGTGTTCGAAGTAAGCTCGTCGTTTTGTTTTCTTTTTATATATTTTTTTTTTCTATTTCTTTATCAAATTGTCGAATGTATAAACGTGTATGTATATTATTTCTTCTTTTTCTTTAGGTTTACGCCTTTAACTTTAGTAGATCATTGTCTGTCTCTGGCTCTCTGGCCAGAAAATGTATCAATCTTGGAAAGAGAATTGAACCCACAACTGATCACAACCGTGACGCAGTAATACGCTGTCAGACTATGCCACAGTAGCCTCTAATCGTTTACCATATTTTAATTCTCAATTTTGCATAGAGCTGCGCAAATATAATAATCTACATATCACCTTCATCCTTCCTTAACTTCAATTCTGTGTAATGTAACAATAATGTAGTCATTTTAAATAAAAATAATCTGTCTCCACTAACCAGCATTTATATGTATCTCAATGGAAGTAAAAATAGAGCGGAGTTACTTTACCTTTCTACTGAAGAAAATATTGCTAGTTTCTAATATATGGTAGATCATGAAATGATTTAGAGTACACGATATTCATTTTAAACAACTAAATCTTCATGCTGTATCCCGCACACAGCAGGGTAGGCAGAGGGAACCTAGTGTTAAGACACTCCGTTCCCGACTCTCCGCCGAATTCGGAGGCATTGCGTGTTAAGTGGCGGAACTTAACGCCGTGATTTGCACACACCAGAGCGAAGAAAAGGGAAATATTAAATATTTCCACTCCTCGAGTGGAAATCGAACCCACAACCAGTCGTTTACAGTCACATGTATGTGCCACTGCGCCACGACTGGCTACAGTAACAGAGTCACTTTAAAAAATTAGTCACTTAAGAAATGTATACGTATATTGACTATAATTACGTTAAATTTAGTCTTAGTTTTATAGCAATTATCTAACCAACTAAGTACTTACAATGTATTAAGTAAAACCTTTAGGCTTAAAAGCTACATGATTAATGAATATTATACGAAATCCTTAAACGAAAATCTAAATAAAGTGTATTAAATACACGTTTTTATTTTTTATTTCTCTCTCTCTCTCTCTTAAAGTAGAAATACATAATTAAAATATTCAAAGAATATTTCCAAATAATTTTAGCAAATTATTGGCACGAATAAAATTGACTTGTTAGTTGAAGTTCTTTTCTTTTATAGTTAATTAACACGAAAAGTACATATCTATGTACTATTTACAAAGGACAGTATATATATTGTATATGTGTATATAATGATTACTTTAAAAAAAAAGAAGTCTCACTGAGTTTCTTGCGCCGGTTCTTCTCAGGTCTGAGGCATTAAATTTAGTGAACCGGTGGTATACTACTTGACGTTCAAAAAATGAAGCATGTAACTTCTTATTTTGAATAAAATTATTTGACTTTGACTTTGACTTTTGACTTTATTAATAGTGTAAATTAATTTGTTGTCATGACACAGTAGATGTTTATTGCTTAATAAATAAAATGATGATCACAGGTTCAAATACCACATAGCTTATAGGTGTCATAAGATAAATTGTGAGTATATTTTACTGCTTATATTAGAGAAAAATAAAGAAACTTACTACTAGTTCTATTCAACTACCTTCAATCTAAGGGAGATTAGTAAATAAACACGTAAATAAAAAAATCGACTTTATTTTCCAAAAATTAAGAAAACGGTAATTTTGGAAATTTGATGCCCTTAATTTATAAGGAGACAAATAAAGAATTGCTGAAATACACTTGTATTAGAATAATCGTGAATCGTCGTGGCGCAGTGACAAAAGCGTGTGACTGTAAACGACTGATTGTGGGTTCGATTCCCACTGGGGAGTGGAAATATGTATAACAATATTACCATTTTCTTCGCTCTGGTTTCGAGGCAAAGCACGGCGTTAAGTTCAACTACTTACACGCAATGCCTCAGAATATGCCGGAAAGTGGGGAACGGAGTGTCTTAAAACTAGTAACAAAAAAAAAAGAAAGTGACATTCACGTTGCCAAGGCGACAAATATTACACTCATCAACAGTAATACTAAAAATAAAGAAATAAAATTACACAAAAATAAAATTTTACGAACATAATAAAGCCAAGTTAATTAATATGGAAATAATTAGTATCACAAACAGATGAATTTAGTAATTATGCTAATTGAATGTAAACGTTTATAATACTTGCGAGGTTTTTGTACGCGGTAACTTTTGTTTTAAAATTGGACTTAATTACGTACTTACGTCAATATATGTGTTTATTTTTTTATTCTACATTTGAAAAAGTGGAGAAGGGAGTGTTTTGACACTAGGTTCTCTCTGACTACCCTGCTATATGGGACAAAAATTTAAGGTACATGACAGTGACCATAGTAGCGCAGTGCAATAGCGTCTGAGTGTAAAATGACTGGTTGTGGGTTCGATTTCCACTGTAAGAATAATTGTATTTAAATATTTTTTATCTGTATTACGTTAAGTATGTACTTGTAAGTTAATTGAACGCGTGGAGTTGACTTTCGCCATTTGACACTTAATGTCTCGATTTCGGGCAGTAAGTGGTAAACGGAAAAATGGGATGATTACAGAAGTGCCTATAATTACTACAATTTCCTTTCACAATTACCTTTCGTTCTTATCCAAAATTCTATTTCAAATTTTATTTTCTTTTGATTAATGTAAAAGTGAACACATAGCGAGGGTGAATGTCATCTACAGTAGCGTAATAATTAAGATATCATTGATTTTGTAAGTCAACTTAATTCATCAGATGTAAAACCGTACACATATTCTCTAACATAATCATGTCCCAAGTAAAAGTGGAATCTACAATTATTTAATGCTAACGGCCCGCTCGCGGCCTGCCGCATGAACTACGTAGATAGCTGTTTCGTTATATTGCAACCATCGATGGTGGATTTTTATAAAACGAGGTTCCCTAAATTAACCTTATATTATCAACTATATATAAGCCAAAATTCATTACAATCAGTCAAGCGGTAGATTATTCGTAGAAACTTCTCCCCCTATTTCAATTCTTTAGAGGTTGATTTTTGAAAAAATAAGTAGCCCATGTTTGACTAGGTAATTTTTATTACTTTCATTCTAAATTTCATCGAAATCGGACCGATAGACTAGCTATGAAAGCGTGACAGACAAACAAACAGAAATTCGCATTTATAATACAGGTATGGATATAACACTCTTTGTGACATAATTACATGTCTACAAAACAATCTTTAAATACTCGTATTAGGGAAATAAAAATATATTCATTACAGACATTGCCTCAAGCGAGAATCGAACCTATAACAGTCACGTGTAGTCAGACTATCCAACAGCGCTACTGCCCATATAATAAAAATTGACAATATTGTTTTTATAAAAAAATATATTAAAGTGACATACATATCTGACAAACGTATGATGTAATTTATTTAAATCGTATTGCAATAGGGTAGACAATATTTATTTACCTGAACATAGTATTTTTTTAATAAATAGCTGCAAGCATGAAGTACGCTTCAAAAAATATTACATTTTATAGAAATAATAAAAATAGAGAGATAACGGAAATAGAGAGTGGGGAACGGAGTGTCTTAACACTAGGTTCCCTCTGCCTACCCTGCTGTTTGCGGGATATAGCGTGAAGCTATTTAATTTAATAATTTAATTTAATAAAAATAGAGAGATAACTACTATATTTTTGTTTATTGCATATCTTTCGTTCTTGAATTTTTGTTTTTTTATTCACAAAACCATCGCATGTTCAAGAATTATTATGGAATCTAGAAATATTTATTATTTCCATTTCTTCGCTCTTGCCTCGAGGCAAAGCGCGGCGTTAGGCTCCACTTAACACGCAATGTCTCCGAATTCGGCAGAAAGTGGGGAACGAAGTGTCTTAACACTAGGTTCCCTCTGCCTACCCTGCTGTGAGCGAGATACAGCGTGAAGCTAAAAAAAATATTTATTTATTCATATTTATAGTATATATAATTATTTTTATTTCTACGCTCCGGTAAACCAAAGGACGGCGATGACTTCTACCACTCAAGACGTAAGATCTCGAATTCAGACTACACTGCTAAGCGAAAAAAAGGCATGAAGCTAAAAAATATAACAAAATCAAACAATCTATAAAGTGATATCATAATTTGCTTGTTCCATACTAAACCCTTAGAACTATAACTTGAGAACTTTTACAAACAAAGTATTTACTTCCTACCTGCTCCTTGTATAATGTATACAAACTATTTCCGAGCTGCCCTTACATATGACATAATATGGCAGAATATACAACAATATATAATAATCTTAAATTCCCACCTTAATATTATAGCAGTAAAGATAAAAATGCTTTAACAATATCCAGCAAGTACTAACTCTAAGTTGAAAAGTTTGAGCAAGTTGTGTTTGAAACACACAGTTTACTTTTATGTAAGTTTTTAATCTGATATTAGCTGTATACGTGACTTTGTTCACGTGCTATAAAGTAAATAGCCTAAGTTACTAATCTAGCCGTTAGACAGATTAACAAGAACAAACAGGCAGAATAGACAGACCGACGGACAGACAAAAAGTGTAATTTTGTTATAAATACCGAGTATACAAATTTCCCTCTGATCCGTTACTTAACACGCAATGTCTCGATTTCGGGTGGAAAAGGAAAACATACATTAAATTAATGAAAAAACACTCACTATTATGACATGTCATATCACTTTAAAAACATCTCATGTTTAACATGATTAAAAAATTAAAAATAATTCAATTAATTGCCTGAAGAATATATTCTACTAGCGGCCCGCTCGCGCCTTCGCCGCGTTAACTACATTGCTGTTTCGTTATATTGCAACCCTCGGAGGTGGATTTTTGATAAATAAAGTAGCATATGTTTCACCTTTGATTATCAACTATATTCATAGAAAATTTCATTACAATCGGTCAAGCAATTTAGATTTTTTATATAAACTTATACCCGTATTTTAACCCTTGAGAGGTTGATTTTTGAAAAAATAAGTAGCCCTGGACCTGTTACTACTTTTATTCTAAATTTCATCTAAATCAGATCTACAGATAAGCCATGAAAGCGTGACAGACAAACAGACAGACTTTCGCATTTATAATATAAGTTAATCATTGAGAAAATCGAAACGTATTGTGACAGCGTCTGACTGTAAACGCGATTGGTTGTGGGTTCAATTCCTACGCGGGGAAATGATTATGTTTATATTATTATCCACTTCTAAAAAAAGCTCGGCGGTAAATGAAAAACGGAGTGTTTTCACACTAAGTCATACTTTACTACGCTGGAAAAATTGTTATCTAGATATAAGTAGTTACAATCTCCCATGCAATTACAAAAAATAAAATATAAAAAAATACATATTTTCCCCACACAAATTAGAAACTCGCTCATCAATAGTCATTCATTCACTTCACTTAGAATTTAGATCAATACGCAAAGCAACCATTAATTAAATCGCGTCTTATCATCGCTCTCACTCGTTAGTTAGCTTTGCAAAGTCTGATTACAGCCTACAGCCTAAAAGGAGCTTTGAAGTTCACGCTTTTAGTTCAATCGATTTTTTGTATTGAGATATCTAACTATCTGTATTTGCTTAGATAAAAAATAAAGCATTTTTCCTATAGCAGGGTAGTTAGAGAAAGCCTAGTGCCAGAGTGTCTACTCTGCTTTCCAATTGAAGCCCGAAATCGAGACTTTTCGTTTTTATTATCTTTCTGATCAACTTCGAAATATTGCATTGTGCATTTAAAGTAAACTTAACGTCGTGTTTTACCGGAGCGAGAAGAAATTTAAATGATTCTCTCAAATGGGAATCAAACCCACAATCAATCGTGATTACTATCAGACACTTTTGTACCTGTCAATTGATTTTTAAAATAGACATTTCTAACTAGGCTTAGATTTACTTTAATTTTTCCTAAGTGTGGAATAATACTTTAAAAACGTTTAAAAGTAAAAAAATGATATACCTTTTTATATTCCCTAAGAGGGGAATTGAACTCACAATAACCAATCGCTTTTACAGTCAAACGTTGCTATGCCAAGATGGCTACGGTAAATATACTAAATCTATATAAGCATATCTTATACTCTGTTAGTAAAGTAAAAATACTGTAAAAATATTTAATAATATATACATTTTCTAATCGAAACTCAAACACGATCATTTGAAAACTACGCCGTGATATAATCGTACTCTGATATTTTGTTTAGAAATTAAATTTGTATGTACATCTGTACGCTTTTAAACTAAGCCCCTGAAATAAAAATAAAGCAATATTGTTAGTATTTGTTTGATCTAAATTTATGTTCAGGCACTTTTTATTACTTATACTGGAATGAAAAAAAGGTTATGTATTGGAATATGAAAAGTTAAATAAAATAAAGTTAATAACTCTATACCAATATTATAAATGCGATCAGTGTCTGTCTGTGTGTATCACGCTTTGGCGGCTAAATCAACGGCTTGATTCGAATAGAATTTGGAATTATAATAGTTGAAGACCCGAGGTCAAACATAGCCTACTCTTTTCATTGAACAAACCTTTGAAAGATTAAAAAAAGATATGAAAGTTTTTACGAAAAATCTGAACCAGTAGAAGTAGTTAGTAGTTTTGAAGAATTTTCTCAGCCACATAGTTAATGATACAAGATCAAATATGCGCTATTTATTTTATTTTTTAAATCAACTTCTCAAAAGCTGAAATAAGAAAAATATAAACTCTTAACTTAAGCGAGTTAGCGAAAGAAGCAGCTTTAATTGTTCAGTTCTTACGAATAAAGCTACGAGCAGTTCGCTAGTATTTTATAAATATAATATTTATTATACGAATTACTAATAAAATTCATAAACAATACCAATTATACTATTTTTTTCAGTCCCACGTTTCTACCTCACAGTAGGGTAGTCAGAAAGAATAGGGGCATTCATAGTCATAGTCGAGGTTTATTTTAGAAACCCGAACAGCCTGAATGGTTCATATATTACCATTTCGCGATACATAATATACCTTAAATTTCAAACCAAAAAACCCTACAACATCAACCTTACCTTCCATACATATACTAAATTATTTCACAAATGAACAAACAAACGTGTTTAAATTAAAGTACACTCATACATCACTTCCTAAACGCTCATCTCTCCTCTCTCTCTCTCCTCCACGACACCTCATAAAGCGAAAAAGGACAAAAAACACGACCAAGTAATCACACGCCCAATTCGCTTCGCTTCGCTCTATAAATTTTAATTACGTCCGCATCCGCAAATATTTACAGAGAACAGATCTCGAGTGCCGTTACCGTTACCTGTTGATTGTTGCAAATTGAAAGGTTTTATTAGACGGTTAAATGTTCTGACCGATGTTTTTACTTCAATTTACCATGTTTTTGTTTTTGTGGAGGTTTTCGTTATTTTGGCAATTTTTTTTATTATTTATGAGTAAGAATTTTCTTAATTTTGTCTCTATGAAATTATCAATTGCCTCATATTTATGTCTGTATAATGAAATAGTGTCTGATTATAACAGCCGTTAATTGTAGGTTCGATTTTCGTTGAGGATAATAATTATGTTTATATTATTTTCATTTCTTCGCTTTGATACCTAAGACAAAATGCAGTACTGAGTTCTATCAATTTTTCAAAGTGTGCAATAACACTTTAAAAATGTCTAAAAGTAAGTTCTATGACTTAACACGTAATGTCTCAAATTTAGATGGAAAGCAGAGAGTGCAGTGTCTTGACTCTGATAACTCTGCCGTGATTGGGCAATGTGGAAAAAAAATATGAAACTATAAAAAAAAAATGGATTCACTATTACGTATTTCTTATATTATATTTGTTAAGAACTGCGTCTACAATTCAAGTAAGTTGTCAAATAAATGAGAAAATGGTTAAAACCATACAATAACATTAATGTTGTTGATTGTTACAAATTGAATGCTTTTATTAGAAGGTTAAATGCTCTGACCGATGTTTTTGCGTCAATTTCGACGTTTCTAATTCGTTTATATTTTTGTTGTTTTGTCCTATTTTTCGACCAATTTTATTTTTTTAAGCTTCACGCTGTATCCCGCACACAGCAGGGTAGGCAGAGGGAACCTAGTGTTAAGACACTCCGTTCCCCACTTTCCGCCGAATTCGGAGGCTTGCGTGTTAAGTGGTAGAACTTAACGCCGCGCTTTACCTCGACACCAGAGCGAAGAAAATGGAAATATAATTTCCACTCCTCAAGTTTGAATCGAACCCACAACCAGTCGTATACAGTCACACGCTTGTGCCACTGGGCCACGACTGGCCACAATAACACGATCTATAATAATATTTTTTTTAATATCCTTCCCACTTTTGTTGTTGTTTTGCATTTTGTCCATAAATTGCATCTTCACCAACCACAAAATCCAACATTTCATAACAACCAAACATATAATCCGTCGAAAAGGCTTATCAATCCGCGTCGAATCAATCTCATTTCAGCTTTGAATTATCTGTTCGAAGCCATTGTACAAGGATTTAGTGTGTATCCATTTGGAGCCGATGTAGCGAAGTGAGACTGGGTTTGAATGTTAATGCGTCTGGTAGTGAGTTCGATTCGCACAAGGCGGACTATATAGAATTTGATTTTAAAAAATATTCTTTTCTTCCCGAATACAGCAGGGTAGGCAGAGGAAACCTAGTGTTAAAACACTCCGTTTCCCATTTTACGCCTAATTCGGAGGCATTGCGTGTTAAGTGGCGGAACTTAACACGCGCTTTGCCTCGATACCAGAGCGAATAAAATGGAAATATTAATTATTATTTATACTCCTCGTATGGGAATCGAACCCACAATCAGTCGTTTACAGTCACACGCTTGTGCCACTGTGTCACTACTGGCCCAAAACATTCTTAAATAAGGTATAAAAATTTCAACATAATGCTAATTTAGGCATTCTGTACTTCTTCTTCTACGTCAAAATTCATAGACGCTTATTATACTTATTGGCATGTTTTTATTTTTTTTTAAGTGTTCTATTAAATATGAAGTCAAATTTAAGAAGTGTGCAAATAACACTTAAAATGTTAAGAAAAACTATTAAACTATTTTCATTTCTCCGCTCTGATACTTAAAACAAAATACGGTGTTGAATTCCGCCACTGAACATGCAAATAGAGATGCTGAAATAGAGATATTTCAGGCAGAAAGTGAAGAACGGAGTGTCTCAACACTCTGTTCTCTCTGATTACCCGGCTATGCAGAAAAAAGGCTAGAAAGTAAAAAAAGGTACATATTTGTAAACTGACTATCCAACTAGGCTTTAGTTGGCCTAACTCTGGATTTCAAGGTCTGCTGCCGTTAAAATTTGTGGACGTGTACGTAATTAAAATTTATTGAGCGCCCGTAAAGAGAATCGGGCGTATAATTGCTGTGGTGTACCTAGTAGTATAGTTTGGCCATAGAACATGCATGTTGTGGTAGTGTCATAGATTTAACGAAAGTTTAGTTTATTATGAAGTTTTTAAAGAAACTTTATAATAAAGCTTCATTAATCTTTGTAACACTTTTTTGAATTGAAACTATTTTTAACCGGATTAATCGCGTATATTTTTGGTATTCGAAAATACATTATATACACAATAGACTCATGTGACCACGAACTACTTTAAAGTGTTCGAAACGTCGGGTTTCTAAAAATGTATTTTCGAATACCAAAAATATACGCGATTAATCCGGTTAAAAATAGTTAAAAAAAAGATCATACTTTATAACACTTCTTTAATATTTTATATGAAAAGGATGAATTTATAACCAAAAATTAAGTAATCAAAGCCAGCCATAGCGCAAAGGCACAAAGAGTGACTGAAAAGCGACCGGTTATGGGTTCAGTTCCCGCTCGAGGTGTGGAAATATTTAACATTTGTATTTCCTTCGTGTCCTTGGTGTCGAGTTAAAGTTAAGTTCCGCCACTTAACACGCAATGCTTCCAAATTCGGTGGGAAGTGGGGGACGGAGTGTCATAACACTAGGTTCTCTCTGCCTACCTTGTTGCGCGGGATACGGCGTGAAGCTGAAAATAAGGTAATTAAAAAAAATGGTATAATTGGTCGCACTTTTGGCATAAAATAATATAAAAAAGAATATTGTACTTTTAATCTACGAATTTTAAATAAAATAGTTATGATTTTATTTAAATTTCAGAACAATTTTAAATAATATATGAAATATGAAACTAATAATCCTATTAACAATGGAACATACTCTGGCTGAGAGTAAGAGAGTAAACGAGATTAATTGTGGATTCGATACCCATGGAACAATAATGACACTTGATATTTTTTTATTTTTTACATTACTCCAGTTACCACTTCCAAAACTTAGTTTAATCTGTACTCCACTAGCGGCTATATCGTTATGAGGTTTTTCTACGCCACTGGCCTGGATGGAAGGTTATCGGGATTTTAGTCACGAAAGTCTGAAAGATCTGAAAGGTTGACTTTGCAATTTATTAAGTTCAGCGAAAATAGCTCTAGTGGGTAATTTGTTCTACGTGTAACCTTTAGGCTGTAATTCATGATTTTTATAACTCTCTTTATCTATGATTTTATCTGTATAGACTTTTGAATGGGATGGGAGTTGACATCAAACAAATTTTTTTTGCAACTTCACGAACTTTGCAGAGAGAAATTAGTGTCAAGACACTCCGTTATTCACTTTTCATACTAAATTGAGATGTTACGCATTGAGTGGTGAATCTCAACCCAGGACATTTGTCTTAGATACTTCAGCGGAGCAATATAATAGTATTAAATAGCTTCATGCTATATCCCGCAAACAGACCATACCACCACCCGGTAGGCAGAGGGAACCTAGTGTTAAGACACTCCGTTCCCCACTTTTCGCCGAATTCAGAAGCTTGCGTGTTAAGTGGCGGAACTTAACGCCTCGCTTTACCTCCACACCAGAGCGAAGAAAATGGAAATATAATTTCCACTCCTCGAGTGGGAATCGAACCCACAACCAGTCGTTTACAGTCACACTCTTGTGCCACTGGGCCACGACTGGCATACGCATCTCCATGTATGGGAATTGCGTGTACAATTAGATTCTGTCCCACTCCGCCACCGAGGATGTGTGGCGAACAAGTTAGTCGATTAGCCTCGATTACAAAAATACAGAGATAAATATTACAGTAGTAATCGTGAAAGCCAACTAGGCTTCTAAGATTACTTAATAACTTTCAATAAGCTAATCGCAAGCGTAGTATCTATACGACACCCTGTAGCGAGGTAGATAGATGATTCGAAGAAAGTCGCTGGCGAATGGATCCATGATGCCCAGGACCGGGATGACTCGCTCTATGAGCCTTAGCTCTATGTTCAACAGTCGACGTAGAAAGGCTGAAAGGAAGAGCATAATGTTATGCACCAAGTTTTATTTTCAAATACTTTCTTAAAACTTCACCTGCTGTAACTACTTTACATCAATATTTTCCTTGATACTGTATTTTATTCTCCATTTAGTGATTAAATATTCTTCCGAGTGACCACGAATCTACAACTCTGTTAACCAGTTTTTAATAACTAACAATTATAGGGGAGAAGTGGCATGAAAGAGCCAGTTTGCTAAACAGAACAAATTGTACACTTGAAATGAAAGAAATTATAATTTATTTTTTCTCAAACTATTCTTTATTTATTGGACTTGATATTTTCTTAGGAAAACACCTTAAATATAATATAATAGTCAATCAAATTATCATTTTTAAAAAGTATGTAATTTGGCTCTTTCATAACTTTTCAGTATTGAAAGAGCCACTAAAAGTTTTGAAAGAGCTAGTTTGTATTATTATATGCTGTTTTATAAAGTTTTGTGGTAAACATAGCGTTTATTGAAAATGATTATATAATTTAAAAAAATATCTAAAAAGGTCTTTTAAATCTAATATTTTTAATATACTAATGAAATTAACTCTATCAGTCATTAATGACAAACTAGGAAACACTTTAATCTCAATACATTATTCAGTCATAACTATTATTATACCATCTTAAAATATAAAAGGCAGGTTATTAATTTTTACAAAATAACAAATGATATCTTCTAGAAAAAACAACACTGTAAAATCTTTAAGAATTTAAAAAATGACTCATTTGAGAGCTTTAAAATCTTTAACCAATCATCACTCGCAGTTTCATTTTTTTGCCATTTAGATAGGACATCATTTGCCATGGAATAATCAAATGCCAGCTTTCTTGTTTGTTGTCGTCGTGTTAGCCCATAACACATTTTAAAAGCAGTCTTCAAGTAGTCCGCAAGTATATTCTCTTGCTCTAAAGTGAAAATTTGCTTATATCCTATATTAGGAAAGTGCTTATAAAATGTTTCACCAGAAGCTTTTACTTTCTTAATTATTTTAACTAAGTTAACCCTTGATATATCTACGACGAGTGCAGTTTTGTTTAGAGACTGGCCTTTTTCCAAAACTTCTACTACTGCTCCTTCAATTACCGATTTTTCGGGTCTACTTCGTTTTTTTTATACCATTTTTATCCGTAATGCCATATGTAAAACAAGCTATTAAAAATATATTAAAAAGAAAGCGTAATTATTATTATTGCATATTATTTACAAAATTTAAATACAAGGTTATGAAAAAGCCAGGCATGAAAGAGCCAGCTCTTTTAAGGCTTATTCACTCGGCTCTTTCATAACCTTTTCTTTAAAAAAATAAAACCTTCAAAATAAGAATAATGTCGAAAGTTTTTGGCTTAGTTTTACGTATCTACAAAGCCAAATATATGCAAAAACTCAATCAATAATCCCTGAATCTATATCAATTTACTAAAAAACAACATAAGTGAAACGGAATAATTACTTTTTAGTGGAAAAAACTTTGACTCGACGTACCGGCGTCCAACGGTTTCGGCCAACTGTCAAATGTTTGTGGCTGATTGGAAATCAGTATTGCTTCTTAAAAATATAATTTCCAGACAAATCTACTCTTAAACTACCGAAATAATGCAAATGGCTCTTTCAAAACTTGGCTCCTTCATGCCACTTCTCCCCTAATAATTAAATACATATAATTTAAACAATTCCTTTAAAAGTTCAAAACTTGGAATCACCATAACGGTGGACGCTTCCCTCTCAATAAACATCATAACGGCCCTTTGGCAAATTAGTATTGTTTAATTATTTTAATTAAACAAAATTAATTTGTAAAGTCATTATTGTGATTTGCAAAGTTTCGCAATTAATAATACTGAATATTGTTCATTGATAAGTTTGAGACTTTTATGGGTAATAAGGTTAATGAAGAGGCTATTGTAGTGGTTCGTCTGACTGTAAATGTAATTGGTTGCTGATTCGATTCCCGGTTGGGGGTATGATGTCTAAATAATTATTATATAGTTGAGTTCCTTTGCTTAAAAAGTACTACGTTAATTTCGGTAGGAATATGTAGATAGATTTATGAAGCAAAGGTGAGTGATAAAAGAGGCAGGGGGAGAACTCGGTTCCGCCCAGGTCCACGGACGATTGGGACCAGTGCCCAAGACCTGGGCTAGTGGCGGGAGAGGAGCACCGTCAGGTTTTAGTGGGTAAACGGTGGCGTTACCATCTTGCCAAACCGGAGTCCCACATAACCGCGCCCGGGATCCCACCCCGGGCGGGTATCCATAACGGATTTCCTGACGTTAAAAAAAAAAAAAAAAAGAGGCAAGGGGATACCTCGGTTGACCTTCGAAAACACAGTATCGACGATACTGGAGGAAGGTCACGTAAGGCACATGAGGACCCTCCGGGAGGAGGGCGTGTATGAAAAGGTTGATGACAGTGGACGAGGCGAAAGAAGTATGCAGGGACCGTAGCGTTTGGCGCTCCGTTCTCTCTGACTACCCCGCAAGGGATACAGCGTGAAGCTAAAAAAAAAAAGAATATGGAGAAGGGAACATCTTGTTGGCTCACTATATGGCTACATATAGTGAATGTTTTGAAGAATCTTGTTTTCATGATTTTCTTTCCCCTAGTTTTGTCTAAAAAAATTAAATTATTTATGAGACAAAGTACATATGTATTCCACAAATTAGTTTATATCTAGCATACGTCAGTCCAAAACCGAACAACATATAATTAACAAACTGAATAACACAATATTCTGTACAAGACACTGTATATGAGTATCATGTGTCGAATTAAATGCTGTTTTATTTGACACATAATACTATGATATATACCCTACTTATGATATATAACATACTAGTTCGCTGCATGAACTATTTCGTTATATTGCAACACTCTTTTAAAAAATAAATAAGCTTATGTTTAAGCTTAGACTATAACTATTGGTCAAGCGGTTTAAACGTTTCATATAAACTTTTATCCTCTATTTCAATCTTTTAGAGGTTGATTTTTGAAAAAATAAGTAGCTTGTGTTAGACCTAGTCACTTTTACTACTTTCATCCTAAATTTCATCCAAATCGGACCGGTAGTTTAGCTGCGAAAGCGTGACAGACACACACAGACCTTCGCATTTATAATATAAGTATGGATGTCGGCGCAACGACGACTTAAATTATTATAGTAGTTAGAATATTCCATTTAAAACAAGTTTGAATAATGATTTGTAAAGTATTTAGACTTTATAATAAAACTAAAGCTAAAATAACAATATCACAATAATGGTTAGTTTTAACTTTAGCTATTTGTTGTATAAATAAATACGCCGGCATTCTCCAAACACGACAGTCTCGCTTCAGTCTTCGGACAGTGCAGACCTCTTTGTGATAATATAACGGTGCCTAAATAATAAACAAGGCTATCTATAATATTA
This sequence comes from Dryas iulia moderata, assembly GCA_019049465.1. NCBI lineage: Eukaryota > Metazoa > Arthropoda > Insecta > Lepidoptera > Nymphalidae > Dryas > Dryas iulia. The sequence goes on from CM032435.1 coordinate 386,418, forward strand.
AGCAGTTTTATTTTTAGATCTATATTCGTCCACGATCATTAATACTCATACGAGTGACGTCCGTAGTACTGATGTCACTCATTTAACATATAGCTCAGGGCTTTCTTTTCGATATATCAGGATATATTCCACACTTAAACATCAGAAGGGCAGAGTCTGACTATAATCGTGATTAGTTATGGGTTCAATTCCCAGTAAGTGGAATAATCATAATTGGTGGACAAGACATGACGTAACATTTCACTGTCAGGAAGCGCAGAACAGAATTTTTGACATTAAAAAACTAATAAGGTTCTCTCTGCTTACCTTCTGCTGTCAAATAAATAACAATATTCAAGTAAAAATAAATGACACACAGTATATACTATACGACCATTACCAGCGTAAAGAAAATTCTTTCAAAGGCATAATTTAAGCAGGAAATCGTGTGTATCGAATTTCCTCCTAAGATTATGTATAAAAAGCGTGAAAATCACATTTTACCAAAATAACTCGTTAACGGTTTATTTCACGGGGAAAGTATTCAAGACGAGATGCTTCGAGACACGTTCTTGCGAAAATATTTTCTTGTAAATTTCGGAAAACAGAACAGGCACGTAGAATGAGGTAATATATAATAGTATTTTTTTATTTATCGGTTAGTAATGTACTAAAAATCGTAGAATATTCCATGCTTTTTTTATGAAATAAAGGAGACAAACGAGCTGAAGGCCCACTTGGTGTTAAGTTGTAACTTTCGCCCATAGACATCCACAACATTACAATTGTGGATGCGTTGCCAGCCTCGGGGAAGTAGGACAAAAGGAGGGAAGGAGGATGGGAATGGTGGGAATAGGGAGAGCTGGCTTACATGCCATCAAACCGGAACAGATCATCAGATGTTTGGCGGTTCGTCTTTGACACGATAGTGGTCGCGAGCCAGTCGGAGAACGAACCTCCTACCACCAAGCTACTGGCTTACCCGCGTTTTACGGGACGCTGCCCAGCGACGGGGGGGAATTGTATTCTTACCCCGTCCCCCCACGGGTAAAAATGTAGAACCATGTGGAACTGCTGTTTACAAAGATACTTATTTAATATTATTATTATTACTGTTAAGGGTTACTACTGGAGGTAAAGAGAAAGTAGTGTCAAGACACTCCGTTTAATTTCTCTGAATCCTGTGCGGGATATAGAGTGAAGCTAGAAAAAAATGTTGAGATGCGGAACTCAATGCTGCGCTTTGTATTAAATCAAGTCAAAGCTCGAAATTTAAAATATTTATGAATATTAAAATAAAAATAACTTAATCGAGGCTACAATCAATCACATTCACACTCAGACGTAATCCCACTGTGCCACTATTCCTTCTAAGAGTAACAAGCTACATAAAATGATTCCTGTCTACAGTATTCGGACAACAAGGAGCGTGAAATGTTATTACGTGCAGCAAGCCGTGCTGCGGTCGCACGGACCGTTGATTGCTCTACGCCTGCCTGGATGTATGGGGGAGGGAAGTGGCTTGCGTTTTATATGTTATTTATTTTATTTTTTATGAAAATTTGTTATACTTTTTTACAAAAAAATGGTTAAATTTTAATTTAAACTTGTATAGATTTATATTTTTTATAATATTTATATTTACTTTTCTCTGCTACCAAAGACATAGCGCGGTGATAAGTTTCGCCTCTCGACACGCAATGTCTGGATTTCAGCCGGAATGTAAAGAACGGAGTGTATTGACACCAGGTCCTCCCTGACTACCCCGCTGGTTCCCCTACTGGTCTATTAGAATATGAAAAAAAAAATACCTTTTTTGTTATTTCTAAGTTTCCACTTGCTTTGTAATAGAAATACTGGATGAAATGTTTGACGGAAATAGTTAAAATATAAGTATGTTAAAAAATTGAACGTAGCTGGACTTGAATTCATCATCTATGTTTTTTTAGCAGCAGGGTAGGCAGAGGGAACTCAGAGCTAATACATTCCGTTCCCCACTTTCCGCCGAATTCTGGAGGCATTATGTAGTGTTAACGGGCGAAACTCAACGCCAATGCAAAGAAAGTGGATGGTTGTTTCCTCTTTCTCAACTCTTCGAGTGGGAATCGAACCCACAGCCGGTCGCGTTTCAAATCACACTAATGTTTCTAATCTACTCATCATGGGGGAAAATATTAAATTCTGCTATGCTAATGCTAAGTTTCCAATTATCTTTCGATTGAAATACATAATGGTATGTTTGACTGAAATAAATAGGTGTGCTTTAACATGTTTATTTCATTCGTATTATTTCAATCATACTTCTCTGAATAAAAACTTATTAAAAAGTCAAGCTAAAACCTCCCTTTCCCTCAACGTACAATTAAAAAAAAACTTTAATAATCAGTTGTCCTTTTTAGTGCGGGTAGAATAAAACCACTTTTGTTAGAACTTTCGTGAAAAGCCGTTTGTGTCTCGAGATATTTATTTACATGTGGGTTTGCGAATAAATTTCTAAATGCTGCAATGTTTCTAGTAATTATAATATTTTTCAGCTATTGCTACAGTACATCCAGTATATGTTTTAAGTTTAACGCATAGGTCTATGTGTTTCTTTCTTCAGCTTCACACTTTTATCGCTTAACGCATAGTCAGAGACTTGGTGACTTGGTGCTTGGTGCTGACTTGGTGCTAAGACGTTCCGTTCTCCACTTTCGAATTCCAACACTTCTTGTTCAAAGACGGACCCCAACATCACAGTTTGGATAGGAAAGGATAGATGACAATAACTTGATTATGACCTTTTCACTGAGAGATACAATTATCTCTCTATCTCAATAACCCACAACCAATAACAATCACAGTTAGACGCTTCCACTGCGTTCCACTAGGCGTTTCACTACGCTTTGACGCTGCAATGCCCTTCTAAGTTAGTTATATCATGATAAAAACATTCTACATATGTTTTTATTATGATGTACGTCCCGCTGTATCCCGCACACAACAGAGGTAGGCAGAAGGAACTTAGTGTTAAAGTACTCCTTTCCACATTTTCCGTCGAATTCCTAATAACAGAACAAAGGTAACGAATTATTAAATATTTGAATTACTCGGGAATAGAACCCACAACCAGTCGCGTTTGTAGTCACACTTTGTGCCCACAAGCCACGATTTGGCTCTAAAACACATTTACTCCATAATAACATAATACATATAATGTCCGTTCCAGTACATTAGATGGTGTTCACAGTTTACTCTGAATACAATCATGAGGGTATGCGTAAGGCGTGCGTGCAATCACGGCCGTTCATAGACACGCTGTGGAATTCCGGAAGGCAGCGTTTTTCATAGTAAAGAAATAATACAAATAAACGATTTAAGAGAAATACCTTAAGATTTTTTTACAGTTTCCCAATTTTATCCGCATAGTTAAGGCTGTTAGAGAGAATCTAGCGTAAAGACATTCCGTTCTCCACTTTTTGCTCGAATTCACGCACACGCTGTGCTGTCTGTTTGTCAGAGCTGAGAAATTGAAATAATTTAATTGTAATATTTAATATTTCCCTTGGGGCCAGTCGTGGCGCAAAGGCACAGGGTGTGCCTGTAAAGCGATTGGTTGTGGGTTCGATTCGACTCGAGGAGTGGAAATATTTAATGTTTCCATTTTCTTCGCTCTGGTGTCGAGGCAAAACGCGGCGTTAAGTTCCGCCACTTAACACGCAACGCCTCCGAATTCGGTGGAAAGTGGGGAACGGAGTGTCTTAACACTAGGTTCCCCCTGCCTACCCTGCTGTGTGCGGGATACAGCGTGAAGCTAAAAAAAAAAAAAATGTTTCCCTTGAGAGGGAATCGAACCCATGACTATGTTTACTACTATTCAACACTGTAGGAATACGAAAAAAAGCGTGTAGCTCAAAATATAAAATCCATTGCCATTACTAGAAATGAGATTTGTTAGTACCTCGTAAAAAACACAATTCATAATTTTATACAAGTACATTAAATATATTTTATTTAACTGTTAAAATATTTAAACTCCAAAGGTTACATGTCTGATCATAGTTCTAAGAAGGTTTTCACCTCTAGTAGCAAGTGTCATTGACTGTTGTAGTAAATGAAGTCGTAACAAGAATCGTATTGTATTATATTATACTGGAATGTTATTTCTATTATAACAAAGAAAACAACATGAAAATGAGAAAGATTAACTTACTCATATGCCATTATCTTTATTTTGTTATTGTGTATTGTGTAATTGAAAGCGAAGTCTAGGGTCAAAAATTATTTTAAAGTGGCGACGCCGCGCTTTACCTCGACACCCGAGCGAACAAAATGAAAATATTAAATATTTCCACTCCTCTAGTGGGAATCGAAACCACAGCCAGTTGTTTACAGTCACACGCTTATGCCACTGGGCCACGACTGGCCACTACTGGACCACGACTGGCCATTTTATTTATTTATTTTAGTAAATTACAAACATAGAACAAAAACAAAAGAAAAAGTAGCACATAAACCAATTAAGTCTCGACATATCAACTATAGGATTATAAAGGACGTATTAAAAATAAATTATAATGATAAATATAAAAATAAGGATACCAACAAACATTAAACATAATTAGAACATTAATTAAATTATTAGTATTATTATAAAAAATAATTAAAACTTAAAATAACGTAATTAATTCTAAAAATCGATACATCTTATTGCAGTTTTAAATTTATTAAAAGTAAATTTATTTAAAGTGAGACAATATATATCAAATACTTTTAACATTTTTAAAGTGTTATTCCACACTTAGGAAAATTGAAAAATACATTTAGAAAACGTCAGCTGATAAGTTTTACGCAGTAGTGAGAGCGCCTGGACGGTATTCAGGAGGCGCGGGTTCGAATCCCGCTGCGTTCAAATTTTTATACGTTTTCTAAATGTCTTTTTCAATATATATCAATCTCATTAAAAATTATGAGAGCAATTTCCCTAACAGGGAATCGAACCCACGATAAATCGCAAGACGACGTTCCAGTACTTAACAATATCCTCTTTTTAAGCTAAAATTATTGTTATTTTAAATACTACTATTGTAGTTGTAACTTAATACTAAAAAGCAACAAATTAAGCTCCAGATAAACAGAGCTCGCTTACAATTCATTAAAACAGTAAACATTTTGTTTATAGCAGTCGATTAGTGTTTAATTTAATATGATATCGCTGAGCACTCCCTTGCTTTCTATTTACTTAATATTATTTTAAATTGTTATTTCTACTTTTAGAACTTCGAATATAATGGTACTGAGTCCACAGAAATCCTTGTTATATTGTAAATGTTAAAGTTTATTTTGATGGATAGCTGTTTGTTATTCTTCAATACAGTAACTACTGAACGGATTTTAATGAAACTTTACAATAATATAGGTAATATGTCAGAACAACATAACACCAGTAATTTATAATGATTTTAAAAAAGTTAACCATAATATAACGATAACTATTCAAATTCTGCCCTTTAACAGTTATCTTGGCATGCATTGTCTATGATTTCGCATCTTATGAATATGTGGTCCTATTTCACCACGAAAACGGAGTGTTTAATGCGTGTTCAATTCTCCGTTCTCCTTTCATTCACTACTACTTACAGAAATACAAAAACACAATTTATCAAAACACATATTTCTTTTTTTTTATTAGCTTATCTATTTCCGCTGTATCCCGCTCACAGCAGTTTGGGCAGAGGGAACCTAGTGTTAAGACACTCCGTTCCCTACTTTCCGTCAAATTTTGGAGGCTTTGCGTGTTTAGCTTCACGCTGTATCCCGCACACAGCAGGGTAGGCAGAGGGAACCTAGTATTAAGGCACTCCGTTCCTGACTTTCCGCCGAACTCGGAGGTATTGCGTGTTAAGAGGCGGAACTTAACGCCACGCTTTACCTCGCCACGAGAGCGAAGAAAATGAAAATATTAAATATTTCCACTCCTCGAGTGGGACACCAGTCGCTTTACAGTCACACGTTGTGCCTCTATGCCACGACTGGCCCAACGCAAATTTTTAATGTAAATATTATAAGTATATACAAAAAAATATAATTTTATAAGAATATAGATCGGGGGTGCGGACAGACGTCGCGACACTACTGGCGCCAAGCATCTACTGTGCGTCAAAGAACTTGTAACGAATAGATGTATCATCTGTTGAGGTAAGCTAAGATATAAATTTTATTTAATTTTTTTCTTTTCACTTTATGATAAAATGTACAATTTCAATATTATTGTTATAGTAAACGTTTTCTATCATGATACTTACAATATAATTAGTAAGTGAATTTTCATATAATAGGATTTTTTTTAAATATGTTCTCTCTTTTATTATTATCTAATTTTAATTCTTAAGTACGAGATCATCTTTTAAATTTTATCACGCCACAAGTAAATGTGCACAAGCTTCTGTCTTTGATGGAGAGCACAATATACTCGTATAGCTATACTACTACTACTACTACTAGAGAAAAACATTTATACCAAGATTGCATTTTATTTTTTAGTTATCGATGTCTACTAGGTACAGATGGGTTATTTAATACCTGAATAGATATGAGCCACGTCTCCTAGAATTACTCTTTGACAATAACGCAGATGCTTTCATAAAACCACTGTATCTTATCGTAGCAGCCTTCCATTGGTCCAAATTTTGTTACACTAAATATCAACCAATCAGCGATAAGAATTTTCATATTTTGACCAATCACACATCAGTTTGTTTCTTCTACTGTACCGCAGAATACCATACATTTTTGAATATTCTCACGTTATCAATGTTTTTGTGTTTTTTTCTTCTAAAATGCAGTAGTGATTGTGCAAAGTGTTAATTATGATTATAATTTATATTGATATCATTCTACTTAGTATTTTGGTAAGTTTTTACTGTTTTATATGAAACATATTGGAAGTTTGACCTAAAAGCTTAAGAAAAGTTCGGTTTACAGTGCATTTATCGTAAGCTTCTATAGTTAGCAATATATTAATTTCAGATCATTACTAGTAGTTCAATGTAACTTGTCTTCATAATAAAATAAGTAAATTTAATAAAAACACGATAAAAATATCAGTATTTACTATATGTATGTATGTATGTATAATAATGATGCTACATCTGTTATTCCCAAATATATTTCCACTTTTTAAAATTCATAGTTTTAGTTGTTATTGAAACAAAGTCAAACATGAACTATTTTAATAATTAAGAATTGCCTTTAAGACGTCAATCAAAGTCAGAGGGAGAAAAAAAGAGTGAGAGTTCAGAAGTTTGAATTCTAATTATAAAATGTATTTCTTTACTAATAAATCGACTAGTGTAGTGTGATTCATTGATATTATAATATTTTACGAACAAATTTGTTACAGTTGCTACTTATACTATTTACATGTGGCTACTGTGTTTATCGGGTACATCGACTACAGCGTAATGGTCAAGTAAGTACTTGAATTTCTTACTAAATACGTTATCAATACAAAATCATAAGAGATGAATATTTGTGATTCTTTTATATTATTAAAAGGTGAAATTATTATACAATTATTTTTTAAATATCTTTTAGCTTTATGATTTATTCCTAGTGGGGTAGTGAGAAAGCATAATATTTCATACTCCTTTTAAGGACAATAAGTATTACGTATACTGAACTTCTAGGAAATACTTTTACTGTACAGGAAAAATAATTTATTAAGAAATACGAAAAATGCCAGTACATACCATCAAAACCATATAAAAATGACATTTTTACATATTTTATCTATTTATTGGGCAATAACGAGATTTTACTTTTTCAGAATTTCATATTATAAGAGACCATCATGGCATATCGAGACAGTATACAGATGTAAACGCAATTTCCACCAGGCGGAATTAAGCTAATTTATTATATTTAATTTACTTTCATTGTACCCCTCGGATAAGACAAAGCGTGGCGTTATGTTCCGCTACTAAACACCTCAATTTCAAACGGAAAGTGGAGAACAGAGTGTCTTGACACTAGGTCCTCTTTAAATACCCACTTTCTTAAATAGCTTCACGTTGTATCCTGCATACGGCACGGTAGGCAGAGGGAACCTAATGTTAAGACACTCCGTTCCCCACTTTCCGTCGAATTCGGAGGCATCATTGCGTGTTAAGTGGCGGAACTTAACGCCGCGCTTTACCTCGGCACCGGAGCGAAGAAAATATTAAATATTTCCACTTTCTTAAATACTTATATAATTATTTACTTTTATTTATATCATTCTACCAAATTATAATAAAAGATTATCTAGAAAATCCGTTATTCCTCACATCAAATACTCAAGAGCTTTCACAATACATATATACAATATATACACACATACGCATTATGATAACAATTGTTACATATAAAATAAAGCTTTATTTTACAATTTCAATAGATTATTTACACGATTTGTCCGGGTTTTATCTCGTACACAAAGACGATAGAACCTTTTAACTTTGCGTAGAGCTTTTCAGATTATCGTGCATACAAAATTTTCATGTTCAAGCGTTAAGGGAGCTTTTACCGTTTTATAGATTTAAAATCAACGTTATTGGTTTCTCGTGTGTGATGTTTATAGATTTGGCCTTGAGGGAATATGTTTAAGTTTTAGCTTCACGCTATATCCCGCACACAGCAGGGTAGGCAGAGGGAACCTAGTGTTAAGACACTCCGTTCCCCACTTTCCGCCGAATTCGGAGGCTTGTGTGTTAAGTGGCGGAACTTAACGCCGTGCTTTACCTCAGCACCAGAGCGAAGAAAATGGAATTATAATGTCCACTCCTCGAGTGGGAATCAAACCCACAACCAGTCGCTTACAGTCACACACTTGTGCCACTGGGCCACGGCTGGCACACTTGAGGGAATATGTTTAAAATATTTAAGTTTTATAATAATATTAATAATATATCTTTATTAAAAGTATCTAAAACTCAGTTTGTTAGTAATACAGACTTAAAACTATGTTAGTAGCATAAAAAAAAGAAAACATACAATAAAAACATTAAATTAAATTAAAACGATCAAGCCACTCCCGTGGACACAGCACAGCAACGACTCACGTATGTGCAGTCTAGCCGACTGGCAATCATTTCCAGGATGCTGTTGGTGCTACCACGCAGTCTGCGTACAAGAGACTCACATCTTTTACGCATTGTGGCAAAAAAACAGTGTACTTAGCTGCCGCAAACATGCCTGATGCACTACAGCAACGGGGCAGCCCCAACAACACTCTGAACGAATTATTATACGTGTAAGGCATTATAAGATTTTCGCGTATATCTGGCCCACAAGCTGCACTGTAAAATAATGTAGCTTTTACTTTATCCGTACAACGTGCAAATCGTCGAGCCAGCATATTCGCCCTAACGGACAAGACTCTCCTTTCCCTTTCAATGTCCGTATCGTCTTTGAGGTCGGGAGTCAACATGTGTCCTAGGTATTTAAATTTGTCAACCCTTAGATATAAGGAGCGGCTTTAATTAGTTTTGTATGAAAACCACTTTAGTAAGAAGATAAAACGAAAGTGGAGAACGGAGAGTGTCCTAGTAACGGGCTCTCTCTGACTATCCTGTTATGCAGGAACAAGTGTAAAGTGTAAAGCTCCTACCAACTAAATAATGACTAATAATATCCCGCAACTACATTTGAGCGGACTGTAAAACGTAAACTGATTTCCTATTATTCATCTCTATTCGATATCATTCTACATTCTTAGAATTTCGGAAAATCCACAGTGCTTTCCTACAGGCCACAAAGACCTGTTATATGCTAAATTTAAGTTTCCTACAGCTACACCCAATAGTTTCGTCTGTGCATTATGTCGGTCACTCAGCAACGCAAGAATTTTATATGAATAGATAGATTAAATTGAAAAAAAACTCTTTTCCAGGTTGCAATATTACTGAGGCCAACTAAAGTATTATTTTCACACAAAAAAGAAGGAACTACTAATGAGCAATTAAGGTAAAATAATATCTTAAGGTAAAAATTTTAACGTCACAGCACTCGAATCTATGCTTTCAGAAAACGTCTAAGTCCGAGCGCTTTACAAGCTATACGTTTTGATACCATTTCTAAAAATGTTTTTTCACGCAGAGTACATAGTGTTAAATATTAAATAATTAACGTTCTCTATTTCTAAACCATGGTGGAAAAAATCTTTGGTTAACAAAAATTTGTAAAGATCATTTGCAAACAACTTATTCTGAGATTATTTCAGAAATCTTTTTGCAACTATTAGTTCCGATGTAGCCCTATGTAGGACGTATGGCTTAACATTCAGAGCTCTTGGATGACAAACAAGAAGGGGTCCAAATAACGATACGCTTAAAATATCGGTTTTCCAAAAATAATTATATATTTTTTTTCTTAAAAAACGTTTTTATAAATTCCTATTTTTACAGAACAGTAGTCGCCTACCAAAACCCCTTCACGGGCGATTACTGCATCCACAAGAGCAGAGTGCCCAAAGGCTACATGAACTCCATGTCGCCGGACTCCCCCGACAGCGGCGTGTCCGACGCCTATGAGCCTCTCAACCTGGTCCCTCGACCGGAACACGCGGCTGAGGAACTGGGGCATAGTAGTCAAGTAAATTATATGTTTTTTCGCACGTTTCACGCTATTTCCCGCATAATTGGAAAGTCAGAGAGGAACTATGTGTCGTGATACTCCGTTCTTGACATACTTTCCGATATTACGATATCGAACGTGTTGAGTGGAGGATTTATTTAATTTCTTAAGTACCAGATGGGAGGAAGTAAAATAATTTAAATATAAACATTAACCTAAGTGAGAATCAAATCCACAACCTGTACATACGTACCTGTATACGCTATGGTCGTAGGTTCGATTCTCAGACCTAACTACACTTATTAATACCGGTGTGACCTGTATGTAATATATCAATAAGACGAATTAATAATGGACGAATAAAATTCATCAAATTTGAGATATTTAAAAAAATCTACAATAAAAGTAAAAGTAGTATTTTACCTCACAGTGAGCGGAATTAGTCGTCATTATGCTTTAATACAATAGAGAACTGAGTAGACTTTATTTTTCTAATGGTTTTGGATTATAGTTACTTAGTAAACTAATTAGTAAAGTTAGTAAACTAATTAGTAAAGTAAGTTACTTAGATAGTCACTAATATAGTCATTTTTTTAAATGACTATTTAATATTTTCAGGTACCAGATCCAGTCAAAACGCCGATCTCCCCAATCTACGACAACAGCGTGAGTAAGACGTGGAAGTGGGAATACACTGAGTATCAAATATAAATTAATTACGTAAATTAATAATTAAATATGATTATTTAATTAAGAATATAAACAAAATGTTTTGCGTTTATAAAATAATGTTAAGTGAAAATTGCTTGAAAAGTATAATTTGTTACATTTATTTATACAAATTACATTTATAGTCTGAGTGAAGTAGCTTCAAGTTATTTTCTGTATAGCAGGGTAGTTAGAGATTCCATTGTGTTAAAAGTAAGCAGCATCTGACTGTAAAAAATAGGGTACAATCTCAAGGAAATTATTATATAGTATTTTTTTAGGTAATACAAAGCACGGTGTTGAGTTTCGCTTCTCTTCTCGCAATGTCTGGAATATATGTGAATTTCGACAAAATTTCATTTTCTTTGCCTTGAAGGCAAGCGAAGCACGGCGTTGGGTTCCGCCATTAAATAGAAATGGCGGAACCCAACGCCGTGAGCGGGAAATGGCGTAAAAGTGTAAATGTAAGTTGCCTGAATACATACTTGGACCGGACGACGACTAACAATATTGCCTTTTATTTACTTCAGGCTCTGCATTCTTTTCTCACTAAAAAGCAATGATTATAATTAAATTATTTAAATTTTCTTGCTCTGAGCCCCACCATCTAAGAGGTAATGTCTGGATTACGGTACAGTGCGTGGAACGGAGTGTCTTTACACTAGGTTTTCTCTGCCTATTCTGCTATGTATAAAAAAGCGTGAAGTTTCTAATTTATAACGTAAATAATTTCAAAATCTATAATTATCTTTTTTATTTTATTCAATATTTTTATTTATTTTATGTTTTTTTATTTTATATAATTAATATTTTTCATATTAATCAATTATTTGATTTTAATTATTTTATTAAATTATCAATAATAATATATTTTTTTTCATTAAGTGGACTTCCCTCATTTTTAAGGGTTTTCCATAAATGATTAATTATTAATTTTCTTATTTTTAAATATTTTTCTATAATTTTTTTTTTATTTATTATAAGATTAGTTATATTATATATCTACATTCGAATTATTTATTCAATATTTATATTTTTTTCATTAAAATTAAAATGATAAATTGGAAACTATAATATATTGGAATTTTGAAATGCCAATAAACATTATGACGTATACATATATTTTTTAAGAAAATTCTTTCAATTTAACACCTAAGGTGGGGAAACGGATAGTCAAAGTTTGTATGAAAAATATTACTTCGTGTATCAATTCTGTCGAAACTTGGCTTACTTTAAAATATTATACCCGAGAGGATGCAAATAAAATCTGTGTGGGAAATCGAGAGTGCAGAGTGGCGCAGTAGAACAGCGTATAACGTGGTCGTTATGGGTTTGATACCTATTCGCCTATAGTTAGTAGACGCCGGTCAAAAGGGAATTTTGCCACAGGGCTAGATATAAATTATTTTAGTATTTCATAATTTTATAATTCACATCTAATTTATAATCTATTTACATATATATATAACATAAATGTAACTAATCAATATCTGTACATGGAAGATATATGGGTATATTACGGGGGCATTTTTCAATTTAATAAAGGAAAAATTATGATTTTTAAACTTTAACACAGCAACAGTGAAATGGATTAAGGATATCTAAGGGCTCTCATAAAGTAATATGAAAGTCCTTGTAATTTTATAGAGAATGGTGAGTTTGTTAGTATAAGAACCAAATCTCGCTACAATTAGTAGTTTTATATTAATAATCTTATAAGGTATATGAATACACACTTTAAAATACTATATACATTCTTATATACTTTGTTAATTAAATAAAATAAAATATATGAGAGTAGAATATAAATAAAAATACAATTGAACTATTTACAAATGTTGTTGTTACTAAATTACACTACTGTTTTAACCGACAAGTTAAAATTACAATATTAAAATAAATATATTGTGGAAATAATTTAGTTTTTCGTTATTTTACCCCTCATAAAATAGCGTGGAATATATGTATGTATATCATAGCGCAATGGTACATCTGACTGTACGCGTGGGTATACGTGGGTATCGGGTACAATTCCCACTCGAGGAAATGATTATATTATCTTCGTGTAGGGTCCAGTCGTAGGGCAGTGGCACATACGTGTAACTATAAAAGACTGGTAGTGGGTTCGAATACCACTCGAGGAGTGGATATTTAATATTTCTATTTCCTTCGCTCTGGTATCAGAGGCAAAGCGCGGCGTTAAGTTCCGCCACTTAACACGCAATGGCGGGAAGTGGGGAGCGGAGTGTCTTAATTCCCTCTGCCTACCCAGCTGTGTGCGGGATACAGCGTGAAGCTAAAAAAAAGAAAAACAAATCAAGGCGTTGAGTTCATCTTAACATGTTTCGAATTTATGCAAATTGATAAAAGCGAAGTTTCTCTCTAAGTAACATGCTAAGCGAGAAATTGTTAAAAAAATAAACATTTTTTATTGCGTAAAGGAGGCAAACGAGTAGAAGGATCACCTGATGGTAAGTGGTTACCTTCGCCCATGGACATCCCCAACATTAGAGGAGTTGTGGATAAGTTGCCAGAGCTAGGGGTGAAGGAGGATAGTAGGGAGGAAGGATAGGGATGGTGGAAACAGGGAGAGCTGGCTTATATGCCATCAAATCCAGACACATCATCAGATGTTTGATGGTGCATTCTGGACATGATGATGGACGCGAGCCAGTCTACAACTACCCCGCTACGCGGAAAATAGCGCGAGTCTGTTAATAAAAGATTCCTGAATATATATTGAGATCAAACGAATACTAACAATATTGCCTTATTTTTATTTCAGGCGCTTAATTTGAAAGCGTATAAAGCTACATACGAAGTTTTTAACTTATAGTGTTAGGTATCGGGAAAACGTTTTCTTTTTTAGCTTCACACTGTATCCCACACACAGCAGGGTAGGCAGAGGGAGTGCTAAGACACTCCGTTCCCCACTAAACGTATATATTATTAAATATTTATGTTTTTTCTTTCTATTTACAGTATAAACTTGGCAACTTAACTTCATAACAGGAGTAATTGTTGTCGTTAGGCATCCGGATAATCGAATGTATAAAGAAAAGCGGATTTGTGCATATATATTATGTAGATACAAAATGTTATACGTTTCTTAGAAGCAACAAATATACCTAAATTAACCATATATTATTCTTAGTTTGGTTCCGAAATTTTAAGTTAGAACGCGCATACTTTAACGCCAGTTTTATCGCGTTGTACTTAATAATTAATGTAACTGGTAACTAGTCCGGATAATCGCGAATCTGTATAACGGAGGGCCGAATAATTAACTTTCTACTGTATGGAAAAAATGTTAATTCTTGTGTTTTAACTAATTATAAGACCATTTCACTTTTAACTTCTCTCATAGAGCTTTCAACCAGTATTTAGTACCCGCACACAGCAGGATAGGCAGAGGAACCTAATGTTATGACATTCCGTTCTTCATTTTCTGCCGGATTCTGGAGGCATTACTTGTTGAAAGCGAAACTTAACGCCGTGCTTTTCAACAACACCAGAGCCGAGATAATGAAATATTATATACATATTTCAATTGCTAGAATCGGAGTAAAAGCCACAACCAGTAAGTACTTAAGTTAAAAAAAACTGTAGAATAAAATTGAAAAGGCAATACTATCAAACTCTACTCGTTTTACAACGAAATATATGGCAATGTGTTTTTGCGCAGAGCTCTTGACTCTTGAACTAGTGTTATATCGGAAGTAATGAAAATCGGCTTCACTATTGAAATAGATATAAAATTCTTCTATCAATTTTATGTTTACTTGTTTTTACTACTACTTTTTGTAGATACATGTGGATACAAGTAACTAACATAAAATTAAAAGTTTTAAAAAACCCTCTACTTGAAAATACCTATTAATATATTAAAAATAACTCTTAAATATTTAGTAAATTTTGTACCAAAAATCCTTATATTCGAAAACAACAAATATAATTCAAACTGCTAGGCAGATTTTAACCAAACATAGGTAAGATTTATCACACTATAAATGGATATCGAACGAAAAAAAATGAGTCGAAATTAGTTCATCCTTTTGATAGCCACGATGCCACAGGCAGACACACACACACACACACAAAGGCTACAACTGCCAACATATAACGCCTCTCTATTTAGATTTTGATTTAAAAAAAATAAAATCATTTATCACTAATATAAGAAAATTGTAGTAGAATAATTTAAATATCATGTTATTGTTATCGATTGCTACTCTAAAATAACATATGCAGTCGAGTCGTTAGTAGTTATCTTTCAAATTTCAGCCGTAGGAGCCAAATAATGCTAAAACCATTAACAAATCCAATATAATTCTTAAAGTATCGAGTCCGGAGTTTCCGGCGTATTAGAGTCTGGCTGGGAGTCAAATCCGTAAAGAATTCAGAAAATCGCATTCCTTTCAAATGTTGAGGAAGCGGTCGCTGGATTACGTATTCTGCATATTTTGATATCGAACAAGCTGGAAATTGAGTATAGGGATTGGTTCCGTAAAAATATATATGGGATATATATATTATTTTTTGGTAGAGACTATCGTTGCACAGTGATAACTTGTTGTACGAAATCGATATATGTATATTGTATATCGATATTTAGATTTTTCATATAAACTTTCATCCCACTTTACCACTTTAGAGGTTGATTTTTGAAAAAATAAGAAGCCTATGTTTGACCCTGTATGTTTTAGTACTTTCATTCTAAATTTCATCAAAATTAGTCGGTAGATTAGTTGTGAAAGCGTGACAGACAAACAGACAGACTTTCGCATTTATAATATAAGTATGGGTGCCAACGAAGTGAAGAAATTAAAGTAATTTAAATACATACAATCATTTCTCCTGGTGGGAATTAAACCTACAAGCAATCGAGTTTACAGTCAGCCATTACGTTGAACTATCAATACAACATATAATAGAATTATGTTGCTTTATTTTATTCAGTTTAAGTAAAAATAAGTTATTCATGGCGTGGAGGCACATAGATGTGACAGTAAAGCGACTGGTTGTGGATTCGATTCCCACTCGAGGAGTGGAAATATTTAATATTTCCATTTTCTTCGCTCTGGTATCAAGGCAAAGCGCGGCGTTAAGTTCCGCAATGCCTCCGAATTCGGCGGAAAGTGAGGAGTGAAATGGAGTGTCTTAACAGTAGGTTCCCTCTGCCTACCCGAATGTGTGCGGAATACAGCGTGAAGCTAAAAAAAAGTTATTATTTGATCTGTATATAATAAAGTGTTGACTGCAAAAAGAAACTATACTTCTTTCTGTATAGAGAAAAACGTCAAGAGAATCTCTAGTCAAGACATTCCATTCTCCATTTCCATACTAACAAAATATTTTCCTTTCACACTGCACTCTATAGACTTATATACAAACATAAAGTCTGACTGTATTCGATGATGCAAGTAAACTGCACAAGGAGCCGTGAAATCGGTATAAAACTGCCATTTTTCCACTATTGGTTGCCGAATCTAGTTCAAATGCTTGTTCTAGGAAAACCATTAGTTATAAGAAATAGAGATTTTTCTTTTCATTTTATTTTACTTAGTGTTTCGTTTTATGCTTGTTAAAATTACTTGCTGAGTGCAAAAACTTATATAATAATACTAGCGGCCCGTTCGCGGCTTCGCCGCGTGGACTGCCTCTTTGTTTTGTTATGTTGCAACCCTCGGGGGTGGATTTTTAAAAAATAAAGTAGTCTATCTTTGACCTTCGATTATCAACTATATTTATTCCAAAATTCATTACAATCGATCAAGCGGTTTAGTTTTTTCATGTAAACTTTCATCCCCCACTTCAACCCTTTAGCGGCTAATTTTTAAAAAAAATAAGTAACCTATGTTAGATCTATAGCTATTTACTACTTTCATTCTAAATTTCATCCAAATCGGAAAGCGTGGCAAACAAACACACAGACTTTCGCATTTATAATATAAGTATGGATTTTATGAAAACGTATAAATTTGTTTATTTTTTTGGACGTGACGGGATTCGAACCCAAGCGTCTTGGAAGCAATCCAATCACTCTGACCGCTCCGACAGCCATATGTTTTACATCGTGTTATAAGGAGATTTCAATGTAACTTATTATTTGGTGTTAGCTATTTATAGAGATTTTTTACAAAGTTCTCTCTAGCTGGGTCGAAATTCTTATATGCTTATTACATTTTTTACGTAACTTGAGTTAGTGATTCAAATCCTGTGTTGAATTTTTATACGTTTTCTAAAAATGTATTTAATGTCCTAATTATGTAATTAACACTTCAAAATTTTTAAAGTACATATTTAGGATATTAATAATGGAATTTGAACCTACAGACATTACATTCCGTAAAACATAAGAACTGCGCCATAATAGTTATTCCAGAGTTGTGTACTTAAAATCTTGTTATTACTAAATTTCTACGAAAATTATCATAATATTTAAAGCTTTGCTCTAGTTTAATATGATTCTAGTTAAAATTAATTTAACTTTACCCTTTAATAAAGTAAATATTACTAACTTATTAGTTTCTAACATCGATTTTTAAGGCGGTCGTGGCCCAGTGGCACAAGCGTGTGACTGTAAACGACTGGTTGTGGGTTCGATTCCCACTCGAATATTGGAAATATTTAATATTTCCATTTTCTTCGCTCTGGTGTCGAGGTCAAGTTCCGCCACTTAACACGCAATGCCTACGAATTCGGCGGAAAGTGGGGAACGGAGTGTCTTAACACTAGGTTCCCTCTGCCTACCCTGCTGTGTGAGGGATATAGCGTGAAGCTATTTAATTTAATTTAATTTTTAATTTTTAATGTGGCGTTAATTTTAATTTTAAATTTAACTATTTTTAATGTTAACTAGAAAGTAGCGAGAGAGAGAGACAGAGAGAGAGAGCCTACCCTTGGTCGCTAGTACCAGGCATTGCTCCAACGTTCTCTCTCTTCAACGTGGTGGGCTCGGTGAATCCATAGAATGCTAAGTTTATTCTCCAACTCATGTTTTAATGTAAAATTTATATATAGCATATTTTTCAATAATTAAAACTGACTATATAATTTCTTTTTGCAAATATATTCATTATGAATTTAGGCTCATCTACGATATGGAGCTAACTATTCAGTAAATTTCTTATTATTACTTTACGTGCGTACGTAAGTAGAAAATGATTTATTAAAATGCATATGTATTTTAATAAAATAACTGTATTGTCACTTGGCAAATTTGTATTTATTAATATTTTAGAGCAATTTTGAAAACATTGCATTGCATTATGATTCTCTTGAGTCCTTGGGTCGTGTTTTTTTTATGAAAATTAACATTGCTCTCGTGCCTTACTAAATAAAAAGGATAAAGCATTTAAGTAAGTTGTTGCTATAATAATGGTAATGTAGTACCTAAAGCTTTTATTCCCTGAATAGTGGCCCGCTTCATCGCATGGACACAACAATAGGTGTTTCCTTATGTTGCATCCCTTGGCGGTAGATTTTTGATAAATAAAATAGGCCATGTAAACCTTGGATTATGAACAATATTCATACTTAAATTCGTTACAATCGGTCAACCGGTTTAGATTTTTCATATAAACTTTCATCTCCTATTTTAATCCTTTAGGGGTTGATTTTTGAAAATATAATTAGTCTATGTTTGACTCTGGTTTTTTAAGCACTTTCATTCTGAATTTCATCTAAATTGGACCAGTAGATTAGCCATGAAAGTGTGACAGACAAACAAATAGACTTTCGCATTTATAATATATAATTATTAATATGGATAAACTTTAAAAGTTGTTTGTCATATATAAGCTTCTTCTTCGTGATTACAGAAGGCATAGTGACATATAGAAACCCATTGTTTTCACCAAATTTAATACCAGCAAATATTATGTTGTTTTAGTATACAGCATAAATTTGACTCAATAATTAATACATACTCGTATATGAATTTGTTATACTGAGCTCAGTTCCGTCATTCAACACAAAATGTCGCGAAATTAGACTGTGCCTTAACACGACACTGGTGTTCTCTCTGCCCACACTAAGCTGAAAAAAGCAATTAAGTTTTTTTTTTTTTAGCTTCACGCTATATCCCGCACACAGCAGGGTAGGCAGAGGGAACCTAGTGGCCAGTCGTGGCCCAGTGGCACAAGCGTATCACTGTAAACGACTGGTTGTGGGTTCGATTCCCACTCGAGGAGTGGAAATATTTAATATTTCCATTTTCTTCGCTCTGGTGTCGAGGTAAAGCGCGGCGTTAAGTTCCGCCACTTAACACGCAATGCCTCCGAATTCGGCGGAAAGTGGGGAACGGAGTGTCTTAACACTAGCAATTAAGTAAAAAAAATATTTTATATATATTGAAAAAACATTTCACAGTTCAAAGAAAAATTTACAAATATATTATGGCAGTAAAATTCGTATAGGAGCTATGTAACACCGCTGCGAGTTTAAAGCTTTGGGCTGAATTTGGTTTAGCGATTTCTTTAAATTTCACATTTTCTTTACATATTTTTGTAAATATGAATAAAATATTACCCTTATATTTTTTATCTCAATAATAAAAGTATAAACGGCCATTGTGATGCAGTGGAACAGCGTCTGACTAAAAACGTGATTAGTTATAGATGTGATTTCCACTCGAAGGAATGACTATTTAAACATTTTTTATTGTTTATTTCATATTTTATTCTATTTCGCCAATCAGTACGTAATATATCAAATTAAGAATTTAATTTTAAGTATTTTCTTCTCTTCGTTCTGGTACCTAAGATTTTTTTTTATTTTTTGTTTTTTTTTTAGCTTCACGCTGTATCCCGCACACAGCAGGGTAGGCAGAGGGAACCTAGTGTTAAGACACTCCGTTCCCCACTTTCCGCCGAATTCGGAGGCATTGCGTGTTAAGTGGCGGAACTTAACGTCGCGCTTTATCTCGACACCAGAGCGAAGAAAATGGAATTATTAAATATTTCCACTCCTCAAGTGGGAATCGAACCCACAACCAGTCGTTTACAGTCCCACGCTTGTGCCACTGGGCCACGACTGGCCAACTAAGATAAAGCGCACTATTCACCACACGCTCAAATTCAGGCGGAAAGTAAAAAACGAAGTGTCTTAACACTACCTCCTCTACACCTACTCTACTATGCGTAAAAATGCGTGCAAAAAAATACACATATATATCCATTTACACATAAATATTTCAATATGTACAACAGATTTCGCTCGCATCACAATTTCCATACCGGATACGCTTATTAGGTCGTAACGAAATCCGCCGTCGAAAATTGCTCCTGACAAACGTTAACGTCACTCACTCGACGAGAATCGATGCATAATGTATAATATCTGTTGTAAAACGTTATATTGGAAATTATTTGATAATTTTATGATTTGGTTAGCTAAATATCTATTTAGGTCATATTTTATAAGGTTAATATGTTTTTTTTAGTATTGCAGGGTAGACAGAGAGAATCTAGTGTTAAGACATTCCGTTTTCGACTTTCGCCGTTCAGCACCCAATCAGTTGTAATTATAGTCAGACGCTGTCCCACTAAGCTCATGCGATGGCCTCATAAACAGTTAATATGCTGTTATTAATAGGTTTTATTTATTACCCGACAGGGCAAATTATGTGCACTTTGACTTACTTACTACTTAGAGCACTCTTTGGGGCGACAAGAAGAGGATTTATTAAGCGGTATCTTAAATAAATTTGGAAAAATTCAAATCACCGTCGTTGTACTCATGACACATTTAATTATTGCCTGACAGAAAATAATGGCAATATTTTAATTGTACACTTTTGCATAAAAAACTTAAATGTACAAAGACATATAGAAAACGTATACAAATTTGAACGCGTCTCCTAAATACCATCCAGGCGCTCTCACCGCTGAGCCTGCCTGCCACCGCCTGGACGGTATTCAGGAGGCGCGGGTTCGAATCCTGCTGCTTTCAATTTTTTATACGCTATCTAAATGTCTTTTTCAATTTTCCTTAAGTGTGGAATAACACTTTAAAAATGTTTAAAAGAACTTAAATGTAAATAAAATTCAAATGTGTTAAAACAAACGGTAGTACTTTTTTAATGCTCCTAATTAATAAGGTTATTGAGGCCATCGTGCCAGGCCGTTATTGGGGCAATGTCTGACTGTAAGCGGTGAATGGTTGTGTGGTGCATTCCCATTTGGAGAAACGCTTATAATATATTTAAAGTGGTTACATTTCTCCCATAAAATGTGTATTTGAGTCTTAGCACTGATTAAGTGTTTGATTTTAGGCGGAAAATCGAGAATATTGTGTTTTAGAAAAAGTGTAAGTGTTCTCTGACGATCCTAATATGCTGAAAAAACATTAAACTAAAAAGAAAGTATTAGGAAAGGCTTAGAGAAGTAAAAACAAGTGACAGAAAACAGAATGCCCTTACGTTATCCCTTTCCTTCTCTCACCTTCTCTTTCTTTCTCTCTCTACCTTTCCCACACAACAAAGAAAATCTACCACTACAATAAACAATTTAAGTAACCCTAAGTTTACAATTCAGTACAAACATCCCTCACATACATATTTACATAACATTCGATTCCCAACCCCCAAACGCATACGACTACACTCGCTAATAATCGCTAAAGTGGTGTGCATCAGTGATCTGTTACAAACAAACGCACCGACAGAGCATCCCCCGACGCGACGTGACTGCGTACAATTACTGTATGGAAGCCGTGGAGACATGTTTTGCACTCATGCGTGATAAGCCTATGATTTGCATTGATTTTGTTTAGTAGTGTCCAGGCACTCCTTTTTTGCATGTTACTTAGTTATAGATTAGACGAGAGAAAAGTAGTTAAAAAAGCAAGATTTAAATTGTTTTTACCTATTTCAATAATAGTTTTTAATTCTTTTTTGAATTTCACGCACTCGCATGTCTTATGTCATATCTATACCCTTTAGCTATTAACTGTGCTAAGTAGAATACAAATATACATATATATATGTAAACCAAATATACATAATATAGCCCGAAAATCATTTGAAACTTCCTAATAAACCAATAAGTCAGTATAATCTTGGCAAAATGAAATCTGAATTGAAATACAGATCGTAAACAAGCTGAGCCGAACCAATATAACTGTCAGCGTTTAAGCCGACCTCCTTTTACTAGATTTAGTATGAATATAAATTTGATATTTTTAACTTTATTCCCATTACCCTAAAGTTTAAATTCCTTCAAAGAAATAACACAGTTGAGATGATTTAAGATAAAGGTACAACATATTGACGGTATTAAGTGAAAATTGAAATATAATACGAATATGTTATAGTGTAATACATTTTGATATTCGATTTAGCGGTTCAAGTAACCATTTTTTGTTCACGCGTAATATGCAAGCAGACGAGAGTTTTATCCGATTTCAATAACAAAAAAGATTTTTTTTTGTGGGAATATTATTTTTATATGTAAATTTTAGTTACTTAGTTTGTCTTGAGTAGCAAGTCAAAGAGAACCTAATGTCAAGACACTCCGTTCTCCACATTTCTTTAAAAATGTAGACAGTATGTTTTAAGTAACGGAGCTCAACGTAGAACTTTATCTTGCTGGAATGGGTAAATTAGAATAATTAACATATAATCATTTTACCAGGTCAAATTCGACAAAAGGTTTTCACTGTATAGACAGTAAGCAGGATAATATTTAATTAAAAAAAAAAACAACTTGCGGAGGGTTCATTGAACATTCTCTCTGCCAGATAGAAGACATTCTCTCTGCCTGATAGAAACAAAATCATTTACTTATTACGTAAGTCATTAGTTAAGACATTGTTTCTATTTTAATTTTTTCATTTTTAAAGCTATATTGTGTAAAACAGAGTGAGACATTAGATCTTCTTTGCCTGTACCAAGCGGGATAATGCGTGAAGTTTAAGAATAAATAATTTATTAAAATAAATAAATTAAATTAAATTAAATTAAATTAAATTAAATTAAATTAAATTAAATTAAATTAAATTAAATTAAATTAAATTAAATTAAATTAAATTAAATTAAATTAAATTAAATTAAATTAAATAGCTTCACGCTATATCCCGCACACAGCAGGGTAGGCAGAGGGAACCTAGTGTTAAGACACTCCGTTCCCCACTTTCCGCCGAATTCGGAGGCTTGCGTGTTAAGTGGCGGAACTTAACGCCGCGCTTTACCTCGACACCAGAGCGAAGAAAATGGAAATATAATTTCCACTCCTCGAGTGGGAATCGAACCCACAACCAGTCGTTTACAGTCACACTCTTGTGCCACTGGGCCACGACTGGCCACCACAATAAATAAAAATATTCCATATTTCAAAGATATTACGCTTTTGTCTAACTAATTTATAAAATATATTATTGTGGCCAGTCGTGGCCCAGTGGCACAAGCGTGTGACTGTAAACGACTGGTTGTGGGTTCGATTCCCACTCGAGGAGTGGAAAGTATATTTCTATTTTCTTCGCTCTGGTGTCGAGGTAAAGAAAAAAAAAAAAAAAAAAAAGTAAAAATTATAAAAAAAACGGAGTGTTCAGTCACTAGGTTTTTTCATAGGTCACTTATCCTACACGTGATAGTGCGTGAAATTCAAAAAAAGGGTAAAAACTACTAACAAAGTAAACAAAATGCAAATCATAGGCTTATCACGCATGACTGCAAAACATGGCTCCACGGCTTCCATACAGTAATTGTACGCAGTCACGTCGCGTCGGGGGATGCTCTGTCGGTGCGTTTGTTTGTAACAGATCACTGATGCACAACACTTTAGCGATTATTAGCGAGTGTAGTCGTATGCGTTTGGGAGTTGGGAATCAAATGTTACGTAAATATGTATGTGGGGGATGTTTGTACTGAATTGTATTTTTTTTTGTTTTTTATAGGTTCACGCTGTATCCCGCATACAACAGGGTAGGTAGAGGGAAGCTAGTGTTAAGACCGTTCCCGACGTACCGCCGCATACTGGAGGCGTTGCATGTTAAGTGGCGGAACTTAACGCTGCGCTTTACCATGAAACTAGAGCGAAGAAAATGGAAATATTAAATATTCTGATTCCTCGAGTGAAAATTGAACCCACAACCGGTGGCTTTAAAGTTACACTTTGTGCCACTGCGCCACGACTGACCCAAAGCGAATTGATCTCCAACTACCCTGCTGTGAAACAAAGCACGGCATTGAGTTTACTCGACCACATCTTGATTTTTAGCGAAGAATAAAGAAGTGTCTTGAAATTAAGGTCTCTTGAAATTAAGGTCTCTCTAAGTACACTGCTATATATAGAAAAATATGTCAATAATCTTTTTTTATATACAATATATAAAGGTAATTAATGTAAAAAAATTTTATAATTATATAGCAAGTATGTACTAGATTAAATAGAGCACATAAAATTTTCCGTTTTTACCTCAAATTGAAAGTTTGATAAGCTTCGTGTTGAATATTTTATATTCTGTTATAATTACTTTGTAAGTGCTTAATTAGTTATTTAAATTATTTTCACGTTGTGCCATAATAGGAAAATTGACTATAAAAGTAATATATTCATATAATAATAACATTATCAGTGTACTGGGACAGTATTTACGTGGGGGTTCTAGGTTCGACTCCATATAAGGACCCCATGAATATTACATGAGAAATATTTTCAGTTTAATCAAAATTTGAACTGGTGTCAAGGCAAAACGCGACGTTAAGTTCCGCCCCTGCAATGCTTCTGAATTCGGCGGAAAGTGGGAAACGGAGTGTTTTAACACTAGGTTCCCTCTGCCTACCCTGCTGTGTGCGGGATACAGCGTGAAGCTATATTACATTACATTACATTGAACACAGTGGGATTCGAACCCGTGCGTTTTGTAAATTTGCTCTTCAATTATCCATCGTTATGACATTTTCGACGTAACCAGATGTAGAACGCATGACTTAGACGAATGATCAGATCACTAGAAAGGTTTTTAAAGGACCCACGCCGGTCGTCGTCTCTTGCCGTCTTCAAACTTTTGTTTACTTAATTTTTTTTAAAGCATTTAAAATGTATGAATAAGCATTATAAAATGTTTTTTAACATTTTAAAATAAATAAATATTCATTTTCCCAGGCCAATTAAATCGAGTGCGGCGTTAGATTCCGCCACCCAACATGCCATGTCACTCAAATACACATATGACAAGCGGACGGATCTGTAAACTTAGCCATCTGTAACGACGGACTACTGTAATGCACTGTACAACACAATTAATCCGATTAAAAAAATAATTAAAATATGTAAAATCTCGAAAGCCAAAGATTTTCTTTTAACCAAAAATGTAATTTTGAGAATAACTTTTTAAAAATAATGCATTTTTATAATTTATTTCTTTAAAATCTTTTTTACGTTTTAATATTAAGTAATATGTTTTAAAATATACCTAGATTTATATTTATAAATATTTGCTCTATTATGTCAGCATCACCGTGGGTTAGATTCCCACTCGGGGAATATATTTTTTTTAATATTTTCATATCTCCCCTTTGAAACAATAAATATTATAATTGGGGCCAGTCGTGGCGCAGTGGCACTAACGTGTGAATATAAATGACTGGTTGTGGGTTCAATTCCCACTGGAGGAGTGGAAATATTTAATATTTCCATTTCATTCGCTATGGTATCACTTAACACGCAATGTCTCCGAATTCGGCTGAAAGTGAGGAACGGAGTGTCTTAACAGTAGGTTCCCTCTGCCTACTCTGCTGAGTGCGGGATACGGCGTATTGAGAAAAAGTAAAAAAAAAAACAATAAACTTTAAGATTTCCGCCATTCAACACGATATATTCACTATTTTCTGCCTTATGAATAGTACGTCATTCTAATCCCCACAAATAAGCTGAATTTGAAGAGAAAATAGTCTTAACTCTATTTTTTCTCTGCCTACCTCCACCCATCATATCCCATATACATACATCCCATACAATGAACAGACAACAGAATCAATTTAAAACTATATACAAAATTAAATCAATACACACAATCGAGTGGACAGTGGTCTCTCACTAGATTACCTCCGCAGTATCTATACAACGATTCAATCTCGCAACCGCAAAAATAAAAGCTCAGTTATTGACTATGCAAATATTAAATGAAATCGTATCGCTTTTGTTCTAAATAAAAATTTATTTTATATTGTTATTCAGGTCCATTTCACTTTTAGTGCACTTCTAGTGGTATGTGTATAATTGGATTGGATTTTATGCTTATTTCATCATAGCAAAGTAGTTGGAGAGAGAGTAGTGTAAAAACACTTCGTTTTTCATGTTTGGAACGAAGTTGAGACATTACGTGTTAAGTGGTGGAACTTAACGCCGCGCATTGTCTCGTTCTTTGGAAATAATTTATTTATGATCATTTCATCGAGTGGGAATCAAATCCACATATCGCACTTGCAGTTAGCTTCTGTTTCACTGAGCCAAAATGATGTCGATAACCGTTCTATAATATTATTATTATATTAGAAAAATCCTTTATTTTCTTATTACAATTTATTTGTTTGATTTAGTAGTTGTACAGGGCCTGACTGATGTTTAAATTACTTTTATTTCTCCGCTTTGGTACCAAAGACAAAGCGCAGCGTTAAGTTCCGCCACTTAACACGCAATATCTCAATATTAGGCGGAAAACGGAGAATTAATTGTCCCGACATCCCCCTAACTACCCTACTATGGGAGATAAAGCTTGACATTGCTTTTTTAAAATTTTATACAATATTATAATTTATTTAAAAACCGTACTCTATTTTATGGTTTGACAGTTTTTAAAGTGATTTTTGTTGTTCATTCATCCATTATTAAATGTAATTATCAATGTTGAAAACACTGGCAGTGTTCCAACTCCACTCATCTCTATAATAAATATCTTGTTTGTATTTCAGACATTACACAGTTACTTTTTAAACATTTTTAAAGTGTTATTCCACACTTAGGAAAAAAATTAAAAATTGGAATGCAGCGGGATTCGAACCCGCGCCTCCTGAATACCGTTCAGGCGCTCTCACCACTGAGCCATGCGTTCTACTACACGCTGCGTCGAAATTCTTATACGCTATATTACAACTTATTTTTGTTGTTAGCATCTCTGTAGAGAGATCTTTAAATTGCACAGTTATTTTGCAATGTAAAGTAGTTATTTTTATGTACCATTTAATAGTTTAGTGTGAATGGAAAAATGCTATTACTTAATCAACGTTATCATAACGCAGTGGAATACCTAATAGTAACCGATGGTTATGGGTTCGAAACTCGCTCAGATTATATTTATTTTTTTATCATTTCTTTTACCCTTTGGTAAATAAAAGCAGCGTTAGGTTCGGACAGTAAATGAAATATTAATAGTGTTTTTTTTGCCATTCTAAACTTGTTCCCGTATAACAAAGTATGCAGAAATCTAGTGTCTAAACACTCCGTTTTCCACTTTGCATCTGAAATAAAAACAATGCATGTTACGTGGCGTAACTAAATGCTGCTCTCTAAAAGTCAAATTCAAGTAATTTTATTCTAAATAAGAAGAAGTTAGAAGCTTCATTTTTTGAACATCAAATAGTTTACCACCGGTTCACTAAATTTAATGCCTCAGACCTGAGAAGAACCGGCGCAAGAAACTCAGCGGGACTTTTTTTTAAAGTAATTGTTATATACAGATTTATCGCTGAAGAGACACAATATATCACAGATAAATATTAAAAAAAAAAAATAGCTTCACGCTATATCCCGCACACAGCAGGGTAGGCAGAGGGAACCTAGTGTTAAGACACTCCGTTTCCCACTTTCCGCCGAATTCGGAGGCTTACGTGTTAAGTGGCGGAACTTAACGCCGCGCTTTACCTCGACACCAGAGCGAAGAAAATGGAAATATAATTTCCACTCTTCGAGTGGGAATCGAACCCACAACCAGTCGTTTACAGTCACACTCTTGTGCCACTGGGCCACGACTGGCCACATAAATATTAAAAACATATAAATTCCCAATAAATTTTGAACCCTTAACCATCGTCCTCATTCCCAATTCCATACTTAATATTTCACAAGCATATAGCAAATATTACCTCATACAAAGTCTCTGGCACGGCGCCAACCACTTTTAACAATATTAATACTCACTTACGCTGTATGCATAATGATTTTGTAGAATTATTCAGTTCATTTTTCATATTAAAATTATTATATATATGTTTTTACTAAATAACTTGGTATAATTAATGGATTTTGAGGTTTTATAGGAATTTCCTTCTATCAAATATGAAATGACCTACTAGAAGCGTTTCCAGTCAATTCTAAGTTAAAGTCAAATAATTTTATTAAAAATAAGAAGTTACATGCTTAACTTTATTAACGTCAAACAATTTACCACCGGACACAGATACACTAAAGCTAATGCCTCAGACCTAAGAGATACGACATGGGTACCTTTTAAATAAAAAAAGTTGCATCATGCTGAATGGGGCCAGTCGTAACGCAGAGGCACAAAGTGTGACTGTAAAGCGACTGATTCTCACCCGAGAATTAGAAACATATAATATTTTCATATTCTTTGTTCTGGTATCGAGGCAAAGCGCGTCGTTAAGTTCCGCCACTTAACACGCAATACCTCCGAATTCGGCGGACAGAGTGTCTTAACACTAGGTTTCCTCTGCCTACCCTGCTGTGTGCGGGATACAGCGTGAATCCAAAAAAAACTACCCTGCTATAATTTAAAAAAGTATAATAAAACAATACAAAAATACTATTACATCCTGGTTCCCATCTTCCGCAGATATTCCAATTATAACTGACAAATTAAATGTTTGCTTTCAGTTAACTTGCGCCTAGAGCTGCAGGGGGTCTCTCTGCCAGTTATCCTCCTTACGTATCATTTTTATTTTTAATTTATTATCTCTGTTATTGTAATTTCTTTTGCTTTACTTATTTCTAATTTTTTGTTGTAATAATTCAATTAATTACAAAAATGTACGATAATATGAACAGATTTTGATAGAGTTTTTAGTAGATCTGAGAGCTAGAGCAAAGTTAATCGATTCATATATAACGATAACGTTATATTTGTCAAAAATATATGTTGAAGCTATCGTGTCGTGTCGCGGTAATTTTGATCTATGAATACGATGCTTGTGGTTCGATGCCCATTCGGAAAAATGATAATTTTCATTTTCTTGTTCTGGTAGAACAACACGCTATGTCTCGAAATTATTCGGAAAGTTGGCATCAGCTAGTACCACTAGCTTTTTTCTACAGTGTACAAAACGTGAAGCTTAAAAACTGTATATTTTTTTCATCTAAAACTTCACATATATCAGGTGCAGTTCTCAGATGGAGGGTTCAGTACCCTTCCCGACGACAGATAAAAAATGAATTGAGAGATTCAAATTAATAAAAGAATACTATATTTTCATTATTAAAGTATCGTGCTATCACAAGAATAGCAATTCTTTCCCATTTTTTTTCAAGAATGTTACATATATAAGACAGACGCATCTTGCCATTAATTCCTCGCTAATTTTAATACAAGGTATATATATTTTTTTTTAGCTTTACGCTATATCCCGCACACAGCAGGGTAGGCAGAGGGAACCTAGTGTTAAGACACTCCGTTCCCCACTTTCCGCCGAATTCGGAGGCTTGCGTGTTAAGTGGCGGAACTTAACGCCGCGCTTTACCTCGACACCAGAGCGAAGAAAATGGAAATATAATTTCCACTCCTCGAGTGGGAATCGAACCCACAACCAGTCGTTTACAGTCACACACTTGTGCCACTGGGCCACGACTGGCCACAAGAGGCATATCTATCACGTCAAATCCAACATGTCATGGCTAAATATCCTTAGAAGCATCATAATACAGTATCAAAGCGTCACGTATGGCGTACAATTGGTAGCGCGTGACACCAATGTACAAACGCTGTCACGTCTGTTACGATATCTGTTGTTTGTACTAAACACTATTGTATAGGTTTACTAACGTTATTATTTCATATTTTTACTGTGAATATAAATATAAATAAATGTTATTGTAAACCAATAGAGATAAAGAGGCCAGTCGTGGCGAATAAGTGTGACTGTAAATGCGACTGGTTCTAGATTCGATTCCCACTTGAGTGGTGGAAATATTTAATATTTCCATTTTCTTTGTTCCGGTGTCGAGGCTAAGCGCAGCGCGAATTTCCGCCACTGCAATGCCTCCAGAATTCGGTGGTAAGTAGGAAACGGAGTGTCTTAACACTACGTTCCCACTGCCTTCCTTTCCGTATTCAGGATAAAAACGTTTTATTAGCAAAACGTTTAACTTACACTTTCAAAACACTAATAATTTAATTAAGGAACTGAACTGAACTGAACAAGTCGTCGTTTTTGTAAGAAAGAAGTTAAAACTAATTTTCAACGAGTAACATAAATTGCTTAACAAATCGCATTACATATTGGAAACCCGCCAACCTGATGAAGCTTCATTTAATTATCTGAAGAAACTATTGTCTTTGATATTTCTATTCAATATAAAAGTTTAAATTTGAAACGGATTTACTCGTAAGATAGAGTTAGAAAATGTTAGTTCAATTTATTGTTATACTTACTTCAATAATATTGTAAAGTGGAAATGTTTATTTCTTCGGTTGTTTCTTTAAGCGTGGTTCTTTGAAATGGTTGGTTGTATATGAGAAATCTTTTTTTATAATGATAGGTATGTCATGATATATATACATTGTCTAATACTATACAAACGTGAAAGTTTGTTTTGATGTTTGTTACTCTTTCACCTAAAATGAATGAATTTTAACAAAACTTTACAATAATATAATTACCTTAGACATTCGAATAACACATGAACAATTCACACAATTTATAAAGGTATTGTGTGAATTGTCCAAAATATTAACTAAGAAGGAAAAAAATCTACCACCTGTGAGCTATTCTGGCGTGCGCTGCCAATACCGCTAGAGTTACACATATGTAATGTATGATAGCAATGTTTATCTTAAATAGTGCAACAAAAAAGCCCGGCACAGTATATATATCTATATTTTATGTGAAAGCCATTACAGCCAAAATAGTGGACCATAACTACAGTTTTCATTGGCTAATGTAACTTAGGCCCCTTTGATTTTACAGTTGTATAACTACTTTCTCAAATTCTTCGCAGAGGAAGTTGTGGGCGCAGCTACTTTACTTTAAGAAGAACCCATTAAATGTATTTTAAAAAGTGATACTTACTTTTTGCCTAACCTAGTGTCTAGTCACCCTGTCTTCGTCTTTAAGCCTTTATTCGATAAATTATTTCGAAAAATTGAATGTGGGAAATCAACAAAACATTTACGTTACTCTGGTAGATAACCAGAATAAATAAAAAAAATAATAACTTAAATAAACAACCGGAGTAGGAATCGAAGCCAAAACCACGTTTACAGTCAAACGCAAACATTTCGGCGAGTGTGCCTTGGAATTGCATAACCTAATTCCTCCTGCCCCATTTCACTATCGGACTTCATGGAAAACCGCTTCACGCCATCCGCACATCGTGGAAATTTCTACTATACGGACAAAGGGCTTTGAATGTACGTTCTTTATTCGTACGGCGAGAGAACAGAACTTATTGCCAGCGTCGATAAATCGAGAGTCAATAAGTAACATTTAGGCAAGCGTGTGGTATTGTAGACCACTCTTTCTTTTTTTTTCTTTAGCTTCACGCTGTATCCCGCACACAGCAGGGTAGGCAGAGGGAACCTAGCGTTAAGACACTCCGTTCCCCACTTTCCACCGAATTCGGAGGCTTGCGTGTTAAGTGGCGGAACTTAACGCCGCGCTTTACCTCGACACCAGAGCGAAGAAAATAGAAATATAATTTCCAGTCCTTGAGTGGGAATCGAACCCACAACCAGTCGTTTACAGTCACACACTTGTGCCACTGGGCCACGACTGGCCACAATTTCTTTCTTTTCTTATTTTTCTTGGCAATAATCTGCCTTTCGACTAGTCTATTTCAAAAATTTTGGAGTTAGCTGTGCCTGCTACTTCAAACGCGTGGAATATAAGAAAAAAATATATAATTCTAAAATAAAAGTAGCCTAAGTTACTCCTTGTTACATCAGCCAGTAAAACTTGTCAAAATTGATCCAGTTGTTCCATAGATTAGAAGGAACAAACAGAAAGACACAGACAGACAGACGACACAGAAATACCGATATTTTGGTATTTGTGTCGTGTATACATATGTATTTAGTAAAAAAAACTGTTATTTAACAAATAAACACTTGAATATTATTTATTTTTATAGATCAAATTAATTCACTTTGACTTAATCTCCTCCACTTTGCAAGATCTGTAACGTTGCAAACCACGTCAACACCTTTTACTCGGAATAATAACAATATATTATTTTTATTTGTCCGCTCTAGTATCTGGACAAAGTATCGCATTAATTTCCGCCATTTAACATACGATCTCCCAATTACGTGCGGGAAGCGGAAAACGAAGTGTTAGTCTTAAAGGGTCAAGACACTATTAAGGTTCTCTATAACTACACTGCAATGCTGATAAAAGTGTAAAGCTTTAAAAAAACTGTCCCACTCCGCCACAATAGTCTAAATAATTGATCAATCAAACAATTTATGTTCATAGTTACATATATATTTACTCCTACATACATACATCGAGCTAACCAATGTGGTTAATTCACTAAAGCAATACTCGCTACACAATAGCTATGGCAACCGCAATACATGTTTAATACAATTATATACATTATATTGTGGCATAGTATAGTTGGAAGATTGATTGTACAAGCTTTTTCTAGCAGGACTGTCTGAGATAATCAAGTGTTGAAACACTCCGTTCTCCACTTTCCTTACCACTTAGTGTGTGTTGTGTATTCAAATTCAAAAGCAAAATATATTTATTCAAATAGACTTTTGCAAGCACTTTTGAATCGTCGAATGCATGCAAAGACTTGGAAGGCAGTTCTGTTGAGAAGAGCCTGCAACAAGATCAACAGTTGCTCTTTTTAAATATAAAAATTACAATTTAATTATTTGATACAATGGTAGCTAACCTGCATTGGCCTCAAATCAGATTAATTCCACACATTTTTATCGTTTAAATATTCTTCTACAGAATAAAAAGCCTTTTTTATTAATATGTTTTTTACAATGATTTTAAATTTTTCCAATGGTAAACTTAAACAAGCTGTGGAATTTTATTATAAGCGCGTATACTCAGACCCATAAAAGATTTATTTACTTTTTGGAGGCGATAGCATAGT
Organism: Dryas iulia moderata; assembly: GCA_019049465.1. Lineage (NCBI taxonomy): Eukaryota > Metazoa > Arthropoda > Insecta > Lepidoptera > Nymphalidae > Dryas > Dryas iulia. The sequence goes on from CM032435.1 coordinate 419,984, forward strand.
GTTGGGACTAAATACCTCCTTTGTATTATTCACCATAGCGGAGAAATGAAAATAGTTAAATTATAACCATTCTAAGCAGTGAGAATCTAACCCGAAGCCTATCGTGATTACAGTCAGATATTGTCACATTGCGTCATGATGCTTATTAGTTCAATTTTTAATAAGTTGTTTTAGCTTTTATTAGTTCCATTTTTAATAAGTTGTTTTTCTCTCTACTACTCGTGGGAGACAAAGCGATTGTCTCCCACGAGTAGGAGAGAGAAAATTATTAGGACACTCCTTTCTTCAATTTCTATATAGCCATAAACTAGTAATTATTACTAGTTAATAAAATAGACTGTAGTATGGGGCAGCGACTGACTCTGAATGCGGTGGTTTTGGGTTCGACTTCCACTCGAAGAAATTATTACATATAAATTATCTTCATTTGGACACTAACACTCCGTTCTTCACATCACGCAATTTCAAGACATTGCGTGTTTCATGACGAAAACTAATGCTGTCCTTAAAAAAATATATACAACAGGAAATAAGTAAAACAGAGAAATATATCATTAGTTTAGTTATAGCAACTCTTATTATTATTTAAGCTACTCGTAATGGCTTATCTATCTCTATTTAAACTACTAACAGAGATTGCAATACGATCAAAGCGGCGAGCGATGTAGGCCACCTGCAATGCCGTAGGCATAACTATATTAAATATTAATACATTTTTCTATTAAACTAGAACGTAATACTTGAAAATACTGTAAATAATTTAGAATTAAATATTTGTTAATTAGTTGTATAGTGTTGAAGGCAACGTGGTCGCCCTAAGCTTACTTGGAGATGTTCAGTGGTTGGGGAACTGAAGGCAATTGGGTTGACGTGGTCCGAGGCGAAACACATTGCCCAAAACAGATCGCGATGGCGGAGTACTATGGAAGCCCTCTGCCCCATCTAGGGGACATAGGACGATAAGTTAAGTAAGTCACGTGTATAGTATAACATTAAGTAAATTAAGAAGAAGACAAAGCCGCTAGTGGAGCGTTGTTAGAAACAAAAAGTTTTAATTTAAGCTTTACTAAGTTACTAAGTTAGAGCGTTAAGAAAAAAAAGTGTAAATAAAGCTTTTGTAGCGATGGTAGTGAGTTCGAATTCCACTTGAAGGAATAATTGATTGATATTTAAAATATTATATATAGATGTATAAGTATGTATAAAAATACAGTAGGTACTTTTGAATTACGCACTTGATTATCAGTTCTATGATGTCATACGTAAGAAGAAGAGGAAACGAAATGTTTTCAGGAAATTTAAGGAATTAATATAATTCGTTTCAGAAGGTTAAACCTATATAGACTTTGGGTTCGATTTACGGATGATTTTGGACGGAATAATTATATTTAAACATTTTAATCATTTAATATCATTTGAAATATAAAAAGAGCTTAAGCTATTCTGTTCCATAATTATATAAGTGGGAATCGAACACATAGACATCGGCTATAGTTAGAGGCTATCACACTGCACCACGACGGACTCTAGGATTAATATCATATTACTTTATTTTCAAAGTACACAGTTTGCCTAACAATATTTATGTGATTTTTTTCAAAAAGAAGACTTTCCCACAAGTAGTATATGAAATCACTATCCCAGCAAGCAACTCTTATCTTATCACAATAGGACACATTAAATAAAGAAGCAATATTTTAATAACATTATGCCAACAATGCCTTACATCATTTTGAAAACGAGCCTATACTCTTCAAACTGCTCACTCAATTTATCAAATATAGTTAAGAACAAGGTAAATAAGGCTTGCAAAACAAAAAAATCTCATCGAAATCTATCCATCCGTTTATCCGTTTGAGAGCTACGATACCACAGACATATATGCATACACGCACGCAAACAAGCAAACAAGCACACAAGCAAGCACACACGCAAGCATGCTCTCATCTCCCTTCTTTTTGCATCTTTCTATAAAAAACTACAATATAATAAATACTTTTACAACACTTTTACAACTTAAAAAGAATAAAACCTTTAAAACTCAGTGTTAATTTATAAGAAAAAGATAAAAAAACTAAAAACAGAGTAGAAACCAATATATCTTCCGGACAGAAATTCCGACGGCGACGTTAACTGACTCCGTGCAGTTAGAGGAATTTAAAAAGAAAAAGAAAAATAAAAAAAAATAAATAAATAGCAAAGTATCTTAAGATACTTTAGAACACTGAGCTGTATCGCGTTAAAGTTTGCGTTAGTTTCATCCGCTATTCTTGACAACGCTCTTGTATCCTGTATAGAAGTACTTTATACTACTACTTACATAGTATAGAATATCGTGGCATAGTGGGACAATGTCTAGCTTTAAGCACAATGGTTGTGGGTTCGATTCTCGCTTGGGGGTATGAATATGATTTTACTTAACATTTTTAAAGTGTCATTCACACACTTAGGAAATTGAAAAAGACATTTAGAAAGTGTGATCTTTAGCCAGTTGTGGTGCAGAGGCACAAAGTGTGACTGTAAAGCGACTGGTTGTAGGTTCGATTCCCACTCGAGTGGTGGAAATGTTTCCTTAATATTTCCTTTTTCTTTGCTTTGGTGTCGAGGTAACGCGCGGCGTTAAGCTCCGTCACTTAACATGCAATGCCTTCGAATTGGACGGAGTGTCTTAACACTAGGTTCTATGTGGGAAAGGTGCTATGTGGGAAAAATATGTAAAATAATAAAATAAATGATATATTGATAACTTTATTTGTTAACGGATTCAATTACATATGTATAAATACTATATTTTGACTTAGTTTGCGAATATCTGATGGTACACGCAGTGGTAATAGATTCGATTTCCATTTTGAGAATGAAATATTTTTTGAAGCATAAACTACTTTAAATTATTTTAGAATGTAAAAGCTTAGCATTGGGTTTCTTACAATACCGAGAATCGTAGATTTTATCAACCCAGCACGCTACATCTCGCTTTTGGTTGGAAAGTAGAGGGGCTAGGCGTGGAGCAGTGGCACAAACGAGCACTGTAAACGACCTCTCCCTCTGCATAACCTGCTGTGTGCGGGATACAGCGTGCAGCTAACAAAAAAAAGTAGAGAGCGGAGTGTCCTGACACTAGATTCTTTTCGACTAATACTATGCGGGAAAAGCGTCAAACTGAATTCCTGACCGCTTTAACACTATTTTAACGGGCTATAAAAATATTTTAACAAATCACAAAATCCATTCCACATGTTACATATAAAATCGTTAAATAACAATTTTCTTACCTTTAACAGAACTGAAAAATCCATTTTTCTTTTAGAATTAATACATTTATCGCTGAGCGGAAAAACGGGGTTTCGACTGAAAAGATTGATACCGCGGTGTGTTGGCTCCACCCACGTTCATTACATCGCTTCAAGTAAACCTTGTGGGATGTACGAATCAAATATAATATTAAACTATCAATTATTCATTTAATTTAAAAGAGTCAAAGTTATTAAATTTTATTCAAAATATGAGGGTAGCTAAGCGCACTTTAGTGCGGCGTTGAGCTCCGTCATTCAATACGCAATGTTTCGAATTTTTCTTTGCTCTTATTTGATCGAGTTTTTTTTGTTCAAATTCCTGTCTAATGTGGAAAACGGAGGATTCGGACACTCTAAATACTCGATACGATGAAAAATGCGTGAAGAAGTACCATTGCTTTATTTTTGACACAGATTCATTAAAATGTATGTCTCAACCCTCAGAAGAACCGACGCAACTTAACTCTGTGGGCTTTTTTTCATATAACAAAAAAAAAACAAAGGAAACTAAATTGATATATAATACTTAATTTTTTGTTACTTTACGGGCCTATAATTCCATTGAAAATCAAAATATATTTGGAATTTACAGAGAGCATAGTGTTGACTTCCATCTCTCAACAGGCAATATCTCGAATTGAAATGGAAACATATTTGTAGTATCAAAATGGCCATTTTTAAATTAGGACTAATAGAATGAATTTATATTCAAGTCACAAAAAAAAAATAAGTTGTAATAAAGCGTATAAGAATTTCGACGCAGCGGCTAGTAGAACGCATGGCTCAGTGGTGAGAGCGCCTGAACGGTATTCAGGAGGCGCAGGTTCGAATCCTGCTGCGTTCAAACTTTTATACGTTTTCTAAATGCCTTTTTCATAAAATAAGGTTAACATGTTTTTAATCAATCAAAAGATAGAAATAGGGAATGTTAGAATGGAGCTGTAGGAAGAGGCCTCATAAGAATTGAAGAGTTTAGTCATAAAGAAAGATAATAAATTACTTTAAGTTTAATCCTCTGTCAATCAGCTTCTTCGTACTATTTACAGGAGGCTCCGCGTTCTAGCATTACTGTATACTATTGATAATCCATTCAAATACTCGTATGTATGTAAAATTACCTTAACATTTATATGTGTTGTCCAAAATGTTTTTCAATTTTCTAAATATATGAATTTCACTTTTAAATGTTAAAATATAACGAACCCTAGTTCATCCCCCTTCTCTCTCTCTCTCTCTCTCTTTACTAACTAAAAAAATAAAATTAAACAAAACTTACATATTTAAGCCTCCTCCATATTTCGTAGCTCGCATATTTGTAGTGTCGCAGGTCTGGACACTGATCGATGCGGTCTGCAATCTCCAGCTGAGTATGACTGATAAAGGCGTATCTGGACCGAGCGTGTACACTATTGTTTATTTCACTATTATAATGATTTATATGAAATATTCTTGGTTCACTTTGATTTATTTCTATTCTATAACATTGTAGATTATTTGTTTTTAATTTTCTTAATGAAGTGATATGTTAAATAATGCCACGTTTACTTAATTTAAGCAAATGAAGAGAAAATGCTGTTTTATAAATATATCACTCAGCGTTTCGCTGTAGCATCACACTGTATCTCGCCGCACACAGCAGGGTCGGCAGGATTAAGTGTTAAGACACTCCGTTCCCCATTTTGCCTCGACACCAGAGCGAAGAAAATGTAAAGATTCAATATTTCAATTTCTCGTGTGGAAATCGAACCTGTCACGCGTACAGGCACACTTTTTGCTCCTATTGCACTACTGGCCTTTTATTTTGTCTTACTTAACTTGAGAATTGAACCAGTAACCATCTTTAACCTCCATTACAACTACGCCATAACGCCATCAACATTATAACACAATATACATATTTTAATGAAACTTTAAAATTTTAAGCGGTCCAAAACTTAGACAGGGCAAGATTAATGGCCAAGTTCTCGTATTTCTTGCGAAAACAAGACAATGCATAGTTTTAAAACAACTTCCAGCTAGCGGTACATAGAGAAGACTTTGATAGTACTGGGCCAAAGTTTGTGATAACGAGATAGATATCTATGTTAATAGAATCAAATCAGAAAAAAATAAAGCCACTCGTGGCCTGTAGGCAGATTATATGACTGTAAACGCGACTGCTTGTGGGTTCGATTCCCACTGGAGGAATTGAAATATTTATTAATTCATTTTCCTCGCTCTGGTGGCAGAGCAAAGTGTGGCGTTATGTTCCACCATTTAACTCGTAATGTATTACTTTACTAAAACTATTTTTTAATGAAAAACACCTTTACATTTCAGACATCTCAAGTGCGTTTGAATTCACATAAATTTTAAATTGAGTAATGATTGAAGTTTCTAGAAAAACTTATTATTATAGTACAAATATATTTCTTATTATATTTCTTATTTTCATACATTTTAGATGTTACAGGGGAAGCAAAACGGCTAAAGATACATACTGGTATATTACTCTGTCCAACATTTTTACCCGCGACGGAACGGCGACTGTATATGTGTTTGGGGTGAGAGGTTGTTTGTTTGTTTGTTTGTTTGTTTGTTTGTGTGTTTGTGCAAATTACTATGTCAATTATTTCCAAAACTATAAGTCCGATTTTGATACGGTTTTCTATGATAGGTTAAGGTTCAATTGGCGTATGTTCTTAGATATGTCTTATTGCCTTAACTCACCAGGGGGCGCTGCAGTAAGCATTTTACGTGAAAACGAATGTTTTCAATTATCTCAAAAAAAAATAGTCTGATTTCAATAGATTTTCAGTGGTAGATTCAGGTTTAATTGGTGGATGTTCTTAGATATGTTTTATCGTGTCAAGCCACCAGGGGGCGCTGCAGTAAGCATTTGTTTGTACTTTTTTTGTATTTATTTGTCTAAAACCGAAACTACTTCTCCGATTAAAAAGAGTTTTCATAAAAAGATTTATCTTTGCTTGGTGCATATTTTAAGATTTTTCTTTTTTTGTTACGGGGAAAACTCACCAGGGGGCGCTGCACTAAACATTTGTTTATGCAGAGCAAAAACTACTAGTCCAATTTAGATGAAACTTTCAAGGATGGGTTCAGGCTTAATTGGTGCGTCTTTCCATATATGTGTTATGGTGACCACTCATCAGGGGGCGCTGTAATAAGCATTTGTTTGAGTTTTTTAGTGTAAAACCAAAATTTTTCTTATATTTATTTGTCTATAAAAAGCAAAATTAAAAATTTTGAAAAAAACCCACGACGGTTTAATTGTAATTGAAAAAGGATAAAATAACTGTAAATCCCCCGCCTAAAAGAATATATGTAACGAGATGATGGGGACGACTCCGTCGGGGGCTGTCATTACTTTAAGTTTGCACAAACCTTCTCATAGGTTTTCTTGCTGTTAAAACAGGTTCCCAAAAAATTAAAATATTAATATGAATTTACAGTTTCGATAACTGGTAATTTAAAAACTTTAAAACGAAATCTATACTGTTAGCTACTATATTTAAAATAGGGATTGCAACTGGCAGCCCCCGACGAAGTCGTCCCCATCATCTCGTTACATATATTTTTTTAGGCGGGGGATTTACAGTTATTTTATCCTTTTTCAATTACAATGAAACCGTCGTGGGTTTTTTCAAAATTTTTAATTTTGCTTTTTATTTTAAACTTTTTAAAGTGAATAGATACACATTATATATTATTACATAATATCGAAATACTTTATATTAACTTCATGCAAATCCAAAAGAAATTATAAACCCAATGCTTTCTGGTTATCAAATGCTTATTGCAGCGCCTGGCAGATTGTCACCGTAACATTTCCACGAAACTTAAGTCTAACCAAATCAGTGAAAATCACAAAACCCACTAGTAGTTTTGATTTTGAACAAACTAATTTATACTGGAGCGCCCCGTGATATATAGGAGATATGGGCATATAAAAACACGCAACAATTAAACCAGAACCTATCACAGAAAACTGCGTCTAAATAGGTTTCACACAAAAAATAAAAGCAAATGCTTACTGCAGCGCCCCCTGGTGAGGTGTCACCATGATACATATACGAGAACACGCACTAATTAAGCCTGATCCTATCTTTGATAACTGCATCCAAATTTGACTTGTAGTTTTAGCTTTGCATAATTAAATGTTTAATGCAGCACCCCCTGGCGTGTTCATTACGTAAAAAAAAACCTAAAAACTTACACCAAGTAAAGGTAATTCTAATACTAAAAACTCTGCGCAATCGGACTAGTAGTTTTAGCTTTGCATTAAATATTACCAACAAATGTTTACTGCAGCGCCCCCTGGTGAGTTAACACGATAAAACATATCCAAGAACATGCACTAATTAAACTTGAACTTATCATTGACACTGCATCCAAATCAAATTCGTAATTTTATCTTTGCATAAACAATATTTTACTGCAGCGCCCTCTGGTGACTTGTCACTGTAATATAAATTAAAAAACATGCTATAAGCAAAGCGGAATCTAATACTGAAAACTCTTTCCAATCGTACTAGTCGTTTTGGTTTTACACAAAAAAATAGAAGCAGCTACTTACTGCAGCGCCACCTAGAGAGTTGATACATACATGAAAATATGCACTAAGTAAACATACATGACACATATATGAAAATATGCACTAAGTAAACTTGAATCTATAATTGAAAACTACATTCAAATCGGACTCGTAGTTTTAGTTTCGCACAAACAAGTGTACTTACTGCAGCGCCCCCTGGTGAGTGGTCACCGTAACGCATATATGAAAAGAAACACCAATTAAACCTGAACCTATCGTTGGAAGTTTCATCTAAATCGGACTAGTAGTTTTTGCTCTGCATAAACAAATGTTTACTGCAGCGCCCCCTGGTGAATTTTCGCCGTAACCAAAAAACAAAAATCTTTAAATATGCACAAAGCAAAGCTGAATCTAGTTCTGAAAACTCTAGCCAATCGGATAAGTAATTTCGGTTTTAGACAAATAAATACAAGAAAATTTTTGGTTTTACACAAAAAAATAAAAACAAATGCTTACTACAGCGCTCCCTGATGAGTGGTCACTATAACATGTATACGAAAAGACGCACCAATTAAGCCTGAACCTACCCTTAAAAGCTACATCGAAATTAGACTAGTAGTTTTTGATTTACATAAACAAATGTTTACTGCTGCGCCCCCTGGTGAGTTCTCCCCGTAACAAAAAAAGAAAAATCTTAAAATATGCATCAAGCAAAGATGAATCTTTTTATGAAAACTCTTTTCAATCGGAGCAGTAGTTTCGGTTTTAGACAAATAAATCCAAAAAAAGTACAAACAAATGCTTACTGCAGCGCCCCCTGGTGGTTTGACACGATAAAACATATCCAAGAACATCCACCAATTAAACCTGAATCTACCACTGAAAATCTATTGAAATCAGACAATTATTTTTTGAGATAATTGAAAACATTCGTTTTCACGTAAAATGCTTACTGCAGCGCCCCCTGGTGAGTTAAGGCAATAAGACATATCTAAGAACATACGCCAATTGAACCTTAACCTATCATAGAAAACCGTATCAAAATCGGACTTATAGTTTTGGAAATAATTGACATAGTAATTTGCACAAACACACAAACAAACAAACAAACAAACAAACAAACAAACAACCTCTCACCCCAAACACATATACAGTCGCCGTTCCGTCGCGGGTAAAAACCGAAATTACTTATCCGATTGGCTAGAGTTTTCAGAACTAGATTAAGCTTTACTTCGTACATATTTTAAAATTTTTGTTTTTACGTTACGGTGAAAATTCACCAGGGGGCGCTGCAGTAAACATTTGTTTATGTAGAGTAAAAACTACTAGTCCGATTTAGATGAAACTTTCAACGATAGGTTCAGGTTTAATTGGTGCATTTTTTCATATATGTGTTACGGTGATGACTCACCAGGGGGCGCTGCAGTAAGTACATTTGTTTGTGCAAAACTAAAACTACGAGTCCGATTTGAATGCAGTTTTCAATGATAGATTCAAGTTTACTTAGTGCATATTTTCATATATGTGTCATGTATGTTTACTTAGTGCATATTTTCATGTATGTGTCAACTCTCTAGGGGGCGCTGCAGTAAGTAGCTGCTTCCATTTTTTGTGAATAACAAAAACGACTAGTACAATTGGAAAGAGTTTTCAGTATTAGATTCCGCTTTGTTTAGTACATGTTTTTAAATTTATATTACGGTGACAAGTCACCAGGGGGCGCTGCAGTAAAATATTGTTTGTGCAAAGCTAAAATGACGAATTCGATTTGGATGCAGTTTCAGTGATAAGCTCAAGTTTAATTAGTGCATGTTCTTGGATATGCTTTATCGTGTTAACTCACCAGGGGGCGCTGCAGTAAACATTTGTTTGTAATATTTAATGTAAAACCACAACTACTAGTCCGATTGGACAGAGTTTTCAGTATTAGATTTACCTTTACTTGGTGTATGTTTTTAGTTTTTTTTTACGTTAAGAACTCACCAGGGGGCGCTTCATTAAACATTTGATGGTGCAAAGTTAAAACTACGAGTCTGAATTTGATGCAGTTTTCAACGATAGGATCAGGCTCAATTAGTGCGTGTTCTCGTATATGTGTCGTGGTGACACCTCACCAGGGGGCGCTGTAGTAAGCATTTGCTTGTATTTTTGTGTGAAACCTATTTAGATGCGGTTTTCTGTGATAGGTTCAGGTTTAATTGTTGCGTGTTTTTATATGCCATATCACAAACTACCACGGGGCGCTCCAGTATAAATTAATTTGTTCCAAATCAAAACTACTAGTGGGTTTTGTGATTTTCACTGATTTGGTTAAACTTAAGTTTCCTAAAAATGTTGCGGTGACAATCTGCCAGGCGCTGCAATAGGCATTTGATAACCAGAAAGCATTGGGCTTATAATTTTTTTTGGATTTGCATGAAGATTAATATAAAGTATTTCGAAATTATGTAATAATATATAATGTATATCTATTCACTTTAAAAAGTTTAAAATAAAAAACAAAATTAAAAATTTTGAAAATACCCACGACGGTTTAATCGTAATTGAAAAAGGATAAAATAACTAGAAATCCCCCGCCTAAAAGAATATATGTAACGAGATGATGGGGACAACTTCGTCGGGGGCTGCCAGTTGCAACCTCTATTTTAAATATAGTAGCTAACAGTATAGATTTCGTTCTTAAAGTTTTTAAAAGGAATACCAGTTATCAAAACTGTAAATTCATATTAACCTGTTTTAACAGCATGAAAACCTAGGAGAAGTTAGCAAACTTAAAGTAATGGCAGCTCCGACGAAGTCGTCCCCATCATCTCGTTACATATATTCTTTTAGGCGGGGGATTTCTAGTTATTTTATCCTTTTTCAATTACAATTAAACCGTCGTGGGTTTTTTCAAAATTTTTAATTTTGTTTTTTTTCTAATTATATTGGTATTATTAATTAAAGACAAAAAAATCAGAAAAGAGAAATTTGAAGGAGGTAGTTAATAGCTAGTTTTACGACAGGGCCGAATTAAGTAGATCTGATGACTCTCACAAGTTTATATACCTACTTAAGTTGAACACTCGGCAGAAAGGTCTCTGTTACTGATGTTAACATCATTACTTTAATGTATAAAGACGATTGTGACCAGTCGTGGCCCAAACGTAAAGGCTCAAACAGTCGTAAACGACTGGTTGTGTGCTCGATTTCCACTCGAGGACATTTTCTTTGCTCTGGTGTCGAGGTAAATCGCGGCGTTAAGTTCCGCCACTTAACACGCAAGCCTCCGAATTCAGCGGAAAGTGGGGAACGGAGTGTCTTAACACTAGGTTCCCTCTACCTACCCTGCTGTGTGCGTGTTACAGCGTGAAGCTTTAAGACTGAACCCACAACCATCACATTTACGATCAGATACTCTCCCACTGCACTACAATAGCCTCAATAATTAAATAGCAATATATATGTTTTCATTTAGTATTAAAATGATTATTTGAATAACAAAACGAATGATTTAATTCCGCTACAATTATTCATGAGTTTTGTTTTAATAATGCAAATTTGTAATACAATTATGCCTAATTTGAGCAATTGATTAAAAACAAATTAAAATGATACGCGTATTATGCGTTGAAAATAATACTTACAATAATTAGTAATGAATTTTCCACTGAATAATTGGGCAAGTTTTGTTTTTTCTATGGTTTTTGTATTACGTACATATTTTCCTGTACGGCTTTTTTATTTGTTTGTGTGTTAAGGGTCATTACCTAATTAATGAATTTTTGAACGATAACAGGCCTTGGGAATGAAATGCTCGCTCCAGGCTATTCCAATGGTATCATTGTCAATATATAATTACATAATATCTGTAAATGCTTGACTTAAAAAAAATAAAAAATCGTCCTGGGGGTCCATGATGGAATGCTTGCCCGTAGCGATCCCCGCCAGCCCTACTTGTTAGGGCTGCAGAGTTCCATCCGCCACGTACACCAGGGCACTGTATGATAGGGCGTCCCCCCGAGGCGACGCGCACCAGCGCGTCCCCGTTGGTGTGAGAAGTGGGGAGGGGGGAGTAGACAAGTGCGGCGTTGGGGACCGCCACCCGACACGCCATGTCCGAGACGGCGGGAAGTGGAGGACGGAGCTACAAATAGCTACGTGGAATGTAAGAGGAGGGATGGAACAGAAGATGAATGAATTACTAGATGTGATGGATGATAGAGATCTGGATGTGATCTGTGTGACTGAGACCAAGAGGAAGGACAGTAACACTACCGATCTGCCGGGCAGTCGCGTAGCTCTCTGGGCCGGCGTACCAGAGAGTGATCGCGGGTGTCAGGGGGTAGGTGTGTTGTTGTCCTCTCGATTGGTGTGTGCAATGGTGGAATATAAGGCGATCAACCCGAGGCTCCTTTGGGTTCGCTTTAAGCTGGGGATAACAAGATTATTCTTGTTAGCGGCCTACGCGCCAGTATCCTCAGCTCTATCAGGCGAGCTAGAGGAGTTCTGGGAGAGTGTCAGGGAAGTTCTAGGTAGCGTAAGAGCGAATGAAAAGTTAATAGTGTGCGGTGACTTGAATGGATGGGTCGGAACCGAGCGGATCGGTTACGAGCTTATATTAGGGAAGTACGGTGATAGGAGAGTGAATGAGGCTGGTAAGCTTATTTTGGAACTTTGTAAGGAGAAGAATTTGTTTGTGGCAAACACGATGTTTGACCACAAACAAATTCATCAGTACACATGGGAGCGAATGGAAGAGAAAAGTATGATTGACTTATTCCTGGTGGATCAGCGTATTCGGAACCAAGTTATGGACACACGTGTGTTTAGGGGTGCCGACTTGGGAACGGACCATTATCTAGTTGTTACTAGAATAAGGGGTCTGTTCACAGGCTGGCGCGCCCGCACGAGGTGTCCAAACTTGGAGGCGAATAACCGCATAAGAAGCTGGAAGCTTCAAGATCCTCCTATTAAAGAGGAATATAAAGAAAGGGTTTCCAAGAAGCTAGACAGTTGCGAAATAGGAAATGAGAGTGTAGAAGTATGCTGGCAGAATCTTAGGAATAGTATGACTGAAGCAGCAATAGAGGTGTGTGGTACTGTGAAAAGAGGCTTTAGTAAAAAGCGCGATGAATGGTGGGATGACGAAGTGAAAGATGCCGTAGAAAGAAAGAAGAAAGCATGGCAGGATTATAAAGCCTCTGGTAAGAATAAAAGTATGAGGGAGATCAAGAAGAAAGAGTACAAGTTGCAAAAGCACCAAACGAAAGCACTGATTAAGGCGAAGCGTGAAAAGTCGGAGAATGAAAGAGATGAAAGGTTGACGAACAACTTCCGAGAAAACACGAAGCTTTTCTGGAGAGAAGTTAGTGATTTTCGGGGTTCTTCGTCAACCTGCAGAATGAAAGGGGTGCTTTCGAAGGACGGTGAAATTTTAACAGAACCAACACCCGTTTTGCAACGATGGGCGGAATTCTATAAGGAGATGTATGAATGTGATGACGCCTCTGTCTCAAGTAACAGCGATATGCTGAATCTTGATGTAGCAGACGGCGAAATCAGTATAAAAGAAGTAGAGAGTGCCATAAGAAGTCTGAAATGTGGTAAGGCAGCGGGAGCAGATGGAGTTACTACTGAGATGATCAAACATGGTGGGCCGCGCATCTTGGACCTGTTCTTTCATCTGTGCAATTTATGCTGGAAGAAAGGGGAGGTCCCAGATGATTGGCGAGGCGCAGTCATCGTGCCTTTGTATAAAGGCAAAGGTTCACAGATAGACTGTGCAAGCTATAGGGCTATCAGTTTGATTAGCTTAGGTAGTAAAATTTATGCTAAAATTTTAGCGAGAAAAATGCAAGAGAGATCTGAGAGGCTGTTGTGGGAGGCCCAAGGAGGCTTTAGACCTGGAAGAGGGTGTATGGACCAGATCTTCTCCCTCCGCATGATCACAGAGAAATTTTTGGCTGTAAACCAAAAAGTTTTCTGTGCTTTTGTGGATTTGGAGAAGGCATTTGACAGAGTTGTGCGAAAGAAATTATGGGAGATACTGCCTCGGTACAATGTGAACGGACCCTTGTTGCAGGCTGTAAAGTCTCTTTACCGAGATCACTCAGCCTGTGTACGAGTAGGAGCTGGCATGTCGCCTCGGTTTGATATCCAATCGGGTGTCAAACAGGGTTGTGCCATGTCAGCTTGGCTGTTCAATTTGTACTTGGATAGTTGTCTCCAAGGAGTGAAACAAAGTGATATGGGAGTGAAAGTGGGTGACTTGAAGGTAAACTGCCTGTTGTACGCAGATGATGCAGTGCTTATTGCATCATCAGAATGCGAGTTGCAGGCATTGGTCACCATCTTGAAAGATGGGTGTGAAAATAATGGTCTAAGCCTGAATGCGAGTAAAACTAAGATTCTGGTGTTTGAAAGAGACGAAGAAAGAACGGAATGTAAGATCATGGTTAACAGAAAGAAATTAGAACAAGTGAATGAGGTGGTGTATTTGGGAAGTATGTTTAGCAGAGATGGAAGGTATGATATGGATGTTGAAAGGCGTATTGCTGCCGGTAACAGGGTTAACGGTGCCCTCGCTGCGTTGATGCGACGGCGGAACGTGAGCATAGCCGCACGTTTAGCTGTGCACAATGCAGTGCTGGTACCGACGCTGCTATACGGCAGCGAAACGTGGGTATTGCAGAAGAAGAATGAAAGAAAGATGAATGCTGTGGAGATGAGATCTCTTCGAAAGAGATGTGCGGAGTCAGCTTAGCTGACCGAATCCGCAATGAAGAGATACACAGAATGGCAGGTATTAGCGAGAACGTCATAGTAAGAATGAAGAAGGGCGTGCTCAGGTGGTTTGGGCACGTCGAGAGGATGAGTGATGGAAGAATGGTAAGAAAGATTTATGAAGCAAAGGTGAGTGATACCTTTAAAATGTTATTTTAATAAAAAAGATTTATGAAGCAAAGGTGAGTGATATCTTTAAAATGTTATTTTAATAAAAAAATACACATTTTACCGCATACCAGCATAGTCAGAGAGAACCAAGTACCACGACACTCCGTTCTCCACTTTCTACTAAAAATCTAGACATTACACATTAAAGGACGTAACTCAACGCCGCACCATATCACCAGAACGAATTTTATTCAACAAAATTGCCAATAAAACTACATTAAATTGTAACATTAACTTCACTTACAATACAGATGCGACATTAAAATGATTGAAAAACCCAATAACTTGCATAAGTGTCCTCGCGATTTACTGCTCTCGTTACGTTTTCCTTTCAATTTTGAAACAATTGGCCGGAAATATTTGCGCTTTTGTTTCGCTCCGTATTCCAATACTTTATAGCTGTTTGTTCATATATTTTACACTTTATTATACGATGTCTATATATTTTAAATGGAAGTGGACATAAGTGTGTCGTAAAGTTTATGTGATGATTTGTTTATTGTGTTATTTGTCAAATGTTTAAAGTAATTAATATTATTTGAAGTGTGATTGTAATTGGGATTGGTTGTGGGTTCGATTCCCACTTGGTGAAATGATCATAATTTATTTACTTTCATATCTTCGCTCTGGGAATCAGTGAATAAAGTTAAGTTTGGTGTTGAGCTCCGCTAACTTACGTGAAATGTCTGGGATTCAGACGGAAAGTGAAGAACGAAAGTGCCTTACCACAAAGTTAAAGGAAAAATAATAAGCCTAAAAGTTTATAATGATTTTTAATCGATAAGAAAACTTTACTATGTCATGATTGTATATACAACGGTTATTAATTCCTTCTCAACTTAAATTAAATTTAATTTATTTTTACTTTTCCCATTTATAAAGAAACAAGTCTATGTAGAGATTCGAACGACATGCAATAACTCAAATTCGGACGGAAAACGAATAATAGAGTGTTAAGATAATAGTTTCTCTCTGCCTACCCTTATGCGTATATATCCCTCTTATGCGTGATAAAGCGTGAAGCTTAAAATTAAGCATTCATTCGAATAGAAATCGAACTCAGAACTATTGCGCCATTGCTACAGGTGGCTTCCTGCTAAAATGCCGAGACTAATACAATTCTCTATATAATAAATAGAATTTTAATTAAAGCACAACAAATCAACATGACGCGGTCAAATGTCAGACGTCATAGTGCACGAGACTGGCGATGCATTAGCTACGTAATTAATACTATGTAAATACACATATAAATGGTACATAACTAAATGATTTTAGATATATAAAAAGCAGGTTCACACTTTTAAACCTTTTTAACGTGTTATTCCACACTTAGTAAAATGAAAAAGACATTTAGAAAACGTATAAAAATTTGAACGCAGCGGGATTCGAACCCACGCCTCCTGAATATCGTCCAGGCGCTCTCACCGCTGAGCCATGCGTTCTGAACACACTCAATGATATGGTATGTATAGGTATACGTTTTGTATATCTTTTTGGAATGAATATTACCAGCTGCGTCGAAATTCTTATACACTTTATTACAACTTATTTTTGTTGTTAGCTTCACGCATTTTCCCGCATGGCTGGATAGAGGCGAGACCTAGTGTCACGACACTCCGTTCTCCACTATGTATGTGAAAGTAACTTTAATAGTGTCTTCGTTTAGCTTTATTATTTTTTTTAAGCTTCACGCTGTATCTCGCACACAGCAGGGTAGGCAGAGGGAACCTAGTGTTAAGACACTCCGTTCCCCACGCACCAAATTTGAAGGCATTTAACTTTATACAATTGCAAATTATATCGTTGGTTAAAAAATAATGTATTATATAAATTATTAAAGATGCCATGGTGGCGCAGTGGGACTGCATCTGACTATAATTACAACTGATTGTGAGTTCGATTTTCACTTGGAGAAATTATCATAAGTTAATTATCTATATTTCTCTGCTACTGAATAAGACAAAGCGACAGTCGATTTCAAACAGCAAGTGGAGAACAGAATGTCTTGTCACTAACTTTTGAATATGCGGGATAAGGCGTGAAGCGTGAAGAAAACGACGAAGGAGGGATGTATTTTTATTATCAAGGCATATACAAATTAGTAAATGCATAAACTTGCATATTTACAGTAAATGCATACAGATAATACAAATAATTTAATACTTTTTAAAGCTTTCAGTTAACAAAACTATGTTTTTAACGAAATATATATATAATTTAACTTTTAATACTAAAACAATAAACTTTTGTATAAGTTAATCCACAAAATGTAGAATGCATAATATATTTGGTAGTAAATGCATAAATTTAGTAAATTACGTCCTCAGCTCTTATTCCGAAAATTAAACATTGTATATTAAATGGTGGAGCCAGCCGTGGCGCAGAGGCACAGAGACTTGTTGTGAGTTCGATTCCCACTCAAGGAGTGGAAATCCATACTTATATTATAAATGGGAAAGTCTGTGTGTTTGTCTGTCACGCTTTCACGGCTAATCTACCGGTCCGATTTGGATGAAATTTAGAATGAAAGTAGTAAAAGTGACTGGGTCTAACATAGGCCACTTACTTTTTCAAAAATTAACCTCTAATGGGCTGAAATAGTGGATGAAAGTTTATATGAAAAATCTAAACCGCTTGACCAATTGTAATGAATTTTGGCATAAATATAGTTGATAATCTAAGCTTAAACATAGGCTACTTTATTTTTTAAAGCCGCGAGCGGGCCGCTTTATTTAATATTTCCATTTTCCTCGCTCTGGTGTCGAGATAAAGCGCGGCGTTAAGTTTCGCCACTTAACGCAATACCTTTGATTTCGGCAAATAGTGGGAAACGGAGTGTCTTAACACTCGGTTCTCTCTGCCTACCCTGCTGTGTGCAGGATACAGAGTGAAATAAAAAAATAAAAATAAAAAAAATAAATAGCTTCACGCTATATCCCGCACACAGCAGGGTAGGCAGAGGGAACCTAGTATTAAGACACTCCGTTCCCCACTTTCCGCCGAATTCGGAGGCATTGCGTGTTAAGTGGCGGAACTTAACGCCGCGCTTTACCTCGACACCAGAGCGAAGAAAATGAAAATATTAAATATTTCCACTCGAGGAGTGGAAATCGAACCCACAACCAGTCATTTACAGTCACACGCTTGTGCCACTGGGCCACTACTGGCCACTAAATATAAAATTAAATAATGGAATTCAACGCGGCATTTTCCGTCCGAGTCCGAGAAATTGATTATTGATTTATGGAACTCAACGATGCGTTTTGCCTTGTTCAGCCGAATGGGGAAATATACATTTTTTAATTAAATTGTAATATTCTACCTAGTTCAAATAGGAATCGAACCCGTAACTATTGGCAAATACAGTCAAACACTATTCCACTGAATCACAATAGTACTTACGTTAATTACAAACACCTAATAATTTAATTTTTCAAGCGTTAGTAAAATTTAACAAAAAAAATATTTTTCTTTAAAACTTTTTCAACTATAAAATTCCTTTACTACGTCGAAATTAGAGACTACTTTGCTTGTCGGAAACTTTACATAATGACTGTAACAAACTAGTGGGCGGAGTGACAGAGCGCTACGTAATTGCTTAACTTTATGCATAATTGCTGAAGAACTTTTCAGAATTTTGATTCAAAATGAAAATGACCGGGAGACGGTCAAGAAGCTCCCTCAGGATTCAGTTTTAAAATTTTAGAAAAGTTGGCCTGAAGTTGAAGTTTTATTTTTGTTTAAAAAGTTTTCTTTTTCTTCATAAGATCTTTGGTTTTTGCGAGATTTATACTTTTTAAAATAAAATAGTTTTGAGAACAAACAAAAGCTTTTGGTTTAAAGAATAATTTTATTGCCGAATTTCTTGTAGCTATTCTTGTATAACAACCAAGTGGCAACGACTTTAGTAAATCAATGTTATTGTATTTGACATTCCAAGAAGAAATATATACGTCTTACATCATCATTTATTAAATATTAAAAAAATATATATGACCAAATAATTTGGTCGAACGTTGGCCAAATAATTACCTGTAAATATACCTCTATAAGGTGAGAGAAATTTTCTTTAAATATCAAAATATTCGTGATTAATTAAATTCATTGATTGACATAATTTATAACCCATTTAAAATAAAATTATTTTTCACCCTCGCGCACAGTAGACTGACCAAAATAATCCATACTTATATTATAAATGCGAATGTCTGTCTGTCAAGCTTTTACGGCTAATCCACCGCGGGCCGATTTGGATGTAATTTAGAATGAAAGCTGTATAAATTACTAGGTCTAACATAGGCTACTTATTTTTACAAAAATCAACCGCTAAAGGGCTGAAATAAGGGATGAAAGTTTATATGAAAAATCTACACCGCTTACAGTCAGACGCCTCATGCACCAAGCCTGCCTCTGCATATCCTACTATGCGAGATACTTCGAGATGAAGCAAAAGAAATAATCAATATATACCTTCTTGAAATATAAATCAATTTATTAAATTATAATATCTAACATTCATTCACTGTTTATTTTACCCACACTACACACATTTGATTTACCCTTTTATGACTTACACCAAGGCAACCCATATTTTACGCATTAATAAAGTTTTCTAAAATAAAAAAAAAATACAGAAATTTCATGAAAATTTTTTTTTATGAATTCGTATATTCCAAGATGTCAAGTATGTTTTTTATTAATATTGTTATAGTCTTATTGTATATATTTCTGAAGTTATTGTATTATGACATTATTAAGTTCACTTTGCTTCTTTATTTCTCTTCTGCATGTACCTAATGCTTTACCTTTAAATGGCATTACATTAATTTTAATAATTATAAGATAATTTTACTGGATATATAACAATTTAACAACCGTTATTAATTATAATAAATAAAATAAAATAAAAATAAATAGAACTACTATATTTAAAATAAAAAAAATACCAGAAATTAGATTAACCTAAATATTTTTCTTTATTACCTCGTATATTCCAAAAGCGTAACATAATAATAGCCTGAAAATGATTTTATCTCCGCACTAAACGCCGCTATCGGAGATTATTAGAACATTACTTAGTATAATGTCATTGGATAGTGATTTCGGACCATAATTACCTTGTAATTGCTGTAATGAATCAAACATGACAGTGTTCAGTATCTGACCAGCATTGATGGTTGTTTTACATATATATTTTTATGGGAAATCCAGTCAATATGGGGATGGCCAGTCGTGGCCCAGTGGCACAAGCGTGTGACTGTAAACGACTGGTTGTGGGTTCGATTCCCACTCGAGGAGTGGAAATTATATTTCCCTTTTCTTCGCTCTGGTGTCGAGGTAAAGCGCGGCGTTAAGTTCCGCCGCTTAAAATGCAAGCCTCCGAATTCGGCGGAAAGTGTGGAACGGAGTTTATTAAGGAAGCTAAAAAAAAGTATTTGATAAACGAACTTTTTAAAAATATTTTAAAGTGTTATTTGTACACTGAGGAAAGTAGAAAATATATAAAGTTTTTAACGTAGCAGTTAGCAGTATTCGAACCCGCGACTCTAACAAACCGTCCAAACGTTCTGATCGATAAGCAATGCGGGTTTGAACCCTGATGCATTCATTTTTTTAAAAATGATAATGATAGAACACAACGCTGCATGGTTATCAACTTAAATATATAAAAGCACTTCTCTTAGTTGAATTTTGGTCTAAACCATAACCTACATATACAGATACTCAAAGGTAGTCAAAGAAAACATGGTTTTTCTTTAGCTTCACGCTGTATCCCGCAAACAGCAGGGTAGGCAGAGGGAGCCTTATGTTAAAGCACTCGGTTCCTCACTCAACTCCGTGCTTTTGATTCGACTTTTGATTAAATGTTTCAATTCCTTGATAGGAACCGAACCCACAACCAGTCGCGTCTGAAAATACACTTTGTGCCACTGTGCCATGAGAGAAATAACATACGGAGAAAGAAACGGAGTGTCTTGTCACTAGGTTCACTTACTATCCTGCTATACGAGATAAAGCTTGAGAGAGAATTTTCGGAGTGAAGCATAGAATATTACGCCGAACTATATCGATTAAGTAAAATTGTTCATATAACATTTTTGGGAGCGAAAATCGAATCTTAAACCATCTTTTTCATTTAGACATCAAAACTGTACCACAGTGGTGTCAATAGATTAACTATCAAATAGAAACGTCTAGGCTCTTATATCATAGAGCGATTCATTTCCTGCCACTTTGTCTTCCAAGGTTTTTGCATTAAATCTTTTTCAAGGCATCCTGTACTTAATAAGATTTTATTTTCAGCTTAAATAAGGGCATAATATAAATTAAATAATATCGTAATGGCGCAATGCCACAACGTTTAAGAGCAAACACGATTGGTTGTGGGTTCGAGTCTTACTAGAAGTAATTATTATAATTAAATTTACTTATATAATTAATTTAACATTTCTTCGCTCTGGTGCAAGGGCGGCGTTAAGGTACGCTAATTTAGAAAAAAAATGACAGGACTTTATTTTTATAATATTATATCTATTTATAACATCTAATCGTTAAAAGAATCGAATCTTATAACCTTACATGATACATATATTGCTTAAGACCATCGTAGCGTAGTGATCTTGGGTTCGTTTCCCACAGGAGAAATAATTATAACATATTCATAATGTTCCGTTTTGATGAATGAAACACTGGGTGGCGTTAAGGTCCGCCACATAATACAAAATGTCTTGAATTTAGACAGTACGTGGAGAACAGAGTGTCTCGACACTAAGTCCCCTTTTACAGAAAAAAGCTTGAAGCTAAAAAAAATAAATCTTATACGAAAATAACCACAAACTTATAAAAGCATAATAAATTATTATATATTTCGGACAAATTTTTGAAACTATCAGAAAATATAGGATAAATTACTTTCACTAGTACCCAAAATGTATAACTCTATCTAATAGCTATTATCTTTATGAAATATTTATAGGCTCCGTGATAAGGGGAATTGGGTGTTATCGATGCGGTCGAATGAAATAGAACTTTGTTTCTAGTATTTACTTACAGTTTTATTATTTAGTTCAGAACTATTTCTTAGGGGCTTTAGGGGCCTTAGGGGCCAGTGGCGCAGTGGCACAAAGTGTGACTGTAAAGCGTCTGTTTGTGGGTTCGATTCCCACTCGAGGAGTGGAAATATTTAATATTTCCATTTTCTTCGCTCTGGTATCGAGGCAAAGCGCGGGCTTAAGTTCCGCCACTTAACACGCAATGCCTTCAAAATTCGGCGGAAAGTGGGGAATGGAGTGTTTTAACATTAGATTTCCTCTGCCTGCGCAGGGCAGGCAGAGGAAATCTAATGTTAAAACACGCGGGATGCGGGATGCAGCGTGAAGATACTTAATAAATGATATTGTATTTCTCGTTTTTTTGTAGCTTCATTCTTCTCCTCTCTCCAACATAGCAGGGTAGTCAGAGAGAACCTAGTGTTAAGACATCCCGTTAATTTCCAGTCAATATCGAGACACTTCGTTTCAAGTAGCGGAACTCAACGCCGTGCTCCGTCTTAAGTACCTAAACAATGAACACATAATATAATATATTCTTAGCAACAAAAACTAATAATAGACTTTGGCAAACGTTAATACGCATTGTTACTGCCCTGAGTTCTTCTTTCTAACACACAACGGGTTGTTTTGTGTCGTCGTTCCGTCTGTTGTATATTAATTAAAGTAAGCAAAAAATATACCTTGAGAACGTATAAAAAATAACAAATCAAATATTTTTAAATGGTTCTATCATTTGAACAGAACTTTAAAAAATATTAAAATCTTTTTATATAAGTAAGCTTTTTTATTCCGCAATTTCAGAAATTTTAGTTTTTAATTGTTTTATTAGATTTTATATCCACGTTAAACTCGTTCACTTAATATCTATAATGGCAAAATTAATAAATACCATGTAAACCGCCATTTTGTTACGGCGGCCATATTGAATTCACAGCGACACTGATTAAGCATAATTGCATTGTATCCGAAACTAAATATGAATTCCAAATTTTAGTTCATTTAGAAACCGAAAATTAGGTCAAATTTAACTTCGGACCAGTGAAACTAAAGTTATCGAAAACGTTAATGTGAAAATAGGAGTCAAGTTCCATATGTTACATCGTCGAATAGTAAAGGAAGTCGAATAGTATTTATGTATGTATTTGTGTTATTACAAAGTAAAATAGGGACAAGTCGTGGCGCAGTGGTAAGGCGTGTGACTGAAAACGACTGGTTGTTGGTTCGATTCCCACTCGAGGAGTGGAAATATTTGATATTTCTATTTTCTTCGCTCAGGTATCAAGCCAAAGCGCGGCGTTAAGTTCCGCCACTTAACACGCAAGCACACGAAAGTGGGGAACGGAGTGTCTTAACACTAGGTTCCCTCTGCCTACCCTGCTGTGTGCGGGATACAGCGTGAAGCTAAAAAAAAAGAACAAAAAGAAATAAAGTAAAATATCTCACAATAATTATTGTATCAAAATACAGATACAATATTAATACATAGATTGGCTCACTGATGAACTGTATATATATAGATTATAAATAGCTAACACATATGAGACCTGTTTTATATGGAATTTAAACGAAGCATCTTTAGCGTCCATGTTGTTTTCTGCTCCCTTTTTTGTTTTATTGTGATTGTTTTTGTTATTTAAATAAGTAAATTAAAAACGGAACGGTGGGGAATGGAGTGTCTTAACACTAGGTTTCCTCTGCCTACCCTACTGTGAGCGGGGTACAGCGTGAAGCTAAAAAAATAAGAAAATTAAAAAGAAGTATACTCTGATTACGGACTACGCTAACAAAAGTATTTAGATATGAATAAGTGTCAAGTGTGAATATTCCTGAAATGTATTAAAATCAAAGAAAAAAATATAAATTAGAAAAGTTAATGATGGAATTGGATTCTCTTTACATTTACTTTATTCATTCTTACTATTTAATATTATACTGAGTAACTTGTAAAAAGCAATTTATCTTCGTTTAGTAATTGAATTTATTTATCCTTTAAAAAAAATACTAGAATATTCTATAGAACTTGGCATCTATTCGTATCTCAACTCTTTTATCGACAAAGTCGACAATCGTACGTATTGTTAATAATTTATTTAACTTCCATTTACCAATTTATTTTATGTTGCATCATTTTTTATACACAAACCATCAGAAACCTTTTTCAAGAAAATATACACGAGTTTTTATGTCAAGAACCCATGTAGCTATAGGTGTGTCAATTGTACTGGAATAGTTCTTTCAATTTGTCGTTATTCAATTGAACAACAAGACAACTTTAAAAGTTAGTTACGTTAAATAAACAAAGTAATTATTTAATAATAATCGCTTGCATTTCAAAGTTGATATTCAGTCAAACTCAAAACTCAAAGTTGATACAAACAATAACTCAGTTAATGTTTATATCTTACGACGTCTTTTTTATCTCTATTTATCTATCCTTTCCTTTATTTAACCTATCTATCTTATACTACACTCAAACCCATGCGAGTAGCGTTTTTGCAATACACATTTTTTAATAACAAAGATTTCCAAAATACGTCCATACAACTTCATTCCATTATCCAAATAATGAAAGCAAAGAAAAGCAAAGAAACTTTCTAAGAAAAACACAACCGTACCGAACCAAACCAAACCAAACAATATAAATATAATATTAAAACGAAAGCACAATATAAATTAGAAACATTACAAAAGTTATGTTAAAAACAAGCGACGCGACGTTCTGAATACGTAGCATAAAGTGTTTTATTTGTCCTTTTATGTTCCGTGTTTTGGATGCGGAGCCGTTTTTATTTCCTTCTACCACTTCCTTTTTATTTGCGGCGTTATTTTGAAAGTGAAATCAAGATTAATGTTATATGCGCTCGTAAAATTTGCAAGATATGTTCCTTTTAGAGGTTCCCGTTCTTGGTGTGGTTGCTTAGTGACTGTATGTGATGGTTGTAGGTTCGATTTCCATTCAGGGCAGTGTTGAGATTTTTTTTATTGTAGCCTGACGCTGTATCCCGCACCGCAACCTAGCTATAACGCGCTCCGTTCCCTACGTTCCACCGAATTTTGGAGGCATTGTGTGTTAAGTGACGGAACTTAACGCCGTTGAGCAAAATGTAATTGCAATTAACAATTCAATATTAATAATTAATTATCTGCTTGTGTCGAAATCACATACAAATTTAAATTTATATTTTTACACTACAATAACAATAAATTGATTGTTAATTGTGATTTTAGCACAAAAAAACAACACTGACTCGGGGGATTGATTATATTTAAATTTTTATTTCTCTCCTTTGGTAGCTTAAATCAGGGTTGGCTAGATCTAGATTTCGGGTGGAAACTAAAGAACAGATTGTCTGGACATTAGTTTCTCTATGACAAGCTATATGGGAAAAAGAATGAAAGTATGTACCTTCATTCTTTTTAACGCCAAATCTTCTTTATATACTGCTAGCGGCCCGCTTGCGACTTCGACGCGTGATCTACGTGTCTCTCTTCTCTTTCGGTATATTACAACCCGCGGTGGTTGATTTTTGTAAAATAAAGTAGCCTATGCTTGGATTATCAACTATATATATACCAAAATTCATAACAATCGGTCAAGCGGTGCAGATTTTTCATATAAACTTTCATCCCCTATTTCAACCCTTTAGAGTTTAATTCTTGAAAAAATAAGTAGCCTATGTTAGACCCAGTCATTTTTACTACTTTCATTCTAAATTTCATCCAAATCGGACCAGTAGATTACCTGTGAAAGCGTGACAGACAAACACACAGACATTCGCATTTATAATATAAGTATGGATGCTATCTCATAAATGTGTAACAAAACATCTTTATTTTTTAAAACACAAGTAATGCGTTATAACCTTGATTATAGTATTTTTGTACATAATATAGTATGAGTAACAGATTTTGTAAGATAAAGTATAGTAATGTGTTGCAATTAGGGATTTTCTTCAAATCCCCGCAAGGGAATTTAACCCACAACTATTGCGGTTACGACCTTTTTTTTTTAGCTTCTCGCTGTATCCCGTACACAGCAGTGTAGGAAGAGGGAACCTAGTGTTAAGACACTCCGTTCCCTACCTTCCGCCGAATTCGGAGGCATTGTGTGTTAAATGGCGGAACTTAACGCCGCGCTTTACCTCGGTACCAGAGCGAAGAAAATGTAAATATTAAATATTTCCACTCCGCGAGTGGGAATCGAACCCACAACCAGTCGTTTACAGTCACACGCCTGTGCCACTGGGCCACGACTGGCCCAGGATACGATCTAACATACATATATGTAAATATGTACTTATATGTAGATGATAACAAAAATAATATGACAACCGCCCGTAAAATTTACAAGATATTTTTCATTTCAGCAATAAATATAATTTCTTATATTCCTCGCGCTGGGGCCTTCTTGAATAATAAATGTAGAGGGTTTGAATCTGACCTGAGAGAGTGTTCACATTGTGGTTTCCAGTGTCTTTTTGTTTTTTTTGTTGTATTAAATCAACGTAGTAAACAAAATAGCTTATGTAAACGCCTAAATTTAAAGATCTGATTTTACCTGTTTATTTGATAAGGAAAAGTGGAAATAACAAGTAAACAGAACAGAAAGTAATATATCAACATATGCTTCAAATGAATATTGATTTTGTTTCTAGTAGTACGCTTAACAGACTAGACAGAAAGAGCCTAAGAGCAAATATATTTCAATCAGCATTTTGTGCCTGGACATATTGCTTGTTGAGTGACGGAAGTCAACGCTGTCTTATCAGAGCAGAGAAATGAAAATAAATGAATTTTAATCATTCGAATGCAAGGATAAGTGAAACTTGACCCCACAACCATTACGCTTACAGTATATCCGTGGGGGAAATTTTAAGAATATAATTTCCTCTTTCCCCTCTTTTCACTGGCTCTGGCTGGCTCGCGACCACTATCATGTCAAAAACGATGATAAGTTCCGGTTCAATCACATGTAAGCCAGCTCTCCCTATTCCTACCATCCACATCCTTCTTCTCTCCTTCCCTCCTTCATCCCCAAGGCTGGTAACGCATCCACATCTCCTCTTATGATGACGAAATGTATGAAACGAAAGTAACCACTTGGATTGGACGAAAGTAACCACTTACCATCAGGTGGTCCTTCCGCTCGTTTGCTTTCTTTTTTCAATAATAAAAAAAATACTATGCTACTGTAGCCTCACGATTAAAATCCATGATGAAATCAAAATACATGATCTCATCAAAAACATTATTTTTCACAGAAATGGCAGCAAATTGAAATTAATATAGAGCACTCGCTAACCCCCGGGCGGCTTCGGACCTACGAAAACAAATTTCCAAAGAACAAAACAACGTGAACGTCATTAATTTCTTCTCAAATGGCTAATTAAAAGGTATCCAACTTTTACAAAGTTGCCACAAATTAATTTCTTTCATCTTGCCAGTAGGTATCAAGAAATTGTTTTGCTGAAAATACATATTTTTTTTGGAAAGATTCTTTTAAGTTATCGCCTTATAAGGTGTTCTGCTGCTGATTTTATTGATTTTATTATTTGAATTTCAATATGAGGAGTAATGAGTAATGTAAAATGTGCTTGAAAAAAATATGATAGCTTCACGCTGTATTCTGCACACAGCAGGGTAGGCAGAGGGAACTTAGTGTTAAGACACTCTGTTCCCCACTTTCCGCCAAATGCGGAGGCATTGCGTGTTAAGCGGCGGAACTTAACGCCGCACTGTACCTCGACACCAGAGCGAAGAAAATGGAAAAGTAAATATTTAATATTTTACGAGCGGAAATCGAACCCACAACCAGTCGTTTACAGTCACACGCTTGTGCCACTGGAATATCAAAGTTAAAGTCAAATAATTTTATTCAAAATAAAAAGTTACATACTTCATTTTCTTCGTGCCTTAGAATTGAGCAGGAAGACCGCAAGAAACTCAGCGGGACGTTTCTTTTCAAAGTCAATAATAAACTTTGCAGAGGAGACAAAGTGCGACGCGCGACGTCTCACCACCTAATGCAATGTCTTAATGATTATTAATGATCGTCAAATCGAGAATGGATTCGTGTATACATACCTACATACTTTATAGATATAGAGATAGAAATATGAATTAAAATATGGAGAAATAATCAGTTATTGAAATAACTTTAATACTAACGAAAAATAGGATTGCCAACAGTACAGATATAGGTATGTCGAAATTCTTTAAAGAAACAGTTTCCAAGAGGCGCAGGTTTGATTATCGCTGCGTTCAAATGTATATATGTTTTTTTAATTTTTTTTTTCAATTTTCTTAGTGTGTGAAGAGTACCTAAAATTCTTAAAAGTAAGATAGCTGAAAGTTAGTAAAACCATCCTAGATACAGTCAGACATTCTCTGCACATAGATAATCTGGTCCGCTATAAGGCTATAATTACCTAAATAGCTTGAAAATCTTAGATTTTTCACAAAAATCTTCCGCTTCTTTCTAAAATAAAAATATGTTAAAAGAATAAGATATATTTGGCGAAATATTGTATCTCATTAATTTTTCGGGGTTCCCCTCTGGGAGTGGCTAACTGCTTAATTACACTAACTTTTCTTAACTCACGGGCTTTCCGACGCAATTATTGTTGCGGCCAGTTACGTACTGCTATTACGTATAGGGTAAATGATACTAATATTGAAATATATATTGTGGCCAGTCGTGGCCCAGTGGCACAAGAGTGTGACTGTAAACGACTGGTTGTGGGTTCGATTCCCACTCGAGGAGTGGAAATTATATTTCCATTTTCTTCGCTCTGGTGTCGAGGTAAAGCGCGGTGTTGAGTTCCGCCACTTAACACGCAAGCCTCCGAATTTGGCGGAAAGTGGGGAACGAAGTGTTTTAACACTAGGTTCCCTCTGCCTACCCTGCTGTGTGCGGGATATAGTGTGAAGCTATTTATTTATTTTTTAACTATATATAAATAACCGTCATCATCTAAGTCTAGTCTCTTTTGTAGGGAAGATTATATAATATTGTTATTTTCCTGCTCTGGTAACTGCGATAGAACGCGCCGTTGAGGTCTACTGCTTAATTCGCAATATCTCAATTGGGGCTGAAAGTGTCATACCGAAAAAGAGTAACGCTGTCTCTCTTTTATTCATTTACTATATACAATGAATTAACTATATAAATAAATTAAATTACATACATATAACAAAATATTTACAAATTTGCTAATTGTGCCGACATCCTTTCTAGATGAAAAGATCACCGATAATCTTATTAGGGGCATTTATCATAATAAATTATAATTTTTCTACATTAAAAACAAAATATTTGACGCATGGCTCAGTGGTGAGAGCGTCTAGATCGTTCAGGAGGAGCGGATTTGAATCCCACTGCGTTCAAATTTTTATACGTTTTCTAAATGCTTTTAACAAAATATTTTCCTACTAAAAAGGTTTAAGTTAACTAAAAATTTTGTTTTATCAAATAAGATCTCCTAATTTGCGATATTGTGTGACAATTTCCTGTAATGTATGAAAAAACTTAACTGTCTTGGTTGAAATGCCCACCTGTTACTCTTTCTTTCATTGTTAGTAATTTTGGCAAGAGAATTTCTTATTAGGAAATTACTGTTATGAAAATATTATATAAAGAAACAAGTAATAAAGACATATTTTATTCACGAAAAAGGATATTATCATATTTTTTTTTTAGCTTCACGCTGTATCTCGCACACAGCAGGGTAGACAGAGGGCACCCAGTTAAGACATTCCGTTCCCCACTTTCCGCCGAATTCGGAGGCGTTGCGTGTTAAGTGGCGGAACTTAACGCCACGCTTTGCCTCGACACCAGAGCGAAGAAAATGGAAATATTAAATATTTCCACCCCTCGAGTGGCAATCGAACCCACAACCAGTCGCTTTACAGTCACACCTTGTGCCACTGTGCCACGACTGGGCAGGATATTACTTATTTAATAATTTACAAGTGCTTATTACAAATCAAGTCTTATGAATATATTGAATTTTATATAAAATACTAAACGTAAAGTCTTTTGATTATATTTTACAAGGATAATGTAATTAATTATTTTCAACTCATTTTCTCCAACCGTTCCGTTTCGTATATTGTCTAAAGACTACATATGAGTACTTATGTTTTTAATATAACTATTATCTTATTTAATTAAATAATAAAATTCAGCTAGGCAAAATATTGCCTAGTAAACGTAATAAGGTTTACGTGTATATTATTTTTTAACAATTACTGATATTGAAACATCAATATATAATATGATATAATTGTGCCAGTCGTGGCCCAGTGGCACAAGTGTGTGACTGTAAACGACTGGTTGTGGGTTCGATTCCCACTCGAGGAGTGGAAATATTTAATATTTCCATTTTCTTCGCTCTGGTGCCGAGGCAAAGCGCGGCGTTAAGTTCCGCCACTTAACACGCAATGCCTCCGAATTCGGCGGAAAGTGGGGAACGGAGTGTCTTAACACTAGGTTTCCTCTGCCTACCCTGCTGTGTGCGGGATACAGCGTGAAGCTAAAAAAAAAATAATATAATATAAACATGAGATAAACGTGTGAAGCTAAAAACATAAATTTATAATAAAATATTCAAAGTAATCTATATCTACATCTAATGTAATTACTAGAAAAATATTTGAATTATAAGCATTTGAAGCAAAACCAATTACATTTTCCTTTCCTTTCATTTCATCGTTTCGCAATTTACTTTACTGTAAAAATTATGAATATGAAGCTATAGTGGTGTAGTGGAACAGGCTGCGACTGTAAGCCGATGGTTGTACATTCGATGCCCATTCGTTACTATAATTATAATAGTTTTCTCTCTAATAATTTTGCTATACGGGATACAGCGTGAAACTAAAAAAAAAGAAAAATTAGGGTCAATTTCGGCTCCATTAGTTGGTCAGTTTACCTTAGCAGCTTAGCGTAACGGCCTATTAATATTCAGCCGAGAGGAAAAAAACGCCCTTCTTCTATCATGTCGGTTTGCAGGTAAATCCCAGATGGCCTATTATTTTCTTGCAGGTGATTACATATACTATACGTAATTTATCATTTAACTGCACACGAGGGTTTTGGGTTCGATCCCTTAAGGAAGTACTTGGTGAAATTTCGTTCGCCATACAAGATTAAGGCTTGTTTAGGTCGTCGTGGCGCAGTGGAACAGTGTGTGATTGTAAAAGCGACAACTGTGAGTTCGATTCCAACTTGGGGGAATAATTATATATTGTATTCATTTCTTCGATTTGATACCTATTACAGTACGTTGCGTTGAGCACTGACTACCTCGCTGGGGATAAACCGTGAAGCTAAAAATATAATAATTCATATTTCATATTTGTAACTACTAGATATAGATAGATTAAATTAAATTAAAAATTAAATAGCTTCACGCTGTACCCCGCACACAGCAGGGTAGGCAGAGGGAACCTAGTGTTAAGACACTCCGTTCCCCATTTTCCGCCGAATTCGGAAGCTTGCGTGTTAAGTGGCGGAACTTAACGCCGCGCTTTACCTCGACACCAGAGCGAAGAAAATGGAAATATAATTTCCACTCATCGAGTGGGAATCGAACCCACAACCAGTCGTTTACAGTCACACTCTTGTGCCACTGGGCCACGACTGGCTACTAGATCTATAGATAGATGCTTATTTTAATCTGCATAGCAAAATAAACAACAAGAATCGAGCTTCAGAGAGTTGCCTTAGCGCGTCAGTAGATTATTCCTAACAATATTCTTAAAAATATTATTCTTTTTACATAGCATATAATAGACTTTTTACTTTATTAAATTTAATTTATTAACCAAAACAGGTAAAATCTGAAGTTTTTATAACTATAAAGTCCTTATTGAAGCCAATAGCCAATGAATACTGGGTCCTTCCAGCACATATTTCACGAACAAGACGCAAACTTTCGACAAGCCAGTACTAACATATGTGTTCCGTATCGATATTCTATTGCCATGTTTTCTTTCTGCAAAAGCGTTTTATTCCAGCTTTATATAAAAGTTTCTTTAAAATTTCATTTGTAAGTCTTGTAACTGTAACAAGTGGGTCAAAATCTTCGTTCGTTGTTGTTATATTTTCTCTGTTTGTTGTGTAGAAGAGAAAGTTTTATAGTGAATTTATAAGTTTATAATATTATTTTTTATAATTTTATTTGTGTATATTTTTTAACAATATAAAAGTTTCATGTAGTCGGAGAAAAGAAAATACTGCCCGCACATGGTTGTTAACGTGCAGTAGTCGTGGATTTGATTTTTGCTCGAAAGTATGATTAAATTATTTTTATTTCTTCGTTGTGGTAAAATAAAACGCGACATTGAATTTTATTAGCATATATTGTCACAATTTTGGCAGAATGTCCATTCTGATGATGAGATGCAGAATGGAGTATGTTCTTCTCTCCGACTACATGAAACTTTTATATTGTTAAATAAATGTACACAAATAAAATTTAAAAAAAATATTATTATAAACTTATAAATTCACTATAAAACTTTCTCTTCTACACAACAAACATAACAACGAATGAAGATTTTGACCCACTTGTTACAGTTACAACACTTACGGCAGCACTGCACCACGGTGGTTTCATGTTGTTCTAATATTCACTATAGTGCTCGAAGGTGTCGATGATATTTAAATATTCATTAATATATATTTTTTTTCATTTTTTATTTCATGGGGAAATAAAAAGTTAATTATCCATGTACGGCAATAAATAGTTTACAATTACAAACTTTTACAATTAAGACACGCCGAAAGACTTTCTTCCACGACTGAATTTATACCTCGACTACTTATCTTCGAAGCCATTACACTCGAATGACCGGAATTCAGGTCGATTGATTCAGAGAAGAAATAACCTTTCTACTTTCTCCCCAAATTGTGCTTTGTTAGCTAATATATAATAGTACTTAGACAGTGTTACTATTTTTTGTAAGAAAAAGAAATTACAATAGTCTCTGCCTTAGTACTACATATAAGTTTAGTTGATTTATTTTTTTTAAGCTTCACGCTGTATCACGCATACAGCAGGGTAGGCAGAGGCAACCTAGTGTTAGGACACTCCGTCCCCTACTTTCCGCCAAATTCAGAGGCATTGCGTGTTAAGTGACGGAACTTAACGCCGCGTTTTGCCACGACACCAGAGCGAAGAAAATGGATGCACAACCAGTCGTTTACAGTCACACGCTAGTGCCACTGTGCCACAACTAGCCCCAATCCCCAATCATCTTGTTAAAATTGAACAGTGTTAGTTTCGAAGCTTTGAACAGCTGTTTTTTAAACTGTTTAAAAATAATTATACACTATTATCATAATTAGATAATATTTATTTTTCTATTTATAACTTTACATTTTCTCGTGATTTTATATTCAGTGTATGTGTAGATCCAAACTTGACATGGTTTTAATTGTGTTTTATATTTTTTCTGCAGATTAATACATTCTCTAATTTCCGCCTTTTGTCTTGTCACTAAAGTTAGCAATGAAAATAATTTTAATATAATCATGCTCTCAAGTGAACATTTAACTTACGAGCATCGTGTTTTCAGTCAGATTCTAATCTTGTATCCCCATAAAATAGAAATGACCCCGAAAAAGAAAATACAAAAGCTTATAAAGGAATAGATCCACAAACCAATATTATTTATCACATTTGTACAAACACAAAGTAACGGTAACCAAATACAAACTGGTTATCAGATAATTATGGCAATCTTTGGAGTGAGTCGTGGCTTATGGGCATGTAAGTGTGATTGTAAACGCATTTGGTTGTGGGTTTGATTCCCTCTCGAAGAGTGGAAATATTTAACATTTCCATTTTCTCCGCTCTGGTATCGAGGCAAAACGCGACGTTAAGATCCGCAACTTAACACGCAATACCTCCGGAATTCAGCGGAAAGTGGGAAACGGAGTGTCTTAACACTAGATCTGACTA
Source organism: Dryas iulia moderata (assembly GCA_019049465.1). Classification (NCBI taxonomy): domain Eukaryota; kingdom Metazoa; phylum Arthropoda; class Insecta; order Lepidoptera; family Nymphalidae; genus Dryas; species Dryas iulia. The sequence continues at coordinate 453,771 of CM032435.1, forward strand.
CCCTGCTATGTGCGGGATACAGCGTAAAGCTAAAAAAAAAAAAAAAAATAATACACTATTATGATACTCGTATATTATTTATAGCTTTACATTTTCCCGTGGTTATATGTTCAGTATGTAGATACAACATTGACATAGTTTTAAATGTGTTTTAACTTTTTGCCACTGGTCAATTCATCCTCTACTTTCCGCTTATTTGTCTTATCATTAAAGCAAAGCAATGAAAATAGTTTAAATTAACCCATACCCATAAATGAACCCATAGCCATCGCGTTTTCAGTCAGATTCTAACCTCTATAAAACAGAAATTAGCCAAAAAAGGAAAATACACGAATAGATATTATTTATTACATTTGTAATAACACAAAGTAGTGGTAAGCAAATACAAACTGGTTATCAGATAATTATGACAAGCTTTTATACCAGACGGGTTGTTTTCCCCCGCGCCTGGAGTTACGCCAGATCGTGATAAACGAAGCTAGATATTCAATATTTCATAAAGTTTTAGAATAAAACTTTTGTATTTTTAGCTATTATGACGGTTTCGTGGTGTAGTGGGTGCATGTGTAGTATGTATGTGATGGTTGTGGGTACTAGTCCTATGTCGTCTACGCAAAGCTCGGTCTTAAGTTCCGCCCATTTAAAACGGAACTTTAATATAGAAAGAAAGTGGAAAACTTAGTATTAATAGTAGATTTCTGTGTACACGCTGTATCCCGCACACAGCAGGGTAGGCAGAGGGAACCTAGTGTTAGACACTCCGTTCCCCACTTTCCGCCGAATTTGGGGGCATTGCGTGCTAAAAGGCGGAACTTAACGCCGCGCTTTGCCTCGACATTAGAGCGAAGAAAAATATACTAAAATATTAATATGAATATTATAAAAATACAAATGAATAAAAACCATCAATGTCATTTCTTCAGCAGCAAGAAGAACTGCGTCTAAGAAAACTTCAACAGTAAAAAAATGTTGAAAGTTCACAGAAATAAAACAATGTTCGAGACCAGAACGCTATTTTTTGTGAGGAAACTTTGCGAGCAAACTTTCCTTCTTTGTCGCTGGAAAGACCTGAACTTATTATTTGTTTATTTGCATATATAATAGTCTTTAGGGTGATCAAATAAACCCGTTCTCCAGTTTCCAGTAAATTTTAAGACTTTCTGTGTTGAATGGCGTAACTTAACACCATGGCTTGTTATGCCAAAGCAGAGAAATTTAAAGTTGTTTTTTACATATAATCATTGCTCCGAGTGGTGTTCGTATGCACAATTAATTGTATTTGCAGTCAAATCTTATACCACGCTAATGGCACCTAAGCAATAATTTTATAAATATATAATACTAGCGGCCCGCTCGCATCACCGCGTGAACTACATAACTGTTTCGTTATATTGCCACCTTCGGTACAGGATTTTTGAAAAATAAAGTACGCTATGTTAACCTTAAATTATCAACTATATATATTCCAAAATTCATTACAATCGGTCAAGCGGTTTAGATTTTTCACATAAACTTTCATTCCCTATTTCAACCCTATAGAGGTAGATTTTTAAAAAATAAGTATCCTATATTAAACGCAGTAACTCTTACTGCTTTCATTCTAAATTTCATCAAAATCGGACCGGCACATTAGCCGTGAAAGTATCATAGACGAACAGACAGACATTCGCATGTATAATATAAGCATGGATTTACATACATAAAAATGTTTAAAATAGATTGTATCAAACCTATAAAATTTTTAATATAGTCGGCAGTAAAACACATGGTTTAGCGGCCAAAATGTATGGACGGTTTCAAAGAGGCACTGGTTGAAATCTCGGTACGTTCATTTCAATAGATTTTTCAAAAATTATTTCTATATTAAAGTAAACCTGAATTTAAACCCTACATATTCTTTTTAATTATTAATACACGAAACCAAATAGAAAATAAATATTATAACAATATAGTTCATATACAAGATATAAAATTCAATATCTCGTGGCCATAGAAAGAGGAAATACATTGTAAACAACAGTATTATGAAACTGCAGACTTTCAAGTACATTTCAAGGACCTTGCTTCAAACATATTTTACTTTACTATTGTATATTAAAAATATGATATACTAGCATTCCGATCTGGGTTTGTTCAGGTTTTTATAATAGAATAGGCATTTTTAGAAGATAGAAAATACGCATTCTAACTTAAAGGATTAGAACTAGCTATAATATTGGTCGCAGTACCAACATTTAGATTGATTGGTGGTAAGGTAAGAGATCCAGACGGGCGAGAGATTCTAATGATTCTATTAGGAATCTCTCAGTAACTCCGCACTAGTCAATTCTTGTTAACAGGCTGACTGTATCTCCGCGAAATTGTGGAAAGCGTAGATATTCAAGATAAATATTTAAAATACGTGTTCTTTTGGTTTCTTAGAAATCGTCTACGAACGAACGAGTTCAAGTCCCAGACAAAGCACAAGGTTGAATTCCACCACAAGTCTAGTCTTGCCTACTGGCATTTCATTGTCACTCAATTCTACATTTACTAAAAGAAACATTTAGAAAACGTATAAAAATAAAATGTATAAGTATTTCGACGCAGCTGGTAGTAGAACGCATGACGTGGTGACATCGCCTGGACGGTATTCAGGAGGTGCGGGTTCGAAACCCGCTGCGTTTAAATTTTTATACGTTATCTAAATGTATTTTTCAATTTTCCTAAGTGTGGAATAACACTTTAAAAATGTTTAAAAAGTTACGTATCTACATTTACTGTCAAATTAAAATATTATTTTAATACTTTGTTTAACTAAGATATATGAAAGTAACATACATGTATAATATACAAATGTATTCTAATGGAGACGAAAGAAGTTATTAAGAATAGGTCTGGTTTTCGAATACGTTGATTAAAATATATTATAAGTGCCAAGTTGTTCTGTAGATAATTGAATTATACTTATAAGTAAATAAATGGCTTGAAGTTACAATTGAGGAAAGTCATGGCGCAGTGCACAAAGTATGCCTGTAAAGCGACTGGTTGGGGGGTTCGATTCTCACTCTAGGACTGGTAATAATTATTGCTTCTATTTTCTTCGCTTTGGTGTCAACACGGCGCGGCGTTAAGTTTCGCTAGTTTACACGCAATGCGTCCGATTTCGGCGGAAACTGGTTAGGTTAGGTTCCCTCTGCCTACACTGTTGTGTGCGGGATACAGCGTGAAGCTAAAAAAAAAGGTTGGGCCCTTGGGAGCTACAGGAAGCACTCTACTCCAGTGTTGCTAGTGTGGCTAGATGTGACCTATAACCAACCTATAGCACTTACATTTTATTCTTATATTATCATTGCAATTTATTCTTATAACACAAAGAAAATATTACAAATGGGGAAGAAAAGAAAATTACTTGTATTAACTTTCGGCCTTATTTTACATATAAAATATGACCTAAATACAGGTAATACCGAAAACAAATTGCCCAGCTTTTATCTAGAGTCGCATTTATAGTTTTCATAAAAGCGAATTTTTGTATTTGTTATTTATAATCTACAAAATAATATGCTTTTATATTATGAAATAATAACGGCTTCTATCTGCATTTATAAAAATGGAGCATCATTTCTTTGAAATTTTTGTTTTATCTTCAGGATAGTCAAAAGAGAAAGGAGCGCCAAACAAAACAGCCCTTTCATACCACTCTTGCCTAAGACACTGTCAACTTCTTCGTACACGCCCTTCATTTGTGGTCCTCACACTTTTTACGTGACCTTCCTCCAGTATCGTCGATACTGTGTTTTCGAAGGTCAACCGAGGTCTCCCCCTGCCTCTCTTACCACTCACCTTTGCTACCTATGTCTTTCTTACCATTCTTCCATCACTCATCCTCTCGACGAGCCTAAATCACATAAGCACGCTCTTCTTCATTCTTACTATGACGTTCTCGCTAATACCTGCCATTCTGTGTATCTCTTCATTGCGGATTCGATCAACTAAGCTCATCATATGAGACCCCATCTCTATAGCATTCATTTTTCTTTCATTCTTATGGGCAAATAATTAAAGTAAACAAAATATATTCATATCCTATCATAAGTCACCAGGGCCTTAAAAGTTCATATTATAAGTGTAATAAACGATAATATACATAAAAATATATTTACATAAAGAAAAATGCATCCACTTAAAATCAAATCCGCACTAAGCTAACGAGATTCACAAGACCATCTCAAGATTTCTTGTAGATAATGAAATTTCAATAACAATAGTGTAGAGAACTTTAATGTTTTAGTTGAAAGCAAAGTTGGGGACAAACTTGGGGGCGGTCTCGCTCTGTGGGAATCTGTAAGAGGATCCTTATTTAAACTTGGGAGAACTGAATTTTTTGCTATATATTAATATTTGCGGCTTATAATGCGGTCACTGGCTTTTATATACGAGTATGTTTTCTACTTTTTTCTAGATTACTGTTATTTTTCGTTCCTGGCTATTTCAAAGGTATCTTTGTCAATATATCATTAAATAATATCTGTAAAAGCTTGACTTAAAAAAAAAAAAATCGTCCCGCTGAGTTTCTTGCGCCGGTTCTTCTCAGGTCTGAGGCATTAACTTTAGTGAACCGGTGGTAAATTGTTTGACGTTCAAAAAATGAAGCTTGTAACTTCTTATTTTGAATAAAATTATTTGACTTTGACCTTGACTTTGTGAGAGTAGGCTCTAGTGTTGAGACACTCCAGTCTTCACTTTGTGCCCGAATAGACACATTGACTAAAATTACAACGTTTTATCTTACCAGAGCGGAGAATTGATATAATTGAAATATAAACATGCCTATAATTACGAGTTTCGCATTATGTAAAATATTTAAAAGATCCTTATTAAGTATACGCTTACATGAGGCCGTCGAGGTGCAGTGGGACAGCGTCTGTAAGTAAATACGATTACTTTTAAACATTTTTAAAGTATTATTCCACACTTAGGAAAATTGAAAAAGATATTTTAGAAAATGTATAAAAAGCACGATTTGTTGTTAGTTCAAATCCTACTCGGAAAATTTATTGTTTTTAAAATTATTTATATTACATTCGCTACTTAACACGCCTTGTTATAGGACAGATAATCGTGAAAGGAAAAGGCGAAAGGCCGGAAACTGGAGAAGAGAGTCTTTTGACACTATATTATCTCTCTCTCTGCTTAGCGGAAAAACCATAAAACTGTAAAAAACTGAATAAAGCCATGAAATTAGTAAAAAACATTTTAACAAAACATTATTATATATTTATTTAAAACAAAATACTTATTTTATCCGATATCATCGTAACAAGCGTGTTGTATATCGCAATTTAAGAAAACCGGAAATTTCATAGATTCGAGAAAGTCAGAAGTGTTTGTAGAGCTTCGTAATGTCAACACCCGGATATTAGGTCGGCGTATTGACTATGTATTACGATATTCATTTTTGACACCCTTATAGTGTAGTTGAAAAGTGTTTAATAGAAAACACAGTGGTTTTAGGTTCATATCCTGATATTCCATTTAGGATGATTTATTTTTTAATAAGATAAATATTCGTTTCTACTGTTTGGTTTGACGTTGCATTATCAATTTGATACAAAATATCAAAATGGACGAGTGTCTTAACACTAGACTCCTATTGTGTATTTAATATATATTTAATATATGTTATATATATTCGTAAAGATAAATGAGAAATAATAAATATTTAACAGATTACTTGTTATTAAGCATATTTTACGGCCATTGTTGCGTTGTCACACCGCATCTGATAGTATACGCAAAGTTATGAGTTCAATTCCCACTTAGGGGAACGATTAAAATTCTTAATTTCTGATTATTTAAGTTCCCCCACTCTAAACGCAATATTTAAATTTCGGAAGGAAAGTGAAGAACGTAGAGTCTCGACACTATGACACTATACAGGATCTTTTCCTACAATAGTAACACGAAAAAAACAACAGTCTAGATACTTACTATAAATAATATTACTATAATTATAATTTTAAGCCAAAAACCATATATATTAAGATTTTTTGTCGACCAAATACATGATAACAAAACATACCGTCTACAGATATGGTCAATGCGTAAATAACATATAACTTTTATTTGCAACTTATCAGATTACAAGTGAAATAAAGATGAGATAATTTACAAGCAGACCTCAAAAGTACTTTCAAACTCATTATTTTCTTATATCTCCAAACTTCAACTTTACGAAGATGAAAAAATATGTTCGAATAAATATTTATTTACGGAAGCGTAATAAGGAAAATATGAATGTGTATCAGACCATTGTTCTTTTTTTGTTTGATTTATATATTTATTTCTTTTTTCACCTACAATAAAGTGGTTATATTTTTGTAGATCGTTAAAATAAAAAATAGGCTCCGAAAGGCATTTAGAAAGAAACAAGTGTCAAGACACTTCGTTCTACGCTTTATTCGCGACATTGCTTGTTTTGTGATGGATCTGATGATCCACGCTTTGTGTTAGGTATCAGAGGGGAATAATAAATATAATTAAAATATAATCATTCCCCCAAGTGGGAATTGAAGTCAAAATCATAATAGTAGTTCTTAATATAGTAGATCTTAATAAATAAAATTAATATGTCAATGTCTCTTAACTTTCTGTTCAATCATAATAAAATGTAGCCTATAGCACTTCTGAATAACGTAGCTTTGTAAATGTGAAAGAACTTTCATGATCAATTCAGTATTTCCAAAGATTATAAACAAACAAACATGCCTTACAAACAAACTTTACCTTTATATTATATTAGTGAAGATGTGTTTTCGACGTGCATCCTGTCTATATAATATTTAATATTTAGTCGCTTATTCGGTTAAATTCAGATCTTAAATTGAGAAAGCAGGTTTTAAGGTGTAACTGAAAACCAGCTGAGTTACGCTTTATACGATATAGGATCAGATTTTAGAATTTTGTTTTTTTTCCTATATTATATTTTTTAAGTATATAAGACCCTAGTTTATATTAAAAGACCATAGTGTCAATACACGTTCTCGTTGGATAGCGGAAATCTAAGGGTTGCCTTAATTCGCATTCCATTTCTCCACTCTTGTACATAAACTAATCTAAAATGAAAATATAACCATACACCCCAAGTGAAAATCAAAACCACAACCATCGCATTTAATATAAGACACTATAATATATTTTTTTATTAAAATATTTTTTTTTTTGCTTCACGCTGTATCCCGCACACAGCAGGGTAGGCAGAGGGAACCTAGTGTTACGACACTCTGTTCTCCACTTTCCGCCGAATTCGGAGGCTTGCGTGTTAAGTGGCGAAGTTAACGCCGAACCAGAGCGAAGAAAATGGAAATTATATTTCCACTCCTCGAGTGGGAATCGAACCCACAACCAGTCGTTTACAGTCACACGCTTGTGCACTGGGCCACGACTGGCCACAAAATTATAATTCTTTATAAAAAATAAAATAAAATATAAGTAAATAAATAAATAAATAAATACTGAATACAAAATCATATAAAATACCAACTCCTTTGATACTGTAACAGAATAAAAATCGCAATCGTGAAACACGAAGTGGATTTCAGGAAACTCTACAAATGTTATTTCGTAGCACGTAAATTGCTGGCGTAGACGTACGTAGCTACGGCGTAGCTCCCGCGGGAGCGGTGCTACGGCGTAGCACGATCAGAACTATCGATTTCTTTATGGTTGGTTAAGATTAAAATTGAGTATAAAATATTTTTAATATTGAATTACTTGAAAATGTAAATATTTCAGGACATGTTGTTTTACCAAACGTTGTTCAATCCCTTTTAAGTTTAATTTATATCAAAGTTTTTTTTATGCAGTGACGCGCGATCAAATAATTGCTATTATTTTCTGTCAGGATTACGTGAAATTATTATTTTTTTTTAAACTCATATGACAAGAAAATTTTGTGTTCAAGTACTCTGCTCTCCACTGCAATTCGTCCTCTGTTTATTATACGCCTGTATTATGAGTGGCGGAACTTAACGCCGCGTTTGTTTATAGCAATTTTCATGCTAATACTATAATTTACATTTCATTGTTTTACCAATATACAACTTTCGTTCATTGCGGAATAGACAGAGATAATTTAGTATTGAAATACTCTTTTTTCTACATATTTTTTCATTAGGAATCTTGTTTGTTGAATGATGGCAGTACCAATTCATATAATGAAATTCGATTTATCCCAATGTCTAGTATTGAGAAAAATGGAGTGTCTTAACACTAAGTTCTTCTTTAACAACTCTTTTTCGGGAAAAGTGTACCTTCACGCTATTTTCAATTACCCTTAAATAACATAATGAAACACTAAAATTTTTAGAATCTTACATAAAGTATACGTTTATCAAAATAATATAAAGTTATGTTCCCTCAAAACAATTTATTGTAGCAAAACCAGAATTGTTAACTCAAAGCTTGCAGCGCCAGCGCGACCGGCGGTAATGTGTCAAATTAAGCATCATTCAATTTATTTGACGTTTCCCGTTCATTAGAGAATGAACCACACTTATTTGTATAAAATCGTGTTTCGCTGATGTTAACTGTCCGGCTACTGAACTCAGAAATGCCAATTAACTGTTAGTAGACGTTAAAGAGTTATTGGGTAATAGTTCTGCGAATTTGGCATCTTTAGAATACTGTCAGAAATTTCAATTTACAAATCGTTTTTTATTCTAACTAAAAGCCAACTAAGAAAGGTTAGTAAACAACCCGTGAAACCAGTACCGGTGTTTGAGGTGAAGATAGACGCGCCTTTAGACAGCATCCATGTAGTGTGGAAAAACTACCAGTGTCCAGAGGTCATAGGTTTCTCAATATATTGCTTATTTAGTCTATGTACTACCTAACGTATTGATAAGATAAATTATTACTCCTAATAAGTAAAGATATTACCAGAAACACTTGATTTGCACCTAAATATTTAAATCATAAGTATAAATAATTCCCAGTGGCATTGTGGCCAGTCGTGGCCCAGTGGCACAAGCGTGTGACTGTAAACGGCTGGTTGTGGGTTCGATTCCCACTCGAGGAGTGCAAATTATATTTCCATTTTCTTCGCTCTGGTGTCGAGGTAAAGCGCGGCGTTAAGTCCGCCACTTAACACACAAGCCTCCGAATTTGGCGGAAAGTGGGGAACGGAGTGTCTTAACACTAGGTTGAAAAAGACATTTAAAGAAAACGTATAAAAATTTGAACGCAGCGGGATTCGAACCCGCGCCTCCTGAATGCCGTTCAGGCGCTCTCACCACTGAGCCATGCGTTCTACTAGCCGCTGCGTCGAAATTCTTATACGCTTTTATTACAACTTATTTATGTTGTTAGCATCTCTGTAGAGAGATTTTTACAAATTTCTGCTACCCTACTTCTTTAAATGTCTTTTTCAATTTTTCTAAGTGTGGAATAACCTCCCTCTGCCTACCCTGCTGTGTGCGGGATACAGAGTGAAGCTAAAAAAAAAAATAATAATTCCCCTAAGATTTGAATCCGAAACCTGCGCTCAAGGAAGCTAAGTCGGTATTTATATATTAAAAGAAACTTTAATATTCCTCAAGATATAAAAGGTAATTTTTTAATCAATTAAAAATCCATTATGGTAAAAGTAAGCTTGGGGCGACAGCTAATGGGTGGTTAGTAAAAAAGACGACGACACTAATATTGTCCAGTCATATGCTCTTAGAATGATGGCCTTGTGATGTTTTTATATGAACAATGTCTTTTCGGCTTTACACTTTATACAAAGCAGGAAGTAGGAATAAAGGAATTTATCGCAATAAATTCCGTTCTCCGCCTTCCAGTGCAATTTGAGACATTGTGTGGTAAGTGGCGGTACTCAACACCAGGTAAATTATAATGAAAATAAAGAAACTATATATAATTATTACAAACTTTGCGTTTACATTAGTTTACCGGCTACAAGCTGTTCCAATTTTCTACGATAGCCTGAAGAAATTATGTAACGTAGGTATATTATATTTAATATTCGTTCATTTCTAAAAGCCAATCTATCTAACATTTTACCGGATTAATTATACTACCAGGAGCGCTTCTCGAAACAATGCATAATTGTTGCATTAAATTAACTTTAACCGTATGTGTGTATTCTAAAAAAATTAAAAGTATAATAAATACTTTTAACAATTTTTACATTTTATTAACACGGTTAGGTAGTAAAAAATAGTTTGAAAAAACTTATAAAATCTTTTGAACTCAGTGGTATTTGAACCAGTGCTTTTTGGAAATTGTATATGCTGTGGTCCCTTAAGTCATGCGTTTAGTTTGAAGACATGTATGTAGTGGTCTAACTTCGAATCCTGCTGCATTAAAATTTTTGTTCGTTTTTTATAAAAGAAAATCAAAATCAAAAAGGATAAATGTACGGCGAAATATGTTCTTGGTGTTTTATTTTCAACCAAAACTAACATTTTAAACTACTTACTATAACAATATACACACTACATCATCGTACATAGTACATCATCATTTAGATATCCGTTCAAAGTATGAGACGGTCAGCCCCCCACATAATGTATGTATGAAAACCAAAACAAACAAGCGAACAGTTTCTATCAAAGAGTTCTATCGAATAATAATGACGGAACTAAACTTATAACTTCGCTCTTCGAACGCTAAATTAAACAAGTTTCTTCATAAATATGTATGTATGTGCTAAACGGACGCACATACAAGCATACTGCTTGTATAATGCTTACTACTTTACTATGGTTAGTACATGTAGTTAGCTAACTTCCTATTTGGTGGTATTGGTCGATTAAAGATTTATATATTTTTTATTTTCAAACTAAAATCCCTTTAAACCAAAAAAAAGCAACAAATCAAGTTGTAATATAGCGTATAAGTTGTAGTAAGCTGGTAGTAAAACTTATGGCTCAGTGGTGAGAGCGCCTGGACGGTATACAGGGGACGCGGGTTTGAATCCCGCTGCGTTCAAATTTTTTATACGTTTTCTAAATGTCGTTTTCAATTTTCTTATGTGTGGAATAACACTGTTAAAAATGTTTAAAAGCCTTTAATAATTTTTAATTTTTTATTTAAAAAAAAAGATTGTAGATACAGATTAAATTTAAGTACATCATTAATAAAAAGAAGTGCAGAAAGCTAATATTTTTTATTATAATACAAATGCAATTCAAATAATGCGACACAATCTAATGCCAAAAGTAATGTTATTTTTCAACTAGTTGTCGCTTACAACATGACTTGCTTCGCCTTTATGATCAACAATCTTTTATTTCTATCTTTTGATTGTAAATAGAAATTGTATTCCATTCCCATTGGAATTTCGAGAAATTATTTTTTACTTTCTTCTTATACAGAAAATTTTTAGCCTTCTACGCTCAGTGTTATATGTACTTGAAAAGTAACGGAGAAGTTTTATAAATAATAGAAAAGTATATTGATACTAGCAGCCTGCTCGCAGCTTCACGGACTGAACTACACAACCATAAGTGTTTCGTATTATAGCAACTTGTCATACAAAGTTTCGACCCCTCTTTCAACCCTTTGGGGGTTTATTTTTTGAAAAAAAGAAGCCTATGTTAGACCCTGGAGTTTAAACTATTTTCTTTGCGAATTTCATCCAAATCGAACCTGTAGATTAGCCGTGAAAGTGTAACAGACAGACAGATAGACATATGTACAGACCTATTTTCGCATTTATGATGTGGTAACTATAATTTAATATGGATATTAAAGATGTTATAAGGATATTAATGATGACCATCATAATCGAGATGATGTTGACATCATCTGTAAAACATTTTAAATAAGAAGGAAGCCTCTATTCACGAACAATATCGTGCTTAATGACCTAATTTGTCATTGTCAGCTTTTTTCTTTGAATTTTTTTGGTAAACATTACAATAGAAATGCAAATTAATAATTATTAACGTGACTTTAAAAAATAAAAGGTTATAGTAACGATGTGGACGAACGTGAAAATACGAGTATGTAGCGCTTAAAAATGGTAAGAAAAGATATTATAAATACTCTGAATTTCCGTTTTGATAAGAAAAATCGGTAAGCTGCTTTTTTATCTTAAAAATAAAGAGACAGTTTGAGTTTTGACTTTAAAGTTTTATTCTAACTTCGAAAACGAACATTCACTTGCTTGATTAATATAAAATGCATCGTTAAGTTGCGTCGTCCCACACGCCATTACGTTACGGTAAAACCCGACTCATTCATACACGATTTGACTGTAAAATTTATGAAATTGTTTGAACAAATACTTTTTCTTTTTGTTACAGCTTCACATATAACTTATTTATCATATCAGGGTAGTTACAGAGAACCTAATGTGAAAATGGAGAACAGGATTGCGTGTTGGCGAAAGGAACTCGACCTGGAGCCTTGTCTAATATATTAGAGAAATGATGATTATTTACACATAATCGTTGTCCCGAGCGGAAATCGAACCCACAATTACAATCAGCGAGAAAAACACTGTCCACTGCACTACATCTTACTCACTTTACTCTAAAAATTATAAAAAAATATATACATAAGTCAAATTTAAATTAAAAAATACGTATTTTTCCATAATCAATGGTAAACGACCATCGCTTCTACAACTTATACTGTCAAACGCCAGCTTTGATATTTAATCAAGCAAGGCAACGTGGACTTAGCCTACAACGCATCGGCGATGCAAATTGTTCGTGTATTATGCATGTATCCGTCCTCTGAACGCTGCGGGGTCTTTATAAATTAGACGCTTCGGTGCCTGTAATCTCTTTTCTGGTACAATATTGTTTAAACTAAATATATGATGGAGGCTTTGTGTTGTCAAGTTAGTTTTGGTTTTAAATTAGGCTTAAATCGATAAGTGATAAATAGTAAATGTAGTGTAGTGAACGTAAAATGTGGTTGGTTATAGGTTCGATTATCACTCGGAGGAACGATTATGCTAGTTTACATGGTTTATATACTTACGCCCAAATGTATAGTTTTTGTACAGTACGTATGGAGTACTGAAAATGAAAGAGAAATGAGTCATTTTATGTTATGTTTAGATTATGTTTATTTCTTCCCTTTGGTAACAGTAGTAAAGCGCAGTGCTACCGTGGTAGTGAAGAGTGGAGTGTCTTAACACTAGGTGCTCTCAGGCTACTTTGTTGTGCGAAAAAACTGTATTTTTTATGAATAAACAATTTTGTTAATCACTTTTTTTAAAGCTTCCCGCTATATCCTGCACACAGCAGGGTAGGCAGAGGGAACCTAGTGTTAAGGCACTCCGTTCCCCGTTTTCCGCCTAATTTTGGAGGCATTGCGTGTTAAGTGACGGAACTTAACGCCGCACTTTGCCTCGACACCAGCTCGAATAAAATGGAAATATTAAATACTATCATTCCTCGAGGGGGAATCGAACCCACAACCAGTCGTTTACAGTCACATACAGTTACAGACAACATGTGCAGTTTGTTTATATATTTTGACTATTAACATCTATCACCAAACTAAACAGTAATAAGTCTAATTTAAACACAAAATCCTAACTAAATGTCAGTTTGAATACTTTTGTGAGAACTAAAGTGTCGCATAATTAACGCCTCTATACAAACGTTTGAGGTCGCTAATGTCGCTAATGTCGAACAATTATAATTAGCTTGTTTCTATTTCAGCTGAAATAACGAAATGCTCTTTAATTGTTTCAAAAGCCTTCTGTTAATTTATGGTTTGTACCTAAAGTATGGCTATAGTAACATAGAGGAGAAATTTATGAATGTCAGTGAATATAAGATTTTTTTTTTTTTTTTTTAGCTTCACTCTGTATCCCACACACAGCAGGGTAGGCAGTGGGAACCTAGTGTTAAGACACTCCGTTCCCCACTTTCCGCCGAATTCGGAGATATTGTGTGTTAAGTGGCGGAACTTATGGCCGTGCTTTACCTTTGACACCAGAGCGAAGAAATGTAAATATTGAATATTTCCACTCTTCGAGTGGAAATCGAACCTACAACCAGTCGTTTACATTCGTGCCACTGCGCCACAACTGGCCCCAATCTATTGTTTAAGCTGTTTGTAATTCTTTGACTACATATAGTTAACGAAAAGATATTTCATATATCTCTGAAATATGCGCAAAATTGACCAACGGTGCATTTGAACTGAATTCCTTTTACTTATCTCTTATATATTTGAAGCCTCCAAAACACATATAAAAATACGTACCTAAGATATAAATATAGCAAAGCGGTAGGAAGCTATCAATTATTAACGCATACAGTATGTAGGTCGGAACTGGCGCTATCGGAAAACGCTAGGAACTCACGCTACCAACTTATCTCCTAAACTGTTATTGCCTTGCAATCGCGACGCAAACAACTTTTGCATTTAAATAATTTATCTAACTTACACAATAATCTATTTTTATAATATATATGTATATTTTTGTTCTTTCTGTCGTGGCCTAATGATTCAGTAATTTAAATTCCATTGGTTTTAGGTTTAATTCCCAATCGGGGGAGTATATACGTAAGTAAATTATTTTCATTGCTCTGGTACTTAAGACAAAGTTTGGCGTTAAGTTCCATCATTTAACGGTCTCGAATTACGGTGTTAAGTGAAGAATGGAATGCTTTCTCTTCTTCTGGTTTCTCCTTGACTAACTAGATATGAGGAAAAGTATAAATTTTTTACTTGGCTATTGCAGAACAAGGCTCGATTGTACATGTGATGGTTATGGATTAAATAATCACTAGAGAAATAATTATATTTAAATTATTTACGTTTCCCCACTCATGTAAGATAAAGCATGGAAAGCAATATCATTTATTAACGCATGCTGTTCCTAGGTTAGAACTGGCGCTTCCAACTTAACTCCTAAACTGTTATAGCTGTGTAATCGCGACGCAAACTACTCTTACATTCAAGTTGTTTATTTAACTTTTTTTTTAGCTTCACGCTGTATCCCACACATAGCAGGGTAGGCAGAGGGAACCTAGTGTTAAGACACTCCGTTCCCCACTTTCCGCCGAATTCGGAGGCTTGCGTGTTAAGTGGCGATACGAGGTAAAGTATAAAATTTTCTCTTAGCTATCGTGGGATGTGTCTAAGTGTGTGAATAACAGTTTAAAATGTTAAATGTATGATGATATTTTTTATTGTTTTATTATTGTATTCTACATTTTTATAGTTTAATTAATTCTTTTCCTTTCTTAAAAAAAGTAATATTGTTATATTAGTAAATTTAAATTTTGTTAACGCAAACCCAACTTTAAATTTTTCTTTAAATGTACTCGTATATTAGTTACCGGGAAAATTATAAACGTTGTATGTGCCTGTAATTAGTACAAATTTCGGAACTGGAACTGCGTACACATCACTCATATGATACACAATGTTACTTGTGCTGTTGGCATGTCATAAATAAATAAATAATATAGCTTCACGCTGTATCCCGCACACAGCAGGGTAGACAGAGGGAACCTAGTGTTAAGACACTCCGTTCCCCACTTTCCGCCGCATTCGGAGGCATTGCGTGTTAAGTGGCGGAACTTAACGCCGCATAAATTAATAAATAAATAAATATTCAAGTTATATTCATGTCCCCGTAAGAAAAAACGCGCCATAAAATTCACTTCACGAGGAAAGTAGAGAACGGTCTACAGACATAAGTTTCTCTCTGACCAAAAATATGAGCAAATATCATATACCACCATATATTTTTCAAACATAACTTACACACATAATTACACATTAATTCACCCAAAAAAATTCCCCATTGTTCCCATACAAAGCCCCGTACCATATTTAGCGCGAAAGCATAGAAACAGTTTAACTCCGTGACCCGCCGCTATGTAGGTGACCTCTCTATTCAGTACTGTATTGACTTGCAGACGTCTTCACTCATCTTGTGTAACGTTTACACATACTCGTAATTGCTCGTGTGTTCTAAGTAGTGCTAAGATTTTAAAATATTTGTTATTTTTTCTTTTTTTTTTTTTAGCTTCACGCTGTATCCCGCACACAGCAGGGTAGGCAGAGGGAACCTAGTATTAAGATACTCCGTTCCCCACTTTCCGCCGAATTCGGAGGCATTTCGTGTAAAGTGGCGGAACTTAACGCCGCGCTTTTACCTCGACACCAGAGCGAAGAAAATGGAAATATTAAATATTTCCACTCCTCGAGTGGGAATCGAACCCACAACCAGTCGTTTACAGTTACACGCTTGTGCCACTGGGCCACGACTGGCCACGAATATTTGTTCTGTACATTAAATGAATATTTTAATACATTATGTGTCCATATAGTAAAAATATAACTGATCCCTCTCTGTATACAAAAGTAAAGTATACTGGGCTATGGAATAAAAATGCATGCGTACTGTATCAGGTTTATTTGACGACAACTTCATCTTCGCGAGGCGCAGACCATAATGGGGCCAGTCGTGGCGCAGTGGCACAGACGTGTGACTTAAAACGACTGGTTGTGGGTTCGATTTCCACTCGAGGAGTGGAAATATTTAATATTTCCATTTTCTTCGCTCTGGTGTCGAGGCAAAGCGCGGCGTTAAGTTCCGCCACTTAACACGCAATGCCTCCGAATTCGGCGGAAAGTGGGGAACGGAGTGTCTTGACACTAGGTTCCCTCTGCCTACTCTGCTGCGTGATTACATGCGTTACAGATAGATCATGATAATCCCGCTCCCCATTTATCACCAAATTCTAGAGGTATGGCGGTACTCAACGCCGTGCTTTGCCTCGGCACTAAAACGAAAAAAAATGAAAGTATTTCCATTTCTCGAATGGGAATTGAACCCACAACCAGTTGCGCTTACCTACACTTTGTGTCCGCAAGCCTCTGGGGTTATTTGCTATATATAACTAACATTACTAAAAACGATGATTTTTATTATATCTTTTATGTTTTTATGTTTGTCTGTGCCTCGTGCACTTATAGAAGGGTAGACAGAGAGATAATATATTAGTATTGACTTGTGTCAAAGCACTTTATTGACATTTTATGCCTGAATTCAAGGCATTCCAGGTGAATTTAATCATTTTTAAAACTCAAATAAAATTATATAAGTGTCAAGAAGCTTAACACCAAAAGTAATAAATTCTCTTTTGTAAAATTACACCTTACTTTAGGCACTAGCGACTATCGAATATCGAATATAAAAGTAACATTGGTAACGATATTTTATAGATATAAAAAACTAAACTAAAATTAATACACCTTTTAGTTTCCCGCATAGGGAGTTAATCAGAGAGGACCTGGATGAGAATATAGTGTTAAGACTCTCCATTCTCCACTTTCCTTCCGAAATTAAGATATTGCATGTTAAGTGGCGGAACATAACTCCGCGCTTAGTTTTATTTGACAGTGTTAAATAGTTGCAGTAATGACAATTTGTTATCGAATTAATAAGTAACATTGGTGACTATATAGTATACTAGCGGCCCGCTAGCGGCTTCGCCACGTTATCTACATGGCTCTTTCGGTATATTGCATCCCTCGGTGGTGGATTTTTGAAAAATAAAGTTGCCTATGTTTAACCTTGGATTATCAACTATATATATATACCAAAATTCGTTACAATCGGTTAAGCGGTGTAGATTTTTCATATAAACTTTCATCTCCTATTTCAATTCTTTAGAGGTTGATTTTTGAAAAACTAAGTAGCCTATGTTAGACCCAGTCATTTATCCTATTTTCATTCTAAATTCCATCAAAATCGGACCAGAAGTTTAGCCGTGAAAGCGTGACAGACAAACACACAGACATTCGCATTTATAATATAAGTATGGATATAAAATCCTTTCTAAGCTTCGAAACGTATGTGAGCACTTTTCCATAATACTTTGTTTTCAAATCTTCCGTCTGCTTGGTGGGAAGAGCTGAGCGAAGTACATATTTAATGTTAATACATATTAAAATATTTAGAAAACGTATAAAAATTTGAACAATTCGCTCAGTGGTGAGGGCGCCTGAACGGTATTCAGGAGGCGCGGGTTCGAATCCCGCTGCGTTCAAATTTTTATACGTTTTCTAAATGTCTTTTTCAATTTTCCTAAGTGTGGAATAACACTTTTAAAATGTTTAAAAGCATGTTAAAATAGTTTGAAAAGCAAACTAATACAATTAATGGAATAACAATAAAATTTATTCGCTCGCACAACTAGGCGAAGTGATGTCAAGTGGGCGCGCGTGTCATTTCAAAACGTTCCACAGCCTAAGTCTATGGATACTTTTTGATCATTTAATTACCATTTATTCTAAAACTACAATTACTATAAATACAACACTAAAAAACTTCACAGCACACAAGAAACTGTGATCGATATCCCTGCCAAATTTCAGAGGTCTACTACAAATAGCCCAGGAAGAGTTAAACTACAACGAAACATAATTTTGACCAATAAAATGTATTCGAATGCTTTTGGTTTATTTTTCTACTAGTAACGTCAAAATTTAGATATATTTATCTATTTCTAAACGCGATAGTTGTAGGTTCGATTCCCAGTCACATTTTTATTTATTCGCTCTGGTATCTGAGACAAAATAAGTTTTTTTTTTTACCTTCACGCTGTATCCCGCAGTCAGGAGGGTAGGCAGAGTGAACCTAGTGTTAAGACACTTCGTTACCCACTTTCCGCCGAATTCGGAGGCTTGCGTGTTAAGTGGCGGAACTTAACGCCGCGATTTACCTCGACACCAGAGCGAAAAAAATGAGAATATTAAATATTTCCAGTCCTCGAGTGGGAATCGAACCCGCAACCAGTCGTTTACAGTCACACACTTGTGCCACTGGGCCACGGCTGGCAACGACAAAATAAGTTCAGTCACTTAACACGCAGTGCCTCGATTACGGATGGAAAGTGGAGAACGGAGTGTCTTGACACAATGCTATAAGGCAAAAAGTGGGAAATTAGCATAATTATTATAAGAGCTATTTATACATTTACTGAATTGAGCCGCAACGGTACGTGGAAAAGGTTTCATTTAACTTTAAAAACGTACTCAACAGTATATATGACTAGGTATATGTAAGTGTAACTATACAATATAAAAATAAATATGTTATCTACTTATATAATCATTCCCCCGAATGGAATTCAAACCCATGATCATCCCGTTTACAGTCAGACGCTGCTCCACTGCGCTACGGCGGCTTAAAAAAACTATACAATATCAAAATAAATATTAAACGAAACTTATACGCAAAAGAAATACATGGTTCAACTAGAAGTAAATAATAGAGTAGTAAACCCTTGTTTTGCATTGCTTAGTGTCATCCGATATGGTCTAGTGGCTAGGATACCTGGCTCTCACCCAGGAGGCTCGGGTTCGATTCCCGGTATCGGAATCAATAGAATTATGTTAAACCTTTTTGTTTTTTTATTTTATTTTTTACTTTTCATTTGTACACGGATTGTCTTTTGTTACTTACATTTAAATAAATAATATTTTAAGTAAAAACATATTATATGTTGAAGTCGTTAAATTTTAATATTTTTTTTACGTTATCAAATTATTTGTAGAAAATTCTAACAAAATTTTCGTAGCAGAGAGAACCGAGTGTCAAAACACTCCATTCTTAACTTTCTAGTCGAAATTGAGTCTGTGTGTAGCGGAATTTAACGCTACGCTTCGTCTTATGTACCAAAACGGAGAAACCAATAAAATCATAAATAACTATTCATAAATAAAAAAAATCATAAATAAAAATAAAATCATAAATAACTATTCCTCTGAGTGGAAATCGAACCCACAATCATCGCGTTTAAAGTCAGACGCTGTCCACTGTGCCACGACGGCGTCAATTCTTTTAATAAGTGTTATGAACACATCAGTAACAAACTTTTTCCCACGCGGGGAATAGTAGGGTATTTAGAGGGGAGCTAGTCTTACGCATCACGCTATATCCCGCACACAGCAGGCTAGGCAGAGGGAACCTAATGTTAAAACACTCCATGTTTTATAGCCTCATAAAATTATTAGTAACACATTTTAAGCAGTATAATAAGTAGGACCAGTCGTGGCCATGAACGTGTGACCTTAAACGACTGATTGTTCGATTTCCACTCGAGGAGTGTTAATATTTAATATTTTCATTTCCTTCGTTCTGGTATCAGAGGCAAAGCGCGGCGTTAAGTTCCGCCACTTAACACGCAACGCTTCCGAATCCGGCGGAAAGTGGGGAAAGGACTGTCTTAACACTTCCCTCTGCCTACCCTGCTATGTGCGGGATACAGAGTGAAGCTAAAAAAACATATAAAAAAATGTTAGTCTTCCTGTATTTCAAAAAATATATAAATAAAACCATAGTGGTGCAGTGTCTACTGACATGATAAAAGTCTATTAGGCAGACACTGTGATCCTGTCTTGGAGGATAATTCTCTGGTCTGACAAGACGAACTGCGGCGTTAAGTTCCGAAACTCAATGTCCAATTTAAAAAAATATATACTGTTTTCGGATTGGTTGCTGTTAATGCGGTATACGTTTTAATTGTGCTTGTGTAGTACAGTATATGACCGTAAATGCTATTGGTAGTACCGACCTAGATCGTAAATGCTACTATTTGAACCTATAGGTTCGAATATTATTCTGGGAAATAATTATATTTAAATTAATATCTCAATTTCGGCTGAAAATTAGAGAAGGGGGTTCTCTTTATGTACTCTGCAATGCGGGAAAAAACGTTAAGTTACGACAAATCCTTATTTTTTTCCATGAAATATTGGAAATAAAACACTCTTTTAAATATAAACATCTGAAAAATAATAGTCGTGGCCACTCGTAGCTTTTTGGTACAAAATGTGACTGTAAACGCGATTGAATTAAAATATTCCACTGGTGTCGAGGCAAATTACGGTGATTAGTTCCGCCTTTTTCCGTTACACCTAATGCCTCCATTCGGCGGAAAGTAGGGAACAGAGTGTCTTAACACTAGATTCCCTCTACCTACCCTGATATTTGCGGGATACAGCGTGAATCTAAAAAAATCGTTTAAATAAAGATTATATCCCACTTCAAAAATACCACACTTTGTTTGATGTTTTCATAAATATTAAGTGAACGTTTGCTTTCTGTTCAATGATTTTATTTGCTTGAACTAAACCTAAAGAGCGAAGAAAGAAAATAAGTTTAAGATATTTCAGTATTCTATCGATGGTATAGAAGTTTAACAGAAATTTATATTTTAAATATTATTTGTACGCCACAGGCACTGTTTTAAGACCATCTTAGCATAGAGGTATATCGTCTGTCTGTAAACGCGGTTGGTTATGGGTTCGATTCCCATTAAAGGAACGAATATAATTATAATTTATTTTTATTTATTTACCTTTAATTCTGCTCTGGTACCTAAAAAAATCTATTTCTGGCAGAAAGTGAAGAACGGGGTGTCTTAACACTAAATTTTCTCTAACTGCCCTGCTAAACGAAAAAGAGCGTAACGATGCAAAAAAAACTATCATAATCATTACATAATACAAAAAAGACACTAACCTTAAGAATATCGAACGCACTAACACCTGCTCCAGACACATATCCACTAAACCACCAGTACCTTCTAATAATACATCAATTATAATAAAACGTGTCAATGTCACTTACCGTACAGGAGATATATGCGTGGCGGGCGCAAGTGTCAAATGCACGTCAGTGTGACGACGTTGATGAATTATAACACACGTTTCGACTCTAATTATGTATTTGGTAAATACAACATGTACTTCATATTTTTTTATGTTCACCGATTTCCCTTTTTTTAGAAATATAGAGAAAAAGAAAAGAAATGAGAATTTAATGATTTTTAGAAAACGTTAAAAATAATTTGAACACACGGGATTCGAGCCCACGCCTCTTCGAAACCGTCCAAGCACTCTAACCACTAAGCCATGCGGTCTACTACCAGCTGCGTTGAAATTCTTATACCTACGCCTAGTACTACTTTTTATGCTGTTAGTATCTCTGTAAAGAGATTAATAGAGTTTTTTTTTATTTCTGCTACCCAAAGATTATTATTATAAGAATCGTTAGGCAAGAGAATGCTATATATTAAATACGTTTAACATTTTACATCCGGCACAGGTTCGTATCCCGCTATTTTTTAAGTATGCCAATAAAACTCTAAAATATGAAAATTCGAAGAGAATTGTTTTGTCATTTTGTTCTCCACTTTCCGCCTATATTATGCGGAGACGTATGCTACATTACATCAAAATTGTTCAAAGAATAAAATAATTACGTTAGAGATTAATTAAAATTACATAAAGAAAATTCACGAATAATGTTTTTAAAATTATTCTATAAAAATGCCTGTAAAACTATTTTCTCGTTACCTAGTCATCGAATTCATGTAATAAAAATATTGTATTGTGGCCAGTCGTGGCGCAGTGGTACAAGGGTGTGACTGTAAACGACTGGTTGTGGGTTCGATTCCCACTCGAGGAGTGGAAATATTTAATATTTCTATTTCCTTCGCCCTGGTATCGAGGCAAAACGTGGCGTTAAGTTCCGCCAAGCCACTTAACACGCAATAGTACCTCCGAATTCGGCGGAAAGTGGGCAACGGAGTGTCTTAACACTAGGTTCCTTCCTACCCTGTTGTATACAGCGTGAAGCTAAAAACAAAACAAAACATAATATTATGTTGTCATCAGATCACATGTTCAAATTTTCAAGCCAATTGTACGTCAGGAAGGTTCAAAATAAGGAAAAAAATATAATTCTAGAATATCTAAAATCCGTTCTCGACTTCCCACTTAAATTTGAAAAACATATGATATCACGATAAGAACTTAATTATTATATTATTTATCCTGGTTCTAACATTGCAAAGATAAATAATATCTTATCAACAGTGACAAAGTACTTTTTCATTTACAAATGATATGTATTAGTTATCTCTTTTACACTGAACCATACTTTTATAATTCAAGTACATAGATTTAATCTAGCTTATCGCTTCTTCCGCGTATGGTAGTTGAAGAAATTTTAATGTTAAGTCACTCCGTTTTCTACTTTCTACCCCAATCTGAGGTATTTTGGGTGGCAGAGCTCAACACCGCGCTTGTAACTCAAACAGAAAGGGTTACAAACTTTAGAAATATTAGAGATTTTTTTACTTAGAACTCTCAGATGCTCTGAACATAATTTATCAATATCTGGTGACCGAACTCTGTTCGGTATTCCGTTTAAGAAATCGTTATTTTAAAATAATGATAACAATTAAAAAAAATATAAAACAAATAAAAGTTATAATAAAAAATCAAATAAATTAAAAAATCTAATAAATTAAATGTTCTGGATGTCTTCTGGATTGTAAATTGCTGAAAGCTGAGCTAAAAATTAGAGCACTGGCAGTCGTATACTAATGATATTTTAACAGTTTTTTTATTCCCTAAAAATATAGAGAAAAATATATTTTTTGAAAAAAACCTAGCTAGATCGATTTTTCCCTCCGAAACTTCCTATATACCAAATTTAAAGAAAATCGTTTGAGCCGTTTCCGAGATCGGAATTGTACATTTATATATACAAGTATTGCTCGTTTAAATTTATAAGATACAATAGCATCACGAGAAAAAGTATTCTTAAAGATCAATTTTTTATCAACTAAAATAATCTCTCGGAGTTAAAGTAAATATGAAGGAATTGTAGACCAATTTTAAATATTACGCATTATACGTTGCTAAAACAACGTATAGTTTTCGCGTCAACGGATCTACTAGTCAAAATAAAACGATAAAAAAATTACGGATCATTTTGTCACCAAAAATTTCAATTGAATAAAGAAAAAAATAAAAAAAAGCACTTTCAAAATAAATAACTTTTGTTTAATAAATGTTTTCAATCAAACATTCTTCATTCATTTTAATAAATTATAACAATAAATAACATAAAAAAACTTCATGTCACTTCATCTCAGGAAATTACCATAGATTTTAAATAAACTTGGCGTTTACGTAAAAACTTTTTTCAACAGATCCTTAAATTAGTATTAAGCATACTTATAGCGAGCCCTCGCCCACTACCTTGATTCCCAATTCGTAAATCTGTAACAATAAACAGTTGATAGTTAAGTCTAAGTCTTTGTAGTAACCTCCATAAAATAATAAATGAAGCTTACATTTAATGAATTATTGGAATAATATTTTGAATTAACTCATTTACAAAAAAAACATTAATTTTAATTAAAACAATAAAATACATAAGTTACTTATGAATGTATCTTAATTGAGGCCAAAGTGTCGCAGTGAGATACATCTGGCTGTAATTGCGATTGGTTGTGGATTTGATTCCCTCTCTTGAGAATGATTGATTATGTTAAAATTAATATTTTAATTGCTCTGGTACCTCAGATAAAGAACAGCGTTTAGATACGCAATTTGACGATTTCGGGTAAAAAGTAGAAAAAGGAGAGCCGTAATGTATGCGGGAAAAGCATGAAACTGTTTCTATTTTAGGAACTTAACGTAGAAATCCAGTTAATCCAGCCCAGCTCAGTCCAGTCAACAAATTATAACTATATGAATAACAAATTAGTATCCTTACATTAACAGATGGTGGTGTTGAGAGAACGTATACAATAGCATCGACGACGTCGTCAGCTTTCAACTTGGGCACGTCCGCTAACTCCTCAGGTGGCATGTCCGTGTCTACTGTGCCGGGGGAAAGACTCTGGGAGAAGAAAATTAATTTATGATTAATGTGAAGCAGTAATTTGTCTTTATTTTTAAGTTTTTTTAATTTGTTTATTTATTCGCACACTTAGAAAATTGCTAAGAACAAAAATAATGACTCCGACCCACGTGGTAGTAGAACGCATGGTTTAGCGGTTGGACGGGTTCCAAAAGGCGCGGATTCGAATCCCGTAGCGTTCAAATTTTTACGCGTTTTGTAAAAAAAATCCCTTCTCCATTGCTTTTAATATTTGCTTTTTAAAACAATATAAGTAATATTTGTTATTATTTTTAGCTATAGCCGCACACAGCAGGGTAGGCAGAGGGAACCTAGTGTTAAGACACTCCGTTCCCCACTTTCCGCCGAATTCGGAGGCTTGCGTGTTAAGTGGCGGAACTTAACGCCGCGCTTTACCTCGACACCAGAGCGAAGAAAATGGAAATATAATTTCCACTCCTCGAGTGGGAATCGAACCCACAACCAGTCGTTTACAGTCACACTCTTGTGCCACTGGGCCACGACTGGCCACTTTTTTTTTTTTGTTATTATTTTTATATTTACTTATATATCATGCTAGCTTTGTATCGGATAAGTTTCATAGCACTAAAAAATAAGAAAAAAATGTTTAAATACTGTATATTTCTTACCGTCACTTTAACTTTGCTGTTGAACAGAGCCAGCTCGTTAGTTAGAGAAGAAGTGAAGGAGGTGAGAGCGTATTTAGTCATTGGATACACACTCATGGTGCTCGCGCTGGGGACGTAGTGACCGGTCACACTGTAATAGAAATACATTATAAATAACTGAAGTACCGTTTCCGGTTTCATTTTCACTTTCTGGAATTACAATTTCACTGATAATTTCGTATACTATATAACGTAATTCCATATGGACAACTGATTGGTCTATTAAAATATTTTTTGAACCACTAATAACATTTTTTCAGTATACAAACGAAATTCAATTTACAGTCATTCAAAACCATTCTGTAGCTCCGAAGGTATGTCCGTACAAATATTCTTTTTTATTTTAGCATATAAAATAAGCCAAATTAACTATGAAACTATAGTTTGAAAATCAATAAATTATGAAATTTGTGCTTTTAATTATATTCCTTACCTAACAATAACGTGAACATTGTTCTAATGGAATTAATAAATGTATGCCATTTTTGTCCTATTTAATTATGACAAATTAGTATCCTCCCGTGGGGGGACGGGTTAAGAATACAATTCCCCCCCGCCGCTGGGTAGCGTCCCGTAAAAGGCGGGTAACCCAGTAGTTTGGTGGTAGGAGATTCATTCTCCGACTGGCTCCGCGACCACTATCGTGTCAAAGACGAACCGCCAAACATCTGACGATGTGTTCCGGTTCGATTGCATGTAAGGCAGCTCTCCCTATTCCCACCATCCCCATCCTTCCTCCCTCTTTCTGTCCTACATCCCCAAGGCTGGCAACGCATCCATAACTCTAATGTTGTGGATGTCTATGGGCGAAGGTAACCACTTAACACCAGGTGGGCCTTCTGCTCGTTTGCCTCCTTTATTCCACAAAAAAAAAAAAAATCCTAATATCTTACCTGTTTATTTGAACGATGTGTCCCGCTACGTTCCTCTTCCTCATGCTGGAGAAGCCCAACCTTGTACATAAGATCAAGGCTTTGATGTTAACGTCAAGTGTTAGTTCAATTTCACGGTCATCTAGCGTTTTGTCACCGCTATCTATTGAAAAAGAAAACCATAAATATAATATTATAATTAAAAAGTTTCTATTTCTGAAAATGCGATAATTTCCTCATCAACTTAATTTTAATCTATTATGGAACTTTTTTGTTAATACTCTAAAAAATTTTTAATTTTCATTAAAATATACTTCTTTTTAACTTCTCTTTTCTCGCTTGCTACTTCACGCAGTGTCTCGATTCCAGGCGGTAAGTGGAGAGCAGAGTGTCTTAACTCTAGATTACTTCAAACAATACTGCTATACGGGAGTAAGGTTGAAGCTGAACTTGACTGGGCTGTGTATTATTGACTTAAAGAAAAATTCGTTTCT
Organism: Dryas iulia moderata; assembly: GCA_019049465.1. Lineage (NCBI taxonomy): Eukaryota > Metazoa > Arthropoda > Insecta > Lepidoptera > Nymphalidae > Dryas > Dryas iulia. The sequence goes on from CM032435.1 coordinate 480,508, forward strand.
TTCGTTCTTCACTGGTTTGAGGCATTAACTATAGTGAACCGGTGGTAAGATGTTTGAAGTTGAAAAAATGAAGCCTGTAATCTCTTTTCTTAGCTTCACGCTTTATCCCGCACACAGCAGGTTAGGCAGATATGCCGCGCTTTGCCTCGATCCAAAGCGCAGAAAATGTAAATATTAAATATATCGATTCCTTGAGTGGGAATCGAACCCATGACCACTAGTATTTACAGTTTATACGCGACACTTTGTGCCCACAAGCCACGACTGGCCTGTAATTTCTTATTTTGAATCTAATTATTCGACTTTGACTTTGAGTTAACTACTTTTTTTACATACCAGTAATGTATCCAATAGGTAACAAGGCGGCGTTGTTAATGAGGATGTCGAGACCTCCGAACTTGTCTTCAATCCATTGGAAAGCTTCTCTAATTGCGTTACTGTTTGAAAGATCCACTTGTTTCGAGTAGATCTTGCCTTTGCCAGTTACTTTCTTAGCTAATTCCTGTAAAATAAAAATTAAAAATGTCAATGCTTATTTATATCTATAAAGTTGTGAAATTTTTAGGAATATTCATTTCACAATATAGTAGTACAATATAATTGGTTTGATAATGGATAATCCAATAAAACTTGTAATCCTTCGTGATCCATCGCGAATTTACTGTTTATACTAACTATAAAAGTTCTACAATGTGTCTCAAATTATCTCAAGAAATTTAAAATCTACATTGATTTCCCCCATTAAATACCAGATATGCGTTTAAGATATAGTATATTCATAAATACTAGAAACGTATAAGCCCATTTAAATCAATAATTAAAGCTAAAAAAATACTACATAATTTTTTTTATAATAAAATCCAAGAAAACGAAAGCACTTTAGTCCTCACAAAAACTTAATATTTTTGTTTTAGCTTCACGCTGTATCCCGCACACAGCAGGGTAGCCAGAGGGAACCTAGTTTTAAGATACTCCGTTCCCCACTTTCCGCCGACTTTTGAGGCATTTCGTGTTAAGTGGCGGAACTTATCGCCGCGCTTTACCTCGACACCAGAGCGATGAAAATGGAAATATTAAATATTTCCACTCCTCGAGTGGGAATCGAACCCACAACCAGTCGTTTACAGTTACACGCTTGTGCCACTGGGCCACGACTGGCCACAACTTAATATAGGTTCAAAATTGTACTCACATCAATCAAGTGTTGTCTACGGGCCAGACCAACTACTATAAGCCCGAGGTTGGCGAGGCGCAAGCTAAGAGCTGCCCCAATACCCGAGCTAGCCCCAGTCACTACAACGACCTTTCCTGCCCAACGTTCCATTTTGATATTTTTGTATTAAAAATGACAAGTCTTAACAACAACCTCAGATTAACTAACAACGAATAGAATTAGCCAATCTTATATACTATAAAAAACGCTGAGTTATGATTATAACTGTAGTAGATAGTGGACTAGTGATAATCAAATAGTTATCATGTTCGACATTTTGAATATCATTGTTGTATCACTTAATCTAAGTTACATATTTTATATTAAGGTAAAGTGGCTAAAAATAAATAAATGTGATGACTAATTAGGGGCCAGTCGTGGCGCAGACGCACAAATGTGTGACTGTAAACGACTGGCTGTGGGTTCGATTCCCACTCGACGAGTGGAAATATTTAATATTTCCATTTTCTTGGCTCTGGTGTCGCGGCAAAGCGCGGCGTTAAGTTCTGCCACTTAACACGCAACGCCTCTAAAGTCGGCGGAAAGTGGGGAACGGAGTGTCTTAACACTTTTCCCTCTGCCTAACCTATATGCGGCATACAACGTGAAGCAAAAGAAATAAACAAAAAAATACTTTGTTATGCTATTGATATTATTCACATCTTCACGAACCTAGTACCTCCAATACACTCCGTTTTCCAGTTTCTTTCGAGTGGCGGAACTTAACGCCATAATTTGTCATAGGCATTAAAGCGCAGAAAAGAAAAAAAATAATAACGTTTCCTTATTTCCTTTAGTGGAAATCGAACCCAGCACCATTATGTTTAAAGTCTGACGCTGTACCACTGCGTTATGACGGTTTTTAGTTAATTAATTAAGCTTTTGTTTAGTTAATCAGCAAATTATTTGATTTAAGAATTAATTAATTACTGTATAATAATGTGTAATGTTACTTTAAGGTGTACTTTCTCTGTCTAAGAAAGACTTACTATTAATTAAATTAAATTACTATAAAATTATCAATTTTACTTACTATTTACCATTGTTATCATAGCTTATATTAGCTTTTAACGCATGCTGTATTTATATTGAAAAGAATGCAAACATTTCAAAAAATATATATTTTATATTTTTCTGTATTTTTATTTGTTTACTGAAATTGGGCTGAAACAACAAATAAGAAACACAGACAATTGAAGAAAATTAAGATTTGATTTGTGACTCCGTTCTCCGCTACACTGATCATATTGTCTGTACTTATGTACTTAACATGACGCTGCAATGTCTAAATCGATGAAAGATTAAATAATAAATGTGATAAGCAGATGGATTTCTTTCAAATAAAAATTATAAAAAAAACAACATCAGGTTCAGAATGTGGAAATATTGTATTGTCATCGAATCACATGTGCAACATTTTTAATCCAAAATGCAGTCCAAGGGTGAGAAGTGAAGCTAATAAACCCTAAAACTAAATTAATTTTAAAAATATTAAAGCCTTTGAAAGAGTTTAATATTTTTAAAATTAAATTAGTTGCGCAACTCAACGCCGTGCTTTGCCACCAGAGTGAAGAAATCAAAAATGTTAAACATTTCAATCGGGAGTCGAACCTGTCTCGTTTACAGTCAGATTTTGTACTTGTGCGCCACGACCGGACCCCTTAATATTAATATTGTAAAACGTTAACTGCACTTTATCAATATGTACATTCCATTTCCTTAAATTTGAACCCCTGATCTCCGTGTACCGATAGGCAATATACATATGTATGCGTATGTTCAAATAATATATAGGAACACTAGCAACACGCTCGCTGTTTCGCTCAGGTGAGCTATACAACAATGTTTCGTAATTTCAACGGCAAAGTTCATATTTTTCATATAATTTTTCATCCTTTATTTTTTGAAAAAATCCTAATGTCTATTATCGTATTTAACTCTATGTGTTATCTATTTTCCTGAGAAGATTCATCAATCGGCTTAGATGTTTCACTCAAACTATCTATATATATATAAGGCTATATATATATATATATATATATATATATATATATATATATATATATATATATATATATATATATATATATTCCTATAGGCGTTGATTTTTGAAAAAAGACGTATGTTCGACCTTTCCGTCTCATCTTACCCTGCCATAAAATTTTAACTGACAGACCGGCAGACTTTATCATTTATATTATTAGTGTGGATACTGATATATATTACATATATGTATCTATATGTATGTACAAGATTATAAGCCGAACCACATTATGAACAATATTTATATTGGCTTAATGATATTACAACAATAAATTTTCTATTTTTAATTACGATACGCTCAATTTTATTACTTAGTACTATAATTAAATTACATTCATACAAAAGCCACAGCAAAGTTAGCCAATTGAGTTTTATTGTATAAATTATTTATTTTTAAATATCTCTTATGGGCCAGTTAGTTAGGTGAGGTTAGGTTTCTTTCAATTTCACTAGCTTATCTCAGCTAAGCTGTAGATAACTATAAACTATAAAAACATACGTTAAGATCATAAAATTTTTCCTGCTAACAGTTGAATGTAAATTAAATATTACTGTCAATTTATATGCATAAGAACAATTTTTTTTATTAAATAAACAAATGACTTTTGACATAAGTACATTATATAAAATATAGGTCTTTGCTAGATCTTCAATTTCTGTTTCAAATGAAATTCACCAATCTAATATAAAGTATGTGTTATGTTATACTTAGAGATAATGCTACCCGGTACATATATTCGGTATATTTAATATTTATTACGATCCTGGAAACTCCATACGAGTGTAACCGGTACAGACATTAATGTCTGACATTTCTGTCGAAGCATAAAGGCTTCACACAACCCGTATAGAAAAGACGGTGAAAAAAATAACCGGAAACCTCAAACGGAAAAAACTTAGCATCAGAAACTCCGTTATCCTCATATCCATACAAATTCAAAGCACATGTGATTTAATGGTAACACTATAATTGTAATATTTTCCGCTTCACAACGTTCCAAAGATAATCAATGCCAGCTTATCGACAGTGACAATGTCTATTTCGATTACAAATGATATCAGGTAAGTTACGTAGTTAGTCTTGTACGTAGATGATGCAGTGCTTATTATATCATCAGAATGCGAGTTATTGACATTGATTACCATTCTGGACGATGAGTGTTAAAATAATGGTCAAGGACTGAATGCGAGCAAAATTAAGATTCTAATATTTGAAAGAGACAAGGAAAGAACGGAAAGCAAAATTATGGCAAATATTTTTAGCAGAGATGGAAGATACGATACGGATATTGAAAGGCGTATTGCTGCTGGTAACAGGATTGACGCTGAAAAAGTATGTACTTATACTATGTGTGTTTAAAATTATGAACTATGATATATGTTACATACTATGTGCTTCACATACTATTTTGTTTGACATACAATTTAGTATATACACGCTATACCATATAATATATAGCTACGGCAACATATATTTTACGCTTCTCTGCTAGTAAAAACTAAGAACCGCCTCTTTGCTCTGCATGGCGGGAAGAGCTGAGCGAAGTACATATTTAATGTTATTACATGTTAAAAAAGTTGAAAAGCAAACATTTCACACTAACATAACACTTAACGTTCTACAGCCTAAGTCTATGGGCACTTTTTGACCATTTAATTACCATTTATTCAAAAACTACTATTACAATTGTCACCAAAAAACTTTACAGTATATAAGACACTGTGCTCGATATCCCTCAATGTGCCAAATTTCAGGGTTCTACTACAAATAGCCCAGAGAGAGAGAATAGGAGTTAAACCACAACGAAACGCACTTTTGACCAGTAAGAATATATCTTTAGCTTCAAGGTATTATTATTATAAATTACAATTAGGTAGTTATATACATAGAAAAATAAAACATAAATCAATTTCAATTAATATATTTATTTACTAAAAAAATCTTTCATTTCTTTAAATTTGTTATCAAGCATTCATCAGATTTCATATTGAAAAAAATATTACAAAAAAAAGTACAAATAAAAATTTTGAAAAAACCCTCGACGGTTTAATTGTAATTGTAAAAGGATAAAATAACTATAAATCCCCGCCTAAAAGAATATATGTAACGAGATGATGGGGACGGCTTCGTCGGGGGCTGTCAATACTTTAAGTTTGCACAAACCTTCTCATAGGTTTTCTTGCTTTTAAAACAGGTTTGGCAACAAAATTAAATATTAAAATAAATTTACAGTTTTGATAACTGGTATTTTAAAGACTTTAAAACGATCTATACTATTAGCTACTATATTTAAAATAGAGGTTGCAACTGGCAGCCCCCGACGAAGTCGTCCCCATCATCTCGTTACATATATTCTTTTAGGCGGGGGATTTATAGTTATTTTATCCTTTTACAATTACAATTAAACCGTCGAGGGTTTTTTCAAAATTTTTAATTTTGCTTTTTATTTTAAGCTTTTTAAAGTGAATAGATACACATTACATATTATTATATAATATCGAAATACTTTATATTAATGTTCATGCAAACCCAAAAGAAATTATAAACCCAATGCTTTCTGGTTATCAAATGCTTATTGCAGCGCCTGGCAGATTGTCACCGTAACATTTTCACGAAACTTAAGTCTAACCAAATCAGTGAAAATCACAAAACCCACTAGTAGTTTTGATTTTGAACAAACTAATATATACTGGAGCGCCCAGTGGTAGTTCGTGATATGGCATATAAAAACACGCAGCAATTAAACCAGAACCTATCACCGAAAACCGCATCTAAATAGGTTTCACACAAAAAATACAAGCAAATGCTTACTGCAGCGCCCCCTGGTGAGGTGTCACCATGACACATATACGAGAACACGCGCTAATTAAGCCTGATCCTATCTTTGATAACTGCATCCAAATCGGACTTGTAGTTTTAGCTTTGCATAATTAAATGTTTAATGCAGCGCCCCCTGGTGAGTTCTTGACGTGAAAAAAAACCTAAAAACTTACACCAAGTAAAGGTAACTCTAATACTAAAAGCTCTGCCCAATCGGACTAGTAGTTGTGGTTTTGCATTAAATATTACAAACAAATGTTTACTGCAGCGCCCCCTGGTGAGTTAACACGATAAAACATATCCAAGAACATGCACTAATTAAACTTGAGCTTATTATTGAAACTGCATCCAAATCAAATTCGTCATTTTATCTTTGCACAAACAATATTTTACTGCAGCGCCCCCTGGTGACTTGTCACCGTAATATAAATTTAAAAACATGTTTTAAGTAAATCGGAATCTAATTCTGAAAACTCTTGACAATCGTACTAGTCGTTTTGGTTTTACACAAAAAAATAGAAGCAGCTACTTACTGCAGCGCCCCCTAGAGAGTTGACACATACATGAAAATATGCACTAAGTAAACATACATGACACATATATGAAAATATGCACTAAGTAAACTTGAATCTATGATTGAAAACTGAATTCAAATACGACTCGTAGTTTTAGTTTTACACAAACAAATGTACTTACTACAGCGTCCCCTGGTGAGTGGTCACCGTAACGCATATATGAAAAGAAGCACCAATTAAACCTGAATTTATCGTTGAAAGTTTCATCTAAATCGGACTAGTAGTTTTTGCTCTGCATAAACAAATGTTTACTGCAGCGCCCCCTGGTGAATTTTCATCGTAACAAAAAAACAAAAATCTTAAAATATGCAGCAAGCAAAGTTGAATCTAATTCTGAAAACTCCAGTTAATTGGATTAGTAATTTCGGTTTTAGACAAATAAATACAAGAAAAATTTTGGTTTTACACAAAAAAACTCAAACAAATGCTTACTACAGCGCCCCCTGATGAGTGGTCACCACAGTATATATATATGAAAAGACGCACCAATTAAGCCTGAACCTACCCTTGAAGGTTACATTTAAATTGGACTAGTAGTTTTTGATTTGCATAAACAAATGTTTACTGCAGCGCCCCCTAGTGAGTTTTCCCCGTAACAAAAAAAAAATCTTAAAATATGAATCAAGCAAAGCTGAATCTTTTTCTGAAAACTCTTTTCAATCGGATCAGTAGTTTCGGTTTTAGACAAATAAATACAAAAAAAGTACAAACAAATGCTTACTGCAGCGCCCCCTGGTGGTTTGACACGATAAAACATATCTAAGAACATTCACCAATTAAACTTAAATCTATCACTGAAAATCGTATCGAAATCAGACTATTATTTTTTGAGATAATTGAAAACATTCGTTTTCACGTAAAATGCTTACTGCAGCGCCCCCTGGTGAGTTAAAGCAATAAGACATATCTAAGAACATACGCCAATTGAACCTTAACCTATCATAGAAAACCGTATCAAAATCGGACTTATAGTTTTGGAAATAATTGACATAGTAATTTGCACAAACACACAAACAAACAAACAAACAAACAAACAAACAACCTCTCACCCCAAACACATATACAGTCGCCGTTCCGTCGCGGGTAAAAAAAAGTACAAATAATTTTCGTATCATTTAATTTTAGGTATTATTGACATAGATTTTTAATAACCTTCCCTCTTTTAAATGAACTTATAAAGTGCCCTCACCCACCATCTTGATGCCCAATTCGTAAATCTGAAACAATAAATAGTTTTTTTTATTTTTATTATTTTTTTTAATTATTTATTTAATAAGCAAAACATTATTACAAAAATACAATTTATTCTACAAATGAAAATATTTATTCTATGAATTATTTGCATCTTATATGCAAATATTTATAGAATAAATACGTCCAACAATTTTAAGTATAATTTTCGCTCGTTATGTTCTTATACAAGTAACAAGTTAAAAAATAAAAAGTTTTAAAATACATTTTAGAAAACCTGACATTTCGAAAGTTGAGATACAATTATGTACAAATGTGTACAATTTTATGTATTGTACGAAATTATCTTGAAATGTACACATTTTAAAATAAATACTAGAAAGTCATTTTAGAGTTTAACAGGTAAGTAAATTAGCATTAAAATATTTAAGTACAAAAATCCAACGTTTATGTTATACATATCGGCAGCCTCCATTCTATAAACCTTTTATACTGAATTAAATTTTAACATAGAAATAAATCAGTAAATCTAGTCCAAATATTCAGAGCGGTCAATAAATGTATATGAATACATTTTTCTTTTCTTTTAGCTTCACGCTGTATCCCGCACATAGCGGGGTAGGCATAGGGAACCTGATGTTAAGACGCTCCGTTCCCGTGTTATGTGGCGGAACTTAACGCCGCGCTTTACCTCTGATACCAGAGTGAAGAATTGGAAATATTGAAAATGTCCAATCCCCAAGTAGACCCACAACCTGTCGTTTACAGTCACACGTTCGTGTATACATAATATATAATAAAGTATCCTTACATTAACAGATGGTGGTGTCGAGAGAACGTATACAATAGCATCAACGACGTCGTCAGCTTTCAACTTGGGCGCGCCTAAGTCCTTAGGCGTCATGTCGGTGTCAACTCTTCCTGGAGAAAGACTCTAATAAAAGAAAATTATTTAAATTTTAGTACAATTTTAGAAGTTACTGCATGTTTTTACTGGTGGTCAGAGAGAACCTACTGTGAAGTTGAGGCGGCGGAAGTCAATGTTGCATTTGTCTTCTTACCAGGGCAAAGCATCATAAATATATGTTTTTCCCCAAATGGGTATCGAACCCACACCCAATCGTGTTTACAGTAAAACAACGCCACTGCGCCACGATTTCTCTCACCTCTCTCACATTCTCCGCTTTCTACCCGAATTTGATTGGCAGATAGTATATTGAGTATGGTTTTAAAAGTATATAATATAAAACAAGTTTTCTAGCACCATTAGACTTAATTTACATTTAAGTTTTTTGTACAATAGCGCACGGTAAAATAATTGCCATTATTTTCTGTCATGCAATAATTCATATTCACATACTTCTTCCTAAGCGGATAAAGGATCAATCCCCGAATGGAATCGAATTCGCAATTAATCACTTTTACAGTTAGACGCTGCCTAACTTAGTAACGATGGTTTCAGCTTATTAATGTTAAACAATGACTTTGTTTTTGACGATTTAAAGTTTAAAACTATATAACACTAAATATAAAAAAATAAATGTTGTATATTTCTTACCGTGACTTTGACTTTGCTCTTGAATTCAGCTAGCTCGTTAGTTAGCGAAGCATTGAAGGAGGTGAGACCATATTTAGTCATCGGATACACGTTCATGTAGGTAGCGTGTGGTATATAGTGCCCGGTTACACTGTAATATAAATAATTGATCAATATATAAACTTCTGAGGACGAAAAGGGGGCTTAGTAGGGGAAAACGGAGTGTCTTAACACTAGGTTTCCTCTGCCTATCCTGGTGTGTGCGGGATACAGCGTGAAGCTAAAAAGTAAGTGGGATATGGCCACAACTGTAGCGGACATTACACATATGAATGCCTGACAGAAAATAATAGCATTTATATAACTGTGCTCCATTGCTTAAAAAACAAATGCACCTGAACTGAAAAAAATTAAAAGTGCCTGAACAATTTTTATGATTTCATTACCATCTGAAAATTAATTCTGGAATTATAATTTTACTAATAATTTCGTAAACTATAAATGACTAATTAATCCATATGGCCAACCGATTAATATATTAAATTTGAAATTATTCTACGGTAATAATGGATGTAACATTTACTAAAGGATGATATTTCACATAGGTACTGTCCAAAATATAATATTGGTTACAAAGTCGTTGCTTTAAATTATATTTCTTGTTTTAAATTTTATTTTTGTCTTAAATTATCTTTTAGAAGTTTTTAGTTGACACTGAAGTTTCCATAAGCAAATGACATAATCTTCCACAATTATGTCAAAAATTTCTGATGATGTGTTCCAGTTCAATGGCATGTAGTCAGCTCTCCCCCTCTAACTATTCAAACCCATCCCTCCTTGATTTCGTCACGCCTAAGACTGGCAATGCAACCACAACAATTCTAATGTTGTAGATGTCCTTAGGCGAAGGTACCCACTTACCATCAGGTGGTCCTTCCGCTCGTATGCATCTATATGCAATATAAAGGGAATAATACTTTGTTATCTTACCTGTTTATATTAATGATGTGTCCCGCTACATTCCTCTTCCTCATGTTGGAGAAACCCAACCTTGTGCACAAGATCAAGCCTTTGATATTAACATCAATAGTTAGTTCAATTTCTCGATCATCTACACTTCTGTCGCCTCCATCTATTAAAAAAAAAAATTCGCGAAATATTTGTATTATTTTTTAAAATTCTTAATTTTAATCTTGAATTCATTTATTTTTGTCATAATTTATAACCTTTTTACTTTTCATAACAAAGAGAACCGCGTCATGACTATGGTACTTTCCGAAATTTTGTGTCCGATTTAGGCACCTTCGGTGTAAATTGATGGATTATCATTTCATCTAGCAAAGGTAATCAAATATCTAAGGTAAAAATCCACAACAACAAGCAACCGCGATTACAATCTGACATTATCCTAATGCATTATGATGATCAATGATAAAGAAACGATGATAATGATGATAAAGAAAACAATTAATTAATATATACTTGTAAATTTTAATTTAATTAATACTTGTAAATTTAAGAATCTGTTTAAGAAGTAGATAAATATTTAATTAGTTGCTTAAAGTTTCCTTCTAAAGTACATACCAGTAATGTATCCAACAGGTAGGTAGGCAGCATTGTTGATGAGGATGTCAGCACCTCTGAACTTGTCTTCGACCCATTGGAAAGCTTCTCTAATTGCGTCACCGTTTGAAAGATCAACTTGTTTCGAGTGAATCTTGCCTTTGCCTGTCACTTTCTTAGCAATTTCCTGTAAAAAATACGTATATACTCAGTGGCGTAGCTAGGTGTGCAAAGGCCGGAGCCTTTACAGGGGTGCATAAGGAAAGAATCAGGCCCTCATCTCCTCTTTCCCCTTTAACTTACATTGGCCTTGCAAATGAATAGATAAGAAAGAGTTGAAATTAACCCTAGAAGCCTAAATGTATAAGCCATCATCATTTTACAATGCTAAGGGCAGGTACAGATCCAGCCCTCACAAAGGTTGTGGACATAGGTACCTTGAAATCGATCACGCAAGAGTCAAAGTAAAGACACGGAGATAATTACAATTAAGAAACTCGCGGCGACACGGTGATACTGAAACATTTCAAACATTTCACCATGATTATCGGTATCTCTATGGCTCTGGTTTTTCTTGCAACTGTCAAGCAAATATTTTGGCTGTCGTTTGTTTCCTTCCGGGCCGTACTTTGCCCATCACTAACCTAAACCAAAAAAAAATATGATCTCACAAGCAATTTAGGTTGTGGCCATTCCCATAGTGTCCACTATAGTGGATCTGCACTTGGTTAAAGGCACCCCTAAACGCCAGAGCCCCATGCATTGCATATATTTTATTAATTGTTTTTTTTTTCAAACGATGGTTACATTTTTTGTCAAATTATTTTATAATTTTCTTTCTCCATTTCTAAAGGAATTTAAGTTTCATTCATCAATATTTCAAGAAATAAACCATATAATTGTTTTTTTATATTTATTTTACAAGATACGGGTAATATGAATAAAATATAGTGGATAAATAACTGAAAACAAAAATATAAATGGAGAAGAAAAGTAAACTATACATTTATTTATAAATAATAATAAAATCTCAAAGCTGTAGATATGGAAAAGAGTTGCCGTTATAATCTACAGTTGCTATGAGTTCAAAAGCATGCTTACATCAATCAAGTGTTGTCTCCGAGCCATCCCTATTACTATAAGCCCATGGTTAGCGAGACGCAAACTCAGAGCAGCCCCAATTCCCACACTAGCCCCAGTCACTACAACGACCTTTCCTGCCCAACGTTCCATTTTAAATTATTTGTATGAAAAATCACAAGTTAAACAAAACAAAAACTGTTGTTCCACTGATTCTAAATGAAATAATTCAATCTTTTATATAATTATAAGCGGTGAGTCATATACCGAACTAGACGCAGTCTGCTGATAATATTCCCTTTTATCTACATTACGAGTTTGGTGTTCAAAAATGTAACTTGGATGATTGGATGAATGGATGATTTTAGAAAGATTCTATCTCTTTAAATGAATGTCCACTTGGAAAAAATGTTGTTTTTTTTATTTTCATTAAATGTTTGTATTGTATAGTACATATTTTTTGTTTATGTCTCATTATATATGAGTTTTAAGTGGGTTCTTTAATCTAAAATGAGGAGTGTCTTAACATTAGGTACCCTATGCCTACTCTGCTGTGTGCGGGTTTGGCGTGAAACTAAAAAAAAATATGAGTTGCGATACTCAACACACTTAAGTCACACGAGCAATCATTGTTTCTGTCACTATATCCCGGGAATAAATCCCGTGAGAAGGTTAACAATAAAGTTCCCCTCCGCTGCTGGGTAGCGTCCAGTAAGAGGCGGGTAACGGGAGCTAGGAGATTCGTTCTCTGACTAGCTCTCAACCATTGATGATGTGTCCCGGTGAAATAACATGTAAGCCAGCTCTCCCTATTCCTGCCCTCCCCATCCTTTCTGTTCTCTTTTTTACCCCCAAGGCACACATTCACAACTCGTCTAATGTTGCAAATATCTATGGGCGAAGGTAACCACTTACTATAACGTTCTGCTCGTTTGCCTTCTTTATGGACATAAAAACATTCTATCATCATCTCACCACCATCATCATCATCATATAGACATTCTAAAAGTCATAATAATTTCAGCTGAATCCTAACAGCAGAAAATGAACCTCTCACTACAATCTCCATGGTGATAACTCCACCACTTTCAAAAACATACGATTCTTATCTACATAAGGAAAATTATTGAATAAATGTTGCTGTTTTCTAGATTAGTCGTTTTGTTTGCTAACACACGTGTTTTATCTAATAATTGTTATTGGTTATCACCAATAATAATTATTAGATAAAACATTTATTTTATTTATTATTAACTATCGTTAAGAGCTGTTTTCATAAAATATATCGATTATCGATTTTTGTCAGCTTCATGGTTTTCCGCTGTTATAAATCTCTTGTTATTAATAATCCGTGTTATAAAACAAAAAAGAAAATAAAATAAACTGAATGTTCTTAAAAATAATGTTTATTTATTTAAAAATCTATTTTATTACACTGTACTTATCAAAATATTTTTCTTGCCAGCTAGAATACAAAACTCTAATCATATTTCATATACTGATTTCACAGTAAATAGCATCAATTTTGAACAAATAGTTACTTTCAAAAGTTACTTTCACATAATTCATATCAAGTCACTGAGATAGACTGAATTGTAAAGTTGTCATTTATAAGTTAGGGTAGGACAGAGTGTCTTGTTATTAGGTTTTCACTGCCCTGCTTTGCGAGAAAACGCGTGAAGATGTAAATATTATTAATTGTTGTTTGCAACAACGCAAAGTAAGCTGTTCAGATCTTTAGAATAGTATTGACCGTCCTTACAAAAATCCCTCGCCAACTATCTTGATGCCCAATTCATAAATCTGCAACAAGAAATAATTAGTTAATTTAAAAGTTCCATTCATTTTCACAAAAGTGACGTCAACGTCGTGTAGTTTTTGAAAAATGTAACGTTTTTCGTACGCTTAAGTACCTGTACACAATAAGTTTCTTGAGTTGACCTGATTCGCTCACGAATAATCAAAAGCAAATGGGAACTAAAACCACAACCATCAAGTCTACAAAGACGATGATCTCTTATCATTGTGGCATTAAAATACTTTTATACCTAAATATGCAAAGTAATTAACACAACATAGCTTATTTTTAAAAACATATTATAATGTATTCGTAAATTCATACATTATTTGATAAAGGCTTACACTGCAGCAACAACAATACTGCGTTTTATCATACCAGAGCCGGAAAATGAAGATAATTTCTGTACCATTATTAAGGCGATAATAACATAATATATAACAAATACATATTTTATTTCATATATTATGAACATAATATTCAATATATGCATCAGTAAGCATAGTAATAGGTTATATATTGTTTTTAAATCTATTCCTCCTGAGATTGCATCAGCCCATATTTAACAAGAAAAAACTCCTATCTCCAAAGGTTGTCTGGTAGAGATTGCTATCAGTAATAAGACCCCCCTTTTCATATTAGTTTATATATCCTTGTATATCATGTTTTTCATTGTATTATTTGTGTACAATATCTATAATAGCTAGAAAGCCGCTCGCGGCTTCGCCTGCGTAAACTTAATTATTGCTGCTTTGTATTTTCGAAGACCGCGTTCTTGCGTAAATTAAGGTGTTTATATTTATCGTACACATTTGATACCGTACTACAGTCTCTTAGTAGTTTATTTTTAAAATGAAGGATAGCCTGTGTTTGACCTTGTGTCATTAATTATCTTACTAAGAAAATTTATGAAAATCAGTCACGTGGATAGATTTTTTTCATATTAACCCACATCCCCTATTTCAACATGTTTTTTCCACAAATGGACCCTCCATTTGAGGAAAAATGTAGTCTGTATTTAACCCTACGTCTACTATTTTCATTCAGAACTTCATCAAAATTGGACATGAGATTTAGTCGTGAAAACTCTTTAACAGACAAATTTTCGCATTTATAATATTGTTATGAATATGAAGTACTCACATTAACTGATGGAGGAGTTGCGAGAACGTATACGATAGCGTCCACAATATCCTCTGCGTCCAGTTTGGGTACGTCTACCATTTCCTCCGGAGGCATGTCAGTGTCTACTGAACCAGGAGAGAGGCTCTGTTGCAAGAAACAAAAAATAATATCATTAAAATGATAAAGACTTCATACATAGATATAAACTATCTTCATTAGTTGCTCAAGCTTTTCAAACTTCTCTTCAAGTGTCGTAACTTCGGTATTATCCCACTATAAGGAATGTTTATATTTAAATTGTTTTTCATTTTTCCGCCACTCTTCACGCAATGTCTCTATTTTGGGTGGAGAATTGAGAATGAAGTGTCTAGCCACTAGGTTCTCTCCGACTATTTTGTTATGCGGGAAAAAGCGTGAAACCGTAAAAGAAATATATTTCTTACCGTAACTTTAACTTTGCTCTTAAACTCAGCCAGCTCGTTGGTCAGCGCAGTAGTGAAGGAGGTGACGGCGGATTTGGTCATAGGGTACACGTTCATGTGGCGTGCAATCGGGACATAGTGGCCAACAACACTGTAATTAAAAATAGATTATGTAAAAATTATGATATTTTAAAAGTATGAATAATTCATTTATTAAGTTACTGTTGAGGATGTCGTGACGCAGCAGCTACAGTTGAAGTTGCAATTGTTGCAGTTGATTATATTTAAATTGTATTTATTTCGCTCTGGTTGGTAGCTAAGATAGCATAAAACTGGAGAACGGGGTATCTTGACACTAAGTCCACTCTTCTCTGATTGTTCTGTTCGTTTAAGTAATATAGCAAATGGACGGAAAAAGAAATCAATGTAAAGATGTAGGTAAAAGAAATCAAAGAAAGCCAGCGCCTTATAGACTTATATGATAAGCTCGGAACTTTTCAGGCATTATTATACATTCATGTAATAATAGCTGATTTGAATTTAGTAATATAAGTCTATTCAATTTCAAGTAATAGATGTTAATAGATGATTTCAAAGTAAAACTTTTATAAGCTTAGATACTATCTCAGTTTCTAGCAAAACACATCCTAAATCTATAAATATAACAATAATGTAACTGATCTCTGTTTGTGCATAGAAGATATATGAGAAGAAATATTACTGGAGGCATTTATCAATGCAATAGCAAGCACCTAAAACAATGATTTTATTTTCTTTTTAACTTAACTTTATTTATTTTCTTTTCTGT
Source organism: Dryas iulia moderata (assembly GCA_019049465.1). Taxonomy (NCBI): domain Eukaryota; kingdom Metazoa; phylum Arthropoda; class Insecta; order Lepidoptera; family Nymphalidae; genus Dryas; species Dryas iulia. Next base: position 496,684 of record CM032435.1, read on the forward strand.
TAACTAGTCTTTCTGTGCATTTGCTAATTTTTTTGTTTCTTTTTTTAGCTTCACGCTGTATCCCGCACACAGCAGGGTAGGCAGAGGGAACCTAATATTAAGATACTCCGTTCCCCACTTTCCGCCAAGTTCGGAGGCATTGCGTGTTAAGTGGCAGAACTTAACGCAGCGCTTTACCTCGGCACCAGAGCGAAGAAAATGAAAATATTAAATATTTCCACTCTTCGAGTGGGAATCGATCCCCAAATCCAGTCGTTTACAGTCACACGCTTGTGCCACTGGGCCACGACTGGCCACGCTTCGCTAATTTCAGAAACAAATTTAAATGCACTTTTGATTATTGTGCTTTGGTAAACTGACATTAACATATAATATTTGTGTTTTTTTACAATCATTTCAAAAGTTTGAAAGTCTAGTAAGTTCAAAGTTGGAAATTAGTAATATGTAGATTCCTTAGGCCATAAAAAGGAGTGCTAAGAGAGGATTTATTGAAACTTTTACGGGAAAGAGAACAATGCAGTCTTACAGCCGATGCAACTAAGTTACGAGCTATAGTTATAGTTAACTATTTTACATTATACTTAACATGAATGCTTACATCTCCACAATGGAGAACGGAGTATTTTGACTCTAGGTTCTACTGACTACTCTCCTTTACAGAAAAAAGCATAAAACTGCAAATATATTAATTTCTAACCTATTTATATTAACGATGTGTCCAGCTACATCCCTCTTCCTCATGTTAGATAAGGCCAACCTTGTGCATAAGACCAAGCCTTTGATGTTCACATCAATTGTTAATTCAATGGCGCTGTCGTCCACTAGCTGGTCACCTTCGTCTGATGAAGGAAAATCATTAAATGTTAAAGTTTTTTTTGTTATTTTAAGTATATTTACGTTAAGGTCGATTTCTAAAATTGATATTATTATTTAAATATGTTTAAGATCAGATCAACCTGTAAAGTGTTCGAGTTGAGGCGGAGAGACAGACATTTTTTATTGAAAATAATATTAATGTATTAAACATAGGTTTTTGTAACGTAGCTTTGAGCAATCCATTGTCACTAGAAGCTATGATGTTTTACAAATTGTATAAATTAGCACTAAGATGTCGAATAATATTTTGATAATGCTCCCATGAGGGTGGCATATTAATTTTGAATAAACCCTCTATAAATAAATAAAGATTAAAAAAAAAAAAAAAACCTGTAAAGATGTACTATTCATCTTAATTATTAATATATCACAATTGAATGTACTTATGAAAACAGCTTTTACTACTATTGTTTAATTTTCGTTTACTTTCGCACACAGCAGGGTAGGCATTTACTTTTTATCAAACAAAATAATGAAAATGTAACATGTAATTACGAAATAAAAAAATTGTAGCAATGTTTCTAATTAACACTAGATTTACCAGACTAGTCAAAATGACTGTATGTATGTAATATAAAATGACTTCTGTAATAAATAATGACTTTTGTAACCATAGCTAAAGAATATTTTTTTCTTTTTTTTTTAGCTTCACGCTGTATCACGCACACAGCAGGGTAGGCAGAGGGAACCTAGTGTTAAGACACTCCGTTCCCCACTTTCCGCCAAATTTAAAGGCTTGCGTGTTAAGTGGCGTAATTTAACGCCGGAGCTTTACCTCGACACCAGAGCGAAGAAAATGGAAATATTATTTCCACTCCTCGAGTGAGAATCGAACCCACAACCAGTCGTTTACAGCCACACGCTTGTGCCACTGGGCCACGACCACTAGATTAATTTGAAGAACTTTATATTGTTTTATTATATAATGATCTCAACTGGCATGCCTAAAAGCCATAAAATAAACAAACAACCAAACAAAATAATAGTAATAGTCGTATTTTTTGTAGTTCTCAGTAAGTCTTACCAGTAATATATCCATGGGGCAAGTAAGCAGCATTGTTGATGAGGATGTCAGCACCTCCGAACTTGTCCTCAACCCATTGGAAAGCTTCTCTAATTGCTTTACTGTTTGAGAGATCAACTTGTTTCGAGTGAATCTTGCCTTTGCCAGTTACTTTCTTAGCGACTTCCTGTGTAATATATAAATCTATAGATAACTTTACTCATTTTAGAAAAGAATTATAACATATATTCTTAATATTTATTTTTTTTTTTGAATCCATTTATTGAGTGCCTGTTACAAATACTCTGTAAAGATTTTTGTTTTTGTTAGACATTAAAAATTAAGTTACTGTCTGCGCTTATATGATTATTTTTTTTTGTATTAAACACAGTTTTCTGAGTATTTGAACAAAAACACAGTTGACGTTTCAATGCTATATGACAAATGTAAAAATGGCGGTAAGTATAAAAATGAATATAAAAACTTCACACTATAGACGCGACAACTAAGCGGCAAAGCGCCTGTACAAATTAAGAAGCACTGAGTTTTATTTCTTCGCTACAACTACGTACTAGCTACAGCCTGAACAGTTACAATGTTTCGTTAATTTTCTTTTATCTATTGCAAATGCAAATATAAACCAGGTATGGAAAAATCAAAGACGAAATTTAGTAAATGCGTATTATAATACTATTTCAATATTTAATACTACTATTTCAATATTTAATACAAAATTGTATCTAAAAATCCTTACAGATACGAATTCAGAATATTAAAAATCTCTATATGTGATAAATTAATAATCACTACCTTCATTTTTTATAAAAGCTGAGAACTCAAAAAGTGAAAAAGATATTTAAAGAACGCATGGAGAGCGCCTGAACGGTATTCAGGAGACGCGGGTTCGAATCCCGCTGCGTTCAAATTTTTATACGTTTTCTTTAAATGTCTTTTTCAATTTTTCTAAGTGTGGAATAACACTTTAAAAATGTTTAAAAGAACTCAAAAAGTACTTACATCAATCAAGTTCTGTCTACGGGCCATACCAATAACAATAAGCCCGTGGTTAGCGAGGCGCACGCTGAGAGCTGCCCCAATGCCAGAGCTAGCCCCAGTAACTATAGCGATCTTTCCTGCCCAACGTTCCATTTTGAATTATTTATTAAAAAATGTAAAATCACAAGTCAAAACCAAAACTGTCGTTCAACTAATCCTGAATGAAATAATTTACTCTTTTATATATATCACAATAATCAGTGAGTCACTAATTTGTCTGTACAAGATATGGTCAGCCGATAATAATGTATCCTGTCGTCAACGTTATTTGTTTTATATGTCACTAGCGGCCCGCTCGCGGCTTCGCCGCGTAAACTACGTAGCTGTTGCGGTATATCGCCACCCTAAGGGGTGGATTTTTGAAAGATAAAGTAGCCTATGTTTAACCTTGGATTATTAACTATATTTATGCCAAATTTCATTACAATCAGTCAAGCGGTGTAGATTTTTCATATAAACTTTCATCCCCTATTTCAACCCTTTAGAGGTTGAATTTTGAGAAAATAAGTAGCCTATATTAGACCCACTTATTGTTACTACTTTCATTCTAAATTTCATCCAAATCAGACCGGTAGATTAGCCGTGAAAGCATGACAGACAAACACACAGACATTCCCATTTATAATATAAGTATGGATTTTACGTAATGCAATTTTGGTGTACAAAATTTTGTTCTGGATAAGGATGCGTTTATCCTTGTAAGTATATGTCTTTTTGTGAAGAAAAGAATAATACTATGTTAATTGTGCAGTTAAATATTCTTTCTTTATTCCAAAATTCATCACCCAACATAATCTCTAGAATTCGGACGAAAAGGGGATAGCGGAGTGTCTTGACATTTCCCGTAGGAAATAGCATGATATTGATAACTCTTTACTATCACCAATTAGTAGATACGTAAATAATAAGCAAAAATACTGATTAATCGTAATGTGATCAACACTTGTGTTAAATTTTTGCTTATGTATATAAAAAACGCTTTTCCCCGTATGAAGGGGTAGTCAGAAAGAACCTAGTCTAGACACTCTGTTCTCCACTTTCCGCCCGAAACCGAGAATTTGCATCGTGAACGGCGGAACTGAACACCACGTTTTGTCTTAGGTACTAGTGGGGAGAAATGAAAATTTAAACATAATCACTCCCCCGAATGGTCATCGAACCGGCAACCATCACGTTTACAGTCAAACACCATAGTACCTTATGAAGAATATAAATATTGAATATTTTTCAAAATGGTACACAATGTAGGAGAAGTCCACGACTATAAGTGTATATACAATCCTTGGAGGATATCTCTTGCTATTGAACAATTTCAGATTTAATATAACATTTAAATTTCCTTACTAATTTAAAACTATTATTAAAAACTAATTATTTAAAGCAATTTGAGCCAGTCGTGGCCCAGTGGCACAAGAGTGTGACTGTAAACGACTGGTTGTGGGTTCGATTCCCACTCGAGGAGTGGAAATCATATTTCCGTTTTCTTCGCTCTGGTGTCGAGGTAAAGCGCGGCGTTAAGTTCCGCCACTTAACACGCAAGCTTCCGAATTCGGCGGAAAGTGGGGAACGGAGTGTCTTAACACTAGGTTCCCTCTGCCTACCCTGCTGTGTGCGGGATATAGCGTGAAGCTATTAATTATTTAAAACTATTTTTTAAAACTATTTTTTATAACTATTATTTAAAACTATTTTTTATGGAATAAAGGAGGCAAACGAGCTGAAGGCCCACCTGGTGTTAAGTGGTTACCTTCGCCCATAGACATCCACAACATTAGAGTTGTGGATGCGTTGCCAGCCTTAGGATTGTAGGACAGAAGGAGGGAGGAAGGATGGGAATGATGGGAATAGGGAAAGAATTTCATATTCATGAAATTCCTGACTTATTTCTGGAGTTACAGAGATTTATGTCACTTCGCCTAATTATAAGTATAGGAAAACATGTTTTAAAGTGAAAATGGTCACTGTTATTTTTTAAAAAAAAAATAATTTATCTCCATTTGATTTTTTATTTTGTTTAACAATGAAAAAATAAAATAGTTTTATTAAATTCTTCGTCCAATCGCTTTTAAAGTAGACTACTGGCTGAGCGCCAACTCTTATCTAGCGCCTAATTCTAAGTAATGCCTCTTAACACGTAATATTTAATTCAACTCAACTATAAAATGTTCTAGTTTTTAATTAGAGAACTATATTTTCATTTTATTTATTAATAGTTTACAGTTTTTCCGCTTTGTAGGATAAGCATAGAGTACCTACTCACTCACTTTCTGACCAATTTTCATTTTTTTTAATTTGATTTGTCTTCGATACCGTTCCCACCATTCCCACGAGACAAAATTGACCCTACAACCGATTGCGATACAACGTTGGCTCAAGTTAGTATTAAAAAAGCAATATAAAAAAATATATATTTGAATATTTCGTTACTATAAATAATTAATACAAGAAACTATTCCCTCCACTGTCTGAGCTGAGTTCTACCTAATTATCAAATTTAAAAAGATCCTTCTAATGCCGCCTTCGAAAAACATGCTAGAAATAAACTGATAATAGTTCTAGACTGGCTGATATTTTTGAAGATAGGAAGACTGCTGGTTAATAAAAGCCATCGTACGCAGTGTTACAGTGCCTGACTATATCTTACGTAGTAGGTTCGAATCCTAATTTATTTTCTCTAAACGATATGACATAATAGTTAAAACATTAATTTATAATCAATTTACAAATAAGTTTGGTCGCAGATGGCGTGAGCTTAAACTGTCACTGTAGTTTGATTCCTAAATATTCAATTGAATATTATTTGTAACAAATACACTATTGTTGTGTAGGTTTTGACATCTCTGATTAAAATGATGGCTGAAATTTCAGGAGGCCAGTCGTAGCCCAGTGGCACAAGCGTGTGACTGTAAGCGACTGGTAGTGGGTTCGATTCCCACTCGAGGAGTGGAAATATTTAATACTTCCATTTTCTTCGCTCTGGTGTCGAGGCAAAGCGCGGCATTAAGTTCCGCCACTTAACACGCAATGCCTCCGAATTCGGCGGAAAGTAGAGAACAGAGTGTCTTAACACTAGGTTCCCTCTGCCTACCCTGCTGTGTACGGGTTACAGCGTGAAGCTAAAAAAACGTGATATAATGGAAAAAAACGTAAAACTATTTTATTTTAATTATATACTTCCTTTATCCGCATTGGGAACTAAATTCCGCCATCCCATACATAGTCTATAAACAACAAGTAGATGGTAAATTGGATAGACAAGCTGAGTAGCTTGAATTTTTTATACATCCTCTAATAATAATAATTGTTTTAAATATATGAGTTTATATTTAAAAAATAATTATTAGAACATGTATAAATACTTGAACCGTGATCCGAAAGCCATGAGAAAATAATAATATATATTACAACTAGCGGCCCGCTCGCGGCTTCGCCGCGTGAACTATTTCGTTATATTGCAACCCACGGGGGCGTATTTTTAAAAATTAAAGTAGCCCATGTTTAAGCTTAGATTATCAACTATATTTATGCCAAAATTCATTACAATTGGTCAAGCGGTTTAGATTTTTCATAGAAACTTTCATTACCTCTTTCAACCCTTTAGATTTTTAAAAAAATAAGTGGCCTATGTTAGACCCAGTCACTGTAGTGTTGATGTGGTAGAATTCAAAGTCCACTTACTTGTGTTATAATGTATATTTCAACACCACTTTTAATATGTACAATTACAGGTTTAATATTGCACAATTGTTAATAAAATAGTTTTACACACCACGAAATAATATTACAATAAATAAATAAGCACAAATAAAAACTGATAATAAGCGGAGAACAAAGAAATAACAGTGAGCGTATCGAAAGCAAAGTAACGACTGTTTTTTCTTAAATATTAGCCGCTACGCCGGTGAAAGAATTCACATCTACCGGCGGCTATCGAATATTATTTATATTATAAACTAAATGCTAATACGTACGTAAGTATGAAATTATATTGTATATAATGAATTAATATAATAAGTATATAAGGAAATATAAATAATAAATAAATTACGTATTATGTATTGTTGTAATAAATAAATGTATAAATGAAATAAACTAAATAAACAATAATTATAAGTAATAGTTCCCTACAGTCACTTTTATTACTTTCATTTTAACTTTCATTCAAATCGGATCGGTAGATTAGCCGTGAAAGCGTGACAGTAAAACACACAGACTTTCACATTTATAATATAAGTATGGATTATTGTAGCATTTTAAGTATTTTTACCCGTGGGGGGACGGGTTAAGAACAGAATGGAAATGTTAAATATTTCCACTACTCGAGTGTGAATCGAATCCACAACCAGTCGTTTGTTTACAGTTGCACGTTTGCACCACTGCGCCACGACTGGCCCCAAATCTTTAATAATTTTTAATAATTGAATATTACAAGTTTCTCACTGTCTATCCCACAAAATACACGAACAATTCAAAACATAACCAAACACAAATTTCAGAATCTCTAATACTCTACAACATACAAACTCAAATATAAAATAACTGGGTAACTATCAAAAGCATATTTTCCCTTAGAATTTCCAATATAAAATCCCGCACATAAATCTTGAAACGGACAATCCGTTTCCGGACAGTTCACGAATTCGGTTGTGATGGAACACGATGTTATCCGATATCAATTACGAATGTCTAACTTATCCTAGATTATCTAGTGCAAGAGGGAAAATTGCATCATTAATATAGATTTTATATAAATTAACTGATTTATTATGGGCTATTATTACTAATAAATTATTCATATTTATTTATTTTTAGCTTTACGCTGTATCCCGCACACAGCAGGATAGGCAGAGGGAACCTAGTGTTAAGATACTCTGTTCCCCACTTTCCGCCGAATTCGGAGGCATTGGCGGTTAAGTGGCGGAAGTTAACGCCGCGCTTTACCTCAACACCAGAGCGAAGAAAATGGAAATAGTAAATATTTCCACTCCTCAAGTGGAATTCAAAACCACAACCATTCGTTTACAGTCTCATGTTTGTGCCACTGGGCCACGACTGGCCCTATGTACATATACTTATTTTTATATAAATTAACTGATTTATTAGGGAATATTATTACTAATAAACTGAAGAAACTAGGTCTCCCTGACTACTCTGCTATACTGAAATAAGCGTGAAGCTGCGTTTTAACCTAATAACTATTATACCACAACAAAACATATAAACAGATAAGCGATTGAGCGAGGCCCGAGCGTTTTCCGATAAACGCCCGTTAGTTCTAAATAGTAGTAGTAATAAATACAGCGGCTAGTGGAATAAATGTTGCGACATCGCAATGATTGGAATTTTCATGCTTTGATTATAAACATACATTTCGTTTTAGAATATGTGTATTGAAACAGGGCCAGTCGTGGCGCAGTGGTTGTGCCGCGTGTGACAGAAAACGATTGGTTGTGGGTTCGATTCCCACTCGAGGAGTGGAAATATTTACTATTTCCATTTTCTTCGCTCTGGTGTCGAGGTAAAGCGTGGCGTTAAGTTTCGCCACTTAACACGCAATGCCTCCGAATTCGGCGGAAAGTGTTTTAACACTAGGTTTCTTCTGCCTACCTGAAGTAAAGCTAAAAAAAAAGAAATGGGGCAGATATGGTTTTTGACTGTAAACGTATTGATTGTGGGTTCGATTTCTGTTCAAGGAATGATTATATTTTATTGTTTTCCATATTCATTTTTTGGTAACTAGTGTTGGCAGGAACAATCGTGGTATTATTTGCGTATAGTTTATAGTACTACACATTTAGGCCAGTCCTGCGGCTCTGGCACAAAGTGTGACTGTAATGCAACTGGTTGTGGGTTCGATTTCCACTCGAAGAGTGGAAATATTTTTTTTTATTTTCTTTACTCTATTTCGCCCCTTAACACGCAATGCCTCTGGAATTTGGTGGAAAATGGGGAACAGAGTGTCATAAAACTAGGTTCTCTCTGCCTACCTTGCTGTGTGAGAAATATAGTGTGAAGCTAAAAAAAATACATATTTGCTGATTCGATTGCTATTTAAGAGAAAAATAATTTAATTTTAGATGTTTTTTTTTTGTTTTACGCGACGAGTGGAGTATTTCTTCTTACTAAATAAGTAGGAATTTGGGTAATAAAATATTTTTTCGTACTCTTTAATATATAAGAACCACGTGAAGCGTCAAAGATAAATTGATAAGAGTAAAAAATTAAATTAAAATTTCTGTCAGATTAATTAATAGATAACCAAAATTGATGTATTGCATTACCTGCGCCTATACAAGATAAGTATATGGTGAAATTCCACTTACAAGTAATTTTATACTACTTATATATAATTTGTTTATTTTCAGTCAGTTGACGAAGAACGCATTGTTATGTTTTAGTACTGGGAACGTAATACTTATAACAAATGATAAAAAGAGTGACTTAGCACTACATAAATAGTTAAATATATTAAAAGAATATATCATAAAAAAATATGTTCAAAATTAATATGTACTAATAGATCTTTAGATGCATACAATATCCTATGCTTCAGAAATAGCTTTAAATATATTACTTTACCACACACGTCGTGTTGACCACTTTGAAATGATTTTTAAAAATAAGTAGCCTAGACCCAGTGATTTTTACTAGTTTCATTCTAAATTTCTTCCAAATCGGACCGGTAGATTAGCCATGAAAGCATGACAGGCAGACAGACAGACATTTACATTTATAATATAAGTATGGATATTTATAATATTATGATCGTAAAGAATCAATTTATTCTTGGTCAATTCCGATAACTGGGAATCGAGTCTAAATAATCAACTTTATTGAGTACAGAATCGATTCTCGCGTAGAATTGTGATCGGTTTTACCATACCTCCCCAACTGAAAAAATAATAATAACAATTATTAAAGTAATTAGATTTTTAGCTTCACGCTGAATCCCGAAGGATAGGCAGAGGGAACCTAGTGTTAAACAACTCCGTTCTCCACTTTCCGCCGAATTCTGAAATATTGAATTTTAAGTGGCGGAACTTAACGCCGCACTTAGGCTCGACACCAGAGCGAGGAGTATGGAAATATTCAATATTTCCACTCCTCGAGTGAAAATCGAATCCACAACCAGTCGCTTTACAGTGACACTTTGTGCCTCTGCGCTACGACTGGCCCCAGGTAATTAGATAATACATATTAAACCTCTGTTTTCATATAAATGACTTTAACAAGCCCATTGTATCAAAGAATAATTTTACATAAATACTAACTATCCTTCCTTTTCGAAACATCCGCATAAACTTAATATAAAGATAATTAAAATATAACAAATATTTTTCTTAGCATTTCCTGGAAGTCATAAGACTATTCTCTGACTTAATTTACTTCGCAGCGCTCTTGCAAATTATACTTATTATTCTCTACGGTTCCATATAAATAGCCTTCTGTATCATTTTTTATAATATGTTTATTTTAGTACTATGTTTATTTAGTAGTTTTTCCTTACATTTTTCCAGCTTAATGCTTTTTACGGCAAAAGAGAGTTAGCCAAATAGAACCTACTGTCAACATACTTTGTTCTTTCTGTAGTTTCTGCCTGAATAAGTGACATTTCGTGTGGAGTGGAATAGTAAAAATAATTAAATTATGATCACACCATCGAGTAGAAATCGAATAACCACGTATAAAATTCGTGGTTTATGATGCATCAGTCAAAACCCTTGCCCGGTTTTCAAGAAGAGTGGGTTTGAATTCCATTGAAAATGTTTATACGCCCTCCAAATTTTTTTTTATATCCTTAGAGTGAATACTCGAGAAACAAACTTTACAATTGCGCCAGAACCCTATCCAAACTTTCCGCTACTCAGAAACAAAAATGACTTTTTTTATTGAAGAAAGGGGGACATACGAGAAGGGCTACCTGATGGTGAGAAGTTACCTTCGCCCATGGACATCCACAACAATAGGAAGGATGTGGATGCATTGCCAACGTTAAGGGGGAGAAGGAAAGGAAGGAAAAAGGATGGGGATGGTGGGAATATGAAGAGAGCTGGCTTACATGCCATCGAACCGGAACACATCATGTTTAGCGGTTCGTCTTTGACACGATAGTGGTCGCGAGCCAGTCGGAGAATGAATCTCCTACCACCAAGCTACTGGGTTACCCGCCTTTTAACGACTTACTTGCGAATAAATTAATAGTGGCTATTTTTGGTCTTATCAGTGAGATAATACTAGTTACTAGCGTAGAATGAAATAATGATATTTGCAATCATTTTAATTTGAATTGTCCACTTAAATACGATAATTTATTAAAGCTATAATACATTGATAACATTTATAAAATATTTGTCCTTGTCATTCTGGCGAGGACATTTCTTTCTTTTTTTTTATTTATGTTCTGAAAATTTTTAATTGGTTTCTTTTTTTTTATAGCTTCACGCTGTATCCCACACACAGTAGAGTAGGCAGAGGGAACCTAGTAGTAAGACACTCGTTTACCTCGTCTTTGGTTTCGGAAATGCAAATGAATCACATCAATAGTTATTTCCTTATATTCTCTGTCTCTTAAAGTTCCGGGGACAAACGCATAATGTCTTCAAAAAAGTGGAAATTATACATACTTTAATAAACATATTATGTTTTTTCGATGAATTTCTCAACAAAATTACGAAATAAAATTGCTTTATAACATGACTTGACATAATTATGAATCGTCGAGTGTTCATTTTAGATAAAGCTGTAATCTTTCCAAGCGTGGATTATAATTTGATTACGGGTTATTTTAGTTTGAAATTACATATTATACTGTCTATCAAAATAAATAAAATTTGAATGTTTGCTTGTAACATTAAAATAACCACTTTTACGAAGAATGTAGGTATATAAACATAGTACATATAACAAGTTAATATTTTTTACAATTTTGTCTGTCTGTTAGATAGATAGGTAGATAGAATGTAATAGAAAGTATCTAAGTGTGTTTTTGTTGTAGAATTAAACGTTTTTTGTACCACACAGATGAAGCCACGTGCACAGCACAAAATTTTATAACATAGGCAAAAACATGAATAAAAATGTTATCGCGATACAATTTGCAATTGCAAATTGTATCGCGATAACATTTTTTTAAAGTCATTGTGACTTTAACCGTTTAGTTTTTATTTAATCCTGTCTTATGTAACTCCCTTCAAGGTCTCTAGTACCTACCTACCTAATTGTATTCTTAACCCGTCCCCCCACGGGTTAAACTGCTAGTAGTAGTAAACGGGTAGTACTGCTAATAGGAAGTGGTCTTAACAAAAACTGGTCATAAGAACAGAACGAAGTTTAGAATTGTTACTAAAAATCTTTAAAGTTTTTGATTTCTTAATTACGTTACGTTTTTGACGCTAAATTACCGTCATGCGACTCCAGAAATTGGCAAAGTTTAAAAGAATCTACTGTTTCTCTCACTGAAGACTTGTTTCCACAAATTTTAAGGGTATTTCATGGTGTGAAGATGAATTAAATATTATCTTTATATGTATTTCAAAATATGAGGGAAATTATAACAACTTTTATTAACTGTAGCCATCGAGGCGCAATGTGACAGCGTCCCGCTGACCACACAACTGTTCTAGGTTTCGTTCTTAAACTAGGAAAATTTCAAGGATTATATATTATTTACTTTCATTCCTCAGTTCAAGAATTGTCTGAGACACTTTAGGTTAGGTCCTGAATACATGGTAAGTGAACATGGTGTTGAATGCCATTATTCAACGTATTACGTCTTTGTTTTTTACCTTACCTTCCTTCTTTTTTCTTTGTAGCTCTACGCTGATCCCGCACACAGCAGGGTAGGCAGAGGGAACGTAGTGTTAAGACACTCGGTTCCCCACGCACCGCCGAATTCGGAGGCATTGCGTGTTAAGAGGCGGAACTTAACGCCGCGCTTTACCTCGACACCAGAGCGAAGAAAACGGAAATATTAAATATTTCCACCCCTCGAGTGGGAATCAAACCCACAACCACTGTAAACGACTTACAGTCACACGCTTGTGCCACTGCGCCATGACTGGCCTCCAGGCGGAAACTACACAACGAAGTCTCTGGTCAGCAAGTTTTCTCTGCCTACCTAGTTTAAAAAAATTCAAGCTGCAAAAAAAATTGATCATTAATTCATTCCGCACGTTTCCGCATTGTCATCCCGGCAGGAATTGAACTCCACCTAGTGGTCAATGGTATTGACCACAAAATTAAACACACGTAAATGTGCTATTGCTTTTATCATTATAAGCTAATTATAATCAAAGCCCAAAATGCGAATTAGGTATTTGCGTATTACAACATCAATTGTTGGTATCAGTTTAGTTTATTAATATCTTATCCGTTTCTTATCTTATCTTCTATCTTAATCTTATCTCACATAACAAGGTCAGAGATGGCCTTTTTTTTATCGTCAGGAAAATCCTGTTACGGATGCCCGGCCGGGGTGGGAACCCGGGACGTGATTATGTGGGACTCCGGTTCGTTCATCCGTTTACCCATTAAAAACCTGACAGTGCTCGTCACCCGCCACTAGCGCAGGTCTCGGTACTGCCCCAATTTTCCGCGGACCTGGGCGGCAAGGGTCAGATATGGCCTAGTGTCAAGACACTCCGTCGTCCACTTTCCGCATGAATTTGAGATATTTCATGTTGAGTGGCAGAACTCAATGTCAAGCTTTATCTTTGAAACTAGAGCGAACAAATAAAACTTTGAATATAGTCCTATGAGTGGGGATTGCGTTCAATTTTTTTCCTCGAGTGGGAATCAAACCCACAATTATCTCGTTTACAATCAGACGCTGTAACACTGTGCCATGACGACCTCCATTTCTTATCTTAAGTATGACACTTATATCTATTAACATTATATAGTAAAGGTAATGTAACGTTATTAGAAGACCGTTCTTATTGTTTCCCTTTTTGTCATTTCAAAAATTTTATATATTTTTCTGTTATTATTATTTTTTATTTTAGATATTGGATGCGCCTATGATTTATATTAGGTCAGACATAGTATTTTATCCAAAACAGTTTGAATTTGATGATCACAATATATTGTTAGTATCCTTACTAATATTATAAATGCGTCGCAGCCCAGTGGCACAAGCGTGTGACTGTAAACGACTGGTTGTGGGCTCGATTCCCACTCGAGGTGTGGAAATATTTAATATTTACATTTCCTTCGCTCTGGTATCATAAAGCGCTGCGTTAAGTTCCGCCACTTAACACGCAATGCCTCCTAATTCGGCAGAAAGTGGGGAACGGAGTATCTTAATACTAGGTTCCCTCTGCCTACCCTGCTGTGTGCAGAATACAGCGTGAAGCTAAAAAAAAAATAGTCTGTTTGGCTCTCACGCTTTCACGGCTAATCTACGGGTCCGGTTTGGATAAAATTTAGAATAAAAGTAGTAAACAATCTGAGGTTAAATATGGGCTACTTATATTTTTGAAAATCCACCTCTATACTGTTGAAATAGGGGGTGAAAGTTCATATGAAAAATCTAAACTGCTTGACCGATCGTAATGAAGTGAAGAATATATATAGTTGATGATGATAATCCAAATTTAAATATAGGCTACTTTCCAAAGTTAAATATAAATATTTTAAAAAAACCACCCCCGAAGATTGGGTAACGAAACAATTATGTAGTTCACGGGGCGAAGAAGTATTAAATAAATAACTATTTTAAGTACTTTGTTGTTACTGCCCTGTATAGAATGAGTAAATTAAAAAGCTAAGTTATAACTTAATAAATTAATTAAAAAATTATCTACGATAGTTTTTAAGCTATTGATACTCTATAAGGAAAGAAATATGTTTTAAAAACCTCAACAAAAAATTGACCCCCTGTGAATTCACATCACCACACCTTTTTAATATTTTTAATATTTTTAAAGTGGAACTTTGAACACTTTTGGAAATATACACGTTTTATTAAAAAATGTGTACCTATAACAATAGGTCAGAAAACCGTGCCAGTGAGTGTTGTGGCCAGTCGTGGGGCAGTGGCACAAGCGTGTGACTGTAAACGGCTGGTTGTGGGTTCGATTCCCACTCGACGAGTGGAAATTATATTTCCATTTTATTCGCTCTGATGTCGAGGTAAAGCGCGGCGTTAAGTTCCGCCACTTAGCACGCGAGCCGACTTCCGAGTTCGGCGGAAAGTGAGGAACGGAGTGTCTTAACACTAGGTTCCCTCTGCCTACCCTGCTGTGCGCGGGATACAGCGTGAAGCTAAAAAAAGAAAAAAAAAAAGAATATTAGTTAGCTCAAACAGCACGCTAACAAATAATGTCTTAGTCTGAACATACATTTTTAGCCTGTCTGTCGTGTGCAAGTGTTTTTATTATGTGCAATGTTTTTATTTAAACAGAAAACGGAGAAAGGCGGAAATCGTTACTGAGATCTTCTATCCTTCAACAAGTCAACATCTAGTATAACAAAGAGAGATGTGAAGAAAAATGGCAATGTTATATACGTGATGTTAAAGTTTAGTATCAGACAAGTTGTATTGATGCGACAGACGCTTACATTCATAAATGCAAAAAATTACAGTTTCACATAATTATTACAATTCTATACTAAAATAATAGATGCTAATATATTTTTCAATAACTTTGATTTTTTTACCGTCACTCTGTATCTCATATACAGCAGGGTAGGCACAGATAACCTAGTGTTCACCACTACCATTTTCTGCTGAATTCTGGAAACATTCCGTCTTAAATGGCAGAACTTAACGCGCGCTTCATCTTGACACTGGTGTCGAAAAAAAGGCGAAGGTCCTTCTTTCGAACAAAGGTGAAGAAAATGGAAATTTTAAATATTTCCATTCGTCGATTGGGAATCAAATCGACAATCTGTCGTTTACAGTCACACGTTCGTGCCACTGCGCCACGACTGGCCCCAATAATTGTATTATTAATATTTCACATATATCTCAGTCTGTCTGTCCATCTAACAGAAAGAGCAAAACAAACACACAGACTGGTTCTAATATACGTGTGGAAAGCCACTCCGGCAGAGTGCGGCAACTTTTGCAGCATACACTTTATGAATAGAATGAAAATGCCAGCGTGAAATGTATGAAAGTTCATATTCGCTAGTCATTTTATTCAATTCCATGAAGTTTTCCGGTTTTATTAAGGTCCGTTATTGTGGAATTTAAAGTGGTTAGGGAAAAGCAGTATTTGATTTGATTATTTTATAATTAGCTGAACGAAGTTGTGTAATGGGTAATGTCTAGTTGTGAATGAGATTACTCATTAAACTAAAAATTTAAAAGAAATTATCTTTACAAGTAATTGAAAAATCTTTAAAATAATTCAATTTTATTCCAAAAATGCATTTCTTTAAGCTTTGGCTTTGGATAAGCTTGGATACTATAAGCTGGACTGATTTTTACCAATTTTAGCTAAGAACCACCTCATGGAAAATGACTTTAAATATAAAATAACTGCATCAAAATCGGTCTATCCATGTGAGATCTACAACTTCACAGACAGGAATACATACTTCGAAAAATTCATTTAGTCCCGCCCAAAATACGTGTAATTCAGCAGTGGCAGATCTTTCTGTCACATAGGTCCCTAACACGTCACTAACAACTAGTGCAAGGAAATAAAAATACCTCCGAGTGAGTATCGAACCCATTATAATTGCATTTTCTTTTCCCTTTCCCACTGTGTCACGACGGCTACTTACTCCTTACTAAAAATATTTTTTTGTTATTAAAACAAGAGAAGGACGGACGTAACTTATATATTTATTTTAAGTTTCTTATCCCACAAATTATAATAAATATTACTTTGTTAATATCATAGCAGATATCCTCATATAAATTTCAGAAGGTGAGCCAAGTTCTAACCACAAGTCAAAGTTAGTGTGTTAAATGTTTGTATAATGTACCTACAGTAGGTACTTGCTTTTCATTTCCATGTACAAATTTATACGGATATTTGTGTGTTTATATTATGTATGTACACGTAATAACTGTCATTTTACACATAGAGTGTATAATTGTAACCAAAAAGCGGAATTTAATATACTTTTATCTTTAAATGGAGTTAATGTTGTTCAAATTCTTATTTTTTATTGAATAAAGGAGGCAAACGAGCAGAAGGGCCACCTGATGGTAAGTGCTTACCTTCGTCCATGGGCATCCACAATACTACAGGGGTTGTGGATGCGTTGCGGACCTTGGGGGTGAAGGACGGAAAGAAGGAAATAGGATGGGAATGGTGGGAATAAGGAGAGAGCTGGCTTATATGCCATAGAACCGGAACACATCAACAGATATTTGACAGTTCGTCTTTGATATGCTAGTGGTCGCGAGCCAGTCAGAGAACAAATCTCCTACCACCAAGCTACTGGGTTACCCGCCATTTACGGGACGCTTTCCCAGCTGCGAAGGGAAACTGTATTCTTAACCCGTCCCCCCACGGGTGAAAATTATATTTACAATGGACAGAGGGAACTTGTATCAAGACGTAGTAAAAATTGAGACATTGGGAGTTGAGGGGCGTAACTCAACGCCGCGCTTTGTGTTCTTACCAAAGTGAAACATGATAAATATAATCATTTACCAAGGTGAGAATCGAACCCATAAAAAATCGAACTTATAGTAAGTCCACAATGCCCTCAATTATATTCGTAGCTTTAAGTTTTTCCGGCAAAGTAGATCAGTCATGAGAACTTAATGGAGTGTGTTAAACACTCCATTTTCCGCTTTCTACCCGAATTTGTATTGAATGGGAAATTATATGTAGGGACGTAATTTAAAATAAGTGTTGAAGTATTTTTATTTTTTTTACAATGGAGCACGATTAAATAATTGCAATTATTTTCTGTCAGGCCATAGTTCATATAGGTATGTCAACTTTTTGTGCAACGACAGTCATTTTACTTTTTTAAAATTTACCAGAAATCTAATCTATCTACAAGAAGTTACTAAGAAATATTAAAATATCTAATTATTATATTTCTATATAACGGGGCTTCTTATCTTCTACTCGTATACCTACTTTAAACAGACAAAAAAATAATTAAAAAATATAAAAAAATGCTTTACAGTTTAACTATAAGCAAACTATTTAGTCGTTTAAGAATACGTAAAATACATTATACAAAGAATACATAAAATACATTATACGAATACAAAGAATACATAAAATACATTGTATTATATTCTCATTTCTACAGAATCCAACCGAAGCTTACCCTACAATTACGTAATTTAGGATTTCTAACCCACTTGTTACAACACTAGCGTAATACTAAAGTCAGCACATTTTAGGGATGAGCTTAAGCTAACATGATACGGAGCTTATCGGTTTAACGTTTACATACTAAATATATGATATAGTACACAATCGTGCAAAACTACTTTTTACTATTTTTTCTTATATACTTATATATACATTATTTTTATTGCAATAATAGATTAAGTGTATTGTTTTTTATAGTATAATTTTAATGCATATAATTTTAATGTAAATTCTTTTTAAATTTTAAACAAGTTATATTTTTAATCCATGGGGGACGGGTTAGAATACAATCCCCCTCCGTCGCTGAGCAGCGTCCCGTAAAAGACGGGTAGTCCAGTAGGTTGATGGTTCGGTTCGGAGATTGTTCTCCGACTAGCTCGTGACCACTATTATGTCAAAGACGAATCGCTCCGATGTGTTCCGGTTCGATGGCATGTAAGCTAGCTCACACTATTCCCACAATGCCCATCCTTTCCTCCTCCCCCCTTAAGGTCAACTTTTCTAATGCTGTGGATGTCTACGGGCGAAGATAACCACTTACCATCAGGTGGTCCTTCTGCTCAGGCCCTTTCAACAATAAAAAAAATAACTTTTTACTGTATAATTTAAGTTGTAATTTTTTTACATTTTTTTTTCAGCTTCACGCTGTATCCCGCACACAGCAGGGTAGGCAGAGGGAACCTAGTGTTAAGACACTCCGTTCCCCACTTTCTGCCGGATTCGGAGGCTTGCGTGTTAAGTGGCGGAACTTAACGCCGCGCTATACCTCGACACCAGAGCGAAGAAAATGGAAATACTCCACTCCTCGAGTGGGAATCGAACCCACAACCAGTCGCTTACAGTCACACGCTTGTGCCACTGGGCCACGACTGGCCCAGTTGGCTTTATATTTTTTATAATATTTTTTATATACACATATTTTTTTACGTTGATACTATAAAGTTTTAATTGTTTGGATATTTTTAATAGAAAAGAAAACTACGATTACAATATTTAAATGTCGAAAGTAAAAAACTCTGTATACTCTAAATAAATAAATAAGCTTTTATTTAACAGCTTACAGCCTTAAAGGTTTTCATTATTATTATTACATACCACAACTTCACGCTTTCTCCGGCATAGTGAGGCAGTAATAGAGGAGGTAGTCCTAGTGTCAAGACACTCAGCCCTCCTAATAGAAATCGAAATATTGTTTTTCTTTTTAATACTATAAGTTCTTTTTAATACTATAAGCCGTCGTGGCACAGTGGAATAGCATGAGACTTCAAAGCGATGGTTGTAAGTTCGATTTCCACTCGAGGGATGATTTTATTTATTTTTTCTAATATCAAAAAGGTAGCGCGGAGAAGAATTCGGCCACATTCTGTCTAGATTTCACTCGGAAATTGGAGAACTGAGTGTCTTAATACTAGATTTTATCTGACTACCTTGCAATGCGGAAAGCTGCTAAAAATAGTAAAAACCGTGTAGACGAATTAACAAAACATTTCAATGATAATAAAATATAAGAAAACGTGAACTAAAGTCAGTGTAAAATGAAACAGAATATTAAGAGGAGGTTTCAAGACATTTTAGCGCCGAGGGCCTTAGTAATATGATCAACATTGTTTACGCTTGAATTCGCACAAAGGAATTTAGACTTTATTACTTAACTTATAAGATTCAAGATCGAATAAGTAAAAATCGTCGAAGCACTTCCACTATGCATAAAGATTGCAACACTGAAGCGTTTTAGAGCAATCTTTTATTCAAAATGTCAGATAATCTAGAAAAATGCGTGAAATATAACATGTTTTCTTTTGACAGATTCACGCTTTATCCCGCATTATAGGATAGGCAAAGATAATCTATCTAGCCTATTCAAGCTCCTTTCTTCACTTTTCAACTGAAGAGAAGACATTGTCGACAGGCGGAACTCAACGCCACGTTTTGTCTTATCACTAGAGCGGAGAAATGAAAATAATTTAGATGTATAATCTGCCGAGGCACAACTTTTGTTACCAGTACGAAGAAAATGAAAATATTAAATATTTCTACTCCTCGAGTGGAAATCGAACCCACAAACATTCGCTTACAGTCATATGTATGTGCCACTGCGCCACGACTGGGCCCTAGCATTTAGTAAAAAGCGATTGATCAAATAGACACTCCAATTTTATGTACTCGTGATATAAAATCGGCACTATTATGATACCATAGCACTATTTAGCATACAAATATAATTAATAAATAATTTGTAAACAAATATGCAAATATCATGAAAACATTAATGTAATATTCAAGCGTTAAAATTTATTTTGTACTTCACTGACGTTCAGCCAATTAGTATTACAAACAGATTATTATAAATACATGTTTCAATTGAGTATGAGAGTTTGAAATATATAGTGATGTAATATTTTTAAAGTGTTAAACAATTTTTTTTTAGCTCCACGCTATATCCGGGACCCAGCAAGGTATGCAGAGGGAACCTAGTGTTAAGACACTCCGTTCCCCACGCACCGCCGAATTCGGACGCATTGCGTGTTAAGTGGCGGAACTTAACGCCGCGCTTTACGTCGACACCGGAGCACAGAAAATGGAAATATTAAATACTAGCGACCCGCTCGCGGCTTCGCCACGTGAACCACCACTTTCATTCTCTACTGCCTCTTTTGGATTGTTTTGTTTTATAAAAGGGGGTAGTCTATATTTGACCTTGCGTCAGTAATTATGTTCTTGAGAAAATCATTGATACATCTAGTACAATGTCTATACTATTTGATAACATATAGCGATAACTGTTATAGTAAGAAAACGTACGAAATATGCTATCATAGTATATCTATATGATAGCAGATTAAGTACATACATATTATCTGGTATATATATGTAGGAAATCTGTAGATTACCCGTGAAAACATAAAATATATAGAGTTTTTGCATTTTTATAATAGTATTATTATTGAGTACGGATATATCTAATATAATGTCAACTATATAATAACAGATGCCGCTACCCGTTCCAGAAAACGTAGTTACATCTGCTGTCATATAGATTATATAAAGTTTTATATAATCTATATGACAGCAGATGTGTATAGATCTAATGTGAATTATTTTAATTAGTGATATTGAAACAAATTTAGCTTCACTCGTAAACTATCGACATAATTTGAATGTTTCTTTTAAAATTGTTTTTCTGCGGGAGTTTTATTTAATACCAGGATGAAAACTATACCATATATTGCTCTAACCTCTTAGCTAACTCCATACAAAAATTCATTAATTTCTACCCGCTAGATATCAGTATACAAATAATTTACTTATATCGGTTTTTTATTTTTTCCAAAAAAAATACATGGCAAACCGGGATAAAAACTATCCTATATGTATCTTTGGACTATAAGCTATCACCGTACCAAAATTCATCCATTTCTATCCAGTAGTTTTTGCGTGATTGACGAACAAATTAACAGACAGACAGACAGACAGACAGACAGACAGACAGACAGACAAAAATTCTACTGAGTGGATTTTTGGCCTCTGTTATCGATATATTAACGCACCCAATTAAATTTTTTCTGAAATTTTTCATGTACAGAATTGACTTTTCTACTCTTTTATTATATATATAGATATATAGATTTCCACTCTTCGAGTCGGAATAGGAACCACAACCAGTCGCTTTACAGTCACACTTGCGCCACGACTGGCCCACAGTGACTGACTGATTATTTACACAATTTTTATTCTTTAGAATTTGAAAAAGATTTTTAGAAAACGTATAAAAAGTTGAACGTTAGCTGTATTTGAATCCACACTTGTTTTAGATTGTCCAAGCGCTCACTTGGCGGCTTACTTGGCGTCATAGATTATCATATAAGCTAGGTTGAGCTAATCCGAGCTGTTCGGCCCATCCTCAACTAGTCGAGGAAGGCCTAGCTTAAGCGAACAGCGCTCAGGTATTGTTACTTTATCCAATCTCTAGGCAAGTTGCGGTGATCCGGATGTCCCGGATATGTAGAAGCAAATTTGCAGATGGTAGTGTCCAGGTTTTCGATTCGAAGGTCATATCATAATGTATAATGGAGTTCCTCACGAGAAAGACGAGATCTTTCTTGTTAAGTGTATATTAGAGAAGATATTCCTTAGTATTTCGTAGAATCACTGTGCAAGCGTGTCCATTGTGTTGCAGAGAGTTTGGAGCAGTACCTCCGAATCAAGCAGGCTGTTTTTATTTGTGCTAATCGTTATTTGTCGAACAAGAATTCGATAATTCGCTATATAAACTTTATGTAATTGTTAATATGATGTATAACCTTTTTTAAAGGTCTCCTTGTTTTTTCATTAACAACGTCTATGAAACTATGAAACTGTGACGTATTACCTTGAGACATGCATGACTTCAATTTGTCAAATCATGCACAATATTCAATAACATAGATAATCATTTGGTGCTTATCCATTAAGTAGTTCCGTGAACAGTCACTATGATGAATTGCTTTTGTGATAATAGCATGTAATTCAATAACGTAAAATTCGCAAGTTTCTTTTTTTACTTTTTTTCTTGGTTTACGCTGAATCCCGCACATAGCAGGGTAGGTAAAGGGAACCTAGTGTTAAGACACTCCGTCCCCCACTTTCCATCGAATTCGGAGGCATTGCATGTTAAGTAGCGGAACATAACGCCGCACTTTGCCTCGACACCAGAGCGAATAAATTGGAAATATTAAATATTTGGACTCCAGGAGTGGGATACGAACCCACAACCAGTCGCTTTACAGTCACACTTTGTGTCTGTGCGCCACGACTGGTCCCAAAGTAAAAATACCAAGTTTATGCAGACTTAATAGTGTGAAATTTGGCTTGTTTTAAAATTATCTAAAGAAAAATTACAAAATCACAACACACGAAACCTTTACTCACTATGATGTATGTAAATACATGTGCTTTACGCACATGATACACAAAATATATAAGTATGCTTTTGTATAAACGGGCGTTGTCAAGGTAACCTTGATTTTACCCGAAACAAGTAGACAGTTATTTTGCTCTCCTATTACATAGATAGATATTTTTTTTTACTTGATATAGATATAGACCTACCTACCTTTTACGTTTTAACATTAGATTTAAAATCCAAAAAGACACCACATTGGTATAGTAGTACTCTTACGCGACATTAGTTAGTTTGATTCCCCACATATGAAGAGTGCGACTTTAAAAACTAAAAAAAAAGAATATGATTTTTTTTTCGGCATTCTACTCTGAGTAAAGTAATAATAGTAGTATATAGACATTTTTTATATGAAAAATATAAAGAAAATGATTTGAACGGAGCGGGATTCGAGCTCACGCCTTTTGGTAACCGGTCAAACGTTTTGCTCGATAAGCTTTACGTACTACATCCCGCTACGTAGAAATTCTCATATGATTATTACTATTTATTTCGTATCTATATTTATAAAGGCAAAAGTCTCTGTTTTTTTGTCTGTCACACTTTCATGGCTAATCTGCCGATTTTGATGATATTTAAAATAAAATTAGTAAAAGTTACTGGGTCAAACATACGCTAATTACTTTTGTTCAATAATCAACCTCCAAATGGTTGAAACAGGGGGTGAAATTTTATTTCAAAAATCTAAGCCGCTTGACCGCTTGTAATGAATTTTGGAATAAATATAGTTGATATTCTAAGCTTAAACATAGGCTACTTTAACTTTTAAAAACCCACCTTGGAGAGTTGCAATACAACGAAACAGTTGCGTAGTTCATGCGGCAAAGCCGCGAACGTGCCCCTAGTAAGTATACAAGCGGATATAGAACACATAGCTTTGCGGCAAGAACAGACGGTTTCCAAGAGACACAGATTCGAATCCCTCTGCTATTAAATTCTAATATTATACGTTTTATAAGAAAGTATTACATTCTCTCCAAATTTGCGTGTCGGATGTCCACACGTGTAAACAATTCAGAGCAAATAGGACAGTAAGTGATTAGTTAAAATAATATAAGATTATCTTACATTGCCTGATTGATAGATAGATACCGATACAGGTGAATTTAACAAAAGCGTGTTAATAACAGAAACTCTATTGAATTTACGTTACATTATTACATTGAAGCCTTACCTCGCCAAATAATTAAGAGCCGAAAGCTTACAATTTGTAGATATCACTCGGGCGGTTCCTTTCTCTTTGTTAAATATTTTATGGATTCTAACAAAAGCGAAATTATATAAATACGAGTATAAATGACTAACTTACATAGTATTTGTGTTTAATATGGTTTTAAGTTAAATTTATTATTATATTTAAAATAAAAATAAAATAAATATATAGCTTCACGCTATATCCCGCACACAGCAAGGTAGGCAGAGGGAACCTAGTGTTAAGACACTCCGTTCCCCACTTTCCGCCGAATTCGGAGGCTTGCGTGTTAAGTGGCGGAACTTAACGCCGCGCTTTACCTCGACACCAGAGCGAAGAAAATGGAAATATAATTTCCACTCCTCGAGTGGGAATCGAACCCACAACCAGTCGTTTACAGTCACACTCTTGTGCCACTGGGCCACGACTGGGCACTATTATATTTAGATTACTTTTATAATATATGTACCGATGACTATAGTCGTTGAGCGTGCAATATCGTGCAATTTACAAGGAGTAAATAATTTGGTAATAACACAAGCAATGGTAAGAGGCAGGGGAAGACCTCGGTTGACCTTCGAAAACACAGTGTCGACGATACTGGAGGAAGGTCACGTAAAAAGCACGAGGACCCCCCGGAGGCGTGTATGAAGAGGTTGATGACAGTGGACGAGGCGAAAGAAATATGCAGGGACCGTAGCGTTTGGCGATCCATTTTCTCTGACTACTACTAGGGATATAGCGTGAAGTTAGTCTAGTATAGACATTTAAAGAAAACGTATAAAAATTTGAACGCAACCGGATTTGAACCCGCGGTTTCTGAATACCGTCCAGGCGCTCTCACCACAGCCATGCGTTCTACTATCCGCTGCGTCAAAATTCTTGTACGCTTTATTACAACTTATTTTTGTTGTTAGCATCTCTACAGAGAGATTTTTTCAAATTCCTGCTACGCAAAGATTATTCTACGAACAATCATTTGGCATGAGAGAATGCTATTTATTAAATACTTTTAAATATTTTTAAAGTGTTATTCCACACTTAGTAAATTTGAAAAAGACATTTAAAAAAAAAGTATAAAAATTTGAACGCAATAAACGTATTTAAATGATATTTCCGCCGCTTAATACATAATACCTCCAATCTGGGTTAGAAGAGGAAAGTGGAGTCTCTTTATAATAGGTTCTCTCTACTTATGCAGCATGCGAGAGAAAAACGTTATCCCATAAAGACGTAAGGAAGGCCATCGTAACGCATTAAAGCAATGTCTAATTATACACTGGTACAGTTAATATTTTGGATAGACGTTTCCCAACGCAGTGTTAAGTTACGAAACTTCCTTGGAGTTTCTTTAAAAAAAAGTAGAGAACGGAGTACCTTTACACTATATTCTCTGTATATATTTTTTTGCATAGAAAAGTAAAGTAAAAAAATATTGTTGTCCGTTATTTACTTAATAGCATTTTTGCCAATTCCGGTTGTAAGTCCGGTTTGTAATCTCTGTTGATTTATTAGATAATATAATGATAGATTACATTTAAAGTACACAAATATATTGCCAAAAAAGATATTATCTCTGATAAGACGACACTTTGTTATTGTTCCTATAAGCATTAGAAATTGTATGAACTTATAAATATACTTATTTTTAATATTATTATATACTAGCGGCCCGCTCACGGTTTCGCAGCGTGAACTATATAACTATTTCGTTATATTGCAACACTCGAGGGTCGATTTTTTAAAAAAATCTACTACATAATAATATAGCATAGTTATATAGTCATACTAGCGGCCCGCTCGCGGCTTCGCCGCGTGAACTACTTCGTAATGTTGCGACCCTCGGGGGCGCATTATTAAAAAATAAAGTAGCCTATGTTTAAGCTTAGATTGTCAAATATATTTATGCGAAAATTCACTACAATCGGCCAAGCGGTTTAGATTTTTCATATAAATTTTCATCTCCTATTTCAACCCCATAGAGGTTGAATTTTGAAAAAATAAGTAGCATATGTTAAACCCAGTCACTTTTACTACTTTCATCCTAAATTTCATCCACATAGGACAGGTAGATTAGCCGTGAAAGCGTGACAGACAAACACACAGACTTTTCCATTTATAATATAAGTATGGATAGCATAGTAGGGTCAAAGAGAGCCTAGGGTCAAGACACTCCGTCTTCCACTTTCAGCCCTAAATCAAGCCCTTGTGTATGAAGTAGCAGAACTCTACTTACCAAAACGAAGCAGCGAAAATAATTTAAATATAATCATTCCCCCGAAACAGGTATTGAACCCAAAACCAATCACATTAAGAAACTTTACAATGGTTCATTATATAAATAAAAAATATAAAAAAATCTTAAATTACATTAACTTTCTGAACAAAAATAAACATATGAGACAAACCAATCAACATTGTAATAACTGTGCAAATAAATAAAATTGAAATATATATATAATGTTTATAATATTAAAATAACCACTGTATACCAAAATTACGTTTATGGCGTACCTTTATTTACCAAAATAACATTTTTAATATATATATTTTCGTCGTGTCTGTCTGTTTATTCCGGAATCTCTGGGACGGCTTGACCTATTTTGACGGGATTTGTATTGGCAGATAGGTAACATAATAAGAAGCAATGTAGGCAACTTTTATGTTAGAATTATAACTTTCTGTTCAATTAAATAAATTAAAGGCACAGCTAGTAGTAGTAAGATATTATAACAGTATTTACCAGCATAGCAGAGTAGTCAGAGAGGATCTAGTGTCAAGACACTCTGTTCTCCACTTGTGAAATATATCAAATATTACGCGTAGAGTGGCAGAACTCAAAGCCGCGCTTTGTCTTAAGTACCAAAGGGACAAAACGAAAATTTATATATAATAACTTCTCAAAAGGGACTCGAACCCCCAACCATCGCTTTACTTTCCCACTACACCACATGGGTCTAGAGATAACATAGTAGTGTAAATAACAAATAAAATTTCCTTAAGAAGATATTATCAGTAATAAAGCGATAGTTCTAATTTCGACCATTAGTAATTGTATTAATTTGTAATGATTTGTAAATATTATAAATAAATTATTTTATAATCTACATTATTTCTAAATATGTATGTATATGTTTTTGTTGTTCTTTTGTTATGACAAATAAATAAGATTTTAATGATTGTTTTTTTCTTTCTGACTTTATGGTATTTTCCCTATAGCTGACTACCCTAGTCAGTGAGAACTTTAGTGTCAAATCACTCTATTCTACACTTTCACCCTGAAATCTGAAACTTAACGCCGCGTTTTGTCTTCGTACCTGGAGTGGAGCATTAAAAATAATTAAAATATAATTTTACCCCCAAAGGAAAATCGCAAATAGCATTTTTACTGTGTTTCTCTGCCTGTTTGTTGCGGCTTATCTCTAAAATGGCTGGACCGATTTTAATGGGACTTTTACTGGCAGATAGGTAATATAATAACGAATGATTCAGGCTACTTTAATTTTAGATTTACATATAATATTTTTGTTAAATTATACGTAGACGAAGTCGCGGGCACAGCTACTGTTTATATGAACATGTTAACGATTCCTTGACCAAGTTATCTTATCATTTATTTAATTAATATGATGTCTATTGGGGGATTATTAAGATTAGTATTGAGATTATAAATGTTTTGTTTTTAAAGTATATAAGGCATATACATTTTGATCTTCGACAACAACACTTTGGCTTCCGTCAGTTACCAGATTTTTTATATTTCTTTGATATTTTTGATATTTTTTCAATAAATATGGAACGTTGGGTAGGCAAAGTAGCTATCGTGACAGGAGCCAGTTCTGGTATTGGTGCGGAACTCGCCCTGCGTCTTGCTAACCACGGCGTTGTAGTTGTTGGAGTCGCGAGGAGGAAGGACCGTATTGATGTAAGTTTATACTTTATAGTTTTTAGCTTCACGCTGTATCCCGCACACAGCAGGGAAGGCAGAGGGAACCTAGTGTTAGGACACTCCGTTCCCCATTATATGCCAAATTCTGGAGGAATTGTGTGTTAAGCGGCGGAAGTGAATGTCGCGCTTTGCATCGATACCAGAGTGAAGAAAATAAAATATTTCAATTTCTTAAATGGGAATTGAACCCACAACCAGTCGCGCTTACAGTTACACTTTGTGTCCTAAAGCCACGACTGGCATTTGACCTGGACTTAATGTAAAATTGTATGAATATTTAAAATATTATTAAGAAGAAGCTTTACGTCTTATTTCGTTTAGCAAAGAAATCAGAGACAATTTAATGTCAAGACTAACTGTCTGTCCAACAGCGACGTTAAAAATAATAAATTATTATCCTTCCCCCAAGTGAGATCGAACCCGCACCCAACCGTCTATACAAAAGTTTCTTTTAATATTTAACATATTTTTAAAAAGGGCAACTTCACGTGTTTTCCCGAGAGGGTCTTATTTTTAAAATACTTCATACTCCACTTTTCGTTAAAAATTGAAAGTCAATACCATATTTTGTTTTGAACAGAGAGTGGAAATAAAAATGATTTACCTGAATAAGTACATTTATTTAATATAAAATAGTCTGACCAGTCTTAATAATTATTTATTTAATCGTTTTTATTTTGTATTTAATATAATGTTATATACTAACTAATATGTATTTCAGTAATAAAAAATGCAATAAACACAAAAAATAATTTTTATTTAGGAAATAACTAATATATAATTAATATTTTTATACATCTCATAGTAAGTAACTAAAATACTGCATTTTATTTCCTACATATTTTATGTAATCGGCTTTTTAAATAGGTAAAAGTATTATCACGATAACCATTTTTCTCTACAGGACCTTGCCAAAAAAGTATCCGGCAAAGGTAAGATCTATGCCAAGCAAGCTGACCTCTCCAAGCCAGAAGACACGAAAGACGTCTTCCAATGGGTGGAGCAACAGTTCGGAGGAGCAGACATCCTTGTGAACAACGCTGCTGTATTGTATGATGGAAATATTACATGTAAGTATTATATACGAAGTCATTCTTGAAACCGACGGATAGTTATAGTGTTTGATTAAAAACTCGATGATCGTGAATTCGATACCCGTTCGGGGGAATGGGAAAAGGGACGATTATGTATTTTTTTTTCTTCGCTCTGGTACCAACGATAAAACATGGCGTTGAGTTTCACCACTTAACAGGTAATGTCTCGATTTTGGGTGAAGAGCGGAGTGCCTTAACACTAGATCCTCATTCACCAAATGTCATTTAAGTTTTGAGTGGCATATATTGACATGTAATGTAATTTAAGAAATGTTATCAAATCATTTTAAGGAAAAAATGGATATGAAACCGTGTGTCTGTAGTGTTTAAGTATTTAAATAAAAATAAAAAAGACACTAGATCCTTTCCGACTATCCCGCGAGAATAACTTGAAACTGAAAGAAAATAGTACAAAAATCATTCTTAAAACGGACTGAGACATCGTGGTGCAGTGTAAGAGAATCTGACGTAAACGGGATAGTTGCTGGTTCGATTTCTACTTATTTATTTATTTATTTATTTATTTAGAACCATCAGTGATTATTACATTATACATGAAAAAGTGTAACACAGGTCAAAACTTAAAGCTAAATGCATTATCGTTGAAGATGGATACAGCATGCACTAATATGCTTTTTTTGTTTTAATTCACATAATTTGTGATATAGTATATCAGTTGCAATTTACAAATAATTAAAATTATAGATTTATACGGGTAAGGAACGAAAAACAATGTCAAATGATACGTAACTAATTTAAAAAAAAACGATACTCGAAGGATTATATTTAAACTACTAGCGACCCGCTCGCGGCTTCGCCACGTGAACTACCACTTTCATCCACTATTGCCTCTTTGGAATTGGTTTTTTTTTTATAAAAGGGGGATGGTCTAAATTTAATCTTGCGTCACTAATTATATTCTTGCGAAAATCGCACTATACGTTATCAAATAGTATAGTACAATGTCTATACTGTTTGATAACGTATAGTGATAACTGATCTGAATGAAAACGTACGAAATCTGCTATCATATAGATATATGATTTCGTACATATATACCATCAGGTATATAGTATTATAAACTGGTCATAATATCTTAAATAAATTTTAGACTTTTTATTTTATTGTACAATTGTGTTACTTACTGGTATTAAAAAAAAATACCTTTACTTGCAAATAATCAATATAACTTGACTTTGGTACTTTTTATTTTTCTGTGGGAACTATATTGAATACCAGGGTAAACTAACGACCCGCTCGCGGCGGCGCTGGGTGAACTACTACTTTCATACCCTATTTTAACACCTCTGGAATTATTTTAAAAAAAGAGAGGTAGCCTATATTTGACTTTGCCTTATCAACTATTTCCTGAGAAAATTAATCGAAATCAGTCAAGGAGTTTAGATCTTTCATTCTCACTATATTCTAAACATATATAAAATTCATCCACTGTTTCAACCTCCTAAGGTTTAATTTTTTTTAAAAAGTAGCCTATATTTGACCTACGACTTCTTCTTTTCGAATTTCATCTAAAGCGGGCTAGTAGATTACCCGTGAAAACAAAACCTATAGAAGAGATATAGAATAGATTTTTGCATTTTTATAATAATATTAATGAGTACGAATATATCAAGTACAATGTCAACTATATAATAACGGATGGTGACAGAAAACGTAGTGACATTTGTTGTCATATAGATAATATAAAGTTTTGTAGACCGGTCAAATGTATTTTTAAAAGCAAATTATCTTCAATAAATGTTGTGCTCAATTTATTTTATAATTATTTCAAGTAATATTAGTGATATTAAAACAAATTTAGTTTCACTTGTCAACTATCGACATAATTTGAATATATTTTTTTTTAATTTTATTTTTCTGCGGGAGTTATGTTGAATACCGGGATGAAAACTATCCCATATGTTGCTCTAACCTCTAAGCTAACTCCATACAAAAATGCATTAATTTCTACCCGGTAGATACCGATATACAAATGATTTACTTATATCGGTTTTTTATTTTTTCCAAAAAAACTAAATAGGATACCGGGATAAAAACTATCCTATATGTACCTTTGGACTATAAGCTATCATCATACTAAAATTCATTCATTTCTATCCAGTAGTTTTTGCGTGATTGACGAACAAATTAACAGACAGACAGACAGACAGACAGACAGACAGACAGACAGACAGACAGACAGACAGACAGACAAAAATTCTACTGAATGGATTTTTGGTCTCTGTTATCGATATATTAACGCACCCAATTAAATTTTTTCTGAAATTTTTCATGTACAGAATTGACTTTTCTACTCTTTTATTATATACTAGCGACCCGCTCGCGGCTTCGCCACGTGAACTACCACTTTCATCTACTATTGCCTCTTTGGAATTGGTTTTTTTTTTATAAAAGGGGGATGGTCTAAATTTAACCTTGCGTCACTAATTATATTCTTGCGAAAATCATCGATGCATCTAGTACAATGTCTATACTGTTTGACAACGTACAGTGATAACTGATCTAGTAAGAAAACGTACGAAATCTGCTATCATATATCTATATGATAGCAGATTTCGTACATATATACCATTAGGTATATAGTTTTATAAACTGGTCATAATATCTTAAATAAATTTTAGACTTTTTATTTTATTTTACAATTGTGTTACTTACTGGTATTAAAAATACCTTTACTTGCAAATAATCAATATAACTTGACTTTGGTACTTTTTTTTTTCTGCGGGAACTATATTGAATACCAGGGTAAACTAACGACCCGCTCGCGGCGTCGCTGGATGAACTTCTACTTTCATATCCTATTTTAGCACCTCTGGAATTATTTTTAAAAAAGAGAGGTAGCCTATATTTGACCCTATGACTTCTTCTTTTTGAATTTCATCTAAAGCGGGCTAGTAGATTACCCGTGAAAACAAAACCTATAGAAGAGATACAGATTTTTGCATTTTTATAATAATATTAATGAGTACGAATATATCTAGTACAATGTCAACTATATAATAACAGATGGTGACAGAAAACGTAGTGACATTTGTTGTCATATAGATAATAT
Source organism: Dryas iulia moderata (assembly GCA_019049465.1). Lineage (NCBI taxonomy): Eukaryota > Metazoa > Arthropoda > Insecta > Lepidoptera > Nymphalidae > Dryas > Dryas iulia. The sequence continues at coordinate 529,162 of CM032435.1, forward strand.
AAAGTTTTGTAGACCGGTGAAATGTATTTTTAATAGCAAATTATCTTCAATAAATGTTGTGCTCAATTTATTTTATAATTATTTTAAGTAATATTAGTGATATTAAAACAAATTTAGTTTCACTCGTGAACTATCAACAAAATTTAAGTGTTTTATTTTTATTTTATTTTTCTGCCGCAGTTGTATAGAATACCAGGATGAAAACTATCCCATATGTTGCTCTAACCTTTAAGCTAACTTCATACAAAAATTCATTAATTTCTACCCGGTAGATATCAGTATATAAATGATTTACTTATATCGGTTTTTTATTTTTTCCAAAAAAACTACATGGAAAACCGGGATAAAAACTATCCTATATGTACCTTTGGACTATAAGCTATCACTATACCAAAATTCATTCATTTCTGTCCAGTAGTTTTTGCGTGATTGGCGAACAAATTAACAGACAGACAGACAGACAGACAGACAGACAGACAGACAGACAGACAGACAAAAATTCTACTGAGTGGTTTTTTCGCCTCTGTTATCGATATATTAACATACCCAATTAAAATTTTTCTGAAATTTTTTATGTACAGAATTGAATAGTTCTACTCTTTTATTATATATATAGATAGAGATTTATTCTTTCTAAGGATGATATTCTAATTCTTTCCGTGCTTCTTCAAAACAGTCTTGGACGGTTTTAGCCCCGCTGCATTGATATGTTTATTTGATATTTTACATCATAAAATGTGTTTTTCAATAAAAACACAACTTGACCATCATGGCGCAGTGGAACATAGTCTGACTGTAGACGTGATAGTTGTGGGTTCGATTCTCATTCAGGGGAGTGAAACTACATTATTTTTATTTCTCCGCTTTGGTAACTAAGACAAAAAGGGGCGTTGAACGTAAATATCTGGATTTCGGATGAAAAGTGAAGAACAGGCATGTCTTGACACTCTCTTCTCTGTACCCTGCTATACCGGAAAAAAGCATGAAGTGGAAAAAAAACAGTTACTCAACAAAATAATATCGTTTACTTAACTTTACTTAACTGCGACATCGGATAAGGTAGCGTTCGGAGCACATTTCACAAAATCAAGGAAGAATTTTACATGATGAGTCTAAAACATCTTTCTGTTGACCAAATCAAATATGTTTTAATAACACTTAAGATATAATGTTATTTTTTTTAGCTTCACGCTGTATCCCGCACTCAGCAGGGTAGGCAGAGGGAAGCTAGTGTTAAGATACTCCGTTCCCCACTTTCCGCCGAATTCGGAGGCATTGCGTGTTAAGTGGCGGAACTTAACGTCGCGCTTTGCCTCGACACCAGAGCGAAGAAAATGGAAATATTAAATATTTCCACCTCTCGAGTGGTAATCGAACCCACAACCAGTCGTTTACAGTCACACGCTTGTGCCACTGCGTCACGACTGGTCCCACTGTTATTTTTTAATATACGTATTTTTCTGTTATTCCAGCGATTGGAGACAAACATCTGACAGATGACAACTTGGCACTCACAATCGACTTGAACGTCAAATCCCTAGTCCTTTGTACTCGATACGCCGTCGACAACATGAAGAAGAGGAACGTCGCTGGACATATTATTAATATTAACAGGTAATATTACCCATTTTTTCACAGCTTTTAATGTATTTGACGAACCGCGTTCTCGCTTTAGTTAAGAGATTATTCTTCTTATAAACGTTTATCCCCTACTCCAACCATTTAGAGGTTAATTTAAAAAAAAAATAACCTTATGCCTGTGTCTAACTATTTTTGTTTGAAATTCCAAATCGGACCTTTGGTGTAGCCATAAAAGAGTAATTAATTTATAATAATTTTATGAAAATGATAAATTACGTATCGATTTAGGATGGAAAGTGGAGAACAGAATGTTTTGACACTTGGTTCTCTCTGCCTAACCACTATGCGGGAAGAAATATACATCTGCTTTTTTATTATTATAAACAACATTAAAAAAATAATTTTGATAAATTTATTAAATACTTTTAGTTTGGCAATTAAATACTTTGTAGTTAGTTGTGTAGTAAAGAACATCTCAACACTTGTTTTCTCTGCACAAATCGTATTCCGATTTTTATATATCCTATCTTTACATCTTTTCCTAATATTCTGTACCTTTTGTTATACACTTAAATTATTAAATGATAAATTATACTTTGAATAAATTTTAATATAAAAAATATCCTATAAAATGTATATTAAATTTTATTAATTAAAATATCATATTAATATATACGCACGATTCCAACTGGTCGGATTTAAACTTACGTTTCTTGAAAGCCATCTAAACGCTCTAACCGCTATACCATGTGTTCAATTCCCAAATATATTTTCAACTTATCTAACACATTTCGTTTATTCTTTTGAATAATCCTTTATCCATACTTATATTATAAATGCGAAAGTCTGTGTGTTTGTCTGTCATGCTTTCACGGCTAATCTACTGGTCCGATTTGGATGAAATTTATAATGAAAATAGTAAAACTTACTGGGTCTAACATAGGCTACTTATTTTTTCAAAATCAGTCGTTAAAGGGTTGAAATAGGGGGTGAAAGTTTATATGAAAAATCTAAACCGCTTGACCGATTATAATGATTTTTGGCATAAATATAGTTGATAATCTAAACTTAAACATAGGCTACTTTATTTTTCAAAAACCCACCCCCGAGAGTTGCAATATAACCAAGCAGTTATGTAGTTCACGCGGCGAAGCCGCGAGCGGGCCGCTAGTATTTAATAAAAATATATTATTATAATTTCAGCGTCCTCGGCCACTATGTCCCATCGTACATCTACTCGAATATATACACAGCGAGCAAGTATGCAGTGACTGCCATCACCACCGCGCTTGTGAACGAGCTGGCTCACTACAAAAGCAAGATCAAAGTGACGGTAAGATTATATACATAGATCTTAAATAAATCATATTTCATATTTACCAGAGAACTGCAATTAGGACAACTATTAAATTAACATTTTACGGCGTAACAATATTTGAACGCAACGGGATTTGTAAAAGTAAACTGTCCAAGCGCATGGCCACATTGCTTAGCGATTCGTTCCATGAGAGAAAGAACAAACGTACAATGTACTTTTAGCTACACGCTATTTCCTGCAAGGTGGCTACCTAGGAGCCAAGATACTCTAAAATAAAGGCATTAGGCCACGCTTTTCCTTAGACACCAGAGCAAAGAAAAGATAATTATGTAAATAGAAACTTAGGGGAAGTTTTACACCAGTTGAGAGAATTGTACTCATAACCTGTTTTTACAGGCATGTCCTGTACTGTACACTGCGTCACAAAAATATCACATAATTTTTGCTCAACACTTACTAACATACCTAAATACGAAAACCTAAATACGAAATTCGTAATCTCTTCTCATCAGTACTGTCTTCTGTGTAGTACTGTAGCCTGTAATTAAACGGGATCAAATGGGCTAACAAAGTAAATTAGAATAAAGGTTATTTTAAATTAAAATTAGAAGTTACTTTTATTATTTTCTCCTTTTCCAGAGTGTCTCCCCCGGCAGAGTGTTGACTGAAATGACAGTTGATATGTTCGTAAACGGAGAACTGGCGCTGGGCCCTGGTGATATTGCTGAGACTGTTATATTCGCTCTGTCATCTCCGCCTCATGTCAATGTAAGTATTAGTAACTTTAAAACCATTTAAAGAAAACGTATAAAAATTTGAACGCAGCGGGATTCGAACCTGCGCCTCCTGAATACCGTTCAGGCGCTCTCACCACTGAGCGCATTTGAACGCATTGCTCAAATTTTGCGTTCAAATTTTTATACGTTTTCTTTAAATGTCTTTTTCAATTTTCCTAAGTGTGGAATAACACTTTAAAAATGTTTAAAAGTAAAAACTTTAAAACCATTTTTTAAAATATATTTACAAATGTAGATGTAGCGGAAATCGAACCCGCACCTCTAGGAAGCTAAATTAAGTTGAAATTAGTATAGGTATAAGAAATGCAATGTAGAAGGATGTAAAAAGTGGTTAGACAGGTTGAACGGTAAACTGTAAAAAATATTATAACTACTAAATATAAAAATGCATAATACTAAAAATGTTACAACTTTTTTTGTTGTTAGCATCTTTGTAAATGATTTTATGCAAAATCTTCGCTACCCAAAGATTATTCTACGAACAATGATTTGGTGTTTTATATATTATCCTATTTCTATGTGGTATGTGTTATATGTGTTATATAAGTATATCCTACTATGCGGACAAGGACAGAGAAACCCCCAATTCCCACCTTCCTCCCCGAAATTGAGAAATTGCATGCTGGCGAAACTTAACAATGCACTTTGTCTTAAGTACAGAGGGAGGAAAATATTATGTAATCATTCCTACCATCCTACTATTCCTACGAACGGGAATCGAATCCACAACCATTGCGATTAGAGTCAGTCGCTCTCCCACTGCACCACTTCGGCCTCAATGCAAATTCAATTTAGCCATCGTATTGGTCTGATTCTCGTTTAAGTTAAATTATCTTGTAGTAGGGACAAGCCGTGGCGCAGTGGTACAAACGTGTGACTGTAAACGACTGGTTGTGGGTTCGATTCCCACTCGACGAGTGGAAATATTTAATATTTCCATTTTCTTCGCTCTGGTGTCGAGGCAAAGCGCGTCGTTAAGTTCCGCCACTTATCACGCAATTCCACCGTAATCCGAAAGAATACGGAGTGTCTTAACACTAAGTTCCCTCTGCCTACCCTGATGTGTCTTGACATCTAGCATCTTTATTAATGCCTTTGCCTAGATAAGACAAAATAAGTATCTTAGAGAGAAAAAGCGTTAAGCTGTATATAAAAGTATCATAAAAAATATTATAAATTTAAGTTACTTTTTCATTACAGATCTACGAATTGGGTGTTAAAGTTGTGGGCGAAGGGATGTTGTGAAGAACCTGACAGAATATCATTTAGACTATTTGTAATTAATTGTAAATATTTAAATATAATAACAAATTTTGTACTAAACGTGTCAATACAGCATTTTTCATAAAACATATATTTTATTTTAACCTTAGTTTATTAATACTTAGCTCTTTTATAGAATTTAAAATAGAAAGGTCAGTCGTGGCACAAAGTGTGATTGTAAAGTGACTGGTTGTGGGTTCGATTCCCACTCGAGGAGTGGAAATATTTAATATTTCCATTTATCTTCGCTCTGGTGTCGAGGCAAAACGTGACGTTAAGTTCCGCCACTTAACACACAATGCAAAAAAATGGGAAACGGAGTGTCTTAACAATAGTTTCCCTCTGTGTAGTTATTACAAATATTCAATAACTTATAAAGAATCCATATTGTCCGATTGTTATTAGCATTCGCATTCTATAGTCAGTAGCAAATAAATCATCACAGAGAGCACACGTTTGTCTTTCTTTTGCAACGTCCATACAATCAAAATAATATTGAAATTGAACCATAAGACAATTAACATATGGCCTATAACGAGCCGGATCGGAAATAGTCGACGGACGATTACCTGCTTGACGGGTCGCGGTAGACAAAAGGCCGCCGCATTTCCTTCGAGATATGAGTTGTTTACTTGAAGATTGAATATTTATTTGTGTGAATTCTATTATAACGTAATAAGACTCAAATTTGAAACAGTTTGCATAAAAAAATCATGTCCCAAGAAAGAATGCAAACTACGGCTGAGCAAGATAAATATTTAACAACATTACAAGATGTTGCAAATATTATACAGAAGACGCAGGTCAACCTAAAGAAGTGTCCAAAACAACGACTAACTAAAGGATATATACAGGCAAGATTGAAAGTTCTGGAAGATTATTGGACGTCATTTAAGCAAGCTCATAACAACCTTACTATACGCACGCCACGCGAACAAAAGGGGTTACTACCTTATTTTTTAAATGAAGACTTTTATCAAGTGGAGGATCTTTATTTGGTGTTACAGGCGGACTTAAATGATCATCTAACGAAGATAGAAGCGCCGGAGGTCGTCAACATGTCAACTGTTAGTCAAGATAGTCAATTGTGTTCGTCGTCATTTGTCAGCTTGCCACGGATACAATTGCCAACGTTTTCGGGAAAATATGAGGATTGGCCCACGTATCAGGATTTGTTTACAGCTCTTGTTCACAATACAGGTTTAAGCAAAGTTCAAAAGTTACATTATTTAAAAACTAGTGTATCTGGGGAGGCAGAAATGTTATTAAGACAAATTCAAACATTAGAATCTAATTATGAACAAGCTTGGGATTTACTTAAGGGACGTTTTGGGAATAAAAAAATGATTTTAAATTCTCTCTTAAAAAAATTATTTGGTCAGAAAAAGGTTAGTAATCAGTCATCTAGTCAAATTAAAAATATTTTGGATACAACAACAGAATGTATTAACAGTTTAAATAATTTACAAATTAACACCAGCTCTTGGGATCCCGTTATCATATTTCTGGTCAATCAGAAATTGGACCCAGAGACTTTAAAGGATTGGGAGGAATTTACTTATAAAAATAACACCGATCAACTACCAACTTGGGATATGTTGAAAGGGTTTCTTGAAGCAAAATTCCGTACACTAGAATTAGTTATGCCAATGTCAATACATTCTAAAGAGAAGTCTCAAGCACATAAGTTATTTCACGTCACAGCTGAATCTTCAAAAAGTGAAAATAGGTTTCAATCTGCTCACGCCGGAGTAAGTACACATCCTACATGCACTTATTGCAAAAATAGTCACTACCTATATCAATGTAAGGATTTTGCAAAGCTATCTGTGGACCAACGGCAGGACGTTGTTAAAAAGAATCGTTTATGCTTTAATTGCCTTATACCTAACCACAACGTCTACAAATGTAAACAAACAACATCATGTCGAGTTTGCCAAAAGAAACATCACTCTCTGTTACACCACTCGAGAGACACTAACGAGAAAAAGGATTTAGAAAAAGTACAATTGGAACAGTGTATTACAACTGCACATTTTTCACAAGAATCTGGTCATGAAGTGCTACTTGCTACAGCCCAAGTAGATGTTAAATCGAGTAGTGGACACAAACATCTACTTCGTGCTTTGATTGATCAGGGTTCTGAAGCTTCATTTATTTCTGCAAGAGCAGTTGACCTCTTGGGCTTATCAAAAACAAATATTGACGGTATTGTCTCTGGAGTGGGAGAAGGAAATCAAACATCAGTAAAACACTTTGTTGATCTAACAATTACATCACGATTTAATGCAAATGAGGTTATTCAAGTTAAAGCCTATGTGCTGAAGACTATATCTACAAGATTACCCTCAAAACACATCGTAATTAATTTTTCACAGCTTCAAAAACTACAACTGGCTGACCCTACATACAATACACCAGGCAGGATAGATATGCTGCTTGGCTCTGACATTTTTTGTAAAATTATAGAAGAAGGTTTACTTAAAATGAAGGAAGGAGTAGTGGCTCAGAAAACAAGTTTGGGGTGGATACTGTCAGGTCAAAGAGAAAACAAAGTAACAATGAATAATAAAGAAAACAACATAATAACACTACATATCACTAGAATGGTAAAAGAAGACAATGATATGTTAAGAAAGTTCTGGGAAATAGAAACAGAATCGTATACAAAGAAGAAAATATTTACAAAAGAAGAAGAAATGTGTGAAAAAATATATAAAAAAACAACAAAAAGGGATACAGAGGGAAGATATATTGTACACCTGCCACTGAAGTGCAGTACTGGAGAAGCAATTAATTTATGTGGGGATACGAAAGAACAAGCGATACGAAGATTTCATTGTTTAGAAAAGAAATTTGTAAAATCAGAGTTATTGAAAACCGAATACTCGAAGGTCATTAATGAGTATATGGACATGGGTCACATGAAGAAAGTAGAAACAACAGATGATAATTGCTCGATTTACCTACCACATCACGCCATAATTCGTGAAGACAAGGAGACTAGTAAGGTACGAGTAGTTTATGACGCATCTGCAAAGGGATCCAATGGCTATTCTCTTAATGATTGTATGATGGTTGGACCTGTGCTACAACCAGATCTCCGAAGTTTGATCACATCATGGCGAACTCATAAAATATGTGTAGTGGGAGACATTGTTAAAATGTATCGTATGATTAACATGACACAGGAACACTCAAATTTACAACGTATCGTATGGCGAGATAATCCTAATAAGGAAATTGAATACTATAACCTAACAACTGTTACATTCGGCACTGCAGCAGCTCCCTATCTTGCAGTCCGTACATTACAACAACTAGCTGATGATGAAGCACATGAATATCCTGATATAATAATAATAATAATAATATTCTTTATTTTAAGTTACCATGACTCATTTGGTTAGTAAACATTTTTTCTTATAAACTAGGTTAGTTACAATTACAATTTTTTTTTTTTTTTTTTTTTTTTACATGTTACAAAACACACGAATCACCGCTGCACCGTCCCGTTTGCGACGGAACAGCAATGATTCATGTATTTGCAATCCAATCTATTGGATATCATGTTCAGAATTCTGTTTGGGCTACCCCGCACCCTACGCACCAGAGACCCGCATCGTTTTCTCATGAGAGCGTAAAAACAGTCCACACGCGCTTCAGCGAACATCCCTGAAGCACTGCAGTGTCGAGGTAGCCCCAACAGTATTCTAAACGCGTTATTGAACTGAACGCGGAGGGCACTATAAGATTTTTGAGTATATGTCGCCCACAGGCTGCACGTGTAAAAGGATGTACAATATGCTCTAAATAATGTTATTTTAACATTGGGTGAACTACGTGCAAACCTACGAGCGACCATATTCGCTCTCACTGACAATGCCCTCCGCTCCCGCTCAATATCAGTATCGTCTTTCAGATCAGACGTCAGATAGTGCCCTAGATACTTAAAATTATCCACCCTATCTAAAATACAGTTATTTAATAATACTGGTGGTAATGCTTTTCTACACTTGCTTCGTACATTAAATACCATTATTTGGCTCTTTTTTACGTTATAAATTAAACCATGTGACTTAGCATAAGACTCACACACAGATATTAATTTTCTTATGCCACAGACGGACGCACTCAGCAGCACCATGTCGTCAGCGTAGCTAATATTATTAACACATACACCATCTATGTAACAGCCAACCCTGGTACTGCTGAGCTCTGCTATCAATTCATTAACGTAAATGTTGAAAAGGGTTGGCGAAGTCAAACCCCCTTGTCTCACGCCACACTCCAGGTCATACGGGCGAGACAACGCCCCCTCCCATCGTACATTGTTGACCTGGTTTCCATACCAATACTTAAGAATATTAATGAGCTCTATAGGTAAACCGGTTTTCTGAAGTTTTTTCCACAAAACATTGTAGGAAACCAGGTCGAAAGCCTTAGAAAGATCAAGGAAACATGCGACAATTGGTGTTTCTCTCTTTACGTAGTAATTGACAGCACTCTTAAGACACAGCACTGCAGTTTCTGTTGATAGACCAGGTTTAAAACCAAACTGATTGTCGTGTAGTTGGACGTACGCATTAAGCTGTGTATTAAGAATGCTGTCAAACACTTTTGAAATGACAGTTGCCAACGAAATAGGCCTATAGTTATTCATATCGGCATTGTCACCCGTTTTATTTTTAACTATAGGAACCACCATTGTACGCATCATATCGTCCGGCATATAACTATGACTTAAGCACAAATTAAACAATATACACAAAACACGGGGCAAGTGAGGACCAGCCGACTGTAAATGCTCAATGCTAAGACCATCGTGACCAGGTGACTTGCCTCTAGTCATTGAAGTTATAGTGTCAGCAACACTTTTAGTTGCTATTTTTGTCAACCTGTTCACTCCGGCCCCAGCATCCTGCACGTAAATCGTCCTACCAAGTGGCGACTTCACCGAAAATTGATCCACGAAAAGGCTAGCAATCTGCGCAGGATCGGTCAAGATATTGAGATATTGCACCTGTAATAAAAAAATGTTTCTACATGGATGATTTAATGGTAGGAAATGAAAATATTGAGGAAACAAAGAAGATGTGTAATGAAATTAAGACAGTATTAAAAAGAGGAGGATTTGAAATGCAAAAATGGTCAAGTAATTCAGATGAAATTTTGGAATATTTACAAGAGGAGAAAACAAAAAATACAGTACAGATAAAACTTAATAAAATAATAAAAATATTAGGTTTAACATGGGATAGAAAAGATGATACATTTAAAATTACAGTAAACTTACCTGAAATGAAATATCCTATTACTAAGAGGTCTATACTATCTGATGTTGCCCGGTTATTTGATCCTTTTGGATGGCTATCACCAGTTATTATAAGTGCGAAGATTTTAATTCAAAAATTGTGGCTTTGCAGTTTAGGTTGGGATGATGAACTACCTTCTAACATGATTGAAGAATGGATAAATTACAGAGAAAGATTAATATATTTACAAAACATAAAGGTACCTCGATGGTTTAAAACAACGTCACAGAATTATAATCACGTTACACTACATGGTTTTGCTGACGCATCTATTCAGGCATATGCTGCTGTGGTTTACTTAAGAATTGAAGAATGTGATAAAGTACATGTTATTATGATTGCATCCCGCACTAAAGTTGCCCCATTAAAACAATTATCTATTCCTAAATTAGAGCTGTGTGCTGCAGTCCAACTTGCAAATCTTATGAACGATCTGATCGAGATTTTGAAAATTCCTAAAGATAGAATATTCGCCTGGACTGATTCAACAGTAGTACTTTCATGGCTGCAATCACATCCTGGTCGCTGGCACACATTTGTTGCTAATAGAGTAGCGGAAATCACTCAAATAATAGACAACGATAGGTGGAAACACGTTCAATCTGCGGATAACCCAGCTGACGTCGCATCCAGAGGTATTCCAGCAAGTAGTCTAGCCGGTCACGAAAATTGGTGGACTGGGCCAAAGTGGCTCAAGGAAGACATATCTACTTTTATAATGAATAAAGTAGATATACCGCAGACACAATTAGAGTTGAAGATTAAATGTAATTTTGTAGTAGAAGAAAAACCAATTTGGGAAAGATTTTCAACAATGTCCAGAATGAAAAGAGTATTAGCATATTGCAAAAGAATTTTGAAGAAAGAAAAAATAGAACATAAACAAAAATACTTACATGCGGGAGAAATGCAAAATATATTAGAAGAGTGTATAAGATATTATCAAAATTTAGTATATGAAAAGGAAATAGAAGAAATCAAGAAAGATGGTAGAGTAAAAGTTAGAAGTTCTCTTATTAGTCTTTCACCGTTCTTAGATAAAAAAGGGATCCTTAGAGTAGGTGGTAGGCTTGAAAATGCATCAATCCCAGAATTAACAAAACACCCAATTATCATTCCTGCAAATCAACACATAACTAAATTGTTAGTAAACGAAGCTCACACTAGAACACTTCATGGGGGAATTCAATTAATGATATCATATTTGAGAACAGCTTATTGGATAGTGGGGTTAAAATCTTATGTCAAAAAATGTATTCGTAGTTGTAAAACGTGTATTGTGGATAAGGCTAAAACAAAATATCAGCTGATGGGAAATTTACCGGCAGTAAGAGTAAATCAACATCGAGCATTTATAAACAGTGGAGTTGATTTCGCTGGATCAGTATTGATCAGAACATCTAAAGGTCGTGGTCATCATACGACTAAAGGCTATATTTGTCTATTTGTATGCATGGCAACACGTGCCATACATTTGGAAGCGGTTACAGACCTTACATCTCAAGCATTTATCGCAGCATTCCGGAGATTTGTAGCTCGCAGAGGGTATTGTTCTCATCTGTGGAGCGACAATGGTACCAACTTTGTCGGCGCTGCCAAAGAATTAAAATACTTGTTTCGAACTAGCAAAGACAGTATGGTCAAGGAAGTGTCTGAAATTCTAGCTAATGATGGAACAACTTGGCACTTTATACCCGCAAGAATGCCCACCTGCGGTGGTTTATGGGAGGCTGGTGTCCAATCAGCGAAGAGACACTTAACAAAGATAAATAAAGATACCAAATTAACCTATGAGGAAATGGTCACTTTGCTGGCACAAATTGAGGCATGCCTCAACTCACGCCCTCTTTGTCAAATAGACAACACGACGGAGGAAGTCCTTACTCCAGGCCATTTTCTAGTGGGCGAACCTTTGGTTAGTGTTCCAGATCTGCATTCTTATGAGAACAAGAATATCAATTTGCTAACTAGATGGCAGTTAATACAGAAATTAACACAGCATTTTTGGCATAAATGGAAGACTGAGTATCTTAACACATTGCAACAAAGGCACAAGTGGCAAAAGACACACTCATCACCCGCTGTGGGAGATATTGTTGTTGTGAAAGATGAGATTGTGCCTCCTACAAAATGGTTATTAGGAAGAATAAAACAGCTGCATCCTGGCACAGATAACCTAGTAAGAGTTGTCACTGTACAATGCAAGGGAGATCATGAGATTAAAAGACCATTGTATAAATTGATACCACTTCCAAAGGATATTGAATAAATATATCATGGTGGGCGGTGTTAAGTCTAAATGTGCATGTGATAAAAACAATAAAGGTGTTATATTTATAAAAAAGTATATGTAAAATTCAAAGCATGCAAAATGTTATAAAATGTGTTTTTTATTGTAAGCTGTAAAAATTAAAAATATAAAGTAAAATAAAATGTAAAATGTTTAAAGTTCTTAAATTAGAAATTGAAAATGTCATAATAATTGATATGTCAACTTTTTGAATTATATTACTTAAATACAGTCCACTTGAATCTAACTAATGATATTTCTTGTAAATTAAACATAAAATTGATTAAAATTTCATATTATATTTAAAATGTTAAAAAACTATTGTTTTTGGTGGGCGGTATGTCCGATTGTTATTAGCATTCGCATTCTATAGTCAGTAGCAAATAAATCATCACAGAGAGCACACGTTTGTTTTTCTTTTGCAACGTCCATACAATCAAAATAATATTGAAATTGAACCATAAGACAATTAACACATATGTTCAATCCAGTATTGTAAATTTGTTCAAAACAAAATGTTATTATGAAATAAAATTCCAGTGCCTAAACTGTTTACAATAGCAAATTACTAAGCAAATATTATTGCTTGCATTGCATTGCATTGCATTTACATTAGTTGTTAGTCATTAACTTAAATTATTAACTTTTATTTACCAAGTAAGAGGTAAAACAGTTGAATTCTGCCACTTAAGACGTAATGCCTTTAGAGTTCGGCGAAAATGGGGATTACAGTGTCTTAACTTTAGGTTCCTGTTGTATGCGGGATACAGCGTGAAGTTAAAAAAGGGATAAATCAGATAATGCCACTTGAGGCATATACCTCAATCAATGCTTCTCATTATTGCTGGTTTTCAATTAGGTTAAAACCTGCCTGCCTGCCTTTAGACGAAGCAGTAGGGGAAAGAGGATAATAAAAATTTAATTCAATTGAAAATTTAATTGAATTGAAATTGAATCCCGCTGCGTTCAAATTTTTATACGTTTTCTTTAAATGTCTTTTTCGATTTTCCTAAGTGTGGAATAACACTTTTCAAAAGTTTAAGTAAAAGTAAAGAGGATAATAATTTTTCTAAGTTACCATTACGATCTTTCTTACTATAGTTGCTATAGTTTTGTCTGACCATGAAGGTTGTCTCTAACCATCTTCTTTAATTGACTTTAATTAAGTATAATGTCTTGACATGACTTTAACTGACTTTAATTAAGTATAATGTTAACTAATATCCTAATTAATAATTCTAATACTCTAAAAATTACGTACTGTGTACAATTAAGCTCAAAATATTCTTTACCCAAAGAGGCTCAAATCACTTTCAAATTGTCGTCAACTACCACCAGTTCCAAAAACAGTTCTGCAGAAAAGAACCGATAAGAAACCCAGCAATTACTCTTTTTAAATATAATTAATAAAATTTTCGAATAGTGAAAGTTTTTTAAAGGATTCCTTTATGTATACAATTGGTTTGCTAGTGCCAGCTGGTCCGAGCTCTTCTTTCTGCAATGTAACGAACAAGGCAACGCACGCCAAATCTATCGATTACTAAGGAGTCTCTTCTCTTACACAACTATAATTAGCATTAACAGCATTTAATGACGTTAATGAACACAGGTTACGTTGAGAGTTGATATAATTCCTACAGATTTTCTTAATACTTTTTATTTCTGCTACACTCTTGTTTTCTTACTTCAACGAGTACTAACTGATCACAATACAATAAAGAACGTGGTGTATAATAACAACATGGGGCGGATCCAGTCCTCAGTTAAGATTGTAGTCATAGCCACCTTAAAAATGGCCAAGTGTGAACCGGATTATAAATATAGAGATAATTAAAATTGACAAAGTCGCATCTTTTTGTTTTTGTTTTATTAAAGTGATATGATACAACTAAAGAATTAATTCTTGAGTAGTATACTTTACTACTACCCATTAATAAGGATTATGAGGCTTATGAAACAAACAAATGAAAAACACAAAGCCAGAATATTTGAAAATTAAATAAATCAAATTAAATTTAAATTTATAATTTAAACATTTCATGTCAATTTTGAGAAAATATTAAGTAAAAATTACGGCTTGAGACAGTATCCGAAACAGATTGTATGTTTTAGTTCACCGAGAATCAGATTAATTTTAGCATTAAAACATATTGATGACAATCATTAACCAAACATTCATCACGTTACAACCTATATAGTTATTTAGAAGCAAAAATGTATTATCACATACTGTTTAAATGACTTCTATAATAAATACTTGTACAAAGGGCGTAAAGAGATATTTATAAATTGAATACAAAATAAAAAAGCAAAACTTATCGACGCATAGCAGTCCTGATATATTGTGAAGTAAAAGTCACAGTTGTTGCACTCACGATACTTATGAATGCCTGACAGAAAATAATAGCAATTATATAACTATGCTCCATCATGTAAAAAAACACTTCATGTAAATTAAAGTTAATGGAAGAAAGCGGCTTTATCAGTAATACTGATCTCTTTCAATCAACCGACTAAACATTACTATAAAAAAACCCGCGCATAAAGCATATAAAAACATGTTTCTCTCTTATACTCGCTGGTAGGTTATAGTTTTAAGAAGAAAAAAACGCATCACACTGTATCCCGCACACGGCAGGGTAGGCAAAGGGAACCTAGTGTTAAGACACTTCGCTCCCCACTTTGCGCTAAATTCTGGAAGCATTGCGTGTTAAGTGGCGGAACTTAACTTCGCTTCTATCGCGCTTTGCCTCGATACCGGAGCGAAGAAAATGGAAATATATTTCCACTCCTCGAGTGGGAATCGAATCACCAACTAGTCGATTACAGTCACACGTATGTGCCACTGCGTCACGACTGGCCCCAATTACAGTTTTATGCTTGGCTTTTATCGTAAACTTTCCTGTTTGGCATCCGTACTTTAAGCATGGTAAGAGACTAGAGATCATTGCTATTTTCTAGATTAATTGGCACGTTACTATAAAAGAAACTGTTAAAAACCAAAATTTGTTCGACGTTTGCTTTATTCTTCTTTCAATTTTCATTTTGTTGATTTCTCTTTGAAAGTTAATAGTTATTTCTTAAATTAATGTATTTGCTAACGTATTTTATGGGATCAACGTTAAACATTATAGAAATATATAATGTTTGACATAAATTATACATAAGCTATAATGTCGATTATAGCTTATGTATAATTTATGTCAAACGTTAAACTGAGATAGGTACTTTATATACTTTTGTATAGTTATTACAAATACCAATAATTTATAAAGACACTCCGTTCCCCACTTTTGAGTGAGTGAGAAATGATATAATATTTTGAAGCCTGTCGTGACGCAGGGGCAGGGGTACAAAGTATGACAGTAAACGCGACTGGTTCGGTTTCCAAACGAGGGGTCTAAATATTTCCATTTTCCATTTTCTTCGCTCTGGTGTTGAAGCAAAGCGTGTCGTTAAGGTCCACTACTTAACACACAATGCATCCAGAATTCGATGGAAAATGAAAAAAGGAATCTCTTAACACTAGGTTCCCTCTGCCTACCCTACTGAGTGCGGGATAGTGCGTGAAGGTAAAAAAATAACTTATAAAGCACATACATTCAATCTCAATATTCGACAGCAATCAATTTTTTGAGTAATGTAAAGGTTGAATACGCAATCCTTCGGTTGGTCATCAATTTTTGATAATAACTTCCCTTTACTTAAAAAAATGTTCGGTAGATCAATCTAAGGTTGCAGTTTTTGGATAAGGATAGATTTTTGACGTTAGGTGATAGTCTAGACACAGCCCAATTCAGTATCTATGATGGGTTCAAAATTAAAATATTATTATAAAATAAAAAATGTCAGCGCCTAGCTTATCTACAAAAGCAACTTACAAAACACATATTATTGCTTACAAAAATATGTACTGTTATATATTTTTTTTCACTAAGAATTCCAAAGACAACAATTATTTTTTTTTTTTTTTATAACTTCACGCAGTATTCCGCATACAGTAAGATGGACAGAGGGAGTCTAGTGTTAAGAGATTCCGTTTTCCCTTTTTCTATCGAATTCTGGAGGCATTGTGTGTTAAGTAGTGGAACTTAACGACACGCTTTGCCTCAACACCAGAGCGAAGAAAATGGAAATATGAAATATTTAGAACCCTCGAGTGAAAATCAAACCAGTCCCGTTTACTTTCAAACTTTGTATCCCTGCCCCTGAGTTACGACTGGTCTCAGTATATTATATAATTTCTCAAATGCCATAGATAAGCTATTGGCGAAGGTAATCACTTACCGTTACCTGCTTACTCTGTATATCAAACACAATTGTTGCACATAAGAAAAATAAGTCGCCGGTGGTAGTGCAGAGGCACAAACTGTGACTGTAAAACGACTATTTGTGGGTTCGATTCCCACTCCAGGAATTGAAATATTTAATATTTCATTTTCATCAATCGGTGTCAAAGTAAAATAAAGCGTTGAGTTCCGACACTAAACACATAATGCCTCCAGAATTCGGCTGAAAATGGGAAACGGAGTGTCTTGATACTAGGTTCCCTCTGCCTACCCTGCTGTATGCGGGATACAAGCGTGCGCTAAGCTGAAAAAGAGATAACTCAGCTAATGATGCTTGAGGCTTACATTTCCATCATTGCTTCACATGATTGCTGGTTTTCAGTTAGGTATATTTTAAAACCTGCTGCATTTAGACAAAGCAGGCGCAGAAGGAGGAGAGCAATCTGTCTAAGTTACCATTAGGAACTCTTTTACTATAGTTTTTGAATTTAATGAATAATCTGTGGGAGGTGAAATCATTCACATGAAATACTCCTACAGACTTTCTTAATATTTTTATTTTTGATATTTTCGTGTTTTCTTCCTTCTAGTAACTGATCACTTCGATATTATTTTATTAAGGTGATATGATAAAACTAAACTACTCTCTATCTGACTGAACTTGGGCGTATATAAAAAAAATTGACGTCACTGATCAATTTGGGTAGTGGGCATGCACACAATGCCATCGGCAGTGGATCCGCTTTTGATAACAACTATCGTCTTTACTAACTATAAAAGATAAAACGACAATCTATCTAAACAACAACTTATCTATCGTATAGATGACAACTTATCCATCTTAATTAAAATATTTATCCATCTTTAGGGGTGACTACACAATACACACATTATATGAAGCTTCACGCTGTATCCCGCACACAGCAGGATAGGCAGAGGGAACCTAGTGTTAAGACACTCCGTTCCCCACTTTCCGCCGAATTCGGAGGCTTGCGTGTTAAGTGGCGGAACTTAACGCCGCGCTTTACCTCGACACCAGAGCGAATAAAATGGAAATATAATTTCCACTCCTCGAGTGGGAATCGAACCCACAACCAGTCGATTATAGTCACATGCTTGTGCCACTGGGCCACGACTGGCTACATACACACATTAAGAGATTAAAATTCTGGTATACTATACTTTACTACTACCCATTAGTAACCACTATTGAGCTCATGAAACGTATAAATTAATGAAAAATACAAAGCAAAAATGTTTTTAAATTAAATAATTTAAAATAATTTTATTTTTTTATTTAAATCTTGCGAAAATATAAAGTAAAAATTGCGGGTTGAGATTGTATGTTTTAGTTTTCCCCCAGAATCAAATTATTTTAAATAATGTCACAGTACCACAAATATCGGATGAGCTGTTAAATGTTGCTTATCATGACTTATGACAGATATTAAAAGATATTGACATCAATCACTGACAATACATTGATCAAATTACAACTTGTATATCTAGAAGCGCAAATTATCTATCAGATACTATTTCAATTACTTCTATAATATAATTGGGACCTTAATAAGGTGACTGTAAAGCGACTGCAAAGTGTGACTGTAAAGCGACTGGTTGTGGGTTCGATTCCCACTCGAGAAGTGGAAATATTTATTATTTCCATTTTGTTCGCTCTGTTTTCGAGGCAAAGCGCGGCGTTAAGCTCCGCCACTTGTGGCCAGTCGTGGCCCAGTGGCACAAGAGTGTGACTGTAAACGACTGGTTGTGGGTTCGATTCCCACTCGAGGAGTGGAAATTATATTTCCATTTTCTTCGCTCTGGTGTCGAGGTAAAGCGCGGCGTTAAGTTCCGCCACTTAACACGCAAGCCTCCAAATTCGGCGGAAAGTGGGGAACGGAGTGTCTTAACACTAGTTTCCCTCTGCCTACCCTGCTGTGTGCGGGATATAGCGTGAAGCTATTTAATTTTTTAATTTAATTAAACTAAACATACAATGCCTCCAAAATTCTGCGGAAAGTGAGGAACGGAGTGTCTGAACACTAGGTTCCCTTTGTACGTACCCTGCTGTGTGCGGGATACAAATAAAAAAATAAAATGCATATATAATTGATATAAAAATGAAAATCATTATTTATCGTATACGAACTACGATACTAAGAAAATGGCAAACTCATTGTAATGAAAAGTAATAAAAATCTGAGTGTAATGATATGTAATTAATATTGATAACAAGCTTATAAAATCACCCATCGCGATAAAGAGATAATTATTAAACACAGCCTATATTCATTAAAAAAATATTTTCTGGGATAAAATTCTACTTGTTTGTTATATGTGCTTCAGGCTTTACTCCGCACCCAGCAGCGTAGACAGGGACAACCTAATGTTAAGACAGTCTGTTCCCCGCTTCCCGCAGATTCCTGTATTTACGTGTTAATTGGCGGAGCTCAACTACTTGCTTTGCTTCGACATCAGAGCGAAAAAACTGAAATATTAAATATTTCAATTCTTCAAGTGGGAACCTGCCTAGGATCAGTCGCGTTTACAGCTAAACGTTATGCTCCTGCGTCACAACCGGCCTCTAAAATCTCTATCTCTTAATACGTGCTAAAATAATAAATATGAAATTTGATGTCTGTCATGGCGCAGTAGGACAGCGTCTGAATGTGAACGTAATATTTGTAAATTCGATTCCCACGCGGAACAACGGTTATATATCAATTTTCATTTGGTCATTTTGGTACTCAGATAAAGCGCGGCGCTGAGTTCCGCCACTCAACACGCAATGTCTCGATTTCTAGTTTGTTTCTAGACACCAGGTTCTCTCAGATTACCCCGGTTTGCTCGAGAAAGTGTGAAAAAATATATATAAAAAAATATTTCATGGGGTAAGGCGAGTATTATCATCAAGCAATTAAGATATTAAATTAACAATTATACGATCCAAAAACAAAAATATTAATTGTAGGTCAAACTTTTAATAAAAAGCATAAAGAAAAGGAAGAAACAGTAAGTCAACAGTCAAAGTAACAGTAAATCTTTTACAATTTTGAAAATTTTGATGCTAGCTAGTTTTGCAGTAATCAGATAGAACCTAGTATGACGACACTAGCTTCTCTAAAATCCCCAATTTTGAAATTCATCCCTTATTTACTTTTCTTTAAATTTTAAGATTGCATAATGTTGTAGTTATTTCTAGCTTCGTCCTCCACTTCCCACTGTTTCGTAAATGGCGTGTCGGGTGGCGGTCCCCAACGCCGCACTTGTCTCTCCCCACTTCTCGCACCCACGCACTCCCCTCTCCCAACTTCTCGCACCAACGGGCGCGCCTCGGGGGAACGCCCTAACATTCTGCGCCCTGGTGTGCATGGCGGATGGACCGCTGCCTAGTAAGTTGGACTGGCGGAGATCGCTGCGAGCCTTCGATCATCGACCCCCTAGTGCAGGGACCGTAGCGTTAGGTGCTTCGTTCTCTCTGACTACCCCTCAAGGGACACAGCGTGAAGCTAAATAAAATAAATAAATAAATAATGTTGCTTACAAAATGTCCCTTATATACAAAACAGTGATCGTCATGTAAAATTAATGTAAAGCCCAATATCAATAATCGATCCTAATCGAAAAATTGCAACCTTAGATTGATCTAGCAATGGTTTTTTTGAGTAAATCATTTTTTTAAATAAAGTAAAGATAAAGTTGAATTACGATTGATTGATATTGGGCGTAAGAAATTGCAGAAATACGTGACCTTAAAACTACAGGAAAAGCAATAACATAATATAATGAGCGCGCGTGGTTGCTCCCGTGCGCTATTCCGAGCAGGCCGTCGAGGGTGACCTACATCACCCTTGACTCCGCAACGTGCCTTGCAGGCTCCCGCCGCCGGTGTCCTCAGACGATTGATTCGGTCCCCGTGGCCCGGCTAGTGGCGGTCGAGAAGGAGCACCGTCAGGTTTTGGTGGGTAACGGCGGCGTTGTCATCTTGCCTCACCGGAGTCCCACATAACCACGTCCCGAGTCCCCACTTGGGCTGGTATCCGTATCGAATTTCCTGATGTCAAAAAAAAAGTATAATTACCATTGATTGAAATTTTGCGTAAGAAAATACAGAAATACGTGACCTTTAAAAATACAGGAAAAAGTAATAACACGATATAATCAACCAAATAAATTTAATCTTGTATGACTCGTCAATTATATATTATAACAAAATTTAGATATAAATATTATAATATAATTTTTTGATATAAAAATTGATAAAACCAATTGATAATATGAATATAATTTTATATAAATTGAAATGACATAGATTAATCTATTAAGTTGTTATAAAAGAAACAGTGACCTAAGTAGTTAAGAGTACTTAATTTTACTTTGGTAAATCAAATCGCAACTATATTTTTCGGTAAATTTTGTGTTTTGGTAAAAAAGTTTTTGACATTTCGGTTATAATGGATCGCTGGGTTGGTAAAGTGGCTGTAGTGACAGGCGCCAGTTCAGGCATCGGCGCTGACCTAACTTTACGCTTAGCTAATCTAGGTCTTACTGTGATAGGATTTGCTAGAAGAAAACAGTTGATAGAGGTAAGTTAATAAAGATATTATCCCAAGTTGAAATATGGACAAATTTAAAGACGTCACCGTGTCGCAATAGGGCAGCGTCTAACTGTAAAATCAATGGCAGTGGGTTCGATTTCTCTTCGAATGATGATTATATTTAAATTGTTTCTATTTGTCTACTTTGGTAAAATAAAGAAAACATTGACTTTTCACACTCAATGTTCAGACAAGACCTAGTTGTGAAAAGCTGTTAGCTTACCATTTAAGAAACACCAATATACAAATATTAAAAGTCATTTTATATGAAATGGCCCGAATATGTGAATGAACCCGAATAAGTCTAATTGCTTGAGTAATTATATGAAATTTATGATGATTATTTTACGATCCCGGCGTGGTAAGGGCATCCAAAAGAATACAATTGATACTCTTTATTTTACTGAATGTTTCTTACTTTTAAATTGAAATTTTACAAGCGAAAATAATGCAACTTAGTATAGAATAGTCTACAAATCAATAACTTATTCCCGAAGATCAATAACTGTATACTATTTATTGTATTTATTTCTTCTTGAGTTCCTTATTTTCCGTCGAAGTCAGGAGGCGTTAAGTGTTAAGAAGCGAAACTCAACGCCGCGCTAACAAAAAAATGGAAATATAAAATAATCCAATTTTTCGAATGGGAATCGAATCCACGACCAGCTATGTTTATAGTCACACTTTGTGCCCACCAGCCACGACATGCCTCAAATTTACAATTTAATTATTTAATTAAATTACATATTTACTTTTTGATTACAATTTATTTTAAAAATAGGATTTGGCTAAAAAAGTAACTGGAAGTGGAACAATCCACGGGAAACAGGCTGATCTCTCCAAACATGAAGACATAAAAGAAGCTTTCCAATGGGTAGAGGAGAACTACGGAGCAATACACATTTTGGTAAACAATGCCGCTGTATTGTACGAGGGAAATATTACTGGTGAGTTTATTAAATTCATATTTTAACAAATAAAGGAATTTCTTAGGACGTCTTTATACGAAATGTCAAAATTTGACCTCTAGAGTTTGACATATAAGTTAAAATTTATAGGGAGAAAATGTGCACGAAGTAACTTTTTTGATTGATATCTATATTTAATGAGAGTTGTCTGTAAGTAATAGATATAATAAGTAAATAGGTTTTCTTTATATATTCTGCATATAAAAAAATACAAAATTATGAAAATATATTGGAGCCAGTCGTGGCACAAGCGTGTGATTGTAAACGACTGGTTGTGCGTCCGATTTCCACTCGAGGAGTCGAAATATTTAATATTTCCATTTCCTTCGCTCTGGTGTCGAGGCAAAACGCGGCGTTAAGTTCGGCCACATAACACGCAATGCCTCTGAAGTC
The DNA here is from genome assembly GCA_019049465.1 of Dryas iulia moderata. Classification (NCBI taxonomy): domain Eukaryota; kingdom Metazoa; phylum Arthropoda; class Insecta; order Lepidoptera; family Nymphalidae; genus Dryas; species Dryas iulia. The sequence goes on from CM032435.1 coordinate 551,974, forward strand.
GACGGAAAGTGGGAAACGGTGTGTCTTAACACTAGGTTCCCTCTGCTTACCCTGCTGTGTGCGGGATACAGCTTGAAGCTAAAAAAAAAAGTATTGACGATATGATTGATATTATTTGTTATAAAGTGTAAGTGATTTCAAATAAATATTACTTAGCATTTGTGATCGATTACTAAACGTTTTTCTCGTATATACTATAAAATGGCGACGAAAACTGGATAAATTTTGCCCCAGTTAGGTTAGTTTGGTTTTAAATTTAATTTTATTTCCAGTGGTCGGTGATAAGCAACTAACTGATGATAATATATCTCTCGTCATTGACGTGAACTTCCGGGGGCTGGTGCTGAGCACGCGCCTCGGTGTTGAGAACATGAAGAAGAATAACGTCGATGGCCATATCGTTAATATTAACAGGTATTTTATTCTTTTAAACATTTTTAGTATTATTCCACACTTAGGAAAATTGAAAAAGACATTTAAAGAAAACGTATAAAAATTTGAACGCAGCGGGATTCGAACCCGCGCCTCCTGATTACCGTTCAGGCGCTCTCACCACTGAGCCATGCGTTCTACTAGCCGCTGCGTCGAAATTCTTATACGCTTTATTACAACTTATTTATGTTGTTAGCATCTCTGTAGAGAGATTTTTACATATTTCTGCTACCCAAAGATTATTCTACGAACAATCATTTGGCAAGAGAGAATGCTATTTATTAAATACTTTTAAACATTTTTAAAGTGTTATTCCACACTTAGGAAAATTGAAAAAGACATTTAAAGAAAACGTATAAAAATTTTATCATTAAACAGCATATATGTCAAATAAAAGTAGCATTGTAGAGGAAATAAAAAATATTGTAAAACGATGATCATAGTATATGCTTAAATAATGTTAGTATCTGACACGAGCGGAAAGCGGAAAACTGAGTATAATATAATATCAATAGCCGTTTCTGATAATGTTAAATATTTAAACTACTTTCATTTCCCCACTGTGGTAACTAAGACGAAGCGATGCGTTGAGTTCCGCAACTCAACAAGCAGGCTCATTTCCGAAAGGATAGTGGAGAATGCGGAAATAAGTGTCAACCTCTTAGACTAAATCTTTCACTATTTAATGTGCATTACAGATATTGCACGCTTCGTTTTGTTTAAACTCGTCTAGTTTTCATTCTATATTGCTTAAGACTCTCTACTCTCCACTTTTCGTTCGTTATTTGTAACAGTATTTATATGTTTATATTGTAATTCCAGCGTGGTAGGCCACTACGTACCTGTGTACCCCTACTCTAACGTATACAATGCCACCAAGCACGCGGTCACTGCCTTCACTACCACACTCGTTAATGAACTCGCAAGACATCAGAGCAAAATTAAAGTAACGGTAAGTACTTAATATTCGATTTTTCTCCGTTTTTCCAGCCTCACATAGTTTCCCTGTATAACAAAGTTAGAGAAAATATAGTGTCAAGAAACTCTCCTTCTCTCTCTCTCGTTAAACGCGTGTTGAGAGGCGGAACTCAACGCGGTCCTTGAGAAACCAGGGTTGAGAAATGAAAACATTTTAAATCGAACGAAAAATACCCAAGCTGTTCCACAACGTCACAATGGCTTCAATCTATCAATAAAGTGATTTTTATTGATTGATAGATTGAAGCCATTGGATACTTATAACACTGATTTATATATATTATACACTCTGTTTTATACCTACTCACTTAAAAAATGTACTTACGTACTTTTAAATATTTTTAAAGTGTTATTCCATACTTAGGGAAATTGAAAAAGACATTTAAAGAAAACGTATAAAAAATTCGACGCTGCGGATAGTAGAACGCATGGCTCAGTGGTGAGAGCGCCTGGACGGTATTCAGGAGGCGCGGGTTCGATTCCCGTTGCGTTCAAATTTTTATACGTTTTCTTTAAATGTCTTTTTCAATGTACTTACGTCTTAATCAGTAGTGAATATAATAGCATGAACCTGACATGCTATCTAAGTATTGGTGAAGTCCAAGATATAGAAAAAACAAAATGTAGATGTACTTACTTTTCAATTACAATGGAAATTATATTTCCATTTTCTTCGCTCTGGTGTCGAGGTAAAGCGCGGCGTTAAGTTCCGCCACTTAACACGCAAGCCTCCGAATTCGGCGGAAAGTGGGGAACGGAGTGTCTTAACACTAGGTTCCCTCTGCCTACCCTGCTGTGTGCGGGATATAGCGTGAAGCTACTTACTTTTCAAAATTACACACATTTTATCCTTTTTCAGAGCATCTCACCTGGTGTAGTATACACAGAGATGGTCGCCGATCTTTTAAAAGAAGATGAGCTCAGAATAGAAGCAAGTGATGTCACTGAAGCTATCGTATACGCACTGTCTACACCACCTAATGTTAATGTAAGTAGATTATTATTCCCTATTTGTAGCGGGTTCGATTCCCACTCGAGGAGTGAAAATATTTAATATATCAATTTCTTCGCTATGCTATCGCAGTATCAATTGCTCTTACTGGTCAAAAGTATATTTCGTTGTGGTTTAACTCGTCCTGGGCTATTTGTAATAGACCTCCGAAATTTGGCACAGTGAGGGATATCGAGCACAGTGTCTTGTGTGCTGTGAAGTATTTTGGTGACAATTGTAAATGTAGTTTTTGAATAAATGGTAATTAAATGGTGAAAAAATACCCATAGATTCAGTAATGTTAGTGTTTAGTGTCTGCTTTTCAAACTTTTTTAACATGTGCCATACAGAGTAAAGAGGCCGTTCCTAGTACTTAATATAAATACTTATTCATAATAATTTATTAACATACGTAATAATTTTCTTTTCAGATCTATGAGTTGGGAATCAAAGCTGTGGGAGAAGGCAAGCTTTAAGTTTAACTAGAACAAAATATGTACTCTTATACCTAAGTAACTTAATAAAATAAATAATTAAAGCTTACATAATTATTTCAATATTTTTTTTATTAATTTTTTTTTTAATTATTTTAATGCAACATATATAGTCTATATAATGTAATATAGTCTATATTACATTGTAATAAATAAAATAAAAAAAATGTTAGACAGTTGTTTATGCGTCTAAATATATATATTTTCTTACCTAAATAGCTTGTCTTGATCCACTTACTGACTAATTTATCATCCCCGAATCTAAGGGATTGAACTGTTTCTAAGGGATTGAAGGAAGTGGCTGGTTTTGCTGTAAAAAAATTACCCCCAAGATAGCAAATGTTAACTTTTATACCCTATACCCTTCAATAAATGGTTTATCCCATACATCTCTTTTTTTTATGCAACCCAGTAGATACTGACTTCAGCGCGTTTAACTAAATAAACTCTTTAGGCTTTATAAAATTCTGTGATAGTATCTTCTTTTATAGCTGATATATATATAAAAATGTTAAAGTCGTTACAAAAAAATTATTACTAATACTGATTTTAATGATTTGCGAATCGTAGATTTATTGATTACGATATAATTGAAATTAGATATTCGAAAATAGATATTAGAGAATTCAAACATACAGGTAGACAGGTTGACAGACAGATAGACAGGCAGGCTCGTTTTAAATACGTGTAAATGAACTACTGTAAAGTGTAATAAATGATAATGTGTAGAAAATGCTGAACTAACTAATACTATTATGCGAGGTAAAGCGCGGCGTTAAGTTCCCCCACTTAACACACAAGCCTCCGAATTCGGCGGAGAGAGGGGAACGGAGTGTCTTAACACTAGGTTCCCTCTGTCTACCCTGCTGTGTGCGGTATACAGCGGGAAGTTAAAAAAAAAAAAAAAACTTCCATTATAATTACTAATGCTGCTAAAGTAATAATTCTCACTTTCAATTAATTTCATTCTATCAACTTAAAGTAATTTCTAGCACGTATTTCACACACTTAAGAAATTGAAAAAGACGTTTTAGAAAACGTATAAAAAATCTATAAAACACGGCGGGATTCGAACTCGCTCCTTCTGGCTACTGTTCAAGCACTCTAACCGCTAATCTATATGTTCTACTACCAGCTGCATCGAAATTCTTATACGCTTTATTGTTGTTATTAGTAGGTAATTTTCAAATTTAATTAGTTGTGACTGATGCACTGCCGTGAGGTCCTCTCTCTCTGTAATGCAATGGGCTCAGTCAGCATCCTCTCGGTAAATACAATGCTAAGGAGCTACTTGTTAATGCTTAAAAAAAAAAACAAATAAATGGCAAATAAAGGTAAAACTAAAATTAGGTGAACGAACGTTACCTTATCAGTCAATACATGCAAAGCTTATGTTATCAAAATGTTCATAAAGTTATCAATGTTCTCAATAATTATATCGATTCATCGAAAAAAAGAATTTTGGAACACCTGAATTGTAGGTGCGTTAAGTGTATGTCATCTTTGATTAACACGCTTTTATATATATTTTTTATAGCTTCACGCTGTATCTCGCACACAGCAGGGTAGGCAGAAGGAACACTAGATGTGTTAGACACTCCGTTTCCCACTTTCTGCCTAATTTGGAGCCATTTAGCCATTACGTGTTAAGTGGCGGAACTTAACGCCGCGCCTTATCACTGATACCAAAGCGAAGGAAATAGAAATACTAAATATTTCCACTTGTCGAGTGGAAATCGAACCCACAACCAGTCGTTTACAGTCACACGTTCATGCCACTGCGCCACAATTGGTGCACTGGTTTTTTTATGTTCACATTTATATAAATGTGAATATAAAAAAAAGCTTCCCGCTATTTCCCCCATATCAGGGTTGTCAGAGAGGGCCTAATGTCTAGACCACGCCTGGGCAAATGGCCCGCGGTCTAGATCCGGTTCGGCCGGTAAAGTTTTTCCTGGCCCGTGAAGCATTGAAATTTGATGATTAAAAATAGAGATATTAGTCTTTGTCAAACATAAATTGATGCATAAAAAATGTAGATAAAATATTAATCAATACATTATCAGGGCCATATTTTCATCTGCAATGTTCCGAATATCAATCTGTCTTGCCCTCGCCTGGTCAAGACAGTCTATCCCCCACTTTACTGCCGAAATCGTGAAATTGCGTGTTGAGTAGTGAAACTCAACACCACGCTTTATCTTTGGCACCAGCGCGAAGAAATGAAAATTTAAAGACAATACATTATCTGAATATAGAACCAACAATCATCTTGTTTACAATTATACGCTGTACCACTGCGCCATGAAGGCGCAATATGTAAATATATATTTTTTACATTTGAGAAATATAGAGAAGGGGCCAGACGTGGTAGTCGAGGCACAAAGTGTGACTGTAACTGTTGTGGGTTCCATTCCCACTCGAGGGGCGGAAATATTAAGTTAGGCGTTAACTTCCGCCACTTAACACGCAATGCCTCCTAATTCGGTAGAAAGTTGTAAACGGAGTGTCTTAGCACTAGGTTCCCTCTGCCTTCCCTGCTATGTACGGGATTCAGCATGAAGTTAAAAAACATTATAGAGATAAATAAAATAAGTTGATAACGGTAAAGTTATCGCTGAAAGAGATTCTTTTGAATTAACCTGTGGATGTGGGTTAAGACAATACATATCAGGATAACAACATCGTACAATGAACAATAATTACTACAAAGACAGTAAAACCAAAAAACTAATAAACTATATTTTTTGGTACTGGAGAACGGAGCTTTTGACACTTCATTCTATTCGACTATCTTATTAGTATTTTTACTCAAGCTGAAATTTATCATGTAAGCTTGGGGAGGTTATTACACTCCTCAGGTGTAAAGAAATTCTAGATTTTGAATTAAAAGATTAGTACATTAAAAAAGTAACTAATTAGATTCGTGGTCAGTCATGGCGCAGAGAAACAAAATATGCCTGGTGGTGGTTTCGATTTTAACTCGACGAATAGAAATGTTTAATATTTCACTTTTTCGCTTTGATATCGAGGCAAAGCGCGGCGCTAAGTACCACCACTTAAGACACAATGCCTCCGAATTCGGCGGCGCGTGAGAAACGGAGTGTCTTAGCACTAGGATCCCTCTGCCTACCCTGCTTTGTATGCGTCACAGCGTGAAGTTAAAAAAAAGATAAAGAAATAAAAATATAGAATTATGCTTGCTTTTTATATTGAATCATCATCAAAATAAGTTAATTATTCGTATGTTGACATATTTAATTTGTTATTTACATATGTATCAAAAATTTGATCACCGCGATTCGAATCCGTGCCTCTTGGACACCGCATAAGCGCTAAGCAATATGCTCTACACCTGGCTACATCAAAATTCTTATAGTTCAACTTATTACCTACATGAAAATTTCGGCATATGCAAATGTAGGACGCTTACGGCTTAACGAATGAAGAAATTGAAGTATTAAGTATTTCATTTATTGAAATATTAAATATTTCAATTCCTCGAGTGGCAATCGAACCCACTACCAGTCACGTTTAAAGTCACACTTTGTGCCCCTAAACCACGACTGGTCTCATACACCTTATACATACACACGTTTCTATTTATTATATACTAGCGGAAAACATTAAAGGATTAAAGGATATTTTTGTTTTACACTAATAATAACTAATTTAAATTAAAGTTTTCATGATCCTTTAATTTTTTCCGCAAGTGTATTAAAAATAACTCAAGTCATTTACTTTTGACAAATCACCTGATATTAAATCTACTCGTATTTATCAAAATAATTGAATTCTGGATTTAATCAATAGGAAAATTGGAAATATTTTATATTTTTTTAATAATTAACTTTTTTGTTAATCATCACTGATTAAAAGCGTGAAACTGCTTTTTTAATCACTGATTTAAAAATAAGATTAATGTTATAGTTATTATCGCTAATTTGAAATCATGATTAATGAACATAAAATGCAATATCATCTACAAACGATTGAAAATCTAGAAATATATGGAAATACTCCTAATAACATCCATACTTATATTATAAATGCGAAAGTCTGTGTGTTTGTCTGTCACGCTTCACGGCTAATCTACCGGTCCGATTTAGATGAAATTTAGAACGAAAGTAGTAAAAGTGACTGGGTCTAACATAAGCTACTTAATTTTTCAAAAATCAACCGCTAAAGGGTTGAAATAGGGGATGAAAGTTTATATGAAAAATCTAAGCTGCTTGGCCGATTGTAACGAATTTTGGCATAAATATAGTTGATAATCTAAGCTTAAACATAGACTACTTTATTTTTCAACAACCCACCCCCGAGAGTTGCAATATAAGGAAGCAGTCATGTAGTTCACGCGGCGAAGCCGCGAGCGGGCCGCTAGTAAAATAATAAATGCTAAATGATTTTAAAATAATTTACTTCTTAAATAAATCTTTTACAAACTATATTTGAGGCCAGTCGTGGCGCTGAGGCAGAAGGGGCGGCTGTAAAGCGACTGGTTGTGGATTCGATTCCCACTCGAGGAGTGCAAATATTTCATGATTCCGTTTTCTTCGCTCTGGTGTCGAGGCAAAGCGCGGCGTTAAGTTTCGACACTTAACACGCAATGCTTCCAGAATTTCAGAATTCGGCGGAAAGTGCCTACCCTGCTGAGTGCGGGATACACCGTGAAGCTAAAAGAAAAATAAACTTTATTTATATATAGTAGAAGCATAAAATATGCGAGATAGCTGTGATTACGATTCACACTCGAGGAATAGATCAGACTGTACCTATTTGCGAGAAAAACCGTAAAGCTGATATAAAAATTAAAATTATCTGAATAAATGGAAAATGTTAATAAAGAGTGACAAAAAACTAAGCTTGATCTTTGCTATTTGCTTAAATATAATAATAAGTGTCATTGTCTTAAAGATTTTACTTCAGTAAGTCCATTAAAGCGATTAAATAACCGCTAATAGCTAACAATATTTAAAATTGTTAAGCTTCAAGGTTTCATAATATTTTAAATCATATGACTCGTTCTACATAATAAAGAAAATAATTACTTGGCTGTAAAGCCTCCGTCGGGGGGCAATTATTTTTTTATATTTATATTTGTATGTATTTTTTATATAAATATAAATGTATTGAAATAAGAATTATGTTAAATAAAGGAAAAAATAATAAATTTGCAAAAGAAATTCCTCTAGTATAAAATGAATTGTAAATATACTTCACACTTTTTTTCCTATATAGTAAAGTTAGTAAAGAGATTTTAAGAGTTCAGAGTCAAGACATTCCGTTTTCCACTTTATACATGAATTTAATCAATACTTATATTATAAATGCGAAAGTCTGAGTGTTTGTCTGACTCGCTTTCAAGGCTAATCTACCAGTCCGATTTGAATGAAACTCAGAATGAAAGTAGTAAATAACCATGGGTCTAACATAGGCTACTTATTTTTTCAAAAATTAGCCGCTAAAGGGTCGAAATAGGCGATGAAAGTTTATATGAAAAAACTAAATCGCTTGTTATGAATTTTGGAATAAATATAATTGATAATCGAAGGTCAAACATAGGCTACTTTATTTTTCAAAAATCCACCCCCGAGGGTTGCAACATAACGAAACAATTAGGCAGTCCACGCGGCGAAGCCTCGAGCGATATATAAATAAGAACTATTTGGAGCCAAGTATTGCAAATAAAAACGAACAACAGTAATGACTTAACGATTTCCTTTCTAATAACACGTGATGCCCAAATCTTGATGACTAGTTAGTACTCGCAAGTCTGTTTGTGTGAACAACCAATCTGTATATGTAATAAAAGAGTAGAAAAGTCAATTTTGTAAATTAAATATTTCAGAAAAAAATAATTAAGTGCTTTTTAGTTAATACATATACATAACAGAGGCCAAAAACCACTCAGTAGAATTTTTGTCTGTCTATTCTAGTAATTCGGCGGTCTAATAATTCAGCAATCATGCAAAAAGTACTGAATGGAAATGAATGAATTGTAGCATGATGGTAGCTTATAGTCCACATATGGGATAGTTTTTATCCCGGTATTCGATGTAGTTTTTTTGGAAAAAATAAAGAACCTATGTAAGTATTTTTTTTATATACTGATATCAACTGAATAGAATTAAATGATAGGGGCCAGTCGTGGCACAGAGACACAAGGTGTGACTGTAAAGCGACTGGTTGTGGTTTCGATTCCCACTCAGGGGTGGAAATATTTAATATTTTCATTTTCTTCGCTCTAGTGCCGAGGTTAAGCGCGGCGTTAAGTTCCGCCACTTAACACGCAATGCCTCCGAATTCGGCGGAAAGTGGGGAACGGGGTGCCTACCCTGCTGTGTGCGGGATACGTGCTAAAACAAAAAAAAATGTTTTTTTTGTATGGAATTAGTTTAGATGCTAGAGCAATATGTGTGATAATTTCTATCCTGATAGTCAACATAGTTTCCGCGGAAAAATAAAAAAGTCATACCGTCAAATTGTGTTAATTATAGACAAGTGGAGCTAAAATTCATCTTATTTTATTAACCAATATAATTGTTATTAAAATAAGTAGCAGAAAATAAATGTGAATATATTTCGTATTAATATAACTTTTTATTTTTTTATAATGGCAGTATTGTCATGTCATGTCATTATGTGTCTTAACTTCTACCGTAACGCTAGACTGAAACTTTTATATCAACAAAAACATTAAAATGGTGAAATTTGTGGAAAAATAGTTTTTTTGATATATTTTATAGAAAAAATATTTTACTTTTAATATCATACTAAGTACATCATAGTTTTTGAAGAACTTTAAAGTGTTCGCTTTATAGGAACCTATATCATCAGCTGTCATTACGCAGGTAACGAACTCTCTTCATTTGAATAACAGAGAATACACTCCGCTCTCGAAATTTTACCTGAAATCGAGAATGAGCGTATTTAATGCAGATATATAACCATTCCCTTAAATGGCAATCGAATCTCTATTCGTCGTGTTTATAGTCAGACACTATTTCACTAAGCCACAACGGCTGTAATGTTACATGTGTTCATTCGTTAAAGAGCACTGTACACCTCATGTGCAGTGTACCACTACCAGTCTACCAGTCATTTGAACACAATACACACAACACTGAATAAACTAATGCAGTATTTACTTATATTGTACTAGCGGCCCGCTCGCGGCTTCGCTGCGTGAACTACATAACTGCTTCGTTATATTCCAACCCTCGGGGGTGGGTTTTTGTAGTAGCCTATGTTTAAGCTTAGATTATCAACTATATTTATGCCAAAATTCATTATAATCGGTCAAGCGGCTTAGATTTTTCATATAAATTTTCAACCCCTATTTCAACCCCTTAGCGGTTGATTTTTGAAAAAATAAATAGCTTATATTAGACCCAGTAATTTGTACTATTTTCATTCTAAATTTCATCTAAATCGGACTGGTAGATTAGCCGTGAAAGCATGACAGACAAACACATAGACTTTCGCATTTATAATCTAAGTATGGATCGTTTATACCATAGTCCTGCCAGGGTAAAATACAACAAAAAAGTCAATAACAGCCATCTAGTAGATCCAAAAATGCGCGCGTACATACTGACAAACTAAATATCTTTGTTAATTATATTCCTTTATTTGCTTTGTTAATCGATCGTCAAGAGCGTCGTAGATTTCTGGCACTTAACGCACAATGCCTGATTGTCTGACGAAAAATGAAAAACAAAGAATTCTTTCAAGAACAAAGAATTCAAGATCAAAGATAAGACATTTAAAGAAAACGTATAAAAATTTGAACGCAGCCGGATTCGAACTCACGCCTCTCGAAACTGTCCAGGCGCTCTCACAACTGAGCCATGCGTTCTACTACCAGCTGCGTCGAAATTCTTATACGCTTTATTACAACTTATTTTTGTTGTTAGCATCTCTGTAGAGAGATTTTTACAAATTTCTGCTACCCAAAGATTATTCTACGAACAATCATTTGGCAAGAGAGAATGCTATTTATTAAATTCTTTAAATGTCTTTTTCAATTTTCCTAAGTGTGGAATAACACTTTAAAAATGTTTAAAAGTATGCGGGAAAGATTCTGATGATTCTTTAAAAAAAATGAACGTATTCAATATACAAACATACTTTTTTCTGTTTTTATTGTATATATTAGATACATTATCTAATCCTAATCAGTTGCCAAAATCGATATTATATTACTAATATATGTCAATCGCTTGCGGATACAAAAGTGATATAGACAGATATACATCTTTACGGAAAATAAATATTAATAACAATTTAATATAAAATAAATTGCTTAATAAAATATATTCAGTCATAAAAAAGTGATGTAAGAAATAATATCAGTGATATACTAAGAATAATTGTTATTTAAATTCAAATATTTGTAATAAAAGCTACGTAAAATTTTTAAACGGAACATTAAGTGAATAGATTTTAAAGAATTTTTGCAACGGAAAATATTTTAAACGGAATTCGAAATTTTTTATACGAAATTATATTATTTTTCAATTATTAACTACTTTTTCATTGTAAGTTATTGCAAGTATATACCTAAATTATGGATCGCTGGGTGGGAAAAGTAGCTGTGGTGACTGGAGCGAGCTCAGGCATTGGAGCGACGATCAGTGTACGTCTGGCTGACCTCGGCCTAATCGTAATTGGCCTTGCTCGGAGGAAAAACTTAATTGATGTAAGTTATTTTTTAATATTTTTATAGTTTTAAACACATTCATGAATTTGATCGTAGCGGGGCTCGGACCCGCGACTTTTATAAACCGTCCAAGGGGTAACCTCTAAGCCAGATGTTCAGCTACGTTGTAATTTTTATAGGCTTTTTTTATGTTATTTAAGTTAGCAATGTTTACTCCTTTTATTACACAATCGAGACATTGCGTATTGAGTGGTGGAACTCAACGCCGTGCTTTGCGTGCGTCTATGGTACCGGAGAGAAATGAAAGCTTAAATATAATAATTCTGTGAATGATAATCGAACCCACAACCATCGCGTTACAGACGCTCAAACGCTGTCCCACTGCGCCACGAACAATATAGTATGTGTTTACGTAACGTTTTTTTTTCTTGCATAACTCTTCCTGCCTTCCCCATTGCAAACAATGGGGAAGGGAATAGGGAGAAGAGGAATAGGGAGAGAGTTGGCTTACATATCATCAAATCGGAACACGTCATCAGATGTTTGACGATTCGTCTTTGACATGATAGTGGTCGCGAGCTAGTCGGAGTACGAATCCTACTACCAAATTACTGAATTACTCACCTCTTACGGGACGCTACCCAGCAGCGGAGAGAAATGTTACTCTTAACCTGCCACGGGCTAAATTGTATGCAAGATTTCTTCATAAAATCTTAACTTTTTCCAGGAATTATCATCAAAAGTGACCGGCAAGGGCAAGCTCCATTCCAGACAGATGGACTTAGCAAAGAATTCTGATATAAGTGAAACCTTCAAATGGATAGAAGAGACGTACGGCGGTATCCATATACTCATCAACAACGCTGCTATATTCTTAGATGGGAATATTACCGGTAAGAAGTAATGGAAATCTAATAAAAGCATATATTATACATGGAAATATACGGGGCCAGTCGTAGCGCAGTGGCACAAGTGTGTGAATGTAAACGGCTGGTTGTGGGTTCGATTCCCACTCGAAGAGTGGAAATACTTAATATTTCCAATTTCTTCGCTCTAATGTGGAGGCAAGGCGCGGCGTTAAGTCCCGCCGATAAAAACGCAATGCCTCCGAATTCAGCGAAAGGTGGGGAACGGAGTGTCTCAACACTAGGATCCCCCTGCCTACCGTGCTGTGTGCAGGATACAGCGTGAAGCTAAAGAAAAAAAATATAAAGAAATATATAACGAACTTAATTACATTGTTTTCTATCAGTTTCATGCTTTTTCCCGTATTGAGGGGTAGTCAAAAAAGGACCTAGACCTACATGTAGACATAGTATACATCCCCATTATCCACTGACCACCCGAAAACCAGACATTACGTGACGTACACATCGTGACGTTGAGTTCTACATGAGACGTGGAACTCAACGTCACGATATGTATTAAGTACCAGAGCGAAGACATTAAATTTTGAATGTAATCATTTTCCCGAGTGAGAATCAAACCCAAAACCATTACAGTCACTGCGTCACAACGACCTTATTTAGAATTTAATTACATAATAGTTTGTACCGTTTGTATTCTGAAAATCGCAGAGGGCTCTAAAAAAAGAACTTTCTCTGATGACTCAAATGAGCTTGCGCTAATGATTAAACGAACAACGATCATCAACATGTCAGACAAAGTCAGCCAAAGACAAAGTAAAAAAAATGTAATTATAGCTACACACATATTTTTTCAGGCCAGTCGTGGCGCACAGGCACATAAGTGTAACTGTAAAAGCAACTAGTTGTAGGTTCGATTCCCACTCGAGGAGTGGAAATATATAATGTTTTCACTCCTCGAGTAGTTCATTTTCTTCACTCTGGCTCGCTTCGTCCAAAATGCAGCGAAACTGGAGAAGGGAATATTTTAACATTAGGTTCGCTCTGTCTACTCAGCTATGTGCGGGATACAGCGTGAATCTATGAAAAGCATATACATATATACTGATTAATAAATTAGTATAGTACTTATTTTTATTATTATTTTATTTTATTAGTAGTAGTACTTATTTTTATTATTATTTTAGACGAAGGTGACAATACACTCACGGATGAACAAGTAGCACTGACTGTAGACGTCAACGTGCGAGGGCTGATGCTGGCCACACGGTTAGCCGTCTCCAATATGAAGAAACGAAGTATTAATGGTCATATTGTTAATATAAACAGGTACGATTTTTTTATAGTTTTTTTTCCTTATAGCACACATAAGGCAATAAGAAGGAACTTTTAATATTTTTTTAAAGTGTTACACACTTAGGAAATTAAAAAAGGTATTTAGAAAAGTATTAAAAAATTGAACGCAACGAGATTCAAACCCGTGCCTCTAAGAAAGCGTAAGAAGCAACGGAATATTATTTTCTTTAGACGGTTGTAGTGTAATCTTCTCTCGTACCCTCAGTCTTCCACTTTCTGGTCAGAATCGAGATATTATTCACATATTATTCACTTACGATCACAAGCTGCCTCTGACCCCCTAAGCCTCATACACGTACATATTCTGAACAACAAGAACAGTAAGTAACATTTTTTAACCTTTTATTCACATACTTAAGTAATTGAAATGTTTTTTTTAGGAAACGTATAAATAGTATTCTCTCTTGCTAAACGATTGTTCGTAGATTTATCCTTGGGGTAGCATTAATTTGTAAAAATCTCTCTACAGAGATGCTAACAACATAAATAAATTGTAATAAAGCTTATAAGAATTTAGACGCAGCTGGTAGTAAAACGCTCGGCTTAGTAGCCAGAGCACTTGGACGGCTACCAAGGGTAGCGGGTTCGAATTCCGCTGCGTTCAAATTTTTATACGTTTTCTAAAAATGTTTCTATTTGATTTACAGTGTAGTAGGACACTACGTGCCAAACTATAAGTATGCGAATGTGTACCCCGCTACGAAACATGCCCTGACTGCCTTCACCACAGCGCTGACGAATGAGTTAGCCACTTATAACAGCAAGGTTAAAACTACGGTGAGTCAAGCGTTTTCTGAAATTTCTAAAAGTTTATTGGTGACAAAATTATATATTAGTATTAAGAGCATTCATTATATTTAATAATTTTAAAAGTGAATCTTACAAAATTTCGTCATGCTATATACAAGATTCATTTCTTTTTAAATTCAGATTTTTTCAATTTCTTTGAATATTATTTATTATTTTTCTGCTCTGATAAACAAAACGCGGTGTAGATTTTCGTCATTCGACTCAAAATATTATATCTTGGGCTTAAATTGGAGAATGGAATGTGAACAGTCTAATACTTTGCATCTATTCAAAACGAAGAAATAAAAAAAATAAACAATTAATTGTAAATTTAATAACACAAATTAAAAAGATAAAAACAATACAATAAACTAATTATTTACCCAAAAAAAATAGAAATTCAAAAACTTCAAAAATTTCATATTATAAAATTAACATTTATTTAATAAATATAAATTTAACTATTACACATTCCACTAACTTTAACCACAAAGAAAGTCTTGAAATACAACCGAAGGCACAAATTTCAGAGCCAGGAGCGATATTATGTAAAAGAAAACTATTTAATGAACAACCAAATCATTATTTTATAATTTAAATATATATTTCAATTAAAAATAAATCAATCAAAAATATAAGTAATTTATTAAAAATTTTTAAAAAACCTTGTTAAAAACATTAGAATCAGAAATTCAAACATTTTTCGTAAACCAAAATATTAATTGTACTACATTTTACAAATAATTACAAATTAAATAACAGAAAGCTTGAAATACGAACTTTGAACCTTGTACAAAGTACTTTAGCTACAAAGAAAACATTAGAAATATGACCTGAAATTGCAGAGTCTCTCGCCAGGAGTAGTGGATACGGATATGTCACCGGATAATCTCGCGACAGCTCCGAGACTACAAAGCAAAGATGTTGTTGACGCCTTAATATTTGTACTGTCATCGCCGCCGCAAGTTAATGTAAGTCTGCTTAAACTATAAAATATTATACACTCACTATGAGCTTGAGGACAGTTGTGGGCAATAATTTTGACTGTAAACGCGACTGGTTGTGGGTTCGATTCCCATTCGAGGATTTTTTAATATTTTATTTCCTTCGCTCGAGTGTCGTGAATTCCGCCACTTTCGATTTGATTAAAGTGAGGTTATTTTATATGTTTTCCCCTTCATTATTGTGCTAGAATAGATATGGGCACAGTAGCACAAGCGTGTGACTGTAAACGACTGGTTGTGAGTTCAATTCCCACTCGAGGAGTGGAAATATTAAATATTTTCATTTTCTTCGCTCTGGTGTCGAGGCAAAGCGCGGCGTTAAGTTCCGCCACTTAACACGCAATGCCTCCGAATTCGGCGTAAAGTGGGGAACGGAGTATCTTAACACTGGGTTTCCTCTGCCTACCCTGCTGTGTGCGGGATACAGCGTGAAGCTAAAAAAAAAGAAAGAAAGAAAAATGTGTAAACTTAAACGCTATAGCTGTTGATTCAATCTCACTGCATTCACTCGATCGGTTGTGAACAATTTTAATATTAAATTATTATTTTTGCACTCTGTTAAGATAAAGTGTCATGTTGAGTTCTAAGAATAATTTCGTATCGTGGCTTCTTATTTCGATAAAAAGTGGAAAGCGGAATGACTCGGCACTAAATTTTCCCTATACTGCTGCTAATTATTTTATAAATGCCAAAGTTTGTCTCTTTGTCTGTCACGCTTTCACGGCTAATCTACTGGTCCGATTTGGATAAAGTTTAGAATGAAAGTAGTAAAAGACCAAGGGTCAAACATAGGCTACTTATTTTTTCAAAAACCCACCTCTAAGGGGTTGAAATAGGGGATGCAAGTTTATATGAAAAATCTAAACCGCCTGACCGATTGTAATAAATTTCGGCATAAATATAGTTGATAATCCAAGGTTAAACATAGGCTGCTTTATTTTTCAAAAATCCACCACCAAGGGTTACATTATAACGAAACATTCACGTAGTTAACGCGGCGAAGTTTCGAGTGGGCCGCTATTTTATAATATATGTCACCATACAAGTTCATATTTTGTTTCAGATCTACGAGTTGGGAATAAAAGCTGTTGGAGAAGGCAGTCTATGATAACAACGAAACACTAAATTATAAGCTACATATATAAATATATACGTATTACGTATGTATTTCTAATAATAAATTTTCTTTTTAACTATTGTGTATTTATAATTTTCCTACAATTTAATTTATTAAATTCAAAGAGTTCATTTCTTGTTCGGGTTAACGCTTTTTTCCGCCTAACAGGGTTGTTAATGAGATGTTTGGAAGTGGCTGAAAGTATTCTGTTTTCTACTTTTCGCCCTAAATTAAGACAATGCATGTTGAGTGGCAAAAGAGAAAGCCGCGCATTGTCTCAGGTAGCAGAGAGGAGAGATCTAAATAAGCAATATATAATAGTTTCCGAGTTGGAATAGAACCCACAACCAATCGCCCCTTCTCTCTAAGAATTCGGTTAGAGATCAAAAAGAATATAAATGTTTTTTAAAGAAACTTAGCAAATAACTAGTTTACTAAAGGTACAAGATACAACGGACTCTTATTATCGTCTTTATTATATAAAATCACATTTTTTATTTTCTTTGACATCAATTTCTTAATTTCAAGCAAAAAATTATAATGAAAATTGTTTTTTAAAATACAAATAAAAAAGTTTACTAAAAACTAAGTTAGTTTTATATGAGTATATTTTTTTTGTGAAACTTATAACTTGACGTTAAGCCTTTTAAGTGACATTGTCTAGCCGAGGTCAGGTGATTTTAAATCTAAGACAATAGCTATTTTAATTTATACTTATTTTATAAAAAAAAGCAAAATGAAAACCTTTGAAAAAACCCACAACGGTTTAATTGTAATTGAAAAAGGATAAAATAACTAGAAATCCCCCGCCTAAAAGAATATATATAACGAGATGATGGGGACGACTTCGTCGGTTAGGAAACTAAATTTACTAATCCAATCGGATTAGTAAATTCGGTTTTAGACAAATAGCTACAAAAACAGTACAACGTTAACGTTGAATCTATCATTGAAAACCATATCGAAATCAGACTACAACTTTTTGAGATAATTGATAACATTCGTTTGCACGTAAAAATGCTTACTGCAGCGCCCCCTGGTGAGTTAAGGCAATAAGACATATCTAATAACATACGTCAATTGAACCTTAACCTATCATAGAAAACCGTATCAAAATCGGACTTATAGTTTTGGAAATAATTGACATAGTAATTTGCACAAACACACAAACAAACAAACAACCTCTCACTCCAAACACATATACAGTCGCCGTTCCGTCGCGGGTAAACAATATATAAAGCCATCGTTGCACAGTGGGACAACGTCTGAGTGTAGTTCAATCGTTGTGGGTTCAATTTTCAATCGAATGATGATAATATAATTATTTCCATTTCAAAATTGTTCAACTGACAAGAAAAAGAACGACATTGATATTAACGATAGCCTTCAATACATAATATCTTGAATTTTAACGGAAAGTGGAGACCGGAGTTTCTTGACACTAGATTTTGATGTAGCCCCTTAGCAACGAGTAGTTTACGGGTAAAAAAATCGTTATTATACCAATATATAAAACTGAGTTATGTAAAAAATTTTAATTCATTAATTCAATATGATATGTAAGTGACCAGTCAATAACGCATGGCTCAGTGGTGAGAGCGCCTGGACGGTATTCAGGAGGTGCGGGTTCGAATCCTGCTGCGTTCAAGTTTTTATACGTTTTTTAAATGTCCTTTTTAATTTTCCTAAGTGTGTGAATAATGCTTTAAAAATGTTTAAAAGTATAATATGTAAGTGTTCGTTCAAGCACTTTTATTTTTTTTATGCAATGGAGCACAGATAAATAATTGTTATTATTTTCTATCAGGCAATATTTTTTTTTCTATTTAGAATGCAATGCAATAAGCATAGACGTTAAGCGAAAAAGGGAGTAATTGAACACTAAGTTTTTTTACATTTTCTCACGGAAAGTACTAAAATATATAAAATTTATTAACGAAAAAAAATAACATTAAGTA
The DNA here is from genome assembly GCA_019049465.1 of Dryas iulia moderata. Classification (NCBI taxonomy): domain Eukaryota; kingdom Metazoa; phylum Arthropoda; class Insecta; order Lepidoptera; family Nymphalidae; genus Dryas; species Dryas iulia. The sequence continues at coordinate 570,624 of CM032435.1, forward strand.
AAAACCATAATTTTCAGATTTTTCCAGGAAAATAGTTACCATAGAAATAACTTGAAACCTAGTATCAATTCAGTCTGTTCTTTACTTTCTGCCCTAATTTGAGATATTGCGTGTTGAATGACGGAACTCAACGCCGGGTTTTGTCTTACAAGAGTGAAAAAATGAAAATAATTTGAATAATCGGGAAGTGACTTTGAAATTGAAATTCATACATAATGAATTCAAAGTCATACATTGTAATTTGCGCCATAACGGTCATAAAGTATTTTTCTGCAGGTTCTAACTTTTTTGAACAACCTGGGTAGGGGTGTGGACCCTACAATACATAAGGTCCTGAATTCAGAGAGAAAATGGAGAACGGAGTTTCTTAACACTAGATTTTTCCAATTAGTCCCGTTTGCGCATAAAATGTTCTTTCTTATAGCAACGTATATAACACTCTATGCAATATCCTATATTAAAAATAGCTTCACGCTATATCCCGCATACAGCAGGGTAGGCAGAGGGAACCTAGTGTTAAGACACTCCGTTCCCCAATTCCCGCCGAATTCGGAGGCTTGCGTGTTAAGTGGCGGAACTTAACGCCGCGCTTTACCTCGTCACCAGAGCGAAGAAAATGGAAATATAATTTCCACTCCTCGAGTGGGAATCGAACCCACAACCAGTCGTTTACAGTCACACGCTTGTGCCACTGGGCCACGACTGGCCACATATCCTATATTAAACAGTAGAATTAAGTAATGGGGCCAGTCGTGGCGCAGTGGCACAAGCGTGTGACTGTAAACGACTGGTTGTGGGTTCGATTCCCACTCGAGGAGTGGAAATATTTAATATTTCCATTTTCTTCGCTCTGGTGTCGAGGTAAAGCGTGGCTTTAAGTTCCGCCACTTAACACGCAATGCCTCCGAATTCGGCGGAAAGTGGGGAACGGAGTGTTTTAACACTAGGTTCCCTCTGCCTACCCTGCTGTGTGCGGGATACAGCGTGAAGCTGAAAAAAAAGAAAGTAATGTAAATAATACTTAATACATTAATTCAACACATTATGTAGGTGTCCAACCAGTCGCGTTTACAGTCACACTTTGTGCCCATAAGGCATAACTTTCTTCAAACTTTTTAAAGTATTAATATAATCATTTAATAATCGCCCATATATCAAAAAATATATACAGAAAATCCAAACAAAACGTTAAAAAGAAAAACTACAAGAATATTTTAACTGATTGGCAAAATCAAGAACTCGCAGGGGACCCAGAAGTAATTGGCAGAGAGGATGCAATCTTTTAATTGGCACGATTGCAACGAAACGCGGTCTCTGAGAAATGTGACTTACCATTGATGAAAAAAAAAATGGTAATGGTGAAAATCCTTTACGAAAGCTCCAAGTCGAATGTCACTTTAAAATAAGCTTTGGAAAGCTTTTTCTAGCTACTTTGTGTTATTAGTTCTGAAGGTTGTAGTGTAATTCAATATTATTTTAATTCTGTTTCAAGGTGTTGTATAAAGTAAGTTTTAATCTTATTTAAAATTTGAAACTTGAAATTTAGTTTAGTAATGCCGTCGTAGCACAGTGAAATAGTGACTGGTTGTTATTATAATGGTTTGCATAATGTGTGGGTTCGATTGACACTTTAGTTTTTTTTTTATTTTTCTTTTTTTTAGCTTCACGCTATATCCCGCACACAGAAGGGTAGGCAGAGGGAACCTAGTGTTAAGACACTCCGTTTTCTACTTTCCACCGAATTCGAAGGCATTGCGTGTTAAGTGGCGGAACTTAACGCCGCACTTAGGTCTCGGATACTAAAGCGAAGGAAATGGAAATAATAAATATTTCCACTCCTCGAGTGGGAATCGAATCGACACTTTAGTGAATAATTAATGTTAAATATTTGTCATTGTTTAGCTTTAATCAGACTAACTGAAGCGTTGTGCACCAACATAAAGTGTCTCAAATCTGTTTTTTTACAAATCCGCTTATTATCAGTGGGGGGGATGGGTTAAGAATACAATACCTGTTCCCTGCTGAGTAGTGTACCGTAACAGGCAGGTAATCCAGTACTTTTAAACATTTTTAAAGTGTTATTCCACACTTAGGAAAATTGAAAAAGACATTTAAAGAAAACGTATAAAAATTTGAACGCAGCGGGATTCGAACCTGCGCCTCCTGAATACCGTTCAGGTTTAAAAGTATTTAATAAATAGCATTCTCTCTTGCCAAATGATTGTTCGTAGAATAATCTTTGGGTAGCAGAAATTTGTAAAAATCTCTCTACAGAGATGCTAACAACATAAATAAGTTGTAATAAAGCGTATAAGAATTTCGACGCAGCGGCTAGTAGAACGCATGGCTCAGTGGTGAGAGCGCCTGAACGGTATTCAGGAGGCGCGGGTTCGAATCCCGCTGCGTTCAAATTTTTATACGTTTTCTTTAAATGTCTTTAGGTAATCCAGTAACTTAGTGGTAGGAGATTTCTTCTAGAATCGCCAACCATCAGATAATGTGTTCCCATTCGATGGTATGTATGCCAGCTCTCCCTTTTACTACTACCCTCATCTTTTCTTTTTCTAGTTTTGTAAAAAAAACCTTTTTCTAGTTTGTAAGTTAAGGAGAAAAAAAATTATGATACATTAACTGATTTTTCGCTTAACACCTACTCGCTAGACATTACTTTCTAAACAAAAGAGAGTCATTCCAAAATATACTAGACTTATTCTAAAATATAATCATTTCGTACCACATATCGAATCCACAACCATCATCAACTAAAAACCACGTAATTCTAAACTAAATCACACATTTAACACAAAGCAATAGAAACCACGTGTAAATATAAAACGCGAGTGTGTAAGATGTAACAGACGCGCAAGATTAAATCCCGCGCCAGTTGGGAGTTGCAAATGTACGCGGATACGTTAACTCATCGACTAAGCCGCGGTTTATGCTAAACTTGATTTAAAACCACTGTTCACGATTTGTTTAATAAGTTTCAATTGTTTTTATTTAAGAGATTTCAAAATTAAAGATTAAAAAATTGTACAGAAAATTTCAAGAAATTGCATAGAAAATATAGTTATTTATTAACAAATTGTAATAGAGTGACCGTTTTAGCTTTCTACTTTTTGAAATCCTCATGTTTCATTTTTTCGAATATTTGCTAGTTTATGAGGCAAGTTGAAATACTTAGTGATGCATTAATGCCTGTTTCACTTAACGCCTAAGTTAGAGACATTCTAGGCAAAAAAAAACTAAAATACCTCATTTCTTACCACATATCGAACCCACAACCATCATCAACATAGAAACTAAAAACCACGTAATTCTAAAACCAAACCATACATTCAACACAAAACAATAGAAACCACGTGTAAATATATGTTCTTAAAAAATATTATAGGATTTAAAATAAAAGAGTAATAATATAGTATAGAAGGGTGATTACACTTTTTCTATTTAATTACCCTAATAATACCCTAATTTTTACTAGCGGCTCGCTCGCGAATTCGCCGCGTGAACTACGCAACTGTTTCGTTATGTTACAACCCTCGGGGGTAAATTTTTTAAAAATAAATTAGCCTATGTTATAAAGCCTTGGATTATCAAGTATAATATTCCAAAGTTTATCGATCAAGCGGTTCAGATTTTTCATATAAACTTTTCCTATTTCAATCTTTTAGACGATGATTTTTGAAAAAATAAGTAGGCTATGTTATACCCTCGATTATTTACTACTTTCTTGATACTAGATTCTCTCTGATAACATTGCTACGCAGAAATAAGTATAAATCTGCAAAAAAATCTGTTATTATAATATAATGCCAGTCGTGGCCCAGTGGCACAAGCGTGTGACTGTAAACGACTGGTTGTGGGTTCGATTCCCACTCGAGGAGTGGAAATATTTAATATTTCCATTTTCTTCGCTCTAGTGTCGAGGTAAAGCGCGGCGTTAAGTTCCGCCACTTAACACGCAATGCCTCCGAATTCAGCGGAAAGTGGGGAACGGAGTATCTTAATACTAGGTTCCCTCTGCCTACCCTGCTGTGTGCGGGATACAGCGTGAAGCTAAAAAAAAAAAATATAATATAATCGTGAACAGCCCGCTTTACCACAGAAGCCGCATAAGTCATTGTCGCGAATTTCCGCCATCCACCTTTGTTGAGGAACAAGTTATTCAATTAGTGATCTGAACACGTTTGTATTTAAAATGTCTTTCGTGACACGTATGAGTACTAACGACCGCTCGTGACTTCACCTGCGTTTCTACACAATTTTTAATACAAACTTTCATTCCCTATTTCAACTACATAGGGATTGATTTTTAAAAAAGGACCCTATATCTTCAACAACTTTTATTTAGAATTTTATCCAAATCGAACCGGTAGATTAGCAGTGAAAGTGTAACAGACAGACTCGCTTATAATATTAATATGGATATACAACAAGAATCTTACTAATATAAAGATGATGTTTTTATTATTCTTGCCTTTTTTAATTTAACGATTGACAAATATGTTATATGTTTGATCAATAGATCAACTTAACCTACAAGAAAAAATGTTTTACACAATAATGTAAACCATGTTTTCTCAGTTTCAAGTTCTTTTTTATGCAAGGTAGGCAGAGAGAAACTAGTTTGAAGACATTCCACCCTCAACTTTCCGCCCGAATTCGGGACATTGTGTGGTGATTGGTGGAATTTAACGCCGCGGTGTGTCTTTGAACCAGAGTGAAAAACTAAAAATAATTTTAGTATGAATCATGCCTAGAAGTGTGCATTGACCTCACAACCATCGCCACATTTAACCACATTTATTTTTGATGAAAACTTATTATAAGATTGGAGATATAACTAAATAAATATATTTGCAACGAATTAAAGCCATAAAACATAGTGACTGATCACTAAACTCAACTGAAATAAAATTATCTAAACTTCTTAAACATAAAAAGCTTTTAAAAAAAGCTAAGTTAAAAGCTCATTCCTTACAAAAGTACGTAGAAATAGCAAAGAATCAGCATAATGAACAGTTTTTTTGTTCTAATGTAACGCGAGCGAGATGCATCCAAGCCAATTAACCTAATTAAGGCCATGACACAAGTAACAAGATGCATTTGTTTAAGTAATTTCGTAAATACGTAATACTACGTGCTAATTTTTGTGTTTTTAGTCATTTTCTACATTTTTTGCAAAAGAAAGGAAGTTAGAGAATTTTTTTATGGTCATTTCAAAATAGTGAGTCCAAAATCAATTAAAACTCAAAAATGATTCATAATATCATAAATGATACATAAATGGCCAGTCGTGGCCCAGTGGCACAAGCGTGTGACTGTAAACGACTGGTTGTGGGTTCGATTCCCACTCGAGGAGTGGAAATTTTATTTCCATTTTCTTCGCTCTGGTGTCCAGGTAAAGCGCGGCGTTAAGTTCCGCCACTTAACACGCAATGCCTCCGAATTCGGCGAAAAGTGGGGAACGGAGTGTCTTAACACCAGGTTCCCTCTGCCTACCCTGCTGTGTGCGGGATACAGCGTGAAGCTAAAAAAAAAAAAAAAAACTAAAAAAAAAACGAATTTCTTTTTTCATCTGCTTCCGATTCTTGACCTAAAAGGAGATTAACTGTAACGCGATGCTTCTGAGTTCGTTTCTCATTCGGGGGGAATAATTAATACTTAAATTTTCATTTCTTTACTCTGGTACCTAAGGCAAAGCGCGACGATGAGTCCAAAAAATAACTCAACACGCATCATAACACAAATAAAATAAATCTAGGCCAGTCCAGGGGCCAGTCGTCGCGCAATGGCACGAACGTGTGACTGTGAACGACTGGTTGTAGATTCAATTTCCACTCGAGGAGTGGAAATATTTAATATTTTTATTTTCTTCACTCTGGTGCAGAAGTAAAGCGCGGCGTTAAGTTCCGCCACTTAACACGCAATGCCTCCGAATTCGGCGGAAAGTGGGGAACGGAGTGTCATAACACTAGGCTCCCTCTGCCTACCCTGCTGTGTGCGGGATGCAGCGTGAAGCTAAAAAAAAAAAAAAAAAATATAGACGTTGTTATGAGGTAAAATAGTGAAAATAGTTATAAAAATAGAAATACAAAGATACTGTTCAATGTAGAACATAAAAAAAAACGGGAATGGCACTGCGGAACTAAGAAAAGAATATCTTGAATACCAAACTTTTATGATATAAGTTTACTTTATGTGTTTCCAAGATGGTCTATAGTACAATATAGTATAGATTCGGTCGTATTTTGTTCAACAATAGTTTGTACTATCGCAGTAGAAATATGAAAGTGGTCTAACTTAAAAATTTTATACTTAGTTGAAAGTTAGTATAGAATATTAAACACTTTATGTATGGTTTTGAAGAATATTGAAGTTTTTTAGTTATGGCAACAAATTTTGAGTTTTTTAGTTACGGGATTTCTTTTTAATTTTTTTTTAGTTACGGCAACATTGGTTCTGAAAAAGACATATAAAGAAAATGTATAAAAAATTGAAAAGAATTTAAAAAATTGAGCATGCGTTCAGGTGAACGCAGCTCAGTGGTGAGAGCGCCTGAACGGTATTCAGGAGGCGCGGGTTCGAATCCCGCTGCGTTCAAATTTTTATACGTTTTCTTTAAATGTCTTTTTCAATTTTCCTAAGTGTGGAATAACACTTTAAAAATGTTTAAAAATATGAGTTCTAGTTTTTTAGTCATGACAAAAAAACTTTAAATTTGTTAGTTTTTTTTTAGTTATGGCAACAACGCTTTGAGTTTTTTAGTTTTGATAAATTACAGTTCATTTCCGTTTTTCAGTTGAGCCCTTATCACTTCGTCACTGTTTCGTTGTATAGAAAATACACAAAGGAGAAGGAGAGAGAAAAAAAGATAAACAAATTTTGATTCAATTTGTGTTTATGCAAAAGGTAAATGTTAAAGGTATGTTAAGGTAAGGTTCCAAATAACCCAATGCAATTAATATCTGATAGATCTATAACGAATCCTAAGTATCTCCTGAACCACTGAATATTGTTGCAAGGGCTTAATTAAAATTTAAGGTCCATTTTTTTTTGTTGTTGATGATAGATTTATTTTATTTATAACTAGTGGCCCGCTCGAGGCTTTGCCACGTAAACTACACAAAAATAAAGTAAACTATGCATAAACATAGTTAATAATCCAAGGTTAAACCTTGAATTATTAACTATATTTATGCCAAATTTCATTACAACCGGTGTAGATTTTTCATATAAACTTTCATCCCCTATTTCAACCCTTTAGAGGTTGATTTTTGAAATAATAAGTGAAAAAATAAGTAGCCTATGTTAAACCCAGTTATTGTTACTACTTTCATTCTAAATTTTATCCAAATCGGTCCCGTAGATTAGCCGTGAAAGCATAACAGACAAACACAAAGACTTTCCCATTTATGTATAATATAAGTATGGATAATAAATTAAATAAATGTCAAACAATTGATGTTTGATGTTCAAATCTCGCTCGGAGGAACATCAAGATTTTCTACATTATATAAGTGGAGAAAAGAGTGTCTTGACACTAAGTTGTCTTTGACTAACCTGCTATACGAAAAAAGTGTAAAGCTGCTTTAAAGTATTTTACTTATCTTGCTAGATCTAATGAATCTATGATTTGCCCCCAACATATACATAAGTGGAACAAAAATGAAAAAAAATAAAAAACAGAGTGACACAAAATAAGATTCAATATATTCGTATATACGTTGTAATCTACTACACCAATATAATTTATAAAATCATTCAAATACACAATAATAATAATACATATAATTGTGGCCAGTCGTGGCCCAGTGGCACAAGCGTGTGACTGTAAACGACTGGTTGTGAGTTCGATTTCCACTCGAGGAGCGGAAATTATATTTCCATTTTCTTCGCTCTGGTGTCGAGGTAAAGCGCGGCGTTAAGTTCCACCACTTAACACGTAAGCCTCCGAATTCGGCGGAAAGTGGGGAACGGAGTGTCTTAACACCAGGTTCCCTCTGCCTATCCTGCAGTGTGCGGAATACAGCGTGAAGCTAAAAAAAAGAAACATATACTTATATGTATAAAAAACATAATTTTGACTCCATTTACTTCATTTACCTAGTAATTTTAAAAACAAAATCAGTAAAACAAAGCTTAAAAGATCCCACTAGAACGGTAAACGCAGATAAGGGATAGATACAGGAGTATATTCGCACTTCCTGTTAGATAGAAGGAAGGGAAGGGTTAAACTGAATCACTGTACATTAGACCCTCATTAGTAGCTGATTAAGTGAGAAACGTTGGTTTGGGATACGTCGTGTCTACTTGTTTAAAGGATCGTGTTGAAAATTAGGCTTAATATATTAATGTACATACATATAATATATAGGTTGAAGCTAATGCAGTGGGAAAACGTTTCACCGATATATAAGCGCGATTGGTTGTGAGGTTCGATTGCCACTCGGGTAATTGAAATATTTAATACTTCATTATTATTTTTCGCTTTATAGATTCCTTTATGTTACTTGTGGCCAGTCGTGGCGCAGTGGCACAAGCGTGTGACTGTAAACGACTAGTTGTGGATTCAATTCCCACTCGAGAAGTGGAAATATTTAATATTTCCATTTTCTTTGCTCTGGTGCCGGGGTAAAGCGCGGCGCTATGTTCCGCCACTTAACACGCAATGCCTCCAAATTCGGCGGAAAGTGGGGAACGGAGTGTCTTAACACTAGGTTCCCTCTGCCTACCCTGCTGTGTGCGGGATACAGCGTGAAGCTACAACAAATTATTTCTTCGCTTTGGTTTCGAAGCAGACCGCGTTTGAGTTCTGCCGAAACCGTTGAGGAACGAAATATTTTAATTTAACTCTAGATTCCTTCTGCTTAGGGCAGGCGGGTTTGCGGGATACAGCGTGAAACTAAAAAATATATATGAGTACAATCGTGTCGCAGTGGGACAGCGTGTGACTGTAAGCGCGATCATTTGTGTGTTCGATTCCTGCTCGAAAAATTCAAGTATTTAATATCTCACTTTATTCGTTCTGATGTCGAGGCAAAGCACGGCGTTGAGTTCTACCACAAACCAGAATTATGGAGGTATTACGTATACCTCCATAATTCTGCGGAAAGTGGGCAACGGAGTGATAGTACGGTAGTGAGTGGATGTTACGTTCCTGTATCTATCCTGCTGTGAGGTATGCGGGATATAGCGTGAAGATAAAAAAATGCACTCGAGGAAATGATTATTCAAATTATTTCCATTTCTTCACTCTGGTACCGCAGACAAAACGCATTGTTTGAATTTCTGATTTCAAGCAGTAACTGGAGAATGTGTGGAGAGGTGTCATGCCACTAGGTTCTTTCTGACTACCCTGCTATGCTGAAAGAAGGGTGAAGTTTGAAATAATATATAGTTAATAATTATATTTAAAATATGTTCAAATTCACCCCTACCTGGTACCTAAGAGAAACCTCAGCGTTATGTTCCGCCACATAGCACATTCTTCAGACCACCGTTTAGCTTTTAGCTTTTGATATTAAAATGTCTATTTCTCTATTAGATATTATAATTAATTATTAATATGAATTAATATGGTCGTCTAAATCCAACAAAAAAATGTTTCCATCACTCGCTCAGTAGCGGATGTCGGATAAACGAAGGCTTTGTGTATTTTAAATTTACGTAAATATCATATTTCATACAATTACAATTTTACACGAACAATATATAAATTTAATTTTAAAATGTTTACTTTGTATTGATTTATTATTTAAATTTTAATTAAAACTGTATTGGATTATAATAAAGTTATTAAGGAAAAATTGTGAGATTTTGACTGTAAACCTAATATTTGTGGGTTCAAATCCCACTCAAAAATAAAAAAAAATTAAATAGCTTCACGCTATATCCCGCACACAGCAGGGTAGGCAGAGGGAACCTAGTGTTAAGACACTCCGTTCCCCACTTTCCGCCGAATTCGGAGGCTTGCGTGTTAAGTGGCGGATCTTAACGCCGCGCTTTACCTCGACACCAGAGCGAAAAAAACGGAAATATAATTTCCACTCCTCGAGTGGGAATCGAACCCACAACCAGTCGTTTACAGTCACACGCTTGTGCCACTGGGCCACGACTGGCCACTCAGGGAATGATTATATTAAAAACACACATTTAGAAAACGTATAAAATTTAGAACGCAGCGGGATTCGAACCTGCGCCTCCTGAATACCGTCCAGGCGCCATATTTGTTGTTAGCATCAATCATCAAAATTTTTATATGTTTTCTAAATATCTTTTTCAATTTTCCTAAGTGTGGAATAACACTTTAAAAATGATTATATTTACATTATTTTAATTTTGCCGCTCTAATAAGTAGATATTGCGTAGCGTTAAGTTCCGCGACTCAAATGACAATATCTCGATTTCGGAAACTAGAGTAAGTCTTTCTCATGATTAAGATCAAAAGTAGTTATTTTAATGTAACAAACAGACACTCCAATTGTATTTATTTATATATAATAATTAAATTAAAAAATAAATAAATAGCTTCACGCTATATCCCGCACACAGCAGGGTAGGCAGAGGGAACCTAGTGTTAAGACACTCCGTTCCCCACTTTCCGCCGAATTCGAAGGCTTGCGTGTTAAGTGGCGGAACTTAACGCCGCGCTTTACCTCGACACCAGAGCGAAATGGAAACATAATTTCCACTCCTCGAGTGGGAATCGAACCCACAACCAGTCGTTTACATTCACACTCTTGTGCCACTGGGCCACGACTGGCCACAATCTGGCTGGCTATAATAATTAGCAAATAATTATTAACAAAAAATATTTAAATGAAGTATAACATATTTAATGCAGCGAGACTTGAACCCTGGCCTCTTGGACAGCATCCAAGGCAATCACAACTTTTAGAACTTCAAAAAGACAAGAAAATCTTAGTTTAATAAACGTTCGCGCAAGGACAGTGCCCTAAAAATGAAAATAAACGAGTCAATTAACGTAGCTGTAATGTTAACGTACCTAATATCAGTGGGCTGTGACGAAAGACATTTATACAGTAAGGGATGTAATTGGTAGAATATAATATTTTATTTTTTTAGCTTCACTGTTTTTCCCCATAGTAGGGTAGTCAAAGAGAGCCTAGTGTTAAGACACTCCGTTCTCCACTCTCTGCCTGTAAATAAGTTACTGCGTGTTGAATGGCGTAATGCAACGCTGTTCATTGTCTTAGGTACGATAATAATAAATTGTTTCCTGTTTGTTTTATATACTGTTCAATGTTTATTTTTTTACAGAAGGAACTTACTGTCAAGGTTCTCCGTTCTCCGCCTGTTTATTGAATTCAAAACATAGCTTATCTGTTAGCATAGGAAAGAAACTGGAAATTACACCTGATATATTCTCCTAAGTAAGGATTGAACCCCGAACCACTACGTTTATCAACCGACACTTCCTCACTGCATTAGAATAGCACGGTTTATTCCTTCCTTTTTCGTTTTGCATTACCATTTCTTTGAAAATTCTCTTCAATTTCTATTTAAAGCCATAATCATCATAAGCAACTAGCCAAAACTGTTCAAAATTATTAGTGAAGCTAATAATTTTGTAACCCGGTGCAGTACCCCAGATGGCAGGCAGAAGGAGCCTAGTGTTAAGACACTCCGTCCCCCATTTTCCACCGAATTCTGGAAACATTCCGTATTAAAAGGCAGAGCTTAACGCCGCGCTTTGAAACCACCAGAGTAAATAGAAATATTAAATATTTCCACTCCTCAAGTGGGAATCGAACTCACAACTCACAACCGTTAACAGTCACATTATGTGCCCACAAGCCGCGAATGGCCTAAGCGTTAAAAAAATATATTTTTAATACAATTTCCCAAACAACACGGTGTAAAACGCCGCCAACTTAATTACAATTCATGTATACTGATAATAAATCTTATCACGCGACTCAGTTAATTGTCGAATCTCTTTGCCTTGTGTATGTTAGTGGCAATATAGACAGTTTTACGTTATGTATTCATTATTAGGTATGCTTGCAATTAAATACTATTGTTTTTATATTTTTGTATATCCATACTTATATTATGAATGCGAAAGTCAGTCTGTTTGTTTGTTATGCTTTCACGGCTAATCAATCAAAGGATTTGGATGACATTTAAAATTGAAATGCATACTTATATTATAAATGCGAATATCTGTGTGTTTGTCTGTCATTACTTTACCGGGACTGTCTTACTTTACAAGCGCTTTCACGGTTAATCTACTGGTCCGATTTGGATGAAATTTGGAATAAAAGTAGTAAAAGTTAATGGGTCTAACATAGGCTACTTATTTTTTCAAAGATAAACCTCTAAAGGGTTGAAATAAGGGATGAAAATTTGTATGAAAAATCTAAACCGCTTGACCGATTCTAATGTAATTTGGCATAAATATAGTTGATAAACCAAGATTAAACATAGGCTACTTTATTTTTCAAAAATCTACACCCAAGGGTTGCAATTTAACGTAACAGCCACGGAGTAAACGCGGCGAAGCCGCGAGCGGGCCGCTAGTTTTTAATAATCTAGGGTCAAACATAGGCAAGTCATTTTTTCGAAAATCATCCTCTAAAGGGTTAAAATGGAGGATTAAAATTAATTCGGGTGGAAAATGGAGAATGGAGTGTTTTGACACTAGGTTTTCGTTGACGTTAATTGCGGGAAATGCATTAAGATTTAACGAAAATCTTATATTAACAATATTTTTGTTTTTTATATTTTAGAGACAGGCTTACTTGCACGAATTCTCGATTTCGGGCAGTGTGTGATGAATGAAACATGTATGACATTACTTTCACTCCGACTACCCCGCTATATTAAGTTAATAATATGGGTTGTTTACCAAAATTATTTATCTATTCCATTACATAGTGTAATGGAATAGATAAATAATTTATTTATTTAGATAAATAATCATACTCATACAGTATTTCATACTTATTTTTTAAGAAAGCTGACCTTTTTATACTGTACAGAAATTAAAAAAGACGATTCAGATTGCAAAAAAGTTTTATAATAATGCTTTAGATATAAAAAATAAATAAATTAATTAAATATTAAACACACGACTTTGTTTGATAGATATTTTGTTAAGGCAACGTAATTTTTGTGCCTCAATAGAGGTACTGGTAAAAGAAGAAAGGAAGATAAGAAGGACCATCTCTCAGTTTTCTGTGAAATAAAATTACATAAATCAATACAGTATTATATACAATTTAACATTCCATCGGTTAATAGAACAACAATCCAATTCTTGTATCTACATAATCCATTCCGCAATACAGTGCTTCTCAAAGTTATGTCTAGCTAGGTTTCTTCCCGTCTAAAAAACTGTGGGTGGCCCAAAGAGTGGGTTCTTCGTTTAAAAAAAAACTGTAAACCAGTTAGTTACTGATAAGTTAAAGTATTATTAATACTTAGATTGCATACTCACTATTACTTAATTTTGCCACTAATTTACAAAAAAAATGTAAATAACAAATCTAAATTTCATTGAAATTAGTTTCGTTAGTTGCTCTCATCTATCGTATATAACAAATAAGTCACGTAGTGTCAAGACACTTCACTCTGTCTTCCGAAAAAAAATTCATGCTGACCTGACGGAACCCAATAAAAATAATTAAAAAATCTTATTTTTTTTTAATTGAATCTACAACCATTTCGTAAAATCCCACAGTGTTTTTTCTTTTATTTTAGCTTCACGCTGTATCCCGCACACATTCGTATAGGCAGAGGCAACCTAGTGTTAAGACACTCCGTTCCCCATTTTCCGCTGATTTTCGGAAGAATTGCGTGTTAAGTGGCGGAACTTAACGTCACGCTTGGCCTCTATACCAGTACGAAGAAAATGGAAATATTAAATATTTCCTCTCTTCGAATGGGAGTTAAACCTACAACCAGTCGTTTACAGTCACACGTTTGTGCCACTGCGCCACGGTTGACACCAAGACTATTCATATAGATATAAATAAAATAATTTCTTATTCCAATTCGATTTATCGCATTTAACATATTAGGGCCTCCTCAATATACATACACGACCCGTAGCTTGAGAAGCGGTGCCGTAGTGGAAGCCTTCATGAATTATTAATTGCGAGAGATTTACAACCTCTAGTCAGCATTCAGCGTCTACCGTTTACATTAAGCATATGTTCTATAAGATCAAAACATCAAGTAAGTAAAATTGAAATAGTATTGGAAAAATAAGAAAAACGAAGTAGCTTCCCGCTTTTCCCCGCACTAGGGCACCTAGTGTCAAAATAATTCGTTCTCCGCTTCCCGTCCGGAACCGATGCATTGCGTGTCAAGTAGCGGAACTTAACGCTGCACTTTATAATACTTATGATAAGATTGTTTTCAGAATAGGTATATTATAGATGCTGTGGTCTGTGTGTATAATATCTGACTGTAATAACGACTAAGTGTGATTTTTTTATTGATGTAATTATTATATTTATTTATTTTTTTTTTTTTTTAGCCTCACGATGTATCCAGCATACAGCAGGGTAGGCAGAGGGAACCTAGTGTTAAGACACTCCGTTCCCCACTTTCCACCAAATTCGGAGGCATTGAGTGTTAAGTGGCGGAACTTAACGCCGCGCTTTACCTCGACACCAGAGCGAAGAAAATGTAAATATTAAATATTTCCACTCCTTGACTGGGAATCGAACCCACAATCAGTCGTTTACAGTCACACGCTTGTGCCACTGCGCCACAACTGGTGCCAAATTATATTATATTATTTTCATTTCATTTTATGAACAAGACAAACCTCGGTGTTGATATTATCCCCCCAAAACATGACATCTTAAAACCGGAAGAAAAACGCAGGAAACTTCAAACAAGGAAGTGTTTTGACACTAGGTTCTTTCTGACCATCCTACGGCGGCGTAAATTGAGTAAAGGTTAAGTCGGAAAGTGGATTTTATATGCAGAGCTAAATCTATGATCAATTTTGATTTTCTCGAGATGATACAAGTACGTGCTTAGATTTTGATATTTTTCGAATATCACGGATGTTATACGTTACCGACGCACTTTTGATATGTACGTAAATAATCTTGAATTACAATCCTACTGCACCTTCGTAAGGACAAAATATGGCATAATTATTATATATCACGCTATGCTTGAAGTATATTCTGTCGAAACGCAGTGGAAAAGCGTCGTCTGTAAATGCGATGGTTGTTGGTTCAATTCCCACTCAGGGGAATGTTTATTGTAAATTTTTATTTCTCCGTTCTAATACCTACGATAAAGCTGCGCGTTGAGTATCACCGCAAAAGCGTGTTAATAAATTAAACAAATAAGTATACTCTATACTAAAATGTTACCACTGAACACTAAGTGATGAACGGAGTATCTTAACACTAGGTTCTCTCTGACTAACATGCTATAAGGGAGAAAGCCTGAACTAACATTTTGTTAAGAATTAAGATAATTTAAAAATAAATTTAAGAAAATAAATAATTTGGAGGTATGCGTATTAAGTGGCAGAACTTAACGCCGCGCTTTACCTCGACACCAGAGCGAAGAAAATGGAAATATTAAATATTTCCACCTGTCGAGTAGAAATAGAACCCACAATCAGTTGTTCTACAGTCACACTTTGTGCCTCTGCGCCACGGCTGGCTACAAGTATTTTAATTATTCTTCCATCATTTATTTAACCAAATAATAATATTGACCTTTTAATGTATTAAGCATTTAAAACGAAATCTTAAACACTTAATTCAGAACAAAACAATATTAACATAATTAATATAAATACCAACAATAAGCACTTAGGAAAGTGACAAAGGATAAATTGTTAACTTAGCCTTAGGACCCTCATCATAATCTAGACTTTAAGAGGTCATTTCTAGACAGCTTCAAAGTATCTAAGACAATGATTTTAAATTATATTCAAGTATTAGCTGTTACCAGCGGCTTCGCTTTGCCTATAGGAAATAACAATAATTTCATTCTACCTGATACATGAGTATTGCCTACACGGTGTAAGGATGGATCTGTAATATATCATCAATTTAAAAGTATTAAAAACAACTCAAGGTAACATTAATCACAAAGTGTACGTACATGCGATACGCTTGTGCTTTAAGCTAACTTCAAATCTTAATGGCTGGTGGACCTTTTCAGTGCATACAGTCACCTTTAATACCGAGAGCGTGTTTAAGTGTTTCGTCTTTCACATTGGTGTTATATTTTTATATATATACCGTTTTGGACGCAGAATTGGTTTAATACGGTATTGTAAGATATTATATTATATTCTACTGGGAATAAAAATAAAAGATTCGGGAAATTGAAAGAAGCACAACCTCTCTAAGTTCATCCGCACTATCTTTAATATTTACCCTTGCGCTTTGTTAATGCTCCAAATATTACACTGAGCTTAATAGCAAATTACATAATAACATAATTTAAATTCAAATTATAGAGTAGTAGTCAGTGGCATAGTAGTAGTAGTAGTAGTTTCGACATTAGTGAAATTTTCACCTTTTTCTACTCTTCTTAAGATGCTGGCATTAATTATTATAAGGTTAATTGTGTTCTGTCCAAGTTGCGTGATACAGTCTCGTGCCGTGACATAGCCGAGGAGCATTGAATTTCATATAATTTTAACTGAGATACAGGGTAGATCTGGCAGCTCAACTGTGTTTAGAAACTCAACGACATATATGAAGTGCTCTGTTGTATATAACTATGTCTATAACTGTGATTGTGTATACAATATACAAACACTCTGTTCAAGGCATGTATAGAAAACATATAAACATTTTGAAAGCAGCGGGATTTGAACCCGTGCTTTTTAGAGCGGTCGGAGCGCTAAAAGGGTGTTTCTAGCGCTCCAACCGCTTAGCCATGCATTCTACTACCAGCTGCATCAAAATTCTTATACGGTTTGATTACAACTTATTTTACCAACAATTAATATTTTGTGAAAAAAATTACAAATCGTCGTTTGGCAAGAGGGAATGCTATTGTTATTAAGTATTTTTTTTGGTAAAAAATTGCAATTAAATTGATTGCATATTGTTTACCTCTCCGTACCGTACCGTAATAAGTGAGAATAAAAAATATATTAATCTATAGACTTTGTACAACACGAAGCTTAAGAGAGACTAAAACATTGTTACTTTTAGTATGGATATGTAATCCCATACGCATCATAATTTTGTTCTCACTCTCCAGTCCCTAAGTAACTGAAGTACTGATTTGAATTGCAAAAAATAGTACTTAATAGAAATACGCAAAAAAACAGTAGCAGTCGTGGGACTGCCGATAGAAGTGAAAACGGAACTATTAAGTTGAGTGTAATTAAAACTATATGCAAAAATTGTATGAATTTTTTTATGTTTTATTTATTAGTTACATATGATGGGTTAAACAAATCATGAACAAAATATAAATACAGAGTGGTTGAAAAAAGCGTCCAACGCGCACATAATACAGTCAGAAATAGTCGATGTATTAGTGTATACGTGTACATAGGCTACTGCGCGTGCGCTAGTCTGGCTCTCCATAGCTATAGATATACTATTATCATTAGCATGTCGGTGACGCGAACCGAGGATTTTACCCTCTACCAAAACACTCAACGCGCCTAAAGAAGTTTTCACTTCAAAAAAACTTGGACATTAACATAACATTATCAAAATATGAAGTTATTCACGAAATTAATCAGAATTATGTTAGGTGGTTTGCAATCTATACAGATGGTTCTAAAAATATTTATGGAAATTGTATGTTTCCAATCTTAATTGGAATAGAATTGTTATCTTATGTGACAGCAAGAGGAGTATCAGTGGCGTATATGATATTAAATGAAATTATTAAGTTATATGCCAGAGATATAACTGTAAAACTTCAATCGGTTCCTTCTCACCTTGAACAGGGGAAATGAGGAAGCTGACAATTTGGCAAGGCGGGCTTTGATAGAAGAGAGAGAGAGAGAGAGAGAGAGTATATATATTTTCGGAAGTTTTCATAAAGTACAGAAAGCATTCTTGCTTTCTGTACTTTATGAAAACATTTGGAAGGATTATTTGAAAGAAAGATCTAAATTGAAAGGTAATATAGTACAGAGTTAGTCAAGATGAGCTTCCTCATATTTCGTGGTTTAGTGAGAAGGAACTTACACGGCAACAAATTGCTATAGGCCTTAGGTTGCGTTCTGGACATGTTCCTCTAAAGAAGTTTGGTTTTCTTATTATCTACTCCGAAGAGTGAATTGTGTGAAGTGGATGATAACATTCACTATTTCTTGGTGGAATGTGTCCGAAATGCCGAGGCTCGTCAGAAACTAAACCGTCGTTATAATTTAAATTTATTAGATCTCGGTATTTTTAACTGTTTATTGTCTGAATCTAGTTCTGTAGTGGCTAAAATGCTGTATAAGTTTAAGTATAAGTACACTAAATTGTGGTCTTAGGCTTAAGAGCAATTGTTATGTTTGTGTGCTTTAAATTTATTTTGGGGAACGATGGGGCTGACATTTTTGTATATTTACTTAAAAAATCCTTAAATAAAAATAGATTAAAAAAAAAACAAATAGATAAGCAAACAAACGGACAATTTTTTCTATTTATAATATTAGAATACTTTAATTCGCTAATAACCTTACGTATTTGTACATCACGATTTTATCGATTTTAATTAAACACATACAGCTCGGGCAGTGTAGGCAAACGTTAATACGCGTTTTAAATGGACTACTGAAGCCTATACTTGTGTCGCAAGTTCCAAGCACTGCTCCGAGCTCCTCTCTCTGTAATGCAACAGCTTAAGCCAGTACTCGAACAGTGAACCTATAGATTACTGAAGAGTTTCTTCTCATATGGATTTTAAGTCTGGATTTGAATACGTATCTTTAGTACGCTTTTATTTAAAATTTACTACGGGATTTGATTTTTCTTATTTATCTACTTCTTCACACTTTTCCTCCTATAGCAAAATAGTCAAACAAAACCTAGAGTCATCTACACTACACTTCAGCCTAAAGTCGATAAATAGCGTCCGAAGTAGCGGGACTCAATGACGCGTCGTTTTGTCCAGTCTAGTCCAGTCCAGTTTTATCAGCAAGGGAAAGAAAGTAATTTAAACGTAATATCTTCAACTTCAAGTGGAGATCGAACCCACAACCGATCACGTTTACAGTAAGACGCTATCCCACTATGCCATGATAGTCTTTTTATACTTACCAGAATATGTTTTCTTCATATGTTGATATTCTGTTAAACAGATTATGTATTTAAAAATATTTTTTCAAAGTTTATGTATTATTTAAATATCTCTTTAAAAAACAATGCAATATTACAAATCAATATATTACAATATCAATAAAGTAAGTATCAGTCAATATCGGCCGTTATAAGCTTATGTTCTCTATAACTTCATAGTTAAGTAACTCACAGTATAAATTAGCCTTTGTTCCACTAAGAAAACTGTGACATTACATTGCTTCTTTGCTGTGAAATATGAACAAACAAACTAACACACTTTCACGCTTATAATATTAGTATGGATATATCGATACAAATAAAAATAATCATGAATATTCATATTACTGCTTATTACTAAATGCATTTGTATGTGTGCACGGTACATATACCAATTTTGTCCTTGCCCATTTTTCTGGTTAATCTCTGGAATGGCTGGACCGATTTCGACGGGACTTTCACTGCCAGATAGCTGATGTAATGAGGCATAGCTTAGGCTTCTTTTGTTTCAGAATTACAATGTTTTTGTTTTATTGAACACGGACGAAGCCGCGGGAAACAGCAAGTTTTAAAATTAAAGTAGCCTAAGTTACGCCCTGTTACATCAGCTATCATCATTGTAAATTCTGTCGAAATCGGTCCAGCCGTTCCAGAGATTATCGAAAACAAACAGACAGACAGACAGACAAAAATTTTTAAAAAGCTTATTCTGGTATATGTATCGTGTATATATACATATGCAATCATTAAAAAGTTGTTATTTTAATATTACAAACAGACACTTCAATTTTATTTATTAGTATAGAATAGATAAATGCGAAACTCTGTCGGTTTGTCTGTCATTTTTTCACGTCTAATATACCAATCCTATGTGGATAATATTTAGAATAAAAGTAGTTAATAACCCAGGGTGAAATAAAGGCTATTTTTTTTTTAAATCAACCTCTAAAGGGTTGAAATAGGAGATGAAATTTTATATGAAAAATCTAACCCGCTCGACCGATTGTAATGATTTTTGGAATATATATAGTTAAAAAACCAAGGTTAAACATAGGCTACTTTATTTTTCAAATATCCACCGCCGAGGGTTGCAATATAGGGATAGCGGGCCGCTTGTATTATTATATTTTATTTTGTAATAAAATTAATAGGAATTTAGATGTAGCTGGATGTACGACGCATGGCGCACATGATAACAGCGCTTGGACGGTTCCTGAAAGGCACAGCTTTGAATCCTCCTGCGCTCAACTTTTTATACGCTTTCTAAAAATGGTTTTTTCATATAATAAGATACATATTATATATTCTTTATTGCACTTAAAATAACATACAGATAAGTAAAATAACAGAAATTAAGTCAGCAACGGCAGACTTTTTCCAGCCAACCTGTAGATGTGGGTGAATGCAGTACATTGGGGGAGGGCAACATTGTGCAATAAACAATATTAGTTATATTCCTCCTTCCTGTGGTCAGTCGTGGCCCAGTGGCACAAGCGTCTGACTGTAAACGACTGGTTGTGGGTACGATTCCCACTCGAGGAGTGGAAATATTTTATATTTCCATTTTCTTCGCTCTGGTATCGAGGTTAAGCGCGGCGTTAAGTTCCGCCATTTAATACGCAATGACTCCAAATTCAGCGGAAAGTGGGGAACGGAGTATCTTAATATTAGGTTCCCTCTGCCTACCCTGCTGTGTGCGGGACACAGAGAAAAGCTAAAAAAAATTGAATGTTTTTATTGAATATTTTATGTATCATAAAAAATAATTAAATTAGTAATCATTCCCCAAATCTAAGATCAAACCTACATCCATCGTGCTTACAATCACACCCTGGCACTGCGTCACAATGGACTAACATTTGATCATAATATTAAAACTAAAAAGTAAAGTATATCTTAAGTCTTAAACAAATAAATACAAAAATCTATACTAATAAATAAAATTGGAGTGTCTGTTTGTAATATTAAAATAACAACTTTTTAATGATTGCATATGTATATATACACGATACATAAACCAAAATAAGCTTTTAAAAAATTTTTGTCTGTCTGTCTGTCTGTTTGTTTTCGATAATCTCTGGAACGGCTGGACCGATTTCGACAGAATTTACAATGATGATAGCTGATGTAACAGGGCGTAACTTAGGCTACTTTAATTTTAAAACTTGCTCTTTCCCGCGGCTTCGTCCGTGTTCAATAAAACAAAAACATTGTAATTCTGAAACAAAAGAAGCCTAAGCTATGCCTCATTACATCAGCTATCTGGCAGTGAAAGTCCCGTCGAAATCGGTCCAGCCATTCCAGAGATTAACCAGAAAAATGGGCAAGGACAAAATTGGTATATGTACCGTGCACACATACAAATGCATTTAGTAATAAGCAGTAATATGAATATTCATCATTATTTTTATTTGTATCGATATATCCATACTAATATTATAAGCGTGAAAGTGTGTTAGTTTGTTTGTTCATATTTCACAACAAAGAAGCAATGTAATGTCACAGTTTTCTTAGTGGAACAAAGGCTAATTTATACTGTGAGTTACTTAACTATGAAGTTATAGAGAACATAAGCTTATAACGGCCGATATTGACTGATACTTACTTTATTGATATTGTAATATATTGATTTGTAATATTGCATTGTTTTTTAAAGAGATATTTAAATAATACATAAACTTTGAAAAATATTTTTAAATACATAATCTGTTTAACAGAATATCAACATATGAAGAAAACATATTCTGTTAAGTATAAAAAGACTATCATGGCATAGTGGGATAGCGTCTTACTGTAAACGTGATCAGTTGTGGGTTCGATCTCCACTTGAAGTTGAAGATATTACGTTTAAATTACTTTCTTTCCCTTGCTGATAAAACTGGACTGGACTGGACTGGACAAAACGACGCGTCATTGAGCTACTTCGGACGCTATTTATCGATTTTAGGCTGAAGTGTAGTTGTAGATGACTCTAGGTTTTGTTTGACTATTTTGCTATAGGAGGAAAAGTGTGAAGAAGTAGATAAATAAGAAAAATCAAATCCCGTAGTAAATTTTAAATAAAAGCGTACTAAAGATACGTATTCAAATCCAGACTTAAAATCCATATGAGAAGAAACTCTTCAGTAATCTATAGGTTCACTGTTCGAGTACTGGCTTAAGCTGTTGCATTACAGAGAGAGGAGCTCGGAGCAGTGGTTGGAACTTGCGACACAAGTATAGGCTTCAGTAGCCCATTTAAAACGCGTATTAACGTTTGCCTACACTGCCCGAGCTGTATGTGTTTAATTAAAATCGATAAAATCGTGATGTACAAATACGTAAGGTTATTAGCGAATTAAAGTATTCTAATATTATAAATAGAAAAAATTGTCCGTTTGTTTGCTTATCTATTTGTTTTTTTTAAATCTATTTTTATTTAAGGATTTTTTAAGTAAATATACAAAAATGTCAGCCCCATCGTTCCCCAAAATAAATTTAAAGCACACAAACATAACAATTGCTCTTAAGCCTAAGACCACAATTTAGTGTACTTATACTTAAACTTATACAGCATTTTAGCCACTACAGAACTAGATTCAGACAATAAACAGTTAAAAATACCGAGATCTAATAAATTTAAATTATAACGACGGTTTAGTTTCTGACGAGCCTCGGCATTTCGGACATATTCCACCAAGAAATAGTGAATGTTATCATCCACTTCACACAATTCACTCTTTGGAGTAGATAATAAGAAAACCAAACTTCTTTAGAGGAACATGTCCAGAACGCAACCTAAGGCCTATAGCAATTTGTTGCCGTGTAAGTTCCTTCTCACTAAACCACGAAATATGAGGAAGCTCATCTTGACTAACTCTGTACTATATTACCTTCAATTTAGATCTTTCTTTCAAATAATCCTTCCAAATGTTTTCATAAAGTACAGAAAGCAAGAATGCTTTCTGTACTTTTTGAAAACTTCCGAAAATATACATACTCTCTCTCTCTCTCTCTCTCTTCTATCAAATCCCGCCTTGCCAAATTGTCAGCTTCCTCATTTCCCCTGTTCAAGGTAAGAAGGAACCGATTGAAGTTTTACAGTTATATCTCTGGTATATAACTTAATAATTTCATTTAATATCATATACGCCACTGATACTCCTCTTGCTGTCACATAAGATAACAATTCTATTCCAATTAAGATTGGAAACATACAATTTCCATAAATATTTTTAGAACCATCTGTATAGATTGCAAACCACCCAACATAATTCTGATTAATTTCGTGAATAACTTCATATTTTGATAATGTTATGTTAATGTCCAAGTTTTTTTGAAGTGAAAACTTGTTTAGGCGCGTTGAGCGTTTTGGTAGAGGGTAAAATCCTCGGTTCGCGTCACCGACATGCTAATGATAATAATATATCTATAGCTATGGAGAGCCAGACTAGCGCACGCGCAGTAGCCTGTGTACACGTATACACTAATACATCGACTATTTCTGACTGTATTATGTGCGCGTTGGACGCTTTTTTCAACCACTTTGTATTTATATTTTGTTCATGATTTGTTTAACCCATCATATGTAACTAATAAATAAAACATAAAAAATATCATATAATTTTTGCATATAGTTTTAATTACACTCAACTTAATAGTTCCGTTTTCACTTCTATCGGCAGTCCCACGACTGGTACTGTTTTTTTGCGTATTTCTATTAGGTACTATTTTTTGCAATTCAAATCAGTACTTCAGTTACTTAGGGACTGGAGAGTGAGAACAAAATTATGATACGTATGGGATTACATATCCATACTAAAAGTAACAATGTTTTAGTCTCTCTTAAACTTCGTGTTGTACAAAGTCTATAGATTAATATATTTTTTATTCTCACTTATTACGGTACGGTACGGAGAGGTAAACAATATGCAATCAATTTAATTGCAATTTTTTACCAAAAAAAATACTTAATAACAATAGCTTTCCCTCTTGCCAAACGACGATTTGTAATTTTATTTCACAAAATATTAATTGTTGGTAAAATAAATTGTAATCAAACCGTATAAGAATTTCGATGCAGCTGGTAGTAGAACGCATGGCTAAGCGGAGCGCTAGAATAACCCTTTTAGCGCTCCGACCGCTCTAAAAAGCACGGGTTCAAATCCCGCTGCTTTCAAAATGTTTATATGTTTTCTATACATGCCTTGAACAGAGTATTTGTATATTGTATACACAATCACAGTTATAGACATAGTTATATAGAACAGAGCACTTCATATATGTCGTTGAGTTTCTAAACACAGTTGAGCTGCCAGATCTACCCTGTATCTCAGTTAAAATTATATGAAATTCAATGCTCCTCGGCTATGTCACGGCACGAGACTGTATCACGCAACTTGGACAGAACATAATTAACCTTATATTAATTAATGCCAGCATCTTAAGAAGAGTAGAAAAAGGTGAAAATTTCACTAATGTCGAAACTACTACTACTACTACTATGCCACTGACTACTGATCTATAATTTCAATTTAAATTATGTTATTATGTAATTTACTATTAAACTAAGTTTAATATTTGGAGCATTAACAAAGCGCAGGGGTAAATATTAAAGATAGTGCGGATGAACTTAGAGATGTTGTGCTTCTCTCAATTCCCCGAATCTTCTGTTTTTATTCCCAGTAGAAAGACATATAATATATTACAGGACCGTATTAAATCTATTCTGCGTCCAGGGTGGTATATATATAAAAATGTAACACCAATGTGGAGGACGAAACACTTATATACGCTCTCGGTATTAAAGGTGACTGTATGCACTGAAAAGGTCCACCAGCCATTAAGGTTTGAGGTTAGCTTAAAGCACAAGCGTATCGCATGTACGTATACTTTGCGATTAATGTTACCTTGAGTTATTTTTAATACCTTTAAATTAATGATATATTACTTATCCATCCTTACACCGTGTAGGCACTACTCATGTATCAGGTAGAATGAAATTATTTTATTTTCCTATAGGCAAAGCGAAGCCGCGGGTAACAGCTAGTAATACATAAAAAATCGCGATGAATGAATGAATTCATCTTGCCTTACACACCATTACACAGCATTTTTCACTTTCCACCAAAGTTGACATTGCGTGTTACGTGGCGGAACTCAACACCGCCATTTATTTCACCAGATAATGAGACAATGAAAATAATTGAAATATAATCATTCTATGTAATGGGAAAATATAACGCTTATATAATTTTGTGTTATGTATTGCGGGCTTAAATTATGCTGAGTGGAAAATAGAAAACGAAGTGTCTTGACACTAGGCTCTCTAAAAAAAATCGAACCCACAACAATCAACTTTAAAGTTAATAGTAAAATATTACACAGTTCTTAAAACCTTAAATCTATAAGAAATAAGTCACGATTTTAAAGTAAAGCCTTTTCTAATATTCCATTCACAGTACTTTTAAAAGGCAAAGTGTTCTCAAAGGACATTCAAATTTGATGCAGCTTAAGTCCTTGTATTTGCGAGTAAATACATGCTTCTATTGAGTTCTGAGCGTTTCTAACTGTTCAGTTGAGTCTTTGGAAATAGCAATATGTGCTAGACCAGGGGTGAGCAACCTTTTCAAGCGGCGGGCCACTTTTTACTACAAAATGTGTCTGGCCGGCCACATTTAAACTTTAATAATGGCTGGCGGACCACACAAATTAAAAAAATAGTTCATATCAGTACAATTATATGTATATTTTAAAAATTTAAAACGCTCGGCGGACCACCAAAAATGCTTGGCGGGCCACGCGTTGCTCACCCCTGTGCTAGACCATTGTGGCACAGTGGAATAGTATTTAACGTTAAATACGTTGTATGTGGCTTTGATTTCCACTTAGGGGAATGATTATATTCAATTTGTTTTCATATGCCCCTCGAACAAGACAAAGCATGGCATTCAGTTACATAAGCGTATGTCGAATTTAGGTGACAAGTGAAGAACGTAAAGTAATACTTTTAAATCATTAGATTCTCTCAATTAATCTTCACAGGTGAAAGAAGTCGTGCTTCTGTGACAAAAATATAACTTTAAGCTGTTTTCTTGCAGGACTCATCTCTACTAGTGGGGAACGGAGTGTCTTAACACTAGGTTCCCTCTGCCTACCCTGCTGTATGCGGAATTAAGCGGGAAGCAAAAAAAAACGTCACCTCTACATTTTACCAAAGTTGACATAAATAACATCATGGTTTTATCCACACAGTTTTGTTAACTACTTACCGTCCGAAATCCTAATCCCGTTTCCGAATCCTGAAATTGGGTTATTGTGTATTAAGTGACGGAACTCAACGCCGCGCTTTAGCGCGTCCATCCAAACCATCCAATCGATTTTGGTGCCCAAAATAAATTTCAGGTACCAAAATGGAGAAATGAAATAACTTTTAGACAATCAATACAATCATTAAATACAATTAATTGGAAATCGAACTCATAACCATTTTGTTTACAGTCATACCATGTCTTACTGCACCACAATGGCGTGATACCTAAACGTATAGGTATATACGTACATATATATAACACACTATTAATTTATATTTAAACTAGCGGCCCGCTCGCGGCTTCGCCGCGTGATCTACGTGGCTGTTTCGGTATATTGCAACCCTCAGTGGTGGATTTTTGAAAAATAAAGTAGCCTATGCTTAACCTTGGATTATCAACTATATATATGCCAAATTTCATTACAATCGGTCAAGCGGTAGATAGATTTTTCATATAAACTTTCATCCCCTATTTCAACCCTTTGGAGGTAGATTTTTGAAAAACTAAGTAGCCTATGTTAGACCCAGTCATTTTTACTACTTTCATTCTAAATTTCATCCAAATCAGACCAGTAGATTAGCCGTGAAAGCGTGACAGACAAACACACAGACATTCGCATTTATAATATAAGTATGGATACATATAACATATAAATTCAAAGAGAACTTTTTAAGTTTAAGTAAGTCGCTACTCCCCGAGGCGGAAAACATAAATCCTTTAAGGTATTGGACATTACATACATTTATTTCGTATCAACCTTTCGTTTTATATTTGGACTTTTTTGTTGAATCCCCGCGGGTTTACTTTACTATCATCTATTTTGGATCGGAGATTATATATTATAGGTTCTCTGTGGATCAGTTTTAATGTGATAGGTACGGGTTCAAATATATATATTTTTGGTTTACACAGCTGGGTAGGCAAACCTTAGGTTAAGACACTCCGTTCCCCATTTTCGGCCGAATTCTGGATACATTGCGTATTAAATGGCGGAACTTAACGCAGCGCTTTGCCTCAATATAATTAAAATTAACAAAAATTATACGCACTTAAAATCATAGCCTTATTTAATAATGGATTTTTTCCTTACTGTTTTAATTATCTCGCTATTTTTTTCTTTTTTTTATTTAATACACAGACACCCGGTCTCGTATCCTTTTTTTCCTGAATTCTTTAATTACAATTCTTAAATTACATTGACATGCTACTCAAAACTAAAATGACGTTTTAAATTACCTAAGCGAGTTATCCTATATTACATTTGCCATACTTATTTCTACATTTTAAATAACTCTTAATTAAGACAATATAAAACTTTAAACATATGTATTTTGCATGTTTTTTTTACAGCTGCATACGTATTTGTTTTAGTTTTACAAAATTAGTTGTATCATAAAATATGTAAGTCTAGGTTTTTGTCTAAGGAACTTGTTGGCGGGAAAAATGCATGACCGCTATGGACGAGGACGTCACCGTTTCATTTCTGTCTTTTATGGCCATCTTAATATTGTATTCTACGATACTTCTATTTGTTGTCCCCGTCGCGTTCCGGATAAGCCATTTCTCGCTATTTACAAAGTGTGTAATTAACGGTGGCGTTTAGACGGCAAAGCGTAGAGTTCCACATTACCCTAAGTAAAGAACTCACTTTATACTAAACTAGCGGTCCGCTCGCGACTTCGCCGCGTGGATTACCTAATTGTTTCGTTATTTTGCAACCTTTGGGAGTGGGTTTTTGAAATAAAGTAGCCTATGTTTGACCTTCGATTATCAACTATATTTATTCCAAAATCCATTACAATCGGTCAAGCGGTTTAGTTTTTTCATATAAACTTTCATCCCCTATTTCAACCCATATGCGGTTAATTTTCGAAAAGTAAGTAGCCTATGTTAGACCCATGGTTATTTACTACTTTCATTCTAAATGTCATCCAAATCGGACCGGTAGATTAGCCGTGAAAGCGTGACAGACAAACACACAGACTTTCGCATTTATAATATAAGTATGGATGACTTTATTCATACTCATTTAAAAAATATAACGGTACATTTCATTTACCAAAATATTGTAACTTGTCTCCCACCTGGCAAATGTTTGAAAATATATTAATCAAATCATGCCTTGGCTCATGATACGTCTTGTGATTAGGACCTATACCGTCAGTAACTCAAGTTCTTTTTGATATTCAGAGGTAACAGTGTTAGGAAATTCTATGTGTAATATGTTAAATACATACCTATAATAAGTCATCAGAAAGTAATCTTTCTAAATTATATATTTGCCGTTTATTATGGCCTTTAATACATTATATTACTTAGTTATTATTATCTGAATATTCATTTCAATATTCGCTTTTATCCATACTTACATTATAAATGCGAAAGTCTGTGTGTTTGTCACTCACACTTTCACGGCTAATCTACCGGTCCGATTTGTATGAAATTTAGAATGAAAGTAGTAAAAGTTACTGGGTCTAACATAGATTAGTTATTTTTTCAAAAATCAACCGATAAAAGGTTGAAATACGGGATGAAAGTTTATATGAAAAATCTAAACGGCTTGACCGATTATAATAAACTTTAGCATAAATATAGTTGATAATCTAAGCATCAAAATAGGCTAAATTATTTTTCAAAAACCCACCCCCGAGGGTTGCAATACAACGAAGCAGTCATGTAGTTCACGCGGCGAAGCTGCGAGCGGGCCGCTATTTATTTTTATATTATTAATGTAATAAAAAGTCACCAAGAAATTCTTCATAATTTACAAATATGTATCTTACCAAACTTGAATATGACAAAATTATTATATTTCGATCACTTTGCGTTTTATATATTAAATTTATTAATTAAATATCCATTTCCTTGTATTCAGTTTATATTATTTGCAATTTAATATTAATAATTTTCTGAGCCACTTTCTACGACGTCTTCTTCTTTTTAAAAATCATAAACTACAATCGGCCAGCAACTCATACATCCAGCTTTGCATTTTCTGAAAATATTAATTATATATTTTTTTATTGTTTGTGTAAAGTATTTAATAAAATTGTATATTTTTAAAATTTGAAGTAAACTCAAAACTTTAATCGTACCTCATTAAGTAAATTCCAAAGAGACTCGTTTAAACTTATTCTCGGGGTAATTTAATTTTTGAAACATTGAACACAAACTTCAAGCGTTTAGCGGTTTGTTTTACTTTCGACTATTATATTGTATGAGTACTGACGTTAATAAACTACAAAAGTGTTTTTGTATTATTTTACCTTCACTCTGTATCCCGCACATAGCAGGGTAGACAGATGGAACCTAGTGTTAAGACACTCCGTTACCCACTTCCAGCCTAATTCTGGAGTAAAGTGACTGACAGAAGTGACAGAAGTGACTGACAGAGCAAAGAAAGTGGAAATATTAAATATTTCCACTCCTCGAGTGCAAATCAAACCTACAACCTTTAAGCTTAACAGTCACACTTTGTGACTCTTCGCCTAGACTTGCTTAATTATTCAAGCGAAATCATTTGTGTAATATTAAATCAATAAAATATGGCGTACAGAGTCTCTAAGTTAAAACATATTTATGTGTTATTGTGACAAACGGAGAACGGAGGGAAGATATAGAATCTTCAGGTTCTCTCTGCTTAACCATAGTGGATTAATGGTAAACCTGCTTTTTGATCTAAAAAGAAGTTATAAGCCAAGTCAAGGTAAGTCAAATAATTTTATTCAAAATAAGAAGTTACATGTTTCTTTTTTTGAACGTCAAATAATTTACCAACGGTTAATAAAGTTAATGCCTCAGACCTCAGAAGAACCCGCGCAAGAAACTTAGCGGGATTTCTTTTTTTTAAAGTAATTTTGATATACAGATTTATTGCAGACAGTGATACTTTTGAAATAGCCTGGAGCGAGCATTTCATTCCCAAGGTGTGTTATCATTTATAAAATCTTTAACTAGGTAATAACCAGTTGTGGCCAGTCGTGGCCCAGTGGCACAAGCGTGTGACTGTAAACGACTGGTTGTGGGTTCGATTCCCACTCGAGGAGTGGAAATATTTAATATTTCCATTTTCATCGCTCTGGTGTCGAGGTAAAGCGCGGCGTTAAGTTCCGCCACTTAACACGCAATGCCTCCGAATTCGGCGGAAAGTGGGGAACGGAGTGTCTTAACACTAGGTTCCCTCTGCCTACCCTGCTGTGTGCGGGATATAGCGTGAAGCTATTTATTTATTTTAATATTAGGTAATAACCTTTAACACACAAACGTCTTTTCACAACTTTTTAAATTGTGATATAGAAAAATCTTGGACGTTTTCTGGGATTATATTGCAAAAGCTATATACTGTCCCATGAATGAATTATTGACTCGATGTAATCGAGTTATCAGTTATATATAAGTTATCGAGTTATAGTATAATTATATTATAAATTCGAATGTTTTTCTGTCACGCTTTCACGGCTAATCTACTGGTCCGATTTGGATGAAATTTAGAATGAAAGTAGTAAAAATTACTGGGTCTAACATAGGCTACTTAGTTTTTCAAATATCAATATCTAAAGTGTTGAAATAGGGGATTAAAGTTTGTATGAAAAAAACTACACTCCTAATGAATTTTGGCATATATATAGTTGATAATCCAAGGTTAAGTATAGGCTACAATATTTTTAAAAATTCCAACCCTCGGGTTGCAATATACTGAAACGGCTACGTAGATCACGTGGCGGAGCCGCTAACGGACCGCTAGTAGTATAATAAAGTCATTCGTCATACAAACAGTATAGAGAACGAAGTGTCTCGATACTAGGTTTTTTACAGAGAAAACCTAGTGTCATGAAACTTGTCTTGTTATCAGTTGGTAAAGCCGTAAAGCTGGAGTTGTAAAAATAATAATGTAAACAGAGAAAACCTGATGATATATTGGTAGTAAGACGATGTCTCAACTTGTTTATTCAAATTAAGAATAATATAAACATTTCCACCATTAGGGAATGATATACACGGATATTAAGTTATCAAATTCTGCAAAAGTGGGGAATGGAGTGTTTTAAACCTAGGTTCCCTCTCCCTATCCTGCTGTATGCAGGATACAGCGTGAAGATAAAACAAGTTCTTCCCAGCCAAACCACCAGTACCTTAATGAGGTACCCACGCAGAATAAAGGAGAAAGTTTTTTTTTAATATCCATTATAGATAATAAAGAAGTCTAGGATATAAGGTACATCCTAGACTTCCTTATTTCAAAAGAACTTAACTTAATTATTTGCTTGGCAGCTGCGTCTTTCATGCAAGTCCTCATTTGCATCGGAATTAGTTACGAGTCTAATTAAAGATCTTTTAATGTAAGTTGCATCTCTAACTAGTCTGGTTAAGTTTTTCTTAATCCACTGTATTATACGTTAAAATTCGATATTTATAAGTTCAGTATGTATTTTTATGTCATGTTTTTTTGTCAAAAAATATAAGTTTCGTTTATAATTTTTTTCTTCCCTAATATTCACTTTACTAATATTAACAATATTTGCAATTTTTTCCTTAACTAAATGTTAAGCTATTTTATTTCAAGTTTTCAATTGTTTTTTAAATAATACGTTATATCAACCAATTTGAAGATAAGAGACATTGAGTGTGAGCGAGGAAAACGCTTCTCTTTATTTAAACACATTTAGCTTTACGCGTTACCTTGCAAATCAGAATAGTAAGAGATAATTTGGCGGATTTCAACGCTGCACTTTGTCTTTGAAACCTCAGCGGCCGAATGAAAAAAGTAAATAATTATTACTCCCAGTGGGAATCGTACCCATTACCAACCACCTCATCTACGCTTACAATTAGACGTTGTCCTACAGTACAACGATGCACCTTACACATTTATTTTGGCGGAGAGGCACAAAGCGTGCACGTTTATGAAATCGATTCCATTCGACAGTTAAAAATATGTAATATTTTCGTTTTCTTCGGTCTGGTGTCGAGGCAACGTGCGAGGTTAAGTTCCGCCACTTACCACGCAATGCCTCCAGAATTAAGTGAAAAATGAGGAACTACTAGGTTATACTACGAGGTTCTCTATACCTTACCTGCAGTGTGCGTGATACAGCGTGAAACTAAAAAAATTAACCACATAACAAAATCATGATTCACAATACAACAGTTAAACACCAAATATTTAATTACAGTACATAGTGAAGTACAAATGAATATTCCGATGAACTTGGCTCCAGGCCACCCGTCTGACGCACCCCTCACCGCAAGGCTGGGTGTCGGTCTGCCTACTCAGATAACTGGCGGAGCGCCAGCTGCGTATACATTCTTTGATAAGTAAATACTTTTTTTCTATCTTTACACCATGTACAAGGTAGATTTTGACATGTGACATTGTTGTTTACTATTTGAATCTTCAGAATAGTTTTATTTATAACTAGCTGTCCTCGTGACATCGTCTGCGTGAAAATTAACAGAAAAGAAAATGAAAGGGAACGGAGTGTCTTAACACAAGGTTCCCTCTGCCCCTGCTGTGTGCGGGATACAGCGTGAAGATAAAAAAAATAATGAAACAACCTAATATATAAGTTATCCGCCTGCGAAAGTCTCGTCAAAATCTGCCCAACCGTTCTAGAGATTAGCCGGAACAAACAGGCAGACAGACGGACCAAAATTGTAAGAAATATTATTTTTGTGCACTAAATGCAGTATGTACGGCATGTACATATATCTGTATTTAGTAAAAAACGGTTGTTTTAGTATTATAAACAGACACTCTAATTTTATTTATTAGTATAGATTTAGAAACCGTTCGTGGGACCGAGTGAGAAAGCTCTGACTGTAATGCGATGTTTGGTATCTATAAAAAGCGCAGCGTTTAGTTCCGCCAATCAACATGCAATATCTCGATTGTGGGTGGAAAATGAAAATTTTTTCGCTCTCCCTGAGTACTACCCACTAAAGCATAAAGCTAAATAAATACATAAAGACTTTTTCTGCAGCTGCAATTAAATAGTAATTAAAAATATATACAAAGAAAACATATTCTAATTATTTAATCTGAAAGTATAGTAGCATAAAAATGAAATAAGAACTTTTGTACGTTTATCGGAAGACAGAGACAAACATAATCCTTCAAAGAGCTGCAGGTTGATCCCCTCTACTGTATACGGTAGATACTGACATCTGGCTTTGGTCTCTGATATTCGTTCAGATACATTTAGTTCGGAACAATATTTATTTTCACGCAACTATATTTAGCTTCACGCTGCATCCCGCACATAGCAGGGTAGGCGAAGGAACCTAATGTTAAGGCACTACTTTCCCCACTCTCCGCCGAATTCTGGAGGCATTGCGGGTTAAGTGGCGGGACTTAACGCCGCGCTTTACCTTTTTTCTTAATAAAAATTAAATATTCACACAGTACATCTTCACAATACCTGTAAATGAGGGAATATAACAGAAATGCTTACTGCAACAACGAGTTTAAGTTATGATTTATGTATTACGTCTTGTTTACAAAGTTGTTTTAAAAAGTATACGCATATTTGATTATATTATATGTATATACAATTGGAACATAATAAAAAGACCGGCGTTAAGTTACGCCTGTGAATGTCTCTTCCAAGGAGCGGAATGACAAACGGGGGTATCTTAAAATTCATTTTTTTTTATATTTCTTGTTATAAAAAAAAAAACATAGACAAAACCAGTAGTTGTGGCCAGTCGTGGCCCAGTGGCACAAGCGTGTGACTGTAAGCGACTGGTTGTGGGTTCGATTCCCACTCGAGGAGTGGAAATTATATTTCCATTTTCTTCGCTCTGGTGTTGAATTAAAGCGTGGCGTTAAGTTCCGCCACTTAACACGCAAGTCTCCGAAATCGGCGGAAAGTGGGGAACGGAGTGTCTTAACACTAGGTTCCCTCTGCCTACCCTGCTGTGTGCGGGATACAGCGTGAAGCTAAAAAAAAAAAAAAAAAGACATAGACAAAACATATTAAAGTAAATTATCACGAAGTCCTTTCCACGGGTATTATCCATACTCTTGAAAAGGAAAAAAGGGAAAAATACAAAAGACTGTATTTCCAATACTAAAGTATGAAACAGAACGCAAAACGCAAACTTTGTACCGGCGATATTGAAATCTTTCACGTTTCTCTCGTCACTAGTATTTACAACTTGCATTCTTGTGATGTTGTGAGCTTTTGTTATAGTTTAGTTATTTTCTTTTTTTATTGAGATAGGAGAAGAAAATCCAGCACTAAAACACTCTGCTCTCCACATTTCTATTAATTTGAACATCCATACTCATATTATAAATGCGAAAGTCTTTCTGTATGTCTTTCACGCTTTCACGGCTAATCTACCCGATTCCGATTGGTCCTATTTAGATGAAATTTAAAATGAAAATAGTGAATAACCCTGGGTCTAGCATAGGCTACTTATTTTTAATCACAAGGCTAAACATAGGCTACTTTATTTTTCCACAATTCACCCCCGAGGGTTGCAATATAACGAAACAGTTATGCTCAAGCGGCGAAGCAGCGACCGGGCCGCTAGTTATATTAAATACTAGCGGCCCGCTCGCGGCTTCGCCGCGTGAACTTTTTCGTTATATTGCAACCCTCGGGGGCACATATTTAAAAAATAAAGTAGCCTATGTTTAAGCTTAGGTTATGAACTATACTTATGCCAAAATTCATTACAATTGGTCAAGCGGTTTAGATTTTTCATATAAACTTTCATCCCCTATTTCAACCCTTTAGAGGTTGGTTTTTGAAAAAATAAGTAGCCTATGTTAGACCCAGTCACTTTTACTACTTTCATTCTAAATTTCATCCAAATCGGACCGGTAGATT
This sequence comes from Dryas iulia moderata, assembly GCA_019049465.1. Lineage (NCBI taxonomy): Eukaryota > Metazoa > Arthropoda > Insecta > Lepidoptera > Nymphalidae > Dryas > Dryas iulia. The sequence goes on from CM032435.1 coordinate 606,009, forward strand.
AGCCGTGAAAGCGTGACAGACAAACACACAGACTTTCGCATTTATAATATGGATACTACAGACACCTGATCTGTTAACTTACATTAATATAAAGATTAATTGAAGCTAAGTGATGCTTAAGACAGTTATTTGTATTCTACTTAAACGTACAATTGTATTAACGCTTCTTCTTTGTATGTTTTCATTTTAATTGTAACATTCATGAAATTACTTAGTAACTTTCCGTTTTCGATGAAAAGTGTATTTCAAGGCGGAATTGAACGCCGCATCATGTCCAATAAGATCAAGCTTAATTTAAAGTCAGCGTTTACCATGTTATTAAACTTTTATCGCGAAAATATTACTATTAAAAATATTGCAGTAGGCAGAATTCATACATTGGTAAATCTCGTAAGTTTAGTGTCAAGTATCCTGACACTGATCGATGTATCAGATCCGGCTTATAATGACTGATGTGCTCACGCCAGATAAAAATATGTGACACTGTGGTTATTGTATCGATATGTATATTGATATATAATAGCCTTCTAGCTATGAATTAATACTTTTTTACCCTAACATCATTTCAAAGTGTTCACACATTTAGGAAGTTGAAAAAGACATTTAGAAAACGTATACAAAATTTAACGCAGTGGGATTTGAAGCTGCTCCTCTTGGAAACCGTCCAAGCGCTCTGACCGCCAAACCGTGCTTCAACGTAAATTTTTATACGTTTTCTAAATGTAATTTTACAAGTTTAATTATATTATTATGTAAGCGTATCCGGCACACAGCAGTGTAGATGTAGTGAACCTAGTGTTAAGAGACTTCGTTCCCCACGCTCCGCCGAATTCGGAGGCATTACGTTATAAGTGGCGGAATTTAACGCAGCGCTTTACCTCGACACCACAGCGAAGTAAATGGAAATACCAAATATTTCCACTCCTCGAGTGGAAATCGAACCCACAACCAGGTGTTTACAGTTTGTGGCACTGTGCCACCGCTGGCCCTGTACAAAATAACAATCATATCTATTTCCTTTTACCTTCCAACCAGATGGTTACCCACTACCACTTCACATATGATTCAATACATGGTTACGACTAAAATACAATTGTCAAAATATATATTTACAGTTCACGTAAATAAAAATTGTCAATTTTTGAGTCGACGTCAGAGACTTGGGTTTAATTTATATTAATAAAACCAAATACAGCCGAATTAATAACCTCATCCTTTTTGAAGTCACTTCGAAAAATATTTTTAAAAATAAAAAAATGAGCATAAAAAACTGTATAAAATAAATATACGGCCTATAATAATTACACAAGCAAACAAAATACATATTACGTAATAGATTGCAGAGATCAACGCCGTATTCTAAACAAACCAGAATGAAATGAATGAAGTAACATTTAAAATATGAACTTGCAAATGGGATTTGAACTCACAGACAATCCCATAGCTTATATGCTCAATCCCCATAGATATACTCGTAATACACAGATATTTTTACACCTGCTCTGGGAAATAAAGAGTAAACCTTATACAGAGCATTGGTTTTCCCAAAAGCAGTCTAATTGACGTCATTTAAACAAAGCACGGCGTTAAGTTCCGCCACTTAACACGCAATTGCCTCCAGATGTCGGCAGAAAGTGGGGAATGGATAGTCTTAAGACTAGGTTCCCTTTACATACCCTTCTGTGGGATACAGCGTCGAGCTAAAAAAAACAAAAAACAATATTAAGCCCTTCACGTTAAAAACATATTTTCCCAAAATATATATTACGTAATAGATTGCAGAGCTAAACGCCGCACCTTATCTAAACAAACCAAAACATTTAAAATATAAATAACCCGCAAATGGGATTTGAATTCGCAGATAATCCCATAGCTTATATGCTCAATTCCCATAGATATAATATACATATATTTTTACACCTGCCTAGGGAAATAAAGGGGAGACCTCATACAGGACATTAGTTAGCGAAGGGTTGTGCCTTTTGTCCCGAGAGGAGTACAATTGACACGTTGCAATGTGATTTAAAATATGGTAGTTTTGCTTGTTTTGTTTTTTCCTTTTTTTTCAGCTTCACGCTCTATCCCGCACACAGCAGGGTAGACAGAGGGAACCTAGTATTAAGATACTCCGTTACCCACTTTCCGCCGAATTCCTAGGCATTGCGTGTTAAGTGGCGTAACTTAACATCGCGCTTTACCTCGACACTAGAACGAAGAAAATGAAAATATTAAATATTGCCACTCCTCGAGTGGGAATCGAACCCACAACCAGTCGTTTATAGTCACAGGTTCGTGCCACTGCGCCACGACTGGCCCCTATATAACTATACGTTTTCCTGAATATCTATAAAAAAAACATTGCTCTCTAAAGTAGAAGCTCTACAAAGTTTATTTTTAATCACATAATATTTATACCTATTACGTACTGTATTTATTTTATATACTGCTTGAAAATAAGAAACGATAATTAAAGAAATTTGCCTCTATTTACCTTCTCAATCCCCTTTTATTTTATTTAACGACTTCCAAAAGAGGAGGTTATCAATTCGGCTGTATTTTTTTATGTGTGTTTTCACCGAACTTATTACTGAGTGGATCGATCTTGATTATTCTTTTTATAAATGTCTCATTTTTTTAGAGAGATATTGCTAAGTCGTTTTTTACCAACTTTATAAAAAGTGGAAAATTTACAACTCCATTTCATTTTTGTTTTACGTATCTATAACTTTTTACTGAGTGAATCAATTTCGATGATTCTTTTTTAATATGAAAGCTAATACTTTCTGTGTGGTCACATTTTAATTAGTTAATATCTGATAAGTAGTAGTTCAGGCTGCAGCCAATACGTAGCTCTAAGTCCAGTCGTGGCCCAGTGGCACAAGTGTGTGACTGTAAACGACGACGGTTCGATTCCCACTGGAGTGGAAATGTTTAATATTTCCATTTTCTTCGCTCTGGTGCCGAGGTAAAGCGTGGCGTTAAGTTCCGCCACTTAGCACGCAATGCCTCCGAGTTCGGCGGAAAGTGGGGAACGGAGTGTCTTAACACTAGGTTTCCTCTGCCTACCCTGCTGTGTGAGGGATACAGCGTGAAGCTTTAAAAAAAAATAATTATCCCTGCGAGAGAGAGTAATTAAATAACCCACAATCAATCGCCTTTACAGTCAGACGATGTCCCACTGCGCCACTGCGTCACTGTGACCTCAAGTAATATAACAGAATGATGGCACATCTATTAATTTTCTATTCATACCCTCAAGCTAGCAAAACTAAATTATTAAAGAATATAAGGTTATTAATGCAAAGAGGGTGTAACTAAAAAATCTGTATATATAATTTTTGTACTGTATATGGAATTTCTTTTATTTTGTGTAAATTGTTTTGTTTTGGGTATTCTTGTAATAAAATTGCTTTTTTTCAAGAAAATGCTAGATTTTTTTATAAGGATCATGCTTTTGCAGGGAAAAGGGCCTACTACCTAGAGACTCCGTTATCCACTTTACGCTGGAAATAGAGCATCTGCACTCAGAGGCAGAATTCAACGTTTACAAAACTTAGGTACGAGGCCAAAGAAAAAAAAATAATTGAAATATAATTATTCTCTTGAGTGAGAATGATATTCAAATGTATAAATATGCCTCACGCTGTATCCCGCACACAGCAGTGTAGGCAGAGGGAACCTAGTATTAAGATACTCCGTTCCCCACTTTCCGCCGAATTCGGAGGCATTGCGTGTTAAGTGGCGGAACTTAACGCTGCGCTTTACCTCGACACCATATAGCGAAGAAAATGGAAATATTAAATATTTCTACTCCTCGAGTGGAAATCGAGCCCACAACCAGTCGTTTACAGTCACACGCTTGTGCCACTGGGCCACGACTGGCCACTGGCCACACACATGTATAAATATGAGGCGTTGGAAAAGCTTGTGACTATAAACATACATAGATGATGTCGTGGGTTCGATTCGCACTCGGGGAACTCATTACATTTATTTTTATGGCCTCTCTGGTGAAAGCGCGAAGATGAGTTCCGCAAGTCGACATGGAATGTCCTACAAATAGTAACGATAGTTTTTTGCCTCTCCTATCAACTCTGCGGAAAAATTGTATATATTTCCATATGTAAATATTACAAAAACTAAAATTATTTTTCAGTTAGGTCTTTTGTTCTGAACACTTTGTAAGAAAACCCTCTGGGGATATGAAGGACCAACATTTCCAATCTCTTTTGATATGTCTGTTAGTTGATGTTTCTTTTGTATTTGTGATATATTTCTTTTACTTTACATTTAAAGTAAAAAGCTAGACCTAGGGCTTTGATAAAAAATACTGTACATCTATCGAATTTGAACAATGGAATCTAATTTCATGTAATATTCAAATATAAAAAATTAAGTTTATTTCTATTTTATTTTCTTAAATATTATATTATTAACATATAAAACAGATTGGAGCCATAATAGTGAAACATCTAACTTAAATCACTATTGGTTGTTCGATTTCCACTTAGGGGTAATGACCATAATATAATTAACGCGATAAAGCGCAGCGTTGAGTTCCGTCACTCTAAACGCCTAAAATGTCTTAAATTCGGACGAAACGCGGAGAATAGAGTGAAGTGTGAAGATTAGGTTCTGTAGGTCTAAGGCACTACTCTGCTATGTTATAGGTATACTACATTATTTTTAAATCATTGTAAATATAAATTATATTTTTTATTTTGTCTTACGTACCGCACCGTCATTTACATTTGTCTAACCAAACCGGAAAATAAATCTTCCCATGATAGAAATTTTAATAGACAATCACCGTTTTTGTTCAGTTTTGTTTCGTTCGATCTGAATTTGAACAACCTTAGATTTTTTCTACACAATTTATAATATTTTTAGATCTATAATTATCCTATACATATGAAGTTAGGCAGAGATAACCTAGATTTTAAAATCGTTTTCATCTTTACTGGCAATTTTGAGATATTGTGGTTTTAGTAGCCGAACTTAACATCCTCTTTTTTCTTAAACAAAACAAAAAAATAACAATTATTTGAATCTTATCTTTATTATTAGAATTATCAACATCTTTAACAGTTAGATATTTTCATTTTATAAACACGTATAAACATTAGTTAGAAATGCTAGAAATATATATCAAAAGCGTCAGTTGCAGGGCTGCAATGAATCCCGGCCGTCGGACGCAAGCCGCCATCGCCAGCGTCACGGCTCGTTCAATTTCACGCTAGTTATAACTGTCGTCGAGTCACGTGTGACTTAGTAATTGACTTTTTTTGTTTTTTTTTTATACCTTCACGTTTTATCACGCATGGTAAAGTGGTGGGAGAAATTGTAAGACTAGGACACCATGTTCTGTATCTCAGTATATGCGTTTAATTAGTTTTTTTAAGTTTACATGCAGAAATACATTAAACAGGGGATTTTATGTTATTACTAGCAAACTGTTCGTGGATTTGCTCGTACTCAAGCTTTTAGCTTTCAAAATTACATAATTTCCTTTATAAAATTTTCATCCTTTATTTTATCTCCTTATGACTTGTGCGGCGCAGCATTTACTGTGTATGGCGAGAGGCGCTTGGTTTCTTACTTGTGTTAATTTCAGTTTCACATTTCGTAATGACTCCGGAATTCTTTGTATTTCTTCTAGATTTTTATACCGACATCATCGTACAAAAACTTTCATCCTTCACTCATATTCCTTTAGGGTATTTTTTTGGAAATAAAGAGTCTATTAAATAGTCAAGCTTTTAACTTTAAAAATGACATAATTTCCTTTTACATTTAACATTTATATAAAAATCAAGAAGTATGACAACAAAAATCGCCAAGAATACATTCAGTTTAAAAAATTGAATTAAAAAACCTAGGTATTACACATGAGGGGAAAAATAAAAATATACATATGTAAGATGTAAAAAAATAAAAATGATAATAATATATCTCACTTCTGATGTAGAATATCTAAAGATGATGATATAACTCACTTATGATATAAGTAACACATAACGAATACGTATGTAGATTGATAAACGTCAGGAATGGTTCTTGGGCGTAGGCAACGGGCCAAGAGCGTATTATAACATTACACACTATACGTAATAGAGACTACGGGGCACCGAACCCATCACGATTACAGGGAGAGGAACTCTAAAGCAGTGCCTGGGGCTTGTGACCCAAGTGCAGGCTTAAGGACGTCCTTTATAATGCATAAACACTCACCTCCACTGCCCGAGCTCCTCTCACCACCGAACTTACACTTAATCACGTTATATTATAAGCACACAGGGACAGGGCGTCCCGCCTAGTAACTAGCACTACCGCGGCTCAACGTCAACTATGCAACAGCCAGTCCAACGACTGCTTTATACCTTTTCTTACTAACAAGTTTGTCACTACGCATTAGTCATATCGGCCAGCTGACACCTGACAAGTTGAGTCATAGACGGGATTATAGAATAACAGAGAGGCGCTACGCCTTGCGCCGACACGGCCATGCTGACGTACGCTCGTCCTCGAGCGTCTTCCGAGCATCAAGGTACAAGATATAGGATCCCGTTCGATTATCCTGACACTCATAAATCTATAACTTGTGTTTTTAGATTATAACATTAAGTTAGAATTATTCGTATGACCGGCAAATCCTTACACACTAATTAATTACACTTATCCATCACTCACAGATCGCAATTACCAATACTTCTCATCAGTTTTAGAACCGGAGACTGAACGTGCTAGACCACTTTAGCTGTGACATTGGACCGGATTCCCTTCAATGACTCTTCTAGACCGGAGACCCCTTTAGCCGAGTCATTGGACCGGATTCCCTACAATGACTTTTTCCTACATTTTTTTTTGTTTTTTTTTTTTTTGTTTTTGTCTTTTATTACGTTATTTACTTGCTTTAACCGACTTTACTCTTATCATAATTACCCGCCGACACGGTCAGCCACTAACCACTACATAATTTGAAGTAAGATCCCATCCTTACTAAATCAAATGTCGCATTAAGTTTTAACTCTGCACAAGAACTATTGTACGCAACATGGGTAAAATAAAGAACTCGAGAGTACATCAAATCTTGTTGAACTTCTAACTTTAACAAATCATAAAACTCGTAATTACCAGATCAGTGACAGTAGTTTTATAAAAATTAAGCTATCGATGATTTTTACGTTCTAAACCCTATACGATACGTTTACTACTTTTTTTCTTCACTTAATTCTATTACACCTTTTATTACACTTACGGCACTTATATCATTACACATCTATTTATTTCAACAATTATCATTGCATTACATTTATTTCAACACTACCCGTTTTTACTTTTAAAATTCTATAAAACCAAAGCACACACATCTTTCTACTTTCTTACACTTATGAGCATCTACTTTTTCAAAATACGCTTTTATACTGCTACGCAACTACCTATTTGAACAACTATCGCCGCGTTAGACTTATTAATAATACCCTTTTCACTAATACCCTTTTTTTTACAATCTTATAAAACAAAAGATCATCTTTTTACTATACTCGTACAACTAATACTAAGATATCAACCTTACGGGGAAAAGTGACCGATTTCTACACTCCATGTTGCCGCTTAAATAATCAATTTCTACTGGTAAACCGTTAAGTTTCTTTATCTACCTTCTATAGCACAAATTCTTTCAAACTAACGTGAATAGTTAACAAAAAATAGAACGAGCTCACCCGATGATGATTATACTTCCCGCAGTATTGGCATCGGTCGAGTGCCAAACGTGATGTGGACCATCACTTCAGCTTCTTTAAACCTTCTATTCTAACACTCCGCGATATTTTAAGCTTTACACGATATATTACGCAACTTTTAGGCCCTTCGATCCCACTTCTGATGTAGAATTAAAATAATATAAAAATGATATAATATATCTCACTTCTGATGTAGAATATCTAAAGATGATGATATAACTCACTTATGATATAAGTAACACATAACGAATACGTATGTAGATTGATAAACGTCAGGAATGGTTCTTGGGCGTAGGCAACGGGCCAGGAGCGTATTATAACATTACACACTATACGTAATAGAGACTACGGGGCACCGAACCCATCACGACTATAGGGAGAGGAACTCTAAAGCAGTGCCTGGGGCTTGTGACCCAAGTGCAGGCTTAAGGACGTCCTTTATAATGCATAAACACTCACCTCCACTGCCCGAGCTCCTCTCACCACCGAACTTACACTTAATCACGTTATATTATAAGCACACAGGGACAGGGCGTCCCGCCTAGTAACTAGCACTACCGCGGCTCAACGTCAACTATGCAACAGCCAGGCCGACGACTGCTTTATACCTTTTCTTACTAACAAGTTTGTCACTACGCATTAGTCATACCGGCCAGCTGACACCTGACAAGTTGAGTCATAGACGGGATTATAGAATAACAGAGAGGCGCTACGCCTTGCGCCGACAGATATATAAAATAAATCGTTTTTTATTTATTTATTTATTAACTCACTAGTGGCAATTACATTTGACAATACAATTTTTATATATTTCTATAATCTTATATCTAAATGCATTGCCTTTTAAAGCGAGTACCACATGCATTAATGTGTTCATTTACCATACAAATACATGATAACATTATTTAAAATTAACAAGGAGAATAAAAATCAAATTAAATCTAAGAGTTATTTAAAGTTAACAAGGAAAATAAAAATCAAGTTAAATCTAAGAGTATAAAAAAGAAGTGAAAATTATTATAATAACATAATAAATGAAAAATACTAACATGAACAATTATAAAATTAACGAAAAATAATAAAGAATAATAACATAAAAAACGAAAAATAATATTAACGTTAAATTTTTAATTAATTAGTTAAGTACTTCATTAGTTACTTTAAGTAACTAATCAAAAACTGTAACTACTTATACCATTTTCCCACATGTTTTCGATATGTAGGTAGGTTATCACCTATTGGATCTAAATGGCTTAGCTCGTTCAGAAACGTTAATACGTAGGACTGTTTTGGGAAACAACTCCCCTATCTCTCGCTTTTCTACGATTCTGAATTAACATTTTTAGTACAAAATGTACAACCTGTATTAACATTTTTAGTACAAAATTTGTTATTATATTTAAATATTTAAAATAATAATTAGTATAAGTTAAGGTGCTCTTAAGTTAAAAATATTCTTAATGATACTCTGATAGATTCTTCACAACATCGCTTCGCCTACAACTTTAACGCCCAATTCGTAGATCTGTAATAGGTAAGTAAATTGTTTTGTTCTTATATATATATATATATATATATATATATATATATATATATATATATATATATATATATATATATATATATATATATATATATATATATATATCACAGAGAACCAAAAAGTTAAGACACTCTGCTATTCATATTAATAATCGCTACCCCGGATGGGTGGGTATAAGAACGCACAACCAATCAAGTTTACAGTCTGTCACCGGCCTACTGCGCAACGATGGCCTTAATTTAAAACCAGTTTGGCTATGGAAATCGTCCAAGCTCGACTTTTGATGATTTCATTTCTCCGCTTTGCTAACTAACACTAAGCAACTGACAAAGCGCAGGGTCCTGATTCTTTGTCGGAAAACATGATCGGATATAGAGTGTCTTCACACTATTTTGTCTGTGTCTACTCTACTTTACAGGAATAAGGGTGAAGCTCTTGCCAAATGATTGTTCGTAGGATAATCATTGGGTAACGAAAAAAAACAGAAACCTTACTGTACTAAGCGTTTATGAGTTTTGATGCAGACCCATGATACTCACGAATTAAACAGCCAGAAAGCTCAGACGGTTTTCAGTGGCGTGGGCGTCCCGCTTCGTTCACAATATTATACACATCCTAATAATATTTTACCAAAATATTTACTGAATTTATATTGTCATGTCATATCTTAGGATATGAAAAGGTCGTTCAAGCACTCTCATCGCGTGCGATATCGGTTCTACTTCCAGCTACGTCAAAATTCCTATACCTTTGCTACAATTGCTTCTGTTTCCAAAATTCGTAGGTTCGAATCCTGCTTTGTTTAAATTTGTAAATATTTTCTAAAAATTGTTTTGAAGTTATTGAAACTTACATTGACATGAGGCGGAGATGATAGAGCGTATATCACACTCTCCGCAATGTCACCAGGACCCAGTGCTAGTTCGCCGTTTACGAACACATCAGCTGTCATTTCAGTCATCACTCTGCCGGGAGACAGACTCTGGAAAACAAGAGGAGAAAAAAGTAAATTCAATCTCTAATTTAAAATATCCTTTATTCAAAATACTGTCAAGAATATTTTGAATTGTCGAATGAGTATTAAGCTACTACCGGCTCGAAAGGCAGTTTCGCTGAGACGAGCTAACGATTTGCAATTTTCATATATGTATAGATATATTAGTTAGTACTGAGGACATAATGTAGGTGAGGGTATCGTGGCGTAACAGGGCCTGCCTGTAAATTCAGATTGTTCGATTCTCGTATAATAATATTTAAAATATTTTCATTTCTCCGCTCTATCACCTAAGGTAAGAGGCGCGGCGTTGAGTTCACAACACCAATTGATGAAAGAAACAAAGTGGCTTGCCTTTCTCTGACTGATATAGCGGGGTATATGGGAAAAAGCGTGAAGCTGAAAGAAAAATTCTTTCTCTCATGGAACGCACCGTTAAACCCGTGTGGCTTAGCTGTGCCGTGAGCCGTTGGCTCTTGGGCAGTTTTCAGGACTGCAGCTTCGAAACCTGCTGCGTTCAAATATTGTTATATCCTAAAATATTTATTTAATAGTTTAATTTTAAAATCTTTATTGCATTTCTCTGGTAAATGTGAAAAATGATTTATTTAAGATGTATATAATCTTACCGTTACTTTGATCTTGCTTTTGTAGTGAGCCAGCTCGTTTACGAGCGCTGTGGTGATGGCAGTCACTGCATACTTGCTCGCTGTGTATATATTCGAGTAGATGTACGCTGGGACATAGTGGCCGAGGACGCTGAAATTTATAACAAAATATTTTTAAAATGATATAAGTATATTTATACAAACACTTAGAAAATTGAAAAAGAAAAGAAATGACAGCTTGAACGCTATAATAAAATTAATAATTTTTCATAATTTGGGTAATTATTTGAAAAGATATAAAAAATAATTAATGAATAATAAAAAGTAAAGAATATTAGATATAATAAATAGGTTATAAAAATATCGATACGTTTTTTTTTCAGAGAAAATCTAGTACTGAGATGTTATTTACTACACAAATCAAATGCAATCTGCATTTAGGGGACACAGAGGATTTAGTAAATTTATGAATTTTAATATTTCCAATACTATCTGTTTGACTGTTTGTATGCGTACTTAGTTCTACGCATATAAACAATCTACTAGTTATTTAGCCAGTCAGTACTTACTAGGTGGGTTTAAATGAAACTGGTTGCGTCGTATAGCCTTACGCTTTCACAATAAAACCACCGGCCTGATTTGGATGAAATTCGGAAAAAATAGTTGAATATGGTCAAACAATTTTCAAATCTCACAAAAATCAACCTCTAAGTGGTTGAATTAGGGGATGAAAGTTTGAACGAAAAAACCGCTAAACTAAAGCGAGAATGCGGGTTATCAACAACTCAAAATAGTTACAGGTAGGATTACGCAGACGAAGCTGGGAGTAAATATGATATTACCAGTTTATATTAACAATATGTCCAGCGACGTTCCTCTTCTTCATGTTGTCGACGGCGTATCGAGTACAAAGGACTAGGGATTTGACGTTCAAGTCGATTGTGAGTGCCAAGTTGTCATCTGTCAGATGTTTGTCTCCAACCGCTGGAATAAATGGTCAAAATTATTTATTGAAGATATAAAAAAAACAGCTTCACGTATTTAATCGTATCCGTTATTCGGAGAAAACTTAGAGTCAAGATACTTCTTCCTCCACTTTTCGAGTTAAATCGAGATATTTGCGTGTTGTGTGTCGAAACTCGACGCTGCGCTTTATATTAGTTACCGAAGGGGAGAAATGAAAATAATGTGTAATAATTCCGCTGAATCCACAAACCCACAACCATGTCGTCTTAGTTTTAGTTCTGTTTTTTTAAACACATTTTGTGGAAAACGTATAAACATGGCAATGTAGCGGGACGCAAACCGTCCAAGACCGTTTTGAAGAAGCACGGAAACAAATAAATACAGTCCTCTCAGGCTTGGAGAGGTCAGCTTGTTTGGCATAGATTTTACCTTTGCCAGATACTTTTTTGGCAAGGTCCTGTAGAGAAAAAGATATTATCGTGCGGATATTAGATATTGCGGCGTTAAGTTCCGCCATTTAACACGCAATGCCTCCGAATTCGGCGGAAAGTGGGGAACGGAGTATCTTAATACTAGGTTCCCTCTGCCTACCCTGCTGTGTGCGGGATGCAGCGTGAAGCTAGTTCCTCACTTTTCATATTAAAACATGCCGATATTAATTTAAATTGAGCACATTTTTAGAAAATGTAGAATATTACGGATTCGAATCCACGCCTCTTGAAAATTGTCCAAGTGTTCTTACCGATAAGCCATGCGTTCTATTACCAGCTGCCTTAAAAATTTTTACATCTTTTCTTAAAAAAAAACCATTATTTTAACATTGTTTTAAGTATATTTAAAATACATAGGAAATTCCTATAAATTTCTTTAATAATTATATTAATTATTATCGTATAAATTCCTTAAATATCTTTTTTGTCTGTTTGTTTTATTTGCGTGTTTTTGTACAATAACAGCTTAACTGATTTAAATGCAGTTTCAAATAAAGTATTTTGATAAACTTCCCTTAACATTAAGTGTTTATTGTATTTCATACAATAATTTATATTATAAATTTAGGCAAGATATGTAACATAAGTGAGAATGTGGGCGGGCGAAAAAACGAAACAATTATTGCTATAGTCGCAGGCGGAGCTACCAGTAATATCGAATTTATTATGATATATAGGCAGAATATTTTTCTAACAGATTCACGCCATTTCCCGTCAAAGATACATAGAAAAACAAAATACAAGGGAAATCTTAAGTTATTTTTTTGTTAAAATCTCTGTAGAGACATTTTTACTAATTGTTGCTACCCAAATATTATTATTCTACGTAAGTTGTAATAAAGCGTATAAGAGTTTCGACTTAGTTGGCAGTAAAACGCATGGCCTAGAGGTCAGAGCGCCTGGATGTTAGTTAGGAGGCGCGGGTTCGAATCCCGCTGCGTTAAAATTTTTATACGTTTTCTAAATGTCTTTTTCAATTTTCCTTTGTGTGGAATAACATTTTAAAAATGATTTAAAGTATTATATAATTGCATATTAAATAAATATACTCAATATGAGTACTAAACGTTACACTTCGGAACTTAACTCCACGATTTATATAACAAAAAGTGGGTGTGTAAAAGAAAACGCGGCGTCGACTTCCGCCATTTTCAATTTGTAACAGAAAGTTGGATGGAAAGATGAAATATTTTGAAAAAAAATTCTCTCTGTCTCTCTGTCTCTGTGAAGTCATTTCTTTTACCATTTTAAATATTAATAAAAACTTAAGGCATCATTGAATTCCTTCACTTTACACACAACGTCTCAGTGTCAGCAGAAAGTGGAGAACGGAGTGTCTTAACACTAGATTCTCTCTGCCTGCCCTGCTGTGTGCGGGATACTGCGTCAAGCTAAAAAAAATATAAACTTACATCAATGCGCTCCTTCCTCCTAGCAACTCCAACAACTACAACGCCATGGTTAGCCAGACGTAGGGCGAGTTCCGCACCAATACCGGAACTAGCACCTGTCACAATGGCTACTTTGCCTACCCAACGTTCCATATTTATTGAAAAAATATCAAAAATAACAGAAAATGTTAAAACTGTTTGTAATTTGTTAACTGACGAAAGCCAAAGTGTTGTTGTCCAAGATTAAAATGTATATGCCTTATATATTTTAAAAACAAAACATTTATATCTTGATACTAGTCTTAACAATCCACCAATAGATGTCATATTAATTAAATAAGTGATAAGATAACTTGGTCTAGGAACTGTTAACATGTTTATATAAGCAGTAGCTGTGCCCGCGACTTCGTCTGCATGGAAAATAACAAAAATATTATATATACTTCTAAAATAAAAGTAGCCTAAGTCACTTGTTATTATATCAGCTACCGACCAGTAAAAGTACTAAACTACACAAAATCGGTCCAGCCATTTTAGAAATAAGCCGTATCAGACAGAGAGACGCTATGAAAACGTTATTTGTCATAACAAAATACCAACAAAAACATATATACGTGTTTAAAAATATTATATAATTGCGGCCCACTCGCACCTTCCCTGCGTCGACTGCCTAATTGTTTCGTTATGTGGTGAATTTTTGCAACTCTAGGGGGTGAATTTTTGAGAAATAAAGTAACCTATGTTTGACTTTCGATCGACTATATCTATTACAATCGGTCAAGCGGTTTAGTTTTTTCATATAGTGGTTGATTTTTCAAAAAATAAGTAGCCTATGTTAGACCCATGTTTATTTACTACTTTCATTCTAAGTTTCATCCAAATCGTGAAAGCGTGACAGACAAACACACAGACTTTCGCATTTATAATATAAGTATGGATGATAAAATAATTTAATTATAATATTTACAAATTAATACAATTACTAAGGGTCATTAGAAATGATAACTATCGCTTTATTACTGATAATACTTTCTTAGGAAAATTTATTTATTACAAGCGACCTGCTTGCTTCGTTATATTTCGAACCTCACGGGTGGATTTTTGAAAAATAAATTAGCCTATGTTTAAGCTTGGACTATCAACTATATTTATGCCAAAATATTAATGACAATCAGTTTAGATTTTTCATATATAAACTTTCAACCGTTTAGAGGTTGATTTTTCAAAAAATAAGTAACGTATGTTAGATCCAGTAACTAAAAATCGGATCGGTAGATTAGCCGTGAAAGCGTGACAGACAAACACACATATTTTCGCATTTATAATATAAGTATGGATTTCGACTACAATATTATCTATAGACCATCGTGGCGCAGTGGGACAGTCAATTGATGGTTGTGGGTTCGAGTCCCACACAAGAAATGTATAAATTTTCATTTCTGCCAACAAAAATCCCATCAAAACAGGTTCAGCCGTTCCAGAGATTAGCCAGAATAAACAGACAGACAGACAGACAAATAAGAAATGTTACAAATGTTATTTTGGTAAATGCACGTACGTCATAAACGTAAATTTAGTATACAGTGGTTATTTCAATGTTATAAACAGTATACATTTCAATTTTTATTTATTTGTACAGTTATTACAATGTTGATTGGTTTGTGTCATATGTTTATTTTTGTCAAGAAAGTTAATGTGTTGTGGCCAGTCGTGGCCCAATGGCACAAGCGTGTGACTGTAAACGACTGGTTGTAGGTTCGATGCCCATTCGAGGAGTGGAAATATTTAATATTTCCATTTTCTTCGCTCTGGTGTCGAAGTAAAACGCTGCGTTTAAGTTCCGCCACTTAACACGCAATGCCTCCGAATTCGGCAGAAAGTGGGGAACGGAGTATCTTAATACTAGGGTCCCTCTGCCTACCCTGCTGTGTGCGGGATATAGCGTGAAGCTAAAAAAAAAAATATAATGAGCCCGTTTCTTAATGTGATTGGTATTGGGTTCAATACCTGCTCCGGGGGCATTATTATATTTAAATTATTATCGTTGTTTCGTTCTGGTAAGTAGAGTTGTGCTTCGACACACTCAATGGTTCGATTTTGTTTGGGAAGTGAAAGGAGTGTCTTGACACTATGCTCTTTCACTACCATACTAGGTATACGAAAAATCAAAAACTGGATTTATTTGTTACACGTTTAAGAAAAAAAAAACTTACTTAATTAATTTTTTTTGGATAAAATTAAGAATATTCACAACAAGTCCATACAATTTGTAATGCTTATTAGAAGCAATAACAAATTGTCGTCTTATCAGTGATAATATCTTCTTTGGAAATATATTTGTGTATTTTAAATGTAATCTATATCATATCATCTAACATAACAATAGAGATTACAAACCGGACTTACAACCGGAATTGGCAAAAATATTATCAAGTAAATAGTGGATAACAACATTTTTTTACTTTATTTTTATTTATGAATATAAAAGGGTAGATAGCAGGAATATATGGTAAAGATACTCCGTTCTCTACTTCGCGGGAGACCTACTTACTAACTTAAATCCAAGGAAGTTTCGTATTTTAACGCCGCGTTGGGAAACATCTTATAATCTTATTAGAATGCCAGAAAAGAACCGAACCTATAACCAATGTGTATACAATCAAACACTGCTCTAATGCGCCACGATGCCGATGGTCTCAATTTTTGTCTTTATTCGTTATTTTTGTTTTCTTTTCGCCTACTGGTATAAAAGAGAGAATCTAGTACGCTCTCCACTTTACACCCAGATAATGGCCAGCGGAAATATTATGTAATGAGTAGCGGAACTAAACGATGCCTCTTACCTTGCAAAAATTAAAATGTAATTAATTCTGCTTCACGATTCACTGTGTGGTTATCACCGAACCACACAATGGTTAAAATAAATTTACATTGGCTTCATTGTATTAGTATCAGCTGTTTCCAAAATAGTTTTCTAGCATATATTTTGCTATCTATAATTAATCATGATCTAGCTAAGTTTGCCTTTAAGCTAATCTCCTCCACTTTGCATGATCTTTAACATTGTCAGTGGTCAGTCCATTGAAGCTCATATACTCGTTCACGACGTCCAGCCATCGGTTTCTTGGGCGTAACCACTAAACTAACTTAAATGATTTTACTGTAAATATATTATTAAACATAGACATTTAAAAAATCTTACGGGTGATATTTTATCTATATGTATGTAAGTGGGGAACGGAGTGTCTTAACACTAGGTTTTCTCTGCCTACCCTGCTGTGTGCGGGATACAGCGTGAAGCTAAAAAAAATGTATGTAATATGTGAAATTTCATTAGAGTTCTTTTGAGAAAATAAAATTCTAAATGTTCTTTATGTGATGCGAAATAGACTTTTGAATGCATGTTTCAGATTCTCAAACCAATATAAAGCTCCAGCAGACTTGGAAAGCAGTTCTTCTGAGAAAAACCAGTGATCGATCGTGAGCCAAAACAAAATATTAAGTTTTCATTTATATATATTATTTTATTTGATGTCAGTAGTGTCGTATAGCTTCACGCTTTTTCCCGCTTTTTTTTCAGTTAGAGAAAACGTAGTGTTAAGATATTCCATTCTCCACTTTCTGTTCAAAATCGGTACATTGAGTGTTGAGTGGAGGAACTCATCGCCGCGCCTTTCCTTTAGTACTAGAGCAAAGAAACAAAAACTTATATATAATCATTCTACGAATGGAAATCGAACCCTTTACCGTCAGACGTTATTAAACAAACAGTTTTCAAATCAAAACTTAGAACTACTTTAATATCAGCAGTGTCAGTTCGCCAAATAATCGTAGCATCGACGTTGCGTTAAATAAGCATCTAAGACACTTTGTAAGTATCGTGTAACACAGCAAAAAGTACAGAATTTCGCGGCTACAAATTCTAAGCACTGATTCACTGATATATTTTCACTGCCTAAACTATTGAACTAAGTTACTAAGAATCCTCATATTTCTAAAAATACAATATTTTTTTAGCTTCACGCTGTATATATAAAAAAATCTTACAGTATATAATTTTGTAAGCCATTATATATGTTTTGTAAATTGCTATTGTAGATAAGCTAGGCGCTGACATTTTTTTATAATAATAATTTAATTTTGAACCCATCATACATACTGATTTGGGCTGTATCACCTAACGTCAAAAATCGATCCTTATCTAAAAACTGCAACCTTAGATTGATCTACCGAACATTTTTTTAAGTAAAGGCAAGTTATTATCAATAATTGATGACCAACCGAAGGATTGCGTATTCAACCTTTACATTACTCAAACACTTGATTGCTGTCGAATATTGAGATTGGATGTATGTGCTTTATAAGTTTTTTTTTTACCTTCAAGCACTATCCCGCACTCAGCAGAGTAGGCAGAGGGAACCTAGTGTTAAGAGATTCCTTTTCCCTTTTTCTATCGAATTCTGGAGGCATTGTGTGTTAAGTAGTGGAACTTAACGACACGCTTTGCCTCAACACCAGAGCGAAGAAAATGGAAATATGAAATATTTAGACCCCTCGTTTGGAAACCGAACCAGTCGCGTTTACTGTCATACTTTGTACCCCTGCCCCTGCGTCACGACAGGCTTCAAAATATTATATCATTTCTCACTCACTCAAAAGTGGGGAACGGAGTGTCTTTATAAATTATTGGTATTTGTAATAACTATACAAAAGTATATAAAGTACCTATCTCAGTTTAACGTTTGACATAAATTATACATAAGCTATAATCGACATTATAGCTTATGTATAATTTATGTCAAACGTTATATATTTCTATAATGTTTAACGATGATCCCATAAAATACGTTAGCAAATACATTCATTTAAGAAATAACTATTAAACTAACTATTAACTTTGAAAGAAGAATAAAGCAAACATCGAACAAATTTTGTTTTCTTTTTATATTATTTTATTATTTTACATGCCAATTAATCAACAAAAAAATGAACTCTATTCTCTTACCATGCTTAAAGTACGTATGCCAAAAACGGAATTTTACGATAAAAGTCAAGTATAAAACTATAACTGGGGCTAATCGGCGCAATCGCACGAACGAGTGACTGTAAACGACTGGTTGTGATATGCTTTATGCGCATAAAGCATATAAAAACATTTTTTTATAGTAATTTTTAGTCGGTTGATTGAAAGAGATCAGTATTACTGATAAGGCCGCTTTATTCCATTAAGTGTTTTTTTACATAATGGAGCACATAATTGCTATTATTTTCTGTCAGGCATTCATAGATACCTTGTGCACAACAACAGTCACTTTTACTTCACAATATATCAGGACTGCGTGCTATGCGTCGATAAGTTTGTCTTTTTTATTTTTGTATCCAATTTATTAAGATCTCTTTACGTCCTCAGTATATGTATTTATTATAGAAGTCATTTAAACAGTATGTGATAATACATTTGTGCTTCTAAATAACTATATAGGTTGTTTTTTTTTTTTTTTTTTTTTTTTTTTAGCTTCACGCTGTATCCCTTGCGGGGTAGTCAGAGAGAACGGAGCGCCAAACGCTACGGTCCCTGCATACTTCTTTCGCCTCGTCCACAGTCATCAACCTCTTCATACACGCCCTCCGGGGGGTCCTCATGCTTTTTACGTGACCTTCCTCCAGTATCATCGATACTGTGTTTTCGAAGGTCAACCGAGGTCTCCCCCTGCCTCGCTTACCACTCACCTTTGCTTCATAAATCTTTCTTACCATTCTTCCATCACTCATCCTCTCGACGTGCCCAAACCACCTGAGCACGCCCTTCTTCATTCTTACTATGACGTTCTCGCTAATACCTGCCATTCTGTGTATCTCTTCATTGCGGATTCGGTCAGCTAAGCTGACTCCGCACATCTTTCGAAGAGATCTCATCTCCACAGCATTCATCTTTCTTTCATTCTTCTTCTGCAATACCCACGTTTCGCTGCCGTATAGCAGCGTCGGTACCAGCACTGCATTGTGCACAGCTAAACGTGCGGCTATGCTCACGTTCCGCCGTCGCATCAACGCAGCGAGGGCACCGTTAACCCTGTTACCGGCAGCAATACGCCTTTCAACATCCATATCATACCTTCCATCTCTGTTAAACATACTTCCCAAATATACCACCTCATTCACTTGTTCTAATTTCTTTCTGTTAACCATGATCTTACATTCCGTTCTTTCTTCGTCTCTTTCAAACACCAGAATCTTAGTTTTACTCGCATTCAGGCTTAGACCATTATTTTCACACCCATCTTTCAGGATGGTGACCAATGCCTGCAACTCGCATTCTGATGATGCAATAAGCACTGCATCATCTGCGTACAACAGGCAGTTTACCTTCAAGTCACCCACTTTCACTCCCATATCACTTTGTTTCACTCCTTGGAGACAACTATCCAAGTACAAATTGAACAGCCAAGCTGACATGGCACAACCCTGTTTGACACCCGATTGAATATCAAACCGAGGCGACATGCCAGCTCCTACTCGTACACAGGCTGAGTGATCTCGGTAAAGAGACTTTACAGCCTGCAACAAGGGTCCGTTCACATTGTACCGAGGCAGTATCTCCCATAACTTCTTTCGCACAACTCTGTCAAATGCCTTCTCCAAATCCACAAAAGCACAGAAAACTTTTTGGTTTACAGCCAAAAATTTCTCTGTGATCATGCGGAGGGAGAAGATCTGGTCCATACACCCTCTTCCGGGTCTAAAGCCTCCTTGGGCCTCCCACAACAGCCTCTCAGATCTCTCTTGCATTCTTCTCGCTAAAATTTTAGCATAAATTTTACTACCTAAGCTAATCAAACTGATAGCCCTATCGCTTGCACAGTCTATCTGTGAACCTTTGCCTTTATACAAAGGCACGATGACTGCGCCTCGCCAATCATCTGGGACCTCCCCTTTCTTCCAGCATAAATTGCACAGATGAAAGAACAGGTCCAAGACGCGCGGCCCACCATGTTTGATCATCTCAATAGTAACTCCATCTGCTCCCGCTGCCTTACCACATTTCAGACTTCTTATGGCACTCTCTACTTCTTTTATACTGATTTCGCCGTCTGCTACATCAAGATTCAGCATATCGCTGTTACTTGAGACAGAGGCGTCATCACATTCATACATCTCCTTATAGAATTCCGCCCATCGTTGCAAAACGGGTGTTGGTTCAGTTAATATTTCACCGTCCTTCGAAAGCACCCCTTTCATTCTGCAGGTTGACGAAGAACCCCGAGAATCACTAACTTCTCTCCAGAAAAGCTTCGTGTTTTCTCGGTAGTTGTTCGTCAACCTTTCATCTCTTTCATTCTCCGACTTTTCACGCTTCGCCTTAATCAGTGCTTTCGTTTGGTGCTTTTGCAACTTATACTCTTTCTTCTTGATCTCTCTCATACTTTTATTCTTACCAGAGGCCTTATAATCCTGCCATGCTTTCTTCTTTCTTTCTACGGCATCTTTCACTTCATCATCCCACCATTCGTCGCGCTTTTTACTAAAGCCTCTTTTCGCAGTACCACACACCTCTGTTGCTGCTTCAATCATACTATTCCTAAGATTCTGCCAGCATACTTCTACACTCTCATTTCCTGTTTCACAGCTGTCTAGCTTCTTGGACACCCTTTCTTTATATTCCTTTTTAATGGGTGGATCTTGAAGCTTCCAGCTTCTTACGCGATTATTCGCCTCCAAGTTTGGACACCTCGTGCGGGCGCGCCAGCCTGTGAACAGACCCCTTATTCTAGTAACAACTAGATAGTGATCTGTTCCCAAATCGGCACCCCTAAACACTCGCGTGTCCATAACTTGGAGGCGAATACGCTGATCCACCAGGAATAGGTCAATCATACTTTTCTCTTCCATTCGCTCCCATGTGTACTGATGAATTTGTTTGTGGTCAAACATCGTGTTTGCCACAAACAAATTCTTCTCCTTACAAAGTTCCAAAATAAGCTTACCAGCCTCATTCACTCTCCTATCACCGTACTTCCCTAATATTAGCTCGTAACCGATCCGCTCGGTTCCGACCCATCCATTCAAATCACCGCACACTATTAATTTTTCATTCGCTCTTACGCTACCTAGAACTTCCCTGACACTCTCCCAGAACTCCTCTAGCTCGCCTGATAGAGCTGAGGATACTGGCGCGTAGGCCGCTAACAAGAATAATCTTGTTATCCCCAGCTTAAAGCGAACCCAAAGGAGCCTCGGGTTGATCGCCTTGTATTCCACCATTGCACACACCAATCGAGAGGACAATAACACACCTACCCCCTGGCTCCCGCGATCACTCTCTGGTACGCCGGCCCAGAGAGCCACGCGACCGCCCGGCAGATCGGTAGTGTTACTGCCCTTCCTCTTGGTCTCAGTCACACAGATCACATCCAGATCTCTATCATCCATCACATCTAGTAATTCATTCATCTTCTGTTCCATCCCTCCTCTTACATTCCACGTAGCTATTTGTAGCTCCGTCCTCCACTTCCCGCCGTCTCGGACATGGCGTGTCGGGTGGCGGTCCCCAACGCCGCACTCGTCTCCTTCCCCCTCCCCACTTCTCACACCAACGGGGACGCGCTGGTGCGCGTCGCCTCGGGGGAACGCCCTAACATTCTGTGCCCTGATGATCTTGGCGGATGGAACGCTGCAGTCCTAGCAAGTAGGACTGGCGGGGATCGCTGCGAGCAAGCCTTCCATCTGGACCCCCATTATAGGTTGTAACGTGATGAATGTTTGGTTAGTGATTGTGTGTTCATCAATATGTTTTAATGTGTCATAAGTCATCATAAGCAATATTTAAAAGCTCATCAGATATTTTTGATATTGTGATATTGTTAAAATTAATCTGATTCTCGGTGAACTAAAACATACAATCTGTTTCGGATACTGTCTCAAGCCGTAATTTTTACTTAATATTTTCTCAAAATTGACATGAAATGTTTAAATTATAAATTTAAATTTAATTTGATTTATTTAATTTTCAAATATTCTGGCTGTGTGTTTTTCATTTGTTTGTTTCATAAGCCTCATAATCCTTATTAATGGATAGTAGTAAAGTATACTATTCAAGAATTCATTCTTTAGTTGTATCATATCACATTAATAAAATAAAAACAAAAAGATGCGACTTTCTCAATTTTAATTATCTCTATATTTATAATCCGATTCACACTTGGCCGTTTTTAAGGTGGCTGTGACCACAATCTTAACTGAGGACTGGATCCGTTATTATACACCACGTTCTTTATTGTATTGTGATCAGTTAGTACTCGTTGAAGTAAGAAAACAAGAGTGTAGCAGAAATAAAAAGTATTAAGAAAATCTGTAGGAATTATATCAACTCTCACAGTAAACTGTGTTCAATAAAGTTATTAAATTCTGTTGGTGTTAATTATAGTTCTGTAAGAGATGTGACTCCTTAGTAATGTATAGATTCATGCGTGCGTTGCCGGGCTCCTTGTGTTGCAGAAAGAAGAGCTCGGACCAGTGCCTGCTACTAACAAACCAATTGTAGACATAAAGGAACCCTTTAAAAAACTTTCATTGTTCAAAAATTTTGTTAATTATATTTAAAAAGAATAATTGCTGAGTTTCTTATCGGTTCTTCTCTTCTGTTTTTGGAAGTGGTGGTAGTTGACGACAATTCGAAAGTGATGGTTGCCTCATGTGTAAAGAATACTTTGAGCTTTATTTAACTAATAATTTAATTATTTAATTAGTTAACGTAATACTTAATTAAAGTCAGTTGAAGATGGTCAGTGATAAACTTTACGGTCAGAGAAAACTATAGCAACTATAGTAAGAAAGTTTGTAACGGTAACTTAGAGAAATTGCTATCCTCTTTCCCCTACTGCTTTGTGTAAATGCAGCAGGTTTAAAAGTGTACCTTACTGAAAACCAGCAATCATGAGAAGCAATAATTGAGGTATATGCCTCAAGTGCTATTATCTGATTTATCCCTTTTTTAAGTTCACGCTGTATCTAGCATACAACAGGCAGAGGGAATCTGTTGTATCATCGGCCTACGACGTCTCGCGATGGTGGAGAGGGTTTCCGCTGGGTTTTAGTGGGTAGTATCGGGCTCATTGGTGAGTCCCACAGTATCAGTTGAGTTACCCCGTTCGCAGGGTAGTTTGACTGTCTTGCAAACGGTTGGTCTGCGTAAAAACATTTCCCAGCGAAAAAAAAGAAGGAATCTGAACTTAAGACGCTCTGTTTTTCTTTTTCGCCGAATTCTGGAGGCATTACGTCTTAAGTGACTTTAATAATAATAATAATAATAATAGCCTTTATTTCCCAAGTTTTAGTTGAGTTACATTTTGATAAGTTCATTTTTATAATATATCTCTTAACTCGGTGTGCCTGGTGGCAAAGGCCTCCTCCAACTTCCTCCATTGTATGCGATCTGTGGCTACTCTCACCCATAAATGACCCAAGGTGAGTTTCAGGTCGTCCTCCCATCTCCTCACCTTACGACCTCGACTCCTTTGACCACTCCTAGGGTACCAGACTGTCACCCTTTTACTCCACTTATCTACCCTGCTCCTGAGCATATGGCCCGTCCATCTCCACTTCGTTTGGTCAATGCGTGCAAGGATATCTGTAATTTTTGTTCTGCTTCTTATGTCTGTGCTTCTGACCTTCTCCTTTATCTTGATCCCCAAGATACTCCTCTCCAAGGCTTTCTGGCATCTTGCAAGTTTATTCCTATGCTCTTTTGTTAACGCCCAAGTTTCGCAGCCATATGTGATGCAGGGGAGAATTCAAGTATCAAAACACTTTTTCTTGATCTTCATACCCAATTCCTTGCTCTTCATTACCTCTTTCATTGTCCAATATTTTTTCCATCCCATTGCTATTCTTTTTGTTATTTCTTTGGTCATTTGGTCACTGGTAGATATTAATTGTCCTAGGTATAGATATTCTTTTACATATTCAAGGTTTTGACCATTTAGTGTGATTTCTACTGCTTCCGAATTTGTCATGACTTTTGTCTTGAGTGAGTTTATTTCTAAACCAACCTCTCTGCTCCTCTCTGCTAGGCTCTGTATCATTGCTTGAAGGTGTTTTGGGTTTTCTTCCAATATGACAAGGTCGTCAGCAAATCTCAGGTGGTTTAGTTTTGATCCATTTATATTTAGTCCTAGGTGATCCCAGTCTAGTTTTCTAAATACTTGTTCCAGCACTGCTGAGAACAGTTTTGGTGAGAGTGGATCACCTTGCCTTACCCCTCTGTTGATTGGAAAGGCCTCCCCTAATAAAAATTAAGTGACTTTACGAACTTTCAAATGAACGTCTAAATTAACTTTTACGTCGACACTAGAGCGATTAAATGAAATATAAATGTTATCTTTTAAATTTCTTGGTAAATAAAAGTTAATAACTTAAGTTAATAACTTAATAACTTACTTTAAATGCAATGCAATGCAAGCAATAATATTTCTTTACTAATTTGCTATTGTAAATAGTTTAGGCACTGGAATTTTATTTCATAATATATTTTGTTTTGAACCAATCTTAAAATACTGGAATGAACTGTATTTATTTTTTTTACAAGTTATTGAATATTTATAATAACTACACAAAGGTAGGTAAAGTGCCTATCTCTTTGTATAATTTATGGCACACGTTATTATAGTTAACGATGATCCAATTACATACGTTAGCAAATACATTTATTTAAGATAAAAGTTTGAAGTAGAAAACAATAAAATAAAAATTAAAAGAAGAATAAAGCAAGCATGGAACAAACTTTAGTATAGCATAATAAGTACATGCTCAGGCACTTTTAAGTTCAATTTACATTAAGGTTTTTTTACACAATGAAGCACAGCTATATAATTGCTATTATTTTCTGTCAGGCATTCATAGGAGTCATGTGTGCAACAACGGTGACTTTCGTTAGTCGACTTCGTATTTTGCGTGCTGTCCGGTCAATAAGTTGTGGTTTTTATTGTATTCCATTTATTAACACCCCTTTACACCCTCAATACATATGCTAAATTAGTTTTTTAAGTTAAAATCCAAAAATACATCACACTTTTTTGACGCCTTTTTTTTTTATTACCCGCGACGGAACGGCGACTGTATATGTGTTTGGGGTGAGAGGTTGTTTGTTTGTTTGTTTGTTTGTTTGTGTGTTTGTGCAAATTACTATGTCAATTATTTCCAAAACTATAAGTCCGATTTTAATACGGTTTTCTATAATAGGTTCAGGTTCAATTGGCGTATGTTCTTAGATATATTTTATCGTCCCAACTCACCAGGGGGCGCTGCAGTAAGCATTTTACGTGAAAACGAATGTTTTCAATTATCTCAAAAAATAGTAGTCTGATTTCGATACGATTTTCAGTGTTAGATTCAGGTTTAATTGGCGGATGTTCTTAGATATGTTTTATCGTATCAAACCAACAGGTTGGCGCTGCAGTAAGCATTTGTTTGTACTTTTTTTGTATTTATTTGTCTAAAACCGAAACTACTGATCCGATTGAAAAGATTTTTCTGAAAAAGATTCAGCTTTGCTTGGCGCATATTTTAGGATTTTTCTTTTTTTGATACGGGGAAAACTCACTAGGGGGCGCCGCAGTAAGCATTTGTTTATACAAATCAAAAACTACTAGTCCAATTTAGATGAAACTTTCAAGGATAGGTTCAGGCTTAAATGGTGCATCTTTTCATATATATGTTATGGTGACCACTCATCAGGGGGCGCTGTAGTAAGCATTTGTTTGAATAAATTTGTGTAAAACCAAAATTTTTCTTGTATTTATTTGTCTAAAACCGAAATTACTTATCCGATTGGCTAGAGTTTTCAGAACTAGATTCAGCTTTGCTTGATGCATATTTTAAGATTTTTGTTTTTTTGTTACGATGGAAATTCACCAGGGGGCGCTGCAGTGAACATTTGTTTATGCAGAGCAAAAACTACTAGTCCGATTTAGATGAAACTTTCAACGATAGGTTCAGGTTTAAATGGTGCATCTTTTTATATATGTGTTACGGTGACCACTCACCAGGGGGCGCTGCAGTAAGTACATTCGTTTGTGCAAAACTAAAACTACGAGTCCGATTTAAATGCAATTTTCAATGATAGATTCAAGTTTACTTAGTGCATATTTTCATATATGTGTCATATATGTTTACTTAGTGCATATTTTCATGTATGTGTCAACTCTCTAGGGGGCGCTGCAGTAAGTAGCTGCTTCTATTTTTTGTATAAAGCTAAAACGACTAGTACGATTGGAAAGAGTTTTCAGTATTAGATTCCGCTTTGCTTAGAGCATGTTTTAAGTTTATATTACGGTGACAAATCACCAGGGGGCGCTGCAGTAAAATAAGGGAAGTGCAAAGCTAAAATGACGAATTCGATTTGGATGCAGTTTCAATGATAAGTTCAAGTTTAATTAGTGCATGTTCTTGGATATGTTTTATCGTGTTAACTCACCAGGGGGCGCTGCATTAAACATTTAATTATGCAAAGCTAAAACTACAAGTCCGATTTGGATGCAGTTATCAAAGATAGGATCAGGCTTAATTAGCGCGTGTTCTCGTATATGTGTCGTGGTGACACCTCATCAGGGGGCGCTGCAGTAAGCATTTGCTTGTATTTTTTGTGTGAAACATATTTAGATGCGGTTTCTGTGATAGGTTCAGGTTTAATTGCTGCGTGTTTTTATATGCCTTATCACGAACTACCACGCGACGATCCAGTATAAATTAGTTTGTTCAAAATCAAAAGTACCAGTGGTCTTGTGATTTTCACTGATTTGGTTAGACTTAAGTTTCCTGAAAATGTTACGGTGACAATCTGTCAGGCGATGTAAAGCATTTGATAACCAGAAAGCATTGGGTTTATAATTTCTTTTGGATTTGCATGAAGATTAATATAAAGTATTTCGATATTATGTAATAATATATAATGTATATCTATTCACTTTAAAAAGGTTTAAAATAAAAAGCAAAATTAAAAATTTTGAAAAAAACCCACGACGGTTTAATTGTAATTGTAAAAGGATGAAATAACTAGAAATCCCCCGCCTAAAAAAATATATGTAACGAGATGATGGGGACAACTTCGTCGGGGGCTGCCAGTTGCAACCTCTATTTTAAATACAGTAGCTAACAGTATAAATTTCGTTCTTAAAGTTTTTAAAAGGAATACCAGTTATTAAAACTGTAAATTCATATTAATATTTTCATTTTAGTTTAGCGTTTAGGCAAGCGTAGTGTAGGACGCCCTGCAGCACGATGGACAGATGACTTGAAAAAGGTGGCTGGCAGCGGATGGATGAGAGCTGCCCAGGACCGGGAAGTTTGGCGCTCTAAGTGGGAGGCCTACGTCCAACATTGGACGGCAACAGGCTGAAAAAAAAAAAAAAAAAAAAAAATTTTTTGCCAAACCTGTTTTTAATAGCATGAAAACCTATGAGAAGGTTTGTGCAAACTTAAAGTAATGACAGCCCCCGACGAAGTCGTCCCCATCATCTCGTTACATATATTTTTTTAGGCGGGGGATTTCTAGTTATTTCATCCTTTTACAATTACAATTAAACCGTCGTGGGTTTTTTCAAAATTTTTAATTTTATTTTATTATGTCACTAGCGGCCCGCTAGCGGCTTCGCCTCGTTATCTACGTGGTTGTTTCGGTATACTGCAACCCTCGGTTGTGGGTTTTTGAAAAATAAGTAGCCTATGTTTAACCTTGGATTATCAACTATACATATGCCAGAATTCATTACAATCGGTCAAGCGGTTTAGATTTTTCATATAAACTTTCATCCCCTATTTAAACCCTTTAGAGGCTGATTTTTGAAAAACTAAGTAGCCTATGTTAGACCCAGTAATTTTTACTACTTTCATTCTAAATGTCATCCAAATCGGACCAGTAGATTAGCCGTGAAAGCGTGACAGACTAACACACAGACATTCGCATTTATAATATAAGTATGGATTTATACTTACATTTTATCCGACTGTGCGATGCAAATTAGGGAAATGTGGTTATGAATCTATGTATATATGGACATATGTTTGTTCCTATATGGCGTTGTAGAGACCAGATGGCTTGGTCAATTTTAATTCTTTATATTTCAATCGATTTGTCTTAGCCTTGCAAGTGTCACTAAACACATAACAGTGAGCAAAATACGCCATAGCAGCAACCTGTCAAAATGAAAAAATAAAAAAACAGCCAACTGTGCCTAGTGGGGTGTCCTTGAATAAAGGTATTTAAGAATGATAATTAGGTTTCCTTCGTCAGTTTCTATTTCATTTGTTCAGTTTAGATAACTGTTTAGGATAATTTCGGAATTTTTAGATTCGGATTTTTGTTTTTTATAATTATTTTTTACTAGCGGCCCGCTCGCGGCTTCGCCGCGTGAATACGTGGCTCTTTCGTTATATTACAACCCTCGGTGATAGATTTTTGAAAAATAAAGTAGCCTATGACCTTGGATTATCAACTATGTATATACCAAAATTCATTACAGTCAAGCGGTGTAGATTTTTCATATAAACTTTCATCCTCTATTTCAACCCTTTAGAGGTTAATTTTAGAAAAACTAAGTAGCCTATGTTAGACCCAGTCATTTTTACTACTTTCATTCTAAATTTCATCCAAATCGGACCTCTAGGTTAGCCGTGAAAGCGTGACAGACAAACACACAGACATTCGCATTTATAATATAAGTATGGATTATTACATTTATATTAAAAAATCAAGAAATTAGGACGCCAAGACTTTCTATTTTTTTTAGCTTCACGCTGTATCCCGCACACAGCAGCCTAGGGAACCTAGTGTTAAGACATTCCGTTCCCCACTTTCCGCCGATTTCGAAGGCATTGTGTGTTAAGTGGAACTTAACGCCGCGCTTTGTCTCGACATTAGAGTGAAGGAAAATGGAAATATTAAATCGAACCCACAGCCAGTCGCTTTACAGTCACACTTTTTGCCACTGCGCCACGACTGGCGTTTCTATTTTAAATTCTATAAAAAATACTTATAAACTAACGGCCTTATTCATAAAAAATGCTTATAGAACGCTTAAAACGTTCATTAGTTAAAATGCTCTATAAGCTTATGAAACGTTCCATAAAAATGCGTATTCATAACAGTACTATAAACCTACTATAACTAATATACTGTTTATAAGCTAAAATGTTGCCACTACGATGAAATTGGCAAGAAAGTTCGTCAAACTTTGCAAATTGACCACAGATAATGTGTATAATTTTACTAAATTCGACTGATCATAGACATTATTAAGGATAAAAACCATATTTTGTTGTTTGTGGTGCGATAAGCTATTGACATTTGTTTACTAGTAGTACGTACGTGTTAATTTTATTTTAAATATTACTCCATTACTTATAAAATGGCATCGGAATCAAAAATTGTAGAGAGCATGAAAAGGCAGAGAAGTGAGAATTGGTTGGAGAAGGATAAGGTTAGTTTTACTGATACAGTTAATTCGAACACGTAAGTTTTGTTTTGTAAACATTCATACGCATGTTATGTTTCAATGCTTTTGCTTCTATTCCATAGATGATCTTGAAAGAATTGCTGAGGAAAAGTATTTGTGTAGTTATTTTATTATGCACGGCACTTAATGTTTCAGTTTTAACAATATGGCAAAAACTCCTTGAAGAAGAAGAAGAACAAAAATAAGGCTCAAGGTATTACAAAAATGTCAGCTTAGAAGCTCAGGGTATTATAAAAATGTCAGCTAAGAAGCTGATATTTATAGAAAAAAAACGAATACTAAAAACAGTTGGTAGCTCACCACCTACTACAGAACCAGCAACTGGTGATGACATTTCAGTTTGGCTCCCTCTTGAGTTCACAGTATACTCAAATTAATTTTACTCAGATAACCAGGTACATATAAAAATACGAACATTTGGCCAATTAGTGTTTCATTTTGAATAAAGAAATATTTATGTAATTATTATCAATTCTTGTTTAAGAATAGAACAGAAAATAATATAAAAGAAGAAAAAAGTATGTGTAATATATTAATATTATGAAATAAACAGCAGCACACAAATCTCACTCTGTCACTTATCTTATTTTAAATGATCAATTTAGTTCAATTTTATTTTCAACAAATAATAATTTGATGGGAAGCGAGACAAAATTTATTTTCCATTATAATACATTAAATAGCTAATACTACCTAAAGAATGCTCAGCAAGTAAATCTGATTATATTCTTTTTAGATGGTGCGTCCAAGTACTAGCACTAGCACACAATCTTGGTAGATTAAAGAAATGTCTATTGTTATGTATGTCTATGTTGAATGAACTTATCTTTATTTTTATTACTATAATATATTACTAAGTTAGATTCACTAAAATCATTCAGTACTATCTTATATCTACAAGCAATATTAAATTTGGATTAACAAACTTAAATTGAATTGAAATAATAAATAAAATGTGTTAAGCTTTCAACAAAATAAGTTTTATTAATTTATAATACATACTTCTTTGGAAAACATATTAAAAAGAATAATAGATATATTACATTTTTGGTTACAGCATGACAATAAGCTCAAGAATAGCAGCAATTGCTTACAGAAAGGAGCTTCCTGAGATCCAAATGGCCGTAGAAAGGCAAAAATTAAAAATGTTTTGAACAAAAATTAAATAATTCACTATTAAAGGAAGAATTACTCAAACAAATTATTGTATTACACATCTAAAGAATAAAATTTATAGAAATAAACTGTTTTTTTATTAACCAAAATCTAACAAATTGAGGTCAGTCATGGTGCAGGGGCACAAAGTGAACATGTAACAAAACTACTAGTTGTGGGTTCGATCCTCACTCCAGGCAATAAAATATTTACTTCAATTTATATTTTCATTTCTTTGCTCTGGTGTTGAGGGAAAGCTCGGCGTTAAACTTACTATTTTATAAAATTTAGTAACTAAAATGTCTCCTAGTTAAAACTTCACTTTATTAATAATATTGTCTAACTGCATGTCTACATGGTTAATCTACGCACAAGGTTTATCATAAAAGCAGTATATTTATGAAAGCGAAAACTCTTCATCGTATAAGGAAAACGGGTCAACCCCTGCTTCTATATACTTTTCTTCGCTCTGAACTCTCTCTCTCTCTCTCCATTATTGCTATCGTTTCCGAAGCATGTATGCTTTGTAAAGCTTTCATTTTAAATATAAAAGTGGAAAATTGACACAAAGCAATAATTATTAGTGGATTGGATTAATAAGTTATGCAAATTCGATTAGCTAACATTGACGAGTCACTCACGTCAAATGTCATTTTCAATGATCAGCTGTTGAGAATCGGCCATTTTTTATCTTATATCACCGCTATAGTAGGGTATTGGCCACTATAACTTTATAGTACGCTTATAGTACTGTTTAGCGCTAAAATGCTGTTATGAATACCATTTTTTGACGTTTCTCTTATAGTAAGCTTATAGAACACTTTAACTGTTCCATAACTTTTTATGAATAAGACCGTAAGGTTAAAATAAAATATATGTTTTATGAAAAATGCTGTATTGACATATTTAGTACAAAATTTGTTATTGTATTTAAATATTTACAATTAATTACAATCTGACAGGTTCTTCACAACATCCCTTCGCCCACAACTTTAACTCCCAATTCGTAGATCTGTAATGAAAAAGTAACTTGTACTTATTGTATTTTTTATGAAACTTTTATATACAAATTTACGCTTTTTTTCTCTAAGATACTCATTTTGTCTTATCTAGGCAAAGGCATTAATAAAGATGCTAGATGTCAAGGCATATCAGGGTAGGCAGAGGGAACCTAGTGTTAAGACACTCCGTTTTCCATTTTCCGCCGTATTCTTTCGGATTAAGGTGGCATTGCGTGTTAAGTGGCGGAACTTAACGCCGCGCTTTGCATCGACACCAGAGCGAAGAAAATGGAAATATTAAATATTTCCACTCGTCGAGTGGGAATCGACCCCACAGCCAGTCGTTTACAGTCGCACGTTCGTGCCACTGCGCCACGACTGGTCCCTACTACAAGATAATTTAACTTAAACGAGAATCAGACCGATACGATGGCTAAATTGAATTTGCATTGAGGCCGACGTGGGGCAGTGGGAGAGCGACTGAGTCTAATCGCAATGGTTGTGGATTCGATTCCCGTTCGTAGAAATAGTAGGATGGTAGGAATGATTACATAATATTTTCCTCCCTCTGTACTTAAGACAAAGTGCATTGTTAAGTTTCGCCACTTAGCATGCAATTTCTCAATTTCGGGGAGGAAGGTGGGAATTGGGGTTTTCTCTGTCCTTGTCCGCATAGTAGGATATATATAACACATATAACACATACCACATTTCTATGTATCCTATTTCTATAGGATATATATAAAACACCAAATCATTGTTCGTAGAATAATTTTAGGACGATATCACTAATTGTTTGTAGTTTTGTCCTTATTTATTTAATTACTAGCAACTGCCCGCAACTTCGTTTGCGTGGACTTTATGAATATAATATACCTACTACTTCTATTGCTACCGTACATTGAAATTTGGAATCAAAATTGTAGTATAGTTTTTAACATTTTTAAAGTGCTATTCCACACTCAGGACAATTGAAAAAGACATTTAGAAAACAATTATAATAGGTTGGCGAATCCCTTTAAGACCGAATTCGAGACACAGCGTATTGCATGCCGGAATTCAACGCAACGCCCCATTTTGAAAATTCAAATATAATCGTACCATCGAAGAAAAACCCAATAATAGAAACATTTAGTTCAGACGCTATCTGAAGAAATATAATTTTCCCTAGAATGGGAATCGAACCCATAACCATTGTGTTGCAGTCAGACACTATTCCAGTGCGCCACGGCGATTTCAAGTACGTATTCAAGTATTTCTTAAAATCAAAACAATACTTAGAATAATACTTAGAATAAACTGTGACTAACTTTAACTTTTTGAATTTAAATTTCTAAATATTGTTTTTTTTTTGCTTCATGCACACACGACACAGCAGGGTAGGCAGAAGGAACCTAGTGTTAAGACACTCCGTTCCCTATTTTCCGCTGAATTTAAGTATTTATTCTTATACATAATAAAAATACTTTGGTTGAAGCGCAGTTTGCGTGGACCTTATGACTTTATATATCGTACTACTTGCATATACTACGTTGACATTGAACCTTGAACCCTTGAAGTTATAAAAGCTACACTTAGTAAAGACACAATTTTTTACTATTTTATTATAGGAGAACATTTGTTTTTTAAGCTTCACGCCCTTTCAGGGAGAACCTAGTGTCAAGATATTCCGACTTCCTCTTTGCACCCTAAATTGAGACATTGCGTGGTAAGTGGCGGAATTCAAAACCGCGCTATGACTTTGTTACCAGAGCGAAGAAATGAAAATTTATATAAAATCATTCCTCTGAGTGAAAATCGATCCCACAACCATCGTGTTTACAGTCAGACGCTGTTCGTCCAACGACCATACTTATTATTATACATTTAAAAAAATATATATTAGAAATAGATGATCCGTTAGCGTGGACTTTATGATTTCTATATATATTCACATTGGACCTAAAGCCCAAAATTATAATTAACGTGATAATTTTCTTGTCTTTAAGAGTTTATCAGATAACAATGCTCAACATGCAATATAACGATGATCCAACTGAACGTATTCTCTCTGCAGAGAAAAAGAACCTAGTGATACTCCATCCTCAGTTGTTACCCCAATGAGAGGTATCGCATATTACATGCGGATACTCAACGCTCCGCTTTGTCTTTCCGGAGTAAAAATATAAGAATAATTTAAATATAACCATTTTATTACGTGGTAATCGAACCCTTAATAGACACTGTCCCATCCTGTGTTGTCATGTCACATCGCCATAACGATCTCAATATTTGATCATTTTTATTTATCAACGAAAACTGCCTTTCATATTTAACGCATTTTATTAAAGCGACTTTTAGTCATTTTTTATAGTTTAGCAGGTCGATCTTAGTATTCATAAAATTTTTGAAACCTTAAATTATTATGTATTTCAATGGGAAATGCCTATTACGTTGAACAGTTTCACCTTAGCTGAACTATGGTGCTTCATCAATATGGTCAATTCAAAATGCGCATCACGCTGAACTAATTTTATTAAGGCGGCTTCTCTGTATATATTATATTTTAGATGGAATATTATAGTTATTCATCGGGTGCTCCAAATTAAAAATATACGCCATTGCAAAATACACATCACGTTGAACATATTTTATTATGTGGCAGCTTCACAGTATATATTATATTTTAGCAGGTCCGTTATGATTCTACGTCAGATGTTCCACTCTTCGATATTCATTATAGCCTAAAGCTTGCTCAGGGTTAATAGCAATAGATCTAAAAAAGTTTCATTCAAATCCGTCCAGTAGATCAATTTAGCGCGTACAAACAGACAGACAAAAAAAATAAAAATGATAGATTTTTGTTCTATTGCTATTTTTAAAAAAGTTGGTTTTTTGTAAAAATATTCAATGTACAGACACATTTTTTTACAGATTTATTATATTATATAGATTTTCGAGATCTTGAATTTATTTCAATGGAAAATGCTTATTACTTTCAAAAGGTCTTCAAACAATAATTATATCATTGCAAAATGCTCATCACGTTGAACAAATTTTGCTATGGCAGCATCTACGTATATATTATACTTTAGCTGGACTATTATAGTTCTTCATCAGGTGTTCCAAATCAAATAAAAGTTACGTCATCGCAAAATGCATATCACGTTGAACAAATTTTGTTAAGACGGCTTCTCCGCATATCTTATGTTTTAGCTGGACTGTTATAGTTCTTCATCAGGTGTTCCAAACCCGAAAAAAATATTTCATTGCAAAATGCTCATCACGTTGAACAAATTTTGTTATGGCGGCTTCTTCGTATATTTCATATTTAAGCTGGACTATTATAGTTCTTCATCAGGTGTTCCAAATCCAAAAAAAAGTTACGTCATCGCAAAATGCACATCACGTTGAACAAATTTTGTTAAGACGGCTTCTCCGTATATCTTATATTTTAGCTGGACTGTTATAGTTCTTCATCAGGTGTTCCAAATCCGAAAAAAAATATTTCATTGCTAAATGCTCATCACGTTGAACAAATTTTGCTAGGGCGGCTTCTTCGTATATTTCATATTTAAGCTGGACTATTATAGTTCTTCACCAGGTATTCCAAATCCAAATAAAAAATATGTCATTGCAAAATGCACATCACGCTGAACAAATTTTGTTAAGACGACTTCTCCGTATATCTCATATTTTAGCTTGACTGTTATAGTTCTTCATCAGGTGTTCCAAATCCAAGAAAAAGTTACGTCATCGCAAAATGCACATCACGTTGAACAGATTTTGTTAAGACGGCTTCTCCGTATATCTCATATTTTAGTTGGACAGTTATAGTTCTTCATCAGATGTTCCAAATCCAAAAAAAAAAATGTCATTGCAAAATGCACATCACGTTGAACAAATTTTGTTATGGCGGCTTCTCCGTATATATTATATTTAGGCAGATCTGTTATGATTCTACGTCAGGTGTTCCATTCTTCGAAATTAAAAATAGCCTATAACCTGCTCAGGGATAACAGCTATAGAACAAAAAAAGTTTCATTCAAATCTGTCCAGTAGATCAAAAGATGTGCGCGTACAAACAGACAAACAGACAAACAGACAAACAGACAGACAAAAATTTCAAAAATGATAGATTTGTATTCTATTACTATTTTTAAGCCCCCCTGAGTTGGTTTTTCGTAAAAATATTCAATGTACAGACACAACTTTTTTACAGATTTATTATAGTATAGATAAATAATGAGAAGTCACTTACAATAATAACAATGAGTTTATTACGACACGAAAGTTCACACGTTTAGGCACAAGCACAGTAAAGAGTTCACAAACACAAGCAAGTATAGTTTATAAGCACAGTGAAAGAAGTAAAGAGAAGATACAGAAGAAAGCGGATGAAAGAATTTAAACAATGGACTGATAGAGCGTGGTACGTATGCAAAAGCTAGTATCGAGCGACGTGCGTTCGGCGTCGGAACGTGATTTCGACTGCTGCGGGGCGCGGTGCGCAGGAGCATCAGCTGAGGTGCGATACCGTTACCTTTTTGCGTGTTTCCATTGCACATTCGCCGGCCGGTAAGTATTTATATTTAATTTATATTTTAATTTATTATGAAAAGAAATAAATATATATAATATGTTTGTTTGTTTATATAATAATTTTAATGTATGAAAGAGAGAATAAATAAAGTGTGAATTCGTGTGTGTGTGTTTGTCTGTGTGTATGTGTGACTGTGAATGAGTGTCTGAATAATTGTGTGTGTGAATGAATGAATATATGGGAATGTGTGAATGGCTTCCCACAAACTCTTTGGATAGCGAAGATTTTGCATAAAATTATTTACAAATATGCTAACAACAAAAAAAAGTTGTAACATTTTTAGTATTATGCATTTTTATATTTAGTAGTTATAATATTTTTTACAGTTTACCGTTCAACCTGTCTAACCACTTTTTACATCCTTCTACATTGCATTTCTTATACCTATACTAATTTCAACTTAATTTAGCTTCCTAGAGGTGCGGGTTCGATTTCCGCTACATTCACATTTGTAAATATATTTAAAAAAATGTTTTTAAAGTTACTAATACTTACATTGACATGAGGCGGAGATGACAGAGCGAATATAACAGTCTCAGCAATATCACCAGGGCCCAGTGCAAGCTCTCCGTTTACGAACATATCAGCTGTCATTTCAGTCAACACTCTGCCGGGGGAGACACTCTGGAAAAGGAGAGAAAAATAAAGTAACTTCTAATTCTAATTTAAAATAAACTTTATTCAAATTTCCTTTGCTAGCCCATTTGAATCGATGAATTACAGGCTACAGTACTACACAGAAGACAGTACTGATGAGAAGAGATTACTGAGAATTGTGATGAATTATGAATTACGTATTTAGGTTTTCGTATTTAGGTGTGTTAGATAGTGTTGAGCAAAATTATGTCATAGTTTTGTGGTGTAGTAGGACAGGATATGCCTGTAAAAACAGGTTATGAGTACAATTCTCTCAACTCTTGTAAAACTTCCCCTGAGTTTCTAATTACATAATTATCTTTTCTTTGCTCTGGTGTCTAAGGAAAAGCGCGGCCTAATGCCTTTATTTCAGAGTATCTTGGCTCCTAGGTAGCCACCTTGCAGGAAATAGCGTGTAGCTAAAAGTACATTGTACGTTTGTTCTTTCTCTCATGGAACGAATCGCTAAGCAATGTGGCCATGCGCTTGGACAGTTTACTTTACAAATCCCGTTGCGTTCAAATATTGTTACGCCGTAAAATGTTAATTTAATAGTTGTCCTAATTGCAGTTCTCTGGTAAATATGAAATATGATTTATTTAAGATCTATGTATATAATCTTACCGTCACTTTGATCTTGCTTTTGTAGTGATCCAGCTCGTTCACGAGCGCGGTGGTGATGGCAGTCACTGCATGCTTGCTCGCTGTGTATATATTCGAGTAGATGTACGATGGGACATAGTGGCCGAGGACGCTGAAATTATAATAATATATTTTTATTATTTTAAAGGGTTATTCAAAAGAATAAACGAAATGTGTTAGATAAGTTGAAAATATATTTGGGAATTGAACACATGGTATAGCGGTTAGAGCGTTTAGATGGCTTTCAAGAAACGTAAGTTCAAATCCGACCAGTTGGAATCGTGCGTATATATTAATATGATATTTTAATTAATAAAATTTAATATACATTTTATAGGATATTTTTTGTATTAAAATTTATTCAAAGTATAATTTATCATTTAATAATTTAAGTCATTATCATTCATCATCAGTCATATCATCATTCGTCAACGGTAGCTCCAATAGACAACACGCTCTGTACGCAAGTGATATTAGAGTACCCTCAATATGAATTTGTGTGATAAATGTTCTAAAAATATTACAAAAAGAAGTCCTGGATTAGAATGTAGCAAATGTGAGAAAGTGGTTCATAGCAATACTTCATGCTCAGGTCTTACCAACAAACAAATTGCTGCACTACGTGCTGCTGAAAATTTGGACTGGACATGCCAAGAATGTCATAACTCTTCCTTTAGGCGTAGCTCCTTTTTCATACCGGAGGAGAACGAAGACGAAGAAACGTCTCAAGGTTCAGCGGAAGTTTCCAAGAACGTCAAACTACTTTTGAAAGAAATGACAAAGGAAATGGAAAAAGCTATACAACGGGAGATGAAGGATTTTATGAAATCATTACAATATCAGAGCGATAAAATGGATGAAATAATGGAAAATATCGAGTTTTGTAAGCAATCAATTCAAGAATTAAAAAGAAAAAATACA
Organism: Dryas iulia moderata; assembly: GCA_019049465.1. Lineage (NCBI taxonomy): Eukaryota > Metazoa > Arthropoda > Insecta > Lepidoptera > Nymphalidae > Dryas > Dryas iulia. The sequence continues at coordinate 645,192 of CM032435.1, forward strand.
GAATTAATGAATAAAAATACTAATTTAGAAACTAGAATTAACGCTTTAGAGCAACGTCAACATGAAATAGAACAACAGAAATTAAATAATCAGCTAGAAGTTTTTAATATTCCGACCTCTGATGACAAAGAAATTAAGATTATAGCCGAAAACATTGCAAAAAAGTTACATATGCCATGCGAAGATATTGTTAGTGTACAGGTAAATAGTTCAACACGAAAAGAGAACACCGGAACAATTCAAATAAAAATGAAAAATACTGAAACCCTTCATAAATGGTTGTCTGTATCTAAATCTACAAAAATTTTAGTTAAAGATATAATAGTCAACGAAAGTGAAAAATCATGTAATAAAACTGTGTTCTTGAAAGAATCTCTTACGCCCTACAATAAAAAATTGCTATGGAATGCAAAACAGAAATTAAAAGACGTTTACAAGTTTATATGGTGTAAAAGAGGAATAATTCGTGTAAGAAAAAACAGCGACTCCGAGCAAATCATACTGAGATCACTAGAAGATATCAATAAGCTTATATAAGTAGGTTAGTCATTTCTTTGGTTATTCATCATTCTATATTTGTAATAGTTTCGTTAAATTGTGCCTAAATGGATGAAATCAACGAGGAGGTAACTGAAATTTATAATTGTGTAAATTTGTGTGATTTTATAAAGAATATACCTAATAATAATACTATAACCTTGTCTTGTGTTCATGTAAATATAAGGTCCATGATTAAAAATTTCTCAGCCTTAGAACAAAGCATTAATATGTGTAATAAAGTTCTGGACATCATAGTTGTAACTGAAGCTAACATCACTGACTCAATAAGTAATATGTATAATTTGGAAGGGTATGAAATGCACACAGCGTTGCGTAAAGCGAGAAAAGGCGGTGGAATTATTATCTATGTAAATAAAAAAATTACTACTATTATCAAATCACAAACAAATAACTTTGAATGTATACTAGCTAAAATTAAAACACCAAACAATTGTACTACAACACTGTGTGCAATCTATCGTCCACCAAACTACAGCAAACACTTATTTCTAAATGAACTTGAACAACTTCTGAAAAGTTTCCATTGTAAAAACGATTTGCTCATAATAGGTGATGTAAATATCGATTTAAGATCAGATAATCCTGTAAAACATAACTATATAAATATGATGTCTAGCCTAGGTCTAGTGTGCGGGATCTCAGATTACACACGAATTGAGTTATGTAATAATAAAATTTGTAAATCATGTATTGACCACATATTTATCAGGTCCCGTTCACTAGATCTATACACGGCAGCGCTCGACACTGTACTAGCGGACCATCGAATGATTGCATTGGCCTGCGTTGGCTCAACGCCTATACAGGATGATCGAATAAATTATAAAATATTAATTAATAATAACCGTCTAAACAATCTTTTCAACGATATTAACTGGACATCGGTGGAATCTTTGAAATGTCCTTTAGAAATATATGAATTAATTAAAAATAAATTTAATAATTGTTATAACGAATCAAAAGTAAAAATCAAAATCAAAACTAATCTTAGGCGTATAAATAATAATTGGATAAATGAAAGTATAATTAAGGCATGTAAATTCAGAGATAACCTATTCAAAAAATGGAAAAAAGATGTTCACAATATGATACTAAAACTTCAATATAATAAAGCAAGAAATTATGCAAATAAAAAAATTAATTACTTTAAAAATAAATACTATAAAAAAGAAATACATAAACATAGAAAAGATTATAGACAATTGTGGCAGTTATTAAATTCACTAACGGGTAGAATAAAAAAAAGCGTAGATAGAATAATATTACAATCTTTTAACAAAAAATCAAGTTCAATTCAAGATATAACTAATCAATTCGCAAAATCTTTTGATAACGGCGTAAAAAATATAATTCCATCGTGCAAGACTCCACTACTAAACATAAATAATTATAAAAAATCAGTAAATGTCACGTGTAGATTTGTTAAAGCTAACGAACATGAAGTATCAAAAATCATAAAATCACTTAACATCAATAAAACGGCCGGAATAGATAATATTAGAGCAGTTGATATCAAAAAAATATATGAAACATTTACTTCTATTCTTGTAAAGTTTATTAATAATAGTGTCATATCAGGACTCTATCCCAAAGATCTTAAATCTGGCATTGTAAGACCTATATTAAAACGAGGAGATGGTAATAAATTTGAAAACTATAGACCAATAACTATTCTTCCTATAATCGATAAAATTATGGAAAAGTTCATCAGCCAACAAATATACACGTTTTATAAAGAAAATAATATATTATATAATAATCAATTCGGTTTTCAGCCCAAGAAAAGTACCACACAACTACTATCAATGTTTACAAATTCCGTTAATAAACATCTAAATGATCAAAACGTGTTTTGATAGTTTTTGTTGACTATACGAAAGCTTTTGATACATTGCGACACAATACGCTACTTGAGAAATTGGAAGACAACGGTATTAGAGGCCCACTGTTAAACTGGTGCCGTAATTATCTAACTGACAGAACGTACCGAGTTAAAATTTCTGACACTATTAGTGACGAGATACAAGTGACAGAAGGAACAGCCCAGGGTTCAGTATTAGGACCCCTTCACTATATAACATATGTTAACGACCTCGGAAATGCCATCAGGCAATGCGAAATGTACCAATTCGCTGATGATACATGTCTCTTGTCAGCTCATCGCGATATAAAAGAAGCAACAAAACAAATACAACACGATTTTAATCAATTGGCGAAATGGTCTCATGACGTTGGTCTTGTAATCAATCAAGAAAAAACAAAAGCAATGTACATAAGCTCAAGTCACAACAGATACACTGGAAATATAAAAATTATTGCCCATAGTCATCAATGCTTTCACAAACCATACGTTGATTCCTGCAACTGTTCTTGCATTGACACAGTTAAAAGTCAACGCTATCTTGGTGTCATCATTGATGGTAATTTAAATTGGAAGGGTCATATCAATAGTATATGCGACAAATTAAGAGCCCTATTAGCTAAATTAACAATAATTAAAACGAAAATTCCCTTTTCAATTTTATTAATGCTATACAGATCTCTTGGTGAATCAATAATATCATACGGACTAAGTAGCTATGGCCTAACCTTTAAAACAAACATCGATCGTATTTACAACCTTCAACTAAGATTATTAAAAACTATTGTACCCAAAAAAATTAAAAACCAATTTCGAAACGACCCTAGCCAGTTATTTAATTTCTGCAAAGTAATGCCAATATCTACTAAAATTAAATATACAATATTATCAGAACAATACTTAAATTCAAAATTACAAATAAAAAAATGTCATAATAAATTTACTAGAAACATTATAAATCAAACATTGGAGATCCCTAGATATTCAAATTTTTACGGTAAACGAGTTCTGGAATATATTGTTCCTACCTTATTAAACAATTTACCTGGAAATATTAAACAAAAAATAACTCATAAAAATTATAAAACTATACTTAAAAGATACTTTCTAGATCAACCTGTATAAGAGAGCAAAACAGCGTCAAACCTGTTTTTATATAAAAATAAAATCTTCTTACCCACATATTTATAATAAGTTTATTTTATTATTCGTAGTACAAATCTTTGTGCAAAATATTATAAAAGCTGTATTGTGTGTGTTTTGTTTTTTGTAAACTTTTATTATTAACTACTGTTTAAGAATCGTCAGAGCACAGTAAAACCGACTGTGGTTTATGATGCACTGATTATATGAAATATTTGTTATTTTTTTTCTTAGTAAATAAATAAATAAAAAAAAAAAAAGTGTATAACAAAAGGTACAGAATATTAGGAAAAGATGTTAAAATAGGATATATAAAAATCGGAATACGATTTGTGCGGAGAAAACAAGTGTTGAGATGTTCTTTACTACACAACTAACTACAAAGTATTTTATTGCCAAACTAAAAGTACTTAATAAATTTATCAAAATTATTTTTTTTAATGTTGTTTATAATAATAAAAAAGCAGATGTATATTTCTTCCCGCATAGTGGTTAGGCAGAGAGAACCTAGTGTCAAAACATTCTGTTCTCCACTTTACATCCTAAATCGAGACGTTATTTATAATTTTCATAAAATTATTATAAATTCATTACTCTTTTATGGCTACACCAAAGGTCCGATTTGGATAGAATTTCAAACAAAAATAGTTAGACACAGGCATAAGGTTATTTTTTTTTTAAATTAACCTCTAAATGGTTGGAGTAGGGGATAAAAGTTTCCCAGGGGAGTTGCTGGTCTCCTACTGGGCGCGTCCCCCGGGTGGCGGATAGGGGGAAACCACTCGCTCTCGCGGGCGAGTGGACCGGACATTGTCCGGCGCGGACCAAAACAGTAGGCATGGGCGTGCCTTTAGTCCTTTGTTAAGGACACGGCCTAGGGGAGCACACCCCGACAGAAAAGCAAACGGAAACAACATGGCAGATTATAGAATTACAATACTACCCCAGGCCGGTAAAGCCCGTAAGGGACAATCCGGCCGTGCTACGGCACGCAAGCCCGCGAATTCTGGGGGGGGGCGAACTAATCTGTTATGTTGCGGGTGAGGGGCCCGAGACGGGCGGAGATGTGGAGGAGCGCGTGGGAGTTGGTTTGGCCGCAGGAGGCGGCGTGGAGATGTGTGTGGAAGATGGCGTGGCCGCAGAAGGCGGCGTGGAGTCTGTACCGGTGATAGGTACGGAATCATTGGTGCCCGAGAGGGACGATGAGGGGTTCGTAGTGCCCAAGACGGGCGGGAACGAGAAGTTGGAGTTGCGGAGGAGTACGAGGACGAGACAGGAGTCGATCTCCTCTGGAAGCAAGTTCTGGGGGTTGTCCGATTCAAGGGACACAGACTCTGAGAGCTTTGCGTCGGCAGGGTCACAGCGGACAAAGGCGAGAGCGACCTACTTAAAGCCAAGTAGGTCGCTCTCGCCAGCAGTGACCAATCAGGCTCTTCCGGAGACGGAGAAACAGAGAGACCGGCGTCTAAGAGTGCGAGCCGGAGAAAGGAGGAGGACCAGGCTAAGGTGGCGCAGGAGCTAGCGGCAGATGCCGAAGATATCCGCAGTAGGGCAAACTCAAGTTTATCTAACATGTCCCTACTGTCGGAGGTAGAGCCGGAGGAGGCCAGCCTAACTACCGACTTAACTTAACCGAGTCAGGTGAAGGACAGTCTGGCCGTCATCCAAAAGGTTGCCACCAAGTCCGGCAAACTTAAGGGGACCTTTGTCAAGGCCCTAAAGGAGGCGGCCAAATCCATTGCCGTGGCGGTAGACGCACTGGTCCAGCGCACGGCTACGACGGAGGTGGTCCAATTGCGCTCTCAGAACGCTCGTCTCCAAAACGAGCTGGCTGAGATGCGCAAGGAGATTGACCTCCTACGGAAGGACATCCGTGGGGAGCGGGAGCGACCAGCGCAACCCACACCAAACCGTGGAGCGACTGGGCAGGAGGTCCCAGGCGAGATGATGCGAAGCATCATGGTGCAAGTTGGCACCATGGTTAGCACCCGCCTGGAGGCCTTAGAGGAGAGATTGCTGCCGGCGAGGGACGTCCGGCTGCCGCTGGCGTCTCGACGAGTTCCGGCGGAACCGGTATCAGTACGGGAGGAGGCGAGGGTGGCCACTTTAATGCCACCTGCAAACCCGGTCCCTTCAAAGGGCCAGCAGCCGCAGGCTAAAGGACAGGGGAAAGGCAAGGGTAAGGGCAAGAAACAACCTGCCCAAGCCGTGGAGACCCCTGCCCCGCGGCCTTTGCCGCCAGCTCCGACGGACATGTCGGAGGGCTGGAGCGTCGTTGCCAAGAAGGGTAGTAAGAAGAAGGCGACTACCCAGCAACAGGCTCCACCGGCGGCGAAGAAGAAACAGCAGCAGCCGCAGCAGCAGCCGAAGCAGAAGAGGAAGGCGCCAAAGCTCCGGCTTCCCCGTCAAGCGGCCATCACGCTGAACGCGGAGACCGGCGCAGATGGGAAGGTGACCTACTCACAAGTCCTCACCCAGGTCAAGGAAAAAATCAAGCTGGATGACCTGGGCATCAAGGATGTGAGGTTTAGGGTCGCCTCCACTGGAGGCAGGATCTTGGAGCTGCCGGGTGCAGGCAGTGCGGAGAAGGCGGACATACTGGCGGAGCGCATGCGCAGTGTGCTGGACGCCAAGGACGTCCGGGTCACGAGGCCAGTCAAATGTGCGGAGCTGAGAGTCAGTGGCCTCGATGACTCGGTGTCCTCGGAGGAGGTGGCGCTGGCGGTGAGCCGAGCAGGTAGCTGCGAGGCTGGAACCGTCAGGGTCGGGGAAGTCCGCCGGGATCGTAATGGCCTCGGCGCTGCATGGGTTCGCTGTCCTGTACAGGCGGCGAAGAAAGTGTGTGGTGGAAGGCTACTGGTCGGGTTTGTATCCGCAAGAGTGCAACTCCTACAGATCAGAGTCCTGCGTTGTTTCCGCTGCCATGATGTGAGGCACATGGCAGCGAAATGCACTAGCGAGGCGGATAGAAGTAGTCACTGCTTCAGATGCGGGAAGCCAGGGCACAAAAAGAATGTGTGCTCGGCTCAGCCTCACAGCCGCGCATGTGAAGCAGCGGGGAGGCCGGCGGACCAGCGGGCTGGGAGTGCTGCCTGCGCCAAGGTTCGCGAGCAGGCCAAGAGGGAGGGGAAGAGGAAAAAGGGAGGAGATGTTGCGGCGAAACCTGCGGGTCGAGCCGCGTCAAAAACCCCAGTGAAGGGTGCGGAGGTGCCAATGGAGGAGAATTAAGAATGGCTCTTCGCATCCTTCAGGCGAATATCAACCACTGCGCGCGGGCCCAAGACTTATTGGTCCAAAGCCTGGCGCAGTGGTCGATACAGGTGGCAGTTGTTTCTGAGCCTTACAGTATACCATCGAGGGACAACTGGGTCGCTGACAACACCAGGGTGGTGGCTATTGCCACCCAGGTAGCCGCGGGCTCTTCGCCCTTCTCGCGAGTTGAGAAGGGGATGGGATGCGTCGCGGCGACTGCCGGTGACCTCGTTGTGGTAGGCGTCTACTTCTCCCCCAATCGAACTTTATACGAGTTCGAGGATTTTTTGATACAATTGGGGGAGATGATAGACCGCCATCGTCCGGCTGGCGGGTTGGTTGCAGGAGACCTGAACGCCAAGTCGGACATGTGGGGCTCCGCAACGACGAGTGCGCGTGGTGCGGCACTCTCTGATTGGGTGGTTGCTTCCGGATTGTCTGTCCTCAACAGAGGGACGGCCAATGCGTGCGTGCGACGGCTGGGGGGGTCACGTCACGTTCGCGACCCCGGCCTTAGCGCGTAACGTCAGGGGCTGGCGAGTGCTGGAAGACGTGGAGACCTTGTCGGACCATCTATACATCAGGTATGAGGTCTCCACACATCCGGCGGTGCCGTTAGCCCCTGGTCCAACCTCTCGCGAGGGCGGACCGCGGTGGCAACTATGGCGCCTCGACAGGGAGTTGTTGGAGGAGGCTGCGATAGTGCAATCCTGGCTGCCCCAGGGAACGGTGTCCGTTGAAGACGCCGCGAACTGGGCGCAGGGGGCTATGACGCGTATCTGTGACGCGTCTATACCCCGATCCAGAGGCCGCCCTCCGTGGCGGCATGTGTACTGGTGGTCGGGCGAGATCGCTCAATTGCGATCATCATGCATTGAGGCGAGACGCCAGTACACACACTATCGCAGGCGGCGGGTACACCGGACTCAGGAGGAGGAAGACCGGCTGTACCTCGCCTACGTCGAGGCGCGTACGGCGCTGCAGGAGGCGATCGGTCGTGCGAAAGGCGAGTCGCACGACCGAATGCTCGAGGGAATCGACGCGGACCCTTATGGGACCCCGTACCGCATGGTGCGGGGTAAATTCCGGTCATGGGCTCCACCCGTGACTCAGTCACTCCAACCGGACGTTCTCCGTGGAGTGCTGACGTCGTTGTTCCCGCAGCGGGCCAGCTTTACAGCACCAGCGATGGCCCGCTCTGCAGCGCCCGAGGAGGAAGAAGAGAGTGTCGCTCCACCCGTGGAGGAGGAGGAGCTCGAAGAGGCGGTTCGCCGATCTCGCGTCAAGAGCACTGCCCCAGGCCTGGACGGTGTCCCTGGCCGAGCGCTGACTCTGGCTCTTCCCTTTTTGGAGACCAGTGTCAAAGGACTATTCACTGCCTGTCTGGCTCAAGCCATAATTCCACAGCAGTGGAAGACAGGCAGGTTGGTCCTCATTCGCAAGGAGGGGCGCCCGGCGGATTCTACGTCCGCCTACAGGCCAATCGTGCTCTTGAGCGAGATCGCCAAGCTCTTCGAGCGCGTAGTAGCGAGGAGGCTGCTACGGCACCTGGAGGAGTCAGGCCTGGATCTCTCGGACCTGCAGTATGGCTTTCGCCGTGGTCGTTCGACGGTGGATGCCGTACTCAAGGTGAAGTCCCATGCGCAGGACGCAGTGGCTCAGGGCGATGGGGTACTGGCGGTGTCTATTGACATCGCCAACGCCTTTAACTCCTTGCCCTGGTCCTGCATCAAGGAGGCACTGTTATATCATCGTGTGCCTCCATACCTGCGCCGCGTCATCGGGGCTTACCTGTCCGGGAGGTCTGTGGCCTTTCCCGCTCCAGGTGGAAGGTGGGAGGAGAGGGAGGTTTCGTGCGGTGTTCCACAGGGTTCGGTTCTGGGTCCGCTCCTGTGGAACATCGGCTACGACTGGGTGCTGCGGGGCAGCACCCTTCGAGGAGTGAGCGTCGTCTGCTACGCCGACGATACCCTCGTGCTGGCGCAGCAGAGGACGTTCCGGGAGGCGGCGGTTCTCGCCACGGCCGGAGCGTCCGTGGTGATCGGGAGGATTCGTCGTCTCGGTTTGGAGGTCGCCCTCGACAAGTCCGAGGCGCTCTATTTTCATGCTCCGCGAAAGGGCTCACCAGCTGGGGCCTGCATCGTCGTCGGCGGTGTTACTATAACCGTCGCGCGGAGCATGAAATACCTCGGACTTGTCCTGGATGGACGGTGGAGTTTTCGGGGCCACTTCTCCATCTTGGCCCCGAAACTCCTGAGGACAGCGGCGGCTCTGGCGCGCCTTTTGCCCAACGTCAGTGGGCCGTGCGTGTCGAGCCGTCGGCTGTACACCGGAGTGGTCAGGTCGATTGCGCTCTACGGTGCCCCCGTTTGGGCGGACGCCCTGGATCGGCAGAACGTCACCCTGCTGCGGCGTGCGCAGAGGGTGATGGCCATCCGGGTGATTCGGGGGTACCGGACTATCTCCGGTGAGGCGGCGTGCGTGCTGGCTGGAGTCCTGCCGTGGGATCTGGACGCTGTGGCTCTTGCGTCGGTCTATTGCCGGCGTAGGGAAGGTCTGGCTGAAGGGCCCGCGGCAGTGTCAGCACTGCATGAGGAGGAGCGCAGGAGGGCGCTGGAAGTGTGGGAGTCCCGGCTGGCAACGCCAACCGCCGGCCGGTCGACGATCGAGGCAGTTCGTCCGGTGTTCCGCCAGTGGTTAGCGCGGCGTCACGGCGTCCTAACCTTCCGCACCACGCAGGTACTCTCGGGGCATGGATGCTTCGGGAAATACCTGTGTGGGATCGCTGGGAGGGAGCCCGACGCTCGCTGCCACCACTGCGACGACTGCCTCGAGGAGACGGCCCAGCACACGCTGGAGGTGTGTCCAGCCTGGGTGTCTCAACGCCGCGCTTTGCGCGGCGTCGTTGGGGACGACCTCTCGCTGCCTGCCGTGTTGAAAGCCATGGTGGGCAGCGAGGCGTCGTGGGACTCGGTCGTATCCTTCTGCGATGCAGTAATGCTCGCGAAGGAGGCGGCGGAGCGGGCGAGGGAGGAATCTTCCGAACTCGCCATCCGTCGCAAACGGCCGGGTCGCCGGAGGGCGGCACACGACCGTCGCCTTCCGCCCTAACATCGGCCAGAGGGCGGTCAGAGTGGGGCTTTCTGATCGCCTACTCCCCTGGCCCGAGTAGGTGCGCGTGGTAGCTCCGCGCGCTACTCAGAGCAGGCCGTCGGGGGGTGCCCACCACCCCTTGACTCCAACGGCGAGCCTTGCTGGCACCCGCCGCCCAGGTCCGCGGACGATTGGGGCAGTGCCCGAGACCTGGGCTAGTGGCGGGTAAGGAGCACCGTCAGGTTTTTAGTGGGTAAACGGAAGAACGATCCGGAGTCCCACATAACCGCGTCCGGGTCCCCACCCCGGGCGGGTATATCGGGTATATAAAAAAAAAAAAAAAAAAAAAAAGAAAAAAAAAGGGGATAAACGTTTATAAGAAGAATAATCTCTTAACTAAAGCGAGAACGCGGTTCGTCAAATACATTAAAAGCTGTGAAAAAATGGGTAATATTACCTGTTAATATTAATAATATGTCCAGCGACGTTCCTCTTCTTCATGTTGTCGACGGCGTATCGAGTACAAAGGACTAGGGATTTGACGTTCAAGTCGATTGTGAGTGCCAAGTTGTCATCTGTCAGATGTTTGTCTCCAATCGCTGGAATAAAAGAAAAGTTCATACATAAAAAATAACAGTGGGACCAGTCGTGACGCAGTGGCACAAGCGTGTGACTGTAAACGACTGGTTGTGGGTTCGATTACCACTCGAGAGGTGGAAATATTTAATATTTCCATTTTCTTCGCTCTGGTGTCGAGGCAAAGCGCGACGTTAAGTTCCGCCACTTAACACGCAATGCCTCCGAATTCGGCGGAAAGTGGGGAACGGAGTATCTTAACACTAGCTTCCCTCTGCCTACCCTGCTGAGTGCGGGATACAGCGTGAAGCTAAAAAAAATAACATTATATCTTAAGTGTTATTAAAACATATTTGATTTGGTCAACAGAAAGATGTTTTAGACTCATCATGTAAAATTCTTCCTTGATTTTGTGAAATGTGCTCCGAACGCTACCTTATCCGATGTCGCAGTTAAGTAAAGTTAAGTAAACGATATTATTTTGTTGAGTAACTGTTTTTTTTTCCACTTCATGCTTTTTTCCGGTATAGCAGGGTACAGAGAAGAGAGTGTCAAGACATGCCTGTTCTTCACTTTTCATCCGAAATCCAGATATTTACGTTCAACGCCCCTTTTTGTCTTAGTTACCAAAGCGGAGAAATAAAAATAATGTAGTTTCATTCCCCTGAATGAGAATCGAACCCACAACTATCACGTCTACAGTCAGACTATGTTCCACTGCGCCATGATGGTCAAGTTGTGTTTTTATTGAAAAACACATTTTATGATGTAAAATATCAAATAAACATATCAATGCAGCGGGGCTAAAACCGTCCAAGACTGTTTTGAAGAAGCACGGAAAGAATTAGAATATCATCCTTAGAAAGAATAAATAGTTTAAATATAATCCTTCGAGTATCGTTTTTTTTTTAAATTAGTTACGTATCATTTGACATTGTTTTTCGTTCCTTACCCGTATAAATCTATAATTTTAATTATTTGTAAATTGCAACTGATATACTATATCACATATTATGTGAATTAAAACAAAAAAAGCATATTAGTGCATGCTGTATCCATCTTCAACGATAATGCATTTAGCTTTAAGTTTTGACCTGTGTTACACTTTTTCATGTATAATGTAATAATCACTGATGGTTCTAAATAAATAAATAAATAAGTAGAAATCGAACCAGCAACTATCCCGTTTACGTCAGATTCTCTTACACTGCACCACGATGTCTCAGTCCGTTTTAAGAATGATTTTTGTACTATTTTCTTTCAGTTTCAAGTTATTCTCGCGGGATAGTCGGAAAGGATCTAGTGTCTTTTTTATTTTTATTTAAATACTTAAACACTACAGACACACGGTTTCATATCCATTTTTTCCTTAAAATGATTTGATAACATTTCTTAAATTACATTACATGTCAATATATGCCACTCAAAACTTAAATGACATTTGGTGAATGAGGATCTAGTGTTAAGGCACTCCGCTCTTCACCCAAAATCGAGACATTACCTGTTAAGTGGTGAAACTCAACGCCATGTTTTATCGTTGGTACCAGAGCGAAGAAAAAAAAATACATAATCGTCCCTTTTCCCATTCCCCCGAACGGGTATCGAATTCACGATCATCGAGTTTTTAATCAAACACTATAACTATCCGTCGGTTTCAAGAATGACTTCGTATATAATACTTACATGTAATATTTCCATCATACAATACAGCAGCGTTGTTCACAAGGATGTCTGCTCCTCCGAACTGTTGCTCCACCCATTGGAAGACGTCTTTCGTGTCTTCTGGCTTGGAGAGGTCAGCTTGCTTGGCATAGATCTTACCTTTGCCGGATACTTTTTTGGCAAGGTCCTGTAGAGAAAAATGGTTATCGTGATAATACTTTTACCTATTTAAAAAGCCGATTACATAAAATATGTTTGAAATAAAATGCAGTATTCTAGTTACTTACTATGAGATGTATAAAAATATTAATTATATATTAGTTATTTCCTAAATAAAAATTATTTTTTGTGTTTATTGCATTTTTTATTACTGAAATACATATTAGTTAGTATATAACATATTATTAAATACAAAATAAAAACGATTAAATAAATAATTATTAAGAATGGTCAGACTATTTTATATTAAATAAATGTACTTATTCAGGTAAATCATTTTTATTTCTACTCTCTGTTCAAAAAAAAATATGGTATTGACTTTCAATTTTTAACGAAAAGTGGAGTATGAAGTATTTTAAAAATAAGACCCTCTCGGGAAAACACGTGAAGTTGCCCTTTTTGAAAATATGTTAAATATTAAAAGAAACTTTTGTATAGACGGTTGGGTGCGGGTTCGATCTCACTTGGGGGAAGGATAATAATTTATTATTTTTAACGTCGCTGTTGGACAGACAGTTAGTCTTGACATTAAATTGTCTCTGATTTCTTTGCTAAACGAAATAAGACGTAAAGCTTCTTCTTAATAATATTTTAAATATTCATACAATTTTACATTAAGTCCAGGTCAAATGCCAGTCGTGGCTTTAGGACACAAAGTGTAACTGTAAGCGCGACTGGTTGTGGGTTCAATTCCCATTTAAGAAATTGAAATATTTTATTTTCTTCACTCTGGTATCGATGCAAAGCGCGACATTCACTTCCGCCGCTTAACACACAATTCCTCCAGAATTCGGCATATAATGGGGAACGGAGTGTCCTAGCACTAGGTTCCCTCTGCCTTCCCTGCTGTGTGCGGGATACAGCGTGAAGCTAAAAACTATAAAGTATAAACTTACATCAATACGGTCCTTCCTCCTCGCGACTCCAACAACTACAACGCCGTGGTTAGCAAGACGCAGGGCGAGTTCCGCACCAATACCAGAACTGGCTCCTGTCACGATAGCTACTTTGCCTACCCAACGTTCCATATTTATTGAAAAAATATCAAAAATAACAAAAAGTGTTAAAATTCTTTGAAATTTCTTAACTAACGCAAGCCAAAGTGTTGTTGTCGAAGATGAAAATGTATATGCCTTATATACTTTAAAAATAAAACATTTATAATCTCAATACTAATCTTAATAATCCTCCAATAGACATCATATTAATTAAATAAATGATAAGATAACTTGGTCAAGGAATCGTTAACATGTTCATATAAACAGTAGCTGTGCCCGCGACTTCGTCTACGTATAATTTAACAAAAATATTATATGTAAATCTAAAATTAAAGTAGCCTAAATCATTCGTTATTATATTAGCTATCTGCCAGTAAAAGTCCCATTAAAATCGGTCCAGCCATTTTAGAGATAAGCCGCAACAAACAGGCAGAGAAACACAGTAAAAATGCTATTTGCGATTTTCCTTTGGGGGTAAAATTATATTTTAATTATTTTTAATGCTCCACTCCAGGTATGAAGACAAAACGCGGCGTTAAGTTTCAGATTTCAGGGTGAAAGTGTAGAATAGAGTGATTTGACACTAAGGTTCTCACTGACTAGGGTAGTCAGCTATAGGGAAAATACCATAAAGTCAGAAAGAAAAAAACAATCATTAAAATCTTATTTATTTGTCATAACAAAAGAACAACAAAAACATATACATACATATTTAGAAATAATGTAGATTATAAAATAATTTATTTATAATATTTACAAATCATTACAAATTAATACAATTACTAATGGTCGAAATTAGAACTATCGCTTTATTACTGATAATATCTTCTTAAGGAAATTTTATTTGTTATTTACACTACTATGTTATCTATAGACCCATGTGGTGTAGTGGGAAAGTAAAGCGATGGTTGGGGGTTCGAGTCCCTTTTGAGAAGTTATTATATATAAATTTTCGTTTTGTCCCTTTGGTACTTAAGACAAAGCGCGGCTTTGAGTTCTGCCACTCTACGCGTAATATTTGATATATTTCACAAGTGGAGAACAGAGTGTCTTGACACTAGATCCTCTCTGACTACTCTGCTATGCTGGTAAATACTGTTATAATATCTTACTACTACTAGCTGTGCCTTTAATTTATTTAATTGAACAGAAAGTTATAATTCTAACATAAAAGTTGCCTACATTGCTTCTTATTATGTTACCTATCTGCCAATACAAATCTCGTCAAAATAGGTCAAGCCGTCCCAGAGATTCCGGAATAAACAGACAGACACGACGAAAATATATATATTAAAAATATTATTTTGGTAAATAAAGGTACGCCATAAACGTAATTTTGGTATACAGTGGTTATTTTAATATTATAAACATTATATATACATTTCAATTTTATTTATTTGCAGTTATTACAATATTGATTGGTTTTTCTCATATGTTTATTTTTGTTCAGAAAGTTAATGTAATTTAAGATTTTTTTTTATATTTTTTATTTATATAATGAACCATTGTAAAGTTTCTTAATGTGATTGGTTTTGGGTTCAATACCTGTTTCGGGGGAATGATTATATTTAAATTATTTTCGCTGCTTCGTTTTGGTAAGTAGAGTTCTGCTACTTCATACACAAGGGCTTGATTTATGGCTGAAAGTGGAAGACGGAGTGTCTTGACACTAGGCTCTCTTTGACCCTACTATGCTATCCATACTTATATTATAAATGGAAAAGTCTGTGTGTTTGTCTGTCACGCTTTCACGGCTAA
The DNA here is from genome assembly GCA_019049465.1 of Dryas iulia moderata. Taxonomy (NCBI): domain Eukaryota; kingdom Metazoa; phylum Arthropoda; class Insecta; order Lepidoptera; family Nymphalidae; genus Dryas; species Dryas iulia. The sequence continues at coordinate 660,315 of CM032435.1, forward strand.
TCTACCTGTCCTATGTGGATGAAATTTAGGATGGAAAGTAGTAAAAGTGACTGGGTCTAACATATGCTACTTATTTTTTCAAAATTCAACCTCTATGGGGTTGAAATAGGAGATGAAAATTTATATGAAAAATCTAAACCGCTTGGCCGATTGTAGTGAATTTTCGCATAAATATATTTGACAATCTAAGCTTAAACGTAGGCCACTTTATTTTTTAATAATGCGCCCCCGAGGGTTGCAACATTACGTAGTAGTTCACGCGGCGAAGCCGCGAGCGGGCCGCTAGTATGACCTATACAACTATGCTATATTATCATGTAGTAGATATTTTTTTTATGGAATAAAGGAGGCAAACGAGCTGAAGGCCCACCTGGTGTTAAGTGGTTACCTTCGCCCATAGACATCCACAACATTCAAGTTATGGATGCGTTGCCAGCCTTGGAAATGTAGGACAAAAGGAGGGAGGAAGGATGGGAATGGTGGGAATAGGGAGAACTGGCTTACATGCCATCGAACCGGAACACATCATAAGATATTTAGCGGTTCGTCTTTGACATGATAGTGGTCGCGAGCCAGTTGGAGAACGAATCTCCTACCACCAAACCACTGGGTTACCCGCCTTTTACGGGACGCTTACCCAGCGGCGGGGGGGTATTGTATTCTTAACCCGTCCCCCCACGGGAAAAATCATAATCATAAAAGCCTGTTTTTTGTCACATTAAGCAATAAAAATATAAATTTCAACAAATGTATATATTTATCCATTCTTATATTATAAATGCGTAAGTCTGTGTGTTTGTCTGTCACGCTTTCACGGCCACTCTACCGCTCGATTTGGATGAAATTTAGAATAAAAGTAGTAAAAGTGACTAGGTCTAACATAGGCTACTTATTTTTTCAAAAATCAACCTCTTAAGGGTTGAAATAGGGGATGAAAGTTATATGAAAAATCTAAACCGCTTGAACCGATTGTAATGAATTTTGGCATATATATAATTGATAATTCAAGGTTAAACATAGGCTACTTACTATCAAAAACCGACCCTCGAGTGTTGCAATATAACGAAATAGTTATATAGTTCACGCTGCGAAACCGTGAGCGGGCCGCTAGTATATAATAATATTAAAAATAAGTATATTTATAAGTTCATACAATTTCTAATGCTTATAGGAACAATAACAAAGTGTCGTCTTATCAGTGATAATATCTTTTTTGGCAATATATTTGTGTACTTTAAATGTAATCTATCATTATATTATCTAATAAATCAACAGAGATTACAAACCGGACTTACAACCGGAATTGGCAAAAATGCTATTAAGTAAATAACGGATAACAATATTTTTTTACTTTACTTTTCTATGCAAAAAAATATATACGGAGAATATAGTGTAAAGGTACTCCGTTCTCTACTTTTTTTTAAAGAAACTCCAAGGAAGTTTCGTAACTTAACACTGCGTTGGGAAACGTCTATCCAAAATATTAACTGTACCAGTGTATAATTAGACATTGCTTTAATGCGTTACGATGGCCTTCCTTACGTCTTTATGGGATAACGTTTTTCTCTCGCATGCTGCATAAGTAGAGAGAACCTATTATAAAGAGACTCCACTTTCCTCTTCTAACCCAGATTGGAGGTATTATGTATTGAGCGGCGGAAATATAATTTAAATACGTTTATTGCGTTCAAATTTTTATACTTTTTTTTTAAATGTCTTTTTCAAATTTCCTAAGTGTGGAATAACACTTTAAAAGTATTTAAAAGTATTTAATAAATAGCATTCTCTCATGCCAAATGATTGTTCGTGGAATAATCTTTGGGTAGCAGGAATTTGAAAAAATCTCTCTGTAGAGATGCTAACAACAAAAATAAGTTGTAATAAAGCGTACAAGAATTTCGACGCAGCGGATAGTAGAACGCATGGCTGTGGTGAGAGCGCCTGGACGGTATTCAGAAACCGCGGGTTCAAATCCGGTTGCGTTCAAATTTTTATACGTTTTCTTTAAATGTCTATACTAGACTAACTTCACGCTGTATCCCTAGTAGTAGTCAGAGAAAATGGATCGCCAAACGCTACGAAAAGGGACCGTAGTCCCTGCATATTTCTTTCGCCTCGTCCACTGTCATCAAGTTAAATTCACCTGTAGATACAGGTCTGATCTATCAATCAGGTAAGATAATCTTATATTATTTTAACTAATTACTTACTGTCCTATTTGCTCTGAATTGATTACACATGTGGACATCCGACACGCAAATTTGGAGAGAATGTAATACTTTCTTATAAAACGTATAATATTAGAATTTAATAGCAGAGGGATTCGAATCTGTGTCTCTTGGAAACCGTCTGTTCTTGCCGCAAAGCTATGTGTTCTATATCTGTTTCGTTGTATTGCAACTCTCCAAGGTGGATTTTTAAAAGTTAAAGTAGCCTATGTTTAAGCTTAGAATATCAACTATATTTATGCCAAAATTCATTACAAGCGGTCAAGCGGCTTACATTTTTCATATAAAATTTCATCCTCTATTTCAACCATTTGGAGATTGATTTTTGAAAAAAGTAAGTAGCCTATGTTTGACCCAGTAACTTTTACTACTTTTATTCTAAATATCATCCAAATCGGATCGGCAGATTAGCCATTAAAGTGTGACAGACAAAAAAACAGACAGACTTTTGCCTTTATAAGTATGGATACGAAATAAATAGTAATAATCATATGAGAATTTCTACGTAGCGGGATGTAGTACGTAAAGCTTATAGGGCAAAATGTTTGACCGGTTACCAAAAGGCGTGAATCCCGCTCCGTTCAAATCATTTTCTTTATATTTTTCATATAAAAAGTGTCTATATACCACTGTTATTATTTTACTCAGAGCCTGGACTTGATGTTCTTATCAGAGCTATCTGAAAGGCCAAAAAAAAATTCTTTTTCGTTTTTTTTTTAGTTTTTAAAGTCGCACTCTCCATATATGGGGCATCAAAGTCAAAGTCAAAGTCAAATAATTTTAATCAAAATAAAAAGTTACAAGCTTCCTTTTTTGACTTGACAACTAACTAATGTCGCGTAAGAGTACTACTATACCAAAGTGGTATCTTCTTGGATTTTGAATCTAATGTTAAGACGTAAAAGGTAGGTAGATATCTATATCAAGTAAAAAAAAAGAATATCTATCTATATAATAGGAGAGCAAAATAACTTTCTAGTTGTTTCGCGTAAAATGAAGGTTGCCTTGACAACGTCCGTTTATACAAAAGCGTATTTATTTATTTTGCGTTATTGAAACTAATCATTACATGCTATTGTCACAAAAGCAATTCATCATAGTGACTGTTCACGGAACTACTTAAAATACAAGTAGATAAGCACCAAATGATTAATTATGTTATTGAATATTCTGCATGATTTGACATATTGAAGTCATGCATGTCTTAAGGTGATACGTCACAATTTCATAGTTTCGTAGGCGTTGTTAATGAAAAACAAAGAGAGCATTATAGACGCTATACATCATATTAGCAAGTATATAAAGTTTATATAGCGAATTATCGAATTCTTGTTCGATAAATAATGATTAGCACAAATAAAAACAGCCTGCTTGATTCGCAGGCACTGCTCCAAACTCTCTGCAACACAATGGACACGCTTGCACAGTGATTCTACGAAATACTAAGGTATATCTTCTCTAATATACACTTAAAGGAGAAGGTCTCGTCTTTCTCGTGAGGAACTCCATTACACATTATGACCTTCGAACCGACAACCTGGACACTACCATCTGCAAATTTGCTTCTACATATCCGGGACATTGCGTAGAGGCATTCACGCCCTCCGGATCACCGCAACTTGCCTAGAGATTGGATAAAGTAACAATATCTGAGCGCTGTTCGCCTAAGCTAGGCCTTCTTCGAGTAGTTGAGGATGGGCCGAATAGCTCCGATTAGCTCAACCTAGCTTATATGATAATCTATGACACCAAGCAGTAGACGCAAAATTCAAATTAAAAGAGGTAATTATTAATGGAAAGATGCAATTCATCAAACATATATTTTCATTTTACAAAATAATGATTTAGAAAAAAAATCACATGGGAACCGAGAGCAGACGATAAGTTTTATTTTGCAAATATTAGTACTCGCTTTTGCCCACGATTTCATCCACGTGTACTTTGATTATTGGGAATAGGATAAAACATAGTCCGTTTCACCTGAACAGATTTCCTCTATCGAATCCTGCCTACATATATTAACGGTTTTTGTTTTAGCGTCACGCTGTATCCCGCACTCAGCAGGGTAGGCAGAGGAAACCTGTGTTGTGTGTGTTAGTGTTCCTCACTTTCTGTCGTTTGTTTTTTATTTTTATTTATTCGTTACAAATAAACCTTAATCTATTACAAACTGATTAGCATTACAATGATATCTATTAGGCTATTTATTAGGCTAACAGAATTTGAAGAATCCCTACCCTCGCATTAGTATTGTCCAAATTAAATTACGCCGATGTAGTGGTAGGCCCAAGACTATTGCAACGTACGAAAAACTTAATCCAAAAGGTGCAAAATGCTTGTGCAAGATATTGCTTCGAAATACCTCCACGTACGCATGTCACACAATATTTAAATAACGCAGGAATTATGAGAATGGAGTACCGTAGGCAACTGCATTTTATGACGCTTTTATTTGGGGTAATTAAGTTTAAACTTCCACCATACCTTTATCACAAGCTTCGTTGGGCGCATGATACGAACACATACGCAACTAGATCGAAATCATATTTACTTCTCATGCCTCTTCATAGAACGGCCGCCTTCCGTGGTAGTTTTCGATATGCCGCCACCAAGTGCTGGAAGGTGGAACAACCTTCCACCGCCATTGAGGAACCTAAATATAATTCATAACTTTAGAAACAAATATAGAAAAAATCTTCTTGATAAACAAAAGCATCATAGCAATTGATTTATTCACCTCAGTTAATTTAAATATGATATATTTATATCTAAATGTATCTACCTAAATATATAAATATACATGCCTGTGTGTATGTGTGTTTATATGTAGTTGTTGTATATATAAATATATATGCCGTAACTATGATAATTCTATATCAATTTGTATATGTATATATGTATGTATAAGTATTAAAATATATAGTCACATCTACTCACCTTATAGTGCATGTTCCATTAGCAAGGTGGAGTATTGACCAGACTTGGCTAGACTATTTTAATGAAGAGATTTTAACTTCTTATTGACTGTTATGATATTTGTTTAAACGGGAGGTAGTGTAGTGCAGTGGGGAGTAATAATTAGGAGCAACTGGCTGCACTTCCCGACCTGCTTGCGACCGCTTGTCTGCAATGGTATGGTAATGATATGTTCATTGTATTTAAATACCCACGATAAATACAAATTATCAAAAGTATTATTACGATTTAGATTATACTAAAAGACAATATAAAATAGAATAGTATTTTAATTATTATATAACTTACTTACGTAGTTTATTTTTTTAGTTTTTTCTCCTCATTTAAGAATGCGTAGGTAGGTAAATGTCTCGACATCTTTGTAATCTCAACGCATTTTAGTTTTGTATTTTAATCTATTGTGCGACACGCCCGACATCGACTGCCACCGCGAGGTACCTGAGCCGTGAGCGCACCCTAGACTTGTTTTTATATCTGTATATTTTATTTTATTTTTTAGCAATATAAGATAGACAATAGCCTACAATTATAACGTGTAAAAAATAAAATAAAATATACAGATATAAAAACAAGTCTAGGGTGCGCTCACGGCTCAGGTACCTCGCGGTGGCAGTCGATGTCGGGCGTGTCGCACAATAGATTAAAATACAAAACTAAAATGCGTTGAGATTACAAAGATGTCGAGACATTTACCTACCTACGCATTCTTAAATGAGGAGAAAAAACTAAAAAAATAAACTACGTACGTAAGTTATATACTAATTAAAATACTATTCTATTTTATATTGTCTTTTAGTATAATCTAAATCGTAATAATACTTTTGATAATTTGTATTTATCGTGGGTATTTAAATACAATGAACATACCATTACCATACCATTGCAGACAAGCGGTCGCAAGCAGGTCGGGACGTGCACCAAGTTGATCCAAATTATTACTCCCCACTGCACTACACTACCTCCCGTTTAAACAAATATCATAACGGTCAATAAGAAGTTAAAATCTCTTCATTAAAATATTCTAGCCAAGTCTGGTCAATACTCCACCTTGCTAATGGAACATGCACTATAAGGTGAGTAGATGTGACGATATATTTTAATACTTATACATACATATATACATATACAAATTGATATAGAATTATCATAGTTACGGCATATATATTTATATATACAACAACTACATATAAACACACATACACACAGGCATGTATATTTATATATTTAGGTAGATACATTTAGATATAAATATATCATATTTAAATTAACTGAGGTGAATAAATCAATTGCTATGATGCTTTTGTTTATCAAGAAGAATTTTTCTATATTTGTTTCTAAAGTTATGAATTATATTTAGGTTCCTCAATGGCGGTGGAAGGTTGTTCCACCTTCCAGCACTTGGTGGCGGCATATCGAAAACTACCACGGAAGGCGGCCGTTCTATGAAGAGGCATGAGAAGTAAATATGATTTCGATCTAGTTGCGTATGTGTTCGTATCATGCGCCCAACGAAGCTTGTGGTAAAGGTATGGTGGAAGTTTAAACTTAATTACCCCAAATAAAAGCGTCACAAAATGCAGTTGCCTACGGTACTCCATTCTCATAATTCCTGCGTTATTTAAATATTGTGTGACATGCGTACGTGGAGGTATTTCGAAGCAATATCTTGCACAAGCATTTTGCACCTTTTGGATTAAGTTTTTCGTACGTTGCAATAGTCTTGGGCCTACCACTACATCATTCTCATTTAAGAATGCGTAGGTAGGTAAATGTCTCGACATCTTTGTAATCTCAACGCATTTTAGTTTTGTATTTTAATCTATTGTGCGACACGCCCGACATCGACTGCCACCGCGAGGTACCTGAGCCGTGAGCGCACCCTAGACTTGTTTTTATATCTGTATATTTTATTTTATTTTTTACACGTTATAATTGTAGGCTATCAATGTAGGTCAATGTCGCTTGACGTACAACAATAAGGTGATCACTGAAAATCAGCGCTGTCGTTTCTGGGAATTTCACACATAGATTATTATTTTAAGTGAACGGAAGAAAAAAATATATATATATATATATATATATATATATATATATATATATATATATATATATATATATATATATATAGATATATATATATATATATATATATATATATATATATATATATATATATATATATATATATATATTTATATATATATAATACACTATCTAAAAATCAAGACATTGCGTGTAATTTAACGGAATTAAACGCCGAATTTTGTCATAAAATAAATAATAAGTAAAATACTTATAACAAGCACGATTTTTCACATATAATCTACAACCACTGCCTTCCCATAACTTAATAAAAAATAACTGAAATAAAACAACCATAAATTGCCAATGGCTTCAAATCTCCTTCAAATCGTAGTAATAACATCAGTTGACTCAAAACGGAAAACGATCGGGAATCGAATTCTGTACCTTTCAGGAAATTACCATTCAAACGGTGAGGGAGTTGCGGCGGTAATGCGGGCGATTGAGTGTTAACTGCATCTGACTTTGGTTTATTGCCTTTAGATAGTTTGTATATTTTTTTATATGGTTCCGTTTCCTTTTAATATGTTAAAGGCGCAAAGAGACAGTTGAGTGTAAACGCTATTGGTTGTGGGTTCGATTTCCACATGACGGAATGATTCTATTTAAATTATCTTCATTTTCTCTGATAAAATAAGAAGAAAAAGTGTAAATCTTTAGGTTTTTCCTCTTAAAGACAGAATTAATGCTGATTAGAGAAGGTAAAATTTCAAATTGTTATCATTAGTTATTATTTATTGACGGAACATTTGTTAAGTTTTACTTGTAAAATATAAATACAGGCCATCATATAATTTAGTTCAAAAACATATACGTATACTAGCAGAAAACACTTTTTTGCGATATTTTCTGCAATAGCAGAGTAGTCAGAGAGAGAATAGTGTCAAAACTTACCATTCTTCACTTTCCGCCCGAAATTGAAACATTGCGAAATTGACGGAGCTTAACCCCGGCCTTCTCCTTACCATATGACTAATTACAGCTGTACACTTTTAAATAATTCTTGTAACGATTCAACGTTGCAGATGTAGAACGTCTACATCAGCGGTCAGAGCGCTTGGACAGTCTAAAACAAGTGTGGATTCAAATACAGCTAACGTTCAACTTTTTATACGTTTTCAAAAAATCTTTTTCAAATTCTAAAGAATAAAAATTGTGTAAATAATCAGTCAGTCGGTGTGGCACATACATATGACTGTAAGCGCCTGGTTGTGGGTCCTATTCCCACTCGAGGAGTGGAAATATTTAATATTTCCACTTTCTGTGCTCTGGTGTCGAGGTAAGGCGCGGCGTTAAGTTCGGCCACTTAACACGCAATGCCTCCGAATTCGGCGGTGCGTGGGGAACGGAGTGTCTTAACACTAGGTTCCCTCTGCATACCTTGCTGGGTCCCGGATATAGCGTGAAGCTAAAAAAAAAATGTATAACACTTTAAAAATATTACATCACTATGTATTTCAAACTCTCATAATCAATTGAAACATGTATTTATAATAATCTGTTTGTAATACTAATTGGCTGAACGTCAGTGAAATACAAAATAAATTTTAACGCTTGAATATTACATTAATGTTTTCATGATATTTGTGTATTTGTTTACAAATTATTTATTAATGATATTTGTATGCTAAATAGTGCTATGGTATCATATCATATGGATATGGTATCATATGGATTTTATATCACGAGTACATAAAATTGGAGTGTCTATTTGTAATATTAAATCATTCGCTTTTTACTAAATGCTAGGGGCCAGTCGTGGCGCAGTGGCACAAACGTGTGACTGTAAACGACTGGTTGTGGGTTCGATTTCCACTCGAGGAGTGGAAATATTTAATATTTCCATTTTTTTCGCTCTGGTGTCGAGGCAAAGCGCGGCGTTAAGTTCTGCCACTTAACACACAATGACTCTAATTTGTCGGAAAGTGGGGAACGGAGTGTGTAGACACTAGGTTTTTTTTTTTTTTTATAAAAAGGACAAGGGAAACGAGCGTTCGGGTCACTTGATGTAAGGTGAACACCGTCGCCCACGGCCCCGTGCAACACCAGAGGAGCTACAGGGACGTTGCCGGCCTTTGAGGTGGAGGTCAGCGCGCCTTTTGAAGGTACCCATGTCGTATCGACCTGGAAACACTGCCGCTGGTAAGCCATTCCACAGTTGTGTGGCGTGTGGAAAGAAATGACGACGAAACCGCACAGTACTGGAGTGCCAGGTATCCAGGTGGTGAGGATGATATTTTAATCTGGCACGTACTGTGCGGTTGGAGAATTCAGCGGCAGGTACCAAGTCAAACAGTTCTCCAGAACACTCTCCGTGATACATGCGATAGAGAACGCATAACGAGGACACGTCTCTACGCAACGCCAAAGTGTCAAGCCCAGCACAGATTTTTGGGTCCCTGACAATTCGAGTGGCTCTGCGCTGTATGCGATAAAATGGTTCGAGCTGATACTGGGGGGCACCGGCCCAAAGATGAGAACAGTACTCCATATGAGGCCGCATCTGGGCCCTATAAAGGGACAATCGGTGTTTGGGCGTGAAGTACTGTCTCGCTCTACCGATGACACCCAGCTTCTTCGAGGCCAACTTGGCCTAACTCTCCAAATGATCGCGATACTGGCACTCACTCGAAACTTTCAGGTCCAATAAACTGATACTGGGCGCGGCATTAAGGGGAGTGTTCTGGAAAAGTGGCGATAGGACAAATGGGGTTTTCTTAGTGGTCAACGCGCAAATTTGTGTCTTCGGGGGGTTGAATTGAACCAGGTTCCTTTCAGCCCATAACGAGACATTCACAAGGAATGCCTTAACAGAAGACACAAGTTTTGTTCGGCTCTCGTCGACGTTTTCCCGAGAAAGACCTGCACGGCCGGTGTATACGGCGTCCACCGTGCTGTCATCCGCATAGCAATGAATGCCAGGGTCTTCTAACATGTCATTGATATGCAGAAGAAACAGCGTGGGGGACAGCACACAGCCCTGCGGGACACCAGCGTTCACGGGCATAAATTCAGAGCAGAAACCGTCGACAGCGACCTTGATGCACTTGCATAAGTTCTCGGGAAGCCCATAAGATGGTAGTTTCGCTAGGAGCGCCCTGTGCCACACACGATCGAAGGCTTTCGCCATGTCCAAGCTAACTGCCAGGCCCTCTCCCTTGCTTTCAATAGCAGCAGCCCAGCGGTACGTTAGGTAAACCAGAAGATCACCAGTTGAGCGACCATGGCGGAAGCCATATTGACGGTCGTTGATCAACTGGTGATCCTCTAGATAACCCAGAAGCTGGCTGTTTACTATGCTCTCCATTACTTTGGAAAGCAGGGAGGTGATGGCGATAGGCCTGTAGTTAGTTGGGTTGGAGCCATCGCCTTTCTTCGGGATCGGGTGAATAAGAGCGCTCTTCCACGAGTCTGGGACTACGCCGTTTGAGTAAGAGAGCCGAAACAAACGCCTTAGTACCGGCGTCAACTCAGGAGCACATGTTCGGAGCACAATAGGAGAAATGCCATCCGGTCCACTCGCCTTTTGGATGTCCAAGGAAAACAGAGCTCGACGAACAGCTTTTTGGCTAAACTTAACGTCAGGCATTGAGCTCTGGCACCGCGGGATGGTCGGCGGTGTAGTTCCTTGGTCATCCAAAGTCAAGTTTGAGGCGAAGAGAGCACCCAGGAGATCGGCTTTCTCCTTCGCCGTGTGGACCAGGATGTCATTCTCTGTGCGTAACGGTGGAAACGAGGGCTGGCTAAAGTTGCCAAGCACAGCCTTGGAGAGTGCCCAAAACTGCCGCGTTCCCGACGGGTACCTCTCAAGTTTCTCACCGATTTTGATGATATGCTGGGACTTTGCTCTAGCAATTTGCCGCTTAAAGTACCTAGAGGATCGGTTGTAGTTCCCTTTTAAGGCTTTAGCCTTCGGATCCTTAGCGACTTGTGCCGCGGCCCAGGCTTGATAAGCTTCGCGCTTACCAAAGGCAGCTTGTTTGTAGGACTTACCAAACCAAGGCCGTGATTTGCCACCGATGGGCACCACAGAGGTAGGAATATAAAGTTCCATACTCTGTAGAACCACGTCGGCGACAGCGGCGGCACAGACGCTGGGATCATCAGAAGAGAAGCACACCGGCCCCCAGGGATAAGATGAGTAAAATGTACGCATCCCATCCCAATCTGCTGACTTGTAGTGCCAGGCACGGCGAGTCGCGGGTGTTCTGCGACTGCCGCGTTTAATTGGCACCACACTCCGTACCAGGCAGTGATCAGAAGACCCTAAAGGGGCATCGACTGACACCTGGTACTGTTCCGGATGTGAAGTCAGCAGAAGGTCCAATAAGGAGGAATTGTGGCTGTCCACGTCCGGGATTCGTGTAGGTGAATCAACCAATTGGGACAGTCCATTTGCTATAGCAAAGTCAAATGCAGCCGTCCCCGCGTGGTCGGTGGTGCGTGATCCAAGCCAATCGGCATTATGGGCGTTAAAATCACCAAGTATCACGACCTCAGCGGAGGGGATCTGTGAGAGCATATCATCAATGGCCGATTGCATATGCTCCATGAGTCGATCCGTTTCCGCGTTACCACTGTGGGACCTGTATAGGCATCCGTAGATGCGGACACGATCGTTGGAGTCCAGGCGAAGCCAGATGGTAGACAGGTCCCGACCTTCAAAATTAGCAAGGCGACGAAAACTCATATCCTCCCTTACGAATACAGCGACCCCGGCGTGAGGTAAAAAATGATGTTCTAGTTTGTAGCCGGGGTAGTGGAGGTAGGCTGTATCGCTTGGTCGGATAATCTGAGGGGGGTCCATGATGGAATGCTTGCCCGTAGCGATCCCCGCCAGCCCTACTTGTTAGGGCTGCAGAGTTCCATCCGCCACGTACACCAGGGCACTGTATGATAGGGCGTCCCCCCGAGGCGACGCGCACCAGCGCGTCCCCGTTGGTGTGAGAAGTGGGGAGGGGGGAGTAGACAAGTGCGGCGTTGGGAACCGCCACCCGACACGCCATGTCCGAAACGGCGGGAAGTGGAGGACGGAGCTACAAATAGCTACGTGGAATGTAAGAGGAGGGATGGAACAGAAGATGAATGAATTACTAGATGTGATGGATGAGAGAGATCTGGATGTGATCTGTGTGACTGAGACCAAGAGGAAGGGCAGTAACACTACCGATCTGCCGGGCAGTCGCGTAGCTCTCTGGGCCGGCGTACCAGAGAGTGATCGCGGGTGTCAGGGGGTGGGTGTGTTGTTGTCCTCTCGATTGGTGTGTGCAATGGTGGAATATAAGGCGATCAACCCGAGGCTCCTTTGGGTTCGCTTTAAGCTGGGGATAACAAGATTATTCTTGTTAGCGGCCTACGCGCCAGTATCCTCAGCTCTATCAGGCGAGCTAGAGGAGTTCTGGGAGAGTGTCAGGGAAGTTCTAGGTAGCGTAAGAGCGAATGAAAAGTTAATAGTGTGCGGTGACTTGAATGGATGGGTCGGAACCGAGCGGATCGGTTACGAGCTTATATTAGGGAAGTACGGTGATAGGAGAGTGAATGAGGCTGGTAAGCTTATTTTGGAACTTTGTAAGGAGAAGAATTTGTTTGTGGCAAACACGATGTTTGACCACAAACAAATTCATCAGTACACATGGGAGCGAATGGAAGAGAAAAGTATGATTGACTTATTCCTGGTGGATCAGCGTATTCGGAACCAAGTTATGGACACACGTGTGTTCAGGGGTGCCGACTTGGGAACGGACCATTATCTAGTAACAACTAGAATAAGGGGTCTGTTCACAGGCTGGCGCGCCCGCACGAGGTGTCCAAACTTGGAGGCGAATAACCGCATAAGAAGCTGGAAGCTTCAAGATCCACCTATTAAAGAGGAATATAAAGAAAGGGTTTCCAAGAAGCTAGACAGTTGCGAAATAGGAAATGAGAGTGTAGAAGTATGCTGGCAGAATCTTAGGAATAGTATGACTGAAGCAGCAATAGAGGTGTGTGGTACTGTGAAAAGAGGCTTAGTAAAAAGCGCGATGAATGGTGGGATGACGAAGTGAAAGATGCCGTAGAAAGAAAGAAGAAAGCATGGCAGGATTATAAAGCCTCTGGTAAGAATAAAAGTATGAGAGAGATCAAGAAGAAAGAGTACAAGTTGCAAAAGCACCAAACGAAAGCACTGATTAAGGCGAAGCGTGAAAAGTCGGAGAATGAAAGAGATGAAAGGTTGACGAACAACTTCCGAGAAAACACGAAGCTTTTCTGGAGAGAAGTTAGTGATTCTCGGGGTTCTTCGTCAACCTGCAGAATGAAAGGGGTGCTTTCGAAGGACGGTGAAATATTAACAGAACCAACACCCGTTTTGCAACGATGGGCGGAATTCTATAAGGAGATGTATGAATGTGATGACGCCTCTGTCTCAAGTAACAGCGATATGCTGAATCTTGATGTAGCAGACGGCGAAATCAGTATAAAAGAAGTAGAGAGTGCCATAAGAAGTCTGAAATGTGGTAAGGCAGCGGGAGCAGATGGAGTTACTACTGAGATGATCAAACATGGTGGGCCGCGCGTCTTGGACCTGTTCTTTCATCTGTGCAATTTATGCTGGAAGAAAGGGAGGTCCCAGATGATTGGCGAGGCGCAGTCATCGTGCCTTTGTATAAAGGCAAAGGTTCACAGATAGACTGTGCAAGCTATAGGGCTATCAGTTTGATTAGCTTAGGTAGTAAAATTTATGCTAAAATTTTTGCGAGAAGAATGCAAGAGAGATCTGAGAGGCTGTTGTGGGAGGCCCAAGGAGGCTTTAGACCTGGAAGAGGGTGTATGGATCAGATCTTCTCCCTCCGCATGATCACAGAGAAATTTTTGGCTGTAAACCAAAAAGTTTTCTGTGCTTTTGTGGATTTGGAGAAGGCTTTTGACAGAGTTGTGCGAAAGAAGTTATGGGAGATACTACCTCGGTACAATGTGAACGGACCCTTGTTGCAGGCTGTAAAGTCTCTTTACCGAGATCACTCAGCCTGTGTACGAGTAGGAGCTGGCATGTCGCCTCGGTTTGATATCCAATCGGGTGTCAAACAGGGTTGTGCCATGTCAGCTTGGCTGTTCAATTTGTACTTGGATAGTTGTCTCCAAGGAGTGAAACAAAGTGATATGGGAGTGAAAGTGGGTGACTTGAAGGTAAACTGCCTGTTGTACGCAGATGATGCAGTGCTTATTGCATCATCAGAATGCGAGTTGCAGGCATTGGTCACCATCCTGAAAGATGGGTGTGAAAATAATGGTCTAAGCCTGAATGCGAGTAAAACTAAGATTCTGGTGTTTGAAAGAGACGAAGAAAGAACGGAATGTAAGATCATGGTTAACAGAAAGAAATTAGAACAAGTGAATGAGGTGGTATATTTGGGAAGTATGTTTAGCAGAGATGGAAGGTATGATATGGATGTTGAAAGGCGTATTGCTGCCGGTAACAGGGTTAACGGTGCCCTCGCTGCGTTGATGCGACGGCGGAACGTGAGCATAGCCGCACGTTTAGCTGTGCACAATGCAGTGCTGGTACCAACGCTGCTATACGGCAGCGAAACGTGGGTATTGCAGAAGAAGAATGAAAGAAAGATGAATGCTGTGGAGATGAGATCTCTTCGAAAGATGTGTGGAGTCAGCTTAGCTGACCGAATCCGCAATGAAGAGATACACAGAATGGCAGGTATTAGCGAGAACGTCATAGTAAGAATGAAGAAGGGCGTGCTCAGGTGGTTTGGGCACGTCGAGAGTATGAGTGATGGAAGAATGGCAAGAAAGATTTATGAAGCAAAGGTGAGTGGTAAGCGAGGCAGGGGGAGACCTCGGTTGACCTTCGAAAACACAGTATCGATGATACTGGAGGAAGGTCACGTAAAAAGCATGAGGACCCCCCGGAGAAGAAGAAGTATGCAGGGACCGTGGCGTTTGGCGCTCCGTTCTCTCTGACTACCCCGCAAGGGATACAGCGTGAAGCTAAAAAAAAAAAAAAAAAAAAAAAAAGGATAATCTGAGTCTCCGTCAAAAACAACAAGGCCGGCCGTGCCGGTCAAGGGTCAAGGTGGTGGTGAACGGCATTCAGGTTGGAATGTAGGCCCCTGATGTTACAAAAAATCCACATTGAGCGTGGTGGGGGTTGCCGTGGAGCGTACGCTTCGTTTGCCTTGTTTGTGATTGTAAATTTTACTCTAACTATCACTACAAAAAACGTAAATCTGTAAAGTTAACTTTTGGGGCCAGTCGTGGCGCAGTGGCACATACATATGACTGTAAGCGAATGGATGTGGGTTCGATTCCCACTCGAGGAGTAGAAATATTTAATATTTTCATTTTCATCGCTCTGATAACAAAAGTGCGGCTCGGCAGAATAATACATCTAAATTATTTTCATTTCTCCGCTCTAGTGATAAGACAAAATGTGGCGTTGAGTTCCGCCTGTCGACAATGTCTTGTCTTCAGTTCAGGAAAGTGAAGAAAGGAGCTGGAATAGGCTAGATAGATTATTTTTGCCTATCCTATAATGCGGGCTACAGCGTGAATTTCTCAAAAGAAAATATGTTATATTTCACGCATTTTTCTAGATTATCTGACATTTTGAATAAAAGATTGCTCTAAAACGCTTCAGTGTTGCAATCTTTATGCATGGTGGAAGTGCTTCGACGATTTTTACTTATTCAATTCTTAACCTTATCTTGTCGTTTTAAAGTTTAAATTCCTTAGTCAGAATTCAAGCGTAAACAATGTTGATCATATTACTAAGGCCCTCGGCGCTAAAATATCTTGAAACCTCCTCTTAATATTCTGTTTCATTTTACACTGACTTTAGTTCACGTTTTCTTATATTTTATTATCATTGAAATGTTTTGTTAATTCGTCTACACGGTTTTTAGCCGCTTTCCGCATTGCAAGGTAGTCAGAGACAATCTAGTGTTAAGACACTCCGTTCGTCAGTTGCCACATGAAATCTAGAATTCTAGACTGCGCTTTCTTTTTGGTATAAGAGCGAAGACATGAAAAATTAAATAAAATAATTCCCCGAGTGGGAATCGAATTTACAACCATCGTTTTGCAGTCACACGCTGTTTAACTGTGCCACGACGGGCTCGACTCGACTCACAACGTATAGTATTAAAAAAATAAAATGAACTCTCTCTGTGACTAACTCGCTATGCCGGAGAAAGCGTTAAGTTGTAGTATGTAATGCAAATAATGAAAGTTTTATTTGTTTATTTAGAGTATACAGAGTTTTCTTACTTTCGATATTTATACATTGTTATCGTAGTTTTCTTTTCTATGAAAAAGTCAAAACAATTGAGACTTTATAGTATCAACGTAAAAAAATTATATGTGTATAAAAATATAAAAAATACAAAGAAAATTACTACTTAAATTATACAGTAAAAAGTTAATTTTTTTATTGATGAAAGAGGGCAAACGAGCAAAATGACCATCTGATAGTAAATGGTTACCTTCGCTCATGGGCTTCCACAATATAAGAAAAGTTGTGGATGCGTTGCCGACCTTAAGGGAGGAGGAAGAGAGGAGGGGGAAAGATGGAGATGGTGGGAACAAGGTGAGCTAGCTTGACCGGAACACATCGTCAAATGTTTGGTGGACATGATAGTGGTCGCGAGCTAGTCGGAGAACGATCTCCGAACCGTACCACCAAGCTACTGGGCTACCTCGACGGAGGGGGGTTGTATTCTAACCCGTCCCCCCACGGGTTAAAAAATATAACCTGTATAAAATTTAAAAAGAATTTAAATTAAAATTACATGTATTAAAATCGTACTATAAAAGACAAACTTAATCTATTATTGCAATAAAAATAATGTATATACGAGTACATATAAAAAAATGTAGTAAAAAGTAGTTTTGCACGATTGTGTACTATATCATATATTTAGTATGTAAACGTTAAACCGATAAGCTCCGTATCATGTTAGCTTAAGCTCATCCCTAAAATGTGCTGACTTTAGTATTACGCTAGTGTTGTAACAAGTGGGTTAGAAATCCTAAATTACGTAATTGTAGGGAAAGCTTCGGTTGGATTCTGTAGGAGTGAGAATACAATGTA
Source organism: Dryas iulia moderata (assembly GCA_019049465.1). Classification (NCBI taxonomy): domain Eukaryota; kingdom Metazoa; phylum Arthropoda; class Insecta; order Lepidoptera; family Nymphalidae; genus Dryas; species Dryas iulia. Next base: position 677,682 of record CM032435.1, read on the forward strand.
TTTTATGTATTCTTTGTATTCGTATAATGTATTTTATGTATTCTTTGTATTCGTATAATGTATTTTATGTATTCTTTGTATTCGTGTAATGAATTTTATGTATTCTATGTATAATTTTGCGTATTCTTAAACGACTAAATAGTTTGCTTATAGTTAAACTGTAAAACAATTTTTTATAATCTTTATTTAATTCTTTGCCTGTTTAAAGTAGGTATACGAGTATAAGAAGCCCCGTTAAATATAAATATAATGATCAGATATTTTAATATTTCTTGGTAACTTCAGGTAGATAAAGTAGATTTCCGGTGAATTTTAATTTTTACAAACATGACTTACCAATAAATGGCCTATGGCCTGACAGAAAATAGGTGCAATTATTTGATCGTGCTCCATTGTAAAAAAAAATACTTCAACACTTATTTTAAATTTCGTCCCTACATATAATTTCCCACTCAATACAAATTCGGGTAGAAAGCGGAAAGTGGAGTGTTTAAGACACTCCATTAAGTTCTCATGACTGACCTGCTATACCGGGAAAACCATAAAGCTACGAATATAATTGATGCCATTGTGGTCTTACTATGGGTTCGATTTTTTGTGAGTTCGATTTTCACTTTGGTAAATGGTTATATTTGTGATGTTTCACTTTGGTAAGAACACAAAACGAGGCGTTGAGTTACGCCCCTCAACTCCCAATGTCTCAATTTTTCATACAAGTTCCCTCTGTCCATTGTGAATATAATTTTCACCCGTGGGGGGACGGGTTAAGAATACAGTTTCCCTTCGCAGCTGGGAAAGCGTCCCGTAAAACGCGGGTAACCCCAGTAGCTTGGTGGTAGATTTGTTCTCCGACTGGCTCGCGGCCACTAGCATGTCAAAGACGAACCGCCAATCTGTTGATGTGTTTCGGTTCGATGGCATGTAAGCCAGCTCTCTCCTTATTCTCACCATTTCCATTCTATTTCCTTCTTTCCCTCCTTCACCGCCAAGGTCGGCAACGCATCCACAACCCCTGTAGTGTTGTGGATGTTCATGGGCGAAGGTAACCACTCACCATCACGTGGCCCTTCTGCTCGTTTTCCTCCTTTATTCAATAAGAAATAAGAATTTGAAAAAATTAACTCCATTTAAAGATAAAAGTATATTAAATTCCGCTTTGTGGTTACAATTACACACTCTATGTGTAAAATGACAGTTATTACGTGTACATACATAATATAAACACACAAATATCCGTATAAATTTGTACATGTAAATGAAAAGCAAGTAGGTACCTACTGTAGGTACATTATACAAACATTTAACACACTAACTTTGACTTGTGGTTAGAACTTGGCTCACCTTCTGAAATTTATATGAGGATATCTGCTATGATATTAACAAAGTAATGTTTATTATAATTTGTGGGATAAGAGACCTAGAATAAATATATAAGTTACGTCCGTCCTTCTCTTGTTTTAATAACATACATTTATTGAAGTGAAAACTTGTTTAGGCGCGTTGAGCGTTTTGGTAGAGGGTAAAATCCTCGGTTCGCGTCACCGACATGCTAATGATAATAGTATATCTATAGCTATGGAGAGCCAGACTAGCGCACGCGCAGTAGCCTGTGTACACGTAATAATGTTCAAACTTGAATTCATTGAAATTCGTGTAAATATAAATACTATGTATAATTAAGATAATTGTATATTAATTATTTTTTCAACCACTTTGTATTTATATTTTGTTCATGATTTGTTTAACCCAATTTTGCATATAGTTTTAATTACACTCAACTTAATAGTTCCGTTTTCACTTCTATCGGCAGTCGCACGACTGCTACTGTTTTTTTTTTTGAGCAAGGAGTAAGTAGCCGTCGTGACACAGTGGGAAAGGGAAAAGAAAATGCAATTATAATGGGTTCGATACTCACTCGGAGATATTTTTATTTCCTTGCACTAGTTAGTGACATGTTAGGGATCTATGTGACGAAAACATCTGCTACTGCTGAATTACACGTAATTTGGGCGGGACTAAATGAATTTTTCAAAGTATGTATTCCTGTCTGTGAAGTTGTAGATCTCACACGGATAGACCAATTTTGATGCAGTTATTTTATATTTGAAAGTCATTTTCCATGAGGTGGTTCTTAGCTAAATTTGGTAAAAATCAGTCCAGCTTGTAGAATCCAGCTTAAAGAAATGCATTTTTGGAATAAAATTGAATTATTTTAAAGTTTTATCAATTACTTATAAAGATAATTTCTTTTAAATTTTTAGTTTAATGCGTAATCTCATTTACAACTAGACATTACCCATTACACCACTTTGTTCAGCTAATTATAAAATAATCAAATCAAATACTGCCTTTCCCTAACCACTTTAAATTCCACAATAACGGACCTTAATAAAACCGGAAAACTTCATGGAATTGAATAAAATGACTAGCGAATATGAACTTTCATACATTTCACGCTGGCATTTTCATTCTATTCATAAAGTGTATGCTGCAAAAGTTGCCGCACTCTGGCAGAGTGGCTTTCCACACGTATATTAGAACCAGTCTGTGTGTTTGTGTTGCTCTTTCTGTTAGATAGACAGACAGACTGAGATATATGTGAAATATTAATAATACAATTATTGGGGCCAGTCGTGGCGCAGTGGCACGAACGTGTGACTGTAAACGACTGGTTGTGGGTTCGATTCGCTCTGGTATTAGAGGTAAAGCGTGGCGTTAAGTTCCGCCACTTAACGCGCATTGCTTCCGAATTTGGTGGAAAGTAGGGAACGGAGTGTCCTAACACTAGGTTCCCTCTGCCTACCCTGCTGTTTGCAGGATACAGCGTGAAGCTAAAAAAAGAAAATAGTTATTGTTGTTGTTATAATTGTGTCTAATTGCTTTGTGTGGGACAGCGTCTGACTGTAAACGTGATGGTTGTAGGTTCGATCCCCACTAAAGGGAATGAGAAATTAAATTTTCATTTCTTCGCTCTAGTATCACAGAAAAACGCGGCGTTAAGTTCCACCACTTAACACGCAATACTTCCAGAGTTCGACGCAAAATGAGTGACTTTCCACATGTATATTAGAATCAGTCTGTGTGTTTGTGTTGCTCTTTCTGTTAGATCGACAGACAGATTGAGATTTATATGGAATATTAATTGTAGTTGTTGTAATTGTAGGAAAATATGTTAACGGCTGTTATTTTATTATAGTAGTACAATAACTGTGTAGAGTTGCTTGGTATTTTTTAAAAGTAGTAGGTATATTGTTTAAATGTAAGAATAATATAAATATATGCCTCTATTGTAGGCTGGTGTTACAACTTTAACATATGTATGCAAAATATTAAAAAGGTTGTAATGTGAATTCGCAGGGAATCAATGTCGTGGGTCAATTGTTATTTGGGGATTTTGAAACATATTTCTTTCCTTATTTCCCTTGTTTTTTATTTAATGTATAACTTAACTTTTTAATTTACTCATTCTAACCAGAGCAGTAAGAACAAAATATTTAAAATAGTTATTAATTAAATTGTTCTTCGCCCTGTGAACTACATAATTGTTTTGTTACCCAACCTTCGGGGGTGGATTTTTTAAAAATAAAGTAATATATAACTTTGGATTATCATTATCAACTATATATATTCTACAATTCATTACAATCGGTCAAGCGGTTTAGATTTTTCATATGCACTTTCACTCCCTATTTCAACAGTATAGAGGTGGTTTTTTAAAAATATAAGTAGCACGTATTGAACTGAAGTAGATTGGCCGTGAAAGCGTGACAGACAAACATACAATATATTGCGATTATAAATGCGATTTTTTTTTCTTTTTTTTTAACATCACGCTGTATCCCGCATACAACAGGGTAGACAGAGGGAACCATGTGTCAAGACACTCCGTTACCCATTTTACGTTGAATTCGGAGGCATTGCGTGTTAAGTGGCGGAACTTAACGCGGCGCTTTATCCTACCTACCTATACCAAAATTCATTACAGTCAAGCGGTGTAGATTTTTCATATAAACTTTCATCCCCTATTTCAACCCTTTAGAGGTTAATTTTAGAAAAACTAAGTAGCCTATGTTAGACCCAGTCATTTTTACTACTTTCATTCTAAATTTCATCCAAATCGGACCTCTAGGTTAGCCGTGAAAGCGTGACAGACAAACACACAGACATTCGCATTTATAATATAAGTATGGATTATTACATTTATATTAAAAAATCAAGAAATTAGGACGCCAAGACTTTCTATTTTTTTTAGCTTCACGCTGTATCCCGCACACAGCAGCCTAGGGAACCTAGTGTTAAGACATTCCGTTCCCCACTTTCCGCCGATTTCGAAGGCATTGTGTGTTAAGTGGAACTTAACGCCGCGCTTTGTCTCGACATTAGAGTGAAGGAAAATGGAAATATTAAATCGAACCCACAGCCAGTCGCTTTACAGTCACACTTTTTGCCACTGCGCCACGACTGGCGTTTCTATTTTAAATTCTATAAAAAAGCTAAGTATTTATAAACTAAGGTTAAAATAAAATATATGTTTTATGAAAAATGCTGTATTGACATATTTAGTACAAAATTTGTTATTGTATTTAAATATTTACAATTAATTACAATCTGACAGGTTCTTCACAACATCCCTTCGCCCACAACTTTAACTCCCAATTCGTAGATCTGTAATGAAAAAGTAACTTCTTGTACTTATTGTATTTTTTATGAAACTTTAAATACAAATTTACGCTTTTTTTCTCTAAGATACTTATTTTGTCTTATCTAGGCAAAGTAGTAGGCAGAGGGAACCTAGTGTTAAGACACTCCGTTTTCCATTTTACGCCGTATTCTTTCGGATTAAGGTGGCATTGTGTGTTAAGTGGCGGAACTTAACGCCGCGCTTTGCATCGACACCAGAGCGAAGAAAATGGAAATATTAAATATTTCCACTCGTCGAGTGGGAATCGACCCCACAGCCAGTCGTTTACAGTCGCACGTTCGTGCCACTGCGCCACGACTGGTCCCTACTACAAGATAATTTAACTTAAACGAGAATCAGACCGATACGATGGCTAAATTGAATTTGCATTGAGGCCGACGTGGGGCAGTGGGAGAGCGACTGAGTCTAATCGCAATGGTTGTGGATTCGATTCCCGTTCGTAGAAATAGTAGGATGGTAGGAATGATTACATAATATTTTCCTCCCTCTGTACTTAAGACAAAGTGCATTGTTAAGTTTCGCCACTTAGCATGCAATTTCTCAATTTCGGGGAGGAAGGTGGGAATTGGGGTTTTCTCTGTCCTTGTCCGCATAGTAGGATATATATAACACATATAACACATACCACATAGAAATAGGATATATATAAAACACCAAATCATTGTTCGTAGAATAATCTTTGGGTAGCGAAGATTTTGCATAAAATTATTTACAAATATGCTAACAACAAAAAAAAGTTGTAACATTTTTAGTATTATGCATTTTTATATTTAGTAGTTATAATATTTTTTACAGTTTACCGTTCAACCTGTCTAACCACTTTTTACATCCTTCTACATTGCAATTCTTATAACTATACTAATTTCAACTTAATTTAGTTTCCTAGAGGTGCGGGTTCGATTTCCGCTACATCCACATTTGTAAATATATTTAAAAAAATGTTTTTAAAGTTACTAATACTTACGTTGACATGAGGCGGAGATGACAGAGCGAATATAACAGTCTCAGCAACATCACCAGAGCTCAGTGCAAGCTCTCCGTTTACGAACAGATCAACTGTCATTTCAGTCAACACTCTGCCGGGGGAGAGACTCTGGAAAAGGAGAGAAAAATAAAGTAACTTCTAATTCTAATTTAAAATAAACTTTATTCAAATTTACTTTGCTAGCCCATTTGAATCGTTGAATTACAGGCTACAGTACTACACAGAAGACAGTACTGATGAGAAGAGATGACTGAGAATTGTGATGAATTATGAATTACGTATTTAGGTTTTCGTATTTAGGTGTGTTAGATAGTGTTGAGCAAAAATTATGTCATAGTTTTGTGGTGTAGTAGGACAGGATATGCCTGTAAAAACAGGTTATGAGTACAATTCTCTCAACTCTTGTAAAACTTCCCCTGAGTTTCTAATTACATAATTATCTTTTCTTTGCTCTGGTGTCTAAGGAAAAGCGCGGCCTAATGCCTTTATTTCAGAGTATCTTGGCTCCTAGGTAGCCACCTTGCAGGAAATAGCGTGTAGCTAAAAGTACATTGTACGTTTGTTCTTTCTCTCATGGAACGAATCGCTAAGCAATGTGGCCATGCGCTTGGACAGTTTACTTTTACAAATCCCGTTGCGTTCAAATATTGTTACGCCGTAAAATGTTCATTTAATAGTTGTCCTAATTGCAGTTCTCTGGTAAATATGAAATATGATTTATTTAAGATCTATGTATATAATCTTACCGTCACTTTGATCTTGCTTTTGTAGTGAGCCAGCTCGTTCACGAGCGCGGTGGTGATGGCAGTCACTGCATGCTTGCTCGCTGTGTATATATTCGAGTAGATGTACGATGGGACATAGTGGCCGAGGACGCTGAAATTATAATAATATATTTTTATTATTTTTAAAGGGTTATTCAAAAGAATAAACGAAATGTGTTAGATAAGTTGAAAATATATTTGGGAATTGAACACATGGTATAGCGGTTAGAGCGTTTAGATGGCTTTCAAGAAACGTAAGTTCAAATCCGACCAGTTGGAATCGTGCGTATATATTAATATGATATTTTAATTAATAAAATTTAATATACATTTTATAGGATATTTTTTATATTAAAATTTATTCAAAGTATAATTTATCATTTAATAATTTAAGTGTATAACAAAAGGTACAGAATATTAGGAAAAGATGTAAAGATAGGATATATAAAAATCGGAATACGATTTGTGCGGAGAAAACAAGTGTTGAGATGTTCTTTACTACACAACTAACTACAAAGTATTTTTTTGCCAAACTAAAAGTACTTAATAAATTTATCAAAATTATTTTTTTTAATGTTGTTTATAATAATAAAAAAGCAGATGTATATTTCTTCCCGCATAGTGGTTAGGCAGAGAGAACCAAGTGTCAAAACATTCTGTTCTCCACTTTCCATCCTAAATCGAGACGTAATTTATCATTTTCATAAAATTATTATAAATTCATTACTCTTTTATGGCTACACCAAAGGTCCGATTTGGATAGAATTTCAAACAAAAATAGTTAGACACAGGCATAAGGTTATTTTTTTTTTTTAAATTAACCTCTAAATGGTTGGAGTAGGGGATAAACGTTTATAAGAAGAATAATCTCTTAACTAAAGCGAGGACGCGGTTCGTCAAATACATTAAAAGCTGTGAAAAAATGGGTAATATTACCTGTTAATATTAATAATATGTCCAGCGACGTTCCTCTTCTTCATGTTGTCGACGGCGTATCGAGTACAAAGGACTAGGGATTTGACGTTCAAGTCGATTGTGAGTGCCAAGTTGTCATCTGTCAGATGTTTGTCTCCAATCGCTGGAATAAAAGAAAAGTTCATACATAAAAAAATAACAGTGGGACCAGTCGTGACGCAGTGGCACAAGCGTGTGACTGTAAACGACTGGTTGTGGGTTCGATTACCACTCGAGAGGTGGAAATATTTAATATTTACATTTTCTTCGCTCTGGTGTCGAGGCAAAGCGCGACGTTAAGTTCCGCCACTTAACATGCAATGCCTCCTTATTCGGCGGAAAGTGGGGAACGGAGTATCTTAACACTAGCTTCCCTCTGCCTACCCTGCTGAGTGCGGGATACAGCGTGAAGCTAAAAAAAATAACATTATATCTTAAGTGTTATTAAAACATATTTGATTTGGTAAACAGAAAGATGTTTTAAACTCATCATGTAAAATTCTTCCTTGATTTTGTGAAATGTGCTCCGAACGCTACCTTATCCGATGTCGCAGTTAAGTAAAGTTAAGTAAACGATATTATTTTGTTGAGTAACTGTTTTTTTTTCCACTTCATGCTTTTTTCCGGTATAGCAGGGTACAGAGAAGAGAGTGTCAAGACATGCCTGTTCTTCACTTTTCATCCGAAATCCAGATATTTACGTTCAACGCCCCTTTTTGTCTTAGTTACCAAAGCGGAGAAATAAAAATAATGTAGTTTCACTCCCCTGAATGAGAATCGAACCCACAACTATCACGTCTACAGTCAGACTATGTTCCACTGCGCCATGATGGTCAAGTTGTGTTTTTATTGAAAAACACATTTTATGATGTAAAATATCAAATAAACATATCAATGCAGCGGGGCTAAAACCGTCCAAGACTGTTTTGAAGAAGCACGGAAAGAATTAGAATATCATCCTTAGAAAGAATAAATCTCTATCTCTATATATAATAAAAGAGTAGAAAAGTCAATTCTGTACATGAAAAATTTCAGAAAAAATTTAATTGGGTGCGTTAATATATCGATAACCGAGACCAAAAATCCGTTCAGTAGAATTTTTGTCTGTCTGTCTGTCTGTCTGTCTGTCTGTCTGTCTGTCTGTCTGTCTGTCTGTCTGTCTGTCTGTTAATTTGTTCGTCAATCACGCAAAAACTACTGGATAGAAATGAATGAATTTTAGTATGATGATAGCTTATAGTCCAAAGGTACATATAGGATAATTTTTATCCCGGTATCCTATTTAGTTTTTTTGGAAAAAATAAAAAACCGATATAAGTAAATCATTTGTATATCGGTATCTACCGGGTAGAAATTAATGAATTTTTGTATGGAGTTAGCTTAGAGGTTAGAGCAACATATGGAATAGTTTTCATCCCGGTATTCAACATAACTCCCGCAGAAAAATAAAATTAATAAAATATATATTCAAATTATGTCGATAGTTGACGAGTGACAGTGAAACTAAATTTGTTTTAATATCACTAATATTACTTGAAATAATTATAAAATAAATTGAGCACAACATTTATTGAAGATAATTTGCTTTTAAAAATACATTTGACCGGTCTACAAAACTTTATATTATCTATATGACAACAAATGTCACTACGTTTTCTGTCACCATCCGTTATTATATAGTTGACATTGTACTAGATATATTCGTACTCATTAATATTATTATAAAAATGCAAAAATCTATTCTATATCTCTTCTATAGGTTTTGTTTTCACGGGTAATCTACTAGCCCGCTTTAGATGAAATTCGAAAAGAAGAAGTCGTAGGTCAAATATAGGCTACTTTTTAAAAAAAATTAAACCTTAGGAGGTTGAAACAGTGGATGAATTTTATATATGTTTAGAATATAGTGAGAATGAAAGATCTAAACTCCTTGACTGATTTCGATTAATTTTCTCAGGAAATAGTTGATAAGGCAAAGTCAAATATAGGCTACCTCTCTTTTTTTAAAATAATTCCAGAGGTGTTAAAATAGGGTATGAAAGTAGTAGTTCACCCAGCGCCGCCGCGAGCGGGTCGTTAGTTTACCCTGGTATTCAATATAGTTCCCACAGAAAAATAAAAAGTACCAAAGTAAAGTTATATTGATTATTTGCAAGTAAAGGTATTTTTTTTAATACCAGTAAGTAACACAATTGTACAATAAAATAAAAAGTCTAAAATTTATTTAAGATATTATGACCAGTTTATAATACTATATACCTGATGGTATATATGTACGAAATCATATATCTATATGATAGCAGATTTCGTACGTTTTCATTCAGATCAGTTATCACTATACGTTATCAAACAGTATAGACATTGTACTATACTATTTGATAACGTATAGTGCGATTTTCGCAAGAATATAATTAGTGACGCAAGATTAAATTTAGACCATCCCCCTTTTATAAAAAAAAACCAATTCCAAAGAGGCAATAGTGGATGAAAGTGGTAGTTCACGTGGCGAAGCCGCGAGCGGGTCGCTAGTAGTTTAAATATAATCCTTCGAGTATCGTTTTTTTTAAATTAGTTACGTATCATTTGACATTGTTTTTCGTTCCTTACCCGTATAAATCTATAATTTTAATTATTTGTAAATTGCAACTGATATACTATATCACAAATTATGTGAATTAAAACAAAAAAAGCATATTAGTGCATGCTGTATCCATCTTCAACGATAATGCATTTAGCTTTAAGTTTTGACCTGTTACACTTTTTCATGTATAATGTAATAATCACTGATGGTTCTAAATAAATAAATAAATAAGTAGAAATCGAACCAGCAACTATCCCGTTTACGTCAGATTCTCTTACACTGCACCACGATGTCTCAGTCCGTTTTAAGAATGATTTTTGTACTATTTTCTTTCAGTTTCAAGTTATTCTCGCGGGATAGTCGGAAAGGATCTAGTGTCTTTTTTATTTTTATTTAAATACTTAAACACTACAGACACACGGTTTCATATCCATTTTTTCCTTAAAATGATTTGATAACATTTCTTAAATTACATTACATGTCAATATATGCCACTCAAAACTTAAATGACATTTGGTGAATGAGGATCTAGTGTTAAGGCACTCCGCTCTTCACCCAAAATCGAGACATTACCTGTTAAGTGGTGAAACTCAACGCCATGTTTTATCGTTGGTACCAGAGCGAAGAAAAAAAAATACATAATCGTCCCTTTTCCCATTCCCCCGAACGGGTATCGAATTCACGATCATCGAGTTTTTAATCAAACACTATAACTATCCGTCGGTTTCAAGAATGACTTCGTATATAATACTTACATGTAATATTTCCATCATACAATACAGCAGCGTTGTTCACAAGGATGTCTGCTCCTCCGAACTGTTGCTCCACCCATTGGAAGACGTCTTTCGTGTCTTCTGGCTTGGAGAGGTCAGCTTGCTTGGCATAGATCTTACCTTTGCCGGATACTTTTTTGGCAAGGTCCTGTAGAGAAAAATGGTTATCGTGATAATACTTTTACCTATTTAAAAAGCCGATTACATAAAATATGTTGGAAATAAAATGCAGTATTTTAGTTACTTACTAAGAGATGTATAAAAATATTAATTATATATTAGTTATTTCCTAAATAAAAATTATTTTTTGTGTTTATTGCATTTTTTATTACTGAAATACATATTAGTTAGTATATAACATTATATTAAATACAAAATAAAAACGATTAAATAAATAATTATTAAGAATGGTCAGACTATTTTATATTAAATAAATGTACTTATTCAGGTAAATCATTTTTATTTCTACTCTCTGTTCAAAACAAAATATGGTATTGACTTTCAATTTTTAACGAAAAGTGGAGTATGAAGTATTTTAAAAATAAGACCCTCTCGGGAATACACGTGAAGTTGCCCTTTTTAAAAATATGTTAAATATTAAAAGAAACTTTTGTATAGACGGTTGGGTGCGGGTTCGATCTCACTTGGGGGAAGGATAATAATTTATTATTTTTAACGTCGCTGTTGGACAGACAGTTAGTCTTGACATTAAATTGTCTCTGATTTCTTTGCTAAACGAAATAAGACGTAAAGCTTCTTCTTAATAATATTTTAAATATTCATACAATTTTACATTAAGTCCAGGTCAAATGCCAGTCGTGGCTTTAGGACACAAAGTGTAACTGTAAGCGCGACTGGTTGTGGGTTCAACTCCCATTTAAGAAATTGAAATATTTTATTTTCTTCACACTGGTATCGATGCAAAGCGCGACATTCACTTCCGCCGCTTAACACACAATTCCTCCAGAATTCGGCATATAATGGGGAACGGAGTGTCCTAGCACTAGGTTCCCTCTGCCTTCCCTGCTGTGTGCGGGATACAGCGTGAAGCTAAAAACTATAAAGTATAAACTTACATCAATACGGTCCTTCCTCCTCGCGACTCCAACAACTACAACGCCGTGGTTAGCAAGACGCAGGGCGAGATCTGCACCGATACCGGAACTGGCTCCTGTCACGATAGCTACTTTGCCTACCCAACGTTCCATATTTATTGAAAAAATATGAAAAATAACAAAGAAATATAAAAAATCTGGTAACTGACGGAAGCCAAAGTGTTGTTGTCGAAGATCAAAATGTATATGCCTTATATACTTTAAAAACAAAACATTTATAATCTCAATACTAATCTTAATAATCCTCCAATAGACATCATATTAATTAAATAAATGATAAGATAACTTGGTCAAGGAATCGTTAACATGTTCATATAAACAGTAGCTGTGCCCGCGACTTCGTCTACGTATAATTTAACAAAAATATTATATGTAAATCTAAAATTAAAGTAGCCTAAATCATTCGTTATTACATTAGCTATCTGCCAGTAAAAGTCCCATTAAAATCGGTCCAGCCATTTTAGAGATAAGCCGCAACAAACAGGCAGAGAAACACAGTAAAAATGCTATTTGCGATTTTCCTTTGGGGGTAAAATTATATTTTAATTATTTTTAATGCTCCACTCCAGGTACGAAGACAAAACGCGGCGTTAAGTTTCAGATTTCAGGGTGAAAGTGTAGAATAGAGTGATTTGACACTAAGGTTCTCACTGACTAGGGTAGTCAGCTATAGGGAAAATACCATAAAGTCAGAAAGAAAAAAACAATCATTAAAATCTTATTTATTTGTCATAACAAAAGAACAACAAAAACATATACATACATATTTAGAAATAATGTAGATTATAAAATAATTTATTTATAATATTTACAAATCATTACAAATTAATACAATTACTAATGGTCGAAATTAGAACTATCGCTTTATTACTGATAATATCTTCTTAAGGTAATTTTATTTGTTATTTACACTACTATGTTATCTCTAGACCCATGTGGTATAGTGGGAAAGTAAAGCGATGGTTGGGGGTTCGAGTCCCTTTTGAGAAGTTATTATATATAAATTTTCGTTTTGTCCCTTTGGTACTTAAGACAAAGCGCGGCTTTGAGTTCTGCCACTCTACGCGTAATATTTGATATATTTCACAAGTGGAGAACAGAGTGTCTTGACACTAGATCCTCTCTGACTACTCTGCTATGCTGGTAAATACTGTTATAATATCTTACTACTACTAGCTGTGCCTTTAATTTATTTAATTGAACAGAAAGTTATAATTCTAACATAAAAGTTGCCTACATTGCTTCTTATTATGTTACCTATCTGCCAATACAAATCCCGTCAAAATAGGTCAAGCCGTCCCAGAGATTCCGGAATAAACAGACAGACACGACGAAAATATATATATTAAAAATGTTATTTTGGTAAATAAAGGTACGCCATAAACGTAATTTTGGTATACAGTGGTTATTTTAATATTATAAACATTATATATACATTTCAATTTTATTTATTTGCACAGTTATTACAATGTTGATTGGTTTTTCTCATATGTTTATTTTTGTTCAGAAAGTTAATGTAATTTAAGATTTTTTTTATATTTTTTATTTATATAATGAACCATTGTAAAGTTTCGTAATGTGATTGGTTTTGGGTTCAATACCTGTTTCGGGGGAATGATTATATTTAAATTATTTTCGCTGCTTCGTTTTGGTAAGTAGAGTTCTGCTACTTCATACACAAGGGCTTGATTTAGGGCTGAAAGTGGAAGACGGAGTGTCTTGACACTAGGCTCTCTTTGACCCTACTATGCTATCCATACTTATATTATAAATGGAAAAGTCTGTGTGTTTGTCTGTCACGCTTTCACGGCTAATCTACCTGTCCTATGTGGATGAAATTTAGGATGAAAGTAGTAAAAGTGACTGGGTCTAACATATGCTACTTATTTTTTCAAAATTCAACCTCTATGGGGTTGAAATAGGAGATGAAAATTTATATGAAAAATCTAAACCGCTTGGCCGATTGTAGTGAATTTTCGCATAAATATATTTGACAATCTAAGCTTAAACATAGGCTACTTTATTTTTTAATAATGCGCCCCCGAGGGTTGCAACATTACGAAGTAGTTCACGCGGCGAAGCCGCGAGCGGGCCGCTAGTATGACTATATAACTATGCTATATTATTATGTAATAGATTTTTTTTAAAAATCGACCCTCGAGTGTTGCAATATAACGAAATAGTTATATAGTTCACGCTGCGAAACCGTGAGCGGGCCGCTAGTATATAATAATATTAAAAATAAGTATATTTATAAGTTCATACAATTTCTAATGCTTATAGGAACAATAACAAAGTGTCGTCTTATCAGTGATAATATCTTTTTTGGCAATATATTTGTGTACTTTAAATGTAATCTATCATTATATTATCTAATAAATCAACAGAGATTACAAACCGGACTTACAACCGGAATTGGTAAAAATGATATTAAGTAAATAACGGATTACAATATTTTTTTACTTTACTTTTCTATGCAAAAAAATATATACAGAGAATATAGTGTAAAGGTACTCCGTTCTCTACTTTTTTTTAAAGAAACTCCAAGGAAGTTTCGTAACTTAACACTGCGTTGGGAAACGTCTATCCAAAATATTAACTGTACCAGTGTATAATTAGACATTGCTTTAATGCGTTACGATGGCCTTCCTTATGTCTTTATGGGATAACGTTTTTCTCTCGCATGCTGCATAAGTAGAGAGAACCTATTATAAAGAGACTCCACTTTCCTCTTCTAACCCAGATTGGAGGTATTATGTATTGAGCGGCGGAAATATAATTTAAATACGTTTATTGCGTTCAAATTTTTATACTTTTTTTTTAATGTCTTTTTCAAATTTACTAAGTGTGGAATAACACTTTAAAAATATTTAAAAGTATTTAATAAATAGCATTCTCTCATGCCAAATGATTGTTCGTAGAATAATCTTTGGGTAGCAGGAATTTGAAAAAATCTCTCTGTAGAGATGCTAACAACAAAAATAAGTTGTAATAAAGCGTACAAGAATTTCGACGCAGCGGATAGTAGAACGCATGGCTGTGGTGAGAGCGCCTGGACGGTATTCAGACACCGCGGGTTCAAATCCGGTTGCGTTCAAATTTTTATACGTTTTCTTTAAATGTCTATACTAGACTAACTTCACGCTACCTAGTAGTAGTCAGAGAAAATGGATCGCCAAACGCTACGGTCCCTGCATATTTCTTTCGCCTCGTCCACTGTCATCAACCTCTTCATACACGCCCTCCGGGGGGTCTTCGTGCTTTTTACGTGACCTTCCTCCAGTATCGTCGACACTGTGTTTTCGAAGGTCAACCGAGGACTTCCCCTGCCTCTTACCATTGCTTGTGTTATTACCAAATTATTTACTTATCTTCTCCTTGTAAATTGCACGATATTGCAGGCTCAACGACTATAGTCATCGGTACATATATTATAAAAGTAATCTAAATATAATAGTGTCCAGTCGTGGCCCAGTGGCACAAGAGTGTGACTGTAACGACTGGTTGTGGGTTCGATACCCACTCGAGGAGTGGAAATTATATTTCCATTTTCTTCGCTCTGGTGTCGAGGTAAAGCGCGGCGTTAAGTTCCGCCACTTAACACGCAAGCCTCCGAATTCGGCGGAAAGTGGGGAACGGAGTGTCTTAACACTAGGTTCCCTCTGCCTACCCTGCTGTGTGCGGGATATAGCATGAAGCTATATATTTATTTTATTTTTATTTTAAATATAATAATAAATTTAACTTAAAACCATATTAAACACAAATACTATGTAAGTTAGTCATTTATACTCGTATTTATATAATTTCGCTTTTGTTAGAATCCATAAAATATTTAACAAAGAGAAAGGAACCGCCCGAGGGATATCTACAAATTGTAAGCTTTCGGCTCTTAATTATTTGGCGAGGTAAGGCTTCAGTGTAATAATGTAACGTAAATTCAATAGAGTTTCTGTTATTAACACGCTTTTGTTAAATTCACCTGTATCTGTATCTATCTATCAATCAGGCAATGTAAGATAATCTTATATTATTTTAACTAATTACTTACTGTCCTATTTGCTCTGAATTGTTTACACGTGTGGACATCCGACACGCAAATTTGGAGAGAATGTAATACTTTCTTATAAAACGTATAATATTAGAATTTAATAGCAGAGGGATTCGAATCTGTGTCTCTTGGAAACCGTCTGTTCTTGCCGCAAAGCTATGTGTTCTATATCCGCTTGTATACTTACTAGGGGCACGTTCGCGGCTTCGCCGCATGAACTACGTAACTGTTTCGTTGTATTGCAACTCTCCAAGGATTTTTAAAAGTTAAAGTAGCCTATGTTTAAGCTTAGAATATCAACTATATTTATTCCAAAATTCATTACAACGGTCAAGCGGCTTAGATTTTTGAAATAAAATTTCACCCCCTATTTCAACCATTTGGAGGTTGATTATTGAACAAAAGTAATTAGCGTATGTTTGACCCAGTAACTTTTACTAATTTTATTTTAAATATCATCAAAATCGGCAGATTAGCCATGAAAGTGTGACAGACAAAAAAACAGACAGACTTTTGCCTTTATAAATATAGATACGAAATAAATAGTAATAATTATATGAGAATTTCTACGTAGCGGGATGTAGTACGTAAAGCTTATCGAGCAAAACGTTTGACCGGTTACCAAAAGGCGTGAGCTCGAATCCCGCTCCGTTCAAATCATTTTCTTTATATTTTTCATATAAAAAATGTCTATATACTACTATTATTACTTTACTCAGAGTAGACTGGCGAAAAAAAAATCTTATTCTTTTTTTTTAGTTTTTAAAGTCGCACTCTTCATATGTGGGGAATCAAAGTAACTAATGTCGCGTAAGAGTACCACTATACCAATGTGGTGTCTTTTTAGATTTTAAATCTAATGTTAAGACGTAAAAGGTAGGTAGGTCTATATCTATATCAAGTAAAAAAAAATATCTATCTATGTAATAGGAGAGCAAAATAACTGTCTACTTGTTTCGGGTAAAATCAAGGTTACCTTGACAACGCCCGTTTATACAAAAGCATACTTATATATTTTGTGTATCATGTGCGTAAAGTACATGTATTTACATACATCATAGTGAGTAAAGGTTTCGTGTGTTGTGATTTTATAATTTTTCTTTAGATAATTTAAAAACAAGCCAAATTTCACACTATTAAGTCTGCATAAACTTGGTATTTTTACTTTGGGACCAGTCGTGGCGCACAGACACAAAGTGTGACTGTAAAGCGACTGGTTGTGGGTTCGTATCCCACTCCTGGAGTCCAAATATTTAATATTTCCAATTTATTCGCTCTGGTGTCGAGGCAAAGTGCGGCGTTATGTTCCGCTACTTAACATGCAATGCCTCCAAATTCGATGGAAAGTGGGGGACGGAGTGTCTTAACACTAGGTTCCCTTTACCTACCCTGCTATGTGCGGGATTCAGCGTAAACCAAGAAAAAAAGTAAAAAAAGAAACTTGCGAATTTTACGTTATTGAATTACATGATATTATCACAAAAGCAATTCATCATAGTGACTGTTCACGGAACTACTTAATGGATAAGCACCAAATGATTATCTATGTTATTGAATATTCTGCATGATTTGACAAATTGAAGTCATGCATGTCTCAAGGTCACAGTTTCATAGTTTCATAGGCGTTGTTAATGAAAAAACAAGGAGACCTTTAAAAAAGGTTATACATCATATTAACAATTATATAAAGTTTATATAGCGAATTATCGAATTCTTGTTCGACAAATAACGATTAGCACAAATAAAAACAGCCTGCTTGATTCGCAGGCACTGCTCCAAACTCTCTGCAACACAATGGACACGCTTGCACAGTGATTCTACGAAATACTAAGGTATATCTTCTCTAATATACACTTAACAAGAAAGATCTCGTCTTTCTCGTGAGGAACTCCATTATACATTATGACCTTCGAATCGAAAACCTGGACACTACCATCTGCAAATTTGCTTCTACATATCCGGGACATCCGGATCACCGCAACTTGCCTAGAGATTGGATAAAGTAACAATACCTGAGCGCTGTTCGCTTAAGCTAGGCCTTCCTCGACTAGTTGAGGATGGGCCGAACAGCTCCGATTAGCTCAACCTAGCTTATATGATAATCTATGACGCCAAGTAATAGACGCAAAATTCAAATTAAATAGGTAATTATTAATGGAATCTTTCCATTAAATAGGTAATTATTAATGGAAAGATTTTGCAATTCATCAAACACATATTTTCATTTTACAAAAAAAAGGATTAAGAAAAAAAGTCACATGGGAAACATTTACTTCGCTCTAGTGCCGAGGTAAAGCGCGGCGTTAAGTTGCGCCACGCAACACGCAATGCCTCCAAATTCGGCGGAAAATGGGGAACGGAGTGACTTAACTCTAGGTTCCCTCTGCCTACCCTGCTGTGTGCGGGATACAGCGTGAAGCTAAAAAAAAAGCATAGTCCGTTTCACCTTTTTTCCCGTGGGGGGACGGGTTAAGAATACAATTCCCCCCGCCGCTGGGTAGCGTCCCGTAAAAGGCGGGTAACCCAGTAGTTTAGTGGTAGGAGATTCGTTCTCTGACTGGCTCGCGACCACTATCATGTCAAAGACGAACCGCCAAATATCTTATGATGTGTTCCGGTTCGATGGCATGTAAGCCAGCTCTCTCCCTATTCCCACCATTTCCATCCTTCCTCCCTCCTTCTGTCCTACACTCCCAAGGCTGGCAACGCATCCATAACTTGAATATTGTGGATGTCTATGGGCGAAGGTAACCACTTAACACCAGGTGGGCCTTCAGCTCGTTTGCCTCCTTTATTCCATAAAAAAAAAACCTGTACATTTCCTCGATTGAAGCCTGCCTACATATATTAACCGTTTTTGTTTTAGCGTCACGCTGTAGCTCGCACATCAGTAGGGTAGGCAGAGGAAACCTGTGTTGTGTGTGTTAGTGTTCCTCACTTTCTGTCGTTTGTTTTTTATTTTTATTTATTCGTTATAAATAAACCTTAATCTATTACAAACTGATTAGCATTACTATGATATCTATTAGGCTGTTTATTTATAACAGATTTTGAAGAACCCCTACCCTCCGTACTAGTGTTAGTGTATAACGGTAGAATAGTATTCCGCGCACGACTGTTACACTATCTAAAAATCAAGACATTGCGTGTAAATTAACGGAATTAAACGCCGAACTTTGTCATAAAATAAATAATAAGTAAAATACTTATAACAAGCACGATTTTTCACATATAATCTACAACCACTGCCTTCCCATAACTTAATAAAAAATAACTGAAATAAAACAACCATAAATTGCCAATAGCTTCAAATCTCCTTCAAATCGTAGTAATAACATCAGTTGACTCAAAACGGAACACGGCCGGGAATCGAATTCTGTACCTTTCAGGAAATTACCATTCAAACGGTGAGGGAGTTGCGGCGGTAATGCGGGCGATTGAGTGTTAGCTGCATCTGACTTTGGTTTATTGCCTTTATATAGTTTGTATATTTTTTTATATGGTTCTGTTTCCCTTTAATATATTAAAGGCGCAAAGAGACAGTTGAGTGTAAACGCTATTGGTTGTGGGTTCGATTTCCACATGACGGAATGATTCTATTTAAATTATCTTCATTTTCTCTGATAAAATAAGAAGAAAAAGTGTAAATCTTTAGGTTTTTCCTCGTAAAGACAGAATTAATGCTGATTAGAGAAGGTAAAATTTCAAATTGTTATCATTAGTTATTATTTATTGACGGAACATTTGTTAAGTTTTACTTGTAAAATATAAATACAGGCCATCATATAATTTAGTTCAAAAACATATACGTATACTAGCAGAAAACACTTTTTAGCGATATTTTCTGCAATAGCAGAGTAGTCAGAGAGAGAATAGTGTCAAAACTTACCATTCTTCACTTTCCGCCCGAAATAGAAATATTGCGAAATTGACGGAGCTTAACCCCGGCCTTCTCCTTACCATATGACTAATTACAGCTGTACACTTTTAAATAATTCTTGTAACGATTCAACGTTGCAGATGTAGAACGTCTACATCAGCGGTCAGAGCGCTTGGACAGTCTAAAACAAGTGTGGATTCAAATACAGCTAACGTTCAACTTTTTATACGTTTTCAAAAAATCTTTTTCAAATTCTAAAGAATAAAAATTGTGTAAATAATCAGTCAGTCGGTGTGGCACATACATATGACTGTAAGCGAATGATTGTGGGTTCCATTCCCACTCGAGGAGTAGAAATATTTAATATTAATATTTTCATTTTCTTCGCTCTGGTAACAAAAGTTCTGCGTCGGCAGAATAATACAGCTAAATTATTTTCATTTCTCCACTCTAGTGATAAGACAAAACGTGGCGTTGAGTTCCGTCTATCGACAATGTCTTCTCTTCAGTTGGAAAGTGAAGAAAGGATTATTCAAGCATAGGCTAGATAGATTATCTTTGCCTATCCTATAATGCGGGCTACAGCGTGAATTTCTCAAAAGAAAATATGTTAAATTTCACGCATTTTTCTAGATTATCTGACATTTTGAATAAAAGATTGCTCTAAAACGCTTCAGTGTTGCAATCTTTATGCATGGTGGAAGTGCTTCGACGATTATTACTTATTCAATTCTTAACCTTATCTTGTCGTTTTAAAGTGTAAATTCCTTTGTGCGAATTCAAGCGTAAACAATGTTGATCATATTACTAAGGCCCTCGGCGCTAAAATATCTTGAAACCTCCTCTTAATATTCTGTTTCATTTTACACTGACTTTAGTTCACGTTTTCTTATATTTTATTATCATTGAAATGTTTTGTTAATTCGTCTACACGATTTTTACTATTTTTAGCGGAGTAGTCAGAGAGAACCTAGTGTTAAGACACTCCGTTCGTCAGTTGCCGCATGAAATCTAAAATTCCAGACCGCGCTTTCTTTTGGGTTTAAGGGCGAAGACATGACAAATTAAATAAAATCATTCCCTGAGTGGGAATCGAATTTAGAACCATCGATTTGCAGTCACACGCTGTTTTACTGTGCCATGACGGACTCACAACTTATTTATTATTTATTTATTTTTTTACCCTCACACTGTATCCCGTATACAGCTGAGCAGAAGGAACCTAGTGTTAAGTCACTCCGTTCTCCATTTTCGAGGCATTGCATGTTTAGTGGCGACATAGCGAAGAAAATGGAAATAATAAATATTTCCACTCCTTGAGTGGGAATCAAACCCACAAACAGTTGCTTTGCAATCAGACGCTGTTCCACTTCGCCACGACGGCTTCACAACTTATAGTATTAAAAAAATAAAATGAACGATTTCGATTAGGGGGGCGGAGTGTCTTGACACTAGGTCCTCTATGACTAACTCGCTATGCCGGAGAAAGCGTTAAGTTGTAGTATGTAATACTAATAATGAAAGATTTTAAGGCTGTAAGCTTTTGTGTAAGTTTTATTTGTTTATTTAGAGTATACAGAGTTTTCTTACTTTCGATATTTATACATTGTTATCGTAGTTTTCTCTTCTATGAAAAAGTCAAAACAATTGAAACTTTATAGTATCAACGTAAAAAAATATATGTATATAAAAAATAGAAAATAAATTACTACTTAAATTATACAGTAAAAAGTTATTTTTTTTATTTATGAAAAAGGGGAAACGAGCAAAATTACCATCTGATGGTAAATGGTTACCTTCGTCCATGGACTTCCACAATATAAGAAAAGTTGTGGATGCGTTGCCGACCTTAAGAGGGGAGGAGGAAAAGAGGGAAGAAGGATGCGGATGGTGGGAATAAGGTGAGCTAGCTTGACCGGAACACATCGTCAAATGTTTGGTGGACATGATAGTGGTCGCGAGCTAGTCGGAGAACGATCTCCGAACCGTACCACCAAGCTACTGGGCTACCTCGACGGAGGGGGGTTGTATTCTAACCCGTCCCCCCACGGGTTAAAAAATATAACCTGTATAAAATTTAAAAAGAATTTAAATTAAAATTACATGTATTAAAATCGTACTATAAAAGACAATAAACTTAATCTATTATTGCAATAAAAATAATGTATATACGAGTACATATAAAAAAATGTAGTAAAAAGTAGTTTTGCACGATTATGTTCTATATCATATATTTAGTATGTAAACGTTAAACCGATAAGCTCCGTATCATGTGAGCTTAAGCTCATCCCTAAAATGTGCTGACTTTAGTATTACGCTAGTGTTGTAACAAGTGGGTTAGAAATCCTAAATTACGTAATTGTAGGGTAAGCTTCGGTTGGATTCTGTAGAAATGAGAATATAATACAATGTATTTTATGTATTCTTTGTATAATGTATTTTACGTATTCTTAAACGAGTGAATTGTTTACTTATAGTTAAACTGTAAAGCATTTTTTTATATTTTTTTATTACTTTTTTTGTCTGTTTAAAGTAGGTATACGAGTAGAAGATAAGAAGCCGAAGAAGAATATAGAAATATAATAATTAGATGTTTTAATATTTCTTAGTAACTTCTGGTAGATAGAGTAGCTTTTCCGGTAAATTTTGAAAAGTTAAATGACCGTTGTGCGCACATACATGAACCAATGAACTATGGCCTGACAGAAAATAATTGCAACTATTTGATTGTGCTCCATTGTAAGAAAAAAATACGTTAACATCTATTTTAAATTACGTCCCTACATGTAAATACCCACTCAATACAAATTCGGGTAGAAAGTGGAAAATGGAGTGTTTAAGAAGCTCCATTAAGTTCTCATGACTGATCTACTTTGCCAGAAAAAGCTTAAAGCTTCTGTATATGAGGATATATGAATAATAAAACCAGTTAGCTCCTAACGCGCGTTTCATTTACTGCACTGGCGACGAGGATTAAAATTAAATTATTTTAAACGGTTTTGATGCAAGTAGTACTCATAATATCGTATTATACTATTCGCTCTTGTGTGTATCGATAATTACAACAATCCAACAATGCCAATCGGTAAAATCGAGCCATTTGACTTGAACGCGAAACAATGGCCGGCGTACGTGCGACGTGTCAAACAGTTTATTTTATTGAACAAGATTAAAGACGAATTACAAGTGCCGATGTTAATCACGGTCGTTGGCGAGGCGACATACGCATTGATGTGTGATTTATGTGCACCTGAACACCCGGAGGAGAAATCCTTCGACGAGCTGGTCGACCTGGTCACCAACCATTTGGAGCCGCAGCGTTCCGAAATCGCCGAAAGACACGTATTTCGTCAAAGGCGACAAAGACCGGACGAATCACTCACGAATTATTTGCAACATCTGAAACATCTGGCAGTTACATGCAATTTCGGTACGAGACTAGAGGAAAATCTACGTGACCAATTCGTCTTGGGTCTCGCGAGTGACGTCATGAGATCACGAATTTTCGCTGAGAAAAATGTCGACTACGGGAAGGCGGTGGAGCTAGCTCTGGCATTAGAGGCCGCTGAGAGGCATGCGGTGATGAGTGCTACGGGTGCCATGTCCGCGGACGGCGGAGGAGAGGCAGGCGAGGGCCTGCACGCGGCGCGCAGCCAGCGCGCACGCTCCTCGCGCTCGGCGGGCGCGGGCGCAGGCGGCGCGGCGGCCGGCGCGGCGGCCGGCGCGAGCGGAGCCGGGGCGCGCGACGGCGACGAGTGCTGGCGATGCGGCCGGTTGCATCGCGGAAGCAGGTGTCGGTTCGCCAATTACAATTGTGATGAGTGTCATCAAAGAGGACATCTAAAAGTGATGTGTAAGAAAGTGCAGGGTCGTAGTGAATTAAAGCGTCAAAATTTTATAAGTGAAGGTTCGGATGAGGATTTCTTTAATATTGAGATTTTTACGCAAGGTAACAAGCCTTATTATATTAATGTTGTAGTGGAAGAAAAGGAGCTTATGTTTGAAATCGACACGGGTAGTCGTATATCGGCAATAAACGACAATTTTCGTTTATTGCCGATATACGACTACCCGTTATTTAAAGTTATTTCAAAATAAAGAGATTCTAAAAGATAATATAATTTTACGTAGTTATGCTGGGTCACAGATCGATTCTATCGGATATATCTTAGTTCGTGTGCGACTTAATACCACAATTACGGATGAATTAAAATTATATATAATAAAGGGCGGGGGCCGCCCTCTCCTGGGTCGCGATTGGTTACGGTCTCTTAATATATCACAATCAATGAAATAATTGAAGACAATCGATTCGTGAATCAATCGATTCGTGAATCGACACATACACACTCGGTGTTTAGGGATGGTTTAGGGTCCTGTAATAAAAAACTTCAACTGCAGCTCGTAGATAACAACGCGGTGAACATGCGGGCGCGGCCCGTGCCGCTTGCCTTGCGCGAGCGGGTTGAGCGCGAACTGGAGCGGCTCGAGCGAGACGGCACTATCTTTCGCGTCGAACATTCCGATTTCGGGACTCCAATAGTACCCGTAATTAAAAATAACGGTGATATACGCATATGCGGAGATTACAAGATCACGATTAATCCGAAATTAAAAAGAGATTTTTCCCCTTTGCCTCGCATCGAGGAATTGTTCGCGAATTTAAGTAATGGGGAAGAGTTTAGTAAGATCGATTTAACATATGCGTATGAACAGGTCATCCTTGAGGAAGAGTCTCAAAAATATACCGCTATAACGACTCATATCGGTACTTTCGTGTACCGTAGAACACCATATGGTTTGTCGTGCGTTCCCGAGAAATTTCAAAAGTTAATGGAGGAAATTTTACGTGGGGTACCGGGGACAGTAGTCTTTCTTGACGATATATGTGTCACGGGGGTTAATCGTCAGGCACATTTAAGTAATCTGCGAGCTGTTTTGGAGCGTTTACGACAGGCTGGCTTAACAGTTAAATTAAATAAATGTAAATTCTTACAAAGAAATGTAACTTATTTAGATTTTATAATCGATAAAGAGGGTTTACATCCCGATCCCGATAAACTGGAAGCGATCAAAGCAATCCCAACCCCATCGGACGTAACGCAGTTAAAGAGTTTCCTTGGCCTTTTAAATTATTACGGTAAATTTATTCCGAACTTGAGTACTATATTACATCCATTGCATAACCTATTAAAGAAAAACGTTCGTTGACATTGGGATTCCCATTGTGTCGCTGCTTTTGAACAAGCTAAGAAATCATTATTGAGTAAGCGTGTATTGGCGCATTATGAGGAAGGGTTGCCGCTCGTGCTGTCAGTGGACAGCAGCGCATACGGCGTCGGCGCAGTATTGGCGCATCGTTACCCGGACGGTCGGGAGCGCCCCGTGAGCTGTGCCTCTCGCGGGTTAAATGGGGCCGAGAAAAAATACAGTCAATTGGATAAGGAAGCTTTGGTTATATATTTTGGAATAACTAAACATCATCAGTATTTATTTGGTCGACGTTTTGTGTTGAAAACGGATCACAAACCGTTAACTTTTATTTTTGGGGATAAAAAAGGTATTGCTCAAACCGCGGCGAGTAGATTGCAGCGATGAGCTGTGCCTCTCGCGGGTTACGATTATTCAATCGAGTTTGTGCGATCGGAACATAACGGACCAGCTGACGCCTTATCGCGGTTGCCCTTACCGCGCGAGCGACCCTTCACTCAAGGTCTTAGTTATATTAATCTGTTAAGGGAAACATTGCCTGTCAATTTTAAAGACGTTGCATATAAAACAAAAAATGACCCTATATTAAGTAAAATTTTAAATTATGTAATGTTTTATTGGCCGTCATCTATAAATTGTGAATATGAAAAACCATATTATATGCGTAAGAATGATATATCGGTCGATTTGGGTTGTCTTTTATACAAGTATAGAGTAATAATTCCCCCGAAATTAAGAATGAAGGTGTTACGAGAGTTACACGAGGGTCATTTAGGAATGAATAAGATGAAAAATATTGCGCGAAATTATGTTTATTGGCCCAGTATAGATCAGGACATTGAGCAGACGTGCCGCGAGTGCGTGGCGTGTCGGCAGGTGCGCGACGCACCGGCCCGCGCGCCGCTGCATCCATGGGAGTTTCCCCAACACCCTTGGCAACGTTTACATGCTGACTTCGGCGACTGTGCGGGCAAACGATTTTTAGTAATTGTTGATACGCACTCAAAGTGGATCGAGGTAGTGTTTATGACGAATACAACGGCTAGTGCAACAACTAATGCATTCAGGTCAATATTTGCTAGATTTGGTTTGCCTGCACAGCTGGTCACCGATAATGGCCCACCATTTTTTTCGGAGGAGTTTAAAGATTACTGTTTAAAAAATTGCATAAAACATACGACATCAGCACCCTATAGGCCACAAGGAAATGGTGAGGCTGAAAATGCTGTTAAGAGTGTTAAAAAAGCGATTAAGCGTGCTATGTTTGAAAAATCTGATGTAATGGCCGCTATAAACAAATTCTTGTTTCAATATCGGAATTGCGAACATGCCACGACGGGCGTGTCACCCGCGGTTGCATTGTTAGGTCATAGACTAAGAGGTAGAATGGACGCCTTGCGGCCCGATGTTAACTCGGTCGTGCAGGATATACAGGGCAAACAGTCGGCAGTTAGAGAAGGACGTCAAATTCAATTTAATGTAGGGGAGCCGGTGTTGGCTAGGAACTTTTCGGTGAAGGGGGACAAGTGGTCAGAAGCTCATATTTCAGCTAGAACCGGCCCTGTATCTTATAAGGTTAAAATAGCCCCGGATATTGAGTGGCGTAGACATGTGGACCAGATTATTCCGATGCAGAATAAAAATAGATATTCTTTATCACGCGCTAGTACGGCCGGTTCCGATATTAAAAATGAGAATGATGTCGATGCCCAGGGCGACGCCGAGATACCTTGCGATGATAAAAATACTAAAGAAATGAGACAAAGTTCAGATTATGAAGATGCCGTAGAACTATCGGATTCGGAGGATAAACCATCGCCGGGTGCCTCGGCGCGTGCTTGGAGGGCCTATAAGCGTTATAAGCGTTAATTAATATCTTTGTAAATTATATATGTAATTATTACCCACAACTATTATGTTATAAAATTCTTTGTACTCTTATATAAAATATTTAGTGTTTAGTTGATTGTATGCTATATACTTTGTATTAAACTTATTATGTATTTCTATGTTTACGGGGGAGATATGTAGGGTATATGAATAATAAAACCAGTTAGCTCCTAACGCGCGTTTCATTTACTGCAATTGTAAATTGTAAATTTAGTGTAATACTTTTACTCTTTTAGAATAGTAGATAGTAATGTATCAAGAAAATTGAATTGCTAGAGACTAATATAAAGGAATTAAAAATATGTCCTGCCTCTGCATCTCCTAATAAACAAATATACACAAATGAACAAATAATTAGAGAGGTACAAGATAGGAAAAAGAGAGAAAATAATATTATTATAGTGGGAATAGCAGAAAATAACGCCACTAACATACAAGAAAGAAATTTTCAAGATGAGAGTGAAGTGCTTAAAATAATAAGACAGATAAATATAGATATTCTAAAGCCTGTTAAAATGTTCCGCATTGGTAAATACAGTCCTGGAAAAGCCCGTAGGATCAAATTAATAATAAATAAGCCAGAGGCAGCATTATCACTTCTCAAAAATCGTGATAAATTACCAACCAATCTTAAAATGTTTTCCGACCAGACTCCGGCTCAGCAAAAATACTACTTACATATTAAAGAGGAACTGCAGCAACGAATGAATAGTGGAGAAACAGATATCACTATAAAATACGTGAACGGAACACCAATCATCATTAAAAACCCTCCAAAAAACTCCAATCACCACCATTAGATAAAAGTACAACTAAAACTATAAATTATCAACTAGTTAACGACTATCAAGAATTACACACCGAAAAGTCGCGCTTATCGTTTTTATACTTGAATGCATGAAGTATAAAGAAAAAGGGCAAATTAGATGAATTAAATTGCATTTTAAAAGCTATGCCAACCACTATTCATGTTATATTGCTCACAGAAACTTGGATATCATCAGAAAAACAAGCATTACAGTTGAGAGGAGGAGGAGTGTCAGCTTACATTCATAATAACTTGCAACATAGTGAAATCGAGTCAATATACAGAGGTGGTAATAACTACCTATGGATACATATCGAAAAATGTGCGTTAGACATTGGCGTAGTATACAATCCTGGAGATACAAATTTTGAGCAATTTCTTGAAGACTACGATAACCAATTACAGCAGCGAAAAAGGGCTATAGTGTTTGGAGACTTCAACATCAACCTATTGGAGAATAATAAGAAACTAACAAGATATAAATAAATAATAAATGAATCAGGTCACAGACTACTAAATAAAACAAATACGACATATTGTACACGAGATTCAATTACAAAAAAATCAATTTTAGATCATGTAAGCACCAACTTACAAACAAATTACTTCAACGTTGCCATTATTAACTCATCTTTTTCAGATCATAAACAAATTTACGTTCAAATTAACAAATTTAATACTCCTAGAAAAATTCGTACCACTTATGAAGCAATAGATTACATGAAACTTTATAGCTCTCTAGAATCGAAGGGTTTTAAATAGCACAATAAATGATTATGTAGAACTTGAAACTATAATAAAGCAAAATATAATTGACAATAAAATTATAAAAACCAAAATATTGAACAATATACGAGAAGATTGGATAAACAAGGATATTATAGATAAAATAAGACAGAGGAACTATTTATGGGCACAATATAAGAACAATCCGGAAGATCAGAAGATAAAAAACGATTTCAATGTAATAATGTATGACACAGCTAATTTAATACAAGAAACGAAAGAGTCATATTACTGTAAACTATTTACAAACAGCGCAAACAACTCAAAAAGAACTTGGAACTTAGTGAATAAACTATCTAAAAATAAAACGATACAAAGTTGTGCTCCCTCAAAAATTATCCTAGACTCAAAAATAATCACCGATACAAATGAAATTTGCAATATTTTCAATAAGTATTTCTCTACAATAGGTTGCCTTTTAGCTGAAAAAAATCCTGCAAACTACCATGATATCCTACACCCCATTCATACATTCAATAATAATCACAGCTGTGAACTTTTGACATTAGAACCGTGTAATTCTAAGGAAATTAAAAAAATCATAAATAATTTAGATTCAAATTCGAGCTCTGGCATAGACAAAATTAGTACGAAAGCAGTAAAATGTTTAAGAGATTTGGTTTCAAAAAGTTTGGGGCAGTGTTTTAATAATCTTATGTCCGAAGGAAAATTCCCTGACTCATTAAAGATTGCAAAAATAATACCTATTCATAAATCTGGCTCTAAAACAGATCCAGGTAACTATCGCCCAGATTCCGTATTACCCGTTCTCTCTAAAATATTAGAAAAACTGATTCACAGTCGTTTAACTGCGTACTTAAATTCTTTTAATTTTATATCTGGACGACAATACGGTTTTAGGGCTAGAAGTAGTACTACTGTTGCAATTGTAGATCTCGTAACAAAAATCAGACAAAACATAGACAAGAAAAATATCGTATTAGGAGTTTTTATCGATCTGAAAAAAGCGTTTGATACTAGAAGCCATAAACTTCTATTGCATAAACTTGAAAACATCGGTATTAAAGGTGCTGCTCTTGAAATATTAAAATCCTATCTGACGAACCGATTGCAAGTTGTTAAAATTGGAAATGACCAAAGCAGCACTTTGCCTATCACTTGTGGAATCCCACAAGGGTCCATTTTAGGGCCGCTTCTCTTTTTGATCTACATAAATAATATTGCATCTTTGGAATTACACGGTCACCTAACTTTGTATGCGGATGATACATGTTTGTTCTATTTTGGTAACAAAATAAATGATATTATCACTCAAGCACAAAAAGATCTAGATCTTCTACATGAATGGTTCCGCCATAACTTACTAACTGTAAATGCCTCTAAGACATGTTACATAATATTTAAACCTAAAAATAAAATAATTTTGCAACATGATCCGCTAACTATTGACAACATCGTAATCGAGCAAAAAACCTGCGAAAAATATCTTGGCTTAAGAATAGATAACCACCTTAATTTTCACAATCAAATAGACCATATTAAAGGAAAACTTTCGTCTTTAATTGGGTCACTAAAGAATATTTCTAAGTGCATACCACAAAAACTACACTATAATATTTACAACTCTTTGGTTAAGTCCCATTTATTATACTTAATTGAAGTATGGGGTAATGCTAACAAAACAAAATTACAAAAACTTCAAAGAAAACAAAATAAAATAATAAAAATACTCTTTAAATATCCGTTATCTACATCTACAGTTAAAATTTTTGAAGAAACGAAGATTATGAATTTAAAACAACTTTATATATACAATTCTTGCCTTCTAATAAGAAAAATTATTAATAAATCTGTACACTCTAAATTGTCATTTATGAAACAAGTCAGTACGCGTAGCACCCGTCGCCCTAGCTTACTAATTCTCCCAAAGACTAGGACAAAATTTGCAAAGAAGGATATCACATCTGAGGGAGCACAACTTTACAACAAATTACCGTCTACTATAAGAAATGCAAGCTCAATTAACGATTTTAAATCTCAACTGTCACAGCATATTTTAGAAAATAATTGATATACTAACGATGTAACACACTTATAATAATATCTTGCTATCGTTAATTGAGTTCTAAATAATTTGGCGACTATTTTTTGTATTTTAACTTTTGTATGTATATTCTCATGTAAGTGACTATGTCTTTTTGGGAATAAAAAAATTCTTTAAACCTAAAACGTAAAATGCATAAGTTAAAAAATACTTTACATTAATCTTCATGCAAATCCAAAAAAAATTATAAACCCAATGCTTTCTGGTTATCAAATACTTATTGCAGCGCCTGGCAGATTATCACCGTAACATTTTCAGGAAATTTAAGTCTAACCAAATCAGTGAAAATCACAAATCCTACTAGTAGTTTTGATGTATCGCCCGTGGTAGTTGGTGATATGGCATATAAAAACATGCAGCAATTATACCTGAACCTATCACAGAAAACCGCGTCTAAATAGGTTTCACACAAAAAATACAAGCAAATGCTTACTGCAGCGCCCCCTGGTGAGGTGTCACCATGACACATATACGAGAACACGCGCTAATTAAGCCTGATCCTATTATTGATAACTGCATCCAAATCGGATTTATAGTTTTAACTTTGCATAATTAAATGTTTAATGCAGCGCCCCCTGGTGAGTTCTTAACGTAAAAAGAACCTAAAAATTTACACCAAGTAAAGGTAAATCTAATACTAAAAACTCTGCCCAATCGGACTAGTAGTTGTGGTTTTGTTTTAAAAATTACAAACAAATGTTTACTGCAGCGCCCCCTGGTGAGTTAACAGGATAAAACATATCCAAGAACATGCACTAATTAAACTTAAGCTTATCACTGAAACTGCATCCAAATCGAATTCGTCATTTTAGCTTTGCACAAACAATATTTTACTGCAGCGCCCCCTGGTGACTTGTCACCGTAATATAAATTTAAAAACATGCTCTAAGCAAAGCGGAATCTAATACTGAAAACTCTCTCCAATCGTACTAGTCGTTTTGGTTTTACACAAAAAATAGAAGCAGCTACTTACTGCAGCGCCCCCTAGGGAGTTGACACATACATAAAAATATGCACTAAGTAAACATACATGATACATATATGAAAATATGCACAAGTTAACTTGAATCTATCATTGAAAACTGAATTCAAATCGGACTCGTACTTTTAGTTTTGCACAAACAAATGTACTTACTGCAGCGCCCCCTGGTGAGTGGTCACCGTAACACACATATAAAAAGATGCACCAATTAAACCTCAACCTATCGTTGAAAGTTTCATCTAAATCGGACTAGTAGTTTTTACTCTTCATGAACAAATGTTTGATGCAGCGCCCCCTGGTGAATTTTCACCGTAACAAAAAAACAAAAATCTTAAAATATGCATTAAGCAAAGCTAAATCCAGTTCTGAAAACTCTATCCAATCGGATCAGTTATTTCGGTTTTAGACAAATAAATACAAGCAAAAATTTGGTTTTACACAAAAAAACTCAAACAAATGCTTACTACAGCGCCCCCTGATGAGTGGTCACCATAACACATATATGAAAAGACGCACCAATTAAGCCTGAACCCGTCCTTGAAAATTTCATCTAAATTGGACTAGTAGTTTTTGCTCTGCATAAACAAATGTTTAGTGCAGCGCCCCCTGGTGAGATTTCCCCGTAACAAAAAAAAAAATCTTAAAATATGCACCAAGCAAAGTTCAATCTTTTTCTGAAAACTCTTTTCAATCGGATGAGTAGTTTCGGTTTTAGACAAATAAATACAAAAAAAGTACAAACAAATGCTTACTGCAGCGCCCCCTGGCGGTTTGACACAATAAAACATGTTTAAGAACATCCACCAATTAAATCTGAATCTATTACTGAAAATCGTATCGAAATCAGACTACTATTTTTTGAGATAATTGAAAACATTCGTTTTCACGTAAAATGCTTACTGCAGCGCCCCCTGGTGAGTTAAGGCAATAAGACATATCTAAGAACATACGCCAATTGAACCTTAACCTATCATTGAAAACCGTATCAAAATCGGACTTATAGTTTTGGAAATAATTGACATAGTAATTTGCACAAACACACAAACAAACAAACAAACAAACAAACAAACAACCTCTCACCCCAAACACATATACAGTCGCCGTTCCGTCGCGGGTAAAAATATATACATTTAGACGTATTACTAAACAACTGTGTAGTATTTTTTTTTCTTATTTATTACGATGTAATATATAGACTAAATTGAAGTTGCATTAAAATAATTATGTTAGCTTTAATTATTTATTTTATAAAGTTACTTAGGTATAATAGTACATTTGTTCAAGTTAAACTTAAAGCTTGCCTTCTCCCACAGCTTTAATTCCCAACTCATAGATCTGAAAAGAAAATTATTACGTATGTTAATCAATTATTATGAATAAGTATTTATATGAAGTATTTATACTGCGATAGTATAGCGAAGAAAATTGAAATCCATACTTATAATTTAAATGAGAAAGTCTGTATGTTTGTCTGTCACGCTTTCACGGCAAATCTACCGATCCGATTGGATGAAATTTAGAATGAAAGTAGTAAAGTTACTGGGTCTAACATAGGCTACTTATTTTTTCAAAAATCTACCTCTAAAGGGTAAAGTAGAAGATGAAAATTTATATGAAAAATCTAAACCGCCTGACCGATTGTAATGAGTTTTGGCATAAATAGAGTTAATATTCCAAGCTTAAACATAGGCTACTTTATTTTTTAATATACACCTCCGAGAGGCCGCTAGTATTAAATATTTTGACTCCTCGAGTGGGAATGAAACCCAGAACAACTAGTGAGAAATCATCTACTTACATTAACATTAGGTGGTGTAGACAGTGCGTATACGATAGCGTCAGT
Source organism: Dryas iulia moderata (assembly GCA_019049465.1). Taxonomy (NCBI): domain Eukaryota; kingdom Metazoa; phylum Arthropoda; class Insecta; order Lepidoptera; family Nymphalidae; genus Dryas; species Dryas iulia. Next base: position 711,072 of record CM032435.1, read on the forward strand.
GACATCATTTGCTTCTATTCTGAGCTCATCTCCTTCTAAGAGATCGGCGACCATCTCTGTGTATACTACACCAGGTGAGATACTCTGTAACAGTTTTAAGCGTGTGTAATTTTAAAAAGTAAGTTTTTTTTTTAGCTTCACGCTATATCCCGCACACAGCAGGGTAGGCAGAGAGAACCTAGTGCTAAGACACTCCGTTCCGCACTTTCCGCCGAATTGGGAGGCTTGCGTGTTAAGTGAAGGAACTTAACGCCGCGCGTTTACCTCGATACCAGAGCGAAGAAAATAGAAATATAATTTCCACTCCTCGAGTTGCAATCGAACCCACAACCAGTCGTTTACAGTCACACGCTTGTGCCACTGGGCCACGACTGAAAAGTAAGTACATCTACATTATGGTTTTTCTATATCTTGGACTTTACTAATACTTAGGTAGCATGACTAATCACGACATGAATACATTTTTTTAAGTGAGTAGGTATAAAGCAGAGTCTATATATAAAGCAATCTGGAAAAACTAATAATACTTGGAAGTACGGAAGGCAAAAGATCGCGCGGATGCGCACAAATGCAATGGACGGATCAAATAAGAGAATCTACACCTTTCAAACTCCATACTATTGCAAGAGAGGCGCTGGACAGAAACCGATGGAGGCAGATCATCCACTCCAGATGCAACCCTGAACTGGCCACGAACCTCAGGAATAAGGGACCGAGTAGAGAGAGAGAAATATAAAGCAGAGTTATAAGTATCACAATGACTTCAATCTGTCATTGAATGCAGGTTATTGATAGATTGATAGATTGAAGCCATTTTGACGTTGTGGAACAGCGTGGGCATGGTTCGTCCAACTTAAATGGTTTCCATTTCTCTATTCTAGTAAGGCCAAGGACCACGTTGAGTTCCGCCACTCAACACGCGTTAAATGGAGAATCTGAATTTCTCGACACTACATCTTCTCTAACTCTGTCCTATGGGAAAACTATGTGGGGCTAAAAGAGAAGTAAAAATTATTATTAAGTACTTACCGTTACTTTAATCTTGCTCTGATGTCTAGCGAGTTCATTAACGAGTGTGGTAGTAAAGGCAGTGACCGCGTGCTTAGTGGCATTGTATACATTGGAATAGGGGTACATAGGTACGTAGTGGCCTACCACGCTGGAATTACAACATATACGAGTACATGTAAATATGGTTACAAATAATGAGCAAAAAGTGGAAGTCAAAGTCAAATAATTTTATTTAAAATAAGAAGTTACAAGCTTCATTTTTGGAACGTCAAATAGTTTACCACCGGTTCGCTAAATCTAATGCCTTAGACCTGAGAAGAACCGGCGCAATAAACTCAGCGGGACTTCTTTTTTTTTAAGTAATTTTTATATACAGATTTATTGCTGACAGTGATACTTTTGAAATAGCCTGGAGCGAGCATTTCATTCACAAGACGTGTTATAATTTATAAAATCTTTAACTAGGTAAATAATAACCTCTAACACAGAAACGTCTTTTCACAACTTTTTTTAAATTGTGATAAAGACAATAGACAGTACTGTAGAGAGTCTTATTATTAGATATTAGATGGAGTTAAACAAAGCGAAGTGTATCTGCAATACATCGTGCTATGTCTCCGATGAACATTAAGTAGTGAAAAAAATTAATAACACAGGTTCACGCTTTTTCGCACATTCTCTCCACTTTCCATTCGAAAATGAGACTGCTTGTTGTGTGGTGGAACTCAACGCATCGCTTCGTCTTAGTTACCATAGCGAAGAAATGAAAATAGTTTAAATATTTAACATTACCAGATTAAATATTCAACATTACCAGAAAGGGCTAATGATATAATAGTATACAGTTTTTCGCTCGTGTCAGATACTACTATTATTTAAACTCCATATACCTATGATCATCGTTTTACAATAATTTCTATTTCCTCTACAATGTTACTTTTATTTCACATACATGTTAACAATAAATCACCTGTTAATGTTAACGATGTGACCATCAACGTTATTTTTCTTCATGTTCTCAACACCGAGGCGCGTGCTCAGCACCAGTCCCCGGAAGTTCACGTCAATGACGAGAGATATGTTATCATCAGTTAGTTGCTTATCACCGACCACTGGAAATAAGATTACATTTAAAACTAAACCAAATTGATTGACTGGTGATGATTTAATTTTATAGTCTACACCTAAATGTGGGGCGAAAATTTATTCCGTTTTCGTCGCCAATTTATAGTGTATTCGAGTAAATAATAAACAAAATACTGAGCTGATGCTTATACCTCTAATAATCGATCACAAATACTTAGTAATATTTATTTGAAATCACCTTTAGACTTTATAACAAATAATATCAATCATATATAAGTGGGGAACGGAGTGTCTTAACACTAGGTTCCCTCTGCCTACCCTGCTGTGCGCGGGATACAGCGTGAAGCTAAAAAAAAATCCATCATATCATCAATATATTTTCATATCACGAAATTTGTTTTATGCGGAGTATATAAAGAAAACCTATTTACTTAATATTACTATTACTTATAGATAACTCGCATTAAATACGAGTATATATTAGATACCAATCTAAAAAGTAGCTTTGTGCATATTTTCTCTCTATAAATTTTAACTTATATGTCAAACTCTGGAGGAATATAAAATTTAGCATTTCATAAAAAGTGGTCCGGATGTTCCTTCACTTGATAAAATATGGATTGAATAAATTTACCAGTAATATTTCCCTCGTACAATACAGCGGCGTTGTTTACCAAAATGTGTATTGCTCCGAAATTCTCCTCTACCCATTGGAAAGCTTCTTTTATGTCTTCATGCTTGGAGAGATCTGCTTGTTTCCCATGAATTGTTCCACTTCCAGTTACTTTTTTAGCTAAATCCTGTTTTCAAAATAAAAATAATCAAAAAGTAAATATGTAATTATTTTATAATATTAATAAATTGTAAATTTGAGGAATGTTGTGACTTGTGGGCACAAAGTGTGACAAAAAACAAAAGTGTGACAAACAACAAGTGTATAAACGTGACAGGTTGTGGATTCGATTCTGATTCGAGAAATTGAAATATTTTAGATTTCCATTTTCTTCGCTCTGGTGTCGAGGTAAAAGCGCGGCGTTGAGTTTCGCTTCTTAAAACTCAATGCCTCCTGAAATAGGCGGAAAATAAGGAATTTAAGACTAGGTTTCCTCTGCCTATAAAATCAAATAAATACAATAGTATACAGTTATTCATCTTCGGGAATTAGTTATTGATTTGTAGATTATTCTATACTAAGTTGCATGATTTTCGCTTGTAAAATTTCAATTTAAAATTAAGAAACATTCAATAAAATAAAGCATATCAATGCTCTTACCAGGCCCGGACCGTAAAATAATCATCATAAATTTCATATTATTTCTCAAGCAATAACTCCCCTTTACACTTATTCCGGCCAATTAACATATTACCGAAATGATTTTTAATATATGTATATTTGTTGTACCATTGCGATATGATGACAATTAAATTAATTCATACTTCAACTTCAGATAAAATCTTTATCAACTTACCTCTATCAACTGTTTTCTTCTAGCAAATCCTATCACAGTTAGACCTAGATTAGCTAAGCGTAGAGATAGGTCAGCACCAATGCCTGAACTAGCTCCTGTCACTACAGCCACTTTACCAACCCAACGATCCATTATAACCGAAACGTCAAAAACTTTCTTTACCAAAGCACTAAATTTACCAATAAAATATAGTTGTGATTTAATTTACCAAAGTAAAATTAAGTACTCTTAACTACTTAGGTCACTGTTTCTTTTATAACAACTTAATGGATTAATCTATACTATTTCAATTTATATAAAATTATATTCATTTTATCAATCCGTTTTATCAATTTTCATATCAATAATTTGTATTATAATATTTATATCTATATTTTGTTATAATATATAATTGACGAGTCATGCAAGATTAGCTTTATTTCTTTTGCTGATTATTTCGCTTTATTGCTTTTCCTGTATTTTTAAGGTCACTTTTTCTATATTTTTTTAAATAAATACACAGAACGATAACTCTGTTGTATGTTAAGAACTGGCGACTCGACTTTGGGTTTCTCTGAACTTTCTGTTCAACGGCAATAAAATAAAGCCTATAGCATTCCTGAATAATGAAGCTTTGTTATTGTGGCAGAATTTTCATGATCGGTTCAGTATATCCGAAGATTAGCCCTTATAAATAAAAATACATACCTTACCCTTATTATTAGTATAGAAGGATCTATAAAGATTTAGTATATATATATGGCTCTTACCAGTCTCAGAAATTTAAAGAATTTTTATTTATTATTGGATATATTTTGTTAGTGTATTGGGTCTAGGTTCTTTCTGATTACTTTGAAAACCTCAAAATCATAAAAGATCTATATAACTTTATTCTAGTTATTTCTTTCCTTTAGATGGCTCATAATAAAACTATTACCTACGATTAATAATAGATCATACATAAAACATCAATTTTATGTTCATAATGTACCTCACTTTTTTTTTATATCAAATTTCATATTTATTATTTTCAGTAGGTATCATCACTACTACAAAATGTTTATTGTCAATAGTAAATAAATGTGCATGTAAATTAAAAAGCAAGTCCCGCTGAGTCCCGTCGTTTCTTCTCAGGTCTGTGGCATTATCTTTAGTGAACCTGTGTCCGGTAGTACATTATTTGACGTTATACGTATATTATAAAGAGGTAAAGTTTGTAACTTTGTTCGTAAGGGCTAAGCTTCGAAAATACTGAACCGATCATGAAAATTCTTTCACAATTAGAAGGCTACACGATTCAGGAGTGCTGTAGGCTATATTTTGTTGTGATTGAACGGGAAGTTCATAGAACTCCAAAGTGTGGGCCCCTTTAATAATGGATAAAAGTTACAGATCACACAGCGAAGCCTCAAGTATGACCCAAGAGTTGAATAAATTGTTTTAAATTGACTTTAAATCCGTGCAAATGCTTAACAAAAATGTACAAAAATAACAAAATAAACTTGTATGTTTATTTTGTTATTTTATCCCGGAAAGTATACTTTTTACAAATAATTTAAGCTGTGATCAATAATTATCACTTTATCACGATTGCTGATTTTATAAGCTTGTTATCAATTTTAATTACATATCACTAGTCAGATTTTTATTACTTTTTATTACAATGAGTTTGCTATTTTCTTAGTTCGTGTGCGATAAATAATGATGTTCATTTTTTATTAATAATTACATTTTGTATATTTTATATATATTAACATTTGTAACACATTTGTAATTCTATAGGTATAACCTACTAGCTGTTACCCGCGACTTCGTCCGCGTGAACCAAGAAACATCTTCATTGAGTTTCGATCCAGTTTTCCCATCTTCGAGTAATCTGAGGAACATACGTGTTAAGAACCTCCTCCTTTCTTGCAGTCGGTTAATAAAATGAGATGATAGTCAGATACATATAGTACCTGCAATAAATGAAAATAAAACTAAACGAATGGACAACCTCCACCTTTTTTGAAATTGGTTAATTAATAAAAAGAAATTGGAACTAATCGGGACCCATTATAATAATCATATTTATTTTATGTGTAAATGGATCTCGATTAATCCTGTTTTTTGTAGGCTTAATAGCTTGTTTTTTGCATTGTACATAATCTCACGTACAAGAGTTTTCTTCTTTTTGTTAAAGATGTAATTGTAAAAATAAAAATTTGGGGACAGTAACAACTCTATATATATATTTGGACATGAAACCGACCGTACTCTACCGTATCTGTACAAAGACTGACAAACCAGAGAGAAACGTCACATACCAACTGAGTGACAAAGACAGCGCTATACGAAACCGAAACTGACCGACTGTTTCATTCTAAGCATCGATGTGCATTATTTGTTGCCGGGTACTATATATTAACATTAAATGTATTTTGAAATGAATTTTGTTATAATAATGTATCAACTGACAGCTGAACGCCACCTCAGTTTACCCGTGGCCATGGACGTAAAGTGTTCGAAACGTCGAGTTTTCTAAAAATGTATTTTGGAATACCAAAAATATACGCGATTAATCCGTTTGAAAATAGTTTTATTTCAAAATGTGTAGTAATCGCGAAAACAAGAGATCGTATTAAGTTATTGTTTTTGATATTAGTTGTTGATTTTTACGATTCTAATTTGAATACTTACGATTATGATTGTTAGATTAATTCTAATAAAGCAAAGTTTAAATTTAAATATAGAAGTAAAATTCTGTGTCCGATATAAGGGGATATACCCGTGGAGTGTCGGGTTAGAATAGCACTCCCTCATATCTTCCTGTGGGTGTCGTGAGAGGCGACTAAAGGATAAATTAAGAGAGATGGGCAGCAGCATCCCTTCTGCTTATCTTTAACATCACCATATACTGCGCTCTCCAACACGCCTGCCCAGCGCGGAGAGTATGGCCTTTTACAACCTCTCCGTCTTTACTATACGAGTCTTTATCATAGATTTTATTATATTCGTAACATTTTTTGAGTAAGAGATGATTAAGTAACTAATCAGAGCTGTTTAAACTTAAATAAACAAGTGACAATTGCTAAAGATTTGTTTTATTTTAATTATTCTTTAGTGTCCGGTACTAAGCTACTTTCCCTTACTTTTTCATTTATCCAAAAAATTAAAAAACAATACAAAAATACAAAAGGAACGCCAAGAGTTACATTCAGTTTTTAAATTCTATTAAAAAATTAAAATGTATTGATAAAGGTTAAAAATAAAGAACATTTATATAAAAAGACATTTAAAGAAAACGTATAAAAATTTGAACGCAGCGGGATTCGAACCCGCTCGAAATTTTCCTAAGTGTGGAATAACACTTTAAAAAATGTTTAAAAGTAAAAAAAGTTTTATATAATTCTAAACATGCTGTATTATGATTTTTAATACAAAATTTGTTATATATTTGAATATTTACAATTAGGTACTTAGAAATATTCTAAATGATACTCAGATAGGTTCTTCACAGCTGCCATTCGCCTACAAGTTTAACACCCAATTCGTAGATCTGTAATGAGAAAGAAGTTTGAGTTTTATGTATTATATTTTTAACTAACACTAGGAACCGCCTCTTTACTCTGCACAGCGGGAAGAACTGAGCGAAGTACTTAATGTTACATGTTAAAAATGTAATATTACATGTTAAAAAAAATATTTTTATAAAACAAAGAAAAGCGATTTCAAATAACATGTTGATGTATGCACAAGGATTTCATTAATAAGTATTTTTTTACGTCAGTTAACAGCTTAATTCATTTTTTTTTTTAGCTTCACGCTGTATCCCGCACACAGCAGGGTACATGATATAATAACAATAAAAAGTTGTAATAAGCGTATACAAGTTTTCAAGCAGGCGCATGTAGAGCGCGTGGCATAACGATAAGAGAGCTCCGACGGATTTCAAAACACGTATGTTTGAATCCTGCTGCATTCAGATTAATTAATATTTTCTGGAAATATTTCTCAAGTTACTGAAACATATTACTGAAGCACCATTTCCTTAGCTCTGATGTCGAGGCAAAGGCGGTATTAAGTTCCGCCACTTAACACGCAATGCCTCCAGGAAGCAGCGGAAAATGGGAAACAGAGTGTCTTATAGGACTAGGTTCCCTCTACCTACACCGCTGCGTGCAGGATACTGCGTGAAGCTAAACAAAATATTAAAATTTGTATGCAGCGGGGTTCAAATCGACGCATATTTTTACAGTTCACCGTCCAAGCTCTCTAACTGCTAAGTCATACGTTCTACATCCGCCTACGTTAAAATTTTTAACCATTTAATACCAACTTAAATTAGCTTCCAAGGGCGAGGGTTCGAATCCCACTGCATTCAAATTTGTAAATATTTTCTCAAATGTCAAATTACTTACGTTGACATGAGGTGGAGATGACAAAGCGTATATCACAGTCTCGACAATATCACCAGGGTCTAGTGTTGGTTCGCCATTTACGAACATATCAGCTGTCATATCAGTCAACACTCTGCCGGGGGAGAGACTCTGGAAAACAGGAGGAAAATAAAGTAAATTCAAATTCTGATTAAATATAACATTTATAAAAATAAATATTTACGAGGACTTTTGAACTGTCGTATAAGCAAAGTTACCGCTGGTTCTGAAGGTAGTTCTGCTGAGAAGAGCCGGCGATTTGCAATTTTCATACACATATACTAGTATGTTATAATGTTAGTTAGTGTTGAGGACATAATGTAGGTGAGGGTATCGTGTCACAGCGGAACAGGGTCTGACTATAAACGGGATTGGTTGTGAGTTTGATTCTCACCTGGGGGAGGATAATATCTCATTTTTTTATTTCTCCGCTCTATGCATAAAGCGCTCCGTTGAGAGCCGCCACTCAACACCTACTATCTTGATTTCAGAGTATCATGATTCTACGTTCTCTTTGGCTACCTTGATAGTTACTAATTCTCCCTCGCATGGAAGGGACCGCTAAACTAAGCTGTCAGACCGCTGGGACGACGCAACAGGCATGGGTTCAAATCCCGCTGCACTCAATTTTTTATACACTTTCTAAAAATATTTATTTAATACTTGTCCTAACTGTATTTCTCTGGTATATATGAAAAACGACTTGTTTAAGACGACCTATACTATAATAATAATCCACACTTGGATGAAATGAAATCCACACTTATATTATAAATGCGAATGTCTGTGTGTTTGTCTGTCACGCTTTCACGGCTAATCTACCGATCCGATTTGGGTGAAATTTAAATGGAAAGTAGTAAGAATGACTAGATCTAACATAGGCTACTTAGTTTTTCAAAAATCTATCTCTAAAGGGTTGAAATAGGGGATGAAAGTTTATATGAAAAAGCTACAACGCTTGACCGATTGTAATGAATTTTGGCATAGATTTAGTTGATAATGTAAGGTCAAACGTAGGCTACTTAGTTTTTAAAAAGTCCACCCCCGAGGGTTGCAAAATACCGAAAAAGTTACGTAGTTTACGCGGCGAAACCGTGAGCGGGCCGCTAGTATACAATAATCTTACCGTGACTTTAATCTTGCTTTTATAGTGAGCCAGCTCGTTCACGAGCGCGGTGGTGATGGCAGTCACTGCGTGTTTGCTCGCTGTGTATATATTCAAGTAGGTGTACGATGGCACATAGTGGCCGAGAACGCTGAAATTTATTATATTTATTTTTTAAATATTTTTAAAGTATTATTCAAACGAATAAACGAAATATGTTTCAAAATTGATTATATTTTTGGGAATTCAACGCATGGCGTAGCTGTTAGAGCGCTTGGACGGCTTATAAAAAGCGAGGGTTAAAATCCCGCCTATTCGAATCGTGCATATTCATTTAATATTGTAAAAATAAATTAATATTACAAAAGGTACAGAATATTAGGAAACGATGTAATAAATAGGACATATAAAAATTGTCATAAAATGTTACATTATTATAATAATAAAATATTACACAAGCCGCCATTGTCATTAAATATACCTATATTACACATTACTAAGCAATTTACGCGTCAAAGAATTTGCAGATTCTTTTGAACGTAATCTGTTACACTTTCATAGCTACACCAAGGGTTCGATTGGAAATAAAATAGAAGAACACAGGCACAAGACACATAGGCTCTTGGGCAAAAAAAAAACTTTTAAAGGCTTGAAAAACGAGATGAAAGTTTGTATGAAAAAAATCGTGGGACTGCCGATAGAAGTGAAAACGGAACTATTGAGTGTAATTAAAACTATATGCAAAAATTATATGAATTTTTTTATGTTTTATTTATTAGTTACATATGATGGGTTAAACAAATCATGAACAAAATATAAATACAAAGTGGTTGAAAAAATAATTAATATACAATTATCTTACGCGCACATAATACAGTCAGAAATAGTCGATGTATTAGTGTATACGTGTACTGCGGCTACTGCGCGTGCGCTAGTCTGGCTCTCCATAGCTATAGATATACTATTATCATGTCGCATGTCGGTGACGCGAACCGAGGATTTTACCCTCTACCAAAACGCTCAACGCGCCTAAACAAGTTTTCACTTCAAAAACACTGTACTAAAGAGAGAATGCGGTTCATCAAAAATAACAAAAACAGAGAAAACGGGTGTAGTATAACATTACCTGTTTATATTAACAATATGTCCAGCGACGTTCCTCTTCTTCATGTTGTCGACGGCGTATCGAGTGCAAAGGACTAGGGATTTGACGTTCAAGTCGATTGTGAGTGCCAAGTTGTCATCTGTCAGATGTTTGTCTCCAACCGCTGGAATAAATGGTCAAAATTATTTATTGAAGATATAAAAAAAACAGCGAAACGTTTTTAATCGTATCCGTTTTTCGGAGAAAATTTAGTGTCAAGATACTTCTTCCTCCACTTTTCGAGTTAAATCGAGATATTTGCGTGTTGTGTGTCGAAACTCGACGCTGCGCTTTATATTAGTTACCGAAGGGGAGAAATGAAAATAATGTATAATAATTCCGCTGAATGGGAACCCACAACCATGACGTTTGTAGTCTTTGTTTTAGTTCTGTTTTTTTAAACACATTTTGTGGAAAACGTATAAACATGGCAATGTAGCGGGACGCAAACCGTCCAAGACCGTTTTGAAGAAGCACGGAAACAAATAAATACAGTCCTGAGAAAGATGAAACTTAACTTAAATGTAATCTCTCAGTTTCAAGTATGTATTTATATATAATACGTACATGTAATATTTCCGTCATACAGTACAGCAGCGTTGTTCACAAGGATATCGGCTCCTCCGAACTGTTGCTCCACCCATTGGAAGACGTCCTTGGTGTCTTCAGGCTTGGAGAGGTCAGCTTGTTTGGCATAAATCTTACCTTTGCCAGATACTTTTTTGGCAAGGTCCTGTAAAGAATAAAACATTACCATGTTTTTTTTTATTAGTTCCTCACTTTTCATAATAAAACATGCTGATATTAAATAGAGATATGCTCTATTTAATATCGGCATAATATATATTACGGATTCGAATCCGCACGTCTTGAAAACTATATATGTGCTCTTACCGCTAAAGCCATGCATTCTATTACCAGCTGCCTTAAAACATTTTGCATCTTTCTTATTTTTTTTTTGTTTTCTAAATGTTAGAATATTTTTTTTAAAATGTTAAAAATAGATAGGGAAACTTCCATAAATGACTTTTATTATTATTGTATAAATTTGTTTGTTTTATTTGTGTGCTTTTACATCCTAACGCAGTAACAGCTTAACCGATTTAAATGCAGTTTCAAATAAAGTATTTTGATAAACTTCCCTTAACAACAAGTGTTTATTGTATTTCATACAATAATTTATACACTAGCGGAAATAGTTAAAGGATCGTAAAAATTTTCCATTTTTTTGACGTTTTTTAAGTGGCTGTATTTTCCTCAAAAATGGTCCCATTGAAATAAAAAAGCAAGCATTTTAAAGTTTAATGTTTTTCTTCGATTTTTCCTTCCTATTTTGTTGATAATAGTGCTTTTATTTTACACTATAAATTTAAACACTGTTATCAATAACAAAACATGATTAAAGCTGAAACACCATTTCGTTCTTTAGTTTGATTAGGTGATTTTTCAAAGTCAAAATCGCGATCCTTTAATTCAAAATTTGTTCAACGTGGTGTGCATTTTGCGATGACGTATTTTTTTGGATTCGGAACACCTGATGAAAAAGTATAATAGGCCAGCTAAAATATATACGAGGAAGCCGCGTTAATAAAATTTGTTCAACCTGATGTGCATTTTGTAATGTCCTATTTTTTTGGAACACCTAATGAAGATCTATTAAATTTCGGCTAAAATATTATATATACGGAGAAGCCATCTTAACAAAATTTGTTCAACGTGGTGTGCATTTTGCGATGACGGATTTTTTATTTGGATTAAGAACACCTGATGCAGAACTATAATAGTCTAGCTAAAATATAATATATACGGAGAAGCCACCTTTACAAAATCTGTTCAACATGATGTAATATACATTTTGCGATGACATATAAAAAATAAAGATATGGAACAACTGATGACTAACTAAAGCAGTCCAGCTCAAATAACAGATATACGGAGTAAGATCTTTAACAAAATTAGCTCAGCGTGATGCGCATTTTTAATTGACACACAAAAATAAGGATTTGGTATAAAACTGATAATGAGCTATAACAGTCCAGCTAAAATACAACAAATACGGAAAATATTCCTAAAAAAACTTATTCATTTTGGGTCGACGTATAAAAATAAGGATTCAGAACAACTGATGAAGGACTATAATAGGTAGTTCAGCTAAAATACAACAAATACAGGGAAGACTCATTGCCAAATATTTGCTTAGAGTGATGCACATTTTGCGTTGACGTGAAAAAAATAAAGATTTCGAACTACTAGTGAAGCACTATAATAGTTCGGATTAAGTCGGTTTAACGGTGTGAGAAATGATTAATTGCCTCCTTAATAAAACCTGTTGAACCTGATAGGCATTTTCCATTGAAATATGTAACAATTTAAGGTCTCGAAGATTTAATGAATAACCACGATTCAACAGCTGAGCTATAAAAATTGAGTAAACGCAGCATTTAGTGAAAATTGCTAAATACGAAAAAAAATCCGTGGATAAATAAAAAATATTAAATAAAAAAGACAGTATGGGAAAACGTCTATAGTAGCTTCGATTTCCACGTATTGATATAGTTAAATTTAAATTATTATTATATTTTCACACTGGAAAGACAAAGAAGAGCGTGTAGTATCCGCATACAACACTCGTTGTCTGTGATTGGGGTATGAAACGTAGGATAGAGTGTCACTAGGTTCTTTTCTTCTGCCTTCAGAAAACGTGAAGTTGGGTGGTTGGTGGCATCGTTATATTGCGGGCTATATCTGATAAAAGTCTTAGAGACACGAAAATTATTACTTTAATTATAATTTTGAGCTTAAGTTTTATAAGCATATAGTAGTAGTTATATCCACGCTAACGGAGTTCGACTACTTTTAATATCTTTCTGTCTGAACTAAACGTTTTGATTATTGGGTTCTTTCTTCGATGGTACGGTTATATTTAAATTTTCACTTTCTGCCCAGAATGACTAAATGGGGCGTTTAATTCCGACATGCAATACGCAGTGTCTCGATTCAGTCTTAAAGGGACTCGCCAATCTATTTTGACTCCAAATTTCAATGTATGGTAGCAATAGAAGTAGTAGGTATATTATAGTCATAAAGTCAACGCAAACTTAGTTGCGGGCAGTTGCTAGTTTTAAATAAAAATATAAACTTAATTCAAGTTCAGGTGAGAGACAAGTCGTGGCTTGTGGGAGCAAAATGTGACTGTAGGCGCGACTAGTTGTGGGTTCAATTCACATTTAAGGAATTGAAATATTTAATATTTAATTTTCTTCACTCTGGTATCGAGGCAAAGCGCGGCGTTCACTTCTGCCGGCCAACACACAATGCCTCCAGAATTCGGCATGTGCGGAATACAGCGTGAAAGTCATAAAAAAGAATAACTTACATCAATACGGTCCTTTCTCCTAGCAACTCCAACAACTACAACGCCGTGGTTAGCAAGACGCAGGGCGAGTTCTGCACCGATACCGGAACTGGCTCCTGTCACGATAGCTACTTTGCCTACCCAACGTTCCATATTTATTGAAAAAATATCAAAAATAACAAAGAAATATAAAATTTCTGGTAACTGACGGAAGCCAAAGTGTTGTTGTCGAAGATCAAAATGTATATGCCTTATATACTTTAAAAACAAAACATTTATAATCTCAATACTAGTCTTAACAATCCTTCAATAGACATCATATTAATTAAATAAGTGATAATATAACTTGGTCAAGAAATTGTTAACATGTATAAATGTATAAGTAGTAGTTGAGCCCGCGGCTTCGTCTGCAAAAAAAATTAACAAAAATATTATATGTAATTCCAAAATAAAACTTATCTAAGTTACTCGTTATTATATCCGCTATCTGCCAGTAAAAGTCCTATTAAAATCTGTCCAGCTATTTTAGATATAAGCCAGAACAAACAGACAGAGAAACACCGTAAAAATGTTTTTTTCGACTTTAATTCGGGGTAAAGATTATATTTAAATTACTTTTAGTGCTCCACTCAGGTACAACGGAAATTGTAGAACTAAGTATTGTGACATTAGGTTCTCTCTGACTAGAAAAGTCGTCGTCGGTCATATAAAGGAGAAAGCATAAGCCTGAAAAAGACAATGAATAAAATCTTATTTATATGTCATAGCAAAAAAGCAACATAAATTTATATATTTATAACATATAAAAAAATTAAATTATAACATTAACAATTTACAAGTGGTCAGTCGTGGCGCTGTGGCACAAGCGTGTGACTGTAAACGACTGGTTGTGGGTTCGATTCCCACTCGAGGAGTGGAAATATTTAATATTTCCATTTTCTTCGCTCTGGTGCAGCAGTTTACTTACCTTGGTAGTATAATATCGGAGACTGGAGGTACAGAAGAGAACATCGCTTCTAGGATAATGAAAGCCAGGGCGACCTTCGCGCAACTTCGTCCCGTGTGAAGGTCCAGTAAGCTGACCCGAAACGTTAAATTAAAAATCTTTCGCTCATGCGTGAACTCTGTGCTCCTTTACGAGTGCGAGGCGTGGATGGTCATTAAAGCGATCACCAACGGATCCAGGTCTTCGTCAACCGCTGTCTCAGACAGATTCTCGGTACATATTGGCCCGATAAGATCTCTAACGAAGAACTGTGGGATCTATGCTCTGAGACTCCGTTCGATCTAGAAATAAGGAAACGCAAATGGTCTTGGATAGGACAAACCATTCCAAGACAAGCCCTAGAATGGACACCGCAAGGGAAACGTGGTCGTCATACTTGGAGGTGGCTGTGGAAGCCCTCTGCCCCACCTAGGAGATATAGGATAATAAGTCAAGTCATATTATCAACAAACCGTCGTGGCACAGTGTGACAGTGCCTAATACAAAGGGCGGCGTAGATTTCCGTCGTTCACCACGCAATGTATCGATTTCGAGCGAAAACTGGAGGATGGAGTGTCTTGACACAATCTTTAACTACCTCGCTATGTTTTAAAAATAGTAAAGCTACTTTTAAATATTATCTTACTAGCTGTGCCTTTAATTTCGTCGTGTAACTATCCTCTACCTAAAAAAAAATTAAAAATATGTTAACATTTAAAACATTATTGTGGCACATGATACTTCTCGCGGTTAGGACCTTTATTATTGTTTTCGTAAGTAACTCAAGATCTTTAAGGGATTCAGAGGTAACAGTGTTAAGAAACGTTCAAGATATAATATATTAAATCCCATCAGGAGAGTTGACAGCAATTGCAGTATCATAAACTTTTCCGTTTTAATCAACCACAGCTCATCTTAGGAAAAGTTGAGACGCAACGGTAGTACCTAACCTTTCAATATATCAATACTTTATATATTGCATAATATTAACGATAATGTAAACTAAAATGCCATACAACACTATTTAAAGATGGCGGTGTGTCGCGGCACACGCTTTTACTTATAAATATTGTAAATTTGATAAATCTCATCATATAAATAACATTCTTAACATCTAGTGCTCTTAATATTATTAATTACCTTATAATATATATTCTTTTATTTCATTAGTTATCATTTCATATTCATTTTATGCAAATTTCTATTAATAATCCAATAAACTTACCAAGAAAATCTTCATAATTTACAAATATGCATCTTACCAATGTTGAACATCACAAAACTATTTATTATATTTCGATTCTATTGCATTTTAAACGTTAAATCTATTAGTTAAATATCCACTTCCTTATTTAAAATTCATATTATTTACAATTTAATATAAATAATTTCCTAAGCGTCCTTTTGTTGCGTCATCCTCCCGCCAAGCCCCATTACTTTTTTTTTCTCTTTATAAACTATAACCTGCCAGTATGGCATTCAGCCTACATAACATTTATAAAAATATTAATTACTTATTATTACTTATTTAAATTTATTAAATAAAATAATATTTTTATACTATTTTAAATTAAATTTTATTATATTCAGTAAAAATATTTTATACATATTCCTTTGTATATTTATGATAGTATGGATTGTTACAGGCTGCGTGAAATTTAACAAAAAAGTTATACTTATATAACTCTAACATAAATCCCGTCAAAATCGATCCACTCGTTCCAGATATTAGCTAGAATAAACAGACAGACAGACAATAAAAAAATATTAAAAATGTTATTTTGGTAAATGAAGGTACGTAATAAACGTAAATTTAGTATACAGTGGTTATTTCAATGTTATAAACAGTATACATTTCAATTTTATTTATTTGTACAGTTATTGCAATATTGATAGGTTTGTGTCACATGTTTATTTTTGTTCAGAAAGTTAATATAATTTTATTTTTATATCATTTTATTTATATAATGAGCCATTATAACGTTTCTTAATGTGATTGGTTTTGATTTCAAATATATTTGCGTATTTTAAATGTAATCTATATTATGTTATCTAATATAAAACTTTTTCCCGTGGGGGGACAGGTTAAGAATACAAATCTCCCCCGCCGCTGGGTAGCGTCCCGTAAAAGGCGGGTAACCCAGTAGTTTGGTGGTAGGAGATTCGTTCTCCGACTGGCTATCTTATGATGTGTTCCGGTTCGATGGGATGTAAGCCAGCTCTCCCTATTCCCACTATTCCCATCCTTCCTCTCTCCTTCTGTCCTACATTCCCAAGGCTGGCAACGCATCCATAACTTGAATGTTGTGGATCTCTATGGGCGAAGGTAACCACTTAACACCAGGTGGGCCTTCAGCTCGTTTGCCTCCCTTATTCCATAAAAAAAAAAATCAACATAGTTTACAAACCGGACTTACAACCGGAATTGGCAAAAATGCTATTAAGTAAATAGTTGATAACAATATTTTTTTACTTTATTTTTATTTATATAAGGTTAATACATATATAAGGTTTTGTGGCCAGTCGTGGCCCAGGGGCACAAGCGTGTGACTGTAAACGACTGGTTGTGGGTTCGATTGCCACTCGAGGAGTGGAAATATTTAATATTTCCATTTTCTTCGCTCTGATGCCGAGATAAAACGCGGCGTTAAATTCCGCCACTTAACACGCAATGCCTCCGAATTCGGCGCAAAGGGGGGAACGGAGTGTCTTAACACTAGGTTCCCTCTGCCTACCCAGTTGTGTGCGGGATACAGCGTGAAGCTACCTTAGATTGATCTAGCAATAAATTTTTGGAGTATATAATTTTTTTTTAGTAAATCATATCTTTGAGTAAAGGTTAAATATGCAAACCTTCTATTGATTATTGGTAATTTTTCGATTAGGATCGATTGGGCGTTAATCTCCTTCACTTTGGGCGATCTTTAACATTGTCAGTGGTTAGTCCATACACACTCATATACTCTTCCACTAAATCCAGTCATCGCTTCCCTGGGTGTAACAACTGAACTAAAGAAATGAAATATTTTTTCAGTAATGCTTACAGGATATCTAATCATATGTAAGTATTATGTGTGATTTCGTTAAGAAAAACAAATTTTAAATGTTCATTATGTAATTTTAAATGTACTTTTAAGTGCATGCAGCTGCACTGCAGTCATGGAAAGCAGTTCTTCTGAGAAAAGCCAGTGACAAAATAATCAGTTTTAAAATTAAAAATTACAATTCTGTTATTGAATGTCAGTAGTGTTATACAGCCTTATGCTTTTTCATAGCGGGGATTCATTTTAGCATAGCGGGGTAGTGTCAAGACACTTCGTCCTCCATTATTTGCCTCAAATCGAGACATTGAGTCTTTTACTTGATATGAGAGTAAAGAAATAAAATTTTAAATATAATCATTCGAACCCACAACTATTGCGTTACAGTCAGACGCTGTCCCACTGCACCACGAAGGTTTCTGAGGACCTTTCGTCAGTAGTGTAATTTCGTCAAATAATCATAATATCGTCTTAGCACATAATACCAGTAGAACAGCTTCCAAAGGGCCTAACACAGCAATTGCAGAAATGAAATCGTGACTACAAAATTAGAATTTTTGATTCGCTTATATTAATGCTCTGCTATTTGAATTGGTCAATAAGAATGTTTATATTTCTAACAATATAAATAAACATTACTTGTATATACTATATTATACTTCACGCTGTATCCCTTGCGGGGTAGTCAGAGAAAGCGGAGCGCCTCATCATCCGTTATCACCCTCTTCATACACGCCCTCCGGGGGGTCCTCATGCTATTTTTATTATTTTTTTATTTATTTATTATCATATTACAGATGGGTATACACTTTAATACAGAACATCTAAAAACCAAAATGGTTTGAGCCGATGTTACAGTTATGTTATGCTCGTATGTTACATGTGTTTATTATATAAAATTATTATCAATATTGTTTAGACAATACAATTTTAACTTTGTTTTGATATTTGTTTTTGTAATGTTATTACATAAATCTAAGGGTAGTCTGTTAATTAATCTTGGAACAAGGTAGGCTGCAGTGCGCTCGCCGTAAGTATTGTTGGTCCGTATCGTGTACAACTGGTTACGGGCGACGGTTCGCGTATACACAGGATGTTTTACAGTTGTTTTAATTTCCTCGTCGAAAAAGTATATTTTAAAAAATTATAAATTAATTGTATGTGTACAGGTAGAATTTTGCAAAATTTAAATAGTTCTATTTCATTGTTATAATATTTGCGTAGAATATTATTATTGACAACATTTTTTAATATTTTAACTTGTAAATTATATATTTTATTTAGATGTGTTTTATACGTTCGACCATAACACTCAAGTCCATACTGTATGTACGAGTGGGCTAGAGAGTAATATAACAGAAGCTTGACCTTGAACGGAATTCTGTTTTTTATAATTTTAATAATAGCTAAAAATTGTCTGAGTTTATTACATATATGGTCTATCTGATAAGTCCAATTGAATCTGCTATCTATTATAAGTCCGAGATAAGTATGTCTATCAGCTATTTCGATGTCGGGGCAGCTGCAAGATCCATTTGTAGCTGCATGCAAACACACATGATTGTGGGCGACAATACTTTGCAAGGGTAATGGTTTAATATATGGTGATTTAATGACTACTAATTTTGTTTTTTTTATCATTTAGTACTAGACCTGCATCATGGCACCACATTATGAGGCTATTGAAATCCTTTTGCAGCAATTGCGTAACTTTATCTTGGTCATTGCTAGCAGCTAACAGACATGTGTCATCAGCAAACTGGTAACATGAACAATGTTTAATATTACGACTCAGGTCGTTAACATATGACAAGAAGTGCAAGGGGCCCAGGACCGACCCTTGGGCTGTGCCTTCAGTCACTAACACGGGTTCACTAAATGCGTTATTGATTTTAACTGTATATGAGCGATTACTTAGCTAGTTTTCACACCACATAAGCAAGGGACCACGTATTCCACAGTTATCGAGTTTTTTAACTAACTGTGTGTGTTGCAATATGTCAAATGCGCGTGAAAAATCAATGAAAAGTGCCAGAATGTGTTTTTTGTTGTTTAGGTGTTCATTGACTTCGTCAATCCTCCAGTATCATCGATACTGTGTTTTTGAAGATCAACCGAGGTCTCCAAATTATGAAGCTTTACTTCTTCTCGTTAATTAAATAATAATTAAAACTATATGCAAAAATTATATGATTTTTTTTATGTTTTATTTATAAGTTACATATGATGGGTTAAACAAATCATGAACAAAATATAAATACAAAGTGGTTGAAAAAATAATTAATATACAATTATCTTAATTATACATAGTATTTATATTTACACGAATTTCAATGAATTCAAGTTTGAACATTAATTATACGTGTACACAGGCTACTGCGCGTGCGCTAGTCTGGCTCTCCATAGCTATAGATATACTATTATCATTAGCATGTCGGTGACGCGAACCGAGGATTTTACCCTCTACCAAAACGCTCAACGCGCCTAAAGAAGTTTTCACTTCAAAAATAAGCATATTGCCCGCTCAACGACTATACTCGTCGGTACATATATTATGAAAGTGAAATATAATAATAAATATAATAATAAATTTAACCAGAAACCATATTAAACACAAATACTATGTAAGTTAGTCATTTATACGAGTATTTATATAATTTCGCTTTTGTTAGAATCCATAAAATATTTAACAAAGAGAAAGGAACCGCCCGAGGGATATCTACAAATCGTAAGCTTTCGGCTCTTAATTATATGGCGAGGTAAGGCTTCAGTGTAATAATGTAACGTAAATTCAATAGAGTTTCTGTTATTAACACGCTTTTGTTAAATTCATCTGTATCTATATATCAATCAAGCAAGCAATATAAAATAATCTTACGAAGTGAAACAAAAAAGAAAAAAAGTACTGAAACATTGTTAAAGTTTTTTAATAAGGTTCCGTATGTATAATTGTAACATGGAATTAAGTTAAGGGAGTAGTCATTTAATTGTTCATATGTGTGTTTTATTTGTTACTAGCGGCCCGCTCCCGGCTTCGCCGCGTTAACTTTTACGTTATACTGTAACCCTCGGGGGCGCATATTAACAAAATAAAATAACCTATGTTTAAGCTTAGATAAAAAAAAAATAGCTTCACGCTATATCCCGCACACAGCAGGGTAGGCAGAGGGAACCTAGTGTTAAGACACTCCGTTCCCCACTTTCCGCCGAATTCGGAGGCTTGCGTGTTAAGTGGCGGAACTTAACGCCGCTTAGATTATTTACTATATTTATGCCAAAATACATTACAATTGGTCAAGCGGTTTAGATTTTTCATATAAACTTTCAACCCCTATTTCAACCCTTTAGAGGTTCATTTGTGAAAAAATAAGTAGCTTATGTTAGACCCCGTCATTTTAACTACTTTTATTCTACATTTCATCCAAATCCGACCGGTAGATTAGCCGTGAAAGCGTGACAGACAAAAACACAGACTTTCGCATTTATAATATAAGTATGGATAAATAGTACCTATTAAAATATACTAACTTTTCCGTCAAAGTTTGTCTTTGTCTTCCTGTTGAAACTTTTCTCGTTTAAACTTTCATCATAAACATTTTGCAATAGTTTTTTTTTATTGAGTTTTTTTTTGTGGCCAGTAGTGTGTGACTGTAAACGACTGGTTGTGGGTTCGATCCCACTCGAGGAGTGGAAATTATATTTCCATTTTCTTCGCTCTGGTGTCGAGGTAAAACGCGGCGTTGAGCTCCGAATTCGGCGAAAGTGGAAGAGAAGCGAAGGCGGCGGAAAGTGGGGTACGGAGTGTCTTAACACTAGGTTCCCTCTGCCAACCCTGCTGTGTGCGGGATACAGCGTTAGTTTTTTTTTATTGAGTAAGGTCAAACGAGCAGAAGGATCACCTGATGATAAGTGGTTGCCATGCCACATGCCATCGAACCGGAACATATCATAAGATGTTTGGCGGTTCGTCTTTGACGAGCCAGTCGGAGAACAAGTCTCCTACCACCAAGTTACTGGGTTATCCGCCTATTACGGGACGCTACCCAGCTGCGAAGGGAAAATGTATTCTTAACCCGTCCCTCCACGGGTAGTTGATAGTAAAAAAATTGTATTTAAATACATATTAAAAAAAACAATATAATCTATGATTATTAATTGAAAAGTAAACTAAATTACACATGTAAACATGCAAACGAGCAGAGTTCCAATTTATAATGCGACTTCTTCAACAATTCTACGTAATTGATAGCTTGTAGCAGCTTGTCTTAAACAATAGGCTTAATCTCGACAATAGCCTCTAACAATAGGCTCAATAGCTATAGCTCCTGCCACATTCCATCTCATCTCGTAGCAGTTAAGCACTTTGCTACTGACAGCCTGAACTGACGTTTAAAAATACTAGAAATGTAATTTCTGGTAATATTTTTTTTTTAGCTTCACGGGTAGGCAGAGGGAACCGCACACAGCAGGGTAGGCAGGGGGAACCTAGTGTTAAGACAATCCGTTCACCACTTTCCGCTGAATTCGGAGGCATTGCGTGTTAAGTGGCGGAACTTAACGCCGCGCTTTACCTCGACACCAGAGCGAAGAAGACGGAAATATTAAATAATTATTTCCACTCCTCGAGTGGGAATCGAACCCACAACCAGTCATTTACAGTCACACACATGTGCCACTGGGCCACGACTGGCCACTATCGGGTAATATTATATCTTTAATATAAAATATATGTATTATATTATTCGATACTAAAGTAATAAAGAGGTAAAGTTTATAAATGTAAGGGGTAATCTTCGGAAATACTGAATGTACGGTACGATACGATCATGAAAATTTTTTCACAATTAAAAAGCTACAATATTCAGAAGTGTTACAGGTATGATTGAACAGAAAGTTCAGATAAATCTAATGGGGCTTAAATAGGCGATAACAGAAGCAGATCACGCGGTGAAGCTGCGGGTGGATCGCTAGTCTAAAATATATTTTTTCACTTACTAAAAGTGACGTTAAAGATACATACCAATAACTAAATTTTGCTTAAAAAACACAAAAAATATATATAAAACATATTCGTAACGTCCAAAGGATCTCTAAAACAAAGGTAATGTAAGTCCTTATTCCTAAGCATTTAATGCACTAAAGTGGCGGATAGGATAAGAAAAACTAAAGAAGTATTCTCTACGAGTTTATCTTTAAAGTTCACGTTGGAAGAATAAAGTTTAGAGGAGAATGTTTTTATATTAATTCACTTCATTCACTTAATTGTGTAGAGGTCATAGTGGCACAGTGGAACGTCTGAATGTAAAAGCTATAGTCGTGGGTTCAATCTCCACTCATGACAATAATAATATCTAATTTTTTTTTAGCTTCACGCTGCATCCCGCACACAGCAGGGTAGGCAGATGGAACCTAGTGTTAAGACACTCCGTTCACCACTTTCCGCCAAATTTTGGAGGCATTGCGTGTTAAGTGGCGGAACTTAACGCCGAATATCTAAATTACTTTCTTTTATTCGCTTTGGTAAGACTAAACACTGTGTCAGGTTCTGCTCTTCTACATGCAGTCTCTAGAAATTGGCCGGGAAGTAGAGGACGGAGTGCCTTAGCACAAGATTTATGTTAAAATTCAAATATGAAGTAAGATAATAAATAAGTAATGTATTAAAAAGCATGGCCATAGCCGGATGTAGAACGCATGGCTTAGCGGTTACATGGAAAAACAAGAAACATAGGTTCGAGTTTCGCTGATTAAATTTTTATATGTTATCTAAAAATATTTTTGATATCCCAAATATGTGAATAGCAGCTCAAAAATATTCATATAAGTAATATGTTTACCCAAAATAGATCATCATATAGATACGCTCATAAAGCCGCGGGTCATTTATAGGCAATTTGATATAATCCGTGGTTTACGGATCATATATTATATGACTATATCCATACCAAGCGGAAATAGGTTGAAGCCAGACGTGGCTTGCGAGCACATAGTGTGATTGTAAACGCGTACTGGTTGTAGTTTCGATTCTTACTCGAGGTCTGTGTGTTTGTCTGTCATGCTTTCATGACCAATCTACCGGTCCGATTTGGATGAAATTTAGAATGAAAGTAGTAAAAGTGACTGGGTCTAACATAGGCTACTTATTTTTTCAAAAATCTACCTCTAAAGGGTTGAAATAGGGGATGAAAGTTTATATGAAAAATCTAAGCCGCTTGTAATGAATTTTGACATAAATATAGTTGATAATCTAAGCTTAAAATTAGGCTACTTTATTTTTTAAATATGCTCCTCCAAGGGTTGCAATATAACGAAAAATTCACGCGGCGAAGCCGCGAGCGGACCGCTCGTATTTTAATACTTCGTTTTCTTCGTTCTGTCGACACAAAACGCGGCGTTCGAACCGCCACTTAACACGCCACGCTTTTAAAATTCGACGGAGAGTTGGGAACGGAGTATCTTCACACCTTTCCCTCTGCCTACACTGCTGTAAGCCCTGCTCCGAGCGCTTAGCCTTTTCAAAAGACTCGGGTTCGAATCCCGCTGCGCTACTTTTTTTTTACAATCGTTCGCTTCGGAATCAAATGCACAACCAAAAATCCGCTTGACAATATTCCACTGCATCATATAAGCTTTTTTTCTCAATACTTTGTACCGAATGAAAAACCCTCTCATTTGCTTAGTACGTGAAGCCAATCTTTTAAAACAAACTTCACTTAACATGATTGAGTGAGGTTAACTAATAAATAACTAGCGTTCACGAAATATAGCGTTAAGTTAATTGAAAGGCTTTTTTATTATTTTTTTTAGTCGAAAATTTAAAGATAGAAATACGATATTGTTGTATGGTTAAATTAATCTGATTAAGATGAAAGTGGTATCAAATCGGTTGGGAAAAATGTGGATTTGTTTTGAACATCTGAAAAATTGTATATAAAAGCAGCTGCACGCTATTTCCTGCGTGGCAAGGTTGTCAGAGATCATTCCCCAAGTGGGAATCAAACCGACAATCAAGTGTAAAGTTAGATGCTGTTCTACTAGGTCTACGATGGACTCAAATTATGGATTTATATTTTAATTATTTAAAGAGATATTCAAATATTTAGAATTAAAACATTATTTTAAGTAAAAGTATAAAAAATCAATAAAGCGGGACTCGAACCAGTGAGTCTTGTTTACCGTTCCATCGCTCTAAATACTAATCCATACGTTCTGTATATGTTTGGGTGTAAGATTTTGCATACCTAGGAATAACAAATTTATCGCAGTTTCGCCTGGTCTTGCCAGTCTATTGAATGGGAGCACTAACAGGACGGCCGTACGACGTAAGCTATATGAAGCGCTGCCCTGTAGGACAGTCGGAAATATCACTTGCCGAGTATTGCGATCAAAGAACAAGTCTATTATACTGCTCGACAGGGATAAACGGACGCCATTTGAGCAAGCTCGCGAGTTGTTCACGACAATGGTTGAAACGGCGGGACATGACGTACGAATTATAAGTATAGACGCTATGGTGGTCGATTATAATAGAGGAGAAGTAGCAGACCGATTGGGATGCATAAAAGCCTCAGAACAACACGAGGTATAAGTTTATGAGGACAGGGGTGAAGATGTTAGTTATCTTAAACTCAAAAACTCTGGCATCCCAGCGGAAAAGCTACAAACAACTCGCACGGCCACTGAAAGTAATTCAGAGCGACTTCAACGTAAGGTGGCAGAGGAACAAGTCAAACTTACAAACACAGTACGGCAGCATTCCATCACGAAATCTGCGTGTAGCACGATAATATCAGCCATAGGAAATGTGCTACAAAGAAAAAAGAAAATTTCATCAGAAGACAGGCAGGCTGCATCGGTGGAAAAATTTGCAAGGAATTTTGCAAAGAATGATCCTGTTCAAGTACGATCCCGGCTTACTAAAGCGGCAATGAACCAGGTAAACTCGCCTCATCTAATACCTATCTCGGGACACAAAGACCACTATAGAAATGCATACCTCGAATTTCTCGCAGTTTTGGAAGCTACTAAACAAGTGAAGCTCAGGACTTGTAAGGAAATAATGCGAGCCTTCCAAGGAGGATATTCAATCCTGGATGTAAGGCTAAAAGAGGCAGAAGCCGCCATATACAACAATCATACAGCTCAAACCATCAGAGGCATCATAAAAGGTAATTACATGGCGGCTTACAATGCTACAGTTGGTTTTGTGGAGTTGAATGAAGAGGAAACCAGACGAACAGGTGACCTTAAATTCAACACGCCCGCTGATGATCCTATCGTGGTTATAGCCAAATGTACGCAAGTTATGTTGGAAAATAGAATGCTTGAGAAAGTAAAAAGTTTTGATAGCACTCTAGAATCCACGTCAGCGGTAGAATGGCAGGTGCCCCAGATACAGTGGATCAATGGGGTTCCCGGGTATGGTAAAACAACCTGGATCATAAAATACTTTAATACCGATACAGACATTATTATCACTACTACAACAGAAGCAGCAAATGAACTTCGGGAGAAGCTTTCGGTACGTATAGGGAGTTTGGTTAAAAGTAGGATTCGCACTATGGCATCAATGTTGGTTAATGGGATGAGACAATCAGAAACGTACACACGCCTGATAGTGGATGAGGCTCTAATGAACCACTTTGGTGCGATAGTGACGGCTGCAAGAGTCACCGAAGCAGAAGAAATTCTGCACCCATAGAAGCCCCATGGATGTTGCGTATGCCCTACGAGAAATATATGTTGGTATATACTCATCTAAGAGGACAGTACACTCCCTCCGGATAGAAAATATCAAGGTGACACCAATACCACGAGACCTAAAGGATACCCTCTACCTCACATTCACTCAAGAGGAGAAGGAATCCTTGATCACTCAGGGATACGGCTTGGAAATGGGTGCAAAAGTACTAACAATTCACGAGGCCCAGGGACTGACCACCAGCACAGTTGTAGTAGTGAATACAAAACCAAAAAAAATAAAGCTGCACGACAGTGTCTCACACGCAGTCGTTGCGATAACGCGCCATACCAGCAACTGTTTCTACTACTGCGGTGGTGAGGACGACGCGATAAAGAGACTAATACGGAATGCAACGAGAGCAACGACCAAAGGTATTGTGGAGTACAATTTGAAGATGGCCATAAAAGATAGGAACGTAGCGGTCATATCCACTACTAGCATTAATGCCATCCACACCCCATCCTTAAATAGAAAAATATGTATGTATGTAGTAGTAAGAAATATGTGTAATAGACGTAAGAAATAAAATAAATTATACACTTATAATAAATTAATTTAGGTTAGATTTAACTCCATTATGATAGGAAAATTGTATATAATGAAAAGGCAACGTTTTATAATAACTGGACTCTCTTAGGGTATATTCTTAGTTTTAAGTACTGAAATCGTAAACAAAAAAAAATGCATATGATAAAACAAGAATCATGTTAAAAAAGGTACAGACCTTATGTCCGTAGAGTAAAATAGAATAATAAAATACTAATCCATACGTTCTGTATATGTTTGTTATATGTTATATCATAGGAATGTGATTTTTTATTCTTTTTTTCTCCGTTCTAGTAACTCAGACTACGCGCGGCGTATAATTCTGCCACCAAACACGCTATGCCTGTGATATTACATGTAGATTTTTTTTTTTAGTTTCTCGCTGTATCCCTTGCGGGGTAGTCAGAGAGAACGGAGCGAACGGAGCGTGCGTGTAGATCATTGATCCATACTGTGTTTTCAGATGGACTGTTTTGACACAAGGGCTAGGCAAGTAGCTAGCCTCTGCAGGAAACAGTGTGTAATTGAAAAGAAAATAAATAAAAATGCACACAAATGTATATAATTGGAATTTAATTAATAATATTATTAATATAATATAAGTATAATAACATAATATAGTCATCTCTTGCAACGACATATACGTGTTAGGGCACGTTTGAAGCCCGCGTAGTAGTGGATTACTTGTTCCTGTAATAAAAATACATAAATGTTAAGAAATTCATAAATTAACAATACCAAAAATTTATATTAATTTTAAATAAACTATACATATTTTAATAAAGTTTTATTTAAACTTTTAAATGTATGATATTTGAACAAGCGACTCTTGGAAGCTTCTAATATAAGTCTATATTTGAATTAATAATAAAAAATGTTATAAAATTGTTAATTATAATTACAATTATATTTTTTACGTAGTTTATAAAAAGACTAAAGGAGAAAATTTTAAATGTGTGAATTTTAAAAACACACACCGTTTTAAAAGTTTTATCTAAAGGCTTATTTAGTTCTGAATAATCAAATTGCTTTTTGGTTAATAATAAATATATAACATACGTAATTGTCTATATATAATTATACTAGCGGTCCGCTCGCGGCTTCGCCGCGTGAACTACGTAATTGTTTCGTAACAATGCAACCCTCGGGGGTGGGTTTTTGAACAAAAAAAATCATTACAATCAGATCATCATCTTTCTTTCATCCGCTACTTAAATCCTTTAAAGGTTAATAAGTAGCCTATGCAAAACATAAATGTATATAAAACTCAACATATGAATACTGAATTAAATAAACATTTTGGAATTCCTTTATATTAAAACTATACGGACGGTAATAATTATTCTTATATTAAGTTAAATCACTAAATGATAATAAATAGAATTTTATGGAAAGAGAGAAATAATAAATACGTGCTACTCATCCTTCCTTAACATTATATCACATCATCCATACCTACATAATTGTATAAATGTTGGAAAGTCTGTGTATATGTACATATGTACATGCGTAAGTGCATGCGTAAGTACATGAGTGTGTCTATGTGATCATTTTATTCCTTACTCAATTCGGGACATCAATTACAATTTTTTTTTCGTTATGAAACTATCTTTAGGGATACCGGGACAAAAAACCATACAAATCGTCAAAAACAAAAAAAACACGTTAATTATGAGAGGGTAACAGTGTGAAGTTATACCTGCATAAGATTAAAGCACATAGCGACCAGCGCCATCCCCAGCATGAGGTAGAGCGAGCACACCACGAACGACGCGTGGATGCGCGGCGAGTACACGCGCTCGCCGGGGACGAAGTCGCCGAAACCGATACTGGAATAGTATACAATAATATATGATAACTATACATATAGTAAAAAAATACCTATACAATTGAGACTGTAAACGCGATTGGTTCTGGATTCGATTCCCACTCGAAAAGTGGAAATATTTTCTGTTTCCATTTCCTTTGCTGCCCTAATATGGAGGCAAAACGCGGCGTTAAGTTCCGCCAATTAACACGCAATGTCTTCAGAATTCAGCGGACAATAAGGAACGAAATGTCTTAACGTTAGGTTCCCTCTGCCTACACTACTCTATGCGGAATACAGCGTAAAGCTAAAAAAACCTATATTTTTCTATCTTTCACACTCTCTCTCCGTCTTCGTTTCTCTCACGCAACTCTTGATTAAAGTTTATTACATTTATTAATTACATAAAGCATGCATAATAAACACCGATATCTTAAACCCCATCATAACACCTTGACTCATACATATCTTCTATAGATACATACATAACTAATTACACAGGTTCACGTCTCCACAGGCTAGTCAGAGAGAACCTAGTGTCAACACACTCCGTCCTCCACAAATTAAAAATTATTTTATAACATATATTAAAAATCTAATGAATATAATACAACCATAGTCTCTCTAATCACAATCATAGTCATCTCTTCTCAGCAGAACTGCCTTCCGAGCCAGTGGTAGCTTTATGTACATTCGACAATTCAAAAGTGCTTGCAAAAGTCTATTTGAATAAAGATATTTTGAATTTGAATAGTTAAAACACACACCTGCTAAGTGATATAAAGCAGAAGTAGGCGCCGTCTAACTTATCCCACTTCTCCCACAGACCGAAGATCATCGATCCGAACATTAAATACCTGAAATATGAAAATACACGTCAAATTAAAAATCACAATACTTTTTTAAAATGAAGTTATGTTTAAACGGATTAAGCGCGTATAATTTTGGTGTCCGAAAATACATAAGAATGAAGAAGGGCGTGCTCAGGTGGTTTGGGCACGTCGAGAGGATGAGTGATGGAAGAATGGTAAGAAAGATAGAAGAAGCAAAGGTGAGTGGTAAGAAAGGTAGGGGGAAACCTCGGGTGACCTTCGAAAACACAGTATCGACGATACTGGAGGAAGGTCACGTAAAAAGCATGAGGACCCCCGGAGGGCGTGTATGAAGAGGTTGATGACTGTGGACGAGGCGAAAGAAGTATGCAGGGACCGTAGCGTTTGGCGCTCCGTTCCCTCTGACTACCCCGCAAGGGATACAGCGTGAAGCTAAAAAAAAAGAACATTTTCGGAAAACCTGTCGTTTCGAGCACTTTACAGTAGTCAGTGATCACAGGTCCTAAGTCAGTTAGTATACTAAGTTTATTGACTCAGTACTGTACTGATATTGTAAAGTATTTGAAATGTCGGGTTTTCTAAAAATATATTTTAAGATACCAAGAATATACGCGATTAATCCGGTTAAAAATAGTTATATTTCAAAATGTGTAATAAATGCAAAAACAAAAGATCTTATCACTATTGATAAAATATATGTTTAAATAAAAAAGCAGAAAGAAACGAGTGTTGAAGCACTCCGTCAAGACATAGTTTAAGACATTGTGTATTTAATAGCAAAACTTAACACCACGATTTGTCTTGCATCAGACCAAAAAAATAAAAATAATTTATTTAAATTTATTTAATTTACTTATATTAACAACCATTTAGTTGATCTTTATGGTCGTTTCGATACAAATGTGCTTCCAAACGTCTAATTGAATAACGAATATTTAAAATTTAGATGTGTATTTTAAAAATATACGTCTATTTTCGTGTACAAATTACACACAATTATACACTCACCCCACCATGATAGAGACGCACGCACTTATAGGCACTGTAATAGTTTGCGCGTCAAACGACACTACGCTGAACTCGCTAGTGACCGGACTCTCCCGCGGAGACACTCTGTATTCATCTCTCCTAAAATTATGATTTTAAAATATATGAAACAAGCATATTAACAAAATGAAATTAAGAGAGTAACAAGATTTTAAAGCGCGCCTTTTGAGTGTTAAGAAATGTAGTGCAGTGTAACCGTGTAAGCTACTCGTTTGTACGTTTTAAATTTACCTAACACTATAAGAGCTTATTTAAATTTATGTAAAAAGTGTTAATAATCCATAGTAATAATTCATACTATAATAAGCCAGTATAAGTGGCCAGTCGTGGCCCAGTGGCACAAGCGTGTGACTGTAAACGACTGGTTGTGGGTTCGATTCCCACTCGAGGAGTGGAAATATTTAATATTTCCATTTTCTTCGCTCTGGTGCCGAGGTAAAGCGCGGCGTTAAGTTCCGCCACTTAACACGCAATGCCTCCGAATTCGGCGGAAAGTGGGTAACGGAGTATCTTAATACTAGGTTCCTTCTGCGTACCCTGCCGTGTGCGGGATACAGCGTGAAACTATAATAATATTACAAAAGCAAAAGTCTGTCTGTCTGTTATGCTTTCACGGGTAAACTACTGGACCGATTTGGATAAAATCAATCATATAATGGATTAAAATAAGCTTTACGAATTTTCCCGCGTAGCAAAACTATCAAAAAGAGCCTAGTGTCAAGACACTTCTTTCTACATTCTGTAATCAACCCACTACCTGTATATAAAGTGATGAAACTCAATGCCCACTTTATTGTGGTCACCAGAGCAGAGAAATGAACATAACTGAATTATGATCATTCCTTCACATAGAAATCGAACCTACAACCAATCACTTTCCACTCTTCCACCGCGCCACTGTTACCTTATAATATTATAAAGTTTAATTATTTTGATATAAAAAATATACCTATGATAATAATTAGGTGTCCCGTATTCCGTGACGTCAGAGTCTGGAAGTCTCTCTATACTCTCCGCTTCACTTACATCAAACTGAAAAATATAACTTTTTTTATGTTACAAATAAAATTGTAGTGCAATTTTTATTTGCTTTATTTTTTTTAAGCTTCACGCTGTATCCCGCACATAGCAGAGTAGGCAGAGGGAACCTAGTGTTAAGACACTCCGTTCCCCACTTGTTGCTTATAAAATAGTCTTTATTTTAATTATAAAATACTGGAAGGTATATTGATTTATTTGTTTTCAGGATAAACAATGTATGGAGTAGTATGAAATTTGAAGAGTGTATTAACAATATTTTAATAGTACATTATAAAAATAAAATTAAATAATATGAAAGAAATCTTTTTTTAGCTTCACGCTGTATCACGCACACGGCAGGATAGGTAGTAGGAACCTAGTGTTAGGACACTCCGTTCCCCACTTTCCGCCAAATTCTGTAGACAATGCGTGTTAAGTGGCGGGACTTAACGCCGCTTCTTGCCTCCACATCAGAGCGAAGAAAATAGAAATAATAAATATTTTCACTTCTTGAGTGGGAATCGAACCCACAATCAGTATTTTTACAGTCTGTCATAATTTTAATTTAAAAAAGTTATTTATTTATCAGTGGTTTGGGGCGACGTAACTATCTATATATATTTATAAATACGTACATCGGGTCGTATATGCACGATACGTCGTCTCGAGAACCCCGGACACCCTCTGCAGAGACAGAACAACGCGTAGAGACACTTGCACCAACTTGCTAAAAGCTCTCCTGGAAAAAGAACATCATTTTTAGAAAACATATTAATTTGAACCCGAATAACTTGAAAACGCCCGAGCGCTTTAGTCGCTAAGTTATGATTTCTGAATTACGCCCAATATTAATAATCGATCTAGCTGTCATTTTTTTTGAGTTAATAATTTTTTTGATTAATGTAAAGGTCGAATATGCAATGAATATGATTGAAAAAGACATTTAAAGATTTTTCCTAAGTGCGGAATAACACTTTAAAAAATGTTTAAAAGTAATGAATATGATTGTTTATTGCTAATAACTAATTGTAGAAATACATTTTTAAACCTTTCTTTACCTTTCAAAAAAGTGTTTTTTAAACATTTTTAAAGTGTTATTCCACACTTAGGAAAATTGAAAAAGACATTTAAAGAAAACGTATAAAATCGTTGTTCAGTGGTGAGAGCGCCTGAACGGTATTCAGGAGGCGCGGGTTCGAATCCCGCTGCGTTCAAACTTTTATACGTTTTCTTTAAATGTCTTTTTCAAAAAAGTGATTTACTAAAAATTTAACAGATAGATCAATCTAAAATTATAGTTTTTGGAATAGGATCGATTATTGATATTGGGCGTTAGACATGAGGAAGGTAAACTTTGACATAATTAAAGTTTATGTAGAGACTAAAAGCACAATTTTAATTTTATTACTATAGATAAATATATATAAAATATATTCTTTATTATAATACCTAACAAACACATTACAACAAAAATCAAAAGAAATGTTCAAGAGAAATACATTGAATTAATACATTAATAATAGGGCAAGTTGTGGTGCAGCGACACATGTGTTAACGCGACTTGTGGGTTCGATTCTCCATTCGAGAAGTCGAAGTATTTAATATTTCCATTTTCTTCGTTCAAATTTCGCAATTCCAAATTTGGCGCAAAGATGAGGACGGAGTGTTTGAACACTAAGTTCTCTCCGCCTACCCTGAACCGATATCCTGCGTGGTGCTGGAAAAAAAAAATAAAAAAAAATGCACTGCTATATGTACTTGTTTTCTATACATAAACTAGATATTGAATTCAACTCACCAACATTACTTAAGTAGAGTAAGAACAGAGGCATTCCAAGGAGAGCGTAGAAAATGGTCACTATTTTTCCCCAACTCGTGCGAGGACTCAAATGGCCATAGCCTGTGAAATTTTTTATAATTCATAATTACACCTCATTTTTTAAAGTAAAATAATCTAATAAAACTATTAAAAAAAAAAAAAAATTCAAAATAATATTGAGAAAATTGTATTATAATTGAAAATTTATTTTTGTATATAGTAGAAACATAAATTCTTCAACTTTCTTCTCAAAAAATAACTAAACAGAAAGGAACGCGTATAAAAATATATAAAAAAAAGACCAAGCTAGTTTTGAACAATAAGTCTTGACCGTATACCGTATACGGGGGTAAAACTGTATAGTTGCCTTAGCTGTTGGTTGTCTGAATTTGCCGCTCAAACTTCTGTCAATGGGACCTATCACTAAGATTGATGCCATTTATCTACAAAAATTTGTTGATGCTGCCACGCTTAAAATTAAAAAATTAAAGTACTAAATAACCACTGCAATTGTATACTCTAATTTAGGATATCATTGTATGTGTTTCTTCTATTATTTTCAGTGGTTGTCTTAAACGATTTTCTTTGTGTTTGTTGTGGGGAGCAAATGTGAGCGTACGTGATTACCTTTGGGTTCGATTCCCATTTGGGACATTTTCCCCTATTATATGTATTTTCAAAAATTTTAAAGTGTTATTTCACACTTAGGAAAATTGTTAAAGATATTTTTAGAAAACGTGTATAAATTTGAACGCAGTGCTTTTTTTTATGATGACAAGAAATTTAAAATCATTGTAAAAAATACTTTAACAAGTAGGTTTATTACTCTGCAGATGAGTATCCTTTAAAGGATAAACATGTTTGGAATTAATCTGATTACAGTCCAATGCGGGTAGCTGCTACTGTATTAAATAATAAAATTGTAATTTTTATATTTGAAAAGAGCAACTGTTGAGTTTCTTGTCGGCTCTTCTCAGCAGAACTGCCTTCCGAGTCGGTGGTAGCTATATGTACATTTGACGATTCAAAAATGCTTACAAAAGTCTATTTGAATAAAGGTATTTCGAATTCTCGAATTCCTATGAAAAGTGAAGATTCTTCTTAAAAAATATGTTTTTAACCGTACAATGGCCATATACTATAATTTTGTCATGATTAATATTGCGATAAGTGTTTATAACTCAATACACGTTAAATTTGGGGTCGAGTGTCGTAAAGTGCGACGACATCGTTTCATACTAAATGTACATACATACTAGAAGCTGTATACATCAGTATAGGCAGTTTAATACTACCCGCGGTTTTATGACAAATAAATAACTAGATATGTTGGGTTAACCTTATTTTAGATTTAAGTGGTTTTTCCATTACGTTACTGCGAGTTTTTTTTAATAAACACGCGTTTGCAGTAAATAATGAATAAAAAAAAAGATTTAGAGTTAGTCTATGCTTTATAGTTTGACGTTCTTTTATGCATTCCTAGATAGGCATAGAAAATTTAGTGTGATCCTAGTAAAGACACTGCGCAAAGCCAAAGACGAATCATTTTACACAAAATAAGAAGTGACATGCTTCACTTTTTGGACATCAAACAGTTTACCACCGGATCACTGAAGTTGATGCCTCAGACCTGAGAAGAACCGGCGCAACAAACTCAGCGGGAATTCTTTTTTGATAAAGCAATTGTGATGCACAGATTTATTGCTGACTGTGATACTTTGGAAATATCCTGGAGCGAGCATTTCATTCCCAAGGCGTGTTATCATTTATAAAATCTTGAATTTGGTAATAACACACAAACGTCTTTTCACAACTTTTTTAAATTGTGATATAGAAAAATCTTGGACGTTTTCTGGGATCCTATTGTAAAAGCGTATGCACTGTCCCATGAATAAATCATTGAATCGATGTCATCGAGTCACAGGTGTAATCAGTTTATGTTTATTTCTCGTATTAGTATTATGTGTGTCACCGATTTTTGTTAAATCCTTAATATTTTTCTTAACATATATGACATTACATGTCGAAAAATTACTTGTTATGTGACGGAATTAAACGCCGCAGTCGGTCTAGCCCGAGCGAAAAAATAGTAATAATTTGAGTTAAAGCATACATCATACATTCAATTCATTTTTAAGTTATGTTACTGTTATTATTATAATTTTTATCATAGAACCCAACGCAATTATTTGTTTTCAAGAATATTCTTTAAATAAGAGAACATATTTCAGGCAAACAAAAAACTTAACAAAAAAATGAATCTGCGACATGCTTTTATTGAGGAAGATGCAGAAGAATTTCTGGTTATTGAACCAGAACTTACCTATAGTAGTAATAACAGTGAGGGAGTACAAGAAGGCGGAAGAGAAGCTCCACTGTCGGGAGGAGCGACCGCCGTCCCAGCCGCGACGTACTGCCACCACTATCTTACTTTGATAACGTTGGAGTTCTACACTTATACTGAAAAACAAGTAAAATAAAACATTTTTAAAATTTTATTACCAAGAATTGGTTTCCAAGAGGCGCAGGTTCGAATCCCGCTGCGTTTAAATTTCTATACGTTTTCTAAAAACATCTGTTACAAAGTACTTTTTTTTTTTTTTAGCTTCACGCTGTATCTCGCACACAGCAGGGTAGGCAGAAGGAACCTAGTGTTAAGACACTCCGTTCCCTACTTTCCGCCGAATTCGGAGGCTTGCGTGTTAAGTGGCGGAACTTAACGCGGCGCTTTACCTTGACACCAGAGCGAAGAAAATGCAAATATTAAATATTTCCACTCTTCGAGTGGGAATCGAACCCACAACCAGTCGTTTACAGTCACACGCTCGTGCCACTGGGCCACGACTGGCCACACAATGTACTTTAAAATGTAAAAAAGTATAATACTTTATAATGTAAAAGAGGTATAAGTAAAATTATAAATAATCAAGAGGTCATGAACAGGTAACAGTGTTGGGAAAACGAAATGGTTGTGGGTTCGTTTCCTACTTGATTAAATTGTTTTAATTTCTCCGTTTTGGTAATATAAAGCAAATGTATAAAT
Source organism: Dryas iulia moderata (assembly GCA_019049465.1). Classification (NCBI taxonomy): domain Eukaryota; kingdom Metazoa; phylum Arthropoda; class Insecta; order Lepidoptera; family Nymphalidae; genus Dryas; species Dryas iulia. The sequence goes on from CM032435.1 coordinate 747,523, forward strand.
TCTGCCATTCAACAATCTCGAGTCCTACATTTATTGAAAATAGAGAATAAAGTGTATTAAGACTAGGTTCTCTCAGCCGCTGAGTTTTTTGTGCCAGTTCTTCGCTGGTCTGGGGAATGGGGAACTGGTCTGGGGAACTTTAGTGAACTTGAGCCCGGTGGTAAATTATATGACGTTCAAAAAGTGAAGCATGTAACTTCTTATTTTAAACAAAATAATTTGATTTTGACTAATATATTATCTTATTATATTAATCAATTAAAAAAAGGAATTTCTGAAAATCCGAATAACGAGGAGGGATCTCCCCGAAAACGTGTCAAAAACAGTTAAAATACATATATTTTAAATAAATTTCAGTGGAAAGCATTAAAATCTGTAAGTAACAATTACAATAATTAATCCGTTTTCAAGAGCGCTGGACTTAACTGATAAACTTAAGTAGGTAGGTACATACGTAATTATGCAAAACCTCTTTTAAATGAATGGAAATGAATTCACCACCGTGAGGTAATGGTACAGTGTTGAATACAGTCAGTATTCGATGGTTCTGGGTTCGATTCCTAGTCAAAGATTAGGGTTTAGTCCCGCCACCCAACACACAATGTCAGAAAGTGGAGAATGGAGGATTTTAACACTAAGAAACTCACTGTCTACCTTCCAAAAATGTCAAGATGCAGGTTAATAATAATAATTTATGTGAGATTACTTTAATATCATAGTTGTCTAACTTACCTGACTGTGAAAGTCGGTAAAAGTGTAGGTAGTAAAAGGCAATAGGCTTCATGCTTTTATCCGCAAAGCAGCTTCATTACAGAGAATATAGCATTAAGACCATGTTTTCCACTTTCCCGAATATGAGATATTCCGTATTGGGTTGTGGAACTTAACGTAGCGCTGTCTTAGTTACCGGTGTGAATGGAAATGAATAATTTAAATGTCATTATCATTCCTCCGAGTGGGAAGCGAACCCACAACCATTCATTTTTACATTCAATTGATGACCCACTACAAGACAGTGAATTCAAATCCAAATCTAAGTAAAGCATGGGGGGGTACGTAATGATAAATAGTGGCTGTCATGGCGCATTGTGCAGTGACCGTGTACGCCACGTGTGGATTCGATTCCGACTCGAAAAAATGTATATAATGTGTATATAATTTTCAGTTCTGCGCTTTGGAAATATAAGACTATATTCCTATATATGATATTATATAGAATCTACATCGAGGTTTGTCAACTTCGTAGTTATATTCTGCCACTCAACAAATAATGCCTTAATTTCTGGCGTAAAGTGAAGAACGGAATGTCTTGACACTTGGTTCTCTCTGACCACTCTGCTATGCGAAAAATAGGGTGAAACTGTGTATTATTGATAGTAGATTGACAGGTGCACACGAAAAGTTATATTTTTATTGTGTTCATAATATTACCTCCTTTTCAAAGCAGTCTCGTTAAACAAATTAAACGTCAAAGTGACATTCTGCCAGAGGTACTCGGCAGTGTTGTCTCTCTCCCTCGTCATATTGTTCACTCTCTCCATCTCGCTCGCACCCTCTATTGCTTGGAACATGAAGGCCCCTGAAAAGTTTAAAGTTCATTTATAAATAACATTTGTATTAAGGTTCGATTGCTGGTAAGTGTAATTGGTAGAAAATGTACATAAATTAGTATTTTATAAGATGATATTTTCTTTTTATTTATTTTTTAGCTTCACGCTGTATCTCGCACACAGCAGGTTAGGCAGAGGGAACCTAGTGTTGACACTCCATTCCCCACTTTCCGCCGAATTCGGAGGCATTGCGTGTTAAGTGGCGGATCCTAACGCCACGCTTTGCCTCGACACCAAAACGAAAAAAATGTATATACTAAATATTTCCAATTTTCGAGTGGGAATCGAACCCACAACCAGTCGCTTTACAGTACACTTTGTGCCTCTGCGTCACGACTGGCCCCTACAATATATTTAAGTATTATTAAATTAAAAAACATGTACACTTTTATTCAAATAAACGAAATGTATATCTAGTAAATTGGGACGCTAAAACTTTTGTCAATATAGTGTGGAGGCGCGGGTTCGAATCCCGCTGCGTTCAAATTTTAATACGTGTTCTAAATGTCTTTTTCAATTTTTCTAAGTGTGGAACATTTTAATAATATTTAAAAGTAAAAAAAATAGCGTTGCAAGATTTTTTATTAGATAGATTGATTAATAAATTGATAGATTGCAAGTTGATACAGGTGAAGCTAATGAAAGAGTGTTAAAAAAAATGTATGAGAGATATTCCTCTAGACTGGTTCCCAACCAGTGGTCCGCGAACCACAAATGGTCCGCAGAACGGATAAAGTGTTCCGCGAACGATTTTTAATTTACCGAGTGTTGGTAGCCGCACAGTATATTATAAAATAAGTATGTCAGTTTACATAAGGAAGTTATTATGTCCTAAAGTAAAGTGTTTTAACAATTCGCAAAAAGTATTGGATATGACTACTTGTTAAAAATAGTGCCACGACAATCTCGTAATTGACATAATTTTCCCATTAAATATTATTTATTGTTATATATTTTTTTCAGGCGTTTTTAATTAGTTTTCGTTTGATTATTACAGTTTATTTTTATTATACCTACATACGTAGTGGTCCCTGCTAGGAAGAATAATGTAAAAGTGGTCCGTGATCAAAAGCTGCTTGGGAACCCCTGCTCTAGATTATATATACTTACTATACAAAAATATTTAGGTATAAATATACATTTAGAGGACTTAGTATAGCTATAAACTTTATGTTCAACACCATGTCACAATATTTACAAAACGTGTTTATTTTTCACTATTTAAATTTAAAGAAACATTCAAAGAACGCAAACGATTTATAAATAATAAATACTTATTTTATTTTCGTTATGTACTATCGGGACCAGTCGTGGCCCAGTGGCACAAACGTGTGACTGTAAACAACTGGTTGTGGGTTCCCACTCGAGGATTGAAAATACTTATTATTTCCATTTTCTTCGCTCTGGTATCGAGGCAAAGCGCGGCGTTAAGTTCCGCCACTTAACATACAATGCCTCCGAATTCGGCGGAAAGTGGGGGAACGGAGTGTTCACATGTCGCCATAAACTTTTATTCAGCTTCACGATTTTTTCAGCATAACAGAGTAGTCAGAGAGAAACTAGTGTCACGACACTCCGTTTTCAACTTTCAGCGCAAGTTCGAGACATTTGGCTAAGTGACAGAACTCACCGCTGTGCTTTGTATTGTTTACAAGAGGGGAACAAAGAAAATAATTAATTATAATCATTTCCCGATTGGGAATCGAACCCATAATGTTATTTCTGTCAGACACTCTACCACTGCGCCCTTATACCTCGCACTGTCCTATATTAACCTTAATAAGTACTTAAAAAAATATATTAAGATTTTTCTGAAAAGTACAAAGGTATATGGACTGTTTTCTCTTTACTGACAATACTAAACGCAGAAGGTATATGAAGGCAAAAATTAAACATATTAACAAAGGCTTTTAACATTTTAAAGTGCTATTGAAACACTTAGGAAAAAAGGCATTTTAGTAAAATATTTACGCAGTGGGATTCGAACCCGCGCTCTCTTGAAAACCGTCCAAGCACTAACCGGTAAGCCATGTGTTCAAGGTTTCCAAGAGACGCAGGTTCGAATCCCGCTGCGTTCAATTTTTTATACGTTTTCTATAAATATCAACAATCATTTAAAACAAAGATCTCTCAATTCCAATAATTTACTACCCTCGTATAACCGTCCTAAGATATTTACCCTTTAAATGTAAGCTATAATGAAATAAAACAATAGAACAACGAACAAATTCGCACAAGCTTTGTGAGCGAAATCATAAATAACTTTCAGTTCATTGAATTTTAAAATTTCGAAATGAATAATTTATGTCTTTCTGGAATCCTATTATAATATCCGCTTTAAAAGTTATTGAAAAATTGACGCCATACTAGACGAGTTGCTTTTGATCGACTAAATTTAAACGATTGCAGGTTCAACTCCTATTTGAGTACGAAGTATAAATTGTTAGCGGCCCGTTTGTGGCTTCGCCGCGTAACTACATAACTGTTATATCGCAACCCTCGGGGGGTATTATTGTAAAATAAAAAAAAAACTATATCTAACCTTGGATTATCAACTATATATATTTCAAAATTCATTGCAAACGGTCAAGTGGTTTGGATTTTTCATATAAACTTCCATCCCCTATAGAGGTCGATCTCCTTTACAGGTTGATTTTTGAAAAAATAAATAGCCTATGCTTGATCCTTGATTATTTACTACTTTCATTCTAAATTTCATTTAAATCGAACCGGTAGATTAGCCGTGAGAGTGTGATAGACAAACAGACAGACTTTCGCATCCATACTTATATTATAAATGCGAAAGCCTGTGTGTTAGTCTGTCACGCTTTCACGGCTAATCTACCGACCCGATTTGGATGAAATTTAGAATGAAAGTAGTAAAAGATACTGGGTCTAACATAAGCTACTTATTTTCTCAAAAGTCGACCTCTAAAGGGTTGAAATAGGGGATGAAAGTTTATATGAAAAATCTACACCGCTTGACCGATTGTAATGAATTTTGGCATAAATATAGTTGATAATCCAAGGTTAAGCATAGGCTACTTTTTTTTTTTTTAATTCAACACGAGGATTGCAATACAACGAAACAGTCATGTAGTTTGTAATATAAGTATGGGTAAGTATATTAAGAGGACAAAAAGTTTTCCAAAGTCTAATTGGACGACGTGTAATATTATATAATGCTTCTCGTCGCCCGCATTCGGCTATTTAGGTAGGAAGAGGACATACCTTCCACACACACACGCACACACACATACACACACACACACACACGCACACACACATACACACACACAGACATACACGCACGCTCACACACGCACACACATACACACAATCACACACAGACTCACCAGCAATAGTATAAGCGACGACGAGCACAACGACGCCGACATTGGAGAAGAGGAAGGCGAGCAGTCCCCTCACGTAGTTGCGCACGCGCGAGCCGAGCCTGCGCTTGCGCCGGGGCATCGCTAGCTCGTCATGCTGCCCGCGTGTGGGCGGCTACGGATGTGGTATCTGGAAATAATAAAATATAAAGTAAGATAAGGCCAAAGACCATGAAATTAAGAGGGTTGTGGAACGTGTGAAAAGAGGAATCAAGGGCGCGATGGAACAGCGTCTGACTGCGGTGATTGTGGGTTCGAATCTATGAATGATGATATCTAAAATATTTTTATTTCTCCACGTTACTATGTAGTTGAGTTTCGCCTAGCGATAAGTTCGGGAAAAGAAGAACGGAGTGTGTTAACATTAAACTCTCTCTGATTACCGAATAAAACTTTGAATATTTATATATTCTTTTAATATTATCAGCAATAAGATTAAAGCATTGTAGGGCTGGAAAAAGACATCAAGAATAAAGTGGGATAGCGTTTGTTTGAGTCAAAGCTATGGTGTTTGGTAAAAATATGGGGAAGCCCAAGGCGTATCGGGATTTGCCACTTAAGACATCATGTAACGAAATTTGGCAAAAAACGGAGAACAGAAGCCTTTACACTGGTATATCTCTGTCTATCCTACTATCTGAAAAACAATTGAAATCGATCAAAAGCATAAATGTGAAACACGAATCCCACTTTTAATATTAAGAATATTACCGATAAATAAATAAGATTTAAGTACTCCTTAAGTTACTTACATAATTCTGTTTAGATAAATATTTATAAGAACATAAATTAATTAATTAATTCAAGCTCAAGGTTTGACTTGAGTAGTTTCTCCAGTAACCCTTTAATAAGCCCTTAAATGTTAGGTACAATCAAATTTTGTATTAACAATTTTCTAGTGTTTAAACGTCGTTTAAACGTATACTGACCGTAATGGCAGAAATAATATCAACTTTATGTTTCCTTTTGAAATATTCTTTATTCTCGCCACTTAACAAGCAATGCCAAACGCCACTTAACTCGCCACTTAACACGCAATGCCTCTGAATTCGGCGGAAAGTGGGGAACGGAGTGTCTTAAGTGTATTGGGGGGACGGGTTAAGAATACAATTCCCCCCCGCCGCTGGGTAGCGTCCCGTAAAAGGCGGGTAACCCAGTAGTTTGGTGGTAGGAGATTCGTTCTCCGACTGGCTCGCGACCACTATCATGTCAAAGACGAACCGCCAAATATCTTATGATGTGTTCCGGTTCGATGGCATGTAAGCCAGCTCTCCCTATTCCCACCATTCCCATCCTTCCTCCCTCCTTCTGTCCTACATTCCCAAGGCTGGCAACGCATCCATAACTTGAATGTTGTGGATGTCTATGAGCGAAGGTAACCACTTAACACCAGGTGGGCCTTCAGCTCGTTTGCCTCCTTTATTCCATAAAAAAAAAAAACACTAGGTTCCCTCTGCCTATCCTGCTGTGTACAGGATACAGCGTGAAGCAAAAAAAAAACAATCCGAACATATAAAAAATGCGTGCAAGTCAATTTCAGCTCAATTTATAAGAAAAGTCAACGCTTTTAATTTAAGCTTTACGTTACCTTGTAGTTATTTACAAACGGTCATTTATTATTATATTTATAAATTCGTTAAAAGCTATTAAATGTATATTCACTTAAAACTATGTTCTTATTTTAATAACATGTAAATATATCACATCCACACTCAAAGAAACCAATTAGTGCTTTACTTGTGTTAAATTATAACAACAAGTAGATGTATTGTTTTCGCTATTATTAAACACTTTGAAATGAAACTATTTTTAACCAGATTATTCGCGTAAATGTTTTTGGGTATTCAAAAATACATTTTTTCGTAAACCCGACGTTTTGAACACTTTACAGTCCGTGGTCACTCGCGGGTAGACTGAGGTGACATTTGTCTGTCAGTTGATACATTATTATATGAAACTACCGTCAACGACGTTTTCGTTGCCTCGCGTACTGCCCTGGATTCTTGTAAAATGAGCTGACTGTAATGTCCTCCGATATTGTGAGTTTTGAGACTTCATAGCTTCTATTGAAATTAGAACGAACGAAGTTTTTGTATTTCAGTAGATTCTAGGTCTCGCATATCATTCTAAATATATATCTATTTTCCCTAGCGAGAAGGCTTTCCAAAAATTTATTTTCTAATTCCAAAAAAAAAAAATACGCGATTAATCCGGTAAAAAATAATTTCATTTCAAAATATAACAAAAAATTCAATATAAAAGTTAACTACATTACATAGCATGTACGTTAAACTTTTTTTAAAATATTTTAAAGAATTATTTACTCACTATAACATATTAAAGAATTTAAGTGCAGCAGGATTTAAACCCGCGCCTGTTTCCTAAGTTTGTAACAATTCTTTTTTTGCTTCACGCTGTATCCCGCACACAGCAGTGTAAGCAGAGGAAGCAGCTGGGAAAAAGCGTGAAGTTATATTTTTGTTCTATATTCTTTGTTTTTGTAGATGTATGAAAACCGGATGTAGTTTGCGTGTAAATGACAGAACTGACATTTTTATGTTGTGTTAAAACGGAAGTTATATTTAGAAGCGGTAACACTTGTTGAGTTTTAGAAGTGCGTATTTTAAATCAAGGTAATTTTGAAATTTTAGATTTAAATGAATATGTGTTTTGTTGTGTATTATTTTAACAGGCCCACAACTCTGAGTGGGAGTGTTGAAGTGTTTGACGAATATATAGGAGCGTATCTGAATAAACAATATCTAATAAAATTTTGAGAAAACTGAAATAAATCTAAATACAGCGGGATTCGAACCCGCGCCTCTTGGAATCCGTCCAACCAACAGTTATTAGCTTCTCTACTTTCTGCTACCGAATCATTATTTGTTATACGGACAATCGTTTGGTAAGAGGGAATGCTATTTATAAAATATTTTTAATATTCTAAATTGCTACAAATATATAAAATTTAACATCTTAAGCGCGGCGTTAAATTCCGCCACTTAACACGCAATGCCTCCGAATTTGGCGGAAAGTGGGGAACGGAGTGTCTTTTCACGAGGTTCCCTCTGCCTATCCTGCTGTGGGGTACCCGTCGCGGGTAAAAATAGAATTATAAAAAAACAATCAAAGCTACAAGTTTGTCGGTAAATAACCATGTATCAGTTTTATGTCATTTTCCGCATAACATTGTAGTCAGAGAGAACCTAGTGTTAAGACACTCCATTATTAACTTTCATTATTAACTTTGAGGCAAAGCGCGGCGTTAAGTTCCGCCACTTAACACACAATGTCTCCGAATTCGGCGGAAAGTGAGGAACGGAGTGTCTTAACACTAGGTTCCCTCTGCCTACCTTGATGTGTGCGGGATACAGCGTGGAGCTAAAAAGAAAAGAATAAATTGGAGCACGGTCCCTATGTACATACATATACAAGTATAATCAGTACTCCGACTGAGAATCGAACCCACAACCAAGACGCTGTCCCACTGCGCCATAACGACCTCATCATATTATCTATGTTTTATTTCAACGTAATTCCGACAACAAAACATGATATATTACATTTTAGATAATATTTACATCAAATAGTTCGTTATAGATGAAAAATACGTGTCGGAAGCAGAATTTACACGCAATCTCATAAATTGTGAACATTTACTAAAAACTGACACGAAACACGTTTTGTTGATGCTATTCATTTTATTATTTAATATATATTTTGACACTGATACATGGTGAGGTCACTGATACTGATGGTGAGGTCATCGTGGAGTAGTGGAACGGTGAGGACTGTAAACGCGACGTGTGTGGGTTTGATTCCCACTCAAGGGAATGATTATATTTAAAAAAATAAAAAAAAATAGCTTCACGCTATATCCCGCACACAACAGGGTAGGCAGAAGGAACCTAGTGTTAAGACACTCCGTTCCCAACTTTCCGCCGAATTCGGAGGCTTGCGTGTTAAGTGGCGGAACTTAACGCCGGCTCGCGACCACTATCGTGTCAAAGACCAACCGCCAAACATCTGATGATGTGTTCCGGTTCGATGACATGTAAGCCAGCTCTCCCTATTCCCACCATTCCCATCCTTCTTCCCTCCTTTCGTCCTACATCCCCGAGGCTGGCAACGCATCTCCAACTGTAATATTGTGGATGTCTATGGGCGAAGGTACCACTTAACACCAGGTGGGCCTTCTGCTCGTTTCCTCCTTTATTTCCATAAAGTTAATAATGAAGTGTCTTAACACTAGGTTCTCTTTGACTACCCTGCTCTCCGGAAAATGGCGTTAAACTGATACATGGTTGTTTACTGACAAACTTATAGCTTTGATTTTTTTTTATAATTCTATTTTATCACTCTACGGACATAAGGTCTGTACCTTTTTTTAATATGATTCTTGTTTTATCATATGCAATATATTTTTTTTGTTTACAATTTCAGTACTTAAAGCATATGCATGTAGCAATGGTTAAATACCTGTCATTTCATTAACTATATATATGGAGAATGGAGTATTTTGACACTAGGTTCTGTCAGTTAGACAGACCCCGCTATTTGGGACAAGAGTAAACGTGGGCTATAATGTTTTCTTCCTTTGGCTTGGCCAAATAAATAACCATGGCGCAGTGGCGCAACCGTGTGACTGTAAACGACTGGTTGTGGGTTCGATTCCCACTCGAGGAGTAGAAATATTTAATATTTCCATTTTCTTCGTTCTGGTGTCGAGGAATGCCGTATCCCGCACACAGCAGGGTAGGCAGAGGGAATCTAGTGTTAAAACACTCCGTTCCCCCCTTTCCGCCGAATTCAGAGGCATTGCGTGTTAAGTGGCAGAACTTAACGCCGCGCTTTGCTTCAACACCAGAGCGAAGAATATATATTGCCACTCCCACTCGAGGGAATCGAACCCACAACCAACCGTTTACAGTCACACGCTTGTGCCACTGTGCCACGACTGGCCCCAACTTGTTCAATCTTTTCATACCAATTTTAAACAAAAAAACAATATTTCATCCGCATTGTGCAACCCACAAAGACAGATGCTTGGCTGAAACACAGCGATATATTAAAATATCATTTATGAAGAAGCTATATTAAAACTTCAAACGGAAAGACAAATGAATAATTAACTGGACTGACGCCTCTGCGGCAACAAAAGAAAATATTGTAAAGCAGCCAAGCTGTAGACTGAATGGCCAGTGTGGGAAAAAGGAATATTAATCCATACTTATATTATAAACGCGAAAGTCTGTGTGTTTGTCTGTCACGCTTTCACGGCTAATCTACTGGTCCGATTTGAATGGAATTTAGAATGGAAGTAGTAAAAGTGACTGGGTCTAACATAGGCTACTTATTTTTTCAAAAATCAACCTCTAAAGGGTTGAAATAGGGGATGAAAGTTTATATGAAAAATCTAAACCGCTTGACCAATTGTAATGAATTTTGGCATAAATATAGTTGACAATCTAAGCTTAAACATAGGCTACTTTATTTTTTAAAAATGCGCCCCCAGGGCTTGCAATATAACGAAATGTCAGCGGGCCGCTAATTGTAAATAAATCTGTAGAGGCACAAAGTGTGACTGTAAATGAGACTGGTTGTGGGTTCGATTTCCACTCGAGGAGTGGAATTATTTAATATTTCCATTTTCTTCGCTCTGGTGTCGAGTGCGGTGTCAAGTTCCGCCACTTAACACGCAATGTTTCCAGAATTCTGTGAAAAAATGGAGAACGGAGTGTTTTAACACTAAATTCACTCTGTCTACACTACCGCGTGCGGGATACTACGTTAAGTTAAGAAAAAGGGAAAAAATTGTTAATACATCTATAGTAGCTTTACGCTTTTTTACGTATATTAGTAGAAGTCAGTAAAAGTCAGTAGAAATCAGCAGAGGTCAGTGATAGGACACTCCGTTCTCCGTTTTACTCTAGAATTCGATATTCGATACATTTCGTGTTGAGCTGTGGAGATGAACAATGCAATTATTTCCGTTATAAGGAGGGACGGCGTTGAGTTATGCAGTTACGCCGGTTATTCATATTATTGATCTTAAGGTACGTTTCTTATTGAAGACATTGCTGCTGAAATAAACTTGTAAGTAATCAAAATTGTATTACCACAAAGTTTTTGTTCAACAGATTGTTATCTACGCCTTAAAATACTCCCATAAGGTGGATTTGAACGTGCAACTAACTAAGTAACTTTGTATTTAAATATTAAATACAATTACGGCTTCATACTTTTGTTCAAATAGCATTTTTAACACTAAGGACCTTATATCAAAACACTCCGTTTTCCACTTTCCGCTCAAAATCAAGACATTGCCTAACGTAGAACTTAACACCGTTCTTTGTCCTCTTACCAGAACAGAAAATTTCAAATAAACCATTCAAATATATTTTTAAAAGGAACTTAGTAATATAAAATCCAATTTAACTCCCTTAATTTTAGTAATTTTATACCAATTGGACACGAGTAACTATTTTCAAACAAAAAAAAAAAGGTTATGAACCGTTGTAGGAGGCAAGTCGCCGACAGGCCCGCGCCGCAGTAATTAATGCGACAAACTTTTATATTTCACTGCCTCTTTTTGAATCTGCCTTTTAAATTTGCAAAAAAAAATTCGCTCCGAATGTCATTAATGAATATTTTTTTTTTGTGACCAAAATCGTAAAAGTTTTTTGTAAGCTTTATAATGTATATAAGTATAATGTATATATGTAAGTATGTAGTGGCCAGTCGTGGCCCAGTGGCACAAGCGTGTGACTGTAAACGACTGGTTGTGGGTTCGATTCCCACTCGAGGGGTGGAAATTATATTTCCATTTTCTTCGCTCTGGTGTCGAGGTAAAGCGCGGCGTTAAGTTCCGCCACTTAACAAGCAAGCCTCAGAATTCGGCGGAAAGTGGGGAACGGAGTGTCTTAACACTAGGTTCCCTCTGCTTACCCTGCTGTGTGCGGGATACAGCGTGAAGCTAAAAAAAAAAAAAAAAAAAAAAAAAATAGTATTATTATTTCTTTGTGTTGGTTTCTATTGCAGCATTAATCAAATACTGTGTAATGTCTGTTTTCCGGATATTTTAGATAATGTATAATTAATTGAACGCGGAATTTATCACCGCATTTAGTCTTCGCACCTGAAACAGACTTAAGAAAGAAACAAATATTCTTAATCCGTACTTATATTATAAATGCGAAAGTCTGTCTGTTTGACTGTCATGCTTTCACGGCGAATCTACTGGTCGGATTTGGATGTAATTTAAAATGAAAGTAGTAAAACATCCAGGGTCAAAAAGAGCTACTTAATTTTGCCAAAATCAACCTTTAAAGGGTTGAAATATGGGATGAAAGTTTATATGAAAAATCTAAATCGATCTGAACGACGAATCTGACCGATTGTAATGTTTTTGGCATAAGTATAGTTGATAATGAAAAGCTAATTTATTTTTCATAAATCCACCCCTGAGAGTTGCAATATAACGAAACAGTCACAGCGGGCCGCAAGTGATAAAATAATAAAAACATATTTTAATGTGAGAAACGCAAGTACCTAATATATTATCATTTTATTTTTCATATTTAAATTTTGATATAGATTTATTTCAATTCTTTAATGTTTTTTTCATTTAGCCTCCTTGTTTTATTATTTACTTACTTTTATGATATTAAAATGTTATTTACATACTTAGGAAATTCAAAAAGACATTTTGAAAACGTATAAAAATTTGAACGCAGCGGGATTCGAACACGCAACTCGCGGAAACCGTATAAAACACGATATAAACTATATGTATACTGCATTGGCTCTCTAAATATATTCGCTTCTATAAAGTTATTTGTACTTTAATTCACTTTCCCAGCAATTTCATTAATAGAATTTACAAAGTTATGTATGTAGGTACGTCGAATATATTTGAAACTTTCGTTTCAAATTAATTACTCTACTTGTTTTTAGCTTCACGCAGTGTCTCTCACCACAGGAACAGGCAAAGGGAACTTAGCGTTAAGACACTTTATTCCCCACTTCCCGCCGAATTCTGGAGACGTTGCATGTTCAGTGGCGGAACTTAACACCGCGCTTTGCATTGACACCAGAGCGAAGAAAACAGAAATATTAAATATCCCACTCCTCGAGTGGGAATCGAATCCACAACCAGTCGGTTTACAGTCACACTTTGTGCCTCTGCACCACGACTGGCCCCAGTTTGGTAGTATATTAATGAAATATTTCTATATTTCATCCTATGGTCTATTCCAAGTTGTCTTACCAGAAGAATTGCCTTCCCATTATAGTAAGACTTAATAGCAATTTTACCAGTAAAATAAAATAAAAATAATAAATAATGATCATGAGGTCATCATGGCGCAGTGGGACAACGTCTGACTTCGTGATGGGTTGTAAGTTTGATTACCACTCAAGAAAATGATCATAATTTTATTATTTTCATTTTTCCACTCTGGTACTTAAGACAAAGACTTCTGCCACTGAACATGAAATGTCTCGATGTCGTACGGAAAGTGAAGGACGGAGTGTCTTGACACTAGGTTCTCTCTGATTATCCCTGATATGCAGAAAAAAAACATTAAGCTGTTTTTTTAAGAGAGAGCTGTTATTTAAGAATTTAAGAATAAACTTATGAGGCGATGAGCTTTGCCTCCCATTGCAATAACAAATGAGCAGAATGTATATAATATTGTACTGGATGCGTTTCGCCTACACTGGAGAAAATATTTATTAGACATATTTTAAAGTTAAATGAAACTGAAGCAGTTTAATTTAAAATATCTTGGGTAAATGTTTAAAATTGTTAAGGAAATTCATGAGACATATTCCAGACTTTAGAATTTATTTAAATAAATACTGTAAAACGATTTCCGTTTTTTATAAAATATATATATACAAATCAGATTTAAGATCGTGTTGATTGGCGAAATTTAACACCGCACTTCGTCTTGTTCCAAAGCAAAGAAATGAAAATAATTCAATTTAAATATTATCATTCCCCTGATCGGGAATCGAAGCTAGTACGAATTGACGCTGTCCTGCTGAGTCATGATGATTAAAATAAAAAAAATAAATATTTTCTGTCAATGTAAATATTTTTGATAACATATAGTGACTACGTATCTTAAATAAATTATTTACATTTTAATTATTTTCGAAAGTTTCACACATTTCTGGTGTAAATCGGTAGGCAGAAAGAACCTCATACTGTTTTATTAAGCAAACTAATATACAAATAATATCTGAATAATATTATTAATAACACGCAATGTTTCAGTTAAAATAAAAAAAAAATAGCTTCACGCTATATCCCGCACACAGCAGGGTAGGCAGAGGGAACCTAGTGTTAAGACACTCCGTTCCCCACTTTCATGTTTCAGTTCATTCGGAAAATGGAGAACGGAGTGTCTTGACACTAACACTTTCAAAAGCGTTAAACTGCTAATATTATTAATATTTTTTGCATTTATATTTAGAGGCCAGTCCTGGCTTGTGGACTCAAAGTGTGACTGTAAACGCGACTGGTTGTGGATTCGATTCCCACTCAAGGAATTGAAATGCTTAATATTTCTCTTCTTTTCCCTTAATCTTGCTGCTTTTCCCTGGTGTCGAGGCAAAATCGTGGCGTTAAGTTCCGCCACATAATACGCAATGCCTTCAGAATTCGGCGGAAAATGGGAAACGGAGTGTCTTAACAACAGGTTCCCTCTGGCTACCCTGCAATATGCAGGATACAGCGTGAAGCTATAAAAGAAAGATCTATTTGAAATTGTTACGATACCATTTCAAAAGGGCGTAAAGCGATTGTCGTTATCATTTTATTGTTCAATAGTTAAACCCGACGTCGTTACAGTCAACACGTGATGTGATATTTTTAACATATTTTTTACTTTTAATTTAATGATCTTATAAAATAGGTCAGTATGATAAAGATCTTTTGTTTTCCCAATTTTAATGTACCTGTGACCACGGACTATTTTAAGGGGCTCGAAACGCCGAATTTTCTAAAATTTATTTTCAAATACCAAATATTATAAATATCATTAATTTAGCTTAAATAGTTTCATTTTAAAAAAGTCCATAAGCTATGAAGTATTTGTGGAGATTTTAAGACACACTGTGGTTCTGGGCTGACCACCCCGCAAAGGGTGAAGCGTGAAGCTAAAAAAAATATGATTATACATTCGCAACAGATCAAGCAATGTTTTGATGTTGGTGCAGAAATCGAAGGACGGAGTGTATTTATATTAGGTCTTCATGACTATCGGAACTGTAACAGTACGGAAGTACTTGAACCAGTGCCTGGGAAAATGACATAAGTATTTTAATGTATAATAGATAATTCAACGCCAAGTTTTAAATCGATTTCCAACGTTCAGAAAGTGCAGAACTAGACTAGAACGTAGTCTTCCTTGTTATATGGGAAAAGGTCAGGAAAAATAGCATCACTGCTACTAGTTTTAGGCCATTTATAAAAAAGAAATTTTGGGCATTCAGAAAATGGAGAACGAAGTTTATATATTTTCTCCACATATCCCCAAGAAATGCGTAACAAAAACAAAAAAGACATTAAAACATACAATTGTTACGTAAAACAGCAGTATAAGTATTTTGAACTCAACGAGAGCTGTATAACATGACGTGACGTCACTTCGCCGTCATCTTGTCAAATAGAACAACGTCATCCCACGCGTTTTGTATGGGACAATAAAATATTGGAAGCGATTTTGCTTACATTTATTATTTTTTCTTAACTTCACGCTGTATCCCGCACACAGCACGGTAGGCATAGGGAACCAAGTGTTAAAACACTCTGTTCACCACGCGCCGCCGAATTCTGGAGGCATTGTGTGTTAAGTGACGGAACTTAACGCTGCGCTTTACCTCGACGGCAGAGCGAAAAAAATGAAAATAATGAATATTTCCATTCTACGAGTGAGTTGCTTATATTCTACGTAAATAATCATTTAAAACGATTTTTCTTACTTATTATGGTGTATTTGAGGCCATCCATGCTCAACAGCACAGTGTCTTGACTGTAAACGAGATGGTCGCGGGTTCGATCTCCTTCAGAGGCAAGGTTATATTTAAATGAATTTTATTTCTCCGCTTTGGTATGTGAGAAAAAACATGGCGTTAAGTTTCGCTATTTAATACGTAATGTTTCAAAATTCGGTGCAAAGAAGTGAACTTTGAACTTGTGTCTTTACACTATATTTTCTTTGCCTATCTTGCTTAGCGGAAAATGGCGTAATGCTGACAAAAAACGCCGCAGTTAATTTGAGTGTAATTAAAACTATATGCAAAAATTATATGAATTTTTTTATGTTTTATTTATTAGTTACATATGATGGGTTAAACAAATCATGAACAAAATATAAATACAAAGTGGTTGAAAAAATAATTAATATACAATTATCTTATTTATACATAGTATTTATATTTACACGAATTTCAATTTCAATACTATTATCATTAGCATGTCGGTGACGCGAACCGAGGATTTTACCCTCTACCAAAACGCTCAACGCGCCTAAAGAAATTTTCACTTCAAAAATACTGTCTAGTTAATTTATTATAAAATGTTTTGAAGGATCCTAGTGAAAAATCATTCCACATCAGTCTACCTGTCACCACGAACTACTGTAAAGTGTTCGAAACGTCGGGTTTTCTAAAATGTATTTGGGAATACCACAAATACACGCGGTTAATCCAGTTAAAATAGATTCATTTTAAGATGTGTTAAAATTGGGAAAACATTATATCTTATTATATCACTCCATTGTTTACTTTCAACCTAATGTATGCACTATCTGGTGAGAACTTTCATATAATGCTAAACTTTTTCTACTAAGACATATATATAACTGTATATAGCAAAAAAGCTGTGGCCAGTCGTGGCCCAGTGGCTCAAGAGTGTGACTGTAAACGACTGGTTGAGGGTTCGATTCCCACTCGAGGAGTGGAAATTATATTTCTATTTTCTTCGCTCTGATGTCGAGGTAAAGCGCGGCGTTAAGTTCCGCCACTTAACACGCAAGCCTCCGAATTCGGCGGAAAATGGGGAACGGAGTGTCTTAACACTAGGTTCCCTCTGCCTACCCTGTTGTGTGCGGGATATAGCGTGAAGCTATTTATATAGCAAAAAAAAAAACAGCTTAACGCACTTTTCCACTATTTTTATAACAGAACCTAGTGTCAAGCCATTCTGTTCTCCACATTCCACAAAAAAATGCGACATTGCATGTTAAGCAGAACTTAACGCCGTGCTATGTGAAGTACCTTGCGGAAAAAATGAAATTAACATACACTCATTCTCTGAGTGGGAATCGAACCCACAACCATTTCGTTTGCTATATTTGTATTTTAAAATATTGTGTTAATACTGAAATATGAAAAATTAAATTTAATGCACAAAATTTTCATAGCATGGACATCGTATATATGCCATAGGATAAAAGATTATGCCAACAGTGACGAACAGAATCGATTCACATAACGTCATTAAATTATAGCCTATTGTTTACTACACTGAAATAGTTTTATAGTGCGACTAGCGGCCCGCTCGCGGCTTTGCCGTGTGAACTACTTACCTGTTTCGTTATATTGCAACCCTCGGGGGTGAATTTTTAAAAATAAAATAGCCTATGTTTAACCTTGGATTTTCAACAATATTTATACCTAAATTCATTACAATCGGTCAAGCGGTTAATTATTGAAGAAGAAGTAGCCTATGTTTGAGCCTGTATTATTTACTACTTTCATTTTAAATTTCATCTGAATCGGACTGGCAAATTAGCCGTGACAGACAAACAGACAGACTTTCGCATTTATAATATAAGTATGGATACTATTTTTACGTAGAGAACGAAGTGTTTTATCACTAGTTTCTTTCTGACTTCCCTTCTATGCGAGAAAATGCCTAGAGATGTAAAAAAATATATTGCACTATGCACTATAACGAAAGAATTATAATAAACAGAAATAATACAATAGAAACAGGTATATGAAGTTTACGTCGCTTAGTTGTAGGCATGTAGAAAGATAAAGGAAGAGCGTTTTACGCCGGGTTTTGAATAGCTTGTTGGCTGACGTATCCCGACGTCATTTTTTTTCTTATTGAGACAGTTAAATTAAACACGTAAAAAGGCTGAGTAAAACAGCGTTTAATTGTAAAGAATTGTCGTGGGTTCGATTCTTATTATATTTAATTTATTTTCATTTCTCTACTCTGTGCCTAAGACAAAGCGCGGCGTAGAACACCGCTACTTAACATGTAATGTCTCGACTTCGAACAAGGAGAGAACGGAGTATATTGACACTTGGTTCTCTCTGACTACCCTGCTTTGCGGGAAAACGCGTGAAGCTGTAAAAATATATATACGGCTACAAGTAAACGACAGTCTTGCACGATTTATAGCGTTCTACTTCGAGCAATCAAACAGAAGTGGCTTGTTAGCCTTGGACACATGAAAATTAATTTATATATTATGTATTTGGCTAATTCTGCGCCTATGTTGTTAGTTAAAAGATTAAACGTACATTGTTGCATTATATTAAATTGTTTTATTATGTAACTAGCTCGTCGCTCGTGACTTCGCTCACCTGAAGCTTCGAGCTTATTTATCAACTATTTCATTATTTTTGGGGGTAGTGGAAAATAAAGTAACGTATGTTTGACCTTGCTATGTTTGACCAACTATAGTCCTGAAAATTCCTCGAAATCGGTCAAGCGGTTGAGATTTTTCATTAAAAGAAATATTCTTTACTCTTTTGGAGTTCTTTTTTAGAAAAAAAGAGATTTCCAGGAGTTTTCAATTACTTTCATTCTGATTAGTCGTGAAAGTATAACAGATAGAAAGCCAGACTAATATTTTTAATATTAGTATGTATTATCGACTAACAAGAAGGTAAGCTGTAAGATCTGACATAAAGTGCAATATTCTTACATATTATCTTAGGCAAATTTTGTCTTTCGATCAAGTTTTTACATCTATATGTTACTGCTACACTCAATATCTGTCAAAGAGGCAGAGACCTTAGTGATAAATCACTACGTTCCTCACTTCCCGATTATTATAAATATGGATTTCCGAGCATTCGGCGGTGCGTGGGGAACGGGAGTGTCTTAACACTGGCTTCCCTCTGCCTACTCTGCTGTGTGCAGGATACAGCGTGAAGTTAAAAAAATATATATTCCTAACTATATATCTCTAAACGAATACTGAAACTATATATCTCTGAACGAAACAGAGAACGTATTCTAAATGTAAGTCATCTACCTTATACAGCAGAGGGGATCAACCTGCAGTTCGTGAGCCATATGCGGCACTTTGAAGGATTATGTTTGTCTCTGTCTTCCGATAAATGTACCTGAGTTTCCATTTCATTTTCGTGTTACTATACTTGTGACTGGTTGTGGGTTCGATTCCCACTCGAGGGGTGTAAATATTTAATACTTCCATTTTCTTTGCTCTGGTGTCCAGGCAAAGCATGGCGTTAAGGTCCGCAATTTAACAAGCAATGCCTCCGAATTCGGCGAATAGTGTGGAGCGGAGCGTCTTAACACTAGGTTCCCTCCCTAGCCAATGGAAGTATTAAATATTTCCACTCCTCGAGTGGGAATCGAACCCACAGCCAGTCGTTTACAGTCACACGCTTGTGCCACTGGGCCAAGACTGGCCATTATGTCATAAATTGTATAAAATGAAAACAGGCAACTTAAATTTGTAATGACTGGACTCTCTTAGGGTATATTCTTTAAGTCTTAGTTTTAAGTACTGAAATTGTAAACAAAAAAATTATATTGCATATGATAAAACAAGAATCATATTAAAAAAGGTACAGACCTTATATCCGTAAAGTGATAAAATATTATTAAAAAAATCCACAATTATGAATTACGGGCAAAGTCATATTAATGTCCCTAGATATTAGAGGCCATTATGGCGCAGTGACACAGCGTGTAACTGTAAATGTTATATAACGGTTATGGGTTCGATTCCCACTCGGAGAACATTATATTTAAATTGAAAAAGACGTTTAGAAAACGTATAAAAATTTGAACGCAGCGGAATTCGAACCCACGCCTCCTGAATACCGTTCAGGCGCTCTTACCACTGAGCCATGCGTTCTACTAGCAGCAGCGTCGAAATTCTTATACGCTTTATAACAACTTATTGTTGTTGTTAGCATCTCTCTACAGAGCACACTTTAAAAATGTTTAAAAGTTATATTTAATTGTTTTTCATTTCTCCGTTTCGTATTTAAAACACAAACGCGGCATTGAGTTCCCCCAATCAACACGTAATATTTACCTTTCAGTACAAAAAGAAGAACAGAGAGTCCTATCACTAGGTTCTCTCTGCCTGCACTGCCATTTGGAAAAAAACGTTCAAAGAACAATCGTATAACAAAATTAGTTAGAAATTTGGCAATACCAACTAAAAATTTTACATATATATTTTTTTTCTTTTTTTTTTAGCTACACGCTGTATCCCGCACACAGCAGGGTAGGCAGAGGGAACCTAGTATTAAGACACTCCGTTCCCCATTTTCCGCCGAATTTGGAGGCATTGCGTGTTAAGTGGCAGAACTTAATGCCGCGCTTTACCTCGACACCAGAGCGAAGAAAATGGAAATATTAAATATTTCCACTCCTGAGTGGGAATCGAACGCACAACCAGTCGTTTACAGTCACACGCTTGTGCCACTGGGCCACGACTGGCCACATATAATGCAATTAAATTAAAATAGTACATTTATAAATAGCGAAGACTTTATCAAAGGAAGTTTTGATTTCCGTCATAACTCAGGTAACCTATATCTAGACTTTACTTTAGACTCAGTTTACGTCTGGATCTTAAATTTAAACGAGCATTGAAAATTAACAGACTCGTATTGTTAAGAATTCATAAATTACTCCTAAGTTTAGTTTAAATGGAGATTTAGTGTGTTCAGAATAAATATTTTGCATAGACTTTATTTTTTCCTGGTTAACAAGATAGGCAGAGAGAACCTAGTGTTAAGACACTACGCTCGTTTTCAGTCCAAAGAAAGTCCTTGTGTATTGAGTGGCGGAAATCAATAATATAGTATGCTCTGAGTAGGAATCAAACCCATATTATTTTTAAAAAAGATCATTCTTACAACCTTCAGCTTGCTTACATAATAAAATGAATATGCTATATTAATAAATAAGGGGTCATCGTGGCGCAGTGGAACTGTGTCTGACTGTAAACACGATTGGCTGTTCGGTTCCCATTCAACATCAAATATTTTTATTCTAAATAAGAAGTTATATGCTTCATTTTTTAGTTAAACAATTTACCACGGGACCCAGGTGCACTAAAGTTAATGCCTCAGACCTGACCTGAGAAGAACCGGCGCACGAAACGCAGCGGGTCTTTTTTTAGGTTACGTCATTTTTTAAGTCACGTCATTTAAAGGTCTATTTTTTATTACCGCTTATTTTTTTTTTAGCTTCACGCTGTATCCCTTGCGGGGTAGTCAGAGAGAACGGAGCGCCAAACGCTACGGTCCCTGCATACTTCTTCTATCTTTCTTACCATTCTTCCATCACTCGTCCTCTCGACGTGCCCAAACCGCTGATATTATCATCACCATTATTACCATTTATATTGTTTGTATAATTATATTTTAATTATTTTCATTTCTACGTTCTGGTAATATTGGTTGACGTTGAATTTCGCCAATCAATTCAATTACTCTAAGTAATTCAAACGGAAAATAGGGAACAGAATGTTTTAACACTAAATGATCTTTGCTTACCTTTCTATGTAGAAATAGATATATCTATCTATTACATACAGATATGCTAACAACAAAAATAAGTTGTAATAAAGCGTATAAGAATTTCGACGCAGCAGGTACTAGAACGCATGGCTCGGCAGTGAGATTGCCTGGACGGTAATAAGGAGGCGCGGGTTCGAATCCCGCTTCGTTCAAATTTTAATACATTTTCAATTACAGCTTAAAAGTGGCCAGTCGTGGCCCAGTAGCACAAGCGTGTGACTGTAAACGACTGGTTGTGGGTTCGATTCCCACTCGAGGAGTGGAAATATTTAATATTTCCATTTTCTTCGCTCTGGTGTCGACGTAAAGCGCGGCGTTAAGTTCCGCCACTTAACACGTAATGCTTCCGAATTCGGCGGAAAGTGGGGAACGGAGTATCTTAATACTAGGTTCCCTCTGACTACCCTGCTGTGTGCAGGATACAGCGTGAAGCTATAAAATAACATAGTAAATATATCTCTCCACTCTCCACTTTTTATACATTTGAGACATTAAACTGTCTACGTAACGGTATTTTAAATTATAAACTAACCTCGGCCTTAAATCTAAAACGTGTGACATTTTAAAAATAAGTATAATATATTTGGTGCAAACAAATTACATTCTGTATTCAAGATTTTATAACAACGACAGCAATTTATCACACTAATGCATATTTATATCGTAGTTGTTGAAGTGATTTTGAAAAATTACTCGTAAAATATTTTTCCTTTATTTCAAAACATTCATTTATTTAGTTTAAGTGTAAATGAATATTTTATATACTGGATGGACCAGTCGTGGGGCCAGTCGTGGCCCAGTGGCACAAGCGTGTGACTGTAAACGACTGGTTGTGGGCTCGATTCCCACTCGAGAGGTGGAAATATTTAATATTTCTATTTTCTTCGCTCTGGTGTCGTAGCAAAGCGCGGTGTGCCTCAAGAGTAAATTTATATTTATTTACTACTAGCTATATCCGCGACTACGCCCGCGTGTTAAAATACAATTAGGCTAATTTACTCCTTATTATATCAGGTAATTGTTAGTAAAAGTCTTTTTAAAATCGGTGCAGCCGTTTCAGATATTATTTAGAACAAACAGGCAGGCAGACTAATAGACCAAAAATTGTTAAAAATGTTGTTTTGGTACATTTACACTTATTTTAATATTACAAACAGATACATAAATTTTATTTGTTCGTATAGATTATTTACATAATCTAGTAATATCAGTTATTTGTTTACCTCTTACGTTAATGGCAGAAGCTACAGAAAACGAATTTGAATCGACATGACCACATAGGTAACTGCTATTTTTTAGTTCATATAAAAATTCAAAATTAATGTAAATGTTATACATTTATATATTGATATTTTTTTAGCTTCACGCTGTATCCCGCTTACAGCAGGGTAGGCAGAGGGAACCTAGTGGTAAGGCACTCCATTCCCTACTTTCTGCCGAATTCGGACTCATTCCGTGTTATGTGGCGGAACTTAACGCCGCGCTTTGCCTCGACACCAGAGCGAAGAAAACGAAAATATTAATATCCGCTCCTCGAGTGGGAATCGAACCCACAACCAGTCGGTTACAATCACACGCTTGTGCCACTGGGCCACGACTGGATAATCATTCCTCTGAATGGAAATCGAATCCACAGGCAAGTTCAATAATAAATCTTAGGAAATTGTACATAAATATTACTATTTTGACACTAATATGACATTAACACACAAACATACCAACATATTAAATAGAAGCAAAAAGCTTACCATTTCCTTGAAAATCACTGAAAATTTCTTCTGAATTCCAATCAACAAAAGCATCACAAGTACATGGATAATATAAAATTGCACTTTTTTGAACAAAATCCGTAATTAAATTAAAAATTATATGAAATTTGTAGTAGAAATATAAATTATTTTCCAAATATCTAACATAATCGTTGACCGTTCAATCAATTGCGTTTGCGCAGACTAAAACTCTATATCGTTTTATTGCAAAGAACATAGATGTGGCACACATTGGTTTGAAATAGCCATTGTGGTACAGTGGGACTATGTATGACTGTAAGCGAGATGGTTGTGGGTTTGATATCCAGTCAAGCGATTAATTATAATTAAACTATTTAACTGGGAAGTGGCAAGAGCGGCTGCCCCGATAAGAGCGGCATTGAGCCTCGAATTCGAGCCGAAAGCGAAGAACGGAGTGTATTAACAATAGGTTCTATCATATTTTATCATCTTTAAACTGCTTTTCACACACTTAGGATATGATCATTTTTAGAAAATATATAAGAGCTTGGACGCAACGGAACTTGAACCCGCGCCTCTTGGATACCATCCGAGCATTCTGACCGCCAAAATATGTATACTACATATGGCTACACTGATATTCCTCTACGTTAATTACGGCTTATTTTTTATTGTTAATATCTCTTTAAAAAGTTATTCACACATACAAATTCTCTCAGCCTGACCTGATACGGGAAACAAAGCATAAGGCTGACATTTTTTTTTTTTTACATTAAATAGGCTCACGCTTGACCACATCATCAGCCTGATGTTAAGCGCTGATGTGGTCTACGATGACACACGCTAGCCTAGAAGGTACCTATTCACTCTAGACGTGAAGACTCCCAGATTGTACGACAATAAGAAAAATATTTATTTCCAAAAAACTCACAATGTTAACTACAGCATACACCTAAAAATCCCGGAGAACTGTCAAATCTCTACTTTCTCTGCCCACGAAGATTGAACAAAGAACTATTTTTAACATTTTAAATTGTTATTTACATACCAAGCAAACTAATGCTAACAACAAAAATAAGTTATAATATGTGTATAGAACACATGGCTTAGCGCTCAAAGCGCTTGGACGGTTTCCAAGAGGCGCGGGTTCGAATCCCGCTGCGTTAAAATCATTATCTTCTTTCTAAATGGAGGAATTGTTAAATTAAAACATATCTGCATTTATTCTGTAATCTATGACAGTCTCGTCTAATAATAACGCGAGTGCGACGGCGGTCGTATCAGTATAAGTTTTTATTGTACGCCGCGCAGTCGCGGGTATTTCTGGACTGTCGGACTGGCCGTCCGTCTATGCGTTTATGTACGTTGAATACAATATTCTATTCTTGTTTACTTATTATTATTTTTTCTATGCTTTACGCTTTCTGCAAAGACGGAGAGAAGAAGTCAGAGAGAACCTTATGTGAAGACACTCCGTTCTCCACTTTCTGCTCAAAATCGAAACATGGCGTTTTAAGTGGCTGAATTTATTATGATTATTGACAAAGCTATATTTTAAGTCATTTTTATTATTAAGTCGGAATTGAATATGCTAGTCGGAATGTAATATGAATTCAAATGCTAGTTTAGGTTGCTTCTGATCTGAACATTTTAAAGTGCTTGGTTACGCCACTCACCTTAAAAACTCACTTGATCGGTACAAATAGAGAACACAGTGATTTATCACAAAATCCTTGAAAGTTAATCTATTTAAACGTCATCATTTCCTCTATTGGTGGTTGGTCCTATAAGTAACATTGACACTGAAGCACCACCGAAAAGCTCAAAAATCATCAATTTTGACTTTCTTTCCGAAGATTTTTTTTTACTTCACGCTGTATCCCGCACACAGCAGGGTAGGCAGAGGGAACCTAATGTAGTAACGCCGCGCTTTACGTCGACACCAGAGCGAAGAAAATGGAATAATAATTTCCATTCCTCGAGTGGGAATAGAACCCACAACCAGTCGTTTACAGTCACATGCTTGTGCCATTGGGCCACGACTGGCCACTAGATACGATAGAAATACAAAAAAAATATTAGTCTAGACACATTTATATGCAGTTTACACACAATTGTACCATTTCATCTAATGGTACGTACAAATCTCAAGGCTTGCTCTAAATTTGTTTACACCAGCCAGCATTGACTGATTGACACATTCACGTCCATGTTAAATCTTCAGCTTGAAATTTCTAAATTGAAATAATTGTTTTAATACTAGATCTAACTTCAAGAATATATTAACTAAATGAATATTTTTTTTTAGTGGCCAGTCGTGGCGCAGTGGCACAAGCGTGTGACTGTAAACGACTGGTTGTGGGTTCCCAGTCGAGGTGTGAAAATATTTAATATTTCCATTTTCTTTGCTCCGGTGTCGAGACAAAGCGCGGCGTTGAGTTCCGCCACTTAATACGCAATGCCTCCAAATTTAACGGAAAATGTGTTATAACACTAGGTTCTCTCTGCCTACCCTGCTGTGTGCGGGATACAGCGTGAAGGTAAAAAAAAAAAAAAATAAATGACCGAATTAGTCTATCCCACTGCGCTAGACGGCTTCATATAATAAGTAAGGAAGGTTTTACTTTATTTAGCATTTATATGTAATTTTTAGGCTGACCCGATTTGGAAGGAATTCAGAAAATAAATAGTTAAATTAGTCAGGGTCAAAATATGTTCCTTTTTTTTTAAGTTAATACGTTAAGGGTTAAAATAGGGGATCAAAGCTTGTGTGAAAAAATCTAAACTGCTTATTACAATTCTATATTATTACAATAATTGATTGACATAAATATACTTGTTAACCCAAGGCTAAAAATATAGGCTACTTTATTTTAAACGAAGCCGCGAGCAGGTCGTTAGTTAAGTATATATTTTTTTTAACTTCACGCTATATCCCGCACACAGCAGGGTAGGCAAAGGGAACCTAGTATGAAGACTAAATATGTCCACTCCTCGAGTAGAAATCGAACCCATAACCAATCGTTTTACAGGCACACTTGCCCACACTTTGTACCACTGCGCTACAACTGGCCTGGTTAAGTATATAACCAAAAATTTACTAACCAATAAATAAAATAAATAAGAAACAATACTAATAAATGCGAAGGAGAATCCCAATTCCAGAAGCGATTCCTACGTACATAGCTCTAGTATATCGCAGCCACTCGTATATCGGATATCTTGCACCGAGTGAAATGCTTGACAAATGGTTCTAGAGATGCGATCGATCTGTACCACACCATGTGGGCCCAAAGTGTTGCCTGCTTTTGTATTTATATTGAGAATTACTTTGAAGGTTAAGACTTTATGGATAGCAGTTGTGGCGCAGTGGGACAGCGTGTGACTGTAATGGGACGGTTCTAGGTTCGATTCTCACTCTTTTTCTTCCTTTTTTTAGCTTCACGCTGTATCCCTTGCGGGGTAGTCAGAGAGAACGGAGCGCCAAATGCTACGGTCCCTGCATACTTCTTTCGCCTCGTCCACTGGCATCAACCTCCTAATACACGCCCTCCGGGGGGAGTCCTCATGCTTTTTACGTGACCTTCCTCTAGTATCGTCGATACTGTGTTTTCGAAGGTCAATCGAGGTCTCCCCTTGCCTCTCTTACCACTTACCATTCGAGTATTTATATTTAAATTTTCATTTCTTCTTCTACCAGAGTACCTAAGACAAAACGCAGCGTTAAGTTCTAGCATCCAACACACAATGCCTCGATTTCGAGCGGAGAGTGAAGGACGGAGTGTTTTAACACTAAGTACCGTCTGACTACCCCGCTGTGCGAGAAAAAGCGTGAACCTGTTTTTTCTTTTTCTTTGTGAATTGGAGTCACTTTGGGCTAGAAAGTTACTATTTTTATAGGACATTTTTAAAATTAAGTTAAAAAGAAAACAGCTTAACGCTTTTACGACAGGCTAGTTAGTTAGAATCTAGTGAGAAGAAACTCCGTTCTTCACTTTCACCGGAACTCGAGACATTACGCGTTGAATGGCGGAGAACAAACGTTCGTACTGTTCATCAAAAAGGAAAAATTAAAATTATAAAATTGGATAATTCCTACTAGTAAAGTCTATAATTATTGAGTATTTTTTTTGACAAGTACTTTTTAAGTGGGTATATATTTCTTCACTAAGTTTTCTTTTTAAAAAGATGTTACAAGAAAATAGATTACTTCTTAAAAGCCATCATGGTGCAGTATGACGTTGTCTGAATGCGATTTCGACCTAACTCGAGAGAATGATAAAATTTAAATTACTAACATTTCCCAGACGGAGAACGTAGTGTCTTGACACTAACTAGGTGTTTTTTTTAGCTTCACGCTGTATCCCACTGTAGCACACAGCAGGTTAGGCAGAGGGAACGTAATGCTAAGACACTCCGTTCCCCACTTTCCGCCGAATTCGGAGGCATTGCGTGTTAAATAGGTGTTAAGTTAACTAGGTGTTAGGTATAGTAAGTCAATTTAACTACCTGCTATGCTAGGAAAAGGGGGAAAAAGGCGTCAAAATTTAAAAAGACAATGAAAATTAACGGCCAATCTACAATACAATACCATACTTTAGCTCCCCTGACCTATTTGTTTGTCCTAGTAGAAACCTACACTGGAATAAGATTGCATTTGTAAGGAAAATCGTCTATCGTAGAAAACGTTGGATGTTAAAAGATTTCCTTGCGATGAATTGTATTGTTCAATAGCTTTATAAGAATAAACTAGGGTTAATTCACCTTCTTTTACTTTTTTATATAAGGAAAGAAGAACCTAGTGATAAGACTTTCCGTTTATTTTCTTAAATTTATTAAATTTAATAACATGTGATACTATTTCAGTAAATGCAGTGATTTTGGGTACGAATTCTAAGCGGCGGCATGATATTGTTGCCATTTCCAAAGTTCAAAATCCACAATATGAAGGTAGAGATACATATCGGTTCAATACCAGAAGTACATAATTATACTAGTGGACCGCTCGCGGCTTCGCGTGAACTAGATAGCTGTTTCTTTATATTACAAACCTAGGTGGTCGATTTTTCAAAAATAAAGTACATGCCATCGAACCGGAAAACATCATTAGACGTTTGGCGGTTCGTCTTTGACATGATAGTGGTCGCGAGCCAGTCGGAGAACGAATCTCTTACCACCAAGCTACTGGGTTACCCGCCTTTTACGGGACGGTGCCCAGCGACGGAGGGGAATTGTATTCTAACCCGTCCCCCGACGGGTAAAGACTGATGATGAAGGACTGAGCTGAATAGCGTTTGAGAGTCAACGTGACATTCGTGGGTTCGATTACCACGTAGGGTAGTGATTATATATTATTTTATTTCCTCTGTTCTGGAATTTAAGACAAAATATGCCGTCGAACTCTCACTCAACACGCAACGCCTACATTTCGGATAAGTATAGAACGGAGTGTCTTAACACTGTCTTCTATTCGACTATATGGAAAAAGGCATGAACTTGTATTATATGTAACAATG
Organism: Dryas iulia moderata; assembly: GCA_019049465.1. Classification (NCBI taxonomy): domain Eukaryota; kingdom Metazoa; phylum Arthropoda; class Insecta; order Lepidoptera; family Nymphalidae; genus Dryas; species Dryas iulia. The sequence goes on from CM032435.1 coordinate 776,592, forward strand.
GATTAGTTGATATTCCTCGAAACACACCAGATGTTAGAATTACAAACATCTTTTATTATATCGTAACGCGAATGGGGCTAGAATTAAAAGTAAGAATAAAATGTAACGTGCCCGCGTCGTTATATTACTCGTCGTATTGTGACAGTTGCTCTTTAGTGTTTTACACTTTACTATTGTTTTTCTTGTTTCTTTTTATTTTTTTGTAGAAGATGTTTTTTCTAATTTCCACGTTACTTTATTAAGCTAGTTAATTTTAAGTATATTTTTATTGTTTTAGTTGGTTATGAAATGAAACTAACTGTTTAACCGGATTAATCGCGTGTGTTTTCGGTATTCGAAAATACATTTTTAGAAAACCTGACGTTTCGAACACTTTACAGTAGGTCTACTACTGTAAAAGTGTACCTGTGACCACGGACGATTAATCCGGTTAAAAATAGTTTCATTTCAAAATATGTAACAATCGCGAAAACAAAAGATCTTATTATTTTAGTTAGTTACTGATACACGTGCTATAGCACTACTTTGCAGAAGAGCGACTTGCAGATTCCCAAGGTTTAATGTAATAAATATATAATTTAATAGGTTTAATAAATAAATAAATAAAAAAAAGCCTTTTAATTTCCTGTAAACTTACATATTATATACACACTTACAAATATATACAATCACTAACAAACCACACATATTTAAACTAACTACATTTACAGTTTAAGTGATTATTATATAATCTATATTTCAATTGAACATTTTCATGTTTTAAGTGGGCAAGTAAATTATTTAATGAAATATAGCTTTAACTTTTAGTGTCCTTTAACTAAATAGCAATTTACTTAATAGGATTTAAATCTTATTCTCAATTTTAGTTTAAGTATATGATAAATAATCGATGACTTTTAATGTATATATTTAAAGTTAAACTTTTCTTAAAATAGGTTTAATATAATGTAATAAATCTTGTCATTAACTCCTATAGAAAAAGTTTTTTGTACTTTTACTAGACTATGTAGCAACAACCGTTATCAAACAAATTAATATTACATGAATAATGGTTCACATCTAATACACTATTTGCTTGTTCTATAAACATTAACTAACACTTTTTCCCTTAGCAGAGTAGCAGGGAACATAGTGTCCAGAACATAGTGTCCTTTCCAGCCTTTTGTCAAAATATTATGTGTAGTGACGACACTCAATGCCGATCCGTCTGCTCGTTTCTAATCAGGGAGGTGAAATGAAAACAAAAAGGAAAATGTGTTCCTAGTAAGAAATGAATCTAAAATCGATACAATAGCGTATATACTAGTTAGATCGCGTATAATAAAATACATAGAAAGAACCTATTAACAAGAAATTTCGTGTTTCTGTTTCTGCCGGAATTCATATCGTGCTGAGGGAAAGATCTGAACCACGCCTTTGTCTTACCAAAATGTTGAAATGAGAAAACTGTTTAGGAGTCAAATGCTGGGTACATGCACCTCTATTGCCTCGCACATATTCAATTTACAGCTTGGCGCCTTCCCGCGGAGTAGTCACAGATGATGCAGTGACACTTGACACTGACACTCTGTTCTCTTCTTTTCGCCCAAAATCGAGACACTGTGTCTCAAGCGTTGAAACTCAACACTAAAGTTTGTCATCTTACCTCAGCAAAGTTACAGTTATCATTGGAAATGATTTAAATATATTTCCCGGTTCCCCCGATTGGAAATCGAACCCAAACACTGTCAATTATAACGATACCAAATACAATTAATAAGTGAATATTTAACTTAATTTACCAGAAAATACACTTCAAAAAGCATCAAAAAAACCTCAGTACCGATAAAAAACCGATCAATCGTCAACTTTTATCGCCGTAGTCCATCCATAGTCCATACCGACCGCATATTCGACGGAACGGTCACTTTCCTTTTACGACGTCTTCAGAAACTTTTACATAGCACTCGACGTTCATATAAAACTGTCGTTTCTATTTGATTGAGCCGGTATGTTTTCTATTCGTACTATTTTGGATGTATGAATTCGTATGGCGCCTTTCGTGAAATAGTAAAATATGAAGTTTAGTGAATATTTAGTAGTTCGTATTTGAAAAAAAAAAGAAAGAAAGAAAGAAAAGTTTTATTTGTAAACATCTTCGTGAGACAGCACTAACTTAAACAGTTATTAAAAAAAAAACAAAAACATAAAATAACAATACAATTAAATAATATCTTATTAAGATTACAAAACAAAGTAAGTAAGTTCACTCAGCATATGCTGTCGTTTTAGGAATCCCACACACAGAGGAATATATATATATATATATATATATATATATATATATATATATATATATATATATATATATATATATATATATATATATATATATATATATATATATTCTATTTACTTAAAATAATAATCTATGTGTGAAATTCCCAGAAACGACAGCGCTGATTTCAGTGATCACCTTATTGTTGTATGTCAAGCGAACGACATTGACAATAGCCTACAATTATAACGTGTGAAAAAATAAAAAAAAAAATACAGATTTAAAAACAAGTCTAGGGTGCGCTAGCCGTGAGGCTCAGGTACCTCACGGTGGAAGTCGATGTCGGGCGTGTCGCACAATAGATTAAAATACATAATTGACATAGTAATTTGCACAAACACACAAACAAACAAACAAACAAACAACCTCTGACCCCAAACACATACACTGTCGCCGTTCCGTCGCGGGTAAAAACTAAAACGCGTTGAGATTGCAAAGATGTCGAGACATTTACCTATTTATATATTTGAATGTTAGATATTTTTTGTGTGTTTAAACAAAACTATTATAAAATTTTAAGAGGTCCTCGTGGTACACGGTTAATCTGTAAACGCAATAGTTTTAGGATCGATTCTGACTCAGGTGGTTCTTACCACCATAATTTAATTATTTTCATTTCTCCGCGCTGGTGCCTAAGACAAATCGCGGCATTGAGTTCTCCCACTAAGCACGCCATTTCTCAATTTAGGCTGGAAAGTGGAGTGTCTTGACAGACGGTCCTGTTTAGTTACCCTTGATATGCGGCAAAAAGCGTAAAGCTCAAATAAGTTCTATTAAAATTGCGAGAGAGCTTGGACGCTATACAAGAGGTTCGGGTTCTTTCTATATTTTTTTTATATAATCCAATTTTTGTATTCTAATAACAACAATGTTACTAAAAATTAACGGACGGGTTAAGAATACAATTCCTCCCCGCCGCTGGGTAGCGTCCCGTAAAAGGCGGATAACCCAGTAGCTTGGTGGTAGGAGATTCGTTCTCCGACTGGCTCGCGACCACTATCAAGTCAAAGACGAACCGCCAAATATCTTATGATGTGTTCCGGTTCGATGGCATGTAAGCCAGCTCTCCCTATTCCCACCATTCCCATCCTTCCTCCCTCCTTCTATCCTACATTCCCAAGGCTGGCAACGCATCCATAACTTTAATGTTGTGGATGTCTATGGGCGAAGGTAACCACTTAACACCAGGTGGGCCTTCAGCTCGTTTGCCTCCTTTATTCCATAAAAAAAAACCAACAATTTAACTTAACAATAATTCAGAAAACAACAACATCCCTATAACATTGTCACAAAAGCATATTTTTCCATAATTTCTCACAGTACACTGGGCACAGTTGGCCGTTGTGCAAAAGCAATAAATTATACAAACAAAATAATAAATATTACGAATCAACCCCCCGCATTAATTTTGTTCAGCGGATTAAATGTATTTGAACTGAAAAATTTGTTTACAGCAAGCGATTATCTTCTAGTTATTAATGTTGCTATTTGTTATCTTTTAGGGATGGCAAAAATTGCGTTTAATTTACTTTCTCCAGTTTAATAACAGTTTTTTTAGCTTCACGCTGTATCCCGCATACAGCAGGGTAGGCAGAGGGAACCTAGTGTTAAGACACTCCGTTCCCAACTTTCCGCCGAATTCGGAGGCATTCCGTGTGCAAGTGGTGGAACTTAACGCCGCGCTTTGCCTCTGATACCAGAGCGAAGGAAATGGAAATATTAAATATTTCCACTCCTCGAGTGGGAATCGAACCCACAACCAGTCGTTTACAGTCACACGTTCGTGCCACTGCGCCACTATAACAACTATAACTGAAATAATAAATAAAATACCTAATTTGGCATATTGCGTGATGAATGGCGGAGCTTAACGCCGCCTTTTGTCTTACCGGAACAGGTAAATTATGTAAATATAATTTTAAGGATCGATTTTTCTTCCAATGCCTATAGTAATTCCTTGAGACAATCTGATTGTAAACGATGATTGTAGGTTTGGTTCCCATTCGGAGGAATGATTGTAATTAAGTTATTTTTATTTCTCTGCCGTGTTAAGACAAAACGCAGCGTTGAGTTACACCACTTAACACTCAATGTCTGGAATTCCGGAAATTAAGTGATGTCTGATTAATCCGCTATACGGGACAAGCGTGAAGTCAAAAAAAATACGTGAACAACCCTAGTATAATCAACAGAATCTTTTAAACACGTTGTAATGGGCCATTTAATTTGTACGTCCAACAGAAAGCTCTTTTTTTTTTATGTGAAATTTTAGAATTAATAATTAGATTAAATATTAACATAGGTTAATAATAAAATTTTTTTTGCTTCCCACTTTTCCTTCTCTGACTACTCTAACAGTCTCTCTGATTGTTAGACAGTATTAATGATAACACACTCCGTTCTCCGTGCACCGCCCAAGAAACATTGCGTATTGAGTGGCGGACCTCAACACCGCACTTTATCTTGTAACCAAGAAGAATAATTTATATATCATAAATTGAGCGATTGAGTGATTGACCTGAATGAGAATCGAACCCACAACCAGCCCTTACAGTCCTAATCTGTCCCATTATATCACGATAGCCTTCGCAATGGATAATAACAATAATTTATAAAGGAAGTAAATCAAAATTATTTTATACATTCATATTATAAAACTCATATTATCAACCTCTGTTCTCTATTCTAATATAGCGGTAATCTAAGCAGCTAAAACTCGGTCTAACTACACCCAGTGCAGTTTCACTATTATAGTAGCGTAGGCTACTAGGGGCTCACTTCGCCTACGCCTGTATCTACACGTAGGCGAAGTAACCCTCGCCCACGGCCTCGGGAGGAACCTCTATCAGGATATTCAGTCAGGCAAAAAGCTAAAGGACATTACTTTTGTCAAAAATAAAACCATTTTAATATTCTCCCATCGCAAGTTTTTCTTTTTCACTGTCAAAGTAGGTATATGGTGTCAAAGAATATATGGTAAAATAGATTTTAGTAGCCAGTCGTGGCCCAGTAGCACAAGCGTGTGACTGTAAATGACTGGTTGTGGGTTCGATTTCCACTCGAGGAGGTGGAATATTTAATATTTCCATTTTCTTCGCTATGGTGCCGAGGTAAAGCGCGGCGTTAAGTTCCGCCACTTAACACGCAATGCCTCCGAATTCGGCGGTGCGTGGGAAACGGAGTGTCTTAACACTAGGTTCCCTCTGCCTACCCTGCTGTGTGCGGGATACAGTGTGAAGCTAAAAAAAAAAATTCAGATCGTCGCAGATTATAGCCATTATATAGAACAAGAGATAGAAACACAAAATCGCCAGTATTCTATTTTAAATATAAATATTTATTTAAATTCAATATTATTATACATCGTCGCAATCAACACCTCCGCCTGTGCGCAATGCCCGAATGTTGAAATATGTAATATGGAGAATGTTTCTAAATATAACAATAAATGTGATGTATTAATTCCTTATCACTCACCTCTGCTTCATAAATCAGTGATCTCTTACCACTAAGAGAGGCAGGGGGAGACCTAGGTTGACCTTCGAAAACACAGTGTCGACGATACTTAAGGAAGGTCACGTAAACAGCATAAGGCCCCCCGGAGGGCTTTTATAAAGAGGCTGATGACAGTGGACGTGGCGAAAGAAGTATACAGGGACCGTAGCGCTTGGCGCTCCGTCCTCTCTGACTACCCCGCAAGGGACACAGCGTGAAGCTATGTATGTATTAATTCCTCAAGTGACATACTAACCAATAGAATAGTATGGCATTTCACGCCTCTAACCCTCTAATCTAATATTATAACTTATGTCAGCTTCACGATCTTTCATATTTAACAGCATATTCAGAGAGAATCTAGGGACAAGACACTTCTTTTCACCACTTTCCGTCCGAAATGGAGACAAGGAATGACGGAACACGCATCTTATTTCGATAATTTGTGTTTGTTAATTAATATACATAACCTGACCTAAATTATAAATGTAACAAAAGCACAAAGATAAAATAAAAATAAAAAAATGAAACTTTTATCTTCCCGCCATTTTCACAAAATTTATAATGATCATCTATTATCTATGTATCTAATTATTTTTTTAACAGTATACAAATATGGATAAAAATACTTAAGGCCCTTGAGTTTGCTTTATTTTATTCATAAATATTAATTACATATTGGTATAACATTTCAATGTAAGTTTTGAGCGCTAGCAGTAAACCAATTTAGTTTGTCTTTCAATTAACGCCATCTATGTATTGAGCGAGTAGATTCTATAAAGCATAAGTTATTTGTATAGAGTATTTTTGCGAGATTGTCTTTTAATGCTGCCAAAAGATGGCACTTAATATTTTTTTTATATATCTAAATGTAACGTATAATTAATAAACCATTAAAGAGTATATACGAAAAAATATTATTAAATTTCCCCACAAAATTAAGAACAAAGTAAATATTCCACGCAAAATTATACCTTGTTAAAATATATAAACATTTTTAATTTTCATTTTTGAAAGATGTCTTGCTATTTGTAAATTTGTAAATTGTAATGTGTAGAAACATGATGAAGTTTTTTAGGGATCACTTAATATGTCATCTAATTTAATATAATACTTTTTTTTGATAAATAAATAAATGATTAAAGGTTTATTAAGTTCTTAGTAAAATAATATCCGAAATTACTTTTACGTTACCTAAGCTTTATTAATGAAATGAAATAATCATAAACAAAAAAAACATTGTTTTATAATATCAACACTATTAAATCAATTAAAGATTGGTGAGCTGGTCAAAAGTGTGTTTCATTGTGGTTTAACTCTTCCTTCGCTATTTGTAGTAGACCTCCGAAATTTTGCACAGTGAGGGATATCGAGCACAGTGCCTTGTGTACTGTGAAGTTTTTTGGTGACAATTGTAGTTGTAGTTTTTGAATAAATGTTAATTAAATGATCAAAAGTCTCCATAGACTTGGGCTGTGGAACGTTTTGAAATCGCACGCGCGCCCACTTGACATCACTTCACCTAGCTGCGCGAGGGAATAAATTTGAAAAATTCGAACATTTAATTTACTTTTTCTCACTGCTACTTTTAGGAGAAAAAGTTGGTGATGTTTTCATTGCATCCGAAAGAGTATATTCTGATTTTGTATACAAATTGAAAGGAATCCGTAAAGCAGAATTTGATTGGTTATGGCTATGGCACGCAAGTTGAAGAACGAAAAGACTGTCTGACGATAAACTTTACTTATTTATTTTTTAGACTCATTCCATTAATTGTAAGAGTTTGCTTTTCAAACTTTTTTTACATGTAGTAAGATTAAATATGTACTTCGCTCAGCAGAGCAGAGGCGGTTCAAGTACTAGCTTGTTCTTATTTTTTATGTTTAGTGTCATCATTTAACATATTTTTTACTTAAATTTCTTTGTTATATACTAATTAAATTTAATTAATTTTATCATACTTTTATTACTCTTAAGTGTAATAATTAATAACAATAATAAATTAAAGTTATAATTCGTGGATTGCATAATCTGTGACTGACCAACAAAGTTGGCAACACTGCATTAATCCATCAATAATTTTCTAGTCTCTTTTGCTTTGACGTTTCGTTCAAGCAAACGTTTATTTACGGCTTTAACACGTTTCGTGTCTTTACGACTTAAAAGTAAGTGATATTTATATAAAATATTATATCAATTCAAATATTTGTGTTATACTAAATAAGTTTATATGGTATTTTGTTAAATAACTTAAATATAGTCAAAGATTAATCTAGATGTAAAAATGTGAAGTGCGCGGTAACCAATATATATCCATTTATTTTCCAAATATTAGCTAAATAACTTAATTTATGTAATATTTCGTGATATTTAAGATTGTAAGTTGTGTCGTATAATATAGAAAAACTAGAAAATTAAAAAAATATATGACTTCATACAACACGTTTATATTATTGTACCAAAGCCATATTGTGGTAATTCTTTCAAATCTGTTAATAAATATAAAACATGAACAATATTAAATATATGTTATGTTCACATTGCGTCTACAAGTTACAGGTTAGACAGAAAACTAGTGTTAAACCATGTTCTAAGCTTTTAATATCAAGAAGTGTATTAAGCTATCTCCCACAAGCTTTTGTGCGGAAAACGAAGGATAGAGTACCTTAGCACCCCGTCTTCTCTGGACTTCCAAATTGTGCGATTAAGCGTGACTTTAAAAAGCATATAATCAAGCAATTTAACCCCACGTTAAAATGGTTGCACATTTAAATTATTAATAACAATTTCAGAATGCGTTACGTGGCCGCGTATTTGTTAGCCGTACTCGGAGGCAAGGCAGCGCCCGCCGCCGCCGACCTCGAGAAGATTCTCAGCTCCGTTGGTATTGAAGCCGATGGTGAGAAGCTGAAGAAGGTGATCGGGGAACTCAACGGCAAATCTGTTGAGGAACTGATTGCCCAAGGTTAGTTTGTTTGGTTTTGAGGTTATATTTATGTTATAACTATGGAACTTTAAATGTAGTCTTGTCTTTTTTGTTAAATAGAATGAAAAAAGTGTAGAGGTTATGTTTATGTTATAAGTCTTAATCTATAGACTTCATTTTTTATGACTTTTAGATTAAATAAAGTAATAATATTTTTTTAGTTATAGATCTATGTAACTTTAAAAAACTTTAAAATTATGCAGTGTGTATAATTTGTGCACCATGTGCAATATATGTTTATCTTATTTTAAATTTTCGAAGTGTTAGAATAACACATTAGAAAAGACTTGCATAAAGAAATAATGAGCTAAGTTCAGTTTTGCTTGTTCAGCTCAGTTTTCATTTCATTGATATTCAAAATATGCAAGTAGGGTTATTTGAAAATTTGTTTATTATACACTTAAAATGGTAAGTAATATTACTTTAAATTTATATTAAAAGAGGTTTTATATGATGAAACAAAAATTACACCATCTTTCGTCTGACAACAATGCTGTTAACACATTAAACTGATGCAAATAATCATTTTAACCACGATTCCTCATATATACACATATAATTAAACATGATGTCTCGTTCAGGTCGTGAGAAGCTCTCCTCGATGCCAGCTGGCGGTGCGGCCCCCGCTGCTGCCTCCGCTGCCGCCCCTGCTGCTGCTGCGGCTGAGGAGAAGAAAGGTTGGTTGTTTATTATAGAATGGTTTATTAGAATAGAAGTTATTTGATTTTATTGTATTCATGTATAGTGGTTTTCTAGTATAATGGCTATGCAATGTAGTAATTGTTTATAAGCTATATTGAGTTATTGAGTGGGAAGTATTTGTTAAGCTTTTTGACTGGCTCTTCGTAGCAGTAATGTTTTATGAACTGTTGTAAATATATTCAAGTCCTTGCAAAAGTTTATAGATGTTGAATTTTTGCTTTAACTAAATAAAATAGTTTGTACTTTTATTAGAAGTTATTATTAAGGATATACAATTATCAAATAATTATTCTAACGAGTTTATTTCAATAATTTTGACTATATTTGTACATGTTTTCTGTGTTCTTCATTTATGCATTTATACTACCCACAGTATATAATTATTACTTAGATATACAATATGATGAATTATACTTATACCATCTTTCGACTGAGAAACAGTGCTGTGAATTTTAAACTGATATTTAGTAATTATTAATTTTTAAAGAAATAATTTGTTTTTCTTTATATTAATTTTTTTTTTTATTTTTTACAGAAGAGAAAGAAGCCAAGAAAGAAGAGTCTGAATCTGACGATGAAGACATGGGCTTCGGTCTTTTTGACTAAACTTTTTACTGTAAGTTTTATTTATTTATTTTTTTTTTTTTTGGCATTTGCGAGGCATTGCGTGCTAAGTGGCGGATCTTAACGCCGCGCTTTGTCTCGGCACCAGGCGAGGAAATTGGAAATATTAAATATTTCCATTCCTCAAGTGGGAATCGATCGCTTATTCAGTTGCACTTTGTGCCACTGCGCCATGACTGGCCCCTGACTGACGGGCTGGCCTGAAGTATTTTTTGGTGTATAAATATCAATCAATAGTTATTATAACCATTGAGACTTAAATTTAAATGATATTTAAGTAGTAATGATTTTGATTTTTGAGAATTTAAATTTTGTGATGTTTCAATGAATTTTGGATGAAATTGATGTTTTGTTTAATTTTTAATAGCAATGGTTTGTAAGTTTTTTTTTTTTATATTATAGCTTCACGCTGTATCCCGCACACAGCAGGGTAGATAGAGGGAACCTAGTGTTAAGACACTCCGTTCCCCACGCACCGCCGAATTCGGAGGCATTGCGTGTTAAGTGGCGGAACTTAACGCCGCACTTTGCCTCTGATACCACCAGAGCGAAGGAAATGGAAATGTTAAATATTTCCACTCCTCGAGTGGGAATCGAACCCACAACCAGTCGTTTACAGTCACACGTTCATGCAACTGCGCCACGACAGCCCCTAAGTTTTTTTTTAGTAACAAAATCATGATATTATCCATTAAAATTTTCTTAAATTTAACTATGAATAATATAAAAGCATGTTAAGTTCCTTTACTCCATACTTAATGTCCACACAAAGACTGAAGAATTCTAAAGAAAAAAACCTCAATAAAATGATATAAAAGTAAAATGGAACTGGATTCTGCCGTTGGCAGGATAAAAAAATGGGACAATTAACATTTTTTTAATATTGTTTTTTCTTCGTTTGCAGACGGTGCAGAGCACGCGGTTTTTATTCCATATATTGGTTTAAGCGTAAATTGACGGCAAGTTTGTTTCTGTGAAATATATCTTGCAAAGTATACTGGCTTTTTATTTTATACCTCATTTTTATTGTTTTTGAGAGACCACGTAGTAGTGGGACCGTGTCTGAGTATAGCCTGAGGTGGTTGTTGATTTGATTCCTACTTGGAGGAATTATATCAAAGTATTTTATATTCAAATAAGCTATTTATAAGTAAAGTACATTTTATATCTAATTTTATAGTTATCATGTCTGTTAGTGATAAATCAGAATCAGCATAACTTGCATAACAATTACCATTCAAGAATATTCTCAATACACTTCTATAGATAATGTTCTTGAATATGTCTATATATATCTATGAAGTGCATGTTTAGTAAGTACTTAGTTAATAAATTCAAATTCATATTTAAAAATTCAAATTCTTATCTTTGCCTGTTTAAATTGAAGTTACAGGCGATTTAATAAAAAAAAAATCATTTATAGCAATTTATAAATATATAATTGTAAATGTTATTAGGAGCTAGGATTGAAATAGAATAAATATTAAAACTTAAGAGAAAGTTATCAAAATACAATATACAGAACTGTATTAGATCGGCTAAACCGTTTCAGATATTAGCACAAACGCACAGACAAACAGAAAATAAAATTAAGAATCATTATTTTGGCTTCTCTTACATGGACAAATGCTACCTATAAGACGTTTTGCCATATATTTTTTGCAATAGAACAGTGTCTGACTATAGTAGGTTCGATTTCCACTCAAGTGTAGATGCATCGTTATGGGCACTATGGAAATGCCCACAACTTAATTTGCTATAAGACGTCACATTTTTTGACCTTCACACAAATTCATTTATACATACTGTTTTTATTTTTTATCTTCACGCTGTATCCCGCACACATTCGGGTAGGCTGAGGGAACCTAGTGTTAAAACACTCCGTTCCCCATGAACCGCGGTATTCGATGTCAATACAGTGTGAAGTTAATAAAAAATAATATTGATTTTAATTACTCATAATAGATTTTAACTCTAATCTAGTCTATTTATTTCAACAACATTCCACTACACCCATATTTATACTTATAGTATGCGCATTTTAAGTTGAAAACTTATAACCTAGTTACAATAGGCGTCGCAGTACCGACTTTTAGGTAGTGATTAGTGGTAAAAAGAGGAGAGCGGAGAGACAAATACTAGTGACTAAATGACGCAGATGTAGTGTCCCAGTCACTCCGTATTCGTCAATTCTCATTTACTAGTGACTCCAGTGCACCGTGTGTAGTGACCCAGTCACTCTGTATTCGTCAACTCTTATTGACTAGTGACTCCAGTACGCGATGTGTAGTGTCCCAGTCACTCCACAATCGTCAACTCTCATTGGCTGCTTTTAAACATTTTTAAAGTGTTATTCCACACTTAGGAAAATTGAAAAGACATTTAGAAAACGTATAAAAATTTGAACGCAGCGAGATTCGAACCCGCGCCTCCTGAATACCGTTCAGACGGTCTCACCACTGAACATACTCAATTAGTTATACGTTTTCTGAATGTCTTTTTCATTGGCTGGTTGAATGTAACGGAGCGACATTTCCAAAAGCGTATATACCTATAACAGGTAAGATAAAATGCATGTACTATATCAACTGTAATGAAGGTCACACTATAAAGTGTCGTCTCAAGCCTACAAGGTCAATGCCACTCCATCAACCGTATGATATGATACGTAATCATTTATCAAAGAAAATCACTTAGTTAAATGATAAAAAACTAAGACAATTAAACAATTTAATAATTTCATTAACACAATTAACACTTAACACGCAATGCCTCTGAATTCGACAGAAAGTGGGGAACGGAGTGTCTTAACTCTAGGTTCCCTCTTCCTCCGCTGCGGTGTGCGGGGTACTACGTGAAGCTAAAAATAAAGTAAATTTTAACGTTATTTTAGTGGGACAGCGTCTGAATGGAAACGCGATAGGTCGTGAGTTCGATTCCGAGTCGGAGTATGATTTATTTATATTGAAATTATTTAAATTTCTCAAATTTTATTTCTTAGTTACTTATTAAGAATTAGTAAATACCTACTTCGACAATTGTGAAAATTTTAACCCTTAGTTAGTGGATCAGTGATTGCAAGCTTGTATTGGAACCTTACTTTTAACATTGTAAAATGTTATTCACGCAATTAGAAAATTGAAATAGACTTTTTTTTATAAATGAAATAAAAAAAAATGGACGCAGCGGAATTCGAACCCGCGCCTCTTTGAAACCGTCCAGGTCGCTATTCTCTGACCGCTAAGCCATGAGTTCTACTACCAGCTGCGTCGAAATTCTTATACGCTTTATAATTTCTTTTGTTATTTTTTTTACTTTTTCTTAAAAAATGATGTGAATTTATTGTTCGTTGCTAAAGACCACACTAGCAACAGCCGCAGGTGACAGCTAGTTATGATTATAAGTTTATTAGTTTGTTGGTCTAAAGTTGACATAACAACTATAAAATTTGTCTGTCTGTTTATAATATTAAAACAACCGCTTTTTCCTAAATGCATCTGTATATTTATACGGTACATATATATACCATAAGAACATTTTTTGTTCCGGCTTATCTTTGGAACGGCTGGACAAATTTTCACAGGAGTTTCACTTGTAGATAGCTGATATAATATAAGGAGGAGCTGATATAATATAAGGAGGCTGATATAATAAAGAGTAATTTAGGCTACTTCTATTTTATTATAAATATAGAATTATAATATACATATATAGAATTATAATATTTTGGCAAACTCAGCACAAATGGTTATGTTATATATAATTTTTTTTTCGTGGCTAGTCGTGGCCCAGTGGCACAAGCATGTGACTGTAAACGACTGGTTGTGGGTTCGATTCCCACTCGAGGAGTGGAAAATATATTTCCATTTTCTTCGCTTTGGTGTCGAGGTAAAGCGCGGCGTTAAGTTCCGCCACTTAACACGCAAGCCTCCGAATTCGGCAGAAAGTGGGGAACGGAGTGTCTTAACACTAGGTTCCCTCTGCCTACCCTGCTGTGTGCGGGATATAGCGTGAAGCTATTTATTTATTTTATATATAATTTTTTTTTAAAGTTTCACATAACGTAAATTCAATGGGGTGACCCTATTTTTTGGCCAAAATTATATACTTAATGAATATTAATTTAATTGATTTCAATAACCAAGCAATATATAGTCCATATCTTAAGTACCACAACATAATATCTAGAGTTGAAGAGGTTGTTGACGCTAATGTATAAGATATTTATAAATGTCATTATTATAATACAAAGGGCACTTAGGGTGAAGAGATTTTCCAATTATACGAATACATTACTTATTGCGTACACAATAGAAACCATTTGACTGTAACTCTAATACGTCTTTAAATATAGATACTAGAAACTCTTCATAGATATAGACGCTGGCTTAAATATCACACTAGTGTAGAAGTTAATCGATTCACAATGAGTTTCAAGAATAAAGTAGTCATCGTAACAGGCGCTAGCTCCGGCATAGGAGCAGCTACGGCTATAAAATTCAGTTCAGAAGGAGCCCAAGTGGTTCTCGTCGCAAGAAACGAAGGTAAACTAGTGGAAATTGCAAAAAAGTGCAAAAATCCCTTCATATTGCGAGCTGATGTCGCCAAAGATGAAGATGTCAGAAAAATTATCGATCAAACTATCAAGAATTTTGGACAAATCGACGTTTTAGTGAACAACGCTGGATCAGCACATGGTTCTACTGGCTTCGCAAATGGCATAAACATGGAAGGATACGATCAACTAATGGCCGTTAATCTTCGAGGTGCCATCCATCTAACTGGTTTGGCTGTACCCTATTTGATAAAGACAACAGGTAATATAGTCAATATATCTAGTGTAGCTGGGAAAACAACACCTGCTGACCCTGCGTTTTCGTTCTACTGTATTTCTAAAGCCGGCATGGATCACTTTACACGGTGCGCTGCGTCAGAATTAGGAAAACATGGGGTTAGAGTGAACACCATTAGCCCAGGGCCAGTTGTTACCGATTTTATGAATAATTGCGATATGAAACTTAATTGGGACGACGCTAAGCCCATGACTATACTGAACAGAGTGTCTCAGCCAGAGGAGATTGCTGATTTGGTCATATTCTTGGCTAGTGATAAAGCTAAGTCCATCACTGGCTCAGATTTTGTAGCGGACAATGGCGTACTTGTTAAACGTTCATAATTATGTTGACGGAGATTCTGAAACAGGTTTCCACTTGTCGACATCGACAGTTAAATTGATGTTTTGTTTGAAATAAATAATTTGATTTGAATTTTGTTTTATTGTTTGTTCTAGCAATGTGTGTTTTACTATATACAATGTATGTTTAATATTTACGTTATAGATTCTTTGTGTTTATTTTAAAATTATAAAAAAAAATACTTGAATTCTTCTTCATGTAATTTCTTTTACATTTTTTTTATTTAATAACATTTATATTTATAAAAAAATCCAGCTAGGTGGCCAGTCGTGGCGTAGTGGCACAAACGTGTGACTGTAAACTACTCGTTATGGGTTCGATTCCCACTCAAGGAGTGGAAATATTTAATATTTTCATTTTCTCTAGTTCTCGCTCTAGTGCCAAGGCACAGCGTTAAATTCTGCCACTTAACACGCAATACCTCTGAATTCAGCGGTGCGTGGAGAACGGAGTGTCTTAACACTGGGTTCCCTCTGCTTACTGTGTGCGGGATACAGCGTGAAGTTAAAAAAAAATTGTGTTTTCTTACTTCCTATATAGACAAACACAAATATACAATTTTACTGTTAAGGCGAAACTAATCCGAAATAAAAATGAACATGTAACAATATTATAAACTTATATTGAAAATTAAAGGAGAGGAATTATTCTTTTCTGGTTTTGAAATTTATTGATTTGAGTCTTTAAAAAAAATATATAATTAGATAGGTACAAAAAAAAAATATAATTAGGTAGGCACAATATGTTTCATACTTTATTGGTTTGTTTGTAGCTAAAACATAAGTTATAATCAAAAAGAAAAAAAAGTAAGTAAATAGTAATCAAAACATACAACATGAATAAAAAAACTACGTGTTCTTAACTGATTAATTTATTTATTAAATAAACATGGAAATCATTTATTTAAACTCATATATATCTGCCAGTTAATAAACGTTTGTACGGTAGTTCAAGAGAGTACAACGGAAAATGTGATTTATTGCGCGGCGATAAGATAAATTTATAATTACTAACCATACATATCGTTGTTCCGTTCAACCGATCCACATTCTATTTTAATCTCGCATACCATACAGACGTCGGAATGAGTTTCAAAGGCAAAGTAGTTATAGTGACTGGCGCGTCTTCCGGGATCGGTGCCGCCACTGCCATAGCCTTTAGTAATGAAGGAGCTCGCGTAGTGTTAGTGGGAAGGAATGCGGAAAAACTCTCCGCTGTAGCCCACAAATGTAACCAGCCGCTGGTAATACGAGCTGATCTTTCAAAAGACGAAGAGGTGAAGAGATTGATGAAACAAACAATCGATGAATTCGGGCAATTGGACGTTTTGGTTAACAACGCTGGGTTCGCTACCTGGGGCAGTCTCTTAACTGGTGATATACTGAAGGCTTATGATGACGTGATGAGTGTAAATCTTCGTGCTGTCATACATTTGACTCAGCTGGCCGCGCCGCATCTGGTCAAGACCAAAGGGAATGTCGTCAATGTGTCAAGTGTCGGTGGGCAGTTTCCGACTCCCATACCAGCGTTGACGACGTACAGCGTCTCTAAGGCTGCACTGAATCATTTCAGCATATGTGCGGCTGTGGAGCTATCGTCTCACGGTGTGAGAGTAAACTCAGTGAGCCCTGGCCCAGTAAGAACTGATATCCTTGAAAATTCCAATTTCCCTGGAACGTGGGAGCATTTTCAAAAAGGAACTTCCCTGGATAGAATATCAGAACCTGAGGAAATAGCCGATCTGATATTGTACTTAGCAAGTGACAAGGCCAAGGGGATCACAGGTTCAAACTTCTTGTCAGACAACGGTACTCTTATAAAACGACGCTGATAACCCTCATGGTTGTACATATACCCAAGTATTGTATCAACAACTTCTCAATTTTTGTTTTCTTTTTGATTGTAATAAATATACATATACGGTTATAAGGTAGTTTTATATTTGTTGTTTGTTACTAAAATAGATGCATACATTAGAAGAGTAGTTCTTATCAATAGATAACATTATAGAACCAATTCTTATGTTATTAAGATAAGTCTGATGACATTTGATACATGGTGTTAACGAAAGCCACATACCATTGAATGATAATGTATGGCAGGCATTTAAAGGCTCAAAATATATGGCATTTTTATTACTTTCAGCATTTAAGGTTAAGAGAGAGAAAAAGAGAGAGAGAGATAGAGAGTGTTAAAATTGTGGAGAAAACTTATTGAAAAATACTTCTTTGCCCTACTTTCCACTACTCTTTATTTCGAATAACACATCCATATGTGTTAGTAACAT
Source organism: Dryas iulia moderata (assembly GCA_019049465.1). Lineage (NCBI taxonomy): Eukaryota > Metazoa > Arthropoda > Insecta > Lepidoptera > Nymphalidae > Dryas > Dryas iulia. The sequence goes on from CM032435.1 coordinate 794,198, forward strand.
TTTCTAATTTATGTAACTAACGTTAGTACATTCCGCATTCAACAATCTTAGAGAATATAGAAAAAATAAAATAAAATTCATAAAAAACTGACATTCATCAATTTTAAATAAATAATTCATCAACTTTAGATAATATAGAAAAATTAAAATTCATAAAAAAGCAAAAACATTCATAACATTTAAATAAATCAAATTCATTTCATACAATCTAATTAAGAAATTAAGTCAAAAAATTATATTAATTATTATTAAATTAAAAAGATTAATTTACATTTAATATTTATATAAAAAAACATATCAATAGGTGATTTAATAGTAAAACTTGGTGAGATATATTTATTAAGAGACTAGCGGCCCGCTCACGTTACTAAACATCAGTTATGTTGCATATTCCGTTATATTGCAACCCTCGGGGGTGGATTTTTGAAAAATAAAGTAGCCTATGTTCAATCTTGAATTATCAACTATATCTATGCCAAGCTTCATTAAAATCGGTCAAGCGATTTAGGTTTCTCATATAAACTTTAATCCCCTATTTCAACACTTTAGAGGTTGATTTTTAAAAAAATAAATAGCTTATGTTTGGTCCTGGATTTTTTACTACTTTCATTCTAAATTTCATCCAAATCGTGATACGGTTATAAGTACCAACTTCAACATATAAATGTTAAACAATATTACTACTTGTGGCCAGTCGTGGCCCAGTGGCACAAGAGTGTGACTGTAAACGACTGGTTGTGGGTTCGATTCCCACTCGAGGAGTGGAAATTATATTTCCATTTTCTTCGCTATGGTGTCGAGGTATAAAGCGCGGCGCTAAGTTCCGCCACTTAACACGCAAGCCTCCGAATTCGGCGGAAAGTGGGGAACGGAGTGTCTTAACACTAGGTTCCCTCTGCCTACCCTGCTGTGTGCGGGATATAGCGTGAAGCTATTAATATGACTAAGAGCCTGTTAGAAAATAAATGCAATTACTCACTCTGCCTTGCAGTAATTATTTTTTTACCTTTTTTAATAAAAAAAAGTTTATTGCTTCTAAATTATTGTGGTTTAATGACTATTTTTTTTAAAAAATAAAAAATAACTCTACTAACTCTAATGATGGTTGTGGGTTCAATTTCCACTAGAGGACTTACTATATGGTCACAAATTTGTAAAAAAAATGTCTCTAAGTATAGGTACTTAGATACAATATAAAATTAGATTGCTTCCTCAGAAAACTAAGCGACGTCATAACAGTTTTATTAGGGGCCAGTCGTGGCGCAGTGGCACAAGCGTGTGACAGAAAACGAGTGGTTGTGGGCTCGATTCCCACTCGAGGACTGGATATATTTAGTATTTGCATTTTCTTCTTCATTTCAATTATATTCATTCATTTCAAGCGTGGCAAAGCGCGGCGTTAAGTTCCGCCACTTAACACACAATGCCTCCGAATTCGGCGGAAAGTGGGGAACGGAGTGTCTTAACACCAAGTTCCCTTTGCCTACCCTGCTGTGTGCGGGATACAGCGTGAAGATAAAAAAAATACTAACGCTTAAATTCGAAATGGATCAGTTCTAATAATTAATATTTTTTTTAAAATCATAATTCCATAAACATTCCATTCATTAAATCGCGTCAATCGATCGAAAGACAACTTATTTTGCTCCAGTAGAATTTTAAATGATAAGAGGTAATCGATCGATAGGGCTTAGATTATAACATTGTTGTTAAATAACGTAAAACTTATCTTTATTTAAAAAATAATTTTATAATCTAATCTAGTGTTAAAAATCAATTTTCTAATACCTACATTGTTAACAACAACAAAAATAAGAACTACCTTATAGCTGTATAGTTTTATTTATTTTAGAATGTAAAAAAGCAATAATAAAATATCATCTTGTCTTTGATACAAAACTTGGGTACATGGTGAGGGTTATCAACGTCGTTTTAAGAGAGTACCGTTGTCTGACAAGAAGTTTGAACCTGTGATCCCCCTCGCCTTGTCACTCGCCAAGTACAATATCAGATCGGCTATTTCCTCAGGTTCTGATACTCTGTCCAAGGTAGTTCCCTTTTGGAATTGCTCCCACGTGCCAGGGAAGTTGGAATTTTCAATGATATCTGTTCTCACTGGGCCAGGACTCACTGTGTTCACTCTTACACCGTGGGGCGATAGCTCCACAGCTGCACATTCGCTAAAATGATTCAGTGCTGCCTTAGAGATACTGTACGTCATCAACGCTGGTATAGGACTCGGAAACTGCCCACCGACACTTGACACATTGACGACATTCCCTTTGGTCTTGACCAGATGCGGCGCGGCCAGCTGAGTCAAATGTATGATTGCACGAAGATTTACACTCATCACGTCATCGTAGGCCTTCAATACATCGCCACTTAGGAGACTGCCCCAAGTAGCGAACCCAGCGTTGTTAACCAAAACATCTAATTGTCCGTATTCGTCAATCGTTCGGTCTATCAGTCTCTTTGCTACGTCATCATCAGTTATATCAGCTCGTATTATTACCGGCTTGCTACATTTTTCCGCTACATTAAAGAGTTTCTCTGAATTCCTACCCACTAACACTACGGTAGCTCCTTCGTTACTGAATGCTATGGCTGTGGCGGCACCGATTCCGGAAGACGCGCCAGTCACTATAACTACTTTGTCTTTGAAGCTCATACTGAAGTCTGAATGGTATGCGCGACTAAAATAGAATGTGGATCGTTGGAAAGGAACATCGGTATCAGCATAGTAATGATAATTTATCTTATCATTACATAATACTAAATACGACGAGTATTTTCTTTAACTATCCTATAAAATATATTAAAATGGTGTAAATATTCAAAAAAAAGAAGAAATGTATATGGACTTCTAGATGAACAGAAAGCCTTTGACTTTGTGTCTCATCAATTTATCTGGTGGGCATTGCGATCCAATGAGCTTTAATTACCTAAATAGTCTTTATTGATTTTACCAGACATATATACCGCGGTTCCTTTTAATAATTAAGACTGCTGTTGGCAACACCAAATCCTTTCCTAATTCAGTCGGGCATCATTAACGCTCGCCGCTTAGCCCGTTTTTATTCAATATAGTGTACAACTTATATCCAGGACAAACGGTAGCTGTTGAGGTATGTCGATGATGTATCACCCATTGACGAGAGTCGGCTCCCTTCGGTTGCGTACTTTTGCGTTTTGTCTTAAACGAAATAAATTAATAAAATAAAATATTTTTTCGTTGATCGTGTGCCGCCCTCCGCATAGTGCACCGAGAGCACCTGTGTGATGCAGAAGGTTAGGACACCATGACGCCTCACTAACGGCCCAGCTGATGACCGCCATGGTTCATTGCTTCTTATCAAAAAGTAGGAACACAAAAAGTACGTTGCAATGATGAATGATATGTAGAGATAATCAACGACGCCATAACCTGTGATTGAAGAAAAGATTCCTTTAAAAATTTTTGGGGTGTGCAAAAGAAAAAGGTTTTTGTTAGTTTCTTCCGTCGTGTACATAATTGCTATTTATTAACATAAGTGACATTTGATTTTTTAATGGTATTTTTACAGTGATTTGTTATTTGCATTTGTGGCCAGTCGTGGCCCAGTGGCACAAGAGTGTGACTGTAAACGACTGGTTGTGGGTTCGATTCCCACTCGAGGAGTGGAAATTATATTTCCATTTTCTTCGCTCTGGTGTCGAGGTAAAGCGCGGCGTTAAGTTCCGCCACTTAACACGCAAGCCTCCGAATTCGGCGGAAAGTGGGGAACGGAGTGTCTTAACACTAGGTTCCCTCTGCCTACCCTGCTGTGTGCGGGATATAGCGTGAAGCTATTTAATTTGTTATTTACATTTCTCGTTATGATTAGAATAATTGAATGTATATTGAATAAAGACTGCTTTAAATTCTAATCTACATGTATAGTCTCTACCAAGGAACAAGCTGAAGCCGTGTTTCAATAATAAAAAAAAATGGTACGAGTAAACTCTACTAAACGGAATAATACAGCACTCTCTGGTAGTTATGGGAGCTAGTTATGGGAATGAGTGTTATACTTCATTTTTCGCTGTACTTCACTAATATGTATCGCATATTCGAGCTGAGATATTACTACAATTTTGTTATTATTTATTTCCCTTTACAAGTTTTTCATTTTTATACATTTATACTTATATAAAAAATACATTTACTATAAATATAAAAAAAAATAGTCTTCCCCGACGGAGGCTTTACAGTCAAGCCACCGGTGGTCAGGGTGACAGACTGAGGAACCTCCGCACAATACGTGCCGTTCCCAAAATAGCTGCCTTTTGAATCCGGCCCTTGATCCAGGCATGTAGCGAAAGCCTCGTAAGATGTTGATTGAGGGTCTTCGCTACATGATTATTTATTTATTTCTTTATTTATTTATTATCGTCAACATTACAACATGGTCAGATTAAATTAATTTCATAACATAAACTAAATATTTTTCCAATTAGAGACAATCACAATATGGAACAGTAAAATAAAATAGAAACATAGAAAGAATGCCATTTCAAATCTCGAGAAAATCCTATGTAATAAAACTTTAAAACTTTAAGCCCTGGAAGCTTTTTTTTTACTGTGTTCATACTTCGGTCTAAGTGAAGAATGTAGTTATATTTCTAAATGTTTTATCTCATTAACTGGTTTCAGTTAATAAAATATTAAATAAGTTACAATTGTTAATAACAATATCTTTATTGTTTTTACAATTTTTTTAAACTATTATTCACTCACCTAAGAAATTGAAAAAGACATTTAGAAAACGTATAAAAATTTTGAACGCAGCGGAATTCGAACCCGCGCCTCCTGGAAACCGTCCAAGCGCTCTGACCACTAAGCCATACGTTCGAACGCATATTTATTATAAGTTTTCTTAATATCATTTAAATTTTTAGTAAGTTTCTCTTACAAAAAAATACCTCATAGTTGGTAGTAGAGTGTTCAGACGCCTGATGAAATTATATTGTAATCTCACAATTACTTATAATTATTATTTTTTAGATTACCTGTTGATAAATTGTATATTCCTTTAAGCATGAGATTTTGTGTCCTCACCATATTTGGCTGTTTTAATTTAAAATTAATTTAAAATCTAATAGAAAAGAGAATTCCTATATATGGAGTGTGTTTTGGAAGTAATAATTAGAACATGCAGTTCAATCTTGTATTAATATAAATAAACTTTATCAGTGTATTTTACACATGTTAAAGATTTTTAAGTCATCTTCAAACTTATTGATATGTTTGAATTTAAATTATTGATATCTTTTATATATAACTAGCGGCCCGCTCGCGTCTTCGCCGCGTGATCTATTTCGTTATGTTGCAAACGTCGGGGGCGCATTTTTTAAAAATAAAGTAGCCTATATTTAAGCTTAGATTATCAAGTATATTTATTCCAAAATTCATTACAATTGGCCAAGCGGTTTAGATATTTCATATAAAATTTCATCACCTATTTCAAACCTTTAAAGGTTGGTTTTTGAAAAATAAGTAGCCTATGTTAGACCCAGTCACTTTTACTACTTTCTTTCAAAATTTCATCCAAATCGGACCAGTAGATTAGCCGCGAAAGCGTGACAGACAAACACACAGACTTTCGCATTTATAATATAAGTATGGATAAACAATAAGGGATCCACTATTAATCCCTGAGGAACTCCTGATTATGACTCAATGATGCTAACGGATTAGGACATATAAAAAAAGGCTTAATTTCTTCTATTTACGTAACAAGTTGGAATGTAATAATAAAGCTTCAAAATAAAAGAAGCAAAAATTTATAGTAAAATTATTTACATAGTACGGTTAGAGAATTTACTAACCGTTTGGTGAAAAAATCATGTCTGTATAGTAGTCAGATAGTAGACATCACAGGTAGTACTAGTTACAAACCGGTGATAAAAAGTTGAAGCAGGGTAGTGTTTGGCGTTTGTTGTTTGGGACACAGCGTGGAGCTAAAAAAACAAGGACACAGTTTCGCGTACGCGTAAACCAGAGTGATTATCAATGTCTTCCTATTCCTGTTAAATCATTAATAAATTTAGAAGTACATAATCATTAAGTTAACTTCTTGCTTGAAAAATAATGTAGATCACATTATTACAGATTGTCTTTTATCTCAGTAATTTGTCAACAAAAATTTTTTTTTGCCATTTAATATATTTTTTTATATTTTTATAGGATAGTTCAAAAGAGTATAACGTTGTTTGAAATGATGAAATATTGTTTTAATTAGGGAGTGATAAGATAAAATTATCATTAATAAGCATACATACCGATATTCCATTCAAACGATCCACATTTCATTTTGTTTGAGGATACCATACAGACGTCGGTATGAGTTTCAAAGGCAAAGTAGTTATCGTGACTGGCGCGTCTTCCGGGATCGGTGCCGCCACTGCCATAGCCTTTAGTAATGAAGGAGCTCGCGTAGTGTTAGTGGGAAGGAATGCGGAAAAACTCTCCGCTGTGGCCCACAAATGTAACCAGCCGCTGGTAATACGAGCTGATCTTTCAAAGGATGAAGAGGTGAAGAGATTGATGAAACAAACAATCGATGAATTCGGGCAATTGGACGTTTTGGTTAACAACGCTGGGTTCGGGGTCTTAAGCAGTCTTTTAAGTGGCGATATAATGAAGGCCTACGATGACATGATGAGAGTAAATCTTCGCGCTACCATACATTTGACTCAGTTGGCCGCGCCACATCTAGTCAAAAGTAAAGGGAACATCGTAAACGTGTCAAGTGTCGGTGGGATGAGTCCGACTCCTTTCCCATCGTTGATGACGTATAGTTTGTCTAAAGCTGCAATGACTCATTTTAGTGGATGTGCGGCTGTAGAACTATCTCCTCTCGGTGTGAGAGTGAACACAGTGAGCCCTGGTCCAGTAAAAACTGATTTTCTTGAAAATGCGTCTATCCCTGGAACATGGGACCAATTTAAAAAAGGAACTGTCCTGGAGAGAATATCAGAACCTGAGGAAATAGCCGATCTGATATTGTACGTAGCGAGTGACAAGGCGAGGGGGGTCACAGGTTCAAACTTTTTGTCAGACAACGGTACACATATAAAACGACAATGATAACATTTATGGATCTACCTAGATGTATACATTTACTTATTGATTTACCAATAAATTGACTCTTAGAAATAGCGTTTTCATTTTTAAGGTTTACTTATATAATAGTACGAAAATGGCCAGTCGTGGCGCAGTGGCACAAAGTGTGACTATAAAGCAACTGGTTGTGGGTTCGATTCCCACTCGAGGAGTGGAAATATTTATTTTCTTCGCTCTGGTGTCGAGGAAAAGCGCGGCGTTACGTTCAGCCACTTGACACGCAAAGCCTCCGAATTCGGCGGAAAATGGGGAAACGAGTATTTTAACACTACGTTCCCTCTGCCTACCCTGCTGTGTGCGGGATACAGCTGAAGCTATAAAAAATAATAATAAAAAAAAAGAAAATGACCTGACTCACAAAAATGCAATTTCTTCTAAATTAGGTAGGTACCTGTTACAGAATAAGCTATTCATTCTACTATTGCTCAAAACATATCACACCTTTATAATTATAGTAAATTAATCTAATAACTTCACGAAAATAATTTTAAAGACAATTAAAGAAAAAATCATCAATTTTCTTAAGTGTGGAATAATACTTTAAAAATGGTTAAAAATGATTTTGATTATCGTATGATATGTGTATGTACATGTAAATATGTATTTTATCAGTTTATTTAATTTAAACTGGATCTTTTGGGCCTGAAACCGCCAATAGTAACATTAAGAGCTTATTTTGAAGTACTATAATCGCCCAAATAAAAAAATGCCTATTCTTCAGTTTCAGTTCTTGAGAACTGTAATGACCTAATCGAAAATCAAGCTAAGGCATTTTTATTTTACGAGTATGCTAGTGATAGTAATACCCAAGCATGTCTGGCTAAATATTGTTAATTCAAATTGCATATATTAAAGTATTTATATATTTAAGTATTTTGGGGCCAGTCGTGGCGCAGAGGCACAGAGTGCGCCTGTAAAGCGACTGGTTGTGGGTTCGATTCCCACTCGAGAGGTGGTAATATTTAACATTTCCATATTCTTCGCTCTGGTGTTGAGGCAAAGCGCGGCGTCAAGTTCCGTCACTTGACACGCAATGCTTCCGAATTTGGCGGAAAGTGGGGAACGGAGTGTCTTGACACTAGGTTCCCTCTGCCTAAAAAAAGAAGAAAGAATGTTTAAGAATTTTCTGACTACTCAGAAAGTGTACCACAAAATGATCACAAGAGCAGTCTTTAGTTAATTATTTTGTACAATTCTCCTCCGATTCAAGGTAGCATCTCGTCAAAAGGCGTGTAACCCAGTAACTTGGTGGTAGGATATTAAAATATTATATACTATCTATTAAAAGGCAAAGCGCGGCGTTAAGTTCCGCCAATTAACACGCAATGCCTCCGAATTCGGCGGAAAGTGGGGAACGGAGTGGGGAACAGAGTATAAACACTAGGTTCCCTCTGCCTACCCTGCTGCATGCGGGACACAGCGTGAAGCTAAAAAAATGTATTAAAAGAAACCGCATCAAAACACGTTGCGTAGTGTTGAAGATCTAAGCATACATACGAGTACATACATACAGACAGACGCGGGAAGCTACTTTGCTTTATACTATGTAAAGATTACAATTTCTATCTTAAAATCCACTGGGTCTAAGTCGCGGGCAGAGCTAATATATAAATAAAAACCAATATCTTTGACCTTTCACTTATGCCTAAGTTTTTAAACTGGTCAATAGCCGTTGTTAGAGATAATAAGTTAGCACGTGTAACTTGATATCAATGATCCATTCAAAGAAAAAAAATACTTATGACTTAAGGACGTTGCTTCATATTTTTTTTGCATTTTTATCTTCACGGTGTATTCCACACAGCAGGGTAGGCAGAGGGAACCTAGTGTTAAGACACTCCGTTCCCCACTTCTCGCCGAATTCGGAGGTATTGTGTTTTAAGTGGCTTATGGGGCCCAGAGGGGGGCCCTGCGTGGTCCCTATCATATCGGTTGCTCAGTTTTCCATTTTCACATCGCTTCCTAAACCAAGTTATATCATCAGCCAAAGGTTAGTGTCAGAAGTAGTGATGACTACTGACAGAAAAAAAATATATTATCAATGTAACTAAAATATAAAAAAAATAAAATTTCCTTAATTTTGATTTTAAATTATTAGTTTGAAGTCGTACATCTGTAGTTAGAGTTACCTTGGTGCTTTAGAACAATGCCTGACGAACAGTTTAACTTTGTTTCCCATTCGATGGAACGATTATATTTTTAAGTCATTTTTTCCCCTGCTCACCAATATTTCTTTTTTTGACCAAAAGCGGAGAAAGGAGTGTCTCAACATTAGTTTCTTTCTGATTACCAAGTTATGTGACTACATTTGTCGAGTCTGATGAAGCTAAAGAAGTCTATAATTGAACGAATAGATATTTTTTCTACAATAGTATTGACAACCAAGAAAAATAATGGCCAAATAATATGATAAAACAACTTTTTAATTATTTATTCCCCTACATTATTTCAATGGCTTCGATAATTTACCCCTTTATCCTGACAGGCATACAGGCGTAGTGCGACAGTTTTAGACCTTACACGTATCTGCCTGTAAGGGTAAGCTAAGCGTTGGTTACCGCCATTGAACAAGCAATATCTAAAATTATTGGAAAATTAGAGAAAGGTTGAAACTAACTTTTGTATATAGCTTAACTGTTTTTTAACATGAAGAAATCCGTTATGGATACCCACAGATTGGGGATCTCCACAGATTGGGGACTCAGATACGTTTATATGGGACTCTTGTGGCGTATGCTAGGCTGTCTTTATAGCCACTAAGACACCGAGACGGTTTTAATGGAAGAGAGGCTTCTATTAACACGGTGTTGCAAGCTGAGGTTCAAGTCTCGACTGAGGCGCACTTGCCACGCCGTCGTCACCATTTGATGGTTTCCTTTCCCACAAATGAGACTTCCAAGCCCAGGGTAAAGCTCATATAGCACGTCAGCACTCATATCGAGGACACTAACCGAAAGCATACTACATATTCGAAAAACGGAACTAAGATTTCACGGTGTTACTCTTCAACCGCCACTGGTGGAGGCAACTGAAATTACCCTTGTCTTCCGTGAATCTCGGGGGTGGGAGAGCTTAATAATATACTAAAAGGTTAATAAAGATAAAAATAATATACTAATTTATATTTTATTAGCTAAAATTACGGAAAATGTGGTGGTAGTGTTTAAAAAACCAATAGAGAAAAAAAGTCTTTTGCAGTGTGTCGAAGAAGAGAACTTGACAAAATAGTAGAAAAAAATGAACAATAAACTCACAGATATCTCAAAAATGAAACCTTTATTGTAAAATAATAAACACAACAATTAGAACCTGATAAGTGATAACAATAAAAAATAGTCCCGTTGTCGCGTAAAATACTGGTTGCCTTAGCAACAGGAATGTCAATCAGAAAAGGGTTTTTAATGTTTTTTTTACCTACACGCTGTATCCCGCACAGAGCAGGGTAGGCAGGGTGAACCTAGTGTTAGGACACTCCGTTCCCCATTTGAATGTATTGTTATTTTTTTAAAATTAATTCTGTTTATTATTAACAAGTATACTTAAAAAAATATTTACATTAATAATAGATTTTTCTTAGCCCGATTAATAAAAGTGAATGGAGTTTGTATTAGATTAACTAAAATAAGATTTTTTACAATTTGTGTCTGTCTGTCCGTCTGTCTGTTTCTTTGTTTGTATGTTTGTTTATGTATGGCATTGTAGAGATCAGACGGCTTGGCCAATTTAAATGATTCATACGTCAATCGATTCGTCTTGACCTTGCGATTGTCACTAAACACATAACAGTAATCAAAATTCACCATAGCAACGACCAGCCGCCATATTGTCAAAATAAAAAAAACACCAACTATATCAAGTGGGGTATCGTTGAATAGGCATATTTTTTTTTAGATTCACGCTGTATCCCGAACACAGTAGGGTAGGCAGAGGGAACCTGGTGTTAAGACACTCCGTTCTCCACTTTCCGCCGAATTCGGAGGCATTGCGTGTAAAGTGGCGGAACTTAATGCCGCGCTTTAATAGGTATTTAAAAATTATTATAAGGTTTCCTTCGTATTTTTCAGTTTAGATAACTGTTATCCTAAACAGTAATATGTCGATTTAAAGTTAGACATATAGCATTACCAAGACTGTCAAATTTACCGTCTTACAGATTCTAATAACAAAGTCAATGAGAACTAAATATAAAAATCACTTCGCATACATACCACACGAATAATATTATATTAAAAATTCTTTAAATTAATATTTATTATACACACTTATGCTTACACTTCTACCCTCTTAATAAAATAAAGCGTAAAACAACACGTTGCTTAGCAACCGATATTTTAAACTTCAACCCCTCTAGTAGTTTCTTTAGTCTATGTCCAGTTTCTTAAAGGATCCCTCAACGCCGCCGAATATGTCCGTTATAGTCTTTGGTTTTCCAGGTCTTAGTGATTCTGTCACTTTCCTATGCTTGTCCTGCTCGAAATATTTCTTATACGCATTAAGCTTGGACGCCACTTCCTCTGTAAAAATAATTAAAATAATAAAAAAATGTAAAATCCATACTTATATTATAAATGCGAAAGTCTGTGTGTCTTTCTGTCACTCTTTCACTGCTAATCTACCGGTCTGATTAAGTTGAAATTTAGAATGAATGTAGTAAATAATCCAGGGTCAGTTATAGGCTACTTATTTTCTCAAAAATCAACCTCTATAAGGGTGAAATGGGGGATAAATGTTATGGCATAAATATAGTTAATAATCCAAGGTTAAGCATAGACTACTTTACACCCGAGGTTACACTATAACGTAACAGTTGCGCAGTTCAGGTGGCGATGCCGCGAACGGGTCGCCAGTAATAATACAAAATAAAAAGAAAATATCATAAACAGTTGGCTATTTCGTAAAAAAAAAATTGTAAATCACACTGTTATGTTCCGCTCGACGAAATTATATTTAAATTATTTTCATTTCTTTGCTCCTAAGAAAAAATAAAACGTTGAGTACCACCTCCCAACATGTAGTGTTTGGAATTTGGGAGGAAAGCAAAGAACGAAATGACATAACACGACATTTTCAGTACATGCTTTTTGCTATATTGGATTCAGTGTATAACTAAAAAAAAAATATTTACCTAATCCGCTCGAAAAAAAAAAAACTGTGTTTGTAAATATTTTTTGATTTATCAAAGTCAGATATTTTTAAGTTTTACTAAGACCACCGTTGAAACGTAATTTTCAACATTAAATTTTAAATGCCTACGCTCTAACACATCTACCCCCAGCCTACCCCCAAAAACGCGAATATAGTAAAAAATATAGAACCTGCACGTACCTCTACACTCATCAATGGTTTTACCATTCCCACCGCACTCTTTGGGCAAAGCTTCAATAGGTATAAACTGTTCCAGTTTCTTGGAGCCAGTGGTGTGGATGTGCAGCATCTCCAGGAGTTCCTTCTTCAGAAAAGGACGCATCATTAGAAGAAGTCTGTCGATGAACGATGGTGCGTTTATATAGTGTAAGCCTTTTAACTTTACTAGCAGCGCTTCCTGAAAAAATATAACATTATTATGTTAATAAGTGAATAATGCTGATGGAGGAATAAAATTGGGTATTTTTTTCAGTTTCCCGCTGTATTTCGCACGCAGTAAGGTAGGCAAAGGGAACCTTGTAACAAGACACTACGTTCCCCTTTCCCCCTCGAATTCTGGAGGCATTGCGTGTTAAGTGGCGGAACTCAACGCTACGTTTTGGCTCGACACCAGAGCGAAGAAAATGGAAATAATAAATATTTCCACGTCTCGAGTGGGAATCGAAACCACAACTAGTCGCTTATATAGTTACACTTATGTGATCCTACGCCACGACTGGTCCCAAGCTGGTTATTAAAATTTATATAAGGAAAGCTTGTAGAAAGCTATATTTTATAATAATACATTTTAATTAGACTGAATTAATAAAATGATATAAAAATTAAACACTACAAGTGTGTACATTTTTTTTTTTTACGAATAACATACAGTCTGTTACTGTAGCATATAACTGAGTGTCTAAGTCGTGGGTTCAATTCCCACTTTAGTTATTATTTTCATTTTCTCCGCTATGGTATCAAAGACAAAACGCGGCGTTGAGTTCCACCACAACACGTAATGTCTAGATTTTCGGATCGAAAGTGAAGATCGTAGGTCCTTGACACTGGTTCGATCTTTCTACACTGGTATGCGGAAAAAAAGCGTATATATTTTTTTTAAACGACTTTTGTATATTTTATTTAAACCAACCAACTTAGATAGACCAACTTATTAGACCAACAGTCATTTCATCGGATTATATTGCATATAATCCGATGAAATGACTGTTGGTTTAATTTCTGTAAAGGGGAAGGTTACATCTTAAGCCATTTGAGTTTCCAAGATCAAGTTTGATCATAATGCAATATTCGCAAAAATTTGAAAATGAAACCTTAACACTAAGTTTTTCCTTTTACATGCGTAGAAATATATCTTACCTGCAAAAAATAAAGGAATTGTTGTAAATTAATTATATCGATTTTCGTCAAATGACCGAGGGACACTCCTTCGAAGTTTATGACTAGCAAAAGTCCGGGCCAAGTGCCCTCTTCGTACTGGAATATGTCTATCATCATGAGGGCTAATCTGAAAACGTGAAAAAGAAAATTTACTACTACTTTGTTAGTGTGGAATTTAGCAAATAAGAAAATAAAAGTAGCCTAAGTTGCTAATGAAAGTCCAAATCTTTCCGGCCGTTCCAGAGATTAGCCGGAACAAACAGACAGACAGACAAAATTGTAAAAAATGTTATTTTAGTATAAGTACCGTGCATACATACATATATGTGTTCAGTAAATTTAATATTACAAACAGACACTCCAATTTTATTTATTTGTATAAGTAAGTAAGTAATATACATGATTCAGTTTTGATCACCAAACAATTTATAATCGGTTCACTCTGGTTAGTGTCTCGGGCCAGAAAAATATAAGCGCAAGACACGAAATATTAAATATATCGATTTTCTAAGCTTGCGAATAACACTTTTTTTTACGATTTTAAACTGTCCAACTTATTTTTTATTTATTTACATACTTACTTAACACAATCTCCGAAATTAAAAACTTTTACATCTGTATTTACGATGTGTGCAAAGAATATCTTATATCCCTCCTTCGTCCTCATTGGCAAGAGTGTGAGCAAACTGAAAATACATAGTGATATAATATATATTAAATTTCCAATGGAACCTTATGGGTCACTTTAAGAAACAAAAAAGAAGAGTGGAAGACGGAGTCCTTTGACACTAAGTTCTCTGTCTCTGACTATCCTGAACAATTTTAATATTTAGGTATAAATTTTTGAGGGTATTGTGGCTCAGTGGGGCAACGGTTGATGTAAACGCGATTAGTTTTGGGTTTTATTCCCATTCAAGAGAATGATTATATTTATATTATATTAATTTCTCCGTTCTCGTAAGAAAAACGTGGCATACGCTAATTACAGCAGATTTGATATACATGTGGAAAGTCAAGAACGAAGTATTTTGACACTAATACTGACTAGGTTTTCTCTGACGACCCTATACACGGAAAAAGAAGTCATGAATGACATTTTTCGGGCAAATCAGTCCGTAGGATTTAACATCGTATTATTTCATTACATAAATCAATATATGAAGGAAAGAAAAAGGAGTTCCATAGTTCTTCACATATAGCAAAATAGGCAGAGAGTAGTGTCAAGTCACTCTATCTATACAAAAGCGTATATAAAAAGAAATAGAGAAAAATAAGGAGAAACAATACATACACGTCATTGGCCACTTTCAATATATGACGATCCACCTTCCGGTCTTTGAAGGCATTTAGAAGAGATCGAAGTGTGAAGTTCAAGTCGACAACTTGTTTACTGAAGCCAGTACTTCGGCCGCAGCAATGGTATGCGAGGATTAGTTCCAAATCTGAAATTAAATACGTTTTTTAAATTAACTGTCCTGGTACCTAGCAGAGTGGTGGCCAGTCGTGGCGCAGTGGCACAAGCGTTTGACTGTAAACGACTGGTTGTGGGTTCGATTTCCGCTGGAAGAGTGGAAATATTTAATATTTCCGTTTTCTTCGTTCTGGTGTCGAGGCAAAGTACAGCGTTAAGTTCCGCCACTTAACACGCAATGCTTCCGAATTCGGCGGAAAATGGGGAGCAGAGTGTCTTAACACTAGAATTTCTCTTCTATTTCATATATAAGTCACGTGATATATTCACGATTTTCAAGTTTCATTTAATTCAAAAGCCAACACAGTGGGCTTGTTTCTAACTGTTCATTCAACAGTTGTTAGACTTATCTTAGGAGAGTGATAACCTTTAAAACTAGCTTTATTCAGATAAGTAAGGTACTTGTACCACCAAAAAGCAAGTTTCTTTAAATAAATGTTAACAGCTTAGAACAGAGTGACTTAAAATTATTTTTTCTATTATATATGAAGTTCAATTTCACCGTGATGCGTGATGATACAGCGTGAAGATAAAAAAAAACTATTTTTAGTGTTCATTTTGAGTTCCATATTGCGAGCAGGAGAGTGCGGCGTTTAATTCCGGCACTTAACACACAATACCTATAAAATTCAACGGAAAATGGGGAACGGAGTGTCCTAACACTAGATTCCCTCCGCCTACCCTGCTGTGTGCGGGATACAGCGTGAAGCTAAAAAAAGCACATTAAAATTGATTACTCACACAAAGGAGCAAACAAAAACATCACAATGTAGAATAATTAACGGTAATTGATGTAATTAATTAACTATAATGGAATTTTTATGGCAAAACAACTGTATTATTGACTTCATTTAATTTGTCACTACGCGAATAAGTTTCCGGCATACCTTTTTTATCCGCAATTACGTATTATCTTTGTTTTGACGAAGATGTAAAGAAACTGGTTAGTTATGGGTTCGATTCTCACTCGAGGGAATGGTTGCTTTTAAATTATTTTAATGTGGTAGTAAGAGTATGTAATGGCAAAGTGGGGAACGGAGTGTCTTAACACTATTCCCTCTGCTTACCCTGCTGTTTGCTGGATAATGAGAGAAGTTAAAAAAGAAGAAAAAGAAACTGTAGTTTTTAACTAAAACCTAGTTTTAATGTTCTATCAGTCGACACACAATGAACACAAAGAAATGAAGAAGGATGTGACTTTTTATTAGTTGTTTTCGCTTATCGAGGCGCAGTGGAACAGCTTCTGACAGTGATCGCCAGTGGTTATGGGTTTGAATCCGACTGGTTGAAATAATGATAATTTGATTATTTTCATTTCTCCATCTTGGTGCAGAAAACAAAGTGCCGCGATATGGTCCACCTCCACTACACCACACAAACGGATCAATGATTTCGGCAAAAAAATGGAGACCGGAGTGTCTTAACACTAGTATCACTGGTTTTAAAAAGAAAAACAAAGAATTTACACTTGGTCAGTGTCGGACGTCATCAATAGATAAAAAGATTAAATATAAGTCTCAATGGTTTTGAATTATCACACTGGGAACGCGTCAGACTGTATAAAAATTTATACTAGCGAAGAATTTTTACATAAAAAAAAACCACTTGTATATAACAATTACTTTAAAAAAAAATATCCCGCTGAGTTTCTTGCGCCGGTTCTTCTCAGGTCTGAGGCTTTAGCTTTAGTCAAACCGGTGATAAACTCTTTGACGTCCAAAAAATGAAGCATGTAACTTCTTATTTTAATTAAATTATTTGACTTTGACTTTGACTAATATCTCTCTGACTGCTCTGTTCTGCAAGAAAAAACATGTAGCGGCAAAATAAAGGAGAAATAATGCCTACACATACCAATACGGAAGGTACGTGATCGTAATAAAATATATTAGCAATGTTGACGATGTTATGCTTCAAGTCTTCAATCTCGTGATCTTTGAACCTTTGTTTTTGTCATTTATTTGTTTGTTTTTACTAATTTTGTGTTGTACTTCGTGGCTCAGTGGCTGGCAGATATTGAGATTGGTTCTGGGTTCTATTCTAATTCATAGTGTTGGAATATCAATTAATTACAGTTGATCAATTGACTTATAAGTTATAATTAAGATTATAACTTTATATAAAATTTCATAATTTGTCAATTGAGTGTATAGGTAAAAAATAATCTTAGAAAACGTATAAAAATTTGAACGCAGCGTGATTCGAACCCGCGCCTCGTGAATACCGTCCAGGCGCTCTCACCACAGAGCATGTAGTAGTGTAGAACGCATGCTCAGTGGTGATGCTTACCCTTGGATTATCAAAATTAATTACAATCGGTCAAGCGGTGTAGATTTTTCATATAAACATTCATCCCCTATTTCAGCGCTTTAGACATAGATTTTCGAAAAAATAAATAGCCTCTGTGTGACTCTGGACTATTTACTACTTTCATTTTAAATTTCATCCAAATCGGACTAGTAGATTAGCCGTGAAAGCATGAACAAACAGCCAGACATTCACATTTATGACATAAGTTGGTGTAGAAACACTTCACAACTTAACGCGATGGTGTGAAAAAAATTTTTTCTTTGCTTATTTTTTTATAATTTCGCACATACTCGTATCTATTAATAACGTTATTGTGTAAGTATAATTAAGTAGCCTATTATGGTGACTTCGTTTGAGGCTTCCTTATGTATAGAAGGTAAAACTTCCGCGTTTTAAGAAACATATAAAATCATAGTTAATGTTAACAAGTTTTTACTAAACAGGATTCACCTCCTAGTTACAAAATTTTATATATTATTTAATTTTTTTTTAGCTTCACGTTGTATCCCGCATACAGCAGGGTAGAGAGAGGAAACCTAGTTAAGGCACTCCATTTCCCACTTTCGGCCGAATTCGGAGGCATTGCGTGTTAAGTGGCGGAACTTAACGCCGCGCTTTACCTCGACACCAGAAGGAAGAAAATGGATATTTAATATTTCCACGTTCGAGTGGGAATCGAACCCACAATCAATCGCTTTACAGGCACACTTTGTGCCTCTGTGCCACGATCGGCCTGATTATTTTAATTTTACATGAAATTTGCAGCATTTAATACAGTCTAATTCGTTTTGAACGTATGATCAAATTTTGGTTTTTTTGCAGTTTCATGCGTTTTCCCGCGGCGTAATCAGAGAGGATCTAGTGTAAGACACTCCATCTTCCACTTGCCGCCCGAAATTGAAACATTGAGTGTTGCGGCGGAACTCAACGCCGCCTTTGGTCTTAGACGCCAGAGCGACTTTCATACTTTACTAGTACCACTTTAATACTTTAGACAAACCGCGGCGGTGAGTTCCGCCACTCAACACGCAATGTCTCAGTAAGAAGAGAGTGGAAAACGGAGTGTCTTAACACTAGATTCTCTCTAACTACCCTGCTATGCGATAAAAAGTGGGAGGCTTTACAAACAAGAACGAACCTACGACCATTGTGTTTACAGACGCTGTCCCACTGCGCCACGATAGTCAATTCTACAACTCAATTAAATCAACAACAAGAATATATAATTGTCATAATTAGCGGTTTGTCATATAATAGAAGTAATTGACGCAGTTAAGTATTTATGCAGCATTTATTTCTGTCCTCTACACTGATATAATAGTATATTATGATAATTTTACGCGAGAACTTCCTCATGTGGAGTATAACATGTACTTTAGTTTACACGATGGTTACTGGTTCAATCCCTTTTGGGGTAAAATTTTTAAGACATAAGAATAACTTACGTGATTCTACCAGCTTCCTATCTTTTTATTTTTTTACCTAACAATATTAGTATATCGAAGACTTGTCATTGAACATTATAAAAATTTGAACGCAGTGGGATTCGAACCCGTGCCTTGTGGAGCCGTTAAAGTTGTACATCCGGCTGCCTCGAAATTCTTATACGTTTATTATATTTTTTTTTTCTCAAAGATTACTTCTACGATCAATCGTTTGGCAAGTTAGTATACCATTTATTATACATATATTCTTTACCATTACCAAACTGTTATTTACATAATTAAATAAAAATGAAAAGGATATTTAGAAACTAAGAGGGAATGCCATTTGTTAAATACTTATAAAGTTTTAAAACCTTTTTTAGAAAAAATCGTAAAGATATAAAAACCTAGGTATGTATCCTGCACACAACAGGGTAGGCAGAGAGAACCTAGTGTTAAGACACTCCGTTCCCCACTGTCCGCTGAATGCGGAAGCATTGCGTGTTAAGTAGCAGAACTTAACACCGCGCTCTGCCTCGACACCAGAGCGAAGAAAATGAAAATATTAAATATTTCCACTCCTCGAATGGGAATCGAACCCACAACCAGTCGCTTTACAGTCACACTTTGTGCCATTCCGCCACGACTGGCCCCTGTTTTCTAAATATCTTTTTCAATATAAAAAATATTTTATTTATTTGGCGAAAAATATTTTAATTTATTTAGTTGCTTTTATGGTTTTTGTATAATATATAGTGTTTTATGTTATATAATATGGTTATTTGAATTCATAATACGCGTTACTCAGATATAAATTGCAGATAATGGTAATTGTATGCCGTAAATAGTTTTAAACGTTTATTATATTACTACTTACTTATCATAATACGTAAATGGTATATTAGTCTCAGGTCTGCCGTAGCGTGGAGGCACAGTGTCTATGGATAGACGCAATCGTTGTGGGTTCAATTCCCACTCGGGATTATTTATATTATTCTAATTTTTTTGTTTAGAGGTCAGCCATTTTAGACATAATGTCTCGATTGTTCGATGTATTGGTGTACAGTTCCGCCACGTAATGTCTCGATTTCAGGCGGAAAGTGGACAACGGAGTGTCTTGACACTAGGTTCTCTCTGACTACCCCATAAATACGGGAAAAGTGTAAAATTGTTAAATATCACATATAAACAGTACTGTCACGGTTAGAGGCCATTCGTGGCGCAGTGGCACACACATGCGACTGTAAACGACTGGTTGTGGGTTCGACTCCCATTCGAGGAGTGGAAATATTAAAATTTCCATTTTCCTCGCTCTGGTATCGAGGCAAAGGGCGGCGTTAAGTTCCGCCACTTAACACGCAATGCCTCCTAACTCGGCGGAAAGTGGAGAACGTAGTGTCTTAACACTAGGTTCCCTCTGCCTACCCTGCTATGTGCGGGATACAGCGTGAAGGTAAAAAAAAAACGATACGGTAACCTTAAGGTGTACTACAGTAGTAGCACAGTGGTAAAGTTGTTTATACACGTAGGTTGCAGGTTCGATACCCGCTAGTATCATAATTTATTTTTTATCTTATTTGGTATATTAAAGCACAGCGTTATATAATATGTTGCTAATTAAAAAGCAATGTCATGTAATTGAGCGGTAATTATAATTACTAAAATGAAGATGAACGACCTTTTTTCAATGTTTTTTGTTCAATTGTGGTTTTTGGCATTTTAAATATAATAAGTGATATAATAATAAAGCGTATAAGAATTTCGACACAGCTGGTAGTAGAACGCATGGCTCAGTGGTGAGAGCGCTTGGACGGTATTCAGAAAGCGCGGGTTCGAATCCTACCTGTTTTCTAAATATCTTTTTCAAATTATAATTACAATAAAAAATGAAACTTATCACATATGGAGTCTTGTTATCGGGACATCTCGATATCCAACTTACGTTATTATAACTTTGTCAATGGTAGCAAAATTTACATTCGCTTACTAATTATATTGTAGCAATTAATCATTCAATGAATACACGAATAAAAAAATATTCTAAAAATTGAAACCTAGCTAGATCATTTTATCGCCTCCAAAACCCCCGAGATTAGGCTAAATTTCACGAAAATCGTTTCCAAGGCTTAGATTATATTGGGGCCAGTCCGCAATTGTGGCCGCAGTTGTGGCGCAGGCACAAAGTGTGACTGTAAAGCGATTGGCTGTGGGTTCAATTCCCACTCGAGGAGTGGAAATATTTAATTTTCCATTTTTATTCGCTCTGCTGTCGGGGCAAAGGGCGCGTTAAGTTCAGCCACTTAACACGCAATGCCTCCTAATTCGGCAGAAAGTGGGGAACGGAGTGTCTTAACACTAGGTTTCCTCTGCCTACTCTGCTGTGTGCGGGATGTACAAAACATATACACAAGAATTGCTACTTTAAAAATATTAGATAAATATAAAAGTTAATTAACAATATATAATATACATTTTATTATTATACTCATATAATATATATGAGTCATTAATTTTTATAATTATGTATACTAATTAATTTGTCTAGTACTTGTTTTTAATAAGTCATTTTTAATATCAAGGTCAGAATAATAGAGGGTTTTTAAAGAAGCAAAAAATGAAGATTCTTACATAATACACGAATAACGTATGTGAATTAGGGTTAGTAGTGGGGCCAGTGTGGGTTCGATGCCCACTCGACGAGTGGAAATCCATACTTATATTATAAATGGGAATGTCTGTGTGTTTGTCTGTCATGCTTTCACGGCTAATCTACTGGTCCGATTTGCATGAAATTTAGAATGAAAGTAGTAACAATACCTGGGTCTAACATAGACTGCTTATTTTTTCAAACATCAACCTTTAAAGGGTTGAAATAGGGGATGAAAGTTTGTATGAAAAATCTACACCGCTTGACCAATTGATAATGAAATTTGGCATAAATATAGTTGATAATCCAAGATTAAAAATGAGCTACATTATTTTTCAAAAATTGATCCCCTAGGGTTGCAATACACCCCAACAACTATGTACGTAGTTACGCGGCAAGACCGCGAGCGGGCCGCTAGTATTTAATATTTTCATTTTCTTCGCTCTGGTGTCGAGGCCAACGTTCGACGTTAAGTTCCACCACTTAACACCCTATGCCTCCAAATTCGGCGGAAAGTGGGTAACGGAGTGTTTTAACACTAGGTTCCCTCTGCCTACCCTGCTGTGTGCGGGATACAGTGTGAAGATAAAAAGAACTTGTAATAAGTCCAAAGCACTGCCTCGAGATCGTCTCGTTTGCAACGTAATGGGCACACAATGAATCTATGACATACTTTTCATCTCTCACTACGTTTATACGTTTTCTAAATATCTTTTTCTAAATATGTGTTTGAATAACACTTAAAAAAGTTAAAAGTCTTAGAAAATAAATTAATTTCCAAATTTGAACCTGCTATCCCTATATCACCAGCATCGCATTAACTGTAAACGCAACTACACAGGTAACGTTTGAACTTTAATACGCAACTACAGTAGACTTTACCCATCCGTTATGTTAAATAAATGAAAATTAATGAAAAATAATAATAAAATCTCAGAGTTTAACAAAAAAATGTATCATTTACTTTGTTTCTGTTTTTGCATCTTATGTAAGTGTGTTTTTGTTTATTATATACACTATACTATAATTATTAATTATAATGCAAAAAGTTTGAATATGTTTCGTAATATTATTTAATTTTTGGCTGTATACGAATATTTATACAATGGTAATTTTTTTTTAGCTTCACCTAGACCAAGACCTTTACCTACACCTAGTGCAAAGGCACTCCATTTTATACTTTACGCTTGAATATCAGAAATTACGTATTGAGTTGTGGGACCAACGCCGCGCTTTATTCAGAACAGAAGAACGAAAATGGTTAAGTTATTCTCATACCACCGAGTGGGAATCGAACTGACAACCATCGCGTATAGGTATAGTTTTTTTTTTCGTTTTTTTTTAGCTCCACGTTGTATCCCGCCCACGACAGGGTAGGCAGAGGGAACTATAAAAATTTGAAAATGTATAAAAATCCCGCTGCGTTCAAATTTTTATACGTTTTCTAAATGTTTTATTTGTTATTATTAAGTGTAAGTGTTAATATTTTAAAGTCTTATATATTAAGCGCTGTATCTCAGCGATATCGGCACCTACTTCATCCGCATGAACTTCACAACTATACATTCTTCGTAATTTCGTCCCCCATTATTGCTTAAGGTAAGCTTAAGTTAAGCATTTCTTATTAGCCCCTTAGAGATTGGTATTTAAGAAAAAAGCAGGTAGCCTACGTTTCCAATGGCGAGCTTTGCAGGCGCCCGCCGCCCAGGTCCACCGACGATTGGGGCATTTCCCGAGACCTGGGCTAGTAGTGGGAGAGGAGCACCGTCAGGTTTTAGTGGGAAACGGCCGGCGTACCATCTTGCACCGGAGTCCCACATAACCGCGTCCCGGGTCCCCAACCCGGGCGGGTATCCGTAATGGATTCCCTGACGTTAAAAAAAGCCTATGTTTGACCTTGTCTCATAAACTATCTTTCTAAAAAAATCTCTCAAAATAGGTCAAACAATTTAGATTTTGTCATAAAAAATATTTGGTTGTTTACCTTTTGTTACCGTTTAGAGGTTATTTTTCCGAAAAACAAAGTAGCCTATATATGAACCTGGATTTTCAACTATTTTTATCCCGATTTTCATTTTAATCGTATATTTTATTAGATTAGCCGTGAAACAGTAATAAAAATACAGGCAGATAAAAAATAAAAAATAACCGCAATATATTTTTAATAAGGATTATTCAAAATAAAAATTCAGTTTCACGCTCTTTCCCCAATTGCCGATTGTGCATAAAGCATATCAAACTGCATTGTTTTGTTTTATTATCTACTTATTATATAATAATTTTATTATATATAAAATAATTTCACGTTATTTTTATATATTTAATAGACGTATAAAATATATGGGGCCAGTCGTGGCGCAGTGGCACAAAGTGTGACTGTATAGCGACTGGTTGTGGGATCGATTCCTACTCGAGCAGTGGAAATATTTAATATGTTGCGGCGTTAAGTTCCGCTACATAACACGCAATGTCTCCGAATTCGGCGTAAAGTGGGGAACGGATTGTCTTAACACTAGGGTCCTTCTGCCTTATCTGCTATGTGTGGGATACAGCGTGAAGCTAAAAAAAAATATCTTCACACTTATTTCCATATACCAGAGTAATCAAAGATAATTTCGAAACATTCCGATCTCCACTTTCTGCCCGAAATCGAGACATTACGTGTTGAGTTGCGGAACTTAACGCCGCGACTCCTCTTATATACCGAAGCAGGATAATTAAAATAATAAAAATAACTTTTTAAACTTTTTAAACATTTTCAAGTGTTATTCCACACTTAGGAAAATTGAATTAATTTATATGCCTTTTTTTTAATAAAAATAATTTTAATATAATATTCTCCGAGTGGCAATCGAGACTAGTTAGTAGTGGTTACCATTTAAAGCTCCTTTATTTGGTTTTACCCAATTATATATTGCAAAATTATCGAGATCTTTTATTTTCACACATCTTTTTTGTCATTAACATTAAGATGGAGGTATTTTATGCATTTTAAGTCTTTTTTGGTAGTATTTTATTAAACTAAATATATTTAAGCTAGTTATTCGCTCCCTTGATCTCGCTTTAGTTAAGGAATTTAATTTTTTCAAATAAATTTTCATCCCTTATTTCAGCATCTTAGGAGTTTGAAGGATACGGGATTCGAACCTGTACCTCTCAATTTTGTTAAAATATATTTTTCTATTGTCTTAAGTGTGTGAATAATACTTTAAAAATGTTAAAAGTATCTCAGTAGTAGGTTTTAAAAAATACCTAGACTATGTTAAAACTTGCATCATAAACTATCTTCCTGAGTAAATACATCGAAATCGGTCAAGCGGTTTTGATTTTTCATACAAACTTTCCTTCTTTATTTCATTGGAGGTTGTTTATTTGAAAAAAAATAAGGCCTATATCTAATCACGGGGTTTTTAACTATTTTTATTTCGAATTCCATCTAAATATGGCCAGGAATCTGGCCGTGACAGCGTAATACACCGACAGACTTTCGCAATTACAATATTATAACCTATTTGCCTCGGCACCAAGCGAGGAAATTGGAAACATTAAATATTTCTACTCCTCGAGTGGGAATCGAACCCACAACCAGTCGCTTTACAGTCGCACTTTGTGCCGCTGTGCCACGACTGGCCCATATAGTATATATGCACATATATTTAGTATGCATTTTCTTATGTGCGGTAAAAGAAATCAAGTTCAAGTTTAAAAGTCTGTTTTTTATTAAAAAAAGTAATTTAAATATTTATTTTTATTTAACAACACTTTGCGTCTTAATATTTATATGACTGAGTATAATTTATATTTAAAATTTCATTTCCTGATAGAGTCAGATCTACTACAGCTTCGAGAAACTCATTTTTAGTGTGTAACATTTTTAGACTACTTATAAAAGAATGCACGCAGTGGGATTTGAACCTATGCCTATAAAATTTAAGTTCAGACTATTAAGGATAAATACGAGTATTAGGCCCAATCGGTAAAATATGATGCGTCAAAATTGAATTGCAAGAATCACGCAAGCAAAGTTACATACTTTTCGGTAATAATTATTGGTCACAGTTAGACTTTAGCAAAGTATTCAAAATCTCAGGTTTTCTAATTATATTTTCAAATACTTTGGTTATATGTTAATCGTATATACTTTTGAGCATACGCAATGAATCCCGTTAAAATACTTTTATATGCAAAATGTGTAAAACCAGAAAAGCAAAATATATGAAAATATACATATATTTTGCTATATATTTTTTTAGCTTCACACTCTATACCGCACACAGCAGGGCAGGCAGAGGGAACCTAGTGTTAAGCACTCCGTTCCCCACTTTCTGCCGAATTCGCAGCCATTGCGTGTTAGGTGGTGGAACTTAACGCCGCGCTTTTACCTCGACATCAGAGCGAAGAAAATAGAAAATTTAAATATTTCTACTCTTCGAGTGGGAATCGATCCCACAACCAGTCGCTTTACAGGCACACTTTATGCCACTGCGTCACGATTAGACCTAACGTATATTTCAAATTAATAAAAAGACTTACCAGTAATATATTTCTCAGGCAAATGCGGTTGGGTTAGAAGCCACTCTCTAAGAGCAATTACATCTTGAGGCGTCACTCCGGTATCCTTCTTATACTCTTCCTCTAAAGATATCTGCTTCATAGTTTCTGATGGCATTTTACTGAAAAAGGTGAAAATTTCTTTGATTTTTATAAACAATATACAATGGATTTGAATCTGTAGTAATAGATAGCGTCTAATTTTAAACGTGTTGGTTGTGGGGTTGATTTCTCATGAGACAATACTTTTAATTTTAAATATTTAAATAAATTAAATTATATCACAGACAGAGATAGTGGTGAAGTGGTTTCAGGCTTAATAAAGGCAAGGTTTCTAGACCCACCAATGAATTAAAGTGGACAGAGTAACTTGGCACTAAACTCTCTGTCACATATCAACAAATGACCATTTTCAAATGTAACTTTTTGCCCAATCAGTATATTATACAATACTAGCGGCTCGCTCGCGGCTTCGCCGCGTGCACTACATGATATTTCGTTATACTGCAACCCTCGGGGGTGGATTTTTGATAAATAAAGTAGCCTATGTTATGTTTAACCTTGGATTATGAACCATATTTATGACAAAATTCATTACAATAAGTCAAACGGTTTAGATTTTTGAAATAAAATTTCATCCCCTATTTCAATCATTTAGAGGTTGATTTTTTTAAAAATAAGTAGCTTATGTTTGACCCTGGATATCTTATTATTTTCATTCTAAATTTCATCCAAACCGAACCAGTAGATTAGTCGTGAAAGCGTGAAAGACAAACAGACCGACTTTCGCATTTATAATATAAGTATGGATTATTTATACCGTTTTTCGTAGTGAGACAGCATCTGATTATAATCACACTTGATTATAAGTTCGACTGTTATTAGAAGGAATGGCCCAAGTTTAACTCTTTTTCTTCTGTTTTTTAGCTTCACGTTGCCGTTCCCACATTCCGTAGGACCTATTCTACGGAGGAAACCTAGAGTTAATGCACTCCGTTCCCCACTTTCCGGCGAATTATGGAAACTGCGTGTTAAGTGGCGGAACTTAATATTAATTATCTTCGTTGATCTAATCTGGTGAACAAGACAAAACGCAGCATAAGGTCGTTCACACGACGCACAGTGTCTTGATGTGGACCTAATACGGGCGGAAAGCGGAGAAAGGAGTGTCTTCACTAGGTTCTCTTTGACTAGAAAACAATTAGCAATGCAGGGTAGTCAGAGAAAATGTGTCCGCGAAATCAGGTAGTATTTTTAATAAGAATAACTTATTACCCACGTTTAATTTTTAAGAAAGTTAATTAAAGAACAAAAATTATACCGTTAAAGTGAATAAGAACAAAAATAATGAACGCTCAAGAGTATAAAGACATTGACGTTAATTATACAACAAACAAAATAAACAAAAATATAAAATATTTATAAACAAAATACGAGGAACAAGAACAAGATATACTTCTCATTTTAAAGTGTAAACATAACGAAAGCAGGAAGTATTGCCAGTTATTTTATATTAAATACATTTTAACATTATATTATGTAATATTATATTTAAATAAAAAAAATGTAATTTAAATGAATGTTAATATTATGTAGCAAAAAAACTTTTTTCATTTATTTTTTTGTTCATATATCTTTTTTGTAAATCTGAATATTATATTTTTAAAGTACAAGGTCCCTTTAAGATAAATTTCCACATTTTTTGTGTCTATTTTTATAATAGGAAGATATTTATTATATGTATATGTAATTGATCCAGGTGTTAATATTAGTTATTCTGTCATTTTTAGAGTAATTAAATGTAATTTAAATTCAAGAAGATTAAAACAAGGCAATATTTTTTTAGCTTCACGCTGTATCCCGCACACAGCATGATAGGCAGAGGGAACCTAGTGTTAAGACACTCCGTTCCCCACGCACCACCGAATTCTGGAGGCATTGCGGGTTAAGTGGCAAGGCAATTAATTTACAAAAAAGTGAATCATTCTATAAATCGAATTTTCCCAGAAGATTGGGGTTGCCGTGGGCTTTAGTGGGTATACGAACCAGTCCGGGGTCCCACATAATCCGAGTCCTCAATCAGGCTTGTACTCGAAACGGATTTCGTCACGTAAAAAAAGGTACATATTTTTTAGAATTATATTTGTTTATGAAATTTTACGTGATGGAGACATGTCGTGGGCACGGCTTGTAAACAATAATGTAATAACTCAATCATGGTCAATTACTTTCGGAAAAATTGTACAGTCTTTACACAGTATAAAGCTAAGTCGCTTTCCACGTCTGTTTGTATGTATATATGCTTAGATCTTCAAAACTACACAACGAATTTTGATGAGGTTTCGTTTAATAAATAAAATGATTCAAAAGGAAGGTTTTTATGTATAATATATGCATAATATAGTAGAGAAGCACTGATAATTTTAGAGGTTTGTAAAGTTCAAGCAATCGCGAGCGGGCCACTAGTTTTAAAATAAATCAACGAATCGTTAAGATGATGGTTGTAGGATTGATTCCCACTTGAAGGACAATATGTATATTAAAAAAGACGTTTTGTAATATATAATCCAGACGGAGCACTCGGACGGTTTCCAAGAGGAACGGGTTCGAATCCCGGCGCGGCGTTAAGTTACGCCACTTAACACGCAATGCCTCCGAATTTGGCGGAAAGTGGGGAACAGAGTGTCTTAACACTAGGTTCCCTCTGCCTACCCTGCTGTGTGCGGGATACAGCGTGAAGCTAAAAGAAGATATTTTTAATAAACTTTCTTTCTATCTTCTGTAAAATTTATGAAAATGAATTAAACAGTGTCGTTAGCTAACATACGATGATGGTTTTGAAGCATTTATGAAGTGCAACGGAACGGAAAATTTCCACCAGATTTATGTAATTTAGTCAGAAAAGGTAGATACAATATGACTTGTATATACGGAAATTTAAATAGCATGGATTAACGCGTTTCCTCATAATTCGCTCAAGGTCGAAATCTATATTATTATAGGTACATTTTTCACTTTTAGCGAGAGATGCTTAGAAAATGTGAATCATTTGTGTGATGTATACGGCGTTTAGTTGCTGAATTTAACATCGAACCTCCATCATATCGGAGATGAAAAGAAAGCCGCTTCACGCGTTTCCCGCAAAGCACGGTAGTCAGAAAGAATCCAAAGAATCGAAACATTACGTCTTAAGTGGCGGAACCTAACGCCGTGCACTATATCAACTGGTTGGAGAAAAAATTACATATGCCTTATATTTATTTTTAATGTATTGTGATTTTAACCCAATATTTTTTTTTAGCTTCACGCTGTATCCCGCACACAGCAGGGTAAGCAGAGGGAACCTAGTGTTAAGACACATTTTCCGCTGAATTCGGAGGCTTGCGTGTTAAGTGGCGGGACTTAACGCCGCGCTTTTCCGCGACACCAGAGCGAAGAAAATGGAAATAGAATTTCCACTCCTCGAGCGGGAATCGAACCCACAACCAGTAGTTTACAGTCACACCCAATATTACAATTCAACAAAACTCAACATTACCAGCAAGTACCAGGTTTTTGACAAAAAATCGTCCCTTGTATGATTTTTCTCCGAAAAATAGTGAAATACCAAAATTTGCTTCGAATTATATAATATCATTTTGTGCAATTCATTTTTTTATCACAATAGCATGAAGTGGAATAATTCAACAATTTATTTTTTCATTTCTTGGCCTTCAGCTTCAAATAAGTTAGTAACAAAAATGATATCTTAAAAATTTAATAAATGCCCATTTTTTATATATAAAAAGTTCTGTTTATGTGAAAAATTTGCATGTCTGCTGCTCTTGAGATTTATGAAGCCTCTCGAGACGCAATGTCTCGATTTCGAACGGAAAGTGGAGGACGGAGTGTCTTGACACTAGGTCTTCTCTGACCCTGTTGTGCGGGAAAAAAGTTATCCATACTTATATTATAAATGCGAAAGTCTGTGTTTGTCTGTCATGCTTTCACGGCTAATCTACCGGTCCGATTTGGATTAAATTTAAAATGAAAGTAGTAAAAGTTACTGAGTCTAACATAGGCTAGTTAGTTTTTCAAAAATCAACCGTCAAAGAGTTGAAATAGGAGATGAAATTTTTAATGAAAAATCCAAACCGCTTGACCGATTATAATGAATTTTGGCATAAATATAGTTGATAATCTAAGCTTAAATATAGGCTACTTTATTTTTCAAAAACCCTCTCCCGAGGGTTGCAATATAACGAAGCATTTATGTAGATACGCAGCGAAGCCGCGAGCAGGCCGCTAGTTAACTAATAAAACTTTAAAGATGGTAGCTGATTTAATATCTAACAAGAGATACCTTTACATATAAAAACCAGCTAAGAGGAATAGTAAATAATGGGGAACAATGAATTTTCTCATGTTTTTTTCATAATTTTCTTATTTAGTGACATGTTTATTGATTTCTTTTATTTTCACGATTTTAAATTTTGAAACGAAATTGATTTGAAATTTTAATCACATATATTTTTATTATATAAAAATACATTTTAGAAAATCTATCATTTAGGAAGAAAGGATTTTCTGAACGAAGCATTTTCTAAAGTTTTAGAGAAAAATCCTAGTAGTAAGACACTCCGTTCATTGTCCATTCAAAAACAAAACATTACGTGTTGAATGACGGAACTTAACACCGTCTTTTGTATTATGAAAATAATTTAAACATACCTTAGACGGAGACTTAAGCCAATCGCATTTACGATAAAAAAATTGAAGAACGGAGTGTTCTAACACTACATTCTCTGCCCATCCTAACCTTAATATATAAGTTATAATTTAAACTAAACTTACGAGTATTTCTTCCACTGTTTAACTGTGAGCCGGTGACATCCGCCAAGCTCTGCGCTCTGAACGTTAATACATAGTAAGGACGCACGCTATACAGAAGTAAATGATAGGTTGTGTGTACAATGTCACTTATGTAGTACATATTTCTGATTATTTATTGTATGAAAAAGTTATTTTTATTTAACTTTTATGGTTTTTTTATTGTGATAATTGAAAAAAGGGCTTTTTGGTACAGTTGTGGTGGTTAGAGATGGTTATGGGTTCGAATATAATGAGTGTGTTGTTAAAATAAATACTTGTAAATATTTTTAAAGTGTAATTCTTTACTTTAGGAACTTTCTAAATGTCTTTTTTATAATAAACTAGCGGCCCGCTCGCGGCTTCGCCGCGTGATCTGCATACCTGTTTCGGTTTATTGCAACCCGGGGAAAGATTTTGGAAAAATAAAGGTAGCCTATGTTTATCCTTAGATTGGTTACAATTGGTCATGCGGTGTAGATATTTCATATAAACTTTCATCCCCTAATTCGACACTTTAGAGGTTGATTTTTGAACTACGTAGCCTATATTAGACCCAGTCATTTTTACTACTTCCATTTGATGATGAAACTTATCATCCAAATCGGACCAGTAAATTGGCCGTGAAAGCGTGACAGACAAACACACAGACATTCGAATTTATAATATAAGTATGGATTAATTGAAGAAACTAAAAGGAATATCATTAGTCACCGTGGGGTTATGGGACAGCTTTTCACTCTAAGCTCGATTGGTTGTGGATTCGATTCCGTACCGGGGGCATGATTATATATAAATTATTTTCCTTCTGCTCTCTGATAATACCATGTGAGGCGTTGAGTTCCACCACTCAACACGTTATGTCTCCATATCACGTCAAAAACGGAGTATTGTGACACTAGGTTATTTCTGACGTCTTAGAAAAGGGTCTGAACCCTTTTATAAGACTACTAGATTACCTCTTACTGATAAGAGGAAATCTAGTATCAAACACTTTGATCTAGAGTAAAGTTAGATCATTAAAAAAATTAAAAAAAAAAACTTTTAATTATGTTTTTTTTAGGCTAAGAGAAGGCTTGACAACAAGTCATCGTATGATGACTTGCGTGACCAAATGGACCACTTTGTCTTAATCAAGTGCAGAAAACAAATAATAAAAATAAAATGTATTTAAAATAGTAAATAATTAAAATTTATTATTGTAGAATCGAACCCACGACCATTTCATTTAAAATTCGATATTGTTATACTGCATCACGGTAGCTTTAACTTTAAGTGGTAATAACAGCAATAATAATATGTACTTATTTACAATTATATGTAAATCATTAATCATATACTTCTTAAGCCTGTTTTGCAAAAAATATAATATAACTTATATAGACAATACTGGTTTTGCGACTAACAAATAAGTAAACAACATTATGGAGCAGTGGATATGTGTATAAGCATTTGTAATGATAGCCGGTTCAAATGCAAGGAGCATTTACTTGGAACTGATGACAATTTTTTAACGTGTATTTCATTTTATATAAAACTAGCGGACCACTCGCGGCTTCGCCGCGTTAACTATTTCGTTATTATGCAACCCTCGAGGGCGCATTTTTAAAAAATAAAGTAGTCTATGTTTAAGCTTAGATTATCAACTATATTTATGCCAAAATTCATTACAATTGGTCAAGCGGTTTAGATTTTTCATATAAACTTTCATCCCCTATTTCAACCCTTTAGAGGTTGATTTTTGAAAAAATAAGTAGCCTATGTTAGACCCAGTCACTTTTACTACTTTCATTCTAAATTTCATCCAAATCGGACCGGTACATTAGCCGTGAAAGCGTGACAGACAAACACACAGACATTCGCATTTATAATATAAGTATAAGTAAATATAAAAAGTGTTGGTTAAACACTTGGTAGGAAGTGTAAGATTTATTGCAATGAATTTCTCCATCACCATTTTTTATTCATAGCAGGGTAGTAAGAGAGAACCTGATGGTCAAGACACTCCGTTCTCCATTTTCTGATCGGAACTAATGCATGTGTCATCTTCTTACCAGAGCGGAGAAATGAAAATAATTTAAATATATTTATTCCAACAAGTGGAGACTGAACCCATAACCGTGTACAGTCTGATGCTATTCCACTGCGCTGTGTGGGCCTTAACATATTTTTAACACATTTTTATATTAATGATCAACAGGACCAAAGTAGAAAACTTATAAAAATGTGAACGCAGCGGGATTCGAACCCGCGCCTATTGGATAGCGTCCAAGCGCGCATGGAGGAAAGGTCGTTGGTTCGTTTCCGCGTGGGTGGATGGGTATTTTTTATTTAAATCAAAAAGGAGTTAGTCATGTCGTTAGTCGTGTAGATATTTATGTATGCAATACATATTATTATTGGTTTTATATTGTATCGGTTATTACATTTTATTATATATTGATTTTTCTTTTTTTGTATATGTCATTTCTTATTTAGTCAAAAATAAAGAATAAGTCGTCGTGGTTTGGGGGTATGTTCATATTTATTTACAATTTCACATTTTTTTAGCAAAGCAGAATAAGACATTTAGAAAACGTATAATAGTTTAAACGCAGCGGGATTCGGACCTGCGCCTCCTGAATACCGTCCAGGCGCTCTCGCCGCTGAGCCATGCGTTCTATTATCCTTTGCGTCGAAATACGCTTATTACAACATATTCATGTTGTTAGCATCTCTGTAGAGAGATTTTTACAAATTTCTGATACCCAAAGATTATTCTACTAACAATCATTTGGCAAGAGAGAATGCTGTTTTTAATATGTACATGAATAACACTTTAAAAATGTTAAAAATAGGATCAAGGTACTTCCTTCACATATTAATATAATAAAAATAATCACCCACCATCTGTTGTCACTTGTTTATGTTTTCGGCGTGGTGGGTAAGAATTCTAATAGATTTTTTGACATGCTAGAACATCAATTTGCCTGTAACTCGCCTTTACAGTACCATCTATTCAAGTTCGACACATTGAGTCAATCAAAAATGATTTATTTCATTTATTGCCCGCTCTCTATAAGTTATTTTTGTAGTACAATACATACTAGATTTTATTCACTTAAATTTGGTTTGTTTGAATGGTTTAGTGGTACAGTATGTGACTGTAAACGTGATTGGTTGGGGTTCGATTTCCACTTAGGGAAGAGAATTTTCACAATTAGGAAAATTGAAAAAAAACATTTAGAAAACGTATAAAACATAAGTGTAAGAATAAGAACTTAAAATGTTAAAAAGTATTTAATAAATAGCATTCTCCCTTGCCAAACGATTGTTCGTAAAATAATCTACCAGTACCAGAAATTATTAAAACTCTCTACTGAGATGTTAACAACATAAGTAAGTTTTAATAAGCGTATAAGAATATCGGCGCAACTGGTAGTAGAACGCATGGCTTAGCGGTCAAGCGCTTGGACGGTCCAAGAAGCGCGGGTTCGAATCTCACTGCGTTCAAAATTTTTATCGGTTTCTATAGAAATTTAGATTTCGCAATGATTATATTATTATTATATTTATTTCTCTGCTTTAGTAAGGCAAAACGCGGCGCTAAGTTCTGACTTTCAACGCGTAATGTCTAGAATTTGGAGGAAATGTGGAGAACAGAGTATATTGACACTAAGAAAAAAAACTTTAACATTGAAAAAATATTACTTTAAGCTATTGACAGAAGTTCTAGAGCACATCCAATGTTCCAAAAAAAAATTTACAAAAAAAAGGAGTCTCGCTGAGTTTCTTGCGCGCGTTCTTCTCAGGTCATGTCAGGGAGGTTTTAGTGAACCTGTGTCAGGTGGTAAATTATTTGATGATCAGAAATAAGGCATTTAATTTCTTATTTTGAACAAAATTATTTGACTTTTGCTTTGACTTTGACTTTACTAAACTTAATTTTCGAATTTTCGTAACTTTGAGCTGTGCTTTTTTTATCATTTTTTTAAAAAAAAAAGGCACATGTGTCCGGTGATCGTACACTATTGTTATAATATGAACCTGATGTCCTTGGTAGGACGACCACGGTAACAACAACATATTTTTTTTTATTAATTATTTTATTAAAATTAAACACTTACTTAATGTTTATTAAAATAAATAATGTCCTTTTTAGTTGGTTTTTAAAAGTCGTTTTTTATTTGTAGTTTCAATGTCGATTCACTTGTTTTGGGCTCACAATAATATATCGCGATATTTTTAGTGTTCTTAAAAAGGCCATTTTTTTTTTTATTTTTTTTTAGCTTCACACTGTATCACGCAGACAGCAGGGTAGGCAGAGGGAAGCTAGTGTTAAGACGCTCCGTTCCCCAATATCCACCGAATTCGGAGGCATTGCGTGTTAAGTGGCGGAACTTAACGCCGCGCTTTGCCTCGACACCAGAGCGAAAAAATGGAACTGGCACTTTATATAGAAGTCAATGTTAAACAAATAGTAGTATGTGTAATATTTGCTTTATTAATTTAACGTATTTCTCATAGATTTTAATGGAAGATATGCTTTCTATTTTTCTTCATATAATTATGTCAATTCATACGCCTCCGTTCCCATAATTGGTGTAAAGAGGGGTCCAGAGCTTTTGCTTTACGTAGTCTAATGATGAGGTGATAGTTTTTGATTTGTTTCAGCCTCGCTTTTTTCAAAAAGGCTGTCAGAGAGAACTTAGTATCAAGAATTACTTCTCAAAAAAAATATTTTTTGACAAAGTATATAACCTTGCCACTATTTTCATAAAATTGCATTTTTCTTGCTATTAAAATAGAATCTTAGAATATAAGCTTTTAATTGTCGTTTTAAAGCAATACCAAAACCTGAGGAAATTTTGACCTAAGAACTGATGCAATATACAATAATCGATCCTTATCCAGAAACTGCCTTACATTGATCAGGTAATATTTTTTTTAGTCAATCAATATTTTGCGTAAAATAAAGGTAGAAGTTTGTGGCCAGTCAGGGCCAGTGGCACAAGCGTGTGACTGTAAACGACTGGTTGTGGGTTCGATTCCCATTCGAGGAGTGGAAATATTTAATATTTCCATTTTCTTCGCTCTGGTGTCGAGGCAAAGCGCGGCGTTAAATTCCGCCACTTAACACGCAATGCCTCCGAATTCGGCGGAAAGTGGGGAGCGGAGTATCTTAATACTATGTTCCCTGTGCCTACCCTGCTGTGTGTGGGATACAGCGTGAAGCTAAAAAAAATAAAAAAAAAGGTAGAATAAGCAATCCCTCGACCAATAACCAATCAAAGGACTGCATATTCGTCCTTTACTTTACTCAAAAAAATGATTGCTAGATTATTCTAAGGTTGCAGTTAGTGGATTAGGATCGATTACTGATATTGATTGATTACTGACTGATTACTGACTGGGCGTAAGTAAGACACGATACGTATTTTTATGTTGGGTTCAATAAAATTGGGGCCAGTCGTGGCGCAGTGACACGAACGTGTGACTGTAAACGACTGGTTGTGGGTTCGATTCCGACTCGAGGAGTGGAAATATTTAATATTTTCATTTTCTTCGCTCTAGTATCAGAGGCAAAGCGCAGCGTTATGTTCCGCCACTTAACATGCAATGCCTCCGAATTCGGCGGAAAGTGGGGAACGGAGTGTTTTAACACTAGGTTCCATCTGCCTATCCTGCTGAGTGCTGGATACAGCGTGAAGCTAAAAAAATAATAAAAATAAAATATAGAACGATTTATCTATATATTCTTTATTGCACACAATTTACAACAAAAAATGCATTAAATTTGTGTTTGTCGCTAAAAAGTATTCTCTTCCAGCCAACCTTGTCACGTGTGACATAACAGTGGAGACGCACAAAAGTATAATTTTTAAGCAGTAGTGTAGCTATCGTAGGGTTAGGCGGGGAATGGTACTATTAACCCGTCCCCCCACGGACAGTATGGTGGAATTCAATGTATTGCTTTAATATTTTTCTTATACTAAATGTGTAAATTTAATGTAAAATACAAAATAAAATATATTTTATTTAAAAATTAAAAATAATATTGTATCAATCTTCGTAACACTTAATAATTACTATTATTATTGTGGCCAGTCGTGGCTCAGTGGCATAAGCGTGTGACTGTAAACGACTGTTTGTGGGTTCCCACTCGAGAAGTGGAAATTACATATCCATTTTCTTCGCTGTGGTGTCGAGGTAAAGCGCGGCGTTAAGTTCCGCCACTTAACACGCAAGCCTCCGAATTCGGCGGAAAGTAGGGTACGGAGTGTCTTAACACTAGGTACCCTCTGCCTACCCTGCTGTGTGCGGGATACAGCGTGAAGCTACAAAAAAAAATATATATTTTATTCAAGTTTAAAATGTCCTAATAAAACATATTTTTTAAAATAAATTAAATAGAAAACAATTATTGTAACATTCTATCCAATGCTTAAAAATAAAGATATCATAAAGTTTTTAGTCAATTTCCAGTTTTTTGAAAGAACCTTCAATACCGCCAAATATATCGGTCAACGTTTTTGGCTTGCCAGGCCTTAGCGACTCCACAACTCTCTTCTTTCCTTCGTTTTGGAAGAATTCTTTGTTTGCCATAAATTTCTTGATCATATCATCTGAAAAGAATATATTTATGATTATTATTTTTTAATCGTCACAAACACTTTGTCAACCTTAACAACATAATGAAAAAACCGTGACGTAACAGTGCCGATTTGAATTGAATTTAGAATTGAAACAGTAAAAGACCTAGGGTCAAACATAGGCTACTTAGTTTTTAAAAAGTCCACCTCTAAAGGGTTGAAATAGGAGATGAAAAAATTTAGTTTATTTAAATATAGGCTACTTTATTTTTTAAAAATCCATCTCTGAGGGCTGCATTATAACGAAACACTTATAACGCAACGAAACACTTATGTTCACGCAGCGAAGCTGCGAGCGGGCCGCTAGTCCATACTTATAAATGCGAATGTCTGTGTGTTTGTCTGTCGCGCTTTCACGACTAATCTACTGGTTCGATTTGGATAATTTGTGTTCTTAACCCGTCCCCCCATATTGAAATAGGATTGTTGTGACTTTTTTATTTATAAGCCGATTGAAATAAATAAAGAACACTAAATGTTCATGGATGTTTACTAAAATATAATAGTCAAAGTTGGTTAAATCGGTTAATCCCTTACAAAGATTAGAACGCACAAAACCACAGACAAACGAAAAAGATATTTAAAAGTCATTATTTTGGTTCTATTACATTTCTAAATGTCCACTATATTACTTTTTCATATATTTTACTTGTACAGAAAGCGATCAGTTACATTTTATTTGTAAGCATAGATTACTTTGAGGTCGGTCGTGGCGCAGAGGCACATAAGCGTTACTGTAAACGAGACTAGTCATGGGTTTGGTTCCAGTTCGAGAAGTGAAAATAATTATTATCTCTATTTTCTTTGCTCCGGTGACGAGGCAAAACGTGGCGTTAAGTTACGCCACTTAACACACAATACTACCAGAATTTGGTAGAAAGTGGGGAA
The DNA here is from genome assembly GCA_019049465.1 of Dryas iulia moderata. Taxonomy (NCBI): domain Eukaryota; kingdom Metazoa; phylum Arthropoda; class Insecta; order Lepidoptera; family Nymphalidae; genus Dryas; species Dryas iulia. The sequence goes on from CM032435.1 coordinate 832,635, forward strand.
CGGAGTGTCTTAACACTAGGTTCTCTATGTCTAACATGCGGTGCGCGGGATACAGCGTGAAACTAAAAAATACTTACTTTTGGCTTCCTCTAAAGTCTTATATTCACCACCAAGTTCTTTGGGCAAAGCCTCAATAGGTACAAATTTCTCCACAGTGGAGTTACCAACAGTATGAATGCAGAGCATATCCAGGAGCTCCTTCTTCATGAAAGGTTTTAATACCATTAACAATCGGTCCACGTAAGAGGGTGCGTTCATGAAATGTAGGCCTTTGAGTTTTACTAACATTGCTTCCTGTAAAAAATATGAGTTAAATGAAAAAACACCTTTCAAATGGGTTTCCCTCACAGAAAACGAGAAACGAAAAATAAAAAATAAAATAATAGCTTTTTTTTTTATTGAATAAAGGAGGCAAACGAGCTGAAGGCCCACCTGGTGTTAAGTGGTTACCTTCGCCCATAGACATCCACAACATTCAAGTTATGGATGCGTTGCCAGCCTTGGGAATGTAGGACAGAAGGAGGGAGGAAGGATGGGAATGGTGGGAACAGGAAGAGCTGGCTTACATGCCATCGAACCGGAACACATCATAAGATATTTGGCGGTTCGTCTTTGACATGATAGTGGTCGCGAGCCAGTCGGAGAACGAATCTCCTACCACCAAACTAAACTACTGGGTTACCCGCCTTTTACGGGACGCTACCCAGCGGCGGGGGGAATTGTATTCTTAACCCGTCCCCCCACGGGGAAGCTATGTTACAGTATTTCTACAAAAAATAAGTTATTTTGGATGTAAAAATATACGTTTTTTTATTATTAGCTCCATTTTCTCCGGCATATCAGTATACCAGTAGTTAGAGACAATGTAATGTCAAAATCAAAACACTTAAGTGTCAAATTACGAAACTCGATTTGCCGGTAATGAAATGAAAAACATAAAAAAATAATCATCCCCTAATGGAAATCTAACTTACATCTAATCACGTCTTCAAGTATATAAATTATCTATACAATATAATATAATTTTATATGTTATATCTATATAATATATTGTGTTTTGCGTTAAGTTCCGCCACTTAACACGCAAGCCTCCGAATTCGGCGGAAAGTGGGGAACGGAGTGTCTTAACACTAGGTTCCCTCTGCCTACCCTGCTGTGTACGGGATATAGTGTGAAGCTATTTTATTTATTTTTTTTGAATTTTTATATAATTGTATAGATTGTAATAAAGGTTCATAGGTCGTCATATCACTTTGCTTAAAGTAAAAATAGAATCGACACTCGGCAAAAATCTTATTAATAAAAAAAAATGGCTGCAATATAGTATTAACAAACTATTGCTTTTAGATTACAACAGGAGTTTTAACATTTAAGTAGTACTAAATGATTATTAATTTTAAATAGGCCATCGTTGTGCAATAGAACAACGCCTGACAGTCAACGTGAAGATTGTGGGTTTGATTCTCACTCGGGGGAAGGATTATATTTAAAACTGTCGTTTTTCGCTTTGGTAAAACTCGCTAAGACGAAATGCGGCGTTAAATTCCGCCACTCGATACACCGTGCCTCGATTTCGGCGAGAGTCTTGAAAATAGGTCCTCCCTAACTACCCTTATATTCAGGAAACTAAAAATATATTATAGTTGTAACTTACCTGTAAGAAATAAAGAATCTGTTGGACTGAAATCAAATCGAGCTTAGCAATGTGCCCCAAAGAGACGCCAGCCAAGTCGATGAGGATCATGAAACCCGGCCAAGTACCCTCCTCATATTGTACCAAGTCCAGCGCCATTAAAACTGCTCTGAAACCGTAATTATTGAAATATACCTATTACTACCCGTAATTACTAACCGTAATTATTGAAATATTAATATACTTAATTATTAAGAATTTTCTTAGTTCTGGGACCTAAGAAGCACACGTTAAGTTCCGCCACTCAACAAGTAAAGTCACGATTTCAAGCAGAATGCGAAGAACGGAGTGTCTCGGCGTTAAGCCTTCAAACTCAAAAACAGCCCTCTCTGACTACTCTACGGTGCGGAAAAGTATACTCATACTTGTACTTACTCTACTGTGAAACTAAAGTTTACCCTGAATCTAACTAGGTATCAAAAATTACGAGTAAAATTTTGGACAAAGCAGAATTTGTCTTTCGAAAAACACACTTCAGGGCATTAGTCTACAGATTTATCATTATTATGTTTTGCATTTTCACGCTTTACCCCAAAGCAGTGCACACAGAAAAACAGATTTAAACTATATAAATTATTCCCGTTTTATTAAACATACAAATTATTAATGAACTTCAAAATACCTCACGGAGTCTGAGAAGACGAAGTTCTTAGTGTCATAATCTATGAGGCGATGGTACATCACTTTGAAGTTGTTAACGGATGGAATGCTCAGAGGTATGGTCAGCCTGAAAATTACAAGTATCATTCTATATTCTTGTATTATTACATGTTTTATGATGAATGAAAAATGAAGATGTTTTATATCCTTTAGTCTCCTGATTTTTACAAAATGAAACTATATTAATCGCCTGTATTTTTGGTGTTCGAAAATAAATTTGGGATTTTGTTGAGTGCTTTAAACGTTAGGTTTTCAAAAATATATTTTCGAATAGTTTTATTTCAAATACCACACTGAGGGATGATCATAATTTCATTATTTTCATTTTTCCACTCTGGGGAAAAAGATAAAGTTCAGAGTTCAGTTCCACCACTTTAGACAATATGTCGATCTAGGGCAGAGAAGAGAGAACGGAGTGTACGTACCTGTGAACGCACATTAGGATCTCTCTGAAAAAGGAGAAAAGCTGGTAAATACTAAATGCCCTTTTAAGATAAACAAATTGTTGTCTACTGTAACTTACACGACATTCAAATTCTTAATAATATTGTCATCGACGATTCTGTTCAAGAAGAAATTGTTGAACAACGTCTTGAGTGTGTAATGTAGGTCCAACACTTGCTTGGAGACCTCAGAGCTGTGGTAGCAGCAGTGGTACGTGAGGATTATGTCCAGATCTGTAACATAAGTGTTTTGTTGAAATCACTTTATAAATGTGTTATGTTACACTTACAACACACTTAGCCGTTACCTATAGCGGCATATCTTGAGTGACAGAATGAACTGAGCAAAACTACACTGATCTATTAGTAAAATATTTTTAGAAAACGTGTAAAATTTTAAAAGCAGCGGGATTTGAACCCACGCCTCCTAAATACCGAGCAAGGCTTGAACACATGGCTTAGTGGTCAGAGTGCAAATTAGAGTAGTTTCTGGTATAACTCAATCACTTGTTAGATCGTCATATACTAAAGAAACACTAATTAATAGAAAATAGTATTCTATTGATGTGAACTGTGCATGCTCAATATAAAAATAAGCCTTTCTAACAATCATCGGGCTCACGTCACTTGTCAGCGCAATATTTAAAGTAACGAGGGTAGTATTCATAACATTTTATGTATACTACCCTCGTTACTAACATGCTTAGTCTGACTCACTAATGAACTGTAATATCTTTACATAGTATATAAAGCAAAGTAGCTTACCTCTTATGTCTGTATATATGCTTAGATCTTCAAAATTTTGATACGGTTTTTATTAAAACAGAATGATTTAAAAGGAATGTTTATATGTATAATATATGCATGATATAGTAGAAACACTGATTATTTTAGAGGTTCCTAATGTGATGTCGGTGCGGCGGCGCGTGCCTATAGTGAAATAGTCGCATAGTTAACGCGAGTGACGTCGCGAGCGGGCCACTAGTAAATTATAAATAGCTGACTGCATTTATGAGCGTAGGGCGCGCCAGTCGTGGCTCAAAGGCAAAAAGTGTAACTGTAAAGTTACTGGTTGTGGGTTCGATTCCCACTCGAGGAGTCGAAATATTTAGTATATTCATTTTCTTCGCTCTGGTATCGAGGTAAATCGCGGTATTAAGTTCCGTCACTTAACACGCAATGCCTGCGAATTCGGCGGTGCGTGGGGAACTGAGTGTCTTAACACTAGGTTCCCTCTGTCTACCCTGCTGTGCGCGGGATACAGCGTGAAGCTAAAAAAAAAGAAAAAAATACCAGTTATATATTTTTCCGGCAGATGCGGTTGAGTCTTCAGCCATTTGCGTAGAGCGGCGATATCGGCAGGTCTTATACCGGTCTTCTTATATTCTTCTTCAAGAAACTGTTCTACTACAGCCTTGGACATTATGCTGAAAAAGATATATTATTGATGTTAATTTCTTTAAAACTATATTAGTTCATTTTTAGTAAGTTTCTTTTTTTTTTTTTTAGCTTAACGCTGTATCCTGCACACAGCAAGGTAAGCAGAGTGAACCTAGTGTTAAGATACTCCATTCTCCACTTTCCGCCGAATTCGGAGGCTTGCGTGTTAAGTGACGGAACTTAACGCCGCGCTTTACCTCGACACCAGCGAAGAAAATGGAAATATAATTTCCACTTCTCGAGTGTCCCACAGGCAGTCGTTTACAGTCACACGCTTGTGCCACTGGGCCACGACTGGCCACAATGAAATGAATAAACTACTATTATAAGAAAAATTGAATTCAAAACATAATAGTAATTCGTCACACTTCATTGTGTTCTTCATCTGCACATATAGTTTTGCCTTACGCTTTTTCCCTCATAGCAGGGTAGTCAGAGAGAACCTACATATAGATCATGACAATCCATTTTTAACTTAACGCCCAAAATCGCATGTTGAGTGGCGGAACTGAACGTCAGAGAATAATGATGATGATGATGAAATATATGTGCCCAGTCGTGGCCCAGTGGCACAAGCGTGTGACTGTAAACGACTGGTTCTGGGTTCCATTCCCACTCGACGAGTGGAAATTATATTTCCATTTTCTTCGCTCTGGTGTCGATGCAAAGCGCGGCGTTAAGTTCTTCCACTTAACACGCAAGCCTCTGAATTCGGCGGAAAGTGGGAAACGGAGTGTCTTAACACTAAGTTCCCTCTATCTACCCTGCTGTGCTCACACATCCCTTAGGATACAGCGTGAAGCTAAAAAAAAATAATATGAAATATAATCGTTCTATTAAGTGTAAACCGAATCCATAAACACTGAGTTGACAGTCAGATGATGTGCCACTGCAGTTTGTCTTATTACCAGATTGGAGCTCTAGCGAATAATAATTCCGTAAAACAAGATGAAATTGCGAATAGCGGAGAATGGAGTGTTATGACACTACGTTCTCTCCACCTACATATCTTTTGCTCTGCAGAATACATCTTAAAGCTAAAAAATAATGTCATTTTAGAGTACAAGTTAAGATACATTTACTACAGTTTTACCGGAATTCCTGAATTATAATTTCCTCATTCCTTGAATAATACAATATTATTTGTTATTCATTGTATTATAATTAAATTAAAACAAGTTAATGTCCTTAAAATCTTGTTAAAGCAACGGCCGTCAGTAATTTTATATGGTTATGTAGTAACTTTTACTTATATATAATTTTATTATTAATTTAATAAGCTGTGCGTGTAATTATTAAAATCTTTGTGGTGCATTGGGGATGTATCTCATTTCATGCTATTTTTAGCAGCTTCAAGTTAGCAGTTTCAATTTTAGTATAGTCACAGAGAAATTAGTGTCATGACACTCCGTTCTCCACTTTCAGGCCGAAATCAGGACATTGCGTGTTAAGTGGAGGAACATAATGCACGATATCACGAAAATATCCCTACTGTAAATGGTTACTTACATATATATAAAGATTTATATATAAACACTTTACACCCTTATCCCTCCCGCATTCAGGTAAAAAATTAAACTTATTAAAATTTTAAACTGTTATTAACACACTTAAGTAAATTGAAAAAAAAAATGCTTTGACTTTAACGCTTTCAATACATAGCGGTCAAAGCGGTTGGACGGTTTCTAAGACACGCGGGTTCGAATCCCGCTGCGGTCAAATTTTTAAATGCTTTTTAAATGTCTTTTTCAATGTATAAAACTTGTTTTAACTCGGTTCAATACACTTTAAATACCGGATATACTATTATAATTATTTTCATTATAGCGGAAATAATTGTTATATATTTTTGTAGTTCCGTTTTTTAAACATTTTAATAATAGTATTTTTCTGAACAAGTAAACAAAGGAATAGATAGATTTAATATTTTTCTTTATTATTTTTCTTGCTTTGACTCGAATTTAGTCCAAGAATTGTAAATTATCGTACCATCGTGGCAGTATCTAACTGCAATCATAATGGATTTTGGCACGATTTCCACTCGAGGGAATCATTTTTTCGTTCTTATACCATAAAATGCGGCGTTAAGTTCCGCCACTCAACAATATACCGACGATAATTTAGCAACATATTAATTTATGTCGTTAAAAAAAATTAACGACATAAATTTGGACATAACCCAACCATAAAATATTTTAAAGTTGAGTATAATGTCTTTACACTAGGTTCTCTCTAAACAGTCTAGGATTGAAAAAGACATTTAGAAAACATATCAAAGTTGGAAACGCAGCGGTATTCAAACCCGCGCTTCGTGGGAACCATCCAAGCGGTCTAACCGCTAAGCCAGGCGTTCTACTACCAGTTGCGTCGAAATTCTTATACGTTTATTACAACTTATTTATATTGTTAGCATCTCTGTAGAGATTTTTTTTAATTTCCTAAGTATGTGAATGACACTTTAAAATGTTCAAAAATCTAGAATTATATTAGTTCTAGAATAAAATCTAGTGTTAGGTTATAAATATTAGTATCTAAGTGACTGATAACGTCACTTTATATAAGGTATATGTAGTCCTTATTTATCTATAGTTAAAATAAAACTTGTAAATAAAATAAAATGTCTATCTATATTTTATAATATGATCTTTTGTTTTCGCGATTACTACACATTTTGAAATGAAACTATTTTTAAGCGGATTAATCGCGTATATTTTTGGTATTCGAAAATACATTTTTAGAAGGTACTACTGTGAAGTGTTCGAAACGTCGGGTTTCTAAAAATGTATTTTCCAATACCAAAAATATACACGATTAATCCGGTTAAAAATAGTTTTTTTTTGCTTTACGTTTTCTTCAACTTTTAGTACCCCACACACAGCAGGGTAGGCAGAGGGAACCTAGTGCTGAGACACTCCGTTCCCCACTTTCCGCCGAATTCGGAGGCATTGCGTGTTAAGTGGCGGAACTTAACGCCGCGCTTTACCTCGACACCAGAACGAAGAAAATGGAAATATTTAATATTTCTACTCCTCGAGTGGGAATCGAACCCACAACCAGTCGTTTACAGTCACATGTTTGTGCCACTGGGCCATGACTGGCCACTAAAATAGTTTCATTTCAAAATATCTATATTTTTATCTCTACACTAAAACCTGCAGACTTTTTGTTAAAACATTCCGTTCATCATTACACAAAAAATATGTTGTTTTTATGATCTGTTTTTTTATTTTTATAATTTAAATAATAATAGTTCTGTAATATAATAAGGGAAATATAAAAATCATTGAATTTATTATAATTTTCTTGTTTTATATTGTTTTTTTTTAACAATATTTATTATTTAGTTGACATTTCTACAGAAAATAAGCGATTTCATATATTATATTGTGATTGACAGAGTATGCGATGGTTCTGAGTTCGATTCCCATTCGGGACATTTTCAACTTTAGCTTATTTCGCATTACAACAGAGAAATGCAGAGAGAATTCAATACATTGCTTGTTGAGTGGCGGTACTTTACGCCGCGCTTTGCCTTTTTAATTTCCGATCTTGTAGGTAGTTCTAGTAAATAGAATACGAATACTACTACTACTTCAAAATGAACATTTTTAACATGTAGCTGCTTTACTTATTGCCTATACAGGAGGGTAGTCACAGAGAACCTAGTATCAAGAAAGTCCGTTTTTCATATATTTTTGTATAGCTAGCCAAAAATAATTATCACAAGTTAATAAAATAAGACTTAAAGTATTTTTTTCGCTACAGTGTCCAACTTTATGGATATTCACGCTTTATCCCTAGCGGAGTCGTCAGAGAGCCAGGACCTTGCATATAATTTTTTGTTATTTTTTTAAATATCAAAAGACTACTGGGTCCTGTCGTGGCGCAGTGGCACGAACGTGTGACTGTAAGCTGGTTGTGGGTTCGATCCCCAGTCGAGGAGTGGAAATATTTAGCTTTCCTATTTCCTTCGCTCTGGCATCCGAGGCAAAGCGCGGCGTTAAGTTCCGCCACTCTACACGCAATGCCTACGAATTCAGTGGAAAGTGGGGAACGGAATGTCTTAACACTAGATTCCCTCTACCTATCCAGCTGTGTATACAGCGTGAAGTTAAAAAATATATATCAAAAATACTATATTTGTTTCAATGTTATATCGATTTTTATAACGCGACGATTCGATAATCATAAATTAACATGTAAGAAAAAAAATTGACACCGTTTCGCGAAAATGATGTACGCGGATAGAGGTATTTGCAAATTAGCATACTTAAATTTTATATACAGAAGATGTACAGAAAGACAATAATATTTTTATATATATATATATATATATATATATATATATATATATATATATATATATATATATATATATATATATATATATATATATATATATATATATATATATATATCTATATATATATCTATATATATATATATATAATATAATGTATTATTATAAAATGAAAAACTAAAAGTGTGAGAGAGTCGTCAAAAAGAACCTAACGTCAAGATACTCCGTTCTCCACTTTCCGCCAGAAATGCAAACGTTGAGTTTTAAATGGCGGAACTTAACACCGCCATTATCTTTTCACCATAGAGGAATAAATATAGATAAAATAATTTAAGTACATTTTTTATATTTGCATATAAAAACAAATGAAATATAAAAAGAAATCTATTTTTAAATGAAAAAATAAGATTACTTCATTAATTTGTTATTAATCCAGTATGGAGATATACGTGAAAACAGCAAAACAATTCTTTTTTTACTATATGTTATTTTTTTTTACATTTCCAATACTGGACTTAACTTGCTCGTATATAAACATAGGTACAACATAATTTACTATTAAATATACGCTCATAATGCCCACAACTTCGTCCGCATAGTATTTAGAAAAAAAAGTTAAAATTCTAAAATAAATGCAGCTTAAATCTGTTATCGATGTAGCCGTTCTAGGGATTAGACGGAACTAAGAGACAGACAAAAATTGAAAAACTTAGTATAAATGCTTTATACTATTTTGAATATTACAAATAGACACTCTTATCTTATTTATTTGTATATATATTCACTTGTACTAAAATATTCAATATTATTAAGAAAAAACAAACAATATGAATATTATTAAAACATAAGGAAACATAAGATAAATATTTAAATAAAAATCTAAAAATAAAAAGTCTAAACTTACAGATCTCCGTAATTCACAGAAGAGACGACCGACTTCCGCGAACACTGCCAAGTGTTTAACTCAGACTTGTGTAAATAAAAAAAAATTAAATAAACATGCTTTTTTGTGCATATAAATGATATAATAAGTGAAACGATTGTCATTTACATTCTCTTATATATTGATATTGACCTTCCATCAATTAGCACTTAACCGCTTAACGGAAGTGACTATAATGCTCCCAGTGCAGTGTGCATATGCAGAACTATACTTATGTAATAAAGTAAACGTTTTTGTCCCTTTTTTCAGCTTCACGCTGTATCCCGCACACAGCAGGGTAGGCAGGAGGAACCTAGTGTTAAGACACTCCGTTCCCCACTTTCCGCCGAATTCGGAGGCATTGCGTGTTAAGTGGCGGAACTTAACGCCGCGCTTTACCTCGACACCAGAGCGAAGAAAATAGAAATATTAAATATTTCCACTCCTCAGGTGGGAATGGAATCCACAACCAGTCGCTTTACAGTCACACTTTGTGCCGTTACGCCACGACTGGCCACTAAGTAAGGGTTAATCTTCGAAAATACTGAACCGATCATGAAAATACTTTTATAATTAGAAAGCTACAATATTCACAAGTTATATAGGTTATATATTATTATACAGAACAGAAAGTTTAGAGAATCCTAAAGGGGCTCAAATATGGGACAAAAGTTGCAGATCACGCGGCGAAACCGCAAGCGGGTCGCTAGTGTTATATATTTCTGTTTATATTTTGCGATAAAAAAGGCAGGGGGAACCTCGGTTGATCTTCGAGAACACAGTATCGACGATACTGGAGGAAGGTCACGTAAAAAGCATGAGGACCCTCCGGAGGGAAAGTATGAAGAGGTTGATGACAGTGGACGAGACGAAAGAAGTATCTAGGGATCGTAGCGTTTGGCCGTTGGCTTCCGTTCTCTCTGACTAACGCCATGGGATAAAGCAAGATTAAAAAAAAAACAGAATTTTATTAGATTGGCGTCATAGTCATTTTTTTCGGTTTCACACTAATTCCGGTTTCCGTTTTCTAACATTGAGTAGCAGGTGAGCTAAGTAGCGATATTCAACGCCGCGTTTGTAATAACAACCACAATATATTTTAAAAAAAACTAAAATAATTATAGAATCCTTAAAAAGAATTAAAATAATTTTATCTCCTCCTTGTATCCTTCCTAGGGACACAGGGCACGTAGAAGGGATTTCCATAGCTCCCCAGGCCCCTTCTCAACAGATCGTAAGGTAGAAAGAGGGCGACTAGGTTTTCTTCTACCATTTGCCCGCCATTCAAGGCTAACATAATTTAAATGTTGCTAAAAATATCAAATATTTAAAAATGAAACATGACAAAAAACATACTCTCAAAATAGAACTATTAACATTAGTTATTTCAAATTAATATATTCAAGGCGGTCGAGGCACAGTGGGGCAGCGTCCGACCATAATAACTTAGTAGAAGGTTCGATTTCCAGTCAGGGGAATGATTTAAATCACATTTAAATTATTTTCTGCTAACTACTCATCAAGATAAGGAACGGCATTGAGTGTATGAGCATGGCAATGAGTAAATAATTAGTATTAATATTAATAAGTAAGTTTGTTTATTATATAATTTCGATAAATTAAAATTAAATTCATTATTACAAAATGGAAATAAAATAAAAAAAAAATAATATTTCATCATAAAAATAAAAATTATTCTCAAAATAAAAAGTTAAAATAAAACTTGATATAAAATATAATCATTTTATTTCAAGTTGAAATTTTAAATAATTCATTAGAAGCAATTCTTGATACATAGATGAATAAAACTAATAAAACCCACAAAAAAATTAAAAATAAAATAAAAGAAAATCAATAATTATTTATTATTTATTATTCCTGATAAACTACATGTTAAAATAGTCAACACACGATGTGTCGATTTCGTGCCGAAAGCGAAAGATGGTGTTTCTTGACACTGGATTCTCTTTGATTATCTCGGTATGTTGGAAAAAGCGTAAAGCGTAAGGGTTAGCAATCCAGTATTTCAGTTATGCCATCCAAGTCCCAAAATTATCCTTCCACAAATACTTAATTTTAAGGTCTCCCATTTACAATAAAAAATAATAAATAATTAGATATGTAAAAATAAAAAATAATATAATGATATGTCACTATATATGTATAAGTAATGTAAATTTAGTGTAATTATAAATTGTAAAATTTAGTGTAATACTTGGACTCTTTTAGAATATAGATAGTAATGTAACAAGAAAATGAAAATGTAACATGAAAATGTAAAATTTTCATAAATAAAGTTCACAAAAGGTACAGACTCGTGTCCGTAGAGCATAAATATAAACAGTTAAAAAAAAGGGTTAGCAATCCCACTAATCATCCACTACGTTATTAAATAAATTATTACAACCAATTTGAGCGAAGTTTAATTGTCTTATTTAATTTTATATTCACGAGGATTTCAGAAAAGACAAAGAAAATCTGCCTGAAAAAGCGCCTGTTAGAATAAAATTGCAAATATGTCTGAAATAATACTTTTTTTCATTGCCATCGATATTTTAATAAATGTTGTTGCCTTCTCACTTAAGAGGTGACGGTTCAAATTCATGACGCTCATGTAACAGGTAATATATAAAACAACGGACAGATTTATCACATGATTCTTTCTACTTTCACGTGCGAAAGATGTATATAAATTTTATATTTTTTTTTTTAGCTTCACGCTGTATCCCGCGCCCAGCAGGGTAGGCAGAGGGGACCTAGTGTTAAGACGCTCCGTTCCCCACGCAACGGCGAATTCTGGAGGTATTGCTTATTAAATGTATATCTTATATAATGTTCAGGATTTGTAAATGATCAAAATTTGTCCTCTTTGTAGTTTTGTGTGGAATTATATTAACTATATTTTTTTAGCTTCACGCTGTATCCCGCTTACAGCAAAGTAGGCAGAGGGAACTTACTGTTAAGAAACTCCATCCCCCACTTTCCGCCGAATTCGGAGGTTTTGCGTGTTAGGTAGAGGAACTTAACGCCGCGCCTTACATCTGATACCATAGCGAAGGAAATGAAAATATTAAATATTTCCACAACTACTCGTTTACAGTCACATGTTCGTGCCAATGCGCCACGACTGCCAAACTATAACTATAATAATAACAACATTAAATTAAAAACTAACATTTATGTGAATTATTATTTATTACTAACTTACTATGAGGTATATTCTTCTAGTTTTATTAAGGTGATGCTGAAATACCACTTCAGGTTATGGGCATGCCCATAGTGAACACAACGGTGGATCCGCGCTTCTATATGTTTATACTTATTTTATATAGAAGTTATCGTTTGGTAATCTCCAAAAAAAATATTTATTATTTCCATTTGCTTCGCTCTGGTGTCGAGATAAAGCGCGGCGACAAAGTTCCGCCACTTAACACGCAATGCCGAATTTGGCGAAGAGAAGAGTGGGGAGCGGAGTGTCTTAACACTATGTTCCCTCTGCCTACCCTGCTACGTACGGAATATAGCGTGAAGCTAAAAAACATTTTTAAAACTACCCGACCCATTCCACATTTATAACACTGCCACGGCCGAATGTTAAGCTTTGAAAATATATAATTTCAATGCTTTCTTGACGATTGTCGTGGGTTTGATTCTGAGTTGAGGGAATGATAAAATTTAAATTATTTTTCCTACAACGTCTGGTGTTAATACAAATCGCGGCGTTGGCTTCTTCCACTCAAAACAGGAGAACAGAGTGTCTTGGCACTAAGTTCTCTTTACTTACCCTGCTTTTTATTTTAGAAAGGACAAGGTAAACGTTCGGGTCACTTGATGTTAGATGAACCGCCGTTTAAGGCCCTTGAGACTTGAAGACACCAGAGGAGCTACAGGAACGTTGCCGTCCAACGAAGTGGTAACACGCCTTTTGAAGTTGCCCATGTCATATCGAAGTAGAAACACTGCTGCTGGTAGGCCATTACGCAGTTGTAAAATAAAATTCCACAGGTTGTTTTAGGTTTACTACTGGTGATATTTAAAATCATTGTAAAAAATACATTAATAAGTAAGGCTTATTTACTCTGTAGAAGAATAGTTAACTCTGTAGAAGAGTAGTTAAACGATAAAAATGCGTGGAATGAATCTGATTAGAGTCCAATGCCAGTTTAGCTAACCATTGTATGAAATAATAAAATTGTAATTTTTAAATTTGAAAAGAGCAATTTAAAAGTAAGTTATATATTTGAAAGTTGCTCTTTTTTGTTGAGTTTCTGGCCGACTCTTTTCAGCAGAAATGCCTTATATCTTAGCTTATGTACATTCGACGATTCAAAAGTGCTTACAAAAGTCTATTTGAAAAAAGATAATTTGAATTTGAATTTTGAATTTGTGGAACAACCTGCTATAGGGGGAAAAGGGTGATATCAAAGAATTAAGCTTTTCTTAAGATTTGTCATTCTCTCTTTGGCCACAAAAAGAGTTAGTTAATTTCTACAATACATTTTACACTCTACTCAAACAAAAATTATTGAGCGTGAAATATATAACGTCATATTTTGAATATTTTTTTCTAGTACGTTTAGATAAAAATCACGATATTAGAATCCGCCCCCTGTACGCATATCTCATAAAGGGGCGGAACCTACCCAATCCATTAAAAGTAAAGTGAAGATGACATTGCATGACGAATGTGGGTTGAAATCCCAATCAAGAGAAAGACTATATATATTTTTTTTATTTCTTCCCTCTGGCTGGTATTCTGAACAAAGCAAGCAGTTTGAGCGCTTCTGACAATTAACACGCAATAGACCGATTTTAGACGGAAACTGGAGGATGACGTGCTTTGACACAACGTTCTTTCTGACTATTCTGCTTTGTAAAACGCTGGTAGTAGAACGCAAGGCTCAGCGGTGAGAACGCGTGAACGGTATTCAGGAGTCGAGGGTTCGGATCTCGCTGCGTTCAAATTTTAATACGTTTTCTAAATGTCTTTTTCAATTTTCCTAAGTGTGGATTAACACTTTAAAAATGTTTAAAAAAATATTTAATGAATAGCATTCCTCTTTTGCCAAACGATTGTTCGTAGAATAATCTTTGGGTAGCAGAAATTTGTAAAAAAACCCTCTCTAGAGATGCCAACAACAAAAATAAGTTGTAATAAAGCGTATAAGAATTTCGGCGCAGCTGGTAATAGAACGCATGGCTCAGCAGTATTCAGGAGGCGTGGGTTCGAATCTCGCTGCGTTAAAATTTTTATACGTTGTCTAAATGTCTTATTCTGCTTTGCTAAAAAAATGTGAAACTATAAATAAATATAAACACACCCCCAAACCACGACGACTTATTCTTTTTCTTTGACCAAATAACAAATGACATACACAAAAAAAAGAAAAATCGAATAAAAAAAGTTAATAACCGATACTATATAAAACCAATAATATTAGGTATATATATTGCATACATTAAACATCTACACACCTAACACCCTTTTTAAAATTTACCCATCTTTCCCACGCGGAAACGAACCAACGACCTTTCCTTCGTCAAGCCAAATCATATCAAATTAGAAACAAACAAACCCACGGGCGTGCGCTAGTATATCGTAATCATAGCGTATCATTCGTTCCACACCATTCTCTACCCAGATCGCCTTCACCTGCAGTTTACCGCGAAGTGTCGGCCGCGATACTCCTATAACTGAGGGTAAGTTATATAAATACTTGTAAATAGCTGTAAATGGGTGTAAAAAAACATTTTTTATATTATAATTTGTATAGAAATTAGGGAGAAAATAGATTTTTATGTTTGTATTTCGGTTAAACTGATATTGATGCAATTTATAGTGGTTAGTGTTCTATATTTATTAAATGTATTGCAAAGCTTATAGTGTGTCGAAAGTTTTTTAGATTATTTATTTCTGCTCTGTTGATAAGATAACGCGCGGCGTTAAGTTACGCCACTTAACAAGTAATGTCTAGATTTTAGATGGAAAGTGGAAAATGGAGTAAATTGACATTAAGTTTTCCCTGTTATGTAGACAAGCGTGAAATTGATAAAAAAATAGTAGATTTAACAGTTTTTGTGCTTAAAATATAAGTTATATGGATCATGACATTTGATTTTCATATTTTTAAGAAGCTTTTTAAGAACTTTTATTATATTACATTTGATTATTATGAAAATAACTTATATAAAATAAGTTATTCTTCTATCTTTTTATAGTGACAGTAACTATTGTATTATGACTTAAACGTTACTTCTATAGTTAAGTTTAAAGATAGTAAACAAATTAAGAAATTTCACGCCAAAATAACGAACTTTATATGCAGTTTTCATTTTCAATAGTTCTTAGAAGCGTCCATTTTTGTAAGCTTATATTTTTTACTACTTTTTAAAGGGGAAATTTTTTCCTTCTTTAAAGGTAGAAACATATAATACAAATAGTAAATAACTTTTTTTAAAAGCTTTAGTGTATATAACAAGTGATATTTCTCACCGTCTTCTTCGATAAAGTGATGGCTTGGCCAAAGATATGACCAAAAATCTGTTAAGATTAGAACAAAATATTGTAAGAATAATAATTATAATTCAATATTAATAAGTGTGTGGTGCATTGTGCCAGCATCTAAATGTACCTATAGACGGTTGTGTATTCGATTCCCATACGATATCAACTATATTTATGCCAAAATTCATTAAAATCGGTCAAGCGGTTTAGATTTTTCATATAAACTTTTATCCCCTATTTCAACCCTTAAGAGGTAGATTTTTGAAAAAATAAGTAGCCTATGTTTGACCCTGGATTTTTTACTTATTTTATTCTAAATTTCATCCAAATCGGACCAGTAGATTACCCGTGGAAGCGTGACAGACAGACAGACAGACTTTCGCATTTATAATATAAGTGTGGATGGTCATAAGACAAAGCACGGTATTTACTTCCGTCACTCGACACGTAATGGAATGTCTTAACACTTCTCTTTCTGCCTTCCCTGTTATGAAAGAAAAAGCATTGGAGTCACTTAGAAAACAAAGAACGTAGTGTCTTGTCACTAGTTTCTCAAACTAACCCTGCTATGCGGAAAGAAACATAACATTACCTAAATACAGGAAAAACGCTTATAATCTGTGCTCATATAATACGTTATACAATAAAAAAACCAGCTTCTTTATAACGTGAATCGATTTTAAATTAGTTGAAAATTAAAACAAGAATATACTCAGTTTTTTTTTTAAATATTCAAATTACAATATGTTTTGCATAAATATTTGTTTTTGGACGTCATTTTAACGCTTTGACAGTATATAGTGTTTAGATGCTCCGTTCGCCTTCCGCCTATACATTGGGTTAAGTTTAGATATATTGCGGAACCCAGCGCCGCCTTATGTCTTGTTTTAAATAATATTCTTGAACAATATTTATCTTGATAATTCTAATGCATTGTTATAAGTGGGGAACGGAGTATTATAGCACTAGGTTCCCTCTGACTACCCTGCTGTGTGCGGGATACACCGTAAAGCTAAAAAAAAAACGAAAATAATTTAAATATAACCATTCCTCAAGTAAAAATCGAACCCACAATCAATCACATTAAAACTGACATTGTCCCACTGTGTCACAACGACCTTTTATATTCATTTCTTTTTTTTAGCTTCACGCTGTTCTCGCACACAGCAGGGTAGGCAGAGGGAACCTAGAGTCATGACACTCCGTTTCCCACTTTCTGCCAAATTGAATGCATTGCGTGTTAAGTGGCGGAACTTAACGCCCCACTTCGCCTTGACACTAGAGCGAAGAAAATGTGAATATTAAATATTTCCACTGCTCGAGTGGGAATCGAACCCACAACCAGTCGCTTACAGTCACACGCTTGTACCACTGGGCCACGACTGGCCTACGAAACGAAACTAAAACTAAAAACGAAAATAATTTAAATACAACCATTCCTGAAGTAGAATTTGAACCGACAACCAGTGTCATTTGAACAGGCACTGTTCCACTGAGTCACAACGACCTTTTACATTCAATTACTTAATTTCATTACACAAAATATTTTCAAATGAAATCTATTAATACACATAAACGTTGTTTACTTACGCAATGCTTACTTAACTTGTACGCGTTATCCGGTAAGTTTGGTCTAGATACTAATACTTATATAGATTTATATTAGTATACGCCTTTCACTATCTTTTAAGTGATAGTGTCTAGTGACCCGTCACTCTGTTCTCCGTCATCATATTGTTAATATAGAATTTTATCTCACTAAACTAGATAATCTAAATAAAAAAAAGACACAGAAAACGTATCAAAATTTCAACGCAGTAGGATTAGAACTCGCACTTCCTAAATACCGTCAAGGCGCCCTCACCGCTAAACCATGCGTTCTACCACCAGCTGCGTCTAAATTCTTATACGCTTTATTACAACTTATTTTTGTATAGGGATTTTTTTTTAAATTTCTGCCACCCAAAGATTATTCTACGAACAATCGTTTGTCAAGAGAATGCTATTTAACATTTTTAAAGTGTTATTTACATACATAGAATATTTTTAACATTTTTAAAGTGTTATTTACATACTTATAAAATTATCAGTTGCGACAAAATTCTTCTACGCTTATTACAATTAATATATGTTGTTTCGAAAAGGTGCAGGTTCGATTCCCGCTGCGTTCAAATGTTTATACACTTTCTAAATGTCTTTATAAAAATGTTAATAATATCTAAGTAAATTTAAGTATGTCTATTTTGAATCAAATTTACATCCGGCGTAAAATTTCATTGAAACTAATTACACCTTTTATTACACATAACGGCTAATGTACGAAGATTTATTGTACAATTTGTTCATAAAGTATTGATCTTGTGTAAAGGTTAATCATAATTAAGCTAAGCTGAAGGTCGCAGGTTCGATATTAACACGAGTACTTTATTGGTGTGTTTATTTTGTATTCGCTTGTTAATTTATTTGTTAGTAAATTTTATTAGAAATTAATATTTTATAGATATTACGGGTATAATAAATTTAAGGTACGGATATACTTATTTAATTCAGCATTTTCCTAGAAGCGTTTTCCATTTTTTTTGTTCTTATATAAAAGTAAGTTGCTGTATTCGATTGTACGAAATATATAACCGTTGCAATACACAACGGTTGCAAATAACCCAGTTAGTTGAATTTTGGCTCCTTCCTTAAGGAGCCAAATTTCATCTTTCTATATGCCCAGTAATTTTGGCAGTTCTCTGGCAGTTTTTATTTTTTAATTTTGAGATTATGATATTGCAATAGGATAGGATCTGATTGTAAATACGATCATTTTGATTTATTTACATTTCTTCTGTCTGTTAAGGCAAAGGGCGGGGTTGAGTTTCGCAAATACCAGTAGAAATGGAAGGTCAATATATTTTTACACTTAGTTATCTTTGCATACATTGCTACACGGGAAAACGCAATAAGCTCCAAAAAAGACATTTAGAAAACTTATAAAAGTTTGAACGCAGTGAGATTCGAACCCGCGACTCCTGAATACCGTCCAGGCGCTCTCACCGGTGAGCCATGCGTTCTACTGCCAGCTGCGTCGAAATTCTTATACGCTTCTTCTAAAAATGTGTTTTTAATTTTTTCTATGTGTGGAATAACACTTTAAAAACATTTAAAAGCAATAACCTCCAATTAAAAAAAAACATTATCAGGCAAGATTCGAACCCCCAGTCACCTGCTAATACTGACATACAACACAACTTATTCACATACCTTACAACACAAGCAAATAAAAAAAAAATCATTGTCTATACAAAACTAACTTTCAATTTAGAGCCGGAGGTTCGTCGTTTGACCTTTTCACGCGAAAATTATCATCACACGTTGTCAAGGTCACTAGAGACTTGGTACAAAGTAGAATATACTGTATTCTTCATATATTAGAAGATATTTTTGAATATTTCTACCTTTTTCAACGGTTTTTTTCAAAGCCTAGTTTACGTTTTGTTAATGCAATGATAAGAACATGAGGTCATAAGGTAAACGATCATAAATTTGAACAAAATTGATTTTTTAGCAACACCTTATGATATTATATTCAAATGACTTTCATTGGGGCCAGTCCTGGCACAGTGGCATAAGCATGTGACTGTAAACGACTGGTTGTAGGTTCGATTCCCACTAGAGGAGTGGAAATATTTAATATTTCCATTTTCTTCGTTCTGGTGTCGAAGTAAAGTGCGGCGTTAATTTCCGCCGCTTAACACGCAATGCTTCCGAATTTGGCGGAAAGTGGGGAATGGAGTGTCTTAACTCTAGGTTCCCTCTGGGTTGGTTGTTTGTATTTAAAATTGTTTTCAATTCTCTTCTAGATAAAACAACCTTTCTTCTAGATAAGACAAAGCGCGGCGTTGAATTCCGCCAATTAACAAGTGCAAAAGTTAAAAATGGAATATCTTGACATTAGTCATTCTCTGATTATCCTACTCAGCGGTATATAGCGTGAAACTGAAAGAACAATTGTAAAACATGTTATATTTTTTTTTACAATTATATTATTTAAATATTGACGCCCATGTAAAGAATATTCGCATTACAACATTTTTTTTATTGCAAATTTAAAATTTACACAATTTTTCTAAATTGTTCTAATATCTAATCTAACTAAAGAACTTACTTTATACTCACGCTACTCAGAATTAGGCAAATGATGAAAAAAAAACTAGTTTAATCTAAATTGCCCATTGTTATCTAGTTGTTAAAAATAAGTTTAACAAAAAATTAAGTTATATGTATATCGAAACTTCATCTAAATCTGCTGAGCCATTTTCACAATCCATCATAATTAAGACAGTCTTGCAACGATATTTCTCACATTTTGCCTTAAAATTTGGTCTAATGATAATGCAAATATCTTCGTAGCTTGAACTTAATATCTTTGGAATACCAGGAAAACGATAAAAAATATTATGAGCTAAAGCTCAAGTTTGAAGTTTTTAAAAATATTATGAGCTAAAGCTCAAGTTTGAAGTTTTTATCAGTTTCACCTTTTTTCCTTATAGCAAGGTAGTAAAAGATAGCTTTTGACAAAACTCCCTTTTCTCTGCCTTCTGCCTAAAATCGAGATATTGCGTGTTGAATGGCGAAGCTCAACACCGTGTTCTGTCTGGTCACCAACTCGGTTAAATGAGAATAATTTAAAGTCAAAGTCAAAGTCAAATAATTTTATTCAAAATAAGAAGTTACATGCTTCATTTTTTGAACGTCAAACATTTTACCAACGGTTCACTAAATTTAATGCCTCAGACCTGAGAAGAACCGGCGCAAGAAACTCAACGGGACCTCTTTTTTTTTAAAATGACTGTTATATACAGATTTACTGCAGACAGTGATACTTTTGAAATAAAAACAAACATTCCCTCGAATGGGAATCGAACCTGCAAAGATCGCTTCTACAGTTAAATGCTATCACACTGCGCCACGACATCGTCGTCTAAACTAATTTATATTTAATATTTGAAAAAGAATTAAATTAATAATGTCTCAGTCAGGAATTGAAGCTGCACTCTTTATATAACTCTATAGATGCATCACCACTATATCTACGTATATCTAAAGAAGTTGGCATTTACAACACATTTGTATTACAATTTTGTTTAACATTAACAGTACTTCCTCATTTTAAAGGTTATATTTGATACGTAGGCCTTTGAATTTAAGAAATCTTACGGCATATTCATGTAGTTACGACGTAGTACAAAAACGGATTCTTGAAATTAATATTTAAATAACTTTGTATATAAAAACTAATTTTAGAAAACTTGTAAGATTTGAATGCAGCGGTATTTAAACTTGTACCTCTTAGCAAGCGCTCTGACCGGTAAGCCACGTGCCATGCGATCAACATTTCTGTAAAGAATACATAATATATTTACCTATATTAGACATAAAAATAAAAATAACAAGTAGTGATGAACTTTATATAGTGTAATTAGCAGTGGAGAGTCAAATAAAATAAATATGTAACTACAATAAATAAAGTACGAAATCGAAGCTGCGAGTAACAACATTCTTATTATATAAAATTATAATATTATCTTAATACAGCTCCTCGCTGTTTCACGAAACGCGGGGTACTCTGAAAGAACCTATCGAACCTATCATGACACTCCACCCTCCGCTTTTCGTAAGAATGAAAAAATGAAAATGTAACTATAATTCGGCAGAAAGTGGGGAACGGAGTGTCTTAACACTAGGTTCCCTCTGCCTACCCTGCTGTGTGCGGGATACAGCGTGAAGCTAAAAGAAAGAAATACTTCTATTAAATCTATAATCAGTCCCCCAAACAAGAATTGAACCCACACCCATCGCATTACTGTCAGACTATCTAACCAACAAAATCTTTTATTACTTATTCGATGGCTAACAAACAGCACTGTTAACCTACTGTGTGTGAAAAGCTAAAATATACGTTAAAAAGAGTTGGAATGCAATAACAAATGACACCGAAATTGTTGGGGGATAAGAAAGAATAGAATAAGGAAAGCGATATTTTAGTTAAAAAGACATTTAAAGAAAACGTATAAAAATTTGAACGCAGCGGGATTCGAACCCGCGCCTCCTGAATACCGTTCAGGCGCTCTCACCACTGAGCCATGCGTTCTACTAGCCGCTGCGTCATAAATAAGTTGTGCTAACAATATAAATAAGTTGTAATAAAAAGCGTATAAGGATTTCGACGCGCGGGTTCGAATCCCGCTGTGTTCAAATTTTTATACGTTTTCTTTAAATGTCTATTTCAATTTTCCTAAGGGTGGAATAACACTTTAAAAATGTTTAAAAGATATTTTAGTTTTTCCTCTTGAAATAACAACAAAATGGAAGTAACGAGTAATAACTAGTCTTAATTATTATCGACTTTATAATCTCAGTATAAAATAAAAGAAGCAAGCAACAAAAGCTTATTCACACAATCACATCGTGAAGTAATATTCAAAACAAATATGGAGCGGAGCTTACATAAGAGATGGTCTCCGCCAAACGCCTAAACGTGATCCGTTTCTCAATGTGACAGAACTGCAATTCTTACTACTTGTATTATATTATTGTATGTTTAAGTACTACCTACTTGAGGCCAGTCATAGCGCAGGGGTATAAAGTGTGACTGTAAACGACTGGTTGTGGTTTCGATTCCCAGCCGGGGAATTGAAATATTTAATATTTCATTTTCTTCGATCTGGTGTCGAGGCAAAGCGCGGCGTTAAGTTCCGCCACTTTACACGCTATGCCTCCAGAATTCGGCGGAAACTAGGTAACGGAGTGTCTTAACACTAGGTTCCCTCTGCCTACCCTGCTGTGTGCGGGATAAAAAAAATACTACTTCTACAGCACGTTGAAGGTTTTAACTTAGACAGTACGAACTGTAGGCAGCTTCATCTTTTTTCCTTCATAGCGGCGGAAACCTAGTGTCAAGACACTCCATTTTCTACTCTTCGGACGAATTCGAGATAGTGTTATTGTAAATATTACTAAATAAAAATGTTCAAATAATTAATAATTCTCCGAGTATAATCTAACCCTTAACTAATTGCGCGCAATTACAATCACGACTTTTTGTAAAGAATAATGTCACTTCGGGATGTCAAGTCTAAAATTAAAAAAAAAATATAAATGCATATATTAAATGTTTAGTGCCCATCAAAGTTTCAAAATAACCTCTACATACACGCCCTCCTCACTCCGGGGGGTGCTCATGCTTTTTGAATGACGTTCCTCCAGTATCAATGACGCTGTGTTCTTGAAGGTCAAACGAATATAGGTGTACCTATATCGCTTACTATTCTCATGTGCTATGTATGTTTTAAACTAAAGTAAAAGTTAAAAGACATCTGTGAGTACGATATTCGATCGATTAATCGATAATTTGTCCGTTTCTTAGTTTAAGATTGTTTCACACATAGCAGGATAGTCAGAGAGAACCTACTTCGCTCTTTATTTTTTAGCTTCACGCTGTATGTAACCTAGTGTTAAGACACTCCGTTCTCCACTTTCCGTTAAATTTGGAGGCATTGCGTGTTAAGTGGCGGGACTAAACGCCAAGAAAATGGAAATATTAAATATTTCCATTCCTCGAGTGGCAAACGAATCCACAACCAGTCGCTTTACAGACGCACTATGTGCCTTTACGCCACTACTGGCCCCGCTCTCATATTGTGTGATCAGTGACGGAACTTAACCCCGCACTATATCTTAGGTGCCAGAGCGATGAATAAAAATACAGTATACTCATTTACCCACATATTTTGTGGAACCTACCACCATCGTGTTTGCAATGACAGCTTCAATTACATATACAAAAAAATAACTTTAAACAATTCTCTTATACTTAAGACCTAATTCCGACCAAGATATTGGATACAAGAAGGTCAAAAATTGGTGTCAAATGATCAACACTGATATTTGATCTATCGGTTCAATTCCAAGGCCCATACTTAATTTAATAGCAAAATAGTGATGTGAAAATGTGTAGTCAGCCGTGGCGTGAGGCAAATCGTGAGGCAAGTGTGGCGCAACACTAGCTCCAAGTGAAAGAACAAAACAAATGAAAGTAAAACTTATACTCGTATGCAAGTACTTACTTGCATACGAGTATAAGTCTTACTTTCATTTGTTTTGTTTGATATTCAATGTTAGGTGATGAAAAGGTTGGTGTATGGATCATGCAAGATTTATGTACTAGAGGTAATATATGGGGAATGGAGTGTCTTAACACTAGATTCCCTCTGCCTACCCTGCTGTGTGCGGGATACAGCGTGGAGCTAAAAAAAAGGTGATATAGGGGCGTAAAATAAGCGTTGCCATGGCAACCTGTATGTACCTTTGTGAAGAAAACGGTATGTCAAACATGTGATATTATGCGTAATAGATGTTTTTTTTATCTTCACGCTGTATCCCGCACACATCAGGGTAGGCATAGGGAACCTAGTGTTAAGACACTCCGTTCCCCACTTTCCGCCGAATTCGGAGGCATTGCGTGTTATGTGGCGGAACTTAACGCCGCGCTTTGCCTCGACACCAGAGCGAAGAAAATGGAAATATTAAATATTTCCACTCCTCGAGTGGGAATCGAACCCACAACCAGTCGTTTACAGTCACACGCTTGTGCCACTGGGCCACGACTGGACTGGACTGGCGTAATAGTTATTTGATTGATTTAATCTATTTTTTCGTTTTTTAGACATATTGTCTTTTGGATGGCGGAACTTAACGCCATACTACTTATACTAGAGGTAACGTCGACGTAAAATAACCTGTTTGTACTTTTTTGTACGTTAATTGTGGTGTGTATTAATTTAATCTAATTTTGTGTTCTTTAAATATACTGCATTTTAGACTGCGGAAGTTAACGCCATATTATGTGTACTAGAGGTAACACCTTCGCGTAAAATAAGTGTTACTATGGCAACCTATATATACTTTTGTGAAGAAAATGGTAAAAACGTGGTAGCGCGTGTGTGTTATTTATAGTATTTTATTAATTTAATCTAATTTTGTGTTCTTTAAATATATTGTATTTTGGATGGCGGAACTTAACGCCGTACTTATACCAGAGGTAACGTTATCGTAAAATAAGCGTAGTCATAGCAACGAAATACAGCGTATTTTTCATATAAAGACCTCGAGTCTGTGGCGTCTAAAAAACTAAGAGAAAAAAAAAACTCGATCAGAGCAGAAAAATATAATAATTCCACAAGGTTTTATTCGAACCTACGATCATTGCGTTTACACTCTATTCCACGGTATAATGTTGGCTTATGGGTACATATAAATCTCACTCTTAATTAGAAAAATATTTAAAAAATGCTTAGCATTTGTACTGCGTAACCAAATTTGAACTAACGACCATAACAAGATGATGTTTTTGGTCTACTTGCTCACTGAACCACAACGTTTAATTATATAATATCAACATAATTTGAAAATATGTTTATTATGTATATAAATGTATGTATTAAGAGATACGTGAAGACAGGCCAATTAACTATTAGTACTAAGTAAGTAAATCTGGTGACTAGTCGAAGGTTACCAATTCAATTCCAATGAAGAAAAATATTGTTTAGATGTAAAATGCATAAGTATTCTTTCATAGGACAATGTGTACGCTTTTATAATAGGATCCCAGAAAACGTCCAAGAGTTCCATATTATAATTTTAAAAAATGAGAAAAGACGTTTGTGTGACGTTATTACCTAATTAGTGAATTTTTGAATGATAACACGCCATGGGAATGATATGCTCGCTCCGGCCTATTTCAAAGATATCGTTGTCAATACGAGTATATTCTCATAATTATACCTGTAAATTGTTTAACTTTAAAGAAAGAGATCCCGATTAGTTTCTTGCGCCGGTTCTTCTAAGGTCTCAGGCATTAACTTTAGTGAACCGGTGATAAGCTGTTTGACGCTCAAAAAATGAAGCATGTAACTTCTTATTTTGAGTAAATTTGACAATTAAAAAAAATGATGGAGTAATAAATAAACTTTTCTACACTCTGTTAAACGCGGTGCGGCGTTGAATTCCGCCAATAAACACGCATTGTGTCTAATTCGAACTGAAACTGAAAGTGGAATTACATTAGTTCTTCACTAACAAACTAAGCCTGCAATTATCCTGCATTTGAAAGCGCAAAATCAGTTCTGCGGTTTTTCATAAAGTGGAAATGCTTAAAATCAGAGAGAATCTAGCGTCAAAAAGAGGAATACACATTCAACCTTTACTTTACTTAAAAAATGTTGTATACAAAGAGTTGATATCCAGATCAATATCCATACTTATATTATAAATGGGAATGTCTGTGTGTTTGTCTGTCATGCTTTCACGGCTAATCTACCGGTCCGATTTGGATGAAATTTAGAATGAAAGTAGTAACAATAACTGGGTCTAATATAGGCTACTTATTTTTTCAAAATTCAACCTCTAAAGGGTTGAAATAGGGGATGAAAGTTTATATGAAAAATCTACACCGCTTGACTGATTGTAATGGAATTTGGCATAAATATAGTAAATAATCCTAGCTTAAACATAGGCTACTTTATTTTTCAAAAATCCACCCCCTGGGGTGCTACATATACCGCAACAGCTGTGTAGTTTACGCGGCGAAGCCGCGAGCGGGCCGCTAGTATCTTTATAAATTTTGGATTAATATCAATAATTGAAATTGGGCGTAAAACAGGCGTTTCCCAAATATAGTCAAAAAGGAACTTAGAACTAAGATCCGCCTCTAAATTTTTGGAACATGACATGTCATCACAGCATGTGGGAGATGAGAACATTCCTGTACTAAAATTAGCCGAAACAATAGAAGTATTACCGCCTAATACGAGTATCATATACATTATCGATTAATCACCGGGTTCCGCCCACTTTTGTATTAACACGCATTGTGTATCATCGAACACGTGTTTTGAAGGATTTTATCATTATGATAGCTTGATGTTTGTTATTATTGTATTTTTTTTATGTTTACACATGTTCCGTATATAGAAAAAGACATTTTAAAGTTAACGGATAAAATATTTGAACGCAGCGGGATTCGAACTCGCGCCTCCTGAATATCGTCCAGGTAGCGAGTAAATGTAGAATAACACTTTAAATAAATAAATAAATAATAAATAAATAGCTTCACGCTATATCCCGCACACAGCAGGGTAGGCAGAGGGAACCTAGTGTTAAGACACTCCGTTCCCCACTTTCCGCCGAATTCGGAGGCATTGCGTTTTAAGTGGCGGAACTTAACGCCGCGCTTTACCTCGACACCAGAGCGAAGAAAATGGAAATATTATTCCCACTCCTCGAGTGGGAATCGAACCCACAACCAGTCGTTTACAGTCACACTCTTGTGCCACTGGGCCACGACTGCCCACAACAACACTAACACTTTAAAAATGTTTAAAATGTCCGTATATGGGCTGGAAGAAAATAATATTAAGACACTCTGTTTCTCTCTCTCGGCCTATATGTTAGTAGATATTAGGCGTGAAGCTGTTAACTTAAGGCCTGGTTGTTAAGCTTTTTAATTATAATAATTTTTAATAATACAGCTTTCAAGGGTTAGTTAGGGTCAAGTTCTAGGTGACGTGTGTATTTTTTTTTATTTAAGTACTAATTTATTTTTATTTATTTTTTTAGCTTCACGCTGTTTTTAGTATCTCGCACACAGCAGGGTAGGCAGAGGGAACCTAGTGTTAAGACACTCCGTTCCCCACTTTCCGCCGAATTCGGAGGCATTGCGTGTTAAGTGGCGGAACTTAACGCCGCGCGTTACCTTGGCACCAGAGCGAAGAAAATGGAAGTATTAAATATTTCCACTCCTCGAGTGGGAATCGAACCCACATCCAGTCGTTTACAGTCACACGCTTGTGCCACTGGGTCACGACTGGCCATTATTTGACTTTGTTATTATTATATTTTTTAATATTTATGGTACATAAGAGTAGGCTGAAATAATGTTAAGACACACGGTTCCTCTTTCTTCGCCTATATGTTAATAGATATAAGGTATGAAGCGTCAAACTTAAGGCCTTGTTGTTAAGCTTTTTATTATAATTTTTTAGAGCTTTTGATGATTATAAGCTTTTTTATACAGCTTTCAAGGGTTAGGGTCAAGTTCTTGATGACGTGTGTATTTTTTTGATTTAAGTACAAATTTAATTTATTTCTAATGCATTATTTAAAAACACATTGGCATTTTTGCATTATTACTTAACATAAACTTTGATTATGAAAAAATATTAGATGTAAGGATCGGTCCGTATTTTGAGAAAAAGACATGCAAAATTTAACTTTTACATAATAATATAATAATGATATATATGAATATTTTAAAGCCGTCGTGCTGCAGTGGGACAGCGTCTGAATGTAAACGCAATGATTATGGGTTCGATTCCCACTCGTGGAAATTATTATATTTCAATTACTTCCATTTCTACACACCTTGTACCTGCGGCAACATTGAGTTCTAACACTTAACAGCGCAATATATCTAATTCGGGCATAAAGTGGAAAACGGAGAGTGTCGACAGTACATTCTCTCTGGCGATTCTGCTGCTTGTTTTTACAAGCTGAAAAAATATATATTTAATTTTAAGTCCAATAAGTTTTATTGTAACAAAAGAACAATGTGGCCAGTCGTGGCTCAGTAGCACAAGCGTGTGACTGTAAACGACTGGTTGTGGGTTCGATTCCCACTCGAGGAGTGGAAATATTTAATATTTCCATTTACTTCGCTCTGGTGCCGAGGTAAAGCGCGGCGTTAAGTTCCGCTACTTACCACGCAATGCCCTCCGAATTCGGCAGAAAGTAGGGAACGGAGTGTCTTAACACTAGGTTCCCTCTACCTATCCTGCTGTGTGCGGGATACAGCGTGAAGCAAAACAAAAGAACAATAAAACATAAAAATAAACAAAAAGACAAAGTCAAGTGACGTTTTTAAAAAATAAAACCGGGCGTTGCTTACACACATTTTCCTTATAACATACTCGTATAATTAACTTACTCATCCGTAATAAAATTGAATTATTTATGTATATTCATATTAAAATTAATACTAAATTTATACGTTTGTTTGTTTAGATATTTACAATATTACGTCACTGTGTTACAATATGCTATAAAATAATTTTGTATGCGGATTTCTTTATAATGTTGCTTATTTTTTTTGTTAGATAATTCACGTTATGGATCCTTTACCCATCATGCATTAATTGTAAAAAAGCATAGGTTAGAAACTATCTTTAGACTATCTTTAGACTAGCCTCGTGGTTCAAAAGAACAGTGTCTAATTGTAAGTAAGATTGGTTGTAAATCGGGATATTATTATATATAAAATATTTTGATCTGCTCCTTTGGTAAGACAATGCACGGCGTTAAGATCCGCTTTCATATACGTAATATCTCCATTTTAGGCGAAACAATGAGAAAATCCGTTTTAAAACTAAATTTCTGCTATGCGAAAAAAGCGTAAAGCTTTAATGCAACTTACATAACATATGACATAAAGAACTGTTGAATGTCCTACCAACGGCAGTGTCTCCAATTTGCTTTGATAGTCGCCCTTTGAATCCGCATCTATTTCCACTAAAAATTATATATATATTTTTTACGCTGTATCTCACACACAGCAGGGTAGGCAGAGGGAACCTAGTGTTAAGACACTCCTTTCCCCACTTTCCGCCGAATTCCGGAGGCATTGCGTGTTAAGTGGCGGAGCTTAACGCCGTATTTTGCCTCGAAACCAGAGCGAAGAAAGTGAAAATATTAATATTTCCACTCGAGTGGGAATCGAATCCAAATTTTAATTGAAATTTTCACATTAGTAACGAACAATTGTTGAGTTTCTCACCTTTTCTTCCTATAAAAAACTGCCTTTTTAGGCGGATGATAGGTTTATGTTCATTATATTTTTTAAAAGTGCTTGAAAAAGTCTATTTAAGTGAAAGATATTTCGAATTTGAGTCAATAATAACTCAGCCGAGCCACGAAACCAGTACAATCATATATCTTAGTAAGACTTATAACATAAAATAAGTTGTTAATTTTAATAGCATATTAAGAATTTGTAACTCAAACTACTTAGTTCATTGTTTCAACATGAATAATGGTTCTTGCAGAACATTTTAAAGATTTGCTCTTATTTGAAGATGTTTATATGTTTCGTGTAAATTTATTACGTGCTTTCAATTTAATTGCCAGTTTTGTGGTCCATGTGGTAGAATAATAACTGGTTAAGAGTGAGTCTGAATCGTGAACCGAAGGTTTCTTATATGTGTAAATATTTTTTTGGTCACTGTCATCGAGAACCCCATATTTTTCGAGTTTTCAATTACACTAAATTAAATAAATTAGAAAATCTATCAATCCGCAAAATTTCGATTTTTTTTACGTTTAATATTTTTATCATAAGTTGTATAAAATGGAAACAGGTAACTTAAATTTTGTAATAACTGGACTCTCTTAGGATATATTCTTTAAATCTTGGTTTTAAGTACTGAAATTGAAAACAAAAAATGTATTGCATATGATAAAAGTGGAATCATGTTAAAAAAGGTACAGACCTGTGTCTTGCTGTAACAAAAAGGAAAAAATATTATACGTGGCATCAATATTATTAGAAAACGTATTTTTTGAACCCACCAGGTCTCGAACTCCAAGCCCTTTGACCACTAAGCCACTACAACTTATGATAATAACAACAAGCAGTAGTAATAAGCGTATACTCGTAAATATTTAAACGCAGCCAGGTATTTGCTTGATTTTTTGTAGGTATGTAAACTCCTAATTCACCTTTTTAGTGCACAAAAATTTTTCTTTACCTGTTCCACAGCACATTGCCTCTTGTAAAACGTCATCAAATTCCCGATTATACCTATTTAAACAAAAACTTCGAGAATGACACTAAAAACTGACAAAATTCTCTTTCAAAGATTTCCTTTTTTTTTCGATTTAGGGAATCCTAAGAATAAATACTTCAAACGGTAAATAAGTGAAAATTACACTTAAAAAGCTTTTTTTTGTATGTTTTTTCACTCTTTATTTTGCTGGTCCACGGATGCGTTAACAATTACTTTATTATATTATTACATTACTACATTTTTTTTCTCGTTACATTACAATTTACTTTCCTAAAAGAGTCGCCACTATTATGCCTTATACTACTTACTTATCACACTTGCCACTACACTAAATGTACATAACATATATATTATTGTTTTGCAATTATAAGTGTCTATCCATACTTATATTATAAATGCGAAAGTCTGTGTGTTTGTCTGTCACGCTTTCACGGCTAATCTATCGGTGCGATTTGGAATAAATTTAGAATGAAAGTAGTAAAAGTGATTGAGTCTAATATAGGCTACTTATTTTTTCAAAAACCAACCTCTAAAGGGTTGAAATAGGGAATTCATAGTCATACTGTGTGTGAGTGGTGGAATTCAAAGCTGTTCTTTTCACCAGACTAAAAACAAAAACTATTTAAATAACAACTTTCTAAACTGATAATAGAACCTACAACCATTATGTTTACCGTCGAACACTATCCTACTAAACCACGAAGAGTTCAAAATTCTTGGAGATTCCAAAACACTTGTTTTGACGTAGTTGAAATCTTATACATAGATTGTATACAGTTCTTATAAAGGTCGTTTTGAGGTCGTTGCTTGTGAACATTCGAATTACCTCATTCCTTTCTACAATTTTTTTATTCTTATTTGACAATCATGAAATCATTGAGGCGCAGTGTTTTAATGTAATCGCGGTTAGTTGTGGGTTCGATTCCCATTCGAGGAATGAATAGAAAAAAGGAAAAAGCAAATTCACGCTTATCAGAATAAGTAGGTATATACAATTATACATATATGTATATTATATTATATATGGGGCCAGTCGTGACGCGGTGGCACAAACGTTCGGTTGTAAACGACTGGTTGTAGGTTCGATTCCCGCTCGAGGAGTGGAAATATTTATTATTTCCATTTTCTTCGCTCTGGTATCAAGGCAAAGCGCGGTGTTAAGTTCCGCCTATTAACACGTAATGCCTCCGAATTCGGTGGAAAATGGAGTACGGAGTGTCTTAACACTAGGTTCCCTCTATCTACCCTGCTGTGTGCGGGATACAGCGTAAATCTATAAAAAAAAATATTAACTTCGTTCTCCACTTTCTGCTCTAAATCGAGATATTGCTGGTTGAATGGCGGAAGTCAATTTATTTTTAAGTCATATCCAGTAATTAAATATATTACAATCCATTCATTAAAAATAGAATGTTTGTATGCGCATGTCTTCCGGGCTACTGGACGGATTTGAATGTAAGCTTTTTTTTTTTGCACAGCTTTCATGTTAAGGCAGTAAGGCCGTCTGCATGCGCAAACATAACTTTTTCGTTATATTGCAATCATCGGAGGTAAATATTTGAAAAGTAAAGTAGCCTATGTTTAACCTTGGATTGTCAACTATATTTATTCTAAAATTCATCACAATCAGTCAAGCTGTTTAGATGTTTCATATAAACTTTCATGCCCTATTTCAACCTTTTAGAGGTTGATTTTTGAAAAAATAAGTAGCCATGTTTGTCCCTTGATTACTGGTACTGGACTGGTAGACTATCCGTTACAGCGTGACAGACAAACAGACAGACACTCTCGTTTATAACATCAGTATGGATAAAGAAAACTGTGTTACGTGTTGACGTTTTGCACGTTCGCTCTAGCTGCTCAGCGACCAAAGCTTAGGCTCTAGGACCGTTTCCAAGAGGCACGGGTTCGAATTTCGCTAGTTTCGCTTAATAGTATTCGCTTCGCTCCGCTTTTGGTCGTCTTTCAAATTAGAGTGTGTGAATAATACTTTAAAAATGCTAAAAATCGAAAATACATTTCAGAAAACCAAGAAACCGTTGAAACCGTTGGGTTTTCTAAAAATGTATTTTTGAATACCAATAACAATGAATGAATTTGAATACCAATTAATCCGGTTAAAAATATTATCATTTCAAAATGTTTAAAAATTACGAAAACAAACGATCTTATTATATTAAAATTGTGGTAAAGCTCACGCAAACAAAGTCGCAGCGACAACTAGTATCTATATGTTAATAATCCTAAACGTATCTTGACGCTTACTTTATTAAAAAAAAAATATTTTTTAGCTTCACGCTGTATCCCGCACACAGCAGGATAGGCAGAGGGAACCTAGTGTTAAGACACTCCCCACTTTCCGCCGAATTCGGAGACATTGCGTGTTAAGTGGCAGAACTTAACGCCACGCTTTGCCTTGTCACCAGAGCAAAAAAAATGGAATGAAAAAAAAAATATATATATTTCCTCTCCTCGAGTCAGAATCGAACCTACAACAGTCATTTGTGCCTCTGCGCCAGAGGACTGGCCCTAAAAAATAATATATAATAACAAAATAATCCAAATATCGATTACAGCACAAAACTCGATCGCGGTCAAGAGTAGAAATGTGATAGCCGGTCAAGGTGGTATTACCTAAACTGTATCAATTACTTTCGCACTTGCTTTTATATATGTATAATGTATATATACCAAATATTTACACAAGGTCGTTTCAAAACTAGCTAATCCTCAATATTTATTTATTTACTTTTAAACATTTTTAAAGTGTTATTCCACACTTAGGAAAATTGTTTTCTAAATGCCTTTTTCAATTTGTTTATTTATTAGACGCACAGTAGTTCTTTTAAGATTTTTTAAAGTGTTTAACACTTAGGAAATTAAAAGAGACATTTTTTTAAACATATATTTTTTTTAATGTAGTAGTATTCGAACCCTCACCTCTTGGTAACCGTTCAAGCGCTTTGAACGCTAAGCCATGCGTTGTACTACCAGCTGCTTATATGTACTTAGTATTTTTTTTTTTTTTTTTTAACAATTTAATTAACATCACTACGGACATAAGGTCTGTACCTTTTTTTAAAATAATCTTTTTCTTTTTATATATAAATTCCTTATTTGATTACAATATTAGAGCTTAAAACTAAGTTTATTAAATATACCATAAGAGAGTCCAGTTTTCTTAGTTATTAAATGTAACTTACATCTATTACAAAGTATTACTATGACTATCTTTTACATATTTCTTAACATTAATTAATATTATATTTTTTTTAATATATTTTATTAATATTACAATTTCTTATTCAAATAATGGGAAATGAAGGCATTATCGCTATTGTAGAGGATATGACTTAGTATTTCAAAAATGTATTAAAACAGTTGTTCTTACATTAGTTAACAGCTTCACGCTTTTTCTCACTTAGGGTAGTCATCAGAGAGGACGTTGTGTCGAGACCCTCTTCTTTCCGTTCGAAATCGAGTCTGCGACAGTAGTTGACAATAGAAGACAACGTCTAACTATATAGCGACAGTTGTGGGTTCGATTCTCACTCGAATACTGATTACATTATAATTTGCATTTGTTCGCTTTGGTACCTAAGTAAAAGCGCGGCCTGGAAGTCCGCCTCTTAACACGCAATGTCTCGATTACGAGAGGAAAGTCGAGGACGGAGAATCTTGACACTAGGTTTCTATTTGACTAACCTGCAAAAGGTTAATATCAGTTTTACACTTTATCCCGCATGGCATCAACAGAGAGAACAGTCATCAGTGTCATGACACAGTTCGTTCTCTGTTTATCAGAGATCATTCAGAGATATTGTTTAGTAGGGGCCAGTCGTGGCGCAGTGGCACGAACTTTTGACTGTAAACGACTGGGTGTGGGAGCGGCGTTGAGTTCCGCCACTTAACACGTAATGCCTCCGAATTCGGCGGAAAGTGCGGAACGGAGTGTCTTAACACTAGGCTCGCTCTGCCTACCCTGCCGTGTGCGGAATATAGCGTGAAGATTAAAAAAAAATCCACGCACTTGAATGCGCAAAGTATTAAAAATCATATACATACTCGTATATAGGTAGTACTGGGAAACCCCTGACGTTTTTGCCTACGTGACATACATAACTACAGCTGCTTCATTGTTTCTACAGCCTGCATTCTTGCTTAAGTTAAACGGCTTAGATTTTTCATACAAACTTTCATCCCCGTATTTCAATACATTAGGGGTTGGTTTGTAAACAAAAAAGCGGCCTGTGATGTTGATATTGGATCTTCAATTATTTTCATTTCTTGCAGCTTTTTTCCCGCATAGGGATATCACTTTGTCAAGACTCCACTTTCCTACTAAAATTCATCCAAATATTTTATTCGAAGTTCATCCAAATGAAGCCAGTAGATCACCCATGAAACCGTACTAGACAAACGGACAGATAGACGTCCATATTAGTAATATTAGTATAGAAAACATGACAAAAATTAGAAAATGGACAACGAAGTGCCTTAACACTGTACAATCTGCCTTTACCCGCAACGCGTAAACTAAAAAAAAACAAACCAAAGAGGATGTAATATAAAAATATTAACATATATAATTAATTTCAATCGTGAAACATGAACACGATAAAATCAAAGGTAACAAATACTGTTGGCGTGACCGTGATGTCATCTCGCGGCAAAACTTGTAATAAGATGAGCAATAAAATAGCGAAAATATCGATTGTTACTTAGTTTACATGATTCTGTAGATTCTTATACTGTTATACTTTCAATTTTGTCTAATACCTATAAGTATAATCTCTATTGGGGCCATTCGTGGCGCAGTGGCACAAGCGTGTGACTGTAAACGACGGTTGTGGGTTTGATTCCCACTCGAGGAGTGGAAATATTTAATATTTCCATTTTCTTCGCTTTGGTGTCAAATCGCGGCGTTGAGTTCCGCCACTTAACAGCGTGAAGCTAAAAAAAAAGTTTAATCTATCTAGGCGCAGTGGGTTATGGGTTCAATTCAGTACTTTAGCAAAAAAAAAATTGCCTTTAAGTTCCGCCCCTCAACATGCAACGTCGCGGTTACAATTTTTTTAGCTTCACGTTGTATTCTGCACACAGCAGGGTAGGCAGAGGGAACCTAGTGTTAAGACTCTCCGTTCTCCGTTCTCCGAAAGCGGAGAAGTTGTATGGCAAAATTCGGCAAAATCACTCAGTGGCGGCAGTGTTGTGTAGCATTAAGTGGCGAAGACCATTGTCTTGAATAACTTAACGTTTTTTGCTGTATAGCAGAGTCAGAGAGAATCTAGGCCCTGTTCTAGATCGGGTTCACGAAGTCGAAACATGTTGGGTACATGAGAAACTCAACGCCGCGTGTCTTAGCCACCAGAGGGAAGAAATGAATAAAAAGAATATACAATCATTTCCCCAAGTCAGAATTGAACCTTCAACCTTCGCGTTTACAGTCAAACACTGTACCACTGCAAAACAACGACTTAAGTGTTGTGAATAGATTTTTTATTTTCTAAATATCAAAAGGAACTCTAAATTAGATGAAGATGCGCAGTTTATTGATAATATGTTATTAAGTAAGCTAATAAAAAGGTAATTCTTGTATCAATTTTCTTAGTACTGATCTGTTTTGTGGTAAGTTAATATATATTAGTACATACATACATACATACATACATACATACATACATACATACATACATACAAAACACATGAGAGAAAATCGATGGTGGGCATAAAAAAACTTTTTTTTTCTTCTTTTTTTTAGCTTCACGCTGTATCCCGCACACAGCAGGGTAGGCAGAGGGAACCTAGTGTTAAGACACTCCGTTCCCCACCCGTTTAAAACCAAAAAGTATATAAACATACAAGTAAATAAATAACTTAAATTGTTTTTGTATTTCAAATAGAAATACAATACCCGAATTAAATCCATACTTATATTATAAATGCTAAAAGTCTGTATGTTTGCCTGTCACGCTTTCACGGCTAATCACCGGTCCGATTTGGATGAAATTTAGAATGAAATTAGCAAAAAATACAGGGGCAAACATAGGCTACTTATTTTTTAAAGAATCAACCTTTAAAGGGTTGAATTAGGGGATGAAAGTTTATATGAAAAATCTAAGCCGCTTGACCAATTGTAATGAATTTTGGCATAAATATAGTTGATAATCCAAGGTTAAACATTTTTTTTAAAAATTCACCCCCGAGGGTTGCAATATAACGAAACAGTTATTACAATATAACGAAACAGTTATGTAGTTCACGCGGCGATGCCGCCAGCGGGTCGCTAGTAATTGAATAACTGAGGCCATCGTGGCGCAGTGCGACGACGTCTGACAGTCAACGCGATAGTAAAATTAAGATTAAAAAATTAAATAGCTTCACGCTATATCCCGCACACAACAGGGTAGGCAGAGGGAACCTAGTGTTAAGACACTCCGTTCCCCACTTTCCGCCGAATTCGGAGGCATTGCGTGTTAAGTGGCGGAACTTAACGCCGCGCTTTACCTCGACACCAGAGCGAAAAAAATGGAAATATAATTTCCACTCCTCGAGTGGGAATCGAACCCACAACCAGTCGTTTACAGTCACACTCTTGTGCCACTGGGCCACGACTGGCCACAATAGTTGAGGATTCTTTTCCCATTTACAGGGATAATTATATTTCATTTATTTTGTTTTATCTGCTTTAGTGTCTAAAACAAGCGCAGTGTTGAGTTCCGCCACTCAGGACGCATTGTTTGGACTTAGGAAAGTGGAAAACGGAGTGTCATAACACTTCTCACAGGTTCTCTCTGACTACCCTTCTATGCGGGAAAGAGCGTGAAATCGTTTTTTTTTTAAATTAAATAATTACTTTTTTAAGAACCACACGCGGATGTTAATAATAGGCTATACAGTATACGGTCGTGACCGTGTGACGTGTTGGCGGACCTTCCGAACGGTAGCCATGATTCTGAGAAGAATATATCTAATATACATGCTACGTTTTGTTTGAATGTTTATATTTATTATTTCTTTTTATATTAATAAGTTTGTGACCAATCACTCTTTTCTCTGCATTTTAATATATGTTTTTTTATGGTAGACAGAGGGAACCTAGTATTAAGATACTCCGTTTCCCACTTTCCGCCGAATTCGGAGGCATTGCGTGTTAAGTGGCGGAACTTAACGCCGCGCTTTACCTCGACACCAGAGCGAAGAAAATGGAAATATTAAATATTTCCACTCCTCGAGTGGGAATCGAACCCACAACCAGTCGTTTACAGTCACACGCTTGTGCCACTGGGCCACGACTGGCCACGAACTAAACCACAAAATACATTAAATTACATAAAAAACGATATAAACATATCAATTTAATGATCTCCGTTAGCGCCGCGTTGCACGCCACCGCCGGAGTGACGCAACTGCGGTAAGCAAAGGTCGGCGGAACAAGTTTGTTGGCGCGTCTTCTACATTCCTTTACCACTACTATAGTTGAGATTCGATAGTTTATATCGTGCAGTTTTTTACGCTATTCGATAGGTAATTTTGATGTTTGTAGTTACTTTTGATGTTATTGTTTAGGATGATTAAATTTGTTAGATTCAGTATTTTTCATCTAAAACAAACTAAAACCGCGAAAGCTTTTTTAAAATCATAAATTTATAATTGTAAATATTCTATGTTAAAGTGAACACATTCAGATTGTATGAAATTGAATGATTTTTGAATAAAAGTTTTTAATGTGTAAATTTTCTCTAAGCTTAACTCGACATTGTAAATACCTGGTTTTTAGTTTAATAGAGCTTTTAGAACTAGTGACAATCTAGTCAGTGATTAAGTCTTGCTATGCAGGAAAAGTTAGAAGTTAGTGGAGTGATTTGGAAGTATCTGAAGAGGTAGTTATGGGTTCGATTTTGCCATGAACGAATTCTTAAAAATATTTTTCTCTCGTTGGTTGGGTGGTTAAGTGTTTTTTTATGTATTAAAGGACCGCCTAATGGTAAGTGGTTACCTTTAGTCATTGACATCTACAGCATTAGAGTTGTGGATACGTTGTCGGCCTAGAGGCTTACATGCCATCGAACCGGAACACATGATCAGGTATTTTGGCGGTTTGTTTTTGACATAATATCGGTAACAAACCAGTCGGAAAACGAATATTACCTACCTACCACCAATACATGAATATCTCTAAAATAGACGGATGGTGAAAATATAACACTGCAAGAAATCGTAATGATCAACACAAAAATGACAAAATTATATAGAGGTTTTCGATAGTAATTTATTTATTTATTTTTTAATGAACCTAGTGTTAAGACACTCCGTTCCCCACTGTCCACCAAATTCGGTGGCATTGCGTGTTAAGAGGTGGAACTTAACGCCGCACTTAGCCTCGACACCAGTACGAAGAAACACAACTAGTCGTTTGAAGTCACACGCCTGTGCCACAACGCCACGACCGGCCACACTGGAGATAAATATTTAATTTAAAATATAATGTAAAACATTAGGTAACATTACTACAGCATATCGTGGTAACGCCAATATAAAACACGGTAACACGCGTAATCCGTGAATGCTAAATTATACATAAAAATGCTATAAAATTAATGAAATCAAGTTTTTATATGTTTTTTGTTAAATTAAATATTTTGTCAATCCGTCTAGACGGTATTTAAAATATTTTACATTTCTTTTTTTAACAGCTTCACGCTTTTTGTTACATAGTAGAAGCGTTAGAGAGAACTCAGTGTCATAATTCTAAATTCCACTTTCTGCTTTAATTCGGTTAACTTGTTGTTGACTTGCTAAATCTAACATTAAAAATGAAAAATAAATAAAACTATTTTAACGTTTTTAAAGTGTTATTTCCATATATTAGGTTATGGAAGAACATTTTTAGTAAACGTAATTTTT
The DNA here is from genome assembly GCA_019049465.1 of Dryas iulia moderata. NCBI lineage: Eukaryota > Metazoa > Arthropoda > Insecta > Lepidoptera > Nymphalidae > Dryas > Dryas iulia. The sequence goes on from CM032435.1 coordinate 872,390, forward strand.
GTCGTAGTGTAGAACGTATTCTCAACTAAATTAACTTTATATACCTAATAAGATCTTTTGTTGTCTACCTGTGACTATCTATGACCACGGACTACTGTAAAGTGTTATATTGTTGTATTCAAATACTAAAATATACGCGATTAATTCGGTTAATTTCCGGGATAGTCAGAGAGAACGGAGCGCCAAACGCTACGGTCCCTGCATACTTCTTCCGCCTCGCCCACTGTCTTCAACCTCTTCATACACGCCCTCTGGGGGGTCCTCATGCTTTTTACCAACGAAGGTCAACCGAGGTCTCCCCTTGCCTCTCTTACCATAAAAATATTTTAATTTCAAAATTAACTTTAAATGTTTTCTAAAAATGATTTTCCAAATGGCAAAGTATTACTACATTTTCTAGTTTGGTATTCAATTAAATCGAACCTGCGTCCATCGTATTTATAGTCACTATTCCACTGCGCCACGACAGCTTCGTTTATTCTAATTAGATAAAAAAAACATAAGTCACTAAGTGCCATTAACGAAGTTTGATAAGATATCTGTTATCAAATTTCATTAAGAGCATAATATGAATGACATAATCTAGGTATAGCGGCTTGTTATCTGCAGTGTAAAAGCTTTTATGTTATAAATCAATTAATGATTTTTTTATTCTATTTCATTATAAGCGAAGAGAGTGTAGAGTTAATACACTATTCTGAACGTCCCATATAGCATTTTAGATCCAACTTAACTATAACTTTTTTCCCGTGGGGGGACGGGTTAAGAATACAATTCCCCCCCGCCGCTGGGTAGCGTCCCGTAAAAGGCGGGTAACCCAGTAGTTTGGTGGTAGGAGATTCGTTCTCCGACTGGCTCGCGACCACTATCATGTCAAAGACGAATCGCCAAATGTCTTATGATGTGTTCCGGTTCGATGGCATGTAAGCCAGCTCTCCCTATTCCCATCATTCCCATCCTTCCTCCCTCCTTCTGTCCTACATTCCCAAGGCTGGCAACGCATCCATAACTTGAATGTTGTGGATGAATATGGGCGAAGGTAACCACTTAACACCAGGTGTTCCTGAAGGCCCACCCCAGCTGAAGCTCGTTTGCCTTCTTCAGTCCATAAAAAAAAACAAGGATATGAAAATATTATTAATCAGTATAATTAAAAAAAATCGGCCTATACTTTAGGTATTTTATAAGTTTACACACATTTTAAATACAACTATTTTAATAACAGCAATCGCGTATATTTTTGGTGCTAAAAAAAACATTTTACAAAAACCCTACGTTTTGAATACTTTACAGAAGTCCGTCATGTTCTAATGAAGTCACCTAAAACTATACAAGATAATAAAAATTCTATAAATAATAATTCCAAGATAATAATAGTTTTATTTTATTATGTGTTAAAATTGCGAAGGAAAATACAGTTCCGTTTTAAATATTTATTAAGTAACCCTGGTCGTATTAGCAATACGTGTCACATTAATTTTAAAAAAACCTCACCCGTGTGGGGGACGGGTTAAGAATACAATTCCCCCCCGCCGCTGGGTAGCGTCCCGTAAAAGGCGGGTAACCCAGTAGTATGGCGGTTGGAGACTTGTTCTCCGAGTGGCTCGCGACCACTATCACGTCAAAGACGAACCGCCAAACATCTTATGATGTGGTCCGGTCCGATGGCATGTAAGATAGATCTCCTTATTCCCACCATTCCCATCCTTCCTCCCTCCTACCCTCCTTCACCTCCAAGGCCGGCACCGCATCCACAACTCTAATGTTGTGGATGTCCATGGGCGAAGGCAACCATTTATCATCAGGCGGACCTTCTGCTCGTTTGCCCCCTTTATTTAATAAAAAAAACTATTGTATTATCACCTATATTGTAGACAAGTTAGCAATTTTTAAACAAATCGTACCGCAAGTACAAAGAAAAGGGTTGCAAGAAATTCTTACATAGACTGATTGACAGATAAATACTACTATAATTAAAAAACGCGAAGTTAAAATACAGAAATTATAGAAGAATTTTAAAAGTTAATTAGTTACTTTGAAATAAGATATTGCATTAAATTCACTGATAGAGACGTTAACAATGTTCGTTGGGACACTGCATCAATTATAAAGTCTACTATAATAGCCAAGAGTACTGTTCTACATATAATAACCTCGTGAGGTCATATAAGCCATATTCAGCTAATTCATATTCTAGCTGAATTCTTAGATATGGGGGAAAATAAAGACAAAATAATTTGGCACAAAGCACCCTGCTTTGTGACAAAGAAAACCTAATGTCAAGATTCTCTGGTCCACCCTAAATTGAGACATTGCTTGTTGAGTGGCGGAACTCAACTCCTAACTAAAAGATAAAAACAGAGAATACCTACACCTAGCTAAACGAAAGTGTATATAAGAAAGCCAAATATTAAATAATATATAACAAATCAAGATGTTAGTATGGGGCCAGTCGTGGCGCAGTGGCACGAACGTGTGACTGTAAACGACTGGTTGAGGGTTCGATTCCTACACGAGGAGTGGAAATATTTATTATTTCTATTTCTTTCACTCTAGTATCAGAGGTAAAGCGCGGCGTTCAGTTCCGCCACTTAACACGGAATGCCTCCGAATTCGACATAAAGTGGGGAACGGAGTGTCTTAACACTAGGTTCCCTCTGCGCCAACCTTGCTGTGTGTGTAATACAGCATGAAGCTAAAAAAGTTGCTAGTAAGTTTTAAGTTCATAATAAACAGCGGTATTCAAACCCGCGTGAAAATATTAAAATAGAAAAGACCTTTAAATAATAAAAAGCTTAACTTACTCCTTTCATTCCCAGATGCTGGTCACAGTCCTACTGATCGTGTCGTGCGTGGCCCTCACTGGCTGCGACGTAGTGCACCTAGAGTCTCAGACGAGCACCGAACCCCCACCGCCACCAGCGCCCTACGCCTTCGCGTACACCGCTGGCAGGTATCCGGGCCACGTGGACAGGGAACATGCTGAAGAGAGCGACGGTAGTGGTGTGGTGAAAGGTAAGGAGAATTGTTTATTATTCTAATGCTTAGAATATGAAATATATTTTTAGAAAACGTATATTATAAACGTTTGCATATAGCGGAATTCGAACCCATGCATCTTGGTAACTGTCCAAACGTCGTTGGTACTCTGACCGCTGAGTTATCCGTTCGACGTCTGGCTGCGTCTAGATTGTTGCAACTTATTTTTCATATTAGACATTTTATTACAAAATTAATCATACGTTTTCTAATAATGTTTTTTGTTTAATATTACTAATATTGAACTCTTTCTGATAGCAACCCATAGGTAAAACTACTTGGGGTAAAAGGACATAATTTTGCATTTAAGTTCTTTGGGGAATATAGCAGAGTACTAAAAGAGGTCCTCGACGAGGCCACTGGCGAGGCGTAATGGGACAAATTCTGACTGCAAACACGATTGATTGTAGATTTTATATTTTCTATATTTATGAGTATTCTCATTTCTCTGTTCTGGTTACCAAGCAAACTGTGCGGTAAGTTACGCCTCTCAACATGTGATGTCTCAGATTCGCACAGAAAATAGAAATTTGATTGTCTTGGCAATATGATTTCTCTCCTTACTTATAATGTGAGGAATAGCGTAAGGCTGTAAAAGAATGTAATTGCAAGTCACTATTACCTACCATTTAAAATAAAATATTTGTATGTATGTGATACAACTAAATTAGTATTTGTAACTTAGAGTAGTACTGTGGAATAAATAAAGCTATTTTATTATTTATTATTATTATTATTACCTACCATTTAAAATAAAATATTATTACTCTCAATTCCAGGTCACTTCTCGTACGTAGACCCTCGCCAGAAAATAAGAACTGTCGAGTATGTGGCGGACAAGGAAGGCTTCCACCCACTGTTGAGTGACGTGCCACCAGAACACCCAGCTGACTCAGAATCTGTTGCGAAGGCCAAGGGTCGCCACTTCGAACTTTATGCCAAGATCGCTGAAGAGCACGCACAACATCCTTTCCCTGATGGTGTGTATTTCAAAATATTTTCAACTGTAATAATATTTCTCGATATGAAGTAAATTTCAAAAATCTATTTAAGATAAATAATTTCTATGTCTCTTTTCTTCTTTAATCTTCTTCTTCTAATCTTCTTCTCTTTTATATATATTCGACTCTATATTAAGATTAGGTTCTATGACGTAGAGAAACAGTGTCTGATTCTAAACGCGACAATAGTAGGTTCAATCCCCACTCGAAAATATTATTATTTAAATGAATTATTTTCAGTGTTTTGATATTAACTGCCTACTTTACTATGGGGAAATAAGCTTGAAGTTCTAAAAATATATTTAGAGAAATACATCTATCTACACAATATCAATATCATTTTAGTTAGAAAAAGGCAGATATTAGATAAGGTCACCTTACATGTAAAGTGACGAGTAGAGTATCAAGTATGCCCCTATCTAGATAAGCTATCTCACCCAAATCCAGACTATCCAATCCAGCAGATTAAGCTAAAGATCCTATTCTCTCTTTCAGAAACATCAGTACCACGTCAATCAGAAGCCGTTGCAGCGGCCGCAGCGAAACACGCCCAGCTCTTCAGGGTGATAGCTGAACAGCACGCCAGGATAGCTGCGGAGAGAGAGGCCCTGCAACGGGAGGAGGAGGAACGGCAACACCTACAGGAACTTGGGCAATAAACATGGACTGTGTTGGAATGAAATAGACTAAATTTCAATTTTAGGCATTTGTTGAAAGTATGGTTAGGAGTTATGATAGTTTGAGCTCTGTTGATTTGGGAGTAGCGTCAGCATAAGCATATTTAAATAAAAAAAATATAAGAAAGTTAATTTTAAAGTAGTTTTTTTTAAATAGGCTTTTACAAGAACTTTTGAATTGTCAGCAAATGTAAAAATCAGTATTTTCAGTCCTACCGTAAGCTTCCCCCGGGTTGGAAGGAATTTCTGTTAAGAAAAGCCGGCGGGAAATTCAACTTAACTGTAAAAACTGTATTTTGTATTTGCACTTTAAGTCCATATATTTTTATTGTTATGCTGAATCTACTTTCAAAAAAATGATGACTTGCCTGTATTTTTAATTTTTACAGTAAATATATATTGAAATATAATAAAAAAAAACTTTTGATATGAAACTTTCACATAAAATTTATTTATAATATAACATACATTCTGAAGTTATCAAAAATCTGTAGTCATGTTCAAATATAGCTTAGTACATAACCTTTTTGAAAATTAATAAAAATATTATTTAAGCTACATTAACTAAATTATATTTAATTAAATATATTCTTGTATAATATTTAAAAGTAATATTTAAAATTTATATGCTGACTATATCTTGATTTTCAAGTTAATTTCACATTATTAATATATTTTATATATTATATTATATTTTTATAATGCACTAAATACTATTTTATATTTTAAAAAAAAATGTATTGGAACCTTTTATATTTTTTTACATTTCATACGATTTGCCATATTGAAATTAATTAATTAAAATGTTATAGAAAGAATGTTTTGTTTTCTTTCGTAATATCATATAAACTTTGCAACATAAACTATGAAAAAACCAATGGTGTCCTATCGCGTTAGGTGACGGAGTTTATTGAATAAAGGAGGCAAACGAGCAATGCCCATCTGGTGTTAAGTAGCTACCTTCGCCCATAGACATCCACAACATTAGAATTATGGATGCGTCACCAGCCTCAGGGATGTAGGGCAGAAGGAGAGAGGAAGGATGGAAATGGTGGGATTAGGGAGAGCTGGCTTACATGCCATCGAACCGGAACACATCATTAGATGTTTGACGGTTCGTCTTTGACATGATAGTGTTCGCGAGCCAGTCGGAGAACGGATCTCCTACTACCAAGCTCTTGGGTTACCCGCCTTTGACGCTAGCCAGCGGCAGGGGGGAATTGTACGCTTAACCCGTCGCCGCGCTTTGTCCTAAATACTAGAGTGGGGATTGAACCCGCAACCATCACGCTTGCAGTCAGACGCTGTCCCACTACGGCACAATGCGGACAATCTTACAACTTTATTATTCGCCGCGATGAGGACAATCTTACAACTTTATTATTCCCGTAGAAAATTCCAAATTCTTCTTTTAATTTAGCATTCCCAAGGAATTAACATGCCAATTGTTATGTTATAACATGCTTTTTACACACCACATTACTTTCGGCTATGAGAATGATCTATGAATATCCATCACACATCCACTCAAGCTATCTTGGCGGCATAGGACAGCGTATACGACTGTATACACGACGGTCGTAGGTTCAAAATCCACTAGGAGAATTATTATATTTATATTATTTTCATTTATTCGATCTGGTGACAAAACTAAGCGTTCAGTTCTGCCATTTAATACGCAATGCCGCACGCATTCGGATGCAAAATTGAAGAATGGTGGTAATTTTATATGTTTTCTAAATGTCTTTATCAATTTTCCTAAGTGTGGAATAACACTTTAATAATATTCAAAAGAATGGTGAATTTTGACACTAGGGTCTCTCCGACTGACCCTGCAATGCGAGAATAAGCATGGAGCTGAAATTAAAAAAAAAAATAGCTTCACGCTATATCCCGCACACAGCAGGGTAGGCAGAGGGAACCTAGTGTTAAGACACTCCGTTCCCCACTTTCCGACAAATTTTTGAAACATATCGACAAAACGTAATGATCAATGAAAGATGTAGCGAATTTTTCTTACATTTGATATATAAGGTGAAGATAATAAGTTTTTTTAATAATAAGACCAAAATAATTGATATAATAAGTTTATTTGCCCATTAAGTAACGCCAATTTTGAGTTAGAATATTCTGTTCACTTTCGTCATCTATCCGCTTGTGCTGTCTGAAAATAGGAAACATATTTTAATTACTTATTGCATTTTTTGTTTTCTTCTACATAGCCGCGTTGTCTAAAAGAACCCAGTGTCAAGGCACTCCGTTTCCCAGTTTCCGCCGGAAATGGAGACTTTCACCGTGCTGTGCAAACACAACACATTTACCACAGAGAATTTAGTGTTTACACACTTCCTCTAGTACTAAAATTATTTTAAAAAGTAGCCTCACACTTTTTCCAGCATAGCACATAGCAGGGTTGTCAGAGAGAATATGACCTAAGACACTCCGTTTCCCACTCTCCGCTCGAAAATCGAAACGTTGCGTATTTAATATTTTTTTTTAGCTTCACGCTGTATCCCGCACACAGCAGGGTAGGCAGAGGGAACTTAGTGTTAGACACTCCCTTTCCCACCTTCCGCCGAATTCGGAGGCATTGCGTGTTAAGTGGCGGAACTTAACACCGTGCTTTGCCTCGACACCAGAGCGAAGAAAATGGAAATATTAAATATTTCCACTACTCGAGTGGGTATCGAACCCACAACCTGTCGTTTACAGTCATACGTTCGTGCCACTTCGCTACGACTGGCCCCTTTAATATTTAAGGAGTAATAAAATTTATATAACTTACTAGTGGGCGCTGGAGGTGGTGGTGGAGGACCGTTGCCAAAGCAACCGGCTGACTCACGTTGTTCTTTGATTCCAGCTTTTGGACCAACGCTCATGCCGGACTGAAATTAAAAAATAAAAATTTTGAACTAATATTAAAAAAATAGTTTTTTTTTTCTCGAAATTTTTAAGAACATTTTTTTGGAAATTTAGTTCATAAAATTAAAAAAGATGATGTTTTAGAAAGTTTCATCTTGGCAATTTTGAGACTAGGAAATTCGACTTTCTTGTTTTAAAGAAATCTTAAGTGAATAGAGTAAAATAAAAAAATGTACAAATATTTAAAAGATACTATAATGGGGTAAGTAAGTATTTTTGATATATGGTGATATATGCAGTTTATTTAGAGATTGTAAGAGAAAGTAAAAAGAACACTTAAAATTTGTTCACATAATCCTGGCCGTTCTGTAAAGGATAATGCATATGTACAAAATGTTCCATTTCGTTGATAAGAACTTAATCCTTGTATATGTACTTAAAATAATTATTTTTTTTTAGCTTCACGCTGTATCCCACACACAGCAGGGTAAGCAGAGGGAACCTAGTGTCAAGACACTCCGTTCCCCACGCACCGCCGTAAGTAAAAATTTATACTGATAAACGGAGACTGATGAAGCTAGGATAGTGTGCCAAAAACGTGGTGGTTCCTAAAACCAAACATATTATTAACACTATATTAAGTAAAATATTTTATTTATATCCTTTATTACACACAAGAAAATACGACCAACAATAATTTAAAATTATATAAGTATTTTTTTGGCAAATTTTATAATTATATTATAAAATTTGCCAAAAAAACACTTTAAATAATAAAACGTTATATTCTTACAACAGCAGCAAATATCACAGCCATGATGACAAGGAACAAGGCGAGGAACTTCATGTTGAAATAACTTTTTCCAGACTGATCTATATCAGACCACCATAGCCTTATATACCATTGAAAACATATACTGTACCTGTACTATAGAAAAAATTGAAATGTATAGAAAAATAGACTTTATACTAGTTACTTTAGTCAGCAAGTGAAAATTATAATTTCGATTTAAATAATTTTACGAAGCGACAGACCGATGATAAATATGTGTGTAATTTGCAAGCTTCGCGATTTGTAATAAAAATTATTTTAAATTACTTTATAATTTTATATTATTTGGTTTAAATGGTGAATTCTTATGGATTGTTAAGTAAACAGTAATTAGAGTTGACTGTATTCGAAGATAGGCATTAAAAAAATTTTTGTGACTTAATATGGTGCACGTGTATCTAGTGTTTTGTGGTCATCCTGACGTAGTGGGATAGCATTAAACTATGAGCAGTTGTGTGCCCGATTCTGACTCGGGGGAATGCTTATATCCATACTTATATTATAAATGTGAAAGTCTGTGTGTTTGTCTGTCACGCTTTCACGGCTAATCTACCGGCCCGATTTTGATGAAATTTAGAATGAAAGAAGCAAATACCCCTGGGTCTAACATAGGCTTTTTTTTAAAATCAACCTCTAAAGCTTTGAAAAGGGGAATGAAAGTTTATATGCAAAATCTTAACCGCTTAGCCGATTATAATGAATTTTGGTATAAATATAGTTGATAATCCAAGTTTAAACATAGGCTACTTTATTTTTCAAAAGTCCACCCCCGAGGGATAAAATATAACGAAACAATTAGGCAGTCCACGTGGCAAAGCCGCGAGCGGACCGCTAGTTTTAACTATTTTCATTTGCCCGCTCTTGTACCTAAGATAAAGCGCGGCGTTAAACTCCACCACTCAACACGCAATATCTCGATTCCAGGTTGCAAGCTAACAACAGTGTCTTGACATTAGGTTCCCTCTAATTATCCTGCCATGTAGGTACAAAAGCGTTTTTCATGCATGTGCCAGTAATTTTATATTTTATGCCTTGAAAAAATTCTTGGTCTCAGTTCTTTTATAAGCGTTCATAAAACTGTTTGATAAGTAATTAAGTATGTTTATATATAAAATATCGGTATTGATATAGTAGTCTAATAAATGATGGTAGAAAAATTTTTAAACCATTTCATTGTAATAGCGATTTTTACTCAGAATGATGATAATTTACTTTTAAATATTTTTAAGTGTTATTCCACACTTGCGTAAATTGAGAGAGACATTTAGAAAACGTATAAAAATTTGAACGCATGCTAACAACAAAAATAAGTTGTAATAAAGCGTATAAGAATTTCGATTGCGCTGGTAATAGAACGCATGACGCACGCGGTCAGAGCGCCGGGACGAGCGTGTTCAGGAGGCGCGGGTTCGAATCCCGCTACGTTCAAATTTTTATACGTTTTCTAAATGTCTTTTTCATGGTCATTATTTTATTATTTTATTTAATCAGCTCTAGTGAACAAGACAAAGCGCAAAGAGAAAAGAGTTAAGATTCGTCACTAAATACTCAAAGTCTTGAATTCTTTAAATATCAGAGAACGGAGAGTTTACACACTAGGTTCTCTCTGAGTGCCCTGCTATGTGGAGAACCATATGAAGCTGAAGCCTGGATAACAAAAGAAGTCAAACGCATTTTCCACCAAAATATTTAATTTCATTTATATTTTAATTGTTTATGTTAAATTAATTTATATTTTTATTATTTAACTTAGCAAAACATCATGTTCGTAGTTATCAATCGCCTGTTCGAATTTAAGAGCAATTTGGCATCTTAGACATAATATTGGGAAATAGAAAGATGAGCATTTTTTATAACCTCCCTAGAAATATTTTTGTACACATTGGGTTATTAAATGTCTAAAATCATTTAGTTCATCATTTTTTTTTATTAAATACTTAACATTTTTAATCATTCTTTTCTTCGATGTCTCCAATTTTATGTCTACTTGGAAAGACATTTATGTAGGGAAATTGAACACTGCATTTTCTCAAATAATAAATAGTTGTGGGTTCGATTTCCACTCATCGAAAGATTATATTTAAATATATGAGGTTCTCATGCTTTTACGTGACCTCCCTTCAGTATAGTCGATATTGTGTTTTAGAAGGTCAACCGATGTCTCCCCTAGCCTCGCTTACCACTCACCTTCGCTTCGTATATCTTTCTTACCATCTTTTCACCACTCATTCTTTTTTTTTTGTCTCTGGGAAATGCAATTTAGGCAGACCATCTGTACAATACAGGCTGAGCTGCGTCACGGTCGGCTGATACTGTGGGGCTCACTTACGGCCGGTCTCAATAACCTATCTATCTTTAACAGCTAGTTAATTTTGCTACTGGAGTTAGCGATACGGTCAGATCAAAATTTCAACTGTCAAAATCGATCTATCTTCCGGAGGACTTACCGCTTACTAGAGATAGACAAAGCTATAGAAAACGACATTAGAGCGTTTCAATAACATTTTGACAGCTAACTTTAGTTTGTTTTACTTACTGTCTGTTAAAAATTTGCTATCCGTCAAATTCGGGCGATTATACTATAGTTAACTTCGACAATTTTAATTTTATTAAATATTATGGATTTGTTTAGTGACGAAAGTGATAATGAAATGTATGAGGCCGTTGTATTCGATTCTGTTGTAAAAAAAAGTCTAAAGAACGCAGAGGTTATAACCGTATCGACTGTAATAATATATTATCAGACGCTGAATTTACTTTTCGATTTCGATTAAATAAAACAAGCGTTAATGAATTATTATTAAAAATATTACCATCCTTGCGAGTAACATCGTCCCGGTGAGTAAAAGCTACATTATATAATTTAAATGAGCATTGCTAGTTCAGAATGTATTCATTTCTACGTATTTATTGACATCTGTAAAATAATGCAAAAGATATCTTTCAGGAATTGTGGTGTATCACCATTGCATCAGCAGTGACTCAGTCTACGGTTCTATGCATTAGGGACAATGCTTGTATCTATTGCAGACTTCATTGGAATTTCAAAGGCTACAGCAAGCAGAATAGTTTCTGATGTATCTCGTGCCATAGCGGTGTTATATCCAAAATATATTAAAATTATAGACAACACCCAGCATGGCTTTCACAATATAGCAAGATTTCCGAAAGTTCTTGGTGCAATTGACTGTACACACAAACCCATACAGTCACCTGGTAAGTAGGCGCTTAGTAGTAGGAGCTACAAAATTTTTACTGTTAACTTGATAAATTTATAATTAGTTTTGATATTTCTAATAAATGCATTTGGACCATAGCAATTAAGTTCATCATTTCTTTTTAGATTCAAATTTAGGAGAAGAATATAGAAATAGAAAAGGAATATTTTCAATAAATGTTCAAGGTGTATGTAATGCAGATTTGTTATTTATGAATGTAGTTGCTCGGTGGCCAGGGTCTGCTCATGATTCGACTATATTTAATAACTCCCTCCTTAAAAGTGAGTTTTAACTTGTGTTTATAAATATATATAATGTTGTATATATATATACAACATTATATATATTTATAAACATTTTAAATCAAAATGATTATTAATTATTAATTTTTATCTTATTTCCAGAAAATACAAAAACAACTTGTCTACATGTTAATGGATAGATATAATAAAGAACTTTTAAAATATAAAAAATATTATGTTCTCAAATAAAAATGTTTATTTCCTTTCACATGTGTTTATTTTTTAATAAAAATTGGGTTATATGAGTAAAAAAAAGTTATAATATACATAAAACTATAATATAAAAAAATTGACAATAATCTAATATGTACACAAATTACACACAAATTTTAATCTTCATTAATTTCTGACTTTAATTTTTTTATTTCCAGATTTAATTTTTTAATTTCAAGCTTAAGCTTGGTTTTTTCTAACATTAGTATTTCTTGTTGTAATGATGTTTTTTGTTTCTCAATTTCTACTTTTTCAGTTTTTTTTTTAAAATAATTAGCTAGCTCCTGGTCCTTATCTCTTTGTGCTCTCTGCACTTCCTCAGAGAGCTTCCTTTGTTTGTTCACTGTAAATAATATAATTGTAATAATACATTGTATCACCTAAACACTATAAGAGTGTTGAGAAAATTTTTTGTATCTTACAGCCTTTATTTTGAGGTTTAAAATTAAATTTCTTTGGGGAAATTTTATTTTCTCCTACAGTACTGTGATCATCCAACACCATAATATTACTATGATCAGGTTTTAACTCAAAAACCTCCTCAATTGGTTCTGATGCAACAGTTGCATCAGAACCAATTGTGGAGGCATTGACCACATCACCACCAAACTCTGATGGCAAACCAGTGCATGTAGCACCTAAGATAAACGCTACACGGTCTAAAGTTTCATCTGGGGGGATGTGGGCAGTTCCACCTCCTGTCTGAAATAATAAATTATAATTATTTACTTTATTGCATAATACTCATATATACTACCTATACAAATGCAGATAGTTTAATAAATGCAACCAAAATGAAATTACATGACTATATTTTATAAATATATTTATGAATGAATTAACCTTTATGTTGTTTTGCCTTATTAGCGCACTACGCTTCCTCGCAGCCTTTTTTAAATTTTCCCACTTAAGGCGCAACTGCTCTGCACGACGGGCAACGCCAGTTAACGCGATAAATTTTTCAGCAACTGCTTGCCACGCTTCTAATTTTAACTTATTGTTTGCGGCGTTTGTTGATTTCTTTAAAATAATGTTGTGGCTTGATATTAAATCAAGCAACAAAACAATATTATCTTTTGTTAGCGGTTTAGTTTTTACCTAAAAACAAATTATAATTTTAGACTAGAAGCAACAATTATAAGCAATATATCATTTTTTAAAAGTAATACTTACGTTTTGCAGTTCTGCCATTTTTTTTATAAATATTACTTCAAAAGATATGAAACAAAATAAAGCGCGGGTCGTTTACGTTACGAGCTGTCAAATGTCAAATTGCGTTTTGTTGTTAGAGTACTATTAGTTTTTAGATTACTTAATATAAGTTGCGTTATTTTAATATAACTAAAATAACAAGACTATTTTTATGCATAATTAATATTAGAACTTTAAAAAGGAGCATGTTATGTCTTAAAATGATATGGTTAAACTAAATTTAATTATTTATTCGACAACATTAGTTCAGAAGCCATTTTATTATAATACAAAAACAAAACGCTTGAGAGGGAGACGTTAACCAAAGATAAGGGACCTAGCTATGTTTAACTAGAGTTAGCCTTGCGAGAATTTTGTTATTGAGACGGCAGTAACAGATAGATTGGAAGTTACCGATAAACTCGGATAGGTAACGGAGCTTAACTGTTGGTAGGTTATTGAGACCGGCCGTTAGACGACATACTGAGTCCGATACTTGCCACTAGAACCCAGCGGAACCCGTCTCCGCCCTTGTGAGAATCACTTCTATCAACGCTAACACTTCGACAGTCTTTAACGTTTACCCTTGCACTTTGTTAATGGTTATAATTATACTAAACTTAATAAGTTAAAGGTAGAAGTTAAAGAAGAATATGCTTTTTTCGTATTTTTGTTTTTTTTTTCTAAAAAAATGTATTTTAAAAAAGGTTTATAAACGCCTGTGTGATATTACGAAGCAATATTTACAGATCGATACTTGCCAAAATTTTTATAATGGTTAACCTTTACTAAAATTTTGTTTACTGATATTGATTTCAGCCTTATGTTCACAGTAATTATTTCATAAGTTAAGTAACTTCACCGTAAAATTTATATCCGCTAAACAAACTGTAACAAAATAATGCTTCGTTTCGCCGTGAAAGAGACAAACAAACAAAAACATTTTCACATTTATAATATTAGTACCTATAGTAAGTATTGTATGAATAATAAAGTAATAAAAATATTTTTAATTAATAAAATGGATTAAGTTTATATAATGAAGCATGTCATTTCTTATTTTGAATAAAATTATATGACCTACTTGTTGTCTCTCTCGCTCTCTCTCTCTCTCTCTCTCTCTCTATAAGCAAACAGAAATTAATTCTAAATAAAAATTACAAAATATATATAAATTTTGATCCCATTTTGGATCCTATGAAGGGATTTTTTGATATATAGTTACAGTAGAGTAGTGTTTTTTATAATATACTATAGATTAAATAGAGTGGCATTAGTGGTAAAGTGTTAAGTGTCTATCAGATATTGTTTCTTTTAGTTACTCGAGACTAATTTCAACATTTTTGAATTACATCAACAGGTTTGACTTACATCCAAGTAGTGACATATGTGTAAATTGACGTTCCCGTTCCACAAGGATAGGATTTGACCCACCGCCGTGTGGTGCCGGCTTAGAATAGCACCACCCCCTCTCGACCCGTGGGTGTCGTTAAAGGCGACTAAGGGAACACTGCCAGCAGAAGATGTGCGTTATGGCAAAACCCCCCAAATACTTATTACCCATAAGTACTAATTTAACTCATTTTACTGAATCTCATTATACTCATCATTTTTCATCATGTGTCTCATACAACAATATATCTTTTCTTTTTATTTTATAACTCATGTTCTCTACAATAAATAACTTAATCTCCTGCATAACGGACCTCTGTGGTTTCTCCCGTACCATATAGCGGGGTCTCCTCAGGGATGAGTCTGCGGGATATTCAAGTTCTTAGCAACTTATATATCTTGCCATTCATATAACTCAAATTCGTATAGAATCGCGGGGTTTCCTCAGTAGGAAGTTCGTGGGAGTTCAAAAAAAAAAAAATGTTTTGACCCAAGGGTTAAGGTGTAATATCATCTGCGATTATGGAAATAACATAAAAATAATCATGAGGTCTATGCAAACGAGATTTGGAAGGACAATCCGTATAGTATAAGAGTGCAGATACTAATGTATCTTTTAAAGTATCTTAATATACTGAAATTAGTCGTATCAATGAATATTGAAAATATTAAAAAATGATATATAATTATACATTATAACCAAATATATTTAAACAAAAGATAATTTGTATTGATAATTCGTTAACAATTATAATAAAAAATACATAATCAAATGCTTTTTTCAAAAATCAACCTCTAAAGGGTTGAAATAGGGGATGAAAGTTTATATGAAAAATCTACACCGCTGACCGATTGTAATGAGTAATGGCATATGTATAGTTGATAATCTAAGGTTAAACATAGGCTACTCTATTTTTCTAAAATCCACCACTGAGGGTTGCAATATACCGAAACAGCCACGTAGATCACGTAGCGAAGCCGCGAGCGGGCCACTAGTATAAAATAATTGCTAATATTTTATTAGAGTAACAGATAATTAACAAAATATCCAATAAATTATGCATATATATTTTTATTTTGAAAATGCCATCAGGTATGCCAATGTTGTTGTAGTACACTCCAACCCGTGTTTTGCTTCAATTAGCTCGTGCTGTCTGTAATATAAGAATTTAAAAAAAAATTAATTATAAAATGATAGTAAAAAATAGCAACTTGGAATGAAACTAGAAAAAAAAACATGAAATAAAATTAAAGACCGTCTTGGCACAGTGGCGTGTGACTGCAAAATGATGGTTGGAGATTCAATTCCAATTTGAGGAAATTTCTTTACCTCGCTCAGGTACCTAAGCTCTTATTTCGCCACTCAACACGCAATGTTCCGATTTCGGGTGGAAAGTGGAGGACAGAGTGTCTTGACACTAGGACCTAGTGTCAAGACACCGTAATCTTTGATAGCGTAATATGCGGAAAAAAGCGTGAATATGGAATGGAACTGTTTTTAACCGGATTAATCAGATAGACCTGGTACCGCGGATTCTCCGTGGATTTCCTAAAATATATTTTCAAATATCAAAAATTAAATTAAGATGATTTCAATACAGGAATCGAACCTAATAAATGTATATAAATAATGTTTATTTCAAATAAAGATTTCAAATTTATATGTACGCGAGAACTGAACCAACAACGAAGCCTATTGAGCCCAGGCTCAAAACATAAAAATAATTTCTTCAAGTAGCAGCTTCACGGTTTCCCGCATAACAGTGAACATATTGAGAATTTAGTGTGAAGACACTTCTGTCCCCCAACTGTCCGCTTGAAATTGAGATATTGTTAAGAGGCGGAACGGGACGCCTTAGCTCCTAAACACTGTCTTAGCGTCTAAAGTCGAGAAATAAAAATAAATAATTCTTCAATCTGGGAATCGAACCTGTGGTGTACTCTCATTTATGACACACACATACACACATAAAAGTATATCACATAAAAAACATTTATATTGTTATTAATAAATAATTATATGTAACACAACGTAGTGCGTGTTGCGTATTCGAACCGGCAAGCACCCCGCGGGTTCAGTGGCGTAGCAGCCGCGCTCGCGCGCCTTTCACTTTGCGCCCGCGCTCCCGCGCGCCCCTCTTACCGCTCGATGGCGTGAGGCGTATGACCGGTCACCAGTCGAGATCAATACGCTCCACGCATTACTCGCACTATCCTTTTGCTTACTTTGTTAATTTACTACTTTAATTTACGCTGTTTTATATAAGACTTTTAATTGTTTTCTAATTTCTATACTGTCTATGTGCTCAATTCTCCTTCTGACTTTCTTGTGTGTTGTAATAAAAATTGTGAACCGTGAATCATCTATAATTTATCTCTATAGACATTTTCTCACGATCATCATCAACAACCCCTTATTGGTGACCCCTTATTGGTGACCCCGGAAAGGTGCACATTATGAGTGATAGCAGTAGTGACGCGGCGCAAACCGCCGGTTCTCAAAATGGCGGCGTCAATGTAACCACGCGGCGCGTTAAGAAAATGCGCCCTTCTCCAGCAGCCCAGCCTCGTGACGGCGATGAAATATCCTTGAGACCTAAATATAATCTAAAGGTACCACCATTCTCTCCAGAAGACCCGGAATTATGGTTCGCGCTACTGGAAGGTCAATTTTATAATTATAATATAAAGGATGACGCATCGAAATTTACGCAAGTCACT
The DNA here is from genome assembly GCA_019049465.1 of Dryas iulia moderata. Taxonomy (NCBI): domain Eukaryota; kingdom Metazoa; phylum Arthropoda; class Insecta; order Lepidoptera; family Nymphalidae; genus Dryas; species Dryas iulia. Next base: position 889,838 of record CM032435.1, read on the forward strand.
ATTAACTTAGACATAATTCATGCAAAAGCTGTAAAGGATATAATAGTTAACCCTCCAAATCAAAATCGTTATGAAAAGATTAAAAGTGAACTTATACGCCGATTGTCAATTTCGCAAGAAAAAAAAGTAAGGCAATTACTAACGCATGAGGAATTGGGAGATAGAAAGCCTTCTGAATTTTTAAGACACCTACAGGACCTGGCAGGACCTTCAGTACCAGAAGATTTTTTAAAAACTATATGGATTAACAGGCTGCCGAAAAATATTCAAACGGTGCTCGCGTCTCAATCTACCTCCCTCGAAAAATTATCGGATTTGGCAGACCGCATTCAGGAAATCGCCTTACCAGCGTATAACGTAGCAGCAACTACAAATAGAGTGCAAGAGAATCCACTCAGTGAAATCGCTGAGCTGAAAAAAATGGTGGAGCAGCTGGCCTTGAGATTGGATGAGTGTAGCCAATCGTCGTATCGTCCCAGCGCTCGTGCTAGATCGCATCGTCCACGTTCTCGTTCACGGCAGAGAAGTAGGACACAATCAAGCCATCGCAAGTACCCCTTATGTTGGTACCACGCGAAATTCGGAGCTAGTGCAGGCAATTGTGTCAAGCCATGCGACTTCGGCAAAGCGGGAAACTCCAAGGGCAAGTCGCTGATGGCGGCTGACGATTGCCCTGCTTCCACGAGTCGCCTTTTTGTTACGGACCGCGCTTCGAAAACCAAGTTCCTGATCGACACGGGCAGTGATTTGTGCGTTTACCCTCAATCCGAGCTTCGAGAGCCACGCCCCAGGACAGACTATCAGCTAAGTGCAGCAAATGGTTCTATAATTGATACATTCGGTTATGTTGAATTAAATTTAGATTTAGGTTTAAGACGAAATTTTCCCTGGAGATTTATAGTAGCTAATGTAACAAAAGCAATTATTGGCGTTGATTTCCTTAGTTATTATAATTTAATTGTAGATTGTAGGAATCAACGCCTCATAGATAATACTACTAATTTGACATCTGTTGCTTCTGTTGTAAATTTAAATAATATTTTTTCTGTAAAAGTGCTTTCTGGTAACACACACTACCATACTATTTTAGAACAATATCCAGAGCTTACACGACCTTCAGGCATTCCACTTACACCTAAACATAACACCGTACATTTTATCCGTACCACACCTGGCCCCCCAATTTCATGCAACCCACGCAGGCTAGCGCCTGATAAATTGAATATTGCAAAACAGGAATTTCAGCTTATGCTTAATAATGGTACTGCACGTCCTTCAGAGAGTTCATGGGCTTCACCCCTGCATCTTGCACCGAAAAAAGATAATGGCTGGCGTCCCTGTGGGGACTATAGATTGCTTAATGCTCGCACTATTCCCGATCGCTATCCTATTAGGCACATACACGATTTTGCTCATAATATCTCTGGTTGTAAAATATTTTCTTCCATAGATCTGATGAAGGCGTACAACCAGATACCAGTCAACGAGGAAGATATTAGGAAGACTGCGATAACCACACCATTCGGATTGTTTGAATTTCCCTACATGACCTTTGGTCTCAGAAATGCAGGACAAACATTCCAAAGATTTGTGGATGAGATGACTAGAGGCCTTGATTTTTGCTATTGCTACCTGGACGACTTCCTGGTATTTTCAAGGGATGAGTCAGAGCATGAGCGGCACCTTCACGAACTTTTTCGTCGCATGAAGGAATATGGTATCCTTATTAATACCTCAAAATGCGTATTTGGCGTTAAAGAGGTAGTATTTTTAGGTTACCATATATCCGCATCAGGCACGAAACCCCTTGAATCCAAGGTACAGGCCATTAAGGATTTTCCAATCCCACAAACTGTCAAACAGCTTAGGCGTTTTCTAGGAATGCTTAATTTCTATAGGCGCTTTATTCCGCACGCCGCTTCAATACAAGCTCCTTTAAACTCCTTGCTTACTGGCTCAGTCAAAGCTTCCCACCCTATCAAGCTTTCTGGCAATTCCATGTTAGCTTTTAATCAATGCAAAGAAAGTTTGTGTAATGCTGCATTACTTGCACACCCAGATTGTCAGTCAAAATTATCATTGGTAACAGATGCATCTGACTTGGCAATGGGTGCAGTTTTGCAGCAATTTATAGATGGAGAATGGCAGCCACTTGCATTCTTCTCTCGGAAGTTTAGTCCTTCTCAGCAAAAATATTCACCATACGACCGTGAACTTTTAGCCATATATGAAGGCATTAAATACTTTCGCCATATGGTTGAAGCACGGCACTTTGTAGTATATACAGACCATAAGCCAATAAGTTTCGCATTTCACGAAAGAAAAACAAACTGTTCGCCTCGTCAGTATCGCTACCTCGATTACATTTCGCAGTTTACTACCGATATTCGACACATATCCGGTAAAGACAACGTTGTCGCGGATACATTGTCCCGTATCGACGAACTGCAAGTGCCAATCGATCTTCATTTACTAGCTTCTTCTCAAAGCTCAGACCCTGAGCTTAGTCAACTCCTAGCTGGTGAATCATCACTCCGACTAGAAAAACTACCTCTCGGTAACGGCACAACTATGCTGTATTGTGACGTAAGCACGAAGACACCTAGACCCTTTGTCACTAAAACTTTACGAAAGCAACTCTTCGACAACCTTCATAACTTAAGTCATCCCGGTGCTAATGCTACCGCTAAACTAATAGCACAACGCTTTGTTTGGCCGGGAGTTCGGAAGGATTGTCGAGAATGGTCTCGAAAGTGTCTTGCATGTCAAAAGGCTAAGGTGCATCGTCATGTTTCTTCGCCCTTAGGTTCATTCGACCTACCGAGAGCGAGGTTTACGTTCATTCACGTAGACATAGTTGGTCCCCTTCCTCCATCGCAAGGCCATCGTTATTGCCTCACGATAGTGGACCGATTCACCCGCTGGCCAGAAGTGACACCAATGCCAGACATGACAGCTGAAACTGTTGGCAAGGCACTCATATCTTGGATATCCAGGTTTGGATGTCCTACTGATATAGTGACTGATCGCGGTCGACAATTTGAATCCACGCTTTTCCAATACCTGGGAAGAATGATTGGATTTAAACATCGTCGTACAACCGCTTATCATCCAGCCGCCAACGGTTTAGTGGAAAGATTCCACCGTCAGCTAAAGGCATCACTTATGTGTCACGCTGATATCAATTGGGTTGACAAATTGCCTCTAGTTCTTCTAGGCATCCGAAGCTCCTTCAAGGAAGATCTCCAGGCGTCTTCCGCCGAATTGGTTTACGGCGAACCGTTGAGACTTCCAGGAGAATTTTTCCACTCCACATCTCCACAAAGCACAGATTTGTCGGATTTTACAACCAGGTTACGATATTTCGCTTCCCAGTTACAACCGTCACCGGCTGCACGTCATTGTAAAAATAAGATATTTATCTTTAAAGATTTAAATTCTTGCAGTCATGTATTTTTAAGAGATGACTCAGTACGAGGTGCTTTACAGCCTCCCTATTCTGGTCCTTATGAAGTACTGCAAAGGAACGATAAAACTTTTACAATCATGGTTAAGAGCAAAAAAGTGACTGTATCTATAGATCGCATTAAACCTGCATATGTACTAGCAGAACAAAATTCCACATCTGTTTATGACAACCCTATTTCAAATCCTAATCCCTCTTTAAATATAAAGACGTCTACTACTACAACTCAGGATGAAGTAAAACGTACGCGTTCAGGACGCACAGTTCGTTTTCCTGATTACTTTCACCCGTAGTACGGTCTCTGGGGGGGAGTGATGTGGTGTACTCTCATTTATGACACACACATACACACATAAAAGTATATCACATAAAAAACATTTATATTGTTATTAATAAATAATTATATGTAACACAACGTAGTGCGTGTTGCGTATTCGAACCGGCAAGCACCCCGCGAGTTCAGTGGCGTAGCAGCCGCGCTCGCGCGCCTTTCACTTTGCGCCCGCGCTCCCGCGCGCCCCTCTTACCGCTCGATGGCGTGAGGCGTATGACCGGTCACCAGTCGAGATCAATACGCTCCACGCATTACTCGCACTATCCTTTTGCTTACTTTGTTAATTTACTACTTTAATTTACGCTGTTTTATATAAGACTTTTAATTGTTTTCTAATTTCTATACTGTCTATGTGCTCAATTCTCCTTCTGACTTTCTTGTGTGTGTTGTAATAAAAATTGTGAACCGTGAATCATCTATAATTTATCTCTATAGACATTTTCTCACGATCATCATCTACAACCCCTTATTGGCAACCCCTTATTGGTGACCCCGGAAAGGTGCACATTATGAGTGATAGCAGTAGTGACGCGGCGCAAACCGCCGGTTCTCAAAATGGCGGCGTCAATGTAACCACGCGGCGCGTTAAGAAAATGCGCCCTTCACCAGCAGCCCAGCCACGTGACGGCGATGAAGTATCCTTGAGACCTAAATATAATATAAAGGTACCACCATTCTCTCCAGAAGACCCGGAATTATGGTTCGCGCTACTGGAAGGTCAATTTTATAATTATAAGATAAAGGATGACGCATCGAAATTTACGCAAGTCACTATTAACTTAGACATAATTCATGCAAAAGCTGTAAAGGATATAATAGTTAACCCTCCAAATCAAAATCGTTATGAAAAGATTAAAAGTGAACTTATACGCCGATTGTCAATTTCGCAAGAAAAAAAAGTAAGGCAATTACTAACGCATGAGGAATTGGGAGATAGAAAGCCTTCTGAATTTTTAAGACACCTACAGGACCTGGCAGGACCTTCAGTACCAGAAGATTTTTTAAAAACTATATGGATTAACAGGCTGCCGAAAAATATTCAAACGGTGCTCGCGTCTCAATCTACCTCCCTCGAAAAATTATCGGATTTGGCAGACCGCATTCAGGAAATCGCCTTACCAGCGTATAACGTAGCAGCAACAACAAGTAGAGTGCAAGAGAATCCACTCAGTGAAATCGCTGAGCTGAAAAAAATGGTGGAGCAGCTGGCCTTGAGATTGGATGAGTGTAGCCAATCGTCGTATCGTCCCAGCGCTCGTGCTAGATCGCATCGTCCACGTTCTCGTTCACGGCAGAGAAGTAGGACACAATCAAGCCATCGCAAGTACCCCTTATGTTGGTACCACGCGAAATTCGGAGCTAGTGCAGGCAAATGTGTCAAGCCATGCGACTTCGGCAAAGCGGGAAACTCCAAGGGCAAGTCGCTGATGGCGACTGACGATTGCCCTGCTTCCACGAGTCGCCTTTTTGTTACGGACCGCGCTTCGAAAACCAAGTTCCTGATCGACACGGGCAGTGATTTGTGCGTTTACCCTCAATCCGAGCTTCGTGAGCCACGCCCCAGGACAGACTATCAGCTAAGTGCAGCAAATGGTTCTATAATTGATACATTCGGTTATGTTGAATTAAATTTAGATTTAGGTTTAAGACGAAATTTTCCCTGGAGATTTATAGTAGCTAATGTAACAAAAGCAATTATTGGCGTTGATTTCCTTAGTTATTATAATTTAATTGTAGATTGTAGGAATCAACGCCTCATAGATAATACTACTAATTTGACATCTGTTGCTTCTGTTGTAAATTTAAATAATATTTTTTCTATAAAAGTGCTTTCTGGTAACACACACTACCATACTATTTTAGAACAATATCCAGAGCTTACACGACCTTCAGGCATTCCACTTACACCTAAACATAACACCGTACATTTTATCCGTACCACACCTGGCCCCCCAATTTCATGCAACCCACGCAGGCTAGCGCCTGATAAATTGAATATTGCAAAACAGGAATTTCAGCTTATGCTTAATAATGGTACTGCACGTCCTTCAGAGAGTTCATGGGCTTCACCCCTGCATCTTGCACCGAAAAAAGATAATGGCTGGCGTCCCTGTGGGGACTATAGATTGCTTAATGCTCGCACTATTCCCGATCGCTATCCTATTAGGCACATACACGATTTTGCTCATAATATCTCTGGTTGTAAAATATTTTCTTCCATAGATCTGATGAAGGCGTACAACCAGATACCAGTCAACGAGGAAGATATTAGGAAGACTGCGATAACCACACCATTCGGATTGTTTGAATTTCCCTACATGACCTTTGGTCTCAGAAATGCAGGACAAACATTCCAAAGATTTGTGGATGAGATGACTAGAGGCCTTGATTTTTGCTATTGCTACCTGGACGACTTCCTGGTATTTTCAAGGGATGAGTCAGAGCATGAGCGGCACCTTCACGAACTTTTTCGTCGCATGAAGGAATATGGTATCCTTATTAATACCTCAAAATGCGTATTTGGCGTTAAAGAGGTAGTATTTTTAGGTTACCATATATCCGCATCAGGCACGAAACCTCTTGAATCCAAGGTACAGGCCATTAAGGATTTTCCAATCCCACAAACTGTCAAACAGCTTAGGCGTTTTCTAGGAATGCTTAATTTCTATAGGCGCTTTATTCCGCACGCCGCTTCAATACAAGCTCCTTTAAACTCCTTGCTTACTGGCTCAGTCAAAGCTTCCCACCCTATCAAGCTTTCTGGCAATTCCATGTTAGCTTTTAATCAATGCAAAGAAAGTTTGTGTAATGCTGCATTACTTGCACACCCAGATTGTCAGTCAAAATTATCATTGGTAACAGATGCATCTGACTTGGCAATGGGTGCAGTTTTGCAGCAATTTATAGATGGAGAATGGCAGCCACTTGCATTCTTCTCTCGGAAGTTTAGTCCTTCTCAACAAAAATATTCACCATACGACCGTGAACTTTTAGCCATATATGAAGGCATTAAATACTTTCGCCATATGGTTGAAGCACGGCACTTTGTAGTATATACAGACCATAAGCCAATAAGTTTCGCATTTCACGAAAGAAAAACAAACTGTTCGCCTCGTCAGTATCGCTACCTCGATTACATTTCGCAGTTTACTACCGATATTCGACACATATCCGGTAAAGACAACGTTGTCGCGGATACATTGTCCCGTATCGACGAACTGCAAGTGCCAATCGATCTTCATTTACTAGCTTCTTCTCAAAGCTCAGACCCTGAGCTTAGTCAACTCCTAGCTGGTGAATCATCACTCCGACTAGAAAAACTACCTCTCGGTAACGGCACAACTATGCTGTATTGTGACGTAAGCACGAAGACACCTAGACCCTTTGTCACTAAAACTTTACGAAAGCAACTCTTCGACAACCTTCATAACTTAAGTCATCCCGGTGCTAATGCTACCGCTAAACTAATAGCACAACGCTTTGTTTGGCCGGGAGTTCGGAAGGATTGTCGAGAATGGTCTCGAAAGTGTCTTGCATGTCAAAAGGCTAAGGTGCATCGTCATGTTTCTTCGCCCTTAGGTTCATTCGACCTACCGAGAGCGAGGTTTACGTTCATTCACGTAGACATAGTTGGTCCCCTTCCTCCATCGCAAGGCCATCGTTATTGCCTCACGATAGTGGACCGATTCACCCGCTGGCCAGAAGTGACACCAATGCCAGACATGACAGCTGAAACTGTTGGCAAGGCACTCATATCTTGGATATCCAGGTTTGGATGTCCTACTGATATAGTGACTGATCGCGGTCGACAATTTGAATCCACGCTTTTCCAATACCTGGGAAGAATGATTGGATTTAAACATCGTCGTACAACCGCTTATCATCCAGCCGCCAACGGTTTAGTGGAAAGATTCCACCGTCAGCTAAAGGCATCACTTATGTGTCACGCTGATATCAATTGGGTTGACAAATTGCCTCTAGTTCTTCTAGGCATCCGAAGCTCCTTCAAGGAAGATCTCCAGGCGTCTTCCGCCGAATTGGTTTACGGCGAACCGTTGAGACTTCCAGGAGAATTTTTCCACTCCACATCTCCACAAAGCACAGATTTGTCGGATTTTACAACCAGGTTACGATATTTCGCTTCCCAGTTACAACCGTCACCGGCTGCACGTCATTGTAAAAATAAGATATTTATCTTTAAAGATTTAAATTCTTGCAGTCATGTATTTTTAAGAGATGACTCAGTACGAGGTGCTTTACAGCCTCCCTATTCTGGTCCTTATGAAGTACTGCAAAGGAACGATAAAACTTTTACAATCATGGTTAAGAGCAAAAAAGTGACTGTATCTATAGATCGCATTAAACCTGCATATGTACTAGCAGAACAAAATTCCACATCTGTTTATGACAACCCTATTTCAAACCCTAATCCCTCTTTAAATGTAAAGACATATACTACTACAACTCAGGATGAAGTAAAACGTACGCGTTCAGGACGCACAGTTCGTTTTCCTGATTACTTTCACCCGTAGTACGGTCTCTGGGGGGGAGTGATGTGGTGTACTCTCATTTATGACACACACATACACACATAAAAGTATATCACATAAAAAACATTTATATTGTTATTAATAAATAATTATATGTAACACAACGTAGTGCGTGTTGCGTATTCGAACCGGCAAGCACCCCGCGGGTTCAGTGGCGTAGCAGCCGCGCTCGCGCGCCTTTCACTTTGCGCCCGCGCTCCCGCGCGCCCCTCTTACCGCTCGATGGCGTGAGGCGTATGACCGGTCACCAGTCGAGATCAATACGCTCCACGCATTACTCGCACTATCCTTTTGCTTACTTTGTTAATTTACTACTTTAATTTACGCTGTTTTATATAAGACTTTTAATTGTTTTCTAATTTCTATACTGTCTATGTGCTCAATTCTCCTTCTGACTTTCTTGTGTGTTGTAATAAAAATTGTGAACCGTGAATCATCTATAATTTATCTCTATAGACATTTTCTCACGATCATCATCAACAACCCCTTAAACCCATAGCCATTAGGTTTGTAATCAATCGGTATTCAATAAAGTCCCGAAGGTCTATATCGTCTACAGTAAAACACTAATATAAATTTTAACATTTGAGTAACGTACTGGTAGGCTGCGGCGGCGGCGGTGGAGGGCCGCGTTGACATCCCGCGGGATCAGGATTGCCTTTCATCCCGGCTTCTGGCATAATTCTCATTCCACTCTGAAAATTACATTGATATAATATGAATTAAGTAAGATACATTTATTGATTTGTTCGAAATTAATTAAACCTAATAAAAAATATTAAACAGCGAAACACAAATAATGTAATTCAAATAATGAAACGAAAAATATATATATTAACAGTGAAGATAGCGGAAATTGATCATTACATTTCTTTGACTGTGCGATATGGATTTTTTTTTTATTGAATAAAGGAGACAAACGAGTAGAACGAAGCATGGGCGAAGGTAACCACTTACCATTAGGTGATCCACCTAGTGGTAAGTGGTTACCTTTACCCATGGACATCCATAACGCGAGAGGAGCTGTGGATCCGTTGCCGTCCTTAAAGGTGAAAGTGAGAAGGAAGGAGGAAGGATGGGGATGATGGGATTAGGGAAACTGCTGGCTTACATGCCATCGTGCTTCGTCTTGGACATGATAGTTTTCGCGAGCCAGTTGGAGAAAGATCTCCTACCACTAAGCTATTGGGTTACTCTCCTTTTACGGGACGCTACCCAGCGGCGGAGGGGAATTGTATTCTTAACCCGTCCGCCCACGGGTAAAATGGTTTTGGTTGAAAATCCCTTAGAATAATAAGAAGGCAATAACAGTCTCTCTCCCAAATTTGCGACAGTGCGAGGAATTCAACCTTGCGCTTTATCTTACCACAGCGAAGAAATGAAAATAATTTACATTTTAAATAATTATTTTCGAACCTAATTAATTAATTATTTTATAATACTAAACAAAAAACAAGTTTTCCATAGAATTTCTATACACTTACAACTCCGACGAATATAATCGCGATGACAGCAACAATCAAACTTAGGAGCTTCATTTTACACAAATACATGTTAACATTTTGATACACGCTATATATATTAATGTGAAAAATTGCGTACAGTGCCACAAATATTGAAAAATAATGTAATATGCAAGCAAAAACTGCCTTTATTTTTATTAAGCTTAAGACATATATTAGTGAAATAACATTAAATTTTTAGAGATACATATCCATACAATATTAGTATATTGTAAATACGAAAGTATGCCTATCTGTCTAACAGACAGACAGGCATACTTTCACAGCTAATCTTCTTCACCGATTTGGATGTAATTCAGAATGAAAATAGTTGAAGACCCGGGATCTAACATGGACTCAAGCATGATATTTCTGAAGAAGATTGCAAGGCTTTTGATGAAATTTCTCAGCAAGATGACTTATTTCATACTACATAGACTACCTATTTTTTCAACGACAACCCCTTTAGAGGCTGATATAGGAAATGGCTGAAATAAGAATTTGTATGAAAAATATTAATTCCTTCCTCACCGGTGAATCTTACTGGACAAAAATGTGTTATGTTCTGGTTTAAGTCTTCCTGGGCTCTTTGTAGTAGACTTCTGACCTTTAGCATAGATATTCAGCACAGAGTCTTCTGTGCTGTGAAGTTTCTTGGTAAATAAATGATAATTAAATGGTCAAAAAGTGCACATAGACTTAGGCTGTGGAATGTTAAGTGTTATGTTAGTGTCAAGTGTTTGCTTTTCAACTTTTTTTAACATGTAATAACATTAAATATGTACTCTACTAAACACTTTACTAAACACAACTTAGCCCAAACGAAAACGTGGACAGTCGAAAATCCAAAACAGATATAGTAGTATAGTTGTAGTATACTTTAACAATTGTAATATTTATAATAGGCAGCTTACGCTATATTTTTTCTAGGCAATAGACCGATGATAAGTATTCTGTCACAATGTATAAATAATGCACATTTGTAAAGAACTGAGCAATATTATGACAATTTTAAAATATGACGCCGTTATGGCAAAGTTTGGTTGAAAAAGACATTCAGAAAAAGTATAAAAATTTGAACGCAGCGGGATTCGAACCCGCGCCTCCTGAATACCGTCCAGGCGCTCTCACCACTGAGCCATGTGTCATACTACACACTGCGTCGATATTCTTTTACGCTTTATTACAACTTATTTTTGTTGTTAGCATCTCTGTAGAGAGATTTTTACAAATATCTGCTACCTAAAGATTATTCTACTAGCAATTATTAGGTAAGAGAGAATGCTATTTGGTAAATATGTTTAAACATTTTTAAAGTGTTATTCAACACTTAGGAAAATTGAAAAAATTTTTAAGAAAACGTATAAAAACTTGAACGCAGCGGGATTTTTCAATTTTTTTAAGTGTGGAATAACACTTTAAAAATGTTTAAAAGTTTGGTTGCCTGTTTTCAAGTACTAATATTCATAATATATACGTATTCAAAGTATGCGAGACTAATTCTAGGTGATCAAGAGTACGAAACTTTATATTAATACAAAACAGAGAGAATTATGTTGTTTAAGGCAAATGTGTATAAAATATTGTAGTAATATAATTAAAAGAGAAACATTTCCTTAGACGATTTTTTGTAAATTTTTGACCTTATTCCTAATTATAGTTCGTTCATTTTTTTTATTTTTTTTCTACAAGTGTTTTTCACATACTAAGTGTATAAATAACATTACAATTTTTTTTTAAAATATGTATTCATTCTTAGTAATCTTGGGCAAAAGTTTAATTGAAGTTAATAAATAATCCAATTGATCATTTATCACAATGAATATTTAATTCATTGTAAGTTGTACAGTAATAATTAAGAACGAATTAATTTTTCAGCTAATTGTGTTTTTACGAGATTTTCTCACAAGCAAATAATGAATTGTTAATTGCAATTGAACTTTGACCAACACTGCTCTCTAAGGACACGTAACTGAGCTTCATCTTTCAGCTATCCATATAGCCAGAGAAAATTCTATACCAGGTCATGTTAACCCTTAACTATCTAACATACACGAGTATTTTTTTCACGAGTCTGGCGGATCTTAGAGTAAAGTAAAATATATAGGGTAAAACTAGGTAAAACGCCCCAGTTGACAAAACGCCCCACAGCCATAGCAGGCACATTAAGAAAGCTAGATGATATACGTATTGCACGGAGAGTAGCCATAAGTTGATAAACAACATGGCTAATGTGCAGGTGTGGTTTATTACGCTCCCTTAAAAAATATTAACAAATTTAGTGTTTCAGTGAAGTTACAATTTGTGGTAAGTTGCAAACATTTTTTTATATTTTAATACTCATTAAATTTAAGTTAAATTGATATTAACTGTTGAAAATACACATAAATACACTTTATTATAAATGTTCGTTAAACGTGATAACTTTGAAATTGAGGCTTTTTTCTTGTTAGGGCGTTTTAAAAAGCAAAATTTGCAATACGCCCCACCGCATGTTTTTTAAAATGCCCCCGTACCGAAATTACATAGATACCAATTTATATTGTATTTTAATTACAGAGTATGTCTCTTAAATATAAGCGCAAGACTCTTCGAGCTTCTTGGAGGCAATGCGATCTGTATGAAGTAAAAAATGGGAGAGAATGAAGCTTCAAAGCACTTCAAAGTTCCATCTTTGAGAAGCACCTTAAAACTGTTCGGATATGGACATAAATAAAAGCGTTGAATGTACAGAAAATTACTACATAACAAAGTCTTCTGAAGACTGGATTCAAGTTTGACACGTTCAGGGTACCACGTTTGTGTAACAACTATGGGCAGAAAGCTGAGAGAGAAGCTGTTAAAAGCAGCAAGATTTGATTTTATTCTATTCAACTATTTTATGATGATTTTAATTTGGTTTATGTCAAAGTTAATTGAAAAGACTGTTATGTTAATCATTAATTTAGAAGACTGGTGTTTTTTATTGTTACAACTTTTCTTTTAATTAATTACTTACAAATGAAAATGTTTTTTTTTTTATTTAGAGTTTTTAAGGACTTTTAAGTCTTGCCTTACATTTGTGTTATGTTTGTAAGTTATTAAACTATTGATATATTGTGTTTTTTTACGTTTTGGATAAAATTTAGGTATGGACATATATGAGGACATTTTAAATTGCATAGGGCATTTTATAATACAAAGCGAGGCGTATTAGGTAACATGTACCTGATAAAACGCCCCACTCCATGTCTGCAAAAAAAATGAAATAGATCTTTAACCATCGTTCCAATTACATTAAGGTTTTGTAAAATTATTGTTAACGAACCAATTAACGTCCAGGAATAAAAGAAATAATTAAATCTATAATTATTTGGGTTTTATTGAAGGTTAAAAAAAAGTGGGGCGTATTACCAAGTTTTACCCTATAATAATTTTTTATGAAATGAAATGTATGCAATGAAAAAGGCTGAAAAATCATTTCTGTTTGCATTGTGTTAAAGGAGATCATTTAAAGTGAAAATTGTGATAGTTTAATTTTTTGCAAAATCTTGATCGAATGAAACAAAGAAACGGCTCGATGGATTGAAATTTGTGCATATATTGAAATATAAAAGGCTCACTTAACATTACCGATATGTCCAACTTTGCGATTCATTATCCCAAGAGCCACCAGAAGTCCTTTTTATATTAATTATTAAAAAAATCTAAAAAATTTGAATGTATTAGTCTTCTCTTACTGGTCAAAAGAGTGTATCGTCGTGGTTTAACTCTTCCTGGGCAATTTGTAGTAGACCTCTGAAATTTGGCACATTGAGGGATATCGAGCACAGCTTCTTGTGTGCTCGTATAGTATATAATTGTAGTTTTTGAATAAACGGCAATTAAATGGTCAAAAAGTGGTCATAGTCTTAGGCCGTGGAACGTTATGTGTTATGTTAAGTGTTAAGTGTTTGATTTTTAAAGTTTTTTAACATGTAATAATCTTAAATATGTACTTCGCTCAGTTCTTCCCGCCATGCAGAGCAAAGAGGCGATTCCTAGTTTTTGATTATTTAATTTTTTCCACTAGTGTATACTAGTACTACTAAAAATTATGTATATAAATTTTCGGGGCCCATGACACCAATTATTGGTTAAGGGTTAAATAATAACTACCGAAATTAATGGTAAGGATTTATTTACAAAACTTATGTATGGAAACAAAATTATCACTCATACTGCTCATACAAAGGGATGGCACCCTGGCTCTCTTCTTAAACGAAGTAAAGACTTCATTTAAGAAGAGAGCCAGGGTATAAAAATGCACAAAATTTATTATTTCAAAGTTATTGTTGATTTAAATTATATAATCTTAAATATACAAATATTTTTTTACGTATACAAAGAACTTTTAAAATACAATTAAAATTAAAAGACACAAAACTTGACGTTTAAATAAAACAGAGAGCATTAAGTATTGTGGGGAACGGAGTGTCTTAGCACTAGGCTCCCTCTGCCTACCCTTCTGTGTGCGGGATGCGGCGTGAAGCAAAAAAAAAATTAAGTATTTCCTGCAAATGTATAAGTCACTTCTTTCTCCGCTTTCCACATATTTTAGACAACCTGACATTTTCACATATTAATAAAATATGATTACATTTAAAATATTAATGTTCACAAATAAATATTATTCCAATTATTAAACACCAATGTTATTTCAATATATCACCTTTAACACAATAAATAATAAAAAAACAACTCTATATAAAAAGGACAAAAAGACATAAAAAATAACAATAATTATATTTAAAATAATTATATAATCTCATATTTAATCGATATCCAACTTCTTGAAGCTCCCCTGTATACCAAATAGATCCTCTACAGATTTTTTACCGCCCGGTCGTAATGTTTCGTTCACACGACGAAGGTTTTCGTCTTTGTAAAACTGTTTATTTGCTTCTAAACGACGTATGGCTTCATCTAAAAGTTGAAAAAATATATTTGAAAACTCTTATTTTTTTCAGCATAATAAAGTAGGTGGGCAGAACTTAGTGTAAAGACACTTCGTTCGTTCGTGATACTGCGTGTTAAGTAGCGGAGTTTAACACCGTTCTTTGTCATATTGGAGTGGAAAAATGAAAATACAAGCATTTGTGGCCAGTCGTGGCGCAGTGGCTCAAGCGTGTGACTGTAACCGACTGGTTGTGGGTTCGATTCACACTCGAGGAGTGGAAATATTTAATATTTCCATTTTCTTTGCTCTGGTGTCGAGGTAAAGCGCGGCGTTAAGTTCCGCCACATAACAAGAAAAAAATACAAAGCAAAGAGCTATTAGCACAGTAGTCAGGAAGAACCTAGTGTCTTAAACTCACGCGTCTCCATTTTCCAGCCTTTTGGCTGCATTTGTAAGAGACTGCGTGTTAAGTGGCAGAAATGTACATCCCGGGTTGTTTTTGATTCTTGAGTGGCAAAATATAAATAATAAATAAACTATCGAGTGGTAATCGAGCCCATAACCAATTACCTTTACAGTCAAAAACTTCGTCACAACGGTCAAAATCATTACTATTTCAGCAGTATTTCAGAGTTCGTTATAAAAATTAAGATTATATACCTCTTAACGTAGCATAGTCCTTATATTCTCCACCGGATTCTTTGGGTAAAGCTTTCAAAGGTACATATTTATATAATGTTTTGGAGCCGGTCTCGTGTATACTGATGATTTCTAACAGTTCTTTCTTCATGAAGGGCTTGAGGAGCATCATCAGCTTGTCCATGAACGACGGTGCGTTTATAAAATGTACTTCTCTCAGTTTTACTAACATGCATTCCTGAAAATTAAAATTGATTTTTAAAATAATCTTTATATGTATTAGAATAATATGGGGGAAATAATAAATATATTTAAATTATTTTCCAGTAGGCCCAGGCCTGTCATGGCTTGTGGGCACGAAGTGTAGCTGTAAACGTGACCAGTTGCGGGTTCTATTCCCACTCGATGAACAGAAATAATATTTCCATTTTCTTCGCTTTGTTACAAAAACGCGGCGTTATATTTCGCCACTTAATACGCAATGCTTCCAAAATAAGGCGAAAAATGGGTAACGAAGTGTCTTAACACTAACTTCCCTCTGCCTTCCCTAGTAGATATTCGGATATCCTAGGCGTTAAGTTTCACCACTTAAGACGCAATGCCTCCGAATTCAGCGGAAAGTGGGAAACAGAGTGTCTTAACACTAGGTTCCCTCTGCCTTCCCTGCTGTGTGCAAGGTACGTAAAATATAAGTATGTACACACCTGAAGAAAATATAATAGCTGTCGAACAGTCATCACATCTATTCGGGCAATATGTCCAAGACTTGTTGAGTCCATGTCTATCATTATAACGAATCTGAAGCAAAATAAGTATTATAAAATTGAAAAATATATTTTTATAAAACGTTTATAAATATGAACACGGCTGGATTCGAACTCGCACCTTTTATCACTAAACCATGCGTTCATTTTTTTTGACGTTATGTAAAATTGCTTTTTATGTTGTAAGGGTCTTTAAGCATGGTAAAAAGTCTTAGTGTGAAGCTAAAAAAATATATAGTATAACCATAGAATCAAGTAGTAGGTCCAATACGTTTTCCCTTTCTCATAAAAAGGACCTAACATAAACCTGTAAAGGACCATCAATAGTCACTTATAAAATATCTTCTTTTCATTCTTGATTTAGTAAAAAATCTTACCCTGGCCAAGTCCCCTCTTCATACTGCCACAAATCAAAGATCATCATAAAAGTGCGTATGACGTCAGGAAATATGAATTTTCTTACATCCGTATCTAAGAGTCGACAGTAGATCGCCCTGTAATTGTTCACAGTGGGCGCAGGGAGGGGTGCCATGAGACTGAAAAAGATATAAAATAAGTTATGAAGTGAAAAATAAAATTGGCCAGTCGTGGCCCAGTGGCACAAGCGTGTGACTGTAAATGACTGGTTGTGGGTTTGATTCCCGCTCTAGGAGTGTAATATTTAATATTTCAATTTTCTTCGCTCTGGTGTCGAGGTAAAGCGCGGCGTTAAGTTCCGCCACTTAACACGCAATGCATCCAAATTCGGCGGAAAGTGGGGAACGGAGTGTCTTAACTCTAGGTTCTGCCTACCCTGCTGTCTGCGGGATACAGCGTGAAGCTAAAAAAAAATATATTATTAAACCGAAAAACAAGATCACTATAAAAGACTGCTCATCGTAGTCAATATATAACAGATAATAAAACAATAAAACTGGCGGCAAAGCCGATAGGAGGAAGTCAAATCACATACTATTTTTAAAAGATTAATTTTTGCCTATAATACTCAATTGACAAACTATAATCAATTGATATTCCAACATATTTCGTTATTTATTATTGTATATTAAATAATTTAGATTTACATCTATAGAAAATTAGTTAGTATGTTGGTAACAAAAGTGCCTTACAAATTATGTTAGTTATAGTTAGTTAGATTACATAATTATTATTTTTTTAAGCTTGTTATTATTTCTTTCTGTCCAGTGTTTTCGGGCAAAACAATCAGGACGAGCCGTGATTATTATCCTTATATTTTATAGTTATGTTATCTTATACGTAAAACGAGTAGTAGTCGCTCGATTCATTTGTATGGGCTATACTAGAGTAACTTAAAATCTTGTTATTTCCTGTTCCAGTAAGAATTTCCAGAAGTTTTTATATATTAATAGGATAAAATAATAAGGGTTTCGTGAAGCATCGTTACGTTTACAGTGTTTGACTGTAAATGGTTGGCAGTTCGATTCCCGCTCAGGGAATGATTATATTTAAATTATTTTAATGATCACAAAACAAAAGGCGACGTATGTGTCTCGGCTTCGGAAAGAAAGTGGGGACCGACATGTCTTGACACCAGGTTCTCTCTGTCTACTCTGCTATGCGAAATAAACTGAGGAATTGAAAAAATGATTTATGGGGCCGTTCAAGTATTATGCGAGCACTCTACGAGGAGGTCTTTGCTTTGCTTATTTTTGATGACATGGGGGGTAGGGGAGTCTAGATGATGATTACGTCATCGTCATGGTCGTCATCTTCTTATAATATTATAATTATAATATAAAAAAAAAACACTTATTGAAAAATGCTTACGTAAACATGTGGGAGGGGGATAAGAGCTTTGCTTTCCTTGAACTTGATGACAAGGGGGATGGGGGGTAAATAATTGTAATAAATGTGCTTACGTAATACTTGTACGGCCCCTAAAAAGTACATATTTAAAAAAAACATAAAAAATTCACTTACACTGCATTCAAAATGCTCATAATCCTCTGGTCAACCGCGCGGTCTTTGAACAGCGGCGTGAACAAAGTGCGCAAAGTGTAATGTAAGTCTAACACTTGTTTAGACACTTCAGTACTTTTATCACAACAGAAAAACGTTAGAAAGAGATCCAGATCTGTAAAATAATATGTGCATATATTAATTTTATTATCTAGAACGGACCTATGTAACCTTTGAAATTTTTTAGCGGGCCAATGTCACACTTTTTAGTAACATTTAAAAAGTAGCAAGTAATTTTCTATACGTTTTCTTTAAATGACTTTTTCAATTTTCTTAAGTGTGGAATATCACTTTAAAAATGTTTAAAAGCAAGGGAGGGAACACAGTGTTAAGACACTCTGTTCCGCATGCACCGCTGAATTCTGGAGGCATTGTGCTAAATGGCGGAACTTAACGCCGCGCTTTGCCTCGATAGCAGACCGAAGAAAATGAAAATAATAAATATTTCCATACCTGTAATGGGAATCGAACCCACAAGCTGTCGTATTTACAGCCACATTTGCCACCCCTGATCTAGAAACCTTTGTTAATATACTGAAAAATGTTTAGTTTGATAAATGAACTTTGATAAATGTTTAGTTGGTATAAGTTTGACTACTCGTTACTGCTGTGTGATCGAATTGGGTTCATATCCTATCCAAGGATCATATTCACGCTTTTCCTGCATAGCAGGGTCGGCGGAAAGGACCTGTAGTAGTAAAGACACTCCTCTTAAACAATACGTGTTAAGTGGCGGAACTTAACACCGT
The DNA here is from genome assembly GCA_019049465.1 of Dryas iulia moderata. Lineage (NCBI taxonomy): Eukaryota > Metazoa > Arthropoda > Insecta > Lepidoptera > Nymphalidae > Dryas > Dryas iulia. Next base: position 908,740 of record CM032435.1, read on the forward strand.
GATTTATCGTCACCATAGCGGAAATAATTCGGGCACAAAGTGTGACTGTAAAAAGTGACTGCTTTTAGGTTCGATTCCCACTCGAGGAGTGGAAATACTCATTTTTAATTCTTTCCGTTTCTATGCAACGCGTTTCGACGTTAAGCTTCGCCACTTAACATGCAATGCTTTCCGAATTCGGCGGTGCGTGGGGAACGGAGTGTCTTAACACTAGGTTCCCTCTGCCTACCCTGCTATGTGTGGGATACAGCGTGAAGCTAAAAAAATGAATATATTTATTTTCCCGAGTGGGAATATAACCCACGATCAATAGTATTTACAATCAGACACTATAAATGCCGCCACGATGATTATATTAATGTTAAAAATATAAATACTGCCATTGTTGGTTCATAACCATCGCTTTTTTTTCCTGTCCAGTTAAACTAAGTCTAGCCTTAGGCTCCGCACCCAATACACATTGTCTTTCTTATAAGAAGAAAGCTAGAAGGTGGAGAAACGGAGTGTCTCAACACTAGGTTCTCTCTGCCAACACTGTGAAATACGAGAAAATGGTAAAAAGAGGTAAAATAGATTAAATATATAATAATTCTTGTAATGATATAAAATTAAAACCATTCGACCGACCTCCTTCAGCGGTAATTAAATATGAATTAATGATACACTTTTAATTACTTGATCGTCGAAGAAAAAAACGTATTCATAAACAACACGCGATGGCTTATTACAAGGAAAAGAAACAGTTTTAACCGTAGCGCAGTGGGACAAGTTTTAATTGTATGCGATGGTTGTCGGTTCGATTCCCGCTCGAGGAATTGAAATATTTAGTATTTAAATTCCTCCGCACTGGTGTCGAGGCAAAGTGCGGTGAGATCCGCCACTTAACACGAAATATGGAGGCATTGGCCGGAGAGTTCGCCGGAAAATACGGAACGGAGTTCTTAATACTTGTTTTCCCCTAATTAGCCCAGCTATGTTTGTACATAGCTGGGTAATCAGATACAGCGTGAAGCTAGAAAATAAAAGTTTTAACGCCGTCGTAAACGGAGGTCTACGAAAATTTATCTACTTCTGAAAAAGATATTTAGAATCAAAAATTTGTAAAAGATCTTCAATTTTTTTAAATGTGTGAATAACACTTTAAAATGTTCAAAAGTTATTTTCTTTTGTTAGTGAATTACAAATTATTACAAAAATACAAACTTGACCTCAGCTATCAATGTAGCTGCCTACCTTGGGCTGCCTGCCATGGGGGAAAAGTGAAAAATTGTATAGTTGTGCAGGCGAAGCCGCGAGCGGTCTCTAGTAATTATATATTTTAATAAATAAAACAGAAAGAAACCATTTTTTATTTTATATTTGGCGAATGATTTTAATTAAACCAGTTGTGTGCCTGAGTGTGCAAAATTGAGTGCCTTGTGAAGGTGGTCATCTCAAAAATACCGGACATCGGCGTCCACAACCTGAATAATTGAAAAAAAGTATAATTTTTAACTTCCTACACTCAGGAAACTGTAGTTTTGATAGAAGGGCCATCGTGGCCCCATAGCCCCCCACCCCCGCCCTCCCCACAGCGTCCCATAGGACGCTTTGTTTATTTATTTATTAGAAATAGTTACACCATCGACTTATCACTAACACATTCACTTAGCAGTAGATACAGGGTATTAAATATAGGTGAATAAATCATTACAGGTGTAAACAACATTGACCTTAAGATAAGACTATACTAACCTAATTAGATCTTTACTAAAAATTAAAAAAAAATAAAAATAAACTATACATAATTAAACAAAACATAAAATAAAATTTAAATACAACAACAAAAATCTACAAGGGTTGACATAATTTAATTTATGAATCAAAAGTTGGCTTGCTTTGGGCAAAGATGTCGATATTGCCGTTAGAAGAATATTCATTATAAGAATTAATTATTCTGTTGAGGGGTGCATGTTTACCTACTTTGCTGAACTATAGCGAAGATACCACGAATGAAAATAGTTTAAAAATTACCACGATTGAAAATCGAACTCTGAAGCATCATATTAACGATCAGACACTATCTGACTGTACCACGATAGCTTTATATAAAAATAGCTTCACGCTATATCCCGCACACAGCAGGGTAGGCAGAGGGAACCTAGTGTTAAGACACTCCGTTCCCCACTTTTCCGCCGAATTCGGAGGCTTGCGTGTTAAGTGGCGGAACTTAACGCCGCACTTTACGCCTCGACACCAGAGCGAAGAAAATTTAAATATAATTTCCACTCCTCGAGTGGGAATCGAACCCACAACCAGTCGTTTACAGTCACACTCTTGTGCCACTGGGCCACGACTGGCCACGATAGCTATATATAAAATAAAATAAATATAGTGTAATAATAAATTTATAAATTTATTACGTTCATAAATGAGTAGTTAATCGATTACTTTTTCTGTTTAATTATTCAAGACCACGCGATATAATTGTACAAAAGTCAGTATTATAAATGTAGGTATACCTACTCGTTTACTGAATTAATCACTGTCTCATAATTATGATATTCCTTCCTGGTTTGGGGCCAGCCGTGGCACAGTGACACAAAGTGTGATTGTAAAACGACTGGTTGTGGGTTCGATTCCCACTCGAGGAGTGGAAATATTTATTCTTTCCATTTTTTTCGCTTTGATGTAGAGGCAACGCGCGGCGTTAAGTTCCGCCACTTAACACGCAATGCCTCCGAATTCGGCGGAAAATGGGGAACGGAGTGTCTTAACACTAGGTTCCTTCTGCCTACCCTGTTGTGTGCGGGATACAGCATGAAGCTAAAAAAACCTGGTAGTCTGGTAGTCCTGGTAGTGTCTCAACATGTGTACATTGGTTGTTCAATTTCAGTTTAAGGCAAAAATCATATTTAAATACAATTAACAAAGTAACCATTGTGACTTGGTTTAATAACGTATAATATTTCATGTTTGCTTTTATTATTAGTATGACATTTGTTTGCATCGCAAGTAAGGGGACACAAGGTACTCAGTGTCAACACATTCCGTTCTCCACTTCCCGCCGAAAAACAAAAGACTACGTGTTGAGTGGGGGAACTTAAGGCCGCTCTTTGTGTTATCAGAGCAGAATAATAATATTTTAAGCCCAACGAATGAGGATCGATCGACAACCATCGCATTTACCATCATATCTTATCCCACTCTACCATGAATATTAAGATACTAACGGCCCGCGTGAACTATGAAAATATTTCGTTATATTGCAACCTTCGGGGGTGGATATTTGAAAAATAAAGTAGCCTATGTTTAACCTTTGATTGTCAACTATATGTATTCCAAAATTCATTACAATCGGTCAAGCAAGTTTAGATTTTTCGTATATGCTTTCATCCCATATTTCAACCCTTTAGAGGTTGATTTTGGAAAAATAAGTAGACTATGTTTGACCCTGGATTATTTACTACTATCATTCTAAATTTCATCCAAATTGGACAGACAGACTCTTCCATTTATAAAGCCAAAGTCAAAGTCAAAGTCAAATAATTTTATTCAAAGTAAGAAGTTACATGCTTCATTTTTTGAACGTCAAACAATTTACCACCGGTTCACTAAAGTTAATGCCTCAGACCTGAGAAGAACCGGCGCAAGAAACTCAGCGGGACGATTTTTTTTTTTAATATATTTTTTTTAAGTCAATAATATAAGTATGGATACATTTTATCCAACTTCATCCTATTCAGTCAGAGAGAACGTAGTGTTTAAACACTCCATTCTCCATTTTCCCTTGAATTCAAAATTTTCTTTAGTTGCGTTCCTATTGGGTGGTTTTATTTTTTATTTTTTCTGTTATTACATTTACTTGTAGATGTGGAGGTGAATGAGATTCTATACATATTATTATTATTTTTATTACACTATTATAAACTACTTAAATAGCTATAATCTATTGATATTTTTATATTAATTTTAGAATTACAATATCGACCTTGCACTTAACCTCAAATATTATATATACAGTACATAGTACAGGAAAAACATACGAGCAACAAAAAGTTACTTTTGTAATACATTGTTTTTAACAATATATGTTAATAAACATATGTATGTTTATATATTACACGCTTTTGTTAGATTCAACAGTATTTTCTAATAATCTATTTTTTTTTTCTTTTTAAGCTTCACGCTGTATCCCGCACACAACAGGATAGGCAGAGGGAACTTAGTGTTAAGACAATCCGTTCCTCACTTTCTACCGAATTCGGAGGCATTGCGTGTTAAGTGGCAGAACTTAACGCCGCGCTTTGCCTCGGATACCAGAGTCGAGTGGGAATCGAACCCACAACCGATCGTTTAAAGTCACACGTCCGTGCCACTATACATACACATTGCTGTGTGCTCTCATTTGAGTGGAAAAAAAAAAATCTCATTTGAGTGGAAACGCGGGATATAATAATCTTGCAACGATTTTTGATTTCGATATTCGATAAAAATTCCTTAATAGTATACTCGTATATTTAATTGTATTCTTATTCTAAAGATTAGATTACAAATATACGAAATATGAAGAATAGATAAGATAAGATAAATATAAAGTCTTTATTAAAAGTTATACAAAGATAAACTGAACAATTTTTAAAATTAATACTGTTTTTAAATATTTATAAATGTTAAAATCTATCGGTCTGTCTGTCCGTGGGCCTGTCTGTCTAACGTTACTTTCTGTTCAAGGCTAACTTACCGGTCGGATTTCGATGAAATTCAGTTTGAAAATAGTTGAAGATCCAGACATAGGATATCGTTTTTCCAAAAATTAACTGCTAAAGATTTTGTTAAGGAAAATACAAACCGCTTGACCCATTTCGATGACCTTTATAAACATATAGTTAATGACGCATTGTCAAACATAGGCTACCTATTTTTACAAAAATTAACCCTTAATGAGCTAAAATAGGGGGAAACTAAAATTATATAAAAAATGAAAACCACTTAACTTTCGCGAAAACAGGGGAAATCGAAAATATGAAGCTTTTGTAAATGCGAATGTCTGTCACGGTTAATCTACCGGTCCGATTTGGATAAAATTTAGAATGAAAGTAGTAAAAACCCCAGAGTCAAACATAGGCTACTTATTTTTTCAAATATCCACCTCTAAAGGGTAGAAATAGGGGATGAAAGTTTATATGAAAAAACTAAACGGCTTGACAGATTTTAACGAATTTTGGAATATACATAGTTGATGATCCAAGATTAAGTATAGGCTACTTTATTTTTCCCCCGAGGGTTGCAATATAACGAAACAGTTATGTAGATCACGCGGGCGAAGTCACGAGCGGGTCACTAGTACATGTACATATAAAATTTAATAACAGTAAATCGCTGGATGACCCCTCGTTTGCGGTTGTATATGCATTTCCTTATAACCGAAGCGAATAGTTTATTTTTACCATATACGAGTAAATGTTTAATAAAATCATAATTACATATAATTATATCGTATAATAATATATATTTCAATAAAGTTGTAAATTATAATAAATACATGTATTCTATTGACATCGTGGTTTTAAAGGAAGGTGGTTATTAACATTTTTTCTTATGTAATGTCGTATGGGGTCTTATAACCTCTCGTATATATTAAGATTAGCCCGCCCGTGGTCTGTCTGATTGTTTCGTTATGTTGCAACTTTCAGGAGTGGATTTTTGAAAAATAAAGTAGCCTATGTTTGACCTTCAATTATCAACTATATTTATTCCGAAATTCATTACAATCGGTCACGTGGTTTAGTTTTTTCATATAAACTTTCATCCCCTATTTCAACACTTTAGCGGTTAATTTTTGAAAAAATAACTACCCTATGTTAGACCCTTGGTTATTTACTACTTTCATTCTAAATTTCATCCAAATCGGACCGATAAATTAGCCGTGAAAGCGTGACAGACAGACACACAAACTTTCGCATTTATAATATAAGTATGGATGTAATACTAGACTTATGCTAGAAGAACATTTTCTCTCAAATATGAGGAACAACTTAGTGTCAAGACACTCCGTTGTCCATTGTCTGCTTACTTTCCTTGCATATTTAAACTATATAGGATTAAATTTTAAGCAAAATGAATTGAATCCTAAAATTAAGGAACATAAGGAAAGTCAGAGGCGGAGTAACATCTCCTTTCATTAAAACGGAAGTAATCCGAAGATATTGCAGAGCTACATACAATATGATGGACTAAAAGTGATGTCATGGCCAGGCCCTCAAGGATTGCGTAGGAAGGGAAGGCCCTACGAGAGGAAGATGATATCGTAAAGATAGATGACGTAAATTAGACTCAAATAGCCAGTTTAAGAATAAAGTAGGTGTGTAGTAGGTAGGTAGTAGACCATCACCGGGAGAGAAGTTCTTTCACAGGAATGAGGAAGAAAATAAATAATTAATAAGAAATATAAAATGATATAATTGCAAAGATGAAAAAAATACTAACACAGAAAAATTTATGATATCTCACTTAATGACGATGGCTTATTATTTTATTGTAGGTCAATTTAAGGTCAAATTTTGCCAAAAAATGAACGGAAAACGAGAATGTGTTGTACATAAAGCTAAAAATCGAACCTGTAACTATTGCGTAAAGCCACATTCTGATTGATCAATTAACTCGCACACATAAATAAATATTTACTAAACAAATAATCTAAATATGTCAGTATCGTGGAACGCATTTATTAATTTATCAAATGTAAAATTATGCGCATGATAAATGTTTCTCACTATAAATAATATTATAGTTATAAACATCACAATTATAAAGTATAGGGAGGTCTTCAAAAGATACTTAGAAGAGCAAGGAATTAGAAACAGTACGAGGGACTCATGGTCATGATACAAGTGTCCGGAGTAAACCACCAAACCATTTTTTCATAAGATTTTTTTCTGCTATATTTTCGTACATTACAAAAAAATCTGTTTAATATAATACAGTAACATTTTGAATGGAATTGTACCGAAATTTCTTTCAGCTTTTTTTTGTACTTCGTACCACGAACCAAATCAATAAAAACAAAATGGGAATGCAACCCGCAACCGTTACGGTTACATAACTATTTTTTCTTACCTGTCAAATGCTCTCCAGGCAAGTGAGGCTGAGCGTTCAACCACTCGCGCATCTTCTTTATATCATCTCTCGATATATCTGGATTCTTCATATACTCCTTCTCCACAGAAATTGCTTTTATTATTTCTGACATTTTAACTAAAAAGATAGAATATTTAGATTAGATAAATATAATATAACAAAAAAAAACAATGTAAAAAGCTGCCTAAATGCAATTATTTGTGGGTTCGACACCCAATCAGAAGAAATATAACGTTGAAAAAGACATTTAGAAAACGTATAGAAATTTGAACGCAGCGGGATTTTTTATACGTTTTCTAAATGTCTTTTTCAATTTTCCTAAGTGTGGAATAACACTTTAAAAATGTTTAAAAATATAACGTTTCTTTGTTCTGATAGGTTAAGACTCGGCAATGGGTTTCGTTACTCAACACCACATGTATTGAATTTAAGCGGAAAGTGGAGAACAGCACTCTGTGTGGAGATCAAAAGTGCTTACAAAAGTCTATTTGACTAAAGAAATTTTGAATTTTGAATATTGAATTTGAAAACACTGTTAACACATCATCAATAGTCAAGACTCTGTCCTATCTTACATTTTAATTAAAAATCACATTTAAAACAAAGAAAAATATCAAAAAAACTGTAGAACGGAGTTTCATCTGAAGACTACCTTTTTACACAGCAACTAGGAATACACATGAGACTGACAAAACTTGCCCATATAAGGTAGTTATATCTATGACAGGGGTGGTCAACCTGCGGCTAGCAAGCCACATGCGGCTCTTTAAAGGATTCTTTGCGATTCTCGATAAATGTACCCAAGTTAGATTTTCATTTTTATATTATTATAAATAGAAATAATATAAATAAAATAAAACAAAAATAAATTAAGTTACTTATGATTCCATCAATTCCATCAACCAGCAACAGACAAAGGTTTAAGAATTATAAACTGACTGGTTGTGGGTTCGATTCTCACTCGAAAAGTGGAAATATTTAATATTTCCATTTTCTTCGCTCTGGGGTATCGAGGTAAAGCGCGGCGTTAAGTTTCGCCACTTAACACGCAATGCCTCCGAATTCGGCGGAAAGTGGGGAACGGAGTGTCTTAACACTAGGTTTTTTTTTTTTTTTTTTTTTTTTTTTTTTTTTTTAACAATTTAATTAACATCACTACGGACATAAGGTCTGTACCTTTTTTTAAAATAATCTTTTTCTTTTTATATATAAATTCCTTATTTGATTACAATATTAGAGCTTTAAACTAAGTTTATTAAATATACCCTCCCCTCTGCCTACCCTGCTGTGTGAAATTTCTAATTTTTAAAAATGGCTCGGAGCTATCAAAGAGCTTGGCCACCCCTGATGTATGGGAAATACGCTATTGTTTTGTGAATTATTTGACATGACATATGCCATAGTCATCATGCCTATTAAGTTTTTGTAATAACCAAAAAAAATTACACCATCGTGGCGCAATGGGACCGCGTCTGTATGTAAGCGCGAATGGTGGTGGGTTCAGTTCCCACTCATGGAAATGATTATAATTAAATTATTTTCATTTTTCCACTTTGGCACAACTAAGTACGGCGTTAAGTTCCGTAATAGTGAATTACATAACGTAATCTAGCAAAGTCTCGATTTTCGATAAAATAGATATAAAAGGGGCCACTTGTGGTGTAGAAGTATAAAGTATGACTGTAAAGCGACTGGATGTGGGTGGAAATAGTTAATATTTCTAAAAATACATATAGAAAATGTAAAAAAACTGAACGCAGCGGGATTTAAACCCACGCCTCCTGGAAACCGTCAAGGCGCTCTGACCGCTAAGCCATGCGTTCTACTACCAGCTGCGTCGAAATTCTTATACGGTTTTTGGGAAAAAATTGAAGGATGGAGTGTTTTGACACTGGTTTCTTTCTGACCACCATGCTAAGCGGAAAAAATTATCCACATTATTATATTTTTATTATCATTTGATTAAATAGATCACCTCTGTATTAGTAAAGGTAAGCGAGAAATTTACATACCGAGGTTTTCAAGTCTATTTAACTTTAACTATCGATTTTGCAATTATGGCTTACAATTTGTACTTCATAATTGTATTAAATGTATATTGAAGCACCGTAGTAAAGTGATATGGTTGTCCAGGGGTATTTGGTTCAAATTCAAAAGATAAACAGACAAAAATAAAAACTATTGTTTTGGGTTCTGTTACATTGATAATTTCCCCCCAATAATATTACTAATATACATGTTCATTTACAGACAGCGATTAACATTTAACTTAACATTTTATTTATATGTACAGATTTTAGCCTATATTTGATTAAATCAAAAATATATTGTTTTATTATAAAGAAGTTTTAATTCATTAATTAAGAAGCCGTATCGTGGTTTTTTTTATTTTTTCACCATCACCTTTCACGCATTTTCACTACTTGGTTCCCACTTTTTATAGAGATAAATATTTTCAGATGACTTTTTTTCTGCAAACATTTATATGAAATTTATTATATTTCCCAGTCTTGTCCATTCTCAAGACTAATAATTTTAAGAATTCGAACCCACAATCATCGAAAACAGTTATAAATTGACTACTGCGCTACGACACCCTCTAAAATATAATCTAACTAGCGGCCAGCTCGCGGCGTCACCGCGTGATCTGCGTTGCTGTTTCGGTATTACAACCCTCGGTGGTGGATTTTTGAAAAATAAAGTAGCCTATGGTTAACCTTGAATTATCAACTATATATATGCCAAAATTCGATACAATCGGTCAAGCGGTGTAGAATTTTCATATAAACATTCATCCCCTATTTCAACCATTTAGAGGTTGATTTTTGAAAAACTATGTAACTTATGTTAGACCCAGTTATTTTTACTACTTTCATTCTAAATTTCATCCAAATCGGACCAGTACATTAGCCGTGAAAGCGTGACAGATAAACACACAGACATTCGCATTTATAATATAAGTATGGATGTGTACCTAAGTCTGCTAAAAATTTCAAAAATGTACTTATAAAATCTTGAACTCTGCTCTCCCAAGCGTAAAGTCCTTGGCAAATTGTATACTTATTATGGTATAATTGAAATAATTAGACAATCTATTTAACATGTAATGTAATCGCAGCCTATTATTACGGAGGTCACAGGTTCAATGTGCACAAACGAATAAACGATTGCCTTTTTTATAGTAAAAAAGTATTTTTATAATGTGTAAATTATATATTTAATAAGAAAATTGTGATTAGTAGTGATAGTATAGTTATAGATTTATTCATTTTTTTCAATTATGCCAACTCTTAGCATATATGTTATTTTCAAACATTTTTGTATCTTGTATTAGTGTTTGTCTTGTTAGTCATCCATAATATTTTTTTTTAGCTTCACGCTGTATCCCGCACACAGCAGGGTAGGCAGAGGGAACCTAGTGTTAAGACACTCCGTTCCCCACTTTCCGCCGAATTCGGAGGCTTGCGTGTTAACTGGCGAAACTTAACGCCGCCGTCATCCATAATAAATAAATAAATAAATAAATATCTGCCCTAATCCGAATGAATTCAATAGCGCCGAGAAACTATAACTGTTTAATAAGTAATCATTGCACTGAGTAAGAATTTTAACTTCAGCGCCTATTTTTTAGTTCTCAATAAATATATAAAGAGAAGAGAAAATTCTTATTTGAATATTTCCAAATATAATAGAAAATTTACTTAAAAATAAAATATTTTTAGAAAAAAGTTAAGCCGTCGAATGCATTTTTACATACCAACAGTAGCGGGTTCGAAGCCCGCTGTGTTCAATTTGTTTTTTAATCTTTTATCTTTTATGGACAAGTGGTTATATAAGTCTTTTAAAATAATTTAATAATGTTTTTTTCTACTAAAAATACGCACTTTCACATATATTCTTGTTATCCTGACAATCCTAGTTGTTCATGTTCATGTGATAAAGAGAGGCTATTGTGTCGCAGAGGGACAGCATCTGCCTTTAAGCACGATGTTTAGAAGTTCGATTACCTCTCGAGACCTAAGAGAAAGTTCGGCATTGAGTTCCGCCACTCAACACGCAATAATCGACCTCCGGCAGAAAATAAAGAACAGAGGTTTGACTTAAGTTAAGACTTGAAAAGTTGCAACTGGCTACCCTGCTACCTTAAAAAAGCGTGAAACCGTTTTTTTACCTTTAACTAATTGATTAGTCAGATATATCTGAAGCTAATAAAACAGTTTAACAAGTATTTTTTCAGCTTGTCGCTTTTTCCCATACAGCACTCAGGGTACTCCTACGTGGGAAAAAGACGGGAATACTGCTTATAGGGCACCTAGTATATACACTCCTTTCTCCACTTTCTATCAGCAGCCGTCACTGCTTGTTGAATGGGGGAACTCAACATCACTCTTTGTCTTGGTCACCAGAACAGAAAAATGAAAATAATAAAATTATTGAGCTAAGCGAAGCGAAGTTCTTACTGGTCATAAGTGTGTTTCGTTGTGGTTTAACACTTCCTGGGCTATTTGTAGTAGACCTCTGAAATTTGGCACAGTGAGGGATATCGAGCACAGTGTCTTGGGTGCTGTGAAGTTTTTTGGTGACAATTGTAATTGTAGTTTTTGAATAAATGGTAAATAAATGGTCAAAAAGTGCCCATAGACTTAGACGATGGAACGTTAAGTGTTATGTTAGTGTTAAGTGTTTGCTCTTCAAAATAAATGTAACACGTAATAACTTTAAAAAGGTACTTCGCTCAGCTCTTCCCGCTATGCAGGTAAGAGGTGGTTCCTAGTAATAATCCTCTCGACTGAAAATCGAACCTACAACCAATCGTGTTTACAATCAAATACTGTTGCACAACACCATGACTTCCAACAATTAACATGAATCTGAAGTTGAATGAAAATAATTTTATAAAGTGTATTAGGAATAATTAACCTGTAATTTAAACATTAATGCATTAAAGAATTAAAATTTAAATCAGAATAAAATATTGACCAAAAATTTCTATTTTTTGTAAGCCTTAAGCTGTAACCCGCTCACAGCTGAGTAGACAGAGTGGGCCTAGTGTTAAGACACTCCGTTCCCCACTTTCCACCGAATTTGGAGACATTGCGTTTTAAGTGGTGGAATTTAACGCCGCGCTTTGCCTCGACACCAGAGCGAAGAAAACGGAAATATTAAATATTTCCACTCCTCGAGTGGGAATCGAACCCACAATCAGTCGTTTACAGTCACCATCAATAAATTTCCAATCTCAAAAAAATGAAAAAAAAAAAAAAATATTACCTTAAAAACTCAAATCCAATATAACTTTATACTCCAGTTAATTTAAACTCACAATTTAACTAAAAAGTTCACTATTTAACTATTATTTTAAACCAATAGTTAAGAAATGATAAAAACACGACTTTATACTAAGAAGGGATGTGACAGTTTAAACTATTATAGGTAATAACAGTTAGAACGCAGTCTTGTTAAGGAAAATCATTTTTTTTAGTCTACAAGGATATTATATTTTTCTTTGCATAATCAGATAGCGGGTTCAATGTTGAAATATAAAATTATCTTTTATTATCCTTATAAATAATGTAGCCAGTGGCTTGTGGGCACATAAATGTGACTGTAAAGCGACTGGTTGTGGGTTCGATTCCCACTCACGTAGTGGAAATATATAATATTTTCATTTTCTTTGCTGTGGTGTTGAGACAAAAAGCGGCGTTAAGTTCCGCCACTTAACACGCAATGCCTCCGAATTCGGCGGAAATTGTGGAACGGAGTGTCTTAACACTAGATTCCCTCTGCCTACCCTGCTATGTGCGAGATACAGCGTGAAGCTAAAAAATATAGTGACTCAGTGTCAGTGCCTGACTGTAAACACGATGGTTATGGGTTTGATTCCTGATCGGGGGAAGGACTATATTTAAATTATTCTAAATTCTCTTTTATAATATTATATATTGAAAAATGTTTACGTAAGCACGGGGGAGGGAGTAATAGCTTTGATTACTTTTGCTGACAAGGGGGGTGTCGGGGTAAATTATTGTAATAAATCTGCTTACGTAATACTTAAACGGCCCCTTATTTGAACACTCAATTTTTCTTTACATTAATCGTCATAGCCATAGTGGATTTGAATTCTAGTCCAATGAATATTTATAAATGAAGATTTGTAGAGTTTAGTGTCTCTATGTATTCTGTAACAGAGAGTCTTTTGTAATTTGGATACCATAGCTTAATAAGTTTTTTTTTTATACATAGAAAACGAAATAAAGTGGAAAACGGATTCATTACTAAATTTTTCCTAAGTATCTATCGGCCTACTTTTATTTCAAAAATAAACTTATAAAGAGTTGAAATATGAGATGAAAGTTTTGTAGGAAAGGTAAGCTAATCGAAGGTGCGAGGGGTCACTAACAGTTTTATTATATAAAAAAAAACATACCTTATTTACAAGCTATCACGAACACTATCACAAACATAACTGTAAATCATCTCATTGCCTCCGTTGAAATTAAATAGCCATTAATTGATTGGTGATTGACACCAAAACCTAGTTGTAATATATCAAAATATCATTAATTTTGTGCCTATTTAATTTAATTGTTTACTAGTGGCTAGCTAGTAGTAGCGCAGAGGCACAAAGTGTGAGCTACTGGTTATGGGTTCGATTCCCACTCGAGGAGTGGAAATATTTATTATTTCCGCAGTAATTTCCGCCACTTAACACGCAATGGCTCTGGATTCGGCGGAATGTAGGGAACGGAGTGTCTTAACACTCGATCCCTCTGCCTACCCTACTGTGTGCGGGACACAGCGTAAAGCTAAAAATACTAGTGGCTACCCACAACTTATTTACGTAGATCGATATTTTTTGTGTCTACACGAACACTAAATAAATTTTGTTACGGCGACATTTTCTTATGTTTTTTATATATATCGTTTAGTTGGTCTGTTGTGATTTCTATAAATCAATTATACTCAAAGTTCTACCCAGGATTAAAATCTATAAAACAAAAAGTTTAATTCAAATCCGTCCAGTAGATCCAAAGATATACGCGTACACATTTTTTTATGTTTATTAAAGTAATAGATTAATATTTAACACGTTAGTGTAAAAAGTGTCAAGTTCAAGAGAACATATATTTTCCTATTTATTTTTTAATCTTACTAACGACATAGTAGTAAGAACATATTGACAAATACACTATGGTCTTGACTTCAAATCCCATTAAAACAAAAAAAGAGGCTAGTTAAAAGTTATTTATCTTTAGTCAAAAATAACTGTATATTAGTACTTTTAAACATTTTTTTAAATATTATATCACATTTAGGAAAACTGACAAGACATTTAGAAAACGTATAAAAATTTCAACGCAACGGGATTCGAACCCGCGTCTCGTCAATACCATCCGCTCTCACCGCTGAGCCATGCGTTCTACTACTAGATACGTCGAATTTCTTATACGTTTTATTACTATTCTTATAAGTTATATTTGTTGCTAGCATCTCTGTAGAGAGATTTTCACAAACCTCTCTACAGAGATGCTAACAACAAACCGCTGCTTTTGGATATTAATATCCATAAAGCTATTAAAAAAATGACATCTGGGATAAAAAAAAAATGTATATATTACATGCTAAATGGCATCATTTAACGCCTGTATGAGCGGAGACCAGAGACCAGAGAGGAGAAATAAAAATAACCAAAAAAATAATTATTCACCCGAGTGAAAATCGAACCCAGAAACAATCACGTTTACTGTCACACGCTATCCCACTGCGCCACGACGGCCTATAATCCTTAGGATATTAAATGTTTAAATATATATAACCGAGTTAACATTACATGAATATATTTTAATATTCACTTTAATTTTATATATCATTTATATTTACTGTACTTTACGAGGCCAGTCGCGACGCAGTGGCACGAACGTGTGTTTATAGTAAACGACTAGTTGTGGGTTCGATTTCCACTTGAGGATTGGAAATAAGTTCTTCGCTCTGGAATCCGAGGCAAAACGCGGCGTTAAGTTCCGCCACTTAATGCCTTCGAATTCGGCGGAAAGTGGGGAACGGAGTTTCTTAACTTTAGGTTCCGTCTGTCTACCCTGCTTTGTGCGGGATACAGCGTGAAGCTAAATAAATAAATAATAATAATAATAAATAATATTTACTTTAACAACAGGATTGAATTACAAAACTTGAGGCGATCATGCCACCGCAATTGGATAACGGCTGATTATGGTTACGGTCATGGCTTGAAAAAGAGATTTTTATGAAACGTATAAAAAATGGAACCGAACGCTAAACAAGCCATGGCTTAGCGGTCAAAGCGCTTGGACAGTTTCCATGAGGCTCGGGTTCGAATCTCGCTGCGTTCAACGTTTTATACGTATTTCAAAATGTTTTTTTTAATTGTGTGTGTGAATAACTCTTTAAAATGTTAAAATAATTGTTATGACTTGATCCCAATTCATAAATTAAAAAAAATTGAAAAATATGGGACATTTTCTCTGCTCGCACTAAGCAAAGAAGTATCAACCAGTTTTAAAGAAATCCATACATATATTATAAATGCGAATGTCTGTGTCTTTGTCTGTCACGCTTTCACGGCTAATCTACTATTTGGATGAAATGTAGAATGAAAGTAGTAAAAGTGACTGGGTCTAGCATAGGCTACTTATTTTTTTTAAAAATCAACCTCTAAAGGGTTGAAATAGGGGATGAAAGTTTATATGAAAAATCTAAACCGCTTGACCAATTGTTATGAATTTTGGCATAAATATAGTTGAACAGAGGCTACTTTATTTTTTTAAAAATGCGTCCCCGAGGGTTGTAATATAACGAAATAGATCACGCTAGTGTTTTATATTTGTTATATTACTAAGAAGTACTTCGTATTAGTTAGTAGTTCGTTGATATTTATAACAAGTAATTATCATATTAAAGCTTCACGCCACATACTAAAATTTAAAGATTCGTTTTTTTTATTTATCCTTTTTTTACCTTCACGCTGTATCCCGCACACGACAGGGTTAGCAGAGGCAAGAGGCTTGAGTCCCTTTCCCACCTACCGCCGAATTCTGGATACATTGAGTATTAAGGTGGCGGAAGTTAACGCGGCGCTTTGCGTCTTAAAGCTAAATAAATATTTACTATATCAATTAATAGTCCTTAACAAAAAAATAATTCTATTTCGTATGTAGTCGCCCTTATCGAGCTACAACATAATTGCATCGTTTACAACTGTTTGTAGTAAAATACCCATAAAAATGAAGGTCGAGTATATAATTACGTGGTAATGTCAGGAAATAAAAATTTGTCACAATTTAATCTATGTAAATTGTAATAGACGCTTGGACTGCACGCAGAGTCGTTAATTACAGTTTAAGTAGCATTAATAAAGTAATATGTGTGTTTAAATTGATTTAAAGTCGGTTAAATGCTAGTCTATGGTTAAGTGTGGTAGTAATTATCAACTTAAGTGAGGAAGTGGTAATTTTTGGATGTAATTAACAGATTACAGAAATTAAGAAATCTGAAATCGCAATATCAAGAAATCTGTAATTTGACTAAGAATAAACGTGAAAATTTGACGTCTACATTATTTTTTAGCTTCACGCTGTATCCCGCACACACCAGGCAGAGGGAACCTAGTGCTAAGACACTCCATTTCCTAATATCCGCCAAATTCTAACGGTGTTGCATGTTAAGTGACGGAACTCAACGCCGCACTTTTCCTCAACACCAGAACGAAGTTAATAGAAATATTAAATACTTCCACTCCTCAAATGGGAATCGAACCCACAACTAGTCGCGTTTACACTCACAATTACGTGCCCCTCGCTGGCTCCATGAATATCTCAAAATAAGATCTGGTCTCCGTCTATGATCTGTTGTATGCGGGATAGGGCGAGAAGCAAAAAAAAGACATTCATTAACAAATTCGGAATATCACTAGCCAGCCATATTTAGTACAAATAAAACAAGATAAATGGCGCTCCAGTTTCTCTGACTACCCCGCAAGGGATACAGCGTGAAGCTAAAAAAAAAAAATACAAAAAAACATAGAACGAGATTTACCGCGTATTAAAATACATGGCAAATGCACTCGTATTGACATCTTAATTTATAAATATTTATAAATATTTTATACTATCGGCCCGTTCGCGACTTCGCCGTGTGAACTACATAACTGTTTCGTTATATTGCAACCCTCGGGGGTGGATTTTTATAAAATAAAATAAGTATTTTTTTTTATAGCTTCACGCACACAGCCGCACACAGCAAGGTAGGCAGAGGGAACCTAGTGTTAAGACACTCCGTTCCCCACTTTCCGCCGAATTCGGAGGCTTGCGTGTTAAGTGGCGGAACTTAACGCCGCGCTTTACCCGACACCAGAGCGAAGAAAAATGGAAATATAATTTCCACTCCTCCAGTGGGAATCGAACCCACAACCAGGTGTCTACAGTCACACGCTTGTGCCACTGGGCCACGACTGGCCCCAATATATATATATATGCCAAAATTCATTCCAATCGGTCAGGCGGTTAAGATTTTTCATATAAACTTTCATCTCCTATTTCAACCCTTTAGAGGTGGATATTTGAAAAATCAGTAGTAATTTTTCCCAAATTGGAATGGTAGATTAGCTGTGAAAGCGTGACAGACAAACAGACAGACTTTCGCATTTATAGTATAAGTATGTATTTTAGTTTATTTTGTGGCTGATTGTTGAATGTAAACGCCTTTGTATTCGCTACCGTTTCATCATATATTAAAAATATATTATCTGATTTCACGGACAGTATTTGTGATTTTGATGCTCGTTAAAAGGTGAACTACGTCAAGCGCAATTTAAAGAAATTTTAGTTAGTAAAATAAATACTATTTAGACTGTCACCATACATAAAAAATAGCTTAAAATATATAAAAAACCGTATTAAAAATACTTAAAAATAATAATAGTGTAATATATTCATTTTCGTTATACGTTTATTACGATTTTTTCATATTCACAATTCCGGATCATCTAAACCTTCAAAATGTTAATTTCTTCGCTATGGTTCAAAATACAAAGCGCAGCGTTGAGTTCCGCCGCAGAACACGTTCAAATGTCTCGATTTCGGACAGAAAGTGGAGGACAGAGTGCTTGACACTAGGTCCTCTCTATTTACCCCGTTATGCGAAAGAGCGTGAAGCTACAGATCGGCGAAATCTTTATAAATCTCGGAAGTTCGCGCTGAATCCTGCGCATAAGACGCATGCGCAGATGGTGTTAGATACCATCTTATGGTATATTGCCCCACGTTTTACATCAAAAAAAAAGATACATATCGTTAAAAAAAATCCACGACGATTAATTAAATCAAACCGAACCGACGTCGATAGCTAAAATTTGCCATGTAGGTTCCTTGAGGACTGTAGGGAACACTAAATACTCATTTTCATTGCTCGTCAACTCAGTTGTTATACAGCGCACGGAGAGCTCCAAAATACGGGCTATCGACTAATATGTCGACTAATTGTAATTGAGAGTCGGGCCAGTCGTGGCGCAGTGGCACAGACGTGTGACTTCAAACGACTGGTTGTGGATTCAATTCCCACTCGAGGAGTGGAAATTACATTTCCTTTTTCTTCGCTCTGGTGTCGAGTTAAAGCGCGGCGTTAAGTTCCGCCACTTAACACGCAAGCCTCCGAATTTGGCGGAAAGTGGGGAACGAAGTGTCTTAACACTAGGTTCCCTCTGCCTACCCAGCTGTGTGCGGGATATAGCGTGAAGCTATTTAATTTTTTTTTTTTTGAAAGTAGGGGTGAGGCGTATGCTCGCAATACTAAAATACGCCTTCTACGCACGTTTTGACACGAACGTCCGAGAATTCATAAGCATCTTGTCGGTCCATACAAAAAAAAACCATCAAATCTAGGTATTTTTATACTTCACGCAGACATGTCTAATAGTGTATAATTTATGTATAGACAGCATTATGTACACAGCTTGAATTGTGTATGTACAATGTATTGTATTATTATTTGTTCTGAAAATGTCATTTTATCCTTGACTTTAAGTAAAATACTTAACTACTACTTTAAAATTCTTGACCTTGGCTTCAGATAATCCGCATTAAAAACTGCTTCACGCTTTATCCCGCATAGTCAAAGAAGACCTAATGTGAAGACACTCCATTCTCCACTTTTCATGACCACCAAATATTGTTTTGACTTTGGTAAAAGAGCGTAGAAATGAAAATGTAAATACATATTTTTTTCTTTTTTTTTTAAGTGGCGGAACTTAACGCCGTGATTTATCTCGACACCAGAGCGGAGCAAATGGAAATATTAAATATTTCTACTCTTCGAGTGGGAATCGATCCCACAACCAGTCGCTTTTCAGTCACACTTTGTGCCACTGCGCCACGACTGGGCCCCAATATCATTTTCCCAATGGGAGATCGAACCCATAATTATCGCGTTTACAGTCAGATGCTGTCCACTGGCGGCTTCCATATTAAATTAAGCTAAAATCAGTCCTAATATGCCGCCACATGAGCATTAGCATAAACTAACTCTGGGCCTCCTGATAACATTGTGAGGATGGTTCACTGCGATGATGATACAAGAACTTCTCTAAAGAAGACGCCTGGCTTCTGACAGCTTCCTCGACATCTTATACGTACTTATATTATAAATGCGAAAGTCTGTGTGTTTGTCTGTCACGCTTTCACAGCTAATCTATCGGTCCGATTTAGATGAAATTTAGAATGAAAGTAGTAAAAGTGACTGGGTCCTAACATAGGCTACTTATTTTTTCAAAAATCAACCGCTAAAGGGTTGAAATAGGGAATGAAAGTTTATATGAAGAATCTAAACCGCTTGACCGACTGTAATGAACTTTGTCATAAATATAGTCAATAATCTAAGCTTAAACATAGGCTACTTTATTTTTTAAAAACCCACCCCCGAGGGTTGCAATATAACGAAGCACTTGTGTAGTTCACGCGGCGAAGCCGTGAGCGGGCTGCTTGTATACTAATATAAGGGTCTCTTTCTAGCTAACACGGTACTAAAGACATCGGAAAACGTCACCTTTAAAAAAATCGATTATAACAGTCGCCTGTAGAAATAAAAAGATAGATAATCGATTTTATATATAATCACTCTACTCCCTCCAGTGTTAATCGAACCCGCTACCAAAGTGTTTATAATATATATATTTATAAAACATACAAATTTATTTGATAATAATTAAGCGCTTATACAAAAAATTACTCGTGTATGATTACGATAATATAGATAACATTATTTTTAGCTTTAGTAACCAAACGTTATACGAACGGCAGGATAAAATATTTTTTTATACATAGATAACCAGTCAGTCACTCAGGCATGTGTGTAAAGCGATTGGTTATGGGTTCGATTCCCACTCGAGGACAGTAAATATTTAATATTTCCATTTCCTTCGCTCTGGTGCTGAGGCAAAGCGCGGCGTTAAGTTCCGGCACTTAACAATCCCTCCGAACTCGACGGAAAATGGGGAACTGAGTGTCTTAACACTAGGTTCCCTCTGCCTACCCTGTTGTGTGCGGGATACAGCGTGAAGCTAAAAAAAAAACATATTTACTATTACATTTTGAGTTGCAAAACAAGTTCTCAAAGTTTTGAATTTTTACACTTAATAATTATTAACTAATATTCGGTTCATTTCACCTTACTATATGATTAACTAATGTTCTAAAAAATTAAACTAAATTTATTGGTCACCCTTACGTGACCACGAAAACAGCTGCAAAACAAGAATAATCTTAACAGTGTTATAACAATTGTATCAGTACAAGTGCACTGTGCGGTGAACATGATTGAGTTCTTCGTATTATTAATATTCTTGATAATTTTAATAATATATTATAATTTAACAAAAAATCAGGATTATTGGAAGAAACGAAATGTACCCTACGCAAAACCAAGTAATCTATTTGGTAATTACTGCGATTATATTTTACAAAGACAGTATGCGCCTCAAATAGCAAGCGATATCTGTTACCAATTCCCAAATGAACCTTACGTTGGCACTTTCTTCGGAACCCGACCAGCTCTCCTTGTTCACGACCCTGCCATGATAAAGCTCATTATGACCAAGGAATTCTTTTACTTCAATGGCCGTGAAGTTTCTGATTACGTTCACAAAGAAACGTTGACGAGGAGCATCAACTCCACTTATGGTGACGAATGGAAGGTGTTACGAATAAACCTGACCCCCCTATTCACTTCCGCCAAATTAAAGAATATGTTTCCCTTAATACGCAAATGTTCTGAGGATTTAGATGAATATCTTAAAAAAGAAATAAACATGTCACAAGATATTAATGCTAGATCTTTACTTGCAAGATATACAATGGACTGCGTTATATCAGCGACATTTGGAATTAACGCGAACACTATGCAGAAGGGACAAGATGTCAATCCTTTTGTGATAATGGGTGAAAAAATGTTCGAATCCTCATCCACACGAGGCATGAAGATGGTGTGTCGAGCGATGTGGCCCTCCTTGTTTTATGGATTAGGCTGGAAACTGTTTGATGAAAAGGTTTCTGAATTTTTTAATCAACTGTTCGCTGAAGTATCTGAAAATCGATCAAAAGATGGAAATTCTCGAAATGATTTTATAGATCTAATTTTACAATGGAAGAAAAGTGAACATTTGTCAACAGAAAGCTTAAGTAATGCTAGAACGAATGAGATAAAAACATTTAAATTACCCGTAACCAACGACTTGCTTGTCGGTCAATCCTTAGCTCTGTTTGGAGCTGGTTTCGAAACGACGTCAACCACAATGAACTATTTGCTGTACGAACTAGCAAAACATCCCCAAATTCAGGACAGAGTGATTGCAGAAGTAGATGATTATTACCGGAAACACGATACCATTGAGTATGAATGCATACATGAACTGCCATATCTTGCAGCTTGTATAGACGAGACTCTCCGCATTTATCCAGTCCTGGGCCTCATCACTCGTGAAGTGATACATGACTTTGTCTTACCAACAGGGCTACGTTTGCCAAAAGGCCTTGCTGTTCACATACCTGCATACTATCTTCATAGAAACCCTAAATATTTTCCTGAACCTGATGAATTTCGTCCCGAACGTTTTTATGGAGAAGAAAAGAAAAACATTAAGCAATGCACTTATCTTCCTTTTGGAGAAGGACCGAGGAAATGCTTAGGTAAGCTGGCATATTAAACTGAAGTTACATTTCATTATGAAATATCTTGTGTCAACGGTTTACGTTGCAACAATATTACTAGTGTGCCATATTTTAACTATTTGGCAAAATTACACTCACTCAGCCTATTTTATTATCAAACTTAGTTTACATCTAAGTTTTGTAAAACTAAAGTATAAAATATACTTAAGTATAATATTACTTCATTGTACAGGAATTAAAATAAAAAATTAACAATAATATGCATATATTTTCCAAATTTTTAATGCGCAATCAAACTTCATTATTTTTACTATATTATTTTCTTTATTTCTTTTTCAGCCCTTATGATTCCCCTTTATAGCAGGGTAGACAGAAAGACTGGTGATATGAAACTCAGTCCTCCGTTTTCCACCTTAATTCGAGAGATTCGACAACGGAGTTCAACGCCGTTCTTTGTCTTAGTTACCAGAGTGGAGAAAAGAAAAATATAATCCTTGCCTTGAATGGAAATCGAACCCACAACCGTTTTTATGTCTGATGCTGTTCTACTACGCTACGATGGCCCAATCAATTTTTTTTAATATCATATTGTATTTTATTTTAGGTATGCGGTTCGCGCCAATGCCGATGTATGCAGGTCTACTGAGAATCTTGAAGAACTATAAAGTGGAAATGACTGAACGTACCCCAAAGAAACTGGTGTTCAAGTCTACTTCCTTAGTTACACACTCTGTATGCGATATATATCTCAAGTTTGTTCCCAGA
The DNA here is from genome assembly GCA_019049465.1 of Dryas iulia moderata. NCBI lineage: Eukaryota > Metazoa > Arthropoda > Insecta > Lepidoptera > Nymphalidae > Dryas > Dryas iulia. The sequence goes on from CM032435.1 coordinate 931,818, forward strand.
AATCAATGAATATAATATTATTAAAAATTAATTAATTTCTTTCTACCTTTCTATGGGAGATGACCGTCCGCCGGTATGTCCGCCGATGCAGTTCATGCTTCATGCATTTTCAAATAGAGGGATAGTCAGAGATGACTTAGTGTCAAGACACTCTTCAATTTTCAAAATCGAGATATTTTTCAGTATTGAGTGGCACAATTTAACGCCGCGCTAAACCTTCAACGAGAGCGAAGAAATGGAAATTTAATTACCTCTAAGTGGGAATCGAACCTACAACCATTGCTTTTACAGTCAGACGCTGTCCAACTACCCATGAAGACCGCAGTAATGAAAGCGTTTTGTTGGCAAAACCCTTTCATTAATGCGGTCGTCTAGTAAAGTAGTAGTAGCAAAGCTTTGCTTTGCTGCAATTTAGATTAGCTCAAAGTATCTATAGCTGTGAATTTGCTATAATAAATTCCTTAAGCTCAGCAAAATGAAAATTTAAATATTGTCATTGTCTTTATTCCCCATATGTCTTTAATACGTTTTAAGCAGACTTTTAAAAGCCTTCGTGGCGCAGTGTGACAGCGTCTGACTGTAACCTCGATGGTTGCCAGTTCGATTTTCGATCTTCGCTTGAAGAAATGCTTATATTTAAATGTTACTTTTTTCGCTATAGCACTTAAGACAAAGTGCGGCGTTAAGTTCCGCCACTTAACAATCGATGTCTCGATTTTGGGTAGAAAATGGAGGACGGAGTGTTTTGACACTAGGTTCTCTCTGACTACCCTTCTATGAGAGAAAAGGCGTGAAGCTGAAGTAAAAAGGCAGACTATTATCATCTTCAGATTCAGGGTTTATTAATTTTTATTTTTTTTAGCTTCACGCTGTATTCCGCATACAACAGGGTATGCAGAGGAAACCTAGTATTAAAACACTCCGTCCCCGTTAAGTGGCGGAACTTAACGCCGCGCTTTGCCTCGACATTAGAGCGAAGAAAATGGAAATATTATTTCCACTCCTCGAGTGAGAATCGAATCCACAACCAGTCGTTTACAGTCACACGTTTGTGCCACTGCGCCACGACTGGCTCGTAGTTTATTAACATAAAAAAGAACACCTCAGAAAAAACTATTGGTGCTGTTATGGAAGACTTCAAAAAACATATCGAATGTGGTAATCGTAGTCTAACGTGGCCTTGGAACAACATAATTAAAATAAGCTGAACAAATACAGATTTAAATATATATTTTTAAGAATATGCATATTCTAGACTTTTTCCTCTATTTTTTCATAAATTAAACTGCGTCGCAATTTTTATACGTTTTCTTAAAATATTTTTTTATATTTCTAAGTGTGTGAATAACACTTTGAAAATAAGCATATTTAATAAATAGCATTCTCTCTTACCAAATAATTGCTTGTAGAATAAACTTTGGGTAGCAGAAATTTATAAAAATCTCTCTACAGAAATGCTAACAATGTAAATAAGTAAAATCTAATAAACGAATAAATATTACGACGCATAGGTATGGAAGAATGCATAGCGCACGCGATGAAAACAATTAGACGGCTTCAAAGAGGTGTGGGTTCTAATCCCGGTGCGTTCAAATTGTTGTACGATTATTAAAAATGGTGCAAACCTATATCTTGTAATTGTAAATATTTATAATTCATCTTTAAAAATAATCTTAATCCAAAATTCTTAACTCAGTAACAGTATATCTTGATATGTAGCAACAAATTGAAATGTAAATATTGAACATTATTTAACTAAAACAATTAAGGGGCCAGTCGTGGCGCAGTGGCACAAACGTGTGACTGTAAACGACTGGTTGTGTGCTCGATTCCCACTTGAGGAGTGGAAATATTTATTATGGAAATATAAAATATTTCCACTCCTATTTTTTTCGCTCTGGTACCAAGGCAAAGCGCGACGTTAAGTTCCGCCACTTAACACGCAATGCTTCCAAAAATAGGCGGAAAATAGGGAACGGAGTGTCATAACACTAGGTTCCCTCTGAATACCCTGCTGTGTGCGGGTGCATCCCGTGTGAAACTAAAAAAAAAAATAACCATTAATTTATACTGTTGTGTCGCCCGTATGAAATCACGGGACATTCCAGGATGTAAGTGGGAGTCAAAAAAATTCTACATCTACCAACTGAGAGTTCTGGGTGTAGGTAAGTCTTAAGCTAGCAAGATTAGCCGAGGATAACGATACGGCGCAAATAAAAAAGTATTACCATCTAGTGGTTTTATTTAATTGCAAAATATGTATTTATTGTTATTAACTTTGAAAGGAAAAAAAAGTTGTTCGGCTATTATAAATTAAAAACTGTTGTTTTTGAAAGTATAAGGAAAAAATAAGGACTAGCAATAACTTAGAACAGCATAATTGCGGATTTTTTTCTACAGGCGCACTGGAGGTAATGTTGTAAATATACATAACGATTTCTTGTACGGTTCTCTTAAATAATAAAAAAATGTTGCAAATATGTGAAATTTAAAACATTCAAAATTATTAGATTTACAAGACAAAGTACTGATGGTGTAGGGTTCTTGGATTCGGGCGGAAAGAAGAAGACGTGACTTGACGCCATAAGAACTAAGAAGTTTCGTCTATTTATAGATTTTCTTACCAAACCGGATCGGTTATCATTATCGGTATCGGCTTATCGGTAATAAAAATCAAAGCTAAGCTGTTACCCCCTCCCCCATGCTTACGTAATATTTTTTCAATTATTGTATTGTTTTTTTATATTGTAATTAATCAACGTAAAGGACGTAATCATCATCTAGAAAAAAAAGGGGACTCCCCTACTCACCCAAAATAAGCAAAGCAAAGACTCCCTTAGTGCTCACATAATAGTTGAACGGCCCTTAAGTGGCGGTACTCAACGCCGCCGCAAAGTATAAGGTAAGTCTGTTCGGTTGTCATAGAATGGCAGAGTAGTTAATTTTAATTTCATAGCTTGCTGAAAGCAATTAGAAAAAGAAAATAATTCTAAAAAAGAACATTCTATATTTTTTTTAATTTATTAATTTAATTATTAGACTTTGGCTTTTTTATTTATTCATACATTTGGGCTAAGAATATTTTTTTAGGAAAGAAAGAAATATCTTTGCATTCACGATTTTTTTTAGTATTATAAGTTTTTGTTTTTTCAAAATATAACATTTTTAGTTATCGTAATTATCAAAATAAAAACAGACAAAAAAAATTAAAAAAACAAAATAATAAAACACACTGTTTCCGCCCGGGATCGAACCGGGGACCTTGTGCGTGTGAAGCACACGTGATAACCGCTACACTACGGAAACTTATTTCAACTGCGCGAAATAATGTACCATACTAAATTATAATTTTTTTATTTTAAAAAAATATATATTCGTAGATAAAACAGAAAAATTATATAATCTTTGGACAGAAAAGTATGTAATTTAACATAATTATTAAATAGTATATTTTTAAAAATAATACATAAAAGGTACAATAACGTTATAAAAAAAATCGCTCCCCCAGAATTATGGTGGCTTATCTCAAAAAAATGTATTTTGCTTTAAATATTAATAAAAACCTAGAAAAGATTATTACTTTTGTTAACTTATTTTCGTTGTTAGCATCTCTATAGAGACATTTTTACGAATTTCTTCTACACAAAGATTATTTTGTGAACTATCGTTTGGCGAGAGAGAAAGCTATTTAATAAATACTTTTAAATATTTTTAAACCGAAAATAAAAGATCCCGCTTCGTTCAAATTTTTATACGTTTTCTTCTTCAATTTTCCTAAGTGTGGAATAACACTTTAAAAATGTTTAAAAGTAAAAAGGAAGATATTTTCTATTTTTATATAAATTTAACAACATATAAGTACATCACTAGCTGTCGCAAGAGCATTAACCCGGTGAACTCGCGTCGCAATGACGGTACTTACATTATTATTTATTTTACAATTATTATGATATTTTATAATGAATATTAGTAAGAAAAGTTTCTTATAAAGCGATTATGTTATGTTTTACTCGTTGTTGTTTCCGACTTTACACGTTTTTTCTTTGTTTTTAATATAGCCTGATGGTTTTTGTAGTTAAGAGTATTTTTTTAAAAAGCTCTAACACGAATATATTAAAGAAACAGCTTTTCTCGTATTGTAGGGTAGAGAGAGAGAGAGAGTGAGCTTAGTGTCAAGAAACTCCATTTTCCACTTTCCACCCGAAACTGAGACAAACATACACTTACTGAAACCCCGGAACACCCTGAAGGCGGTGGCCTGCACTAGGCGGGCTGTCCACCGAGACGTCGTAGAAGAACGCGGGAGCGAGCCTACGAGAGGGTTTCCACTGGGTTTTAGTGGGTAGTGTCAGGCTTATTGGTGAGTCCCACAGTATCATCAGTTCGCAGGGCAATTCTGCCTGTCTTGCGAACGGTCGGTATGCATAAAAGCAGTTCCCAGCGAAAAAAAAAGGAAGGCAAACATTTACTGGTAGAACTCGACGCCGCCTTTTATCTTAGCTACCAGATGATATATAATCATTTTCCTGTCTAAGAATAGAATCTGTAACCATCACGCTTACAGTAACACTGTCCCACTACAGCACGACGGCAGTTACAATATGAACCAACCTCTAATCAATTTTTTTAATCAAATTTTCCATTAAAATACCTTAAAAGGGATATTACACAATTATTAAATGTTATACCAATTAAGTTACTTGGCATTCACGCTTAATAAGTACATATAAAATTTGTTTAACATGTCTAATTGTAGGTACTATTTCCACTGTTACTTAAAACACCACTATGGCTCAGTAGTAAGGAACAGTGAACACTATATTTAGGGCTTCAAATTCTTTAAATCAAAAGAGATAAAATAAATTATTCACTATATACTCACGGATATTTAAGTATTTTAGTAGATTTTTTTTAAGGAAACCAGATTGTCAGTGACTCCGTTCTCCTCCTATTTCTTCTCGGACTATTTTTTCTATATATTTTTTTTGTTTATAACATAATATTGCATTCAATACACAAATGTAAGCATTGCGGAAATAATATCGACAAAAACAAACCGCCTCACTAATTGTTATCTTCTGAGATGAAACGGAAAACGTGCTGGGAAATATTTTATCGATAAAAAAATATATTTTTAATTTAAATTTGCAATATTCAAAATTATACATGTATAGGGGGCCAGTTGTGGCGCAGTGGCACAAGCGTGTGATTGTAAATGATGGTTGTGGGTTCGAAGTACTTTATATTTCCATTTTCTTTGCTCTGGTATCTGGTTGCAAAGCGCGACGTTAAGTTCCGCCACTTAACACGCAATGTCTCCAAAAATCGGCGGATAATGGGAAACAGAGTGTCATAATAGGTTTCTTTCTGCCTACCCTGCTGTATGCGGGATATAGCGTGAAGCAAAAAAAAATACATACACTCCGTTAGCACTACCTTCAGTACAGTTATGTTGATCCTTCTGCAAGTCATCAATGTTGTTATGATTGGATGATTATCAGAGTAGCAAGTGTTATAGAAGAACACCTGAAAAGTAACCTGCAAAAGGAAATGTTGTACTAGCATGTGCGAGTGATGCTGAGCCGTCTCATGTGGGTGACGAATTTTTTAGCTGAGTTTTATTGGGCAGTATCGGGATTACCGGTAAGTCTTATGTAGCTCTAATAATAACAGGACGGAAGGATCTACAGGACGGTACCTCTAATAACATACAGCACCTGTAATGTAATCTATATAATTTTCTTAATTTGCACAAACCCATATATGCTTTCTTCTTCAAATATTGTTTGCTAGAGCTTCCGTTTTAGTAATGACACCGGCACTACAGGCTAGACAGTTTTGTTAGTGTTTAAATTTAAATTATTAAAAAAACGCTTGGCTCATATATTAGATTTTTGTAAAATAACGGAGCCATAAATGTAAAGCCAAAGTTAAAATTTAAAGATAAAAGCCATTCAGAAGCAATTTAATTAGAATTCATAAAAAATATCAACATTGTCACTCCTACGAAAAAAAAATCGACATAAATAAAAAGTCACATCACTACAGTCGTGAGATAGAGACAAAATCGAAAGTGATGTGCCGTGGGAAGCGGGTCGTTCGGACTAGTGACGTAACATTATCGCAAACTAACCTCTATTATTTGTGGGTGAAAAACTATTGTTACGATGTACGATGTTAACTACTTGCTTAGGGTGATATAGAGCTGATTACTTCAACTGCACTTTTTAACGTATAGGAGGGTACGCAGAGAGAAGTCAGTGTTAAGACACTCCGACCTATGCATTCCACTTGAATTTCAGATATCGTGTGTTGACTGTCGAATCTCAATACTCTGTTTTGTCTTAATGTAATATAGCATATATAATCTTCTTTTTTTTTAGCTTCACGCTGTATCCCGCTTACAGCAGGGTAGGCAGAGGGAACCTAGTGTTAAGACACTTCGTTCCCCACTTTCTGCCGAATTCGGTCACAATACATCATGGCCATATACATATAATCATAATATATAAATAAAAAATATCATAATAACAATTAGTAATAATTCCTAACTATAGAAAGGAAATACATTTTTAGAAATCGTGTGAAAATTTGAACACAGTGGGATTCGAATCCTCTTTAACTGCTAAGCCAAGCTTATGGAAAAATAGGCTAAATTGTTCTACCCTCATGATCTCAGCTAAAGCTAAAGGCGATTTTTTAGAAGTTTCTACTAACATTTGTCTAATGAGAATAAATAGTTACATATTCTTAAAGTTTATATTATTCACACACTTAGGATATGAAAAACATTAAAAAAAACGGACAAACATTTGAAAACATATTAGAAATTATCATTCCCCCAAATGGAACTGAACCCAAAACCACCGTATTAACAGCGAGAACTAACCTTTTCCCTACTAAAGAAAATTAAATTATGAACTTAGTAAGGAGGTTCCGTCCTGAACATTATATATGAATTGGTTGTTGCAACTTCACTTGCGTGGAATTTATGGCTCTCAATATATATACTATTTTCATTATTATTACGAGCTCCTGCAGTAACGATAAATCGAGGTCATCGCCAGTGGGACAGCGTTTGACTGGTACTGCGATTGATCGTGGGTTCGATTCCCACTTTGTAGAATAATCATAACTCGATTCTTCGCTCTGATGAAGAAGTTAAGGCGTAAGGAAGTGTAGGGAAATATTAAAAGAGAAATTAACGCAATTTATACGGGTAAAGAAAAATGAGGGTTACGTTTTATTTTATTTTTTTATATTAGTCAGAGAAAACAAAGTGTGGAACGCTACGGACCTTGCAAACTTCTTTCGCCTCGCCCACTGTCATCAACCTCCTCATACACGCCTTTCTCACTTCGGAAGTCCTCATCCCTCTTACCTGACCTCACATAACATCCATACTTTATAGCCAAAACAACCAAAGTAGCGATCTGCAACTAGTTTATTATAAATAAGTGTTAATTACAAAAAATATGTACCGATCACATAAATTACTCAATAACCACAAATATTACCACACAGCCTGTCCAATTAGTTTTAGATTCTATATTAATACGTCACGCTCTACTTATGACTTCTCGACAAGTTAACAGTGCGGTCATGACTTTGATTTAATAGATACATATAGTACCCGGCAATAAATAATGCACATCGATGCTTAGAATGAAACAGTCGGTTAGCTTCGACTTCGTAGAGCGTTGTCTCGGTCGCTTAAAATAATAACAATGAGAAACGTCACATATCAACTGAGTGACAAAGACAGCGCTCTACGAAACCGAAACTGACCGACTGTTTCATTCTAAGCACGATGTGCATTATTTATTGCCGGGTACTATACATGTTATTGATTCTGGCTTTGCATGTTAAAATATTGTTTTTATATATGTATAGTCAAAGTCAAAGTCAAATAATTTTATTCAAAGTAAGAAGTTACATGCTTCATTTTTGAACGTCAAACAATTTACCACCGGTTCACTAAAGTTAATGCCTCAGACCTGAGAAGAACCGGCGCAAGAAACTCAGCGGGACGATTTTTTTTTTTAAGTCAAGCATTTACAGATATTATATAATTATATATTGACAATGATACCATTGGAATAGCCTGGAGCGAGCATTTCATTCCCAAGGCGTGTTATCGTCCATCGTATAAGGTTTATACCGTATGGTGGGGAAGACAGAGAGAATCTAGTGTTAAGTCACTCTGTTCTACATTTTATGCTCGAAATCGATACATTACATATTGAATGTTATTCTGGGGCCAGTCGTGGCACAGTGGCACGTACGTGTGACTGTAAACGACTGGTTATGTGTTCGATTCCCACTCGAGGAGTGCAAATATTTAATATTTCCATTTCCTTCGCTTTGGTGTCGGAGTACAGCGCTACGTTAAATTCGGTGGAAAGTGGGGAACGGAGTGTCTTAACATTAGGTTCCCTCTGCCTAACCTGCTGTGTGCGGGATACTGTGTGAAGTTAAATAAAACCATATTGATTGATGGAACTTAAAACCGCGCTAAATATCATACGAGAGCTGAAAAATGAAAACTCTGTCCCATTGCACTACGCCAACCACAGATTCTTTTTTAATAAAAACATACATATTATTGATTCTGACTTTGCCTATTAAAATATAGTTATTATTTTTTATACAAGGCTTTCAAAAGGACAGTCCATCAAGGCACAGTGGGACAGCGTCCGACAGTAAATATGACGGTTGTTTACACTATTCGTGATATGTATATTATCACTTTCAGTTAAGACTAAGCAACTTAAAATCCGCCAGTAAACATGCAATGCTTTAAATTCGGGCCTAAAGTGAAAAATAAAGTGTCTTAACACTTTATTCTCTCCGAAATAAATTTTATAAATAGATAATAAAAAAAAATATGACGTAAAAGTAATGTGGAATAAGATGACTAGAAATTCGAAACTACAATCAAACATATGAATTTAATCTATATGTATGTATGGATAATAAACTTGATGTATGTATGTATAAATGACGATGCTATAAATATATTAGACGCTATGGTTATAGGTTTGTTCTAAAAAGGTTAATGATTATCGGTGAAGTGATTGGCAGTGGCACCTTAGTGGGGGCGGCCTGACTGACGTTGACAGTGGGTTCAATTCCTACTAGTTACATCTATCTAGCTTTCACGCTTTATCCCGCATGTAAGTGTAGGCAGAGACAACCTAGTGTAAAGACACTCTGTTCTCGACGTTCCGCCTGTATGCGAAACACGTGATGTGAGGCGGAAATCAACGCCGCGTTTTGTCATAGCTACTAGGGCGGAGAAATGTTTTTTTTTTGTAAATGTCACTACCCCTATTAGAGTCACTGTCCTAATATACTACAAATGCTTCATTTATCGATAGTAAACTTGATGTATGTATAAATGACGATACAATAAAGACTTTTACACACTATGGTTATAGGTCCATTCCGCTAAGGAGGTTAATGATTATCTGTGAAGTGAATGGTATCTTCGTGGGAGCTGCCTGACTGACGTTGACTTTGGGTTCAATTCCTACTTGTCAAAATCTACCAAACTTTACAGATCATCCCGTATACAGAGAAAACTTAGTATAAAGACACTATATTCCCCACTTTCTGCCTGTGTGCAATGCTTGATGTGGGGCGGAACTTAACACCGCATTTTGTCGTAGCTACCAAAGGGAAGAAATGAAAACGATTTAAAATATATAATCATTTCCCTATGTTGAAATTTAACGCCGAATTAAAATCTACAACTTTACGTTATGTCCGTGTAGCAGCGTAAGCCGGGCTATACATTGAGTTTTTAATGGCGGAATTCGATGCCGCGCTTTGTCTTACCACCAAACTTATAATCATTCACCCGAATAAGATCGTACCCACAACTTATCACATGTACAGGCAAAAACCATCACACTACGTTACGATGGCCTATATAAGATTATTTTTTCTTTTTTTTGTATCCCGCACACAGCAGGGTAGGCGGAGGGAACCTAGTTGGAACCAGACGAAACAATACACTCTGTTCCCCACTTTCAGCCGAATTCGGAGGCATTATGTGTTATGTGGCGAAACTTAACACCACGCTTTGCCTAGACACCAGAACGAAGAAAATGGAAATACAGATTAAACATTCCCCTCGACTTCCACTCACTTCGAGTGGCAATCGAACCCACAACCAGTCGTTTACAGTCACACGCTTGTGCTACTGCGCCACGACTGCCTCTTTATACCTATGTATATACATATACTTATTAATTGTATTATAAATAAATTATAAACGCTCTACTTTACTAATGGATTTAACATTTTATGTTTAATGTCACGGCTCCTTGCTCGATCTTGTGCAAACAAAAATAATACACATTTAAACTTAAATGTAGGTAAGTGTTAATTATAGAAAACGTATAAAAATTTGAACGCAGCGGGATTCGAACCCGCGCCTCCTGAATACCGTTCAGGCGCTCTCACCACTGAGCCATGCGTTCTACTAGCCGCTGCGTCGAAATTCTTATACGCTTTATTACAACTTATTTATGTTGTTAGCATCTCTGTAGAGAGATTTTTACAAATTTCTGCTACCCAAAGATTATTCTACGAACAATCATTTGGCAAGAGAGAATGCTATTAATTAAATACTTTTTTAAACATTTTTAAAGGTTTTCAATTTTCCTAAGTGTGGAATAACACTTTAAAAATGTTTAAAAAAGTGTTAATTATATTTATTACTACTTCTAGAATGATTGAGAAAGGAAACTACTATATATGATTGGATAGCAGAAATTTATAAAAATCTCTCTACAGAGATGCTAACAACAAAAATAAGTTGTAATAAAGCGTATAAGAATTTCGACGCAGCTAGTAGTAGAACGCATGGCTCAGTGGTGAAATCGCCTGGACGGTATTCAGGAGGCGCGGGTTCGAACTCCGCAGCGTTCAAATTTTTGTACGTTTTCTAAATGCCTTTTTCAATTTTCTTAAGTGTGGAATAACACTTTAAAAATGTTTTAAAGTAAATGCCTTTTTCAACTATAGTATTGTTTTTCTTGTATATTACTAGGAAGCATTCTAGGCATTGCGAGTTCTTATATACTTACTAAGTGGTTGACAAGCAACATACTGCCTTTCGCAGCGTCACGCGTCTTCCCGCAAAGAAGGGTACACAGAAAGAAACTAACGTAGATTGGTAACTTAGAGAGAACACTCCGTTCTCCACTTTCCGCCTAAAATCGAGACACTACTTGTTAAATAGCGAAACTAAACCGACGTTTTGATAATTGCAAGTTTCGAAAATATAAAACCCATGCTATCGACTACAAAAGTTATACGCTGTGAATCACTCTTAAACTGCATTCATTAAAGAGTATCAACCAAAACTTTTAAAGGAACCGAAAATATGTAATTTTATGTTTTACAATCGAAATAAATGTGAACTTGTATTATAACTTCATGTGACTACTAGTAGTACTACAATTTTTGTCTTCTATCTACAAGAATGTATTCATTTAAACACTTATTCATTTACTGCACCATTATGACATCGGACGAAACAATACTTGATAAGATGTTATGAAATATATTTAACTTTTAAAAGGTACTTACAAAATATAATCACTGTATCAGATTTTAAATAACAGAAGTTAGACAACTTAGCGGAGGAAGATTAATGATTTCATATACTCGTACTATAGGTACATTGTATTAAATAATAAAATTGAAAAATTTTAAATTTGAAAAAAACAAATGTTAAGTTCTCTATGGCTCTTCTCAACAAAACTGCCTTCTAAGCCAGTGGTAGCTTTACGTTCATGTGTTTTTCGAGGGCTTGCAAAAGTCTAATTAAATAAATAATATTTTAAATTTGAATGACAATATATGTCATTTCTACTAACACCGTTTTTATAGCAAAACAAGCTTATTCTCTGCTCTGAGAAGTCAAGGAAATATCAGCTTCCACCAATATAGACACGATGTGTTGATTTCAGTTTGAAAAAGTATCAAAAACAGTGAAAGAAACCGAGTGTCTTGACTCTTAATGCTCACTATCTATTCTACTATATAGGAAAAAATGTATAGTTATAGCAAAACTTAGATTTTATGTTAGGCAGAGAAAATAATTAAATAAGTCAACTAAAGTCATATGTAAAAGTTTCATTTATCATTGCAAATAACAGGATACTTAGATTTTGTATTATATCATGTTTAATATCAAAAGCTTCTTAGAAATAAGAACCAGTAAGCTCACACTTTGCTGTGCGATACAAGTCCTTATATATATAAAAGTAAAAGTCACATTAACAACTAGCACTAGACGTACACAATATTAATCACAATTCCGCCGATCTGAATTAGATATGTGTACTGTTGACAAAATAAATAATTAATAATGTATATATAAAATAAATATTTATTTTAGTAAAAAGGTATGTATTTTTTGCATTTTACGTAATAAGAAGATTAACGGAACTCAACGCCGCGTTTAAACCAAAGCGGAGAAATGGAAATAATTTAAATATAATCAATAATCCATTTATGGAAGCCGTCGTGAAAAGTTTGTGACCAGACACTCCACTTTTTGTTTACCATTAATTGATGATCCCATTCACCATTGATGCTTACAACATAAATAAGTTGTAATAAAGCGTATAAGAATTTCGACGCCACGGATAGTAGAACGCATGGTTCAGTGGTGAGAGCGCCTGGACGGTATTCAGGAGGCGCGGGTTCGAATCCCGCTGCGTTCAAATTTTTATCCGTTTTCTTTAAATGTCTTTTACACTTTTCCTAAGTGTGGAATAACACTTTAAAAATGTTTAAAAAGCACATTTTACTTGTTAATGAATAACAAACAGTGAACATCTCTTTTCTATTTTAAGTAATTATTTACCATTTATTTATTTATTATTTTAGCATTGTAGGCTTTATATTAACTTATCATTATGTAAGCCTAGAGACTAAAAAATCCTTTTCTCTACCTATCTAAACATATACAACACAGTTGTTATATATTGAGGATACGTTCAAATAATAGTAGTGCCAGCACCCACTATATAAGCTTGTCAAGAAGAACTAATAAACTATTGCGTTTCGAGATACCATCTCCATACTTAAAAAACTTAACTTAAAACTTTTTGATTATAAAAATACAATTTATACTAAATGTTCATCAATACTTATTGTTTACACATTTGTATTGTAAGTAAAGACTTTTGAAAGAAAGAAGACTTAAAAAGTTATAACTTTATTTTTTTTCCTATCGCTACCAGACGCACTACACACACGCGCCTACATCACACATATGTGACGCAACGCTGGAAAGTTGCACCACTCGTTATCAACGCGACATACGCTAAATCATAACTTACTTACTTACTCAAACTATAACAATTATATAATTATATTATATACATACATATGTACCTAGGTAGGTATTAAACACGTGCGGTTTTATAACTAATTAGTCTATATAGTCTATATAGACTAATTCGTTATAAAACTGTACTGTATTCAAATAATATGCAAGCGATATAGCTTGCAATACAGTACTAAAAGTACAGTAAACAAAGTAAGAGTAGAGAGAGAAAAGTACAGTAAAAAATACAGTATTAAACGTAATATAACGGTTTAAATGCAGCGGGATTCGAACCCGCAATTTTAGAACACGTCCAAGCACTCTAATCGTTAAGTCATACGTTCTACATCCGGCTAAGACGCACTTTTTATACGCTTATTAAGACATATGACTTCCTACGTCGAACTCGATAGAGTGATTATAATTTAAGCGGTAAAATAAACATTTTAAAGTTTTTCTTTTTCTAGCTTCACGCTGTATTCCGCACACAGCAGGGTAGGCAGAGGGAACTTAGTGTTAAGACACTCCGTTTCCCACGCACCGCCGAATACGTAATTTTTAAGTTCTGGTGCAAAAAAACAAAGTGAGTCGTTGAGTTCCACCACTAAAAACGCCAGACCTCGAAATAAAGCGGAAAGTGAAGAATGGAGTGTTTTGACACTAGATTCTCTCTAATTAAATTGTCATATAAGAAAAATACGGTAAAGTTTTATTAGGAATAGTGGTGGATAATATTTTGGAGGGGCTAGTCGTGGCCCAGTGGCACGAACGTGTGACTGTAAATGACTGGTTATGGGTTCGATTTCCACTCGAGGAGTGGAAATATTTAATATTTCCATTTCCTTCGCTCTGGTGTCCGAGACAAAGCGCGGCGTTAAATTCCGCCACTTAACACGCAATGCCTCCGAATTCTGCGGAAAGTGGGGAACGGAGTGTCTTAACAGTAGGTTCCCTCTGCCTACCCTGCTGTGTGCGGGATACAGCGTGAAAAAAGTAGTCCATCTATATTACGAATTTTCACTTTTGAACCCGGAAACATAATCAGCGACGCCTGATAATATGAAGATTCGATACACAATTATCCATAGCAATATAATTTTCTAAGTTAAACTTAACACCGGCCAACAAGGCCATTTGCTTTAATAAATTTTAGTAATCGCCTTGGACGTGACATCTAAAAAGTATAGCACTTTTTTAGCAGTGCTATAAACACTTCAAATAATCACCTTCACGCTTTTTCCCGCATAACATGGTAAGCAAAGAGAGCTTAATGTCAAAATACTCCGTTCTCCATTGAATACGAGTACGGAAATTAACATTTTTTTTTTAACGTCAGGGAATCCGTTAAGGATACCAGCCCAAGTGGGGACTCGGGACGTGCTTAACTGAGACCCCGGTGAGGGAAAAATGATAACGCCGCCGTTTCCCCACTGAAACCTGACGGTGCTCCTTCTCGACCGCCACTAGCCGGGAACGGGGACTAATCAATCAATCGTCCGAGGGCACCGGCGGAAATCAACCCTGTGTTTTGTCTTACCACCACACAATAGTATCTTTACATAATATAAAGCAAAGTCGCTTCCTGCGTCTGTCTGTATGTTTTGATATTCAAAACTACGCGACGGATTTTGATGCGGTTTCTTTTAATAGATAGAATGTTTCAAAAAAAAAAAGCTCATATGTATGCTACATGCATAATATAGTAGATAATCACTGATAATTTGAGAGGTTTCTAATGTTATGTATGTGCCTAGAGTGAAACAGTTGTGTAGTTCACGCAGACGACGCCGCGAGCGGGCTACTAGTTGAATATGATTTAAATATAATTATTCCACTGATTGGGAATTGAGCCCCCCAACCATCGTATATAGACTCACACTGCGCCACGGCAACCTGAACCTTGAACTTTTTTTTTTATTGAGTAAAGGAGGCAAACGAGCAAAAGGACCACCTAATGGTAACCTTCGCCCATGGACATCTACAACGCCAGAAGAGCAGTGAATGCGTTGCCAACCTTGGGGATCAAGGAGGGAAGGAGGGAGTTAGGATGGGGATGGTGGGAATAGGGAGAGCTGGCTTACATTTTAACCAACCGGAACACATCATCAGATGTTTGGCGTTTCGTCTTTGACATGGTAGTGGTTGCGAGCCAGTCGGAGAACGAATCTCCTACCACCAAGCTATATTTTTATTTATATATTTTTATTGAAACGTGATACTCCATTCTCTTTTTGGATAAAATAATAAACAATTTAATATAACCACAGACAGAAGGCCTAAATAAATACCAAAAAAATACTTTGAACTGCTTTTATTACTACAGGAAAATTACATTCACAACTTACGATCATATAAAGAGGTCATAATGGAATCGTGGAACAGCGTCTGAGATTATATGCTATTTAGTTGTGAGTTTGATTCCCAATCGAAAGAAATACTTTAAACTTTTCATTCATCCACGCTTATGAACACGACGGGACCAGTCGTGGCGCAGAGGCACAAAGTGTGACTGTAAAGCAACTGGTTGGGGGTTCGATTCCCAATTGAGGAGGGGCATATTTAATATTTCCATTTTCTTTGCTCTAGTGTCAAGACAAAGCGCGGCGTTATGTTTCACCAGTTAACACGCAATGCCTACATAATTCAGCGAAAAGTGGGAAACGGAGTGTCTTAACACTAGGTACCCAGTTGCCTACTCCGCTATGTGCGGGATAACAGCGTGAAGCTAAAAAAAATCGGAGTGTCTTGATATTATGCTCTCTTTGTGACTATGCTGCTATGCTGAAATAAATATATATAATTTTATATGAAAAATTTGTGTAATAATGTGTATACAACATAGTTGTGTTAACGTATTCACAGGCGCATGTAGCAAACAGTATATCTGAATGAGATCGACCTTTACATAAGAATAGCACTGTAATTTTAGTTAACCTCGCCATCTCAGCTTATAATGTAAAGTTGTTGCACATAGACCGTTATGATTAATAAGTTCTTTATTTTTTGAGATAACTACATTTAGCTAGAGATTATTGATGAAAATGTCGGACATTTGCAAGAAAAGGCCAGAAAAAAAACATTTTAAAAAATAGGAAAGAAATTCTGGAGACATTGCTTGTTAAGTGGCGTAACTTAACACCGCGTTTTACCTCGACACCAGAGCGAAAAAAATGGAAATATTAAATATTTCCACCCCTCGAATGGGAATCGAACCCACAACCAGTCGTTTTACTTCGACTGGCCCTGAATGATAATGTTTCTTTTTTTTCTTTATTTTACAATTTCATTTATATCACTACGGACATAAAGTCTGTACCTTCTTTTAAAATAATATTTTTTTTATATAAAAATTTTTTTTTTTCTTTTACAATATCAGAGCTTAAAACTAAGTAAACTTTAACTAAGTTTATAAAATATAACATAAGAGAGTCCAATTTCCTTAATTTTTCAATATTAATATATAATAATGATTATGTTTAAAGTATTATCATTTCTCCGCTATGGCACCCAAAGTGCGACGTTGAGTTCCGCCACTCAAAACAAAGGCACATCTCAATTCAAGCGAAAGGGGAGAATGGAGTATGTTGACACTAGGTTCTCTATGACTGGGTAGTCTATGCTAGATAAATTTTACATATTAGCGGCCCGTTTCGTTATATTGCAACCCAGGAGAGGGTTTTTGAAAAAAAAATTAGTCTATGTTTAATCTTGGATTATCAACTGTATTTATGCCAAAATTCATTACAATCGGTCAATCGGCTTAGATTTTTCATATAAACTTTCATCCCCTATTTCCAACCCTTTAGAGGTGGATATTTGTAAAAATAATTAGCCTACATTTGGACACACGGTTTTTTACTACTTTCATTCAAAATTTCATCCAAATCAGACCGGTAGATTAGTCGTGAAAGCGTGACAGACAATAATATAAGTATGGATAGTGAAGCTAAAAAAATCAGAAAATATCATTTAAAATAACATGTTCTCTTAACGCTATTTTTAATATTCGTCTTGGTTTCTTAAATATTGGTTATATTTTTTGGTGGGTTGTTGATCAAAATACTCCTTTCTATATTATTTATATAAATCCAAAAGAGGTTTGGTCTTTACTGTTAATAACTAGAGACCTTTAATTTTATTAATATATATACATATGTACATATGTACGTATGATAAACAAAATGTTAGCCTTGAGTCTATTTATGAAATATACTTAAAATAGTTTAAGCTTTTACCCAAAAGTAGGGTAGACAGAGAGAGACTTAAGACACTCCGTTCTCCACTTTGCGCCTGAAATCGAGACGTTGTGTGTTGAGTGGCAGAGCTCAATGATAAAATTTTGTTCGTGCATTAAGAAAGAAATTAGGGTCAGTCGTGGCTCAGTGGCACAAACGTGTGACTAAACGAGTGGTTGTGAGTTCGATTCCCACTCGAGGAATGGAAATATTTAATATTTCCATTTTCTTCGCTCTGGTGTCGAAAACGCGGCGTTAAGTTCCGCCACTTAACTCTCCACACTCCGTTCTCCGTGATTACTAATAGTTCAGTTGAAATAAAAGAAATTAAAAAAGGCACCTTTGAAATAAAAAGATTTGATAGATCCGCGCAAACGATATTCATGGTAGTTACTAATTTTTTTTATAAAAAATATATTTTGTCATATCTTTAATTATCTAAATGTCAATAGCAAAGTCATATATTACATTGAATAATTGACTCATTTATTATTATTATTTTTTAAACATTTTTAAAGTGTTATTCCACACTTAGGAAAATTGAAAAAGACATTTTAAAGAAAACGTATAAAAATTTTAACGCAGCGGGATTCGAACCCGCGCCTCCTGAATACCGTTCAGGCGCTCTCACCACTGAGCCATGCGTTCTACCAGCCGCTGCGTCGAAATTCTTATACGGTTTATTACAACTTATTTATGTTGTTAACATCTCTGTATCTCTGTTTCTTTAAAATGTCTTTGACTCATTTATTACATTATTCAGGCCACTACAGTAAATTATTAAAAAAAAATCCTCAAACGTGATTCGAACTCAGTACTATCAAGCTAAGTCAGCTGAATATTAACTACACCGTTATTATCTATAACAGTTAAATGAATAAAATATAAACAAATAAAAAAATCTAATTTTCTAATGTTATATTTAAACTATAACAAAAGTAACGTATTAATAGAAGGTTATATAGATAGGGTTACCACTGTTTTAATTTATATAATTTTTTAGCTTCACGCTGTTTCCCGCACACTGCAGGGTAGGCAGAGGGAACCTAGTGTTAAGACACTCCGTTCCCCACTTTCCACCAAATTGCAATGCCTCCACCACTCAACACGCAATGTTTCGATGTTAGTCACATATAATAAAAACAAAACAGATTTATTATACACACAAAGCTGCAAGCTTTATCCCACATGGCATGGTAGTCAGAGAGAACCTAGTGTTAAGACATTACATTCCCCTCCTTCAATCAGAATGTATGATAATACAAATTGAATAACGGAACTTAACGCCTTATAACGAAGAAATAAAAATATTTAAATAATATTCATTGCACCGAGTGGAAATCGAACCCACAACCAGTCATCTGTACAATCAAACGTCCCACTGTGCCAACATGGCCTTTAAATATATGATATTATATTGTTTTTGTTTTTCACAACCCTAACGGTAGCATACCGGTGTAAGAAGAGATGGGTGACCCGCAGTTCGTGACTACACCGCGCGGGTGACGCACGCGCGTGTTTATATATCAGTTTGCGTGTTTATATCCAGCTTTATATATTATATTATAAGGTAATTGTTTATTTTTTTATATTATAATTGTTTTATTTTATTCTATATAAAGTAATTGTTTGTTTGTTTTAAACGGAGTGAAATGGTTCGTATTGAAAATAAGCTTCGAAGCTTTTATAAAGTTTTCGCGGAATTATCTTTTTTTATTCTTTTATTATTTATCATTGTTATTATGAATTTAACTTATTCATGTGCTTTTAATTATTTTATAATTGAATATATATTTGAAAATTGAATATTTTTACGTTTTTGATAAATGTCAACTTCGATACATTTTCATGTACGAGTACATACTCGTATACATAAGTCGAATTTATTTATATTTGTAAATCATTAAATATTGTTTTTTTCAAATTTTTTTGAATCTTAGTTATATCCCCACACGTATATAATATATAAGAATCATAGACTTTAGAGAGACACATGTATAATCGATACCTAGTACGTTTTACCTAGTACGAATTGGTCAGACTTCCGACAATTTTAATTTAATTCTTTTTTACAAAACTACGTAATATATATAAAAAATACAGAGTTATATCATTGGCTTCAACAACTGGGAAAGTGAAGATTGTATGCAGATTTTAAATTAAATTAATTGTTTAAAAAGACGATCTTACAATTTACCCATTCGTTATTGTTATATGTCTTACTTTTTAAGTAATTGATTAATTTTAAAATAAAAAATATATAGCTTCACGCTATATCCCGCACACAGCAGGGTAGGCAGAGGGAACCTAGTGTTAAGACACTCCGTTCCCCACTTTCCGCCGAATTCGGAGGCTTGCGTGTTAAGTGGCGGAACTTAACGCCGCGCTTTACCTCGACACCAGAGCGAAGAAAATGGAAATATAATTTCCACTCCTCGAGTGGGAATCGAACCCACAACCAGTCGTTTACAGTCACACTCTTGTGCCACTGGGCCACGACTGGAATGAACGGACTGGAGGAATTTTAAAATCTTTATATAATTTTTTTCCCAGCCTTTCTGTAAACATTGGTGAAATAAAGTTTCGATACTTTACGTAGGGACTATCGATATTCTACCGAGCCTCTGTCAATAACACTTTTCTCGTCATATTATTTATTTATATTCTTAAAATTGAAAGTTGTTATATATTTTCTTTGCTATACGTTTGCGTAAAATGGCATTTTAAATCATTAAAATATCTCTTTTAAACTAGATACTTATAACTTACAGCAATTTTAATGAAATATTTTATAGATTAATCACATGTATTTGTGTTCGTGTGTCTTGCCATGCCGTTATACAAAGAATTCAGAGAGAAGGAGTTTATTAATATTGGAGTTTATAACTAATCCAATGAGCTCAGTCGTGGCGCAGTAGCAGCAGACTATAAACGACTGGTTGTGGGTTCGATTCCCGCTCTAGGAGTGCAATATTTAATATTTCTATTTTCTTCGCTCTGGTGTCGAGGCAAAGCGCGGCGTTAAGTTCCGCCACTTAACACGCAACACCTCCAAAACTCAGCGGAAAGTGGGGAACGGAGTGTCTTAACGCTAGATTCCCACTGCCTACCCTGCTATGTGCTTGATATAGCGTGAAGCTAAAAAAAAGAAAAGATATCTATATATTTTTAACTTATAGCAATTTTAATGAAATATTCTATAGATTATTTGTGTTTATGTTTTTTGCCATGCCCTTATACAAAGAATTCGGTGAGAAGGGATTCATTGATATTATATAATAATCGGAACTTAAAACCACATTTACTCTAAATAGATTAGAAAAAAACGCAACTTGCTTAATAAAAAATATTCCTCCATTAAAAGTCGGACCCACGAGCATTGCCTAACAAAGGCACATCTCAATTCAAGCGAAAGGGGAGAATGGAGTATGTTGACACTAGGTTCTCTATGACTGGGTAGTCTGTGCCAGATATATGTTAGATACTAGCGACCCGCTCGCAGCTTCGCCGCGTGAACTACGTATATGTTTCGTTATATTGCAGCCCTTGGGGGTGGATTTTTGAAAAATAAAGTAGCTTATGTTTAATCTTGGATTATCAACTGTATTTATGCCAAAATTCATTACAATCGGTCAATCGGCTTAGATTTTTCATACAAATTTTCATCCCCTATTTCCAACCCTTTAGAGGTGGATATTTGTAAAAATAATTAGCCTATATTTGACACAGGGTTTTTTACTAATATCATTCTAAATTTCATCCAATTCGGACCGGTAGATTAGCCGTGAAAGCGTGACAGACAAACAAACAAATATTCGCATTTATAATTTAAGTATGGATAGTGAAGCTAAAAAAATCAGAAAATATCATTTAAAATAACATGTTCTCTTAACGCTATTTTTAATATTCGTCTTGGTTTCTTAAATATTGGTTATATTTTTTGGTGGGTTGTTGCTCAAAATACTCCTTTCTATATTCTACTGAGCCTCTGACTATAACACTTTTCTCGTCATATTATTTATTTATAATCTTAAAATTGAAAGTTGTTATATATTGTTTTTGCTATACGTTTGCGTAAAACGACATTTTAAATAATTTGAATATCTCTCTTAAACTAGATACTTATAACTTACAGCAATTTTAATGAAATATTTTTTAGATTAATCACATGTATTTGTGTTCGTGTGTCTTACCGTGCCGTTATACAAAGAATTCAGAGAGGAGGAGTTTATTAATATTATATACTAATCCAATGAGCTCAGTCGTGGCGCAGTAGCAGCAGACTATAAACGACTGGTTGTGGGTTTGATTCCCGCTCTAGGAGTGCAATATTTAATATTTCTATTTTCTTTGCTCTGGTTTCGAGGCAAAGCGCGGCGTTAAGTTCCGCCACTTAACACGCAACACCTCCAAAACTCGGCGGAAAGTGGAGAACGGAGTGTCTTAACGCTAGATTCCCACTGCCTACCCTGCTATGTGCTTGATATAGCGTGAAGCTAAAAAAAAGAAAAGAAATCTATATATTTATAACTTATAGCAATTTTAATGAAATATTCTATAGATTATTTGTGTTTATGTGTTTTGCCATGCCCTTATATAAAGAATTCAGTGAGAGGGAATTTATTGATATTATATAATAATCGGAACTTAAAACCACATTTACTCTAAATAGATTAGAAAAAAAACGCAACTTGTTTAATAAAAAATATTCCTCCATTAAAAGTCGGACCCACAAGCATTGCCTACAGTTAAACAGTTTCCAACCGCAGGGCTATAGTAAATTTCAATGCCGAAACATTGAAATGGTATTAAAATATAATAATCATAGCGAATGAATGGCAGCAATCGTTCACGAAGACTTAGCCTCGAACCATAACGCACCTTTCGATTTTTATCCCCTTAATCTGCTTTACTACGTAATTGTTATGGTATGAGAAAATGTAATAACCATCGTGGCGAAATGGTACAGTCTTACTTACATGTGATAGTTTTGGATTCAATTCTCACTGAGTTTTGTACCCTGAATTGATCCTCGTTATTATTAAAATTCTATTTTTTGCAATTTCTACATTATGACGTTCTTTTCGTTTTTTTTTTTAATAGCTTCACGCTGTATTCCGCACACAGCAGGGTAAGCAGAGGGAACCTATTGTTAAGACACTCCGTTCCCCACTTTCCGCCGAATTCGGAGGCTTGCGTGTTAAGTGGCGGAACTTAACGCCGCGCTTTACCTCGACACCAGAGCGAAGAAAATGGAAATATAATCTCCACTGAGGAGTGGAGATTATATTTCCATTTTCTTCGCTCTGGTGTGGGAACCACACGAGGGTGTGGGAATCGAACCCACAACCAGTCGCATACAGTCACACACTTGTGCCACTGGGCCACGACTGGCCACAACTTCTTTTCGTTCTTGTTGGAATTTCGAGACATCCTCTCATTGTGCTTCCTCTATTCACAAATATACCTTTATTCTATATCATTTAATAATCAACGTTAATTCTGAAAATAATTTTCTTCGTCACATAACAAAATGGGCAGGGAGAATCAAAAGTTCTAAATTCTCCCTACATTAAAGAAATTCTGTACTGAATAGCAGAACTTAATACTACGCCCTATCTTACCAGAGCAATGAAATGAAAATTATTCGAATATGTAAGAATCGAACCCACAAGCATCATACAAAGAGTTGCACTGCGCCATAAAGGCGTTAAATTTTATAAATATTTTTATAATAAATACATATACTCCGATATCGGTATAGTATACGGTAATACAAACGTAACTGTTACGTGCAATAATTTGTTTGACCGTGACTAGTTGAGTCACAATGCAAAGCTGTTAGACTATAGCGGAAGCTTTGGAACCACGAGTGTTAGAAAAATGTATAAAATTGTAAATTCAAAAAAATATTATAAAATATTCTACTACACGATTTGTGGCCAGTCGTGGCCCAGTGGCACAAGCGTGTGACTGCAAAAGACTGGTTGTAGGTTCGACTCCCACTCGAAGAGTGGAAATATTTGCACTGATGTCGTGGTAAAGCGCGGCGTTAAGTTCCGCAACTCAACACGCAATGCCTCCGTATTCGGCGGAAAGTGGGAAACGGAGTATCTTAATACTAGGTTCCCTCTGCCTACCCTGCTGTGTGCGGGATACAGCTTGAAACTAAAAAAAAACTATTAGTGATTAGGGTAGCCTTTTAGTGTTTAATAGCATACCAGCAAATTTGAAAGGAAATTTGGGTGATAAGCTATATCCTATCTTCATTATTGGGAATTTCGAGTATAAGTATTAATAAATATTTATAAAAAAAAAATAAAAATGTGTAGACCAAGATTTTTATTTATTTAACATAAATTTTCCTAAATTATACGGAATAGTAATTAAATATGAACAAACTTGAATGTCAAATCACCTTATATACTTTATTGTTAGCCTAACAAAAGCAGTTGAAAACAATTAATTTGACCGGATACATAATCAAAAGACCTAATATTTAACTCGACACCAGACTAAGTTAATCACGGAACCTAACGCCGCACAATTTTCTAACCAAATTTTAAAAAAGGGCATAGGTTCAAATCCAACTTTGTCCTACTATTTTTCAAGTAATTTCAATATATATAAATTGCAAATCCCATGTAGGAATGTATATAAGAAATGACGTTGTTAGTACATTGTACACCTGCAATCATTCCATAGTTTTTGCCCTTAGATTACTCAAACTTAGGTTCTCTTATATGTCATAGACAGATCTCGGTGTCAACATGTTCTCACAAGTTGTTACAATATATTTATAATTAAACCATGGAATAATGACCCTTAAGTAAAAGCCATAAGGGTTAAAATGTCTAGAGCTTTTTTGTACCACCATTTGATATTCTGAAGTAAGCAAAAACTATGCAAGTTGATATTAAGAAATGTGTATAGTTTACACATTCGTTGAATACTGGGTCGTGTCCCTGAAAATGCCTAGTGACTTAGGTATTTCGTTTTTTTAGTATTATAATTAATAAGATTTTATCCTTGTAAGTCTATGATTATCATGTTAATTTTATAAACGTAAAAGTTTGTTTGGATGTTTGTTACTCTTTCACTTAAGAACAACTGAATGGATTTTAATGAAACTTTACAATAATATAGTTTATACATCAGAATAAAATATAAGCTACAATTTATAAAGATATTTTGTGAGTGGTTCAAAATATCAAGATAGGGTCCTTTGTTAGGGTCCTTTGATTTTACAGTTATAACTGTTTCCTTAAATTCCGCGCAGGCGAAGTCGCGGGCACATCTAGCATAGACTGATTGACAGACAACCCACAGTGAAAACTGGTATATAAGTTCTTTGAGAAATATAGGGAAGCACTAAAATGCACTATATATAATCTAGTTTATGTGGGATTCTTGTTTTGATTGATTTTGTTTCATTGTGTTTATTGTTTTTATTTTTATGTTACTTTAAGACGCATCTTTTTTGGTATTTTTGACAACATTTATAAAAAAATGGATGATGCTGAAAAATATATCCCAGTTTCCCTTGTGTTTATATTTTTATAATAGAAAGTAAGTAGAAATGGTAATAAACATTTATAAATTTGAATAAAAAGATGATTTCTCGATACTTAACAGCAACGGGAATGACACGAATTTTAGATTTTTTCCCATACGATTGGAGCTATGTGTAACATAGATCAACACTTAGCGCCTGGACGGTTTTCAGGAGGCGCGGGTTCGAATTCCGCTGCGTTCAAATTTTTATACGTTTTCTAAATGTCTGTTTCAATTTTCTTAAGTGTGGAATAAGACTTTAAAATGATTAAAAGAATAAAGATAATGTAAGACAATAATAAAAGACCGCAAAAATGTTGTAAGCTACAAGAAAAATTATTATTTACTCATAATTATTAATAATTAATGAAATTTCTGTCAAAAGTGTTTTCAAAAGTGTGTTTCGTTGTGGTTTAACTCTTCCTGGACTATTTATAGTAGACCTCTGAAATTTGTCAGAGATATCGAGCACAGTGTCTTGTGTGCTGTTAAGTTTTTTGGTGACAATTGTAATTATATGGTATTAATGGTAATTAAATGGTCAAAAAGTGCCCATAGACTTAGGCTGTGGAACGTTTTGAAATCGCACGCGTGTCCTCTGACATTACTTCACCTAGTAGCGCGAGCGAATAAATTGGAAATATTCGAACATTCAATTTACTTTTTCTCACTGCTACTTTTAGTCTATTAGCATTAAATACTCGTATGTACTTCACTCAGCTCTTCCCGCCACGCAGAGCAAAGAGGCGTTCCCATTTTAATTATTATAATGTTCATTTAATTGGGTAAACAAACAATATTACAGAAGACAATATATTAAAAAAATAGCCTAACATAATAATAGAAGTAAAAAAAAATTTAAAAAACCTTCAGTTCGTTATAACCCAACACTTATCAATGCGTGACATCTCACTTAATTAGTATCAATTAAACGTACACAATGGATATGTATTCGCATTCTACACGTTCCTACAGCAGACAATGGCGTATTGCCGAAAGGAAACCGCTCGTAAAAATGTTATTTACGCTGGTTTTAACGTTATTTAAGAAATTAAGTAGATGAGAGTGGGGAGAGTCTGTCGTGGGTTCGATTCACAGTCGACAGGAAGATTATTTCTATTTTTTTTCTGTGCTCTGGTATCATAGACTAAGCGCGGCGTTCAGATCCGCCACTAAATACGTAATGTGTCAACTTCAGAGTTAGTAGAGAGCGGAATGTTTTGACACTAGGTCCTCTCTGACTGACCCTGATATGTGAGAATAGCGTGAAACTGAAAATAACTGTCTCAACCTATCTATAACTATCATCATTTTTTTTTGCTTCACGCTGTATCCCGCACACAGCAGGGTAGGCACAGGGAGGCATTGCGTGTTAAGTGGCGGAACTTAACGCCGCGCTTTGCCTCGGTACTAGGGTGAAGAAAATAGGAATATTTAATATTTCTCTCTTAACATTAAATACTCCTCGAGTGGGAACCCCCAACCAGTCGTTTGAAGTCACACGTCTGTGGCACTGCACCACGACTGGCCCCAACTTTTGACTGGCCTTCTTTGATTTTTAGCATGTATTTTGAAGACGGCAGTAATAAAATCTTTTAAAATTTGTTTAGGTAAACAGCGGAGAGTCTATAGCCTAGCTTACCGAGAGTAAATATACCTTTTATAGGGTTATTTTAAGCCTACACTTATGTTGCAAGTTATGGACTGCTAACAAGTTTCTCTTATATACGGGGTGAGTCGGGAGGAATGTGTTTGGAGGTTAATGGCGAGATTTTTGAACATTTATTGTAATAGTACTAAAAATAAGACCATTTTAATGTAGAAAATTTGTTTTGTATATTTTTTACAATAACGCTAGTTTGAAAACAAATGAAAATCGGACAACATATGAGTCTTTTGAAATTATTTTGACGCAGAAGACTGCAGAATACACACATAAAGTTTTGGCAGTTCCTGTATAAAGAGGAAATAGAAATTAGACACTCCAGTCTCAAATTTCCGAATAATTTCAACATACTGTAAATTAAGTAGCGGAACCTAACGCCGCGTTTTATGTTATCAAAGTTAGTTTCTGAAAATAATGTGTATAAAAAAATAAATTTAATCTGTTAAAAACCATATCTTATACCTTTTATTATAAATTCAAAAGTCTGTGCGTTTGTCTGTCACGCTTTCACGGCTAATCTACTGGTCCGATTTAAATGAAATTTAGAATGACAGTAGCAAATAATAGCGGGTCAAATATAGGCTACTTATTTTTCAAAAATCAGCCTCTAAAGGGTTGAAATAGGGGTTGAAAATTTATATGAAAAGTCTAAACCGCTGGACCGATTGTAATGAATTTTACAATATATATAGTTGATAATCCAACGTTAAACACAGGCTACTTTATTTTACAAAAATCCACCCCCGACGGTTGCAATATAACGAAACATTTATATAGTTCCCGCGGCCTAGACGCGAGCGGGCCGCTGGTTGTGATATACGGATACAAATTTACCTCTAGGAAGTGTGGAAACGTAAATACCACAGAAGTAGTTTAAACTTAGTGGATATGAAACAGCGACTAATGTATCTGTGACCTTCCTTTATTGGGTTTTACTGAACATATTCTTTACTAAATTTATTTATTGACATGTTAAGCAAATTTAAATTTAAACGCGAATTATATTGACGTTTTCTATTAAGGCGAAATTTCAACAGATGCATACTTATATTATAAATATGAAGTATAAGGCCACTAGTACTAAATATGGCATCAAACCTTTATGTTAATTGAATTACTTTAAACAGCTTCACAGCTTTGATTTCCACCACTAACCACGTAATGTTTTGATTTCGGGCGAAAAGCGAAGGGCAGAATGTATAATACTAGATTCTGTTAGACTACTCTGCTATGTGGAAAAAAAGTGAAAAGCTGCTATTTACAGTTTTTGCTATTTAAATTAAAAAATATATATAATTTTAATTTTATGTAATTTTTCTTGGCTTAACTGGACTTAGCGCTTAATTTATCTTACGTTCCACCAAGTAGGATGATTCCCACTCGGCGGAACGTAAGATAAAGTAAGGAGGGTTTGATAACCTGCAACTAGCATTTACAGTCAGGCGCTGTCCCACTGCGCCACAATGGCCTTAATAAGTTAAATAAGAAGCATTTACTTAGTAAACTTTGAGGCCAGTAGTGGCCCAGTGGCACGAACGTGTGACTGTAAACGACTGGTTGTGGGTTCGATTCCCACTTGAGGAGTAGAAATATTTTATATTTCCATTTTCCTTCGCTCTGGTATCAGAGGCAAAGCGGGGCATTAAGTTTCACCACTTAACACGCAATGCCTCCGAATTCGGCGGAAAGTGGATAACGGAGTGTCTTAACACTAAATTCCCTCTGCTTACCCTGCTGTGTCCGGGATACAGCGTGAAGCTATAAGAAGCATTTACTTAGTAACAAGACAACCATTAAATAGGTTATTTTTAACCATTCTCCAAAGAAGAATAGCTTTAAGAATATAATATAATACACATACTTACATCACTATTACAATGTTAATATATCGATAATTTCCTATAGTACAGTGAAAGCTAGTGTTGTAACTATATAGAAGTTTTATATCCGCTATTAGACGTATGAATTACTTTTAAATTGTGTTGTCATGATAAATCTTTTGTAAAGATGAGCTATTGTAATATTATTCTAGCTTTAATCTTCTTAGTTGCTTATATAAAGATATTAGAGGTTGTATGGTACAGTGGGATAAGCCGCCTGTCAAGGCGATTGATTGTGAATGAACAAAAAATATTTTCATTGCTTATTTCTTGTAAAGAGATGATGCGTGACGTTGAGTTCCGCCATTAAATGTCTAATCTTTTGATTTTAGATGGAAAGTAGAAAAATAGTGTTTAAAAAATAGAAGTAGGTTGTTTTAAACATTTTTAAGATGTTATTCAACACTTAGGACTTTCTAAATTCTTTTTTTAGAACTAGGCTGTCTCTGATTACTTAACTATGCGGGATAAAGCGTGAGGTTGATAGTAGTTGATAGTAGAGAGTAAATAAAGATACTAGCTGTTGTTTGTGACTTCATCTAGTAATGAAGACATCTCTATTGTAATGTTCAGATATATAAAGCCTAGATCTTACGAATGCAGAATTTAGCCCTGTTCTGAAATTCTTTATTAGGTAATGTCATCTGCTTGTAAGCTCTTACCCCGAGAGCCCTTAGACCTCTATCCAGCCCTGTCGCAATTTTTTTTCCTTGCAGACATATCCTACAGCTATATAAATAGACACAAACCCGATACTTCTGTTTTTTTTTAGTTGATTTGGGTAAACAAACAGTATTACCGTACATTTTGTTATGACATTATAACAGAGTAAATAAAAGTAATACCAATACCGCTTGCCACAGCTTACTAAAGACGAGTAAACAAACAATCGGCTGGGCAATTTTCGACGTTTGTGGATTCACTAACATAAGAAAAAAAAAGGAAAAAAGGATGGACGGTTGAATAACCTTATGTTTTATATACAGACATATAGATTACAATTGTCACCAAAATTATGCCATTATACAATAATTGAGATTTGCAACGCGGTGGTTATGAATTCGAATCTATAACACCCTGAGATCAAATATATGAAAGATATTACGTGAACAGTTAAAAAATAAATATTTTAATAATTAATCAACTAAGTTTCTTTAAAATGTATCGGAAATGAAAGTTTTATACTACGTATGTATGCGACCTTAGAATCATACATTCTAATTGTACGAAATTGTCAACTTTAATAATACGTAAGCCAATATTCAAAGCAACATAACAGTATATTTTTCTTTTTTGTACCCTCACGCTGTATTCCGCACACAGCAGGGTAGGCAGAGGGAACCTAGTGTTGAGACACTCCGTTCCCCATGCACCGCCGAATTTTGGAGGCATTGCGTGTTAAGTGGCGGAACTTAATGCCACGCTTTGCCTCGTCACCAGAGCGAAGAAAATGGAAATAATAAATATTTCCACTCCTCGAGTGGGAATCGAACCCACAACCAGTCGTTTACAGTCACACGCTTGTGCCATTGCGCACGACCGCAAAAAAAAAACCTTCTTATTTACCAAGTCATATTACATTTAAAGAACAAATGAAATTAAATAAAAACAATTTTGTTGTATTCATATATGTGACAAACTTTCAAAAAGAACTTAATATGATCGTGATCTTGCACGTATTGTTACTAAAACCTTGTAGTTTAACTTGTATTCTCTAGATGTACCTTGAATTGGGATAATAATGTTTTTTTCTTTTTAAATTTGTTTTATATTTTTTTCATTTAATCGTCATTTGTTGTGTATATTTAACTTACTTACGTACACATAAACAATCACAACCTTACATTCTATTAAATTAAAAAAAGTAGTAGCATAGTAGTTGTAGGCCAAATCGTGGCGCAGGGCACAAGCGTGTGACTGTAAACGACTGGTCGTGGGTTCGATTCCCACTCGAAGAGTGCAAATATTTAATATTTCCATGCTCTTCGCTCTGGTATCGAGGCAAACCGTGGCGCTAGGTTCCGCCACTTAACACGCATTGCCTCCGAATTCGGCGGAAAGTGAGGAACGGAGTGTCTTAACACTAGGTTCCCTCTGCCTACCTTGCTGTGTGCGGGATACAGCGTGAAGCTAAAAAAAAAGTAACATAGTAACACCAATGTAGCCACAACATCTAGTAGTAATTAGTCAATTGATAGTAGTAATTATGATTTTATAATATATTTATAGGCTATTTACCTTAAGAATTAAAGATAAGGCGCTGTATCCGTTTTGATAAGCTTCATGACAGATGACGGAACCTAGCGTCGAGGTTTGTCTAACCGGGAAACCCAAGTGAATGTATTAATAAACTTGTACCTTAGTTATTATGAAAGTTTTCTTAACAGGTTTTACGCATTTTCTTCCATAGGCATTGTTATTGAGAAAATTATTAATGTGAGGAGGAGTGTCTTAACACTCCTTTCTTTACTTTCTGCGCGAATTTGTTTATTGCGTGAGGAAGCTAAAAGCTTTGTGTTCTTACCAGAGCTTAGCTTCACGCTATGTCCCACACACGGCAAGGTAAGCAGAGGGAACCTAATATTATGACACCCCGTTCCTCATTTTCCGCTGATTTTTGGAAGTATTGTGTGTTGAATGGCGGAACTCAACGTCATGAACAAGAGCTTAGTAAAGAACATAATATAAATATAAAATTTCCCCATTGAAAATCAAACCCGACGCTTTTAAAGTCACACCTTGCTACATTGCACCCATGATATTATTAAATATTATTCTAATAATTGCAATATTATGGTTGATATGAAAAGTCCAAAAACAAGCGATCGACACCCTTGACATTACACGAACATCTCGCCGCTCACTCGCACTTGAAACTGGGGCTTAGCTTCAGGTTTCGGAAAGGCCATCTGAACGTTAGTGTCCTCTTCGAAAGGAGCTAAAAGTTTTAATTATAAAAACTTATAATACTTAATAAAATATACATAGCCATGTGGCTTGGCGGTCAAAGCGGGTTCGAATCCTGTTCGAAATTGTGCGTTCGTTAGTGTGTTCATTTTTTTATACATTTTTAAGAGTATCCTTAATGAGCTGGACGAGAAGAATAACAGAAAGGCAGCAATAAGCAGGATAATCAGAGAATGTCAACACATTACGTTCTCCACCTTTCGTCCGAAATAAAGGCATCGCATGTTAAATTCAACACCACTCTTGACTTACGTATCATAGCGAAAATTGAAATTTTAAATATAATCTTTCACTCGAGTAGAATTTAAACCCACGTTTATAGGCAGAACTACGTTACTATAGCCTTTGCATATTTAATTGATGGAAACCCAATTTCAAAGGCTAGCTAATGACACATTCGTTAGCTCGCAACCGGATCTTGCAGTAGACTCAGAAGTCCGTAAATCCATTAACAGTATCTTATCACAAGAACATCAACATCTAGATATAGTACGAACTGTTACAGTGTTGAAAATGTTTATTGTAGTCGTAAGCTGTAACTTCTTGCCATATTCCTAGATATTTTTGGGCATTTTTTTATTTAATACTACGTTATTCAAAGAAAGGTTAAGCTTTACCTAATCTGCAGGAACCTACTGTGCATATAAATTTCCTAAAATCTGGAAAACATATTTAGAATACGTATGATTTTTTTTTAACGCATCGGGATTCGAATCCTCGCCTCCTGAATACCGTCCAGGCGCTCTCACCACCATCGCCTCGACCCCAGAACGAAGAAAATGAAAATATGAAATATTTCCACTCCTCAATTGGGAATCGAACCCAAAACCAGTACACTTTGTGCCACTGTGCCATGACTGACCCCAATAATGACATGTTTCAATTAACTATAGTAAGTCAAATTAATTACTGTTAGTCATCTTGTTTATTAACAATTTGATTGAAAATACATAATTTAAGCATAGCATAATGTCGCGGCCGATATCACCTCGCCGAGATGATTGCGTATTATTAAAATCTTCATGCAATTATATTTTCTATGCATTTTAAATGTGGTTTTAGACTCTGTAAGGACAAAGTGGCAAATACTGTATTTCTATTTATAGGTGAAGGTTCTATTTTTATAAGCATAAAAATACTGGGCAATGTAAAGTATATGTAATTTAAAAACGATAGAGCCTATCTATGGCCAAGGACTACAGTAAAGTGTTCGTAACGTCGGATTTTCTGAAATATGCCTTTTTTTTAGTTTCACGCTGTATCCCGCACACAGCAGGGTAGGCAGAGGGAACCTAGTGTTAAGACACTCCGTTCCCCACTTTCCACCGAATTCGGAGGCTTTGGGTGTTAAGTGGCGGAGCTTAACGCTGCGCTTTACCTCGACACCAGAGCGAAGAAAATGGAATATTAAATATTTCCACTCCTCGAGTTGGAATCGAACCCACAACGCTTGTGCCACTGGGCCACGACTGGCCACATGTTGTGGTTGTTGTGTGAATATGTTTTTGAATATCAAAATTTACGTGATTATTTCGGATTCTATTGCAATATATATATTATAAATAATATTAAATTTTTAACTGACTAGGCATCTATACAAAATGTATATAAAATAAATAAAAATGTTGATTATAGTAAGAAATGCTCAAAATTTAAATAGTTTCATACTTAAGCGAAGGTGTCGAAAAACTTAGTAATAAGGCGTCTAGTTCCCGTGGCCCGCTTCCCAAGCTGATACCATCGTAACATTGTTACAAAAATATTCAAAAATGTATACAAACTATTCAGAGTTACGCGGCATTTCAAATTTAGTAGATAGCATTTTGGGGTATATAATTTAATTAAGAAATTAATGGACCGGTCGTGGCGCAGTGGCCCAAGCGTGTGACTGTAAACGACTGGTTACGGGTGCGATTTCTTTCGCTCTGGTATGAGAGGTAAAGCGCGGCGTTAACTTCCGCCACTTAACACGCAATACCGCCGAATTCGGCGGGAAGTAGGGAACGGAGTGTCTTAACACTAGCCTACCCTGCTGTGTGCGGGATGCAGAATGAAGCTAAAAAACAAAATAATACATGAGATGAAATTGAATCAGTTGAAATAACTATGTATTTATTGTAGCACTACACCGATGATAAGCTCTATATCACAATTCAAAAAAAAACAGGTTGTGTATTTAAGATAATCAAAGATTTTTATAAATGATAACACGCCTTGGGAATGAAATGCTCGCCCCAGTCAACAATAAATCTATAAATAACTGGCTCCAAAAATAGTTCCTCTCAAGTCTGAGACATTAACTTTAGTGAACCACAGGTTCACTAATCCGGTAGAAATATTATTTGACGTTATCAAGCTTGTAACTTCTTATTCTTGATAATATTATTTAACTTAAACTTTGAAAGGCTACGGTCTAAACCTTTGACTGGGAATAATTCGAGGATCATTGTGGGCACCATGGGAGGTGTGTCAACTGTCCAAATTGACTTGTAACTGTATTAACAAAAAAAAGGAGCATATTTTCGCGTTATTTAGATTAGAAAACTTTTTAGCTGGATTAAAAAAAAGGACTTAAAATCACAAATAGTATTAGCAATCACGTAAAATTTACTCAAATATAAAAAGTCTAATTTAATATTTTTCATTACTTAATTCTGCCTGTTTTACAAAATTCAAATAAATTATGTACCTACAAAAGAAGACACTACTCAGAACAACGTGACAATAAACTCGCCGAAACAAAAGCAAAGGTGATTCAGTAACGAGCTTGCAGATCTAGATGAATTCGTCACGACGCGACGTCGTGCTCCAGTCACGACCAGTTACATGACTGTGGAGGATTCATTGTACAAGCTAAATTAATTTAAAATTTATTATATAAAAAATGAGAAAAATAATATATATACAGAAATTTAGCTAAAAATTTTAAAAAGAATGGAAGTTCTTCTTGAATTATGCAAATTACATTTTAATAATTAACATGTTTAATCGTGTGGGCCAGTCGTGGTGCAGTGGCGCGAGCGTGTGACTGTAAACGACTGGTTGTGGTCGCTTCCCACTCGAGGTGTGGAGATATTTAATATTTCCATTTCCTTCGCTCTGGTTTCATGGGCAAAGCGCGGCGTTAAGTTCCACCACTTAACACGCAATGCCTCCGAATTCGGCAGAAAGTGGGAATGCAAACCCTGCTGTGTGCGGGATACAGCGTGAACATAAAAAAAATGTTTAACCGTTTATGTGATATATGCACTAAACGACGCTTTTCCCATTTTTAATTATAATTAGTCCTTTCGTTACCAAAGGTTGTCTGTAAAAGATTTCTTAAAGCCATAAGCACCTTTGCATATATTTTAAATTTGTCTTGTATCTCTCTCTGTGTTTTATATCCATACTTAAGATCCTACGTCCCCAAGTTGGGGCAGAGGGCTTCCACAGTGACTCTCCATTTTGGACGATCAAGAGCGTAGCATTTAATTTCGCTCCAAGTTTTGCCGATCTTCTTCGCCTCATCCAGAACTGAACGTCGCCAGGTTTGCTTGGGGCGACCTCGTTTACGCTTCCTTTATATCCATGTGTGCAATAAAGTATTTTTTATTCTATTCTATTCTGCATGTAGAGGTCATCGTGGCGCAATGTACCCTCTGACTGTAAACGCAATTACTCTTATATCTTTTATACTTTGTACCTATAATAGGTATTAGGTCACAGCGTTGAGTTTCGCCGCCTAATATAGACAGATGTCTCGATTATGGTTGGAATCTATAAATAATCGATTGTTATGTTCATACATGGACTCTTCATAATCGATTGCATATTTTTTATTTTCATACAACATCAACACCGGTGTCCCTTTTCTCATCTTTAAATCTCATTCTCATGTCTTTCATTTGTTTATTTTTATTATTTTTATCAGAATTAATTTCATTTTCCGGGATTCGTTCTTGAAATGGCTTAAGCGATTCCCAAGAATTGAAATTAAATAAAAATCAAAATTTAATCGAGACTCGATTCTTCATCTAAATATATTTCTATCCCTAAAAGCATTTTTTTAACCTGTCGCTGTATTCCAGAGGGAACCTAGTGTTAAGACAATCCGTTCACCACTTTCCACTAAATTTTGGTGGCATTACGTGTTAAATGACGGAACCTAACGCTGGGTTTGCCTCGACACCAGAGCGGTTGCAATACTTCCACTCCTCGAGTTTAAATCGAACCCACAACCAGTCGTTTCCAATCACATGCTTGTGCCACTGCGCCACGACTGGCCACTAGCTTCTTATTGTTTTATCAGAATTAATTTAATTATTCGGAATTCGTTCTTGAAATGAATGGCTTAATCGTTTCCCAAGGATTGAAATCAAATAAGGAACCGAAACGAAATCGAGACTCGATTCTTCATCTTAATATGTTTCTATCCCTGTAAGCAATACCGACAGCAATATAAATAAACTGTGGCGTCTCTTAGAATAAATAGGTACCAAGTACTATAAAATACACTTTCTCTAACTTGAATATAGTTAAAATTACTTTCTTGCTCGACATTGACAGCTTTTACTGTTATGGCACAGTAGAAATACCGAGTAAGCAAACGACGGTTACAAATTCAAAGTTTGATAGAAATTAGTAGTGTCCGACCGAAACTGGATTTTCTGCCGAAACAGAAACCGAAACCGAACCTTCGGTTCTGACTTCAGTTTCGGCCGAAACCGAAACCGAAACCGAAACTGCTGATGACGTCATAAAATTTGTATAGTATGTAAAAAAATTACATATTTTACGATTTAAAAATTACATGTGCATTTAAATTATTATGATTACGTTGATTTTATTATATTATGATTTTTTTTCATTTTAATTATATTTTATAATGTACATTTTTATAGTTTCACGATCAGTTTTGCCGCATAGCGAATAGTCAGAGAGAGCCCAGTGCTAAGACACTTCGTTCGTCACTTTCTGCCTGAAATGGAGACGGTGCGTGTTGAGTGGTGGAACTCAACGCTTTGTTTCAAGTAGGAGTGCAGAGAAATGAAATAATCATTCCCCCGAGTGGGGATTGAAAACACCACCATCGCGTTAACAGTTAGTAGCTGTCCCACTGCGCCAGGAAGGCCTATAAACACGATTGGTTGTAGTATTTTTCAAGTTCGCTATTGGCTAGGGTTTATCTTTTTACCTTCGTCGGTTTGGTAGTAGTATTTTTTCCCCTCCGTGGCTGGGCAGCGTCTCGCAAAAGGCAGGTAGCCCAGTATCTTGGTGGTAGGAGATTCGTTCTCCGACTGGCTCGCGACCACTATCACGTCAAAAATTAACCGCCAAATATCTGATGATCATCAGATATTTGGCCAGATTAAGTTAAGCCAGATTTCTCTATCTCACCCTTCTCCCTTCTTCATTTTCAAGGTCGGTAACGCATCCACCATTCCTCTAATGTTGTAGATGTCCATAAGCGACGATAAACACTTACCAACAGACGGTCCTTCCGTTAGTTTGCCCCCTTTTACAATTTTTTTTTTGGAAATAATAAAAAAGTAGTAAGTACTAGAGACCTACGCCAGTTCTCTTTGCCCAAGGCTCCTAGGGATTTACATAAAGGCTTTTCAAGCTGTAGCCCAGGGACCTGTGGGTTATCTAGACCCTCAGTCTCCTCTTAGGAGTGGCAACACTTGGTAAATAGATATTTAACTGCGCATTTCTTGCAGAGAAATTTATGTGCAAATTTATGATAAGATTTACATTAGATATATATTTATATTAACTTATTGACTATATACTGTGTTACATTTATATAGAAAACGGTTATATTTAAATAATAATTAATAAGGCAAGCCTCCAATATAGTAAATAGCCCAGGGTTCGCAAAATTCATAGGTATTCGACCCCTGAAAGGAGCCACACTTACGCGAACAGACACACAGTTTCCTTACAGACCTAACAGGGATAGTTCATTTAATCTATCGTCAGCAGTTCATTCAGTATTCTCATCATTAATTTATAATTTATATATGAAAATCGTTTACTATATCTCAAGATTAGGTTCACAAGCTATCAAAACACTCAAAAGTATCTTACGACGTGAAAATTCATGAGTAGGTACTCATGTGTGAGTAGTTTCGGCATTGCCGAAGGTTCGGCAGTTTTTTTGCCGAAACCGAAACTACGGCCGAAACTACATTTTTTTGCCGAAACCGAAACCGAAACCGAACCTTCGGTCGGACACTATAAAGTAGTGTAAAATATTTTTTTTTCTTACAAGGCTGGGTAATCAGAGGGAACCTAATGTCAAGGCAAACAGTGTATATCCCCACTTTCTTCCCGAATTCAAAGCTTTGGCTCGTCATATTATGGAACTTAACACCACGTTCGGAATAGGTGCCTGGTTTTGTTCTCCAAAGTGGAGGGATCTAAATAATTTATAATTAAAATAAAATTAATTTTTAAAATTTATTTATTATTATATAAATAGTATTTTGAGCTTCACGCTGTATCCCGCACACAGCTGGGTAGGCAGAGGGAACCTAGTATAAAGACACTCCGCTCCCCACTTTCCGCCGAATTCGGAGGCATTGCGTGTTAAGTGGCGGAACTTAACGCCGCGCTTTGCTTCTGATACCAGAGTGAAGGGAATGAAAATATCAAATATTTCCACTCCTCGAGTGGGAATCGAACCCACAACCAGTCGTTTACAGTCACAGGTTCATGCCACTGCGCGACGACTGGCCCCTAAGTGTTATTTATAGTTATAAATATTCATTTTTTTTTAGCTTCACGCTGTATCCCGCACACAGCAGGGTCGGCAGAGGGAACCTAGTGTTAAGACACTCCGTTCCCCACTTTCCGCCGAATTCGGAGGCATTGCGTGTTAAGTGGCGGAACTTAACGCCGCGCTTTACCTCGACACCAGAGCGAAGAAAATGGAAATAATAAATATTTCCACTCCTCGAGTGGGAATCGAACCCACAACCAGTCGTTTACAGTCACACGCTTGTGCCACTGGGCCACGACTGGTCACTAAATATTAATAACTACATATAATACTTTACAGCTTTTAAACAGAAGCATAAAGGAAACTTTCTTTATTTTTATTTTAAAATAATAAATTTTGAATGTTGTGAACTACAAAATGAAATTGTAAGTATTATTGGCATAACGCCAAGTAAGTTATTAAATAATAAAAAAAGTAAAAAATTGAATATGTCATGAAGTGAGAGGTCTTGTATGCGTTTAAAACGAATATTCTTGTTAAATACTCTTAATTTTTATAAGCTGCATATTTCACTTTACTTAAATATATATATATATATATATATATATATATATATATATATATATATATATATATATATATATATATATATATATATATATATATATATATATATATATATTTCACTTTACTTAAATATTTTTTATAGTTATTTTAATATACAATTATACATTAAGTGTTTTTAAATTCTTTTTTGACTATTGCAATATTAATAACAGTAAAAAATACACTACAATTTTTCAAGTAGTAGGTAGTAAGAACGAATCTTATATCAAGATACTTCGTTCTCTTAACTTAAGCGACGGGATTCTATTCCGTGTTTTGTCTAGGCTAGACTACTACTTCTAGAGCGGATAAATATTTTTTTTATATAATCATTTTCCTTGAGCGGAAATCGAACCCAGAACCATCGCTTTCACTCAAACGCTGTTGCACACCAAGATGGCCTGAATAGCGTTTTTTTTTAAGTTTCACACTGTATCCCGCATACAGCAGGATAAACAGAGAGAATCTATTGTTGAGATACTCCATTCCCCATTTTCCACCGATCTCTAAAGGCATTACGTTTTAAGTGGAGGAACTTAACGAGACGCTTTACCTCGACACCAGATGTAAAAAAAGGGAAATATAAAATATTTCCGTTCCTCGAGTGGGAATCGAACCGACAACCAGACGCGTTTACAGTTTCTCACTTGCCCACAAGCCACGAACCGCCTAGTTTTTTTTTGTTTTTTAAAAAATTTACACAATTATACATATATAATGATTTCTTATAGAACCCTTGAAATAAACCATCATCTTATATTATTAAAAATTGCATCATCATCCAAAAGTGAATTGTAAACAAATAAATTCATTGGCAATAATATTAAAAAAATACAAAACAACATAATATTAATGGCAACACAAAATATATATATGCTTACGTAATATGCCCAAATATATAACACTCGATGTAAAGAATGTAAGTTATTTCCTTTAACTCATGTGTAATTATATTATAAAAAGAATTTTTATAATATACTAGCAACCCCCTCGAGGCTTCGCCCCGTACATAGCTGTTTCGTTATATTTCCACCCTCAGGGGGTGGGTTTTTGAAAAACTAAGTAGCCTATGTTTAACCTTGGATTATCAACTATATTTATGCCAAGAATCGGTCAAGCGGTGTAGATTTTTCATTTAAATTTTCATCCCATATTTATATCCTTTAGAGGTTGATTATTGAAAAAATAAGTGGCCTATATTTGACCCCGTAATTTTTACTACTTTCATTCTAAATTTCATCCAAATCGGACCGGTAGATAAGTCGTGATAGCGGGACAGACAAACAGACAGACATTCGCACTTATAATATAAGTATGGATAAAGAAATAATGGTAAGGCACGCTGTTCTCCGCATTCCTCTTTATTTGTAGATATTGTTTCTTAAAATAGTATTGGGGCCAGTAGTGGCGTAGTGGCACAAGCGTGGCATTGTAAACGACTGGTAGAGGGTTCGATTCCCACTGGAGGAGTAGAAATATTTAATATTTCCATTTTCTTCCATCTGGTGTCGAGGTAAAGCGATGCGTTAAGTTCCGCCACTTAACCCGCAATGTTTTAAGAAATCAGCGGAAAATAGGGAACAAAGTATCTTAACACTAAGTTTTCTCTGTCTACGTTGCTGTGTGTGGGTTATACATGAGAATACACCGTGAAATTACGCATCAAAAGAGAATCTATACAATAAAGAAAACCGCCTTATAGAATATTAAAATAATTACAACATATATAACATATCTTAGAAGATTTTTATATAAACCGACATAAGATTCTCAACAACTTTCAATAAGGAAGTATAATTAAGCGTACAGCGAGTTACTTGTAGAGCAATGGGATGCGGTCTGACCAGTAACGGCGAGGAAACGAGGAAACGCACTTGCAACCAAAACGGGGAATATTCATATATAAATATGTTATAAATAACTAAGTAATTTAACACGAATGTGACTTGAAAGGTGCCTATTAGGACTCGATAGTATAAATTATGGATGTCACTCGAGACAGCATTTTATTATGTTTAAATTATGTATTTTAATTTCTTCCACTTAAACAAAGTGCAGCGTTAAGTTCCACAATTAGATAAATACAAGTGTAAAGTCGGGAATTACTTAGTATTTTCGAAGAACAGAGTGTCAGAGGGAATCTAGTGTTAAGACACTCCGTTCCCCACTTTCCGCCGAATTCGGAGCCATTGCGTGTTAAGTGGCGGAACTTAACGCCACGCTTTGCCTCGACACCAGAGCGAAGACAATGGAATTTAAATATTTCCACTCATCAACTGGGAATAGAACCCACAACCAATCGGTTACACCCACACGCTTGTGCCACTGCGCCACGACCGGCCCCGAACTATTATTTACCTTCATAATCTATCGATTGATAAAGAAACAATACAAAGACGTAAAAACAAATTGCGGTTAGGCTTTCGTTATCTTAAAAAAATAATCTCACTGGCTCAAGCCGGCTTATGCAACGCAAATTGAGTGTAAATAATTTGATTACGCGTAAGCTGACCCACTTCTGTGAATTGTGGCTTGTGATACAATATCAGAGGTCAAGATGATGTCTGAATCGAGAATTAGTACCAATTCTGTATATAATAATCACTTTAAAAAAAAAGAAGTCCCGCTGAGTTTCTTGCGCCGGTTCTTCTCAGGTCTGAGGCATTAAATTTAGTGAACCGGTGGTAAACTATTTGACGTTCAAAAAATGAAGCTTGTAACTTCTTATTTTGAATAAAATTTTTTGACTTTGACTTTGACTTTGAATGGTACAGTGGTTCTTGTCTGCTTAAAGATTAAGGAAGCAGATTGAAAGCGTTGAATATTTTTTGTTGTATAAGTCTTTTTTAATTATTTTTGTTTGTAAGATAGGTAATGAGAATCTAGTGATAAGTGTTTTTTTTTCTGAAATTTCTGAAATTTCGCAGACCAAACGATTTAGTATGGATGGTCAATAATTCGTTTGATATCAGTCCTTTTAATTCTCGAATGTCATTCAAAAATTTAAGCAAAAATTTATATATTTCAATGTCGTTACTAGTCCACAATTATCAAATATTTTGAACAATATGTTTATTGTAATTATAAATTTAAAAATAATTTCCTTTTGCCATCGTACCATAGCGAGCACGCACTCTGTCAAGACAAAGCGTCAAGGCGTAGTGTTAATTTCAAAGAATTAATATGTCGAATTATGGCGGAAAGTTAGCAGAAAGGCGGAGAGAAAACCAAGTGTATTGACACTAGGTTCTCCCTGACTACCTTGCTACGGGAAAAAGCGTGAAACTAGAGGGAAAAACAATTATAATTTAACTCGAAATATATAGAATTACTACTAGTAATAGAACTTGGTAACTAATCTTGTTAATAATATTTTTTTTTTTTTTAGCTTCACGCTGTATCCCGCACACAGCAGGGTAGGCAGAGGGAACCTAGTGTTAAGACACTCCGTTCCCCACTTTCCGCCGAATTCGGAGGCTTGCATGTTAAGGGCGGAACTTAACGCCGCGCTTTACCTCGACACCAGAGCGAAGAAAATGGAAATATAATTTCCACTCCTCGAGTGGGAATCGAACCCACAACCAGTCGTTTACAGTCACACGCTTGTGCCACTGGGCCACGACTGGCCACAATAGGTTGATGATTTTAAAATTAATAGGTATCAAAGAATAGTCAGAAAGAGGTTATATCGAGTTAAAACCCTTAAC
Organism: Dryas iulia moderata; assembly: GCA_019049465.1. Taxonomy (NCBI): domain Eukaryota; kingdom Metazoa; phylum Arthropoda; class Insecta; order Lepidoptera; family Nymphalidae; genus Dryas; species Dryas iulia. Next base: position 974,490 of record CM032435.1, read on the forward strand.
TCAATCAGAGGCGTTACGTATTCAGTGACGGAACTCAACACCGCGCTTGTGAGAGCTGTCGTCTTGACCTGAGTGAAGAAGACAGCTCTCACTGCTCAGGCAGAGAAATGGAAATAATTTATGTATAATAGCCATATATTTATTCTATAGATGTTTATGAAGTTGTCAAGCTAATGAGAGTATTCTTATATAATAACTAGCGGTCCGCTCGCAGCTTCTCCGGGGGCACTAAATGACTGTTTCGTTATATTGCAAACATCGGAGGAGGATTTTTGAAAAATAAAGTAGCCTATGCTTAACCTTAGATTATCAACTATATATATTCCAAAGTTCACTACAATCGGTCAAGTGGTTTAGATTTTTCATATAAACTTTTATTTTGAAAAAAATAGTAGCTTATGTTTTACCTGGATTATTCACTACTTTCATTCTAAATTTCATCCAAATCGGACCGGTAGATTAGGCGTGAAAACAGACAAACAGACAGACTTTCGCATTAATAAGTATGGATTAAATTCAAACATAACAAAACTCAGGGCACTTTACTTGCTTATAGTACCTAATAGATAGATAGCCCATGACAAATAAAAGCGTGTTCTCAATTATTAACTGTCATGTTATCTAGTGATATATTAGATAAAAGATAACAATCTTAAAAGTATAATACGAATACAATTATTTGTATATAGATATCGTTAAACTGGTATTCGCACTTAGGAAAATATTTTTATATCTTTTTCCGTTCCACAGCAAAGTAGACAGAGAGAACCTAGTGTCATGACACTCCGTTTTTTTGCGTTTAACAATATGAACGTAATGGAGCTTGAAACAGCGCCTGTTGAAATACGTCCCACACAAATTTAAGTCCTCCGGATGATTTTCGGAGGGAGCAGATTCGAATCCAGATACTGACACATACGCTTTTAAAGTGACTTTCGTAAGAAACACATAGAGACTGTGTTTACATATATAACATCATATTAATTTAGGGTGCCAGTCGTGGCGCAGAGCCACAAAGTGTGACTGTAAACGCGACTGGTTGTGGGTTCGATTCCCTCTCGAGGAGTGGAAATATTTATCATTAAAGATTTCTATTTTCTTCGCTCTGGTGTCGAGGCAAAGCGCGGCGTTAAGTTCCACCACTTAACACGCAATGCCTTGATTTCAGCGGTAAGTGGGGAACGGAGTGTCTTAGCACTAGGTTTCCTCTGCCTACCCTGCTGTGTGCGGGATACAGCGTAAAGCTAAAAAATATAAAATAAAATCTATATACGTACATATATTTAATCGTATGTCTCACATAGCGATTGCTACAATTACACTCTATTAAGGTTTTTTTTCTGAATATGACGGTTTCATTTCAAATGCTTTTACCGGGTCAAGGAACAACTCTAGTTTACTATACTATACATGATGAAATGTATAGGAGTTCTAGAAGTGTTAGTGGTGTAATTTATTAATTGAATGTTTTTTATAATATAAAATATATAAAAAAAAATTGAATTGTGGCCAGTCGTGGCCCAGTGGCACAAGCGTGTGACTGTAAACGACTGGTCGTGGGTTCGATTCCCACTCGAGGAGTATATTTCCATTTTCTTCGCTCTGGTGTCGAGGTAAAGCGCGGCGTTAAGTTCCGCCACTTAACACGCAAGCCTCCGAATTCGGCGGAAAGTGGGGAACGGAGTGTCTTAACACTAGGTTCCCTCTGCCTACCCTGCTGTGTGCGGGATACAGCGTGAAGCTAAAAAAAAAAAAAACTAAGAAAAATAATAAAATAATATAATATCGTACATATTTTATCATTTTATTTATTTATGTTTCTCAGTCGATGTTTTTGTTGAAAAAATAATTATTAGATATTACTATTAAATAATTTTTCTCCATAATATTTATGGCGGCGAACTTCATAGCTTCTTTACTTATAATATTTTTGTTTAGTTCTATTGAAATCATTTTGTTTAATTTTATTGGTAAATAATAATATTTTATCCTATGTATTTTACAAATTAAATATTTTTCAAATTTCAAGCAAAGCGTGGTCACGTCACTAGTATGTTATAATTACTTTGCTCTACATATCTCAGATTTATTAACAAGCAACTTGTCTAACTTCCTTTAACTTATAAGTTGTTAAAGTTACATTTGAGCTGCACTGAACGCTACCGATATTATAAATGCAAATGTGGTGTCAATTTTCTTAATGAGACTAATAATTATTAATATTAAGTTTAACAGTAGTTGCCTAAACTCATAAACAATATATTTGTTTTGGGCCAGTCGTGGCACAGGGAAGAAGGAAGGAGCTGGATGGGAACGGTAGGAATAGGGAAAGCTGTCCTTTATGCCATCGAACCGGAACACATCAACAGGTATTTGGCGGTGCGTCTTTGACATGATAGTGGTCGCGAGCCAGTCGGAGAACGAATCTCCTACCACGACGCTATATTTATATCGCGATCATTTTTATATCACCGCTCTAGTAACAACACTAAGTGAGGCGTTGGACCACTGTCTCAAATTCCGTAAAGAACGGAGTGTCTTGACACTAGATTCACTCTGCCTACCCTAGTGAAGCTGTAAAAAAAGCCTGGACCTTAAAAAAACTTAACACACGTCGTTATAACGCCATAGAAAGATACGCACCCAACCATAAAAAGTTTATATCTTAATCTGTTACACCCTTGAATCTAAACGTTATGTCGTTCTTACGCAGTACTAAATAATCACTTATCTTTCAAACTTCAAATCGTACTTGATCGACTTTTGTATGGTCCCCATAAACAAAGGTGACTTTCTAGAGAAAGACGTTTCACATTACTTCTGTATTTAGTATAATGGTTTATTATAACGCAGTAAGCCTTAAAATCAATAATAGTTAGTGTCAATTAGTTAATTTTTTTAAGAAAATGTATATGTAAATTATACGTGCATTTTTTTTTCAATTTCACACATTTTCACGTGTATTAGGAAAAGTGTCGAAACACTTCATTCTCCATTTCCACTGAACATTGCTGATTAAGTGGAGGACCTCATTAATGAAAATAAATATAAATATTCATCCAATTTCGAACCCAAACCTATCTTTAGGATCAGACAGCGGCAGTAGGAACTGCGCAAATTGTGCCTAGTCCCATACACATTATAGTGTTAAGCACTTAAAGTACTAATAAACTAAATAATAAAGTTGGGGCATAATTAACAATAACTAAATCTTTACGTCAAAACCACAAGCTACTGGAAATATACGAAAAAATGTATTAAGAAAAACAAGAAACAATATATAAAACAATATATGTTAACGTATGAATGTCAATATGTAAAAGCATTAAGTTTTTTTAATCTCAAGTTGGCCTTAATATTTTGTCCGTTACTCGTTTATTATAATAACAGATGTTATTTTTATAATTTCTGACATTTATAATTACGTTTAAGTTAAGTTGTTACATAGTGCTACCGTGTCACCAGCTCGCCGATTATTTTTTATAATAACTAGCTGTGCTCATGACTCCGTTTGTCTGACATTTCAAGTCTGCGCAGATGAAGGCGAAACGGTTATAATTTTAGATAAAAGCAGCCTTAATTATTTCTTATAAAACCTACCAGTAAAATCTCTTCAAAATCAGACCAGCCGTTCCAGAGGTTGCCCAGAATACAAGTTTAAATATAAGGCCATCATGGCGCAGTGGTAAAGTGCCTAATAGTAATCGCGATTGATTGGGAGTACGATTCCCACTCGATGAAATGATTATCGTTAAGTTCATTTGTTTCCCCTGCTTCGGTGAATAAGACAAAAGCATGGAATACCATTTATAATGCAACGTTTCAAATTAGGGCATAAAAAGAGACCATAGCGTCTTGACAATAGTTCCTCCCTAATTATCTCAATGTACAGAACATTAACAAAAATGATTTAAATCTAAGGCATAAATCACAAACAATATAAAACGTGCATCAGTTACTATTACAATTGATGATTTATGAATTCATTGATTGATTCACTAACATCATTCATTATATTATATTCGTTTATACTATTATACTTGGTTTATTATTACAAATAGTAAATGTAATGTATATTATATTACGATAATTGCGTAAATCTAGTAGCGTAATTAGAGTATGAGCAGTTAGTAACCTTATATTTTGTGGGTAGGTCTATAAGTGGACCAAGCCGCACAAAGTCATTGTCATGACAGAGTTACAACTGTGCTTTCATTTTGCTACGTACGAGCTTAAGTGCTTTTCGTGCTTTTTGATTGATCTTGACTTTCATACCTATTTGATTTTAGTGTTAGTTTTTAACTAAATAAACAAATAAGTCTTTATTGCTGAATTTTTTCATATTTTCTATTATTATTCTTGTATATGGCTCAGGTGGAAAGCGAGACATTAGGACGTCCCCGGTTCGAATCTAGGCGTTATTTTTTTTCGTTATACTTAATTATTTGATTTTTTTTCGTTATAACTTGGATTATTGTATATTTTTTTTATAATATTTTTTACAGATTATTAAACTAAATTAAATATTAAGTATCTTATTAGATCCGTACAATCTGCTTCCGGTTTATACCTTAGCTTGTTAGTTAATTAAGGCCTCCTCCAAAACTTTCCATTTTATTCTGTCCTTTGCAGTACGCATCGAATCTAGACCACCATCTGTTTTATACCTTGATCAATTTGTGCGACCTTTTTGTTGGTTTAGTTATTTTATTCAATTGTTTAAATGTTCTAATAAAAATAAAATAAATATGGCTTTACAAAAATGTTATAATTATAAATGAATGTTTCATTAGTTTTTCACATATCGTGCATTATGAAGCATAACTCCAGCCTCTAGTTTTTCTTCATTTATAAACCTACTTAGGGTCTTTGTCCAACTCAATCAGCGACTACTTACTCGAGTTTATAAAATAAGCACATAGTAAATCGAATTTACCCGCATAATAACTATATGAAGTGCACTTGCCACCACAAAGACGCCTAAAATAAAATGAACTATGTTCTTAACCATTTACTATAATATATGAACATACGTATTATATATTACATATGAACATTAAGATTTTATGTTTATTATTTAAGATTTCTTTCATTATTTTCACTTTTCTTTTACTATGTGTATATAACTATTACCTTAATAAGACAAATGCGTACATATTCGTATTTACTCACTGAGTGAATAAATGGACAAAAATTGTATATTTAATTCCTTCGGCAGTGCAGAAAAGCGTTGAGGCTTTTTGAAATATGACTTTACCTGTCCACAAAACGCAAATCATGTTGCTGACTACAACATGAAATAAGAAAGGAAATTGCAAATATTTTGCAACATACATCATTCTAGAATAAGCTTGTATATTCAAATTACCAATATGTAACAAACACGTATACTAGATACACGCAAATCCACCTTCAGCTATATCAATTACTGCCTGCGGCAAGTAACTCATAATACTAACGAAACTTATGAAAGTGAGCCTTGGAGTGACAGGTCGTATCTGATCCATGGCGTACAAGGACAGAGGTTACCGGGTTTTGAAATTACTTATATAAATGTTTAGATATATGTTGGTTGATAGATTGATTGCACAATATTTGTGCTTTCGATTCTTAAATGAAGCAAAGAGGCTATTATATTTTATGTTGTTAAGAGTTTAATTTTATTCATATTCGATATTATACAATAATTGTTAATATCTTTTAGTAATTAATATACCAACGATGTTTGGTTATTCTTCAGCTTCACGTTTTTCCCTTATAACGCGGTGTTCAGAGAGGACCTACTGTTAAGACTTCGACCTCCACTTTCAGCCCAAAAATCGATACATTGTGTGTTAAGTGGCGATACTCAACTCTGCGCTTTCTCTGTAGTGCTAGAAGAAATGAAAACTTAACTAACCATTTCCTCGAGTGGGAAATGAACCCATAACACTGCATATATTATTTTACCACTTTTTGATACCACTATATATAAAAAATCTAAGAATTTAATTAATTAAATTCTTAAGGACTGAAGTTAACTTTAGTCCAAAAAATAGTACAAAAGATTTGCAGGGAAAAAAATGACAAGTTATACCCAGTTACCTATGAAGTAAATCGAAAAAGAACTTTTCTCTTTCCAGATGGCGATAACTTGCAACTGCCCGATGACGCAGCCGGGCCCCACGCTCGCCGCCACTTGCGGTGGGGGAGCGTTTATGCTCTTCATGGGGTTGCTGGAAGTGTTCCTTAGAAGCCAGTGTGACTTGGAAGATCCTTGTGGGAGAGCTCAGGTACTACACATGCAAATATGCAGACTTTAGAATCTCTATATTGTAAAAAAACATAAAATGTGTATTCGTGTAAGATGATGCTCTGTAAGCATACAATATTTTAAAAATGTGTGTTTTAGCATTCATAACGTCAAAAACAAATCTTCAAATTGATTTATATAATATAATAAAAAATATTATTAAAAAATGTCATAACTATTTAAATTTTGCGTTTTAAAATTACCTATTTTCTGTAAATATAAATATTTGCGTCAAAAAAACTGTGTTTACTGTTCATTTTCAACATAATTACTAAGCGCGCGATTATTGTTATGAAAATCAAGCGCCTTAAGCAAAAGACATCAACGCTCTCACGGCTCGAGCTAAGTCATAAGTCCCGGAAACATTATACTGAGAAATATCAAACTAAATTTTATACCATGTCAGTTCTAATATAATATTATAAAATGAAATAAGAAAGTCTAAATCAAGTGTAATTCTTGTAGCATTTGCAAAAGGCGGCTACGCGCAAGAATCAGCCGGAGGCGTACAACCTTTTATTGATATATATCGTAATTGTTAGATATATTTCTTGTAAACTATGCTAATATTTCAAAATATTAGCATATTTTAGATAGAATCGACTGTACTAAGTTGATATTTTATAATTACATTTAGTGGATGATTGATCGGCCAATATGACAATATAAGGCTTAGATCTATTCATTTAAACAAGAATTTAATCAACGTAGTTTGATATTAGAAATTAGATGCTATAATTTTGTGAGCAAGTAAGCAAGTAAAAAGAATATAAAATATTCTAAACACAAAAAAATATGTTCAAGTTATTTCCCACTAATCGAGGTAACTAAAGAAATCTTAGTGTTAAAACACTACGTTTTTTACTTTTACATGGAAACTGAGACATTGCATAGGAAGTAGCAGATATCAACACCACAGTTTATGCAGCGAACAAATCAAAATAATTAAATTATGATCACCTCTGAGTGGGAATCGGACCCACAACCAATCGCGTTTGTAGTCAGACGCTGTCGCACTGCGCCATTATGGCTTCATAGATTTTCAATAAGTATAATGCTATAATACATACAATTTATATCAATATAATAAAGCCACTTACTTGTGGTTTAGAAGGATTTTGCACCTCCAAAAATAAAATGTAAAATGACATGATCTTTTGTTTTCGCGATTATTACACATTTTGAAATGAAACTATTTTTAACCGGATTAATCGCGTTTACAGTAGTCCGTGGTCACAGGTAGACTCTACCTGTGACCACGGACTACTGTAAAGTGTTCGAAACGTCGGGTTTCTAAAAATGTATTTTCGAATACCAATAATATACGCGATTAATCCGGCTAAAAATAGTTTTATTTCCAAATGAAAAATGACTCTCTCAACCTGCTGCCGTCCACTGCTGGACGTAGGCCTCCCTCAAAGAGCGCCAACCTTCCCGATCCCGAAAAATGACTATTATATCTTAATTATAATAATATCTATACGAAATCTTAGACACTTCACAATTAACTCGCAAAAAGCGTAACTTGAGTAAATATTTACTTTCTTTGTGTTTCGATAACTTCACACCCAATTCAAAGCAATCTTGCGTTGATTATCGTGAGAATTTCACTTTATAATATATAATGTATAATTAGACACACGACGCAATAAATGGCATTATAACGAATGCGTTTATAATCTAAAGCAAATTAAACAATCACCGGAAAGTACTTGAGAGGAAGTAGATTGTAAAATTGATCAGCTCATTATTACATTACCAGATTTTGTTATCTTTATGAAATTTTCACATGGAGGTAGTAAAATATGTTTGTTATAAGCGTAATTTTTTCATGCAATATTTTTTTAAATAATTGACGTTTAACGTTGATCTTGACGTATAAAATAATATTGTTTATTTTTTTCTGTTTTACTGACACAACAAACAATAGATATACTAGACCAGGCAGGCGTAAATGATCTATTTTTTGCAACGGGCCTATTTTATTTTTCTTTAACTTTTGGCAGGTCAAAACATTTTTCTTTATTGTATACAATAAGTAACGAATAACTGATATAAATAAACACTTGGAGAGCTGCGTAAAAATATTAATAGGATCGTAGGTTGCTCAATAATGCAATAGACTAAACAGAATTCTTTTAAATGTTCAGTACAAATTGGTTAATTACATTTTAATAAAAGAAGCCATAATTAGAAGCCGTAGTGGCACAATGTGACAGCTTACAACTGTAAGCACGATGGTTCTAGTTTTGATTTCCACTCGCCGGAATGATATACATAAATTATTTTCATATCTCTGGCACCTAAAACAAGCACGATCTTGAGTTCTGCCATTCAACACACCATCTTGATATCGGGCAAAACGTGGACTGCGGAGTGTCTTGACACGTTCTCTTTGACTACCTTTCTATGCGAAAAGAAATCGTGAAGCTGCCTTTTTTAATATATTTTTTTTGTCACCAGTACCGCAGACATATGGACTCAGTGTACGACTTCATAGTGATAGGCGGGGGGTCAGCCGGCTCTGTGGTAGCGTCACGACTGTCTGAAGTTCCGGAATGGAGAGTATTATTGCTGGAAGCAGGTACGTCTATTTGCAATATCTTTATTAGTATGGTATTACTATTATTTTTATAGTGATAATAACAGAATCAAAATTGTATTTATTACATTACACATTGATTTTAAATTTTTATGTCGCATTCCTTGCATTCGCATTGCAAGTCATATTTTGTTATTGAATAGCAAATTAACATAACTATTAAAAACATGATAGTAATTCCATGTATGGTCATTCACGAGTACAATGACTGTTGATTTTACATGAATTTGCGAAAATAAAACCTAAAACCTTTACTTACTGGTAAAACAGATCTTTACTTACTAAAATATCTCAGAAGATTTTCAATAAATAATTTATTGTTAAGAATTCATTAGAAACCATTCACAATGTTTGACTTATTAACAGACATACAAAGCTAGTACATACAAGAAATATATTAATATTATTATACAATATTTTAACTATTGAATACAGGATTCGATGAACCAACGGGTGCTCAAGTGCCGTCCATGTTCCTCAACTTTATTGGTTCGAGCATAGACTGGGGATATCAGACGCAGCCGGAGCCGGCGGCGTGTCTCGGCGAGAAAGATAGAAAATGCTACTGGCCTCGAGGAAAAGTTAGTAACCTAAGAAACATTTATGTTTGAAGTTCAATTAAATATATAAAAAATGTTCTGTTACTATAACATCCCTTCAGTGATATAGCGTGAAGCTAAAAATATAGTAATATTTTAGTAAGTTAGTAACAAAAGCACCGCCATCTTTAAATAGTGTTATATGGATATTTTAGTCCACATTTTTATTCTATTCCTTTATAACGATCATTGTAATATCATATATTGAAGGCTGAAATTTTAAATTTTCAGCCTATACAATATATAAACTCTTGTAGACCGTTCAAACGATCGGACCGCTTAGCTAAGCGTTGTATGGCGACATTCATACATCTTTTTTAAGTTAAGTTTTTATTTTTACACGATTCCTAAAAATATCCATATACTATTTGAATTATACTTTAAAAATAGACATTTAAAAAAACGTATAAAAATTGAACGCAGCGGGATTTTTTTAATATATTTTTATACGTTTTCTTTAAATGTCTTTATCAATTTTCCTAAGTGTGGAATAACACTTTAAAAAAATGTTTCAAAATAAAAAGCTTTCATAATACTTAAAATTATATTCTTCCAGGTATTAGGTGGCACATCAGTCATGAACGGCATGATGTACATACGCGGTTCCCGCAAGGACTACGACGATTGGGCAGCCGCTGGTAATGAGGGCTGGTCCTATGAAGACGTGCTGCCTTACTTCCTCAAATCTGAAGATAACAAGCAGATAGAGGAAATGGACAAAGGCTACCACGCTACTGGTGGTCCCCTGACGGTCTCGCAGTTCCCTTACCACCCGCCTTTGAGTTACAGCATTATAAAAGCTGGAGAGGAACTAGGTAATAATTAATGGCGCCGTCAGATTTGTAAATTTTTATAGTATCATTATTAAGTATTACAAAAACAATCATGACTGAAGCTTAACGTTTTTAGCTTAGCGGCGTTAGCTTAGCGGCGTTAGTTTAATATTTAATAACCTGTTATTATGCGTTTTATATTACTCACTTTTATTTACCCATAAAATACAATGCTTTCGCCATTTTGACGCCAAATTCATATAGCGATTCTTCATTTAAATTCATGCTAATTAATAAACTCCATTTCTATAACATAAACAAAATATATTTCCCCAGGATTCAAAGTACGTGATCTAAACGGTGAACATCAAAGTGGTTTCGCGATAGCTCAGACCACCAACCGCAACGGGTCGCGCCTCAGCGTCGCGCGCGCCTTCCTGCGCCCCGCCAAACATCGCCCCAACTTGCACATCATGTTGAATGCCACTGTCACCAAGATATTGATCAATCAGACCACGAGACAGGCGTATGGTGTGGAAGTTAGGAACAGTTTTGGTGGCACTGAAGTTATTTTTGCCAATAATGAGATTGTTTTAAGGTATGAATTTAAAGATCTTCTACTTATATAATATTTTACTTACATATTAGCAAAAAATAATTGGATCTGAATAAAATTTACGTGTATGATGTATTTTAAATATTATAAACACTTTTTTTAATTTAACTTAGTACAGAGTTTGTGGAACTTAACATTTTTGAAGTGAAAACTTCTTTAGGCGCGTTGAGCGTTTTGGTAGAGGGTAAAATCCTCGATTCGCGTCACCGACATGCTAATGATAATAGTATTGAAATTGAAATTCGTGTAAATATAAATACTATGTATAATTAAGATAATTTTATATTAACTATTTTTTCAACCACTTTGTATTTATATTTTGTTCATGATTTGTTTAACCCATCATATGTAACTAATAAATAAAACATAAAAAAATTCATATAATTTTTGCATATAGTTTTAATTACACTCAACTTAATAGTTCCATTTTCACTTCTATCGGCAGTCCCACGACTGCTATTTTTTTTTTTTTAATTTTTAATAACATTGAACTTACACAAGAAAATATTAAACTTTACGCGTATAAGATTTCTGATGCAATTTCGACGCAGCTGGTAGTAATACGCCTGACGCACGCACCACACGCTCTAAACAGTTTCGAATTCCGCTACGTAAACTCGCCTCGTGAAATATTTCAACTGCTTTCCAAAAATATATTCTTCATTTTTTTAAGTTTTTAACAATAATTAAAGAAACCTTTAAAAAAATAATGTAATCTTTCCCAGTGCGGGCGCAGTTGCATCACCTCAGATCCTTCAGCACAGTGGTGTGGGCGACCCCGAGGTGCTCTCCCGCGCCGGCGTGCGCCCCGTGCACGCGTTGCGCGGCGTCGGACGCAACCTGCACAACCACGTCGCACACTTCCTCAACTTTAGAGTTAACGACAATAACACCGCGCCGCTGAACTGGGCGACGGCGATGGAGTATTTGTTGTTCAGGGACGGACTTATGAGTGGTACTGGTACGTATTTGGGTGTTCTTTTTTGGTTTTGCTTGGTTGTTTTAGTTTTAGAGATAATAGTGTGTTTGATTATATTTACATTGTTTTCATTTTTCCCCTATGTTAAGGTAAAGTAAAAATTAAAGTCACACAATGTTTTAAAATTCGGACAAAAGTAGACGTAAACGGATCTTATTTATTTTTTATTTTTATTTATATTATTTATTCCCGCATCTTATTTATTTTTTACATTAACGGAGTAATCAGAGAAAACAAGGTGTCAAAACACTCCATTCTCCGCTCTCCGCTCAAAGTCGCATCGTTGTACGTTGGAAAATGAATATAATATGTAATCATTTTCGCGAATGGGAATCGAACCCACATTCATCTGATTTACAATTAGACACTAACAAGATTTTGTAATATTTTTTAAAATTAAGTTTTATCATGCAATTATTTAGATTCTAAATTTCTAAGACAAAGTTTAAATTTTACGATTCATTCCCACAATTTTTCTAAATAATACGAAAAGAGAAGAACGATGTACAGTACCCGGCAACAAATAATGCACATCGCGCTTAGAATGAAACAGTCGCTCAGTTTCGGTTTCGTAGAGCGCTGTCTTTGTCACTCAGTTGATATGTGACGTTTCTCATTGTTATTATTTTAAGCGACCGAGACAACGCTCTACGAAGTCGAAGCTAACCGACTATTTCATTCTAAGCATCGAGGTGCATTATTTATTGCCTGGTACTATAACTTGATTTTCGACACTCTCGCTTATACTAAGTTAGTCTTGCTCTATAACGAAATAATTAAAGTAAGAATAATCAACCAATACATTTGATTTTTTTTTTAGCTTCACGCTGTATCCCGCACACAGCAGGGTAGGCAGTGTTAAGACACTCCGTTACCCACTTTCCGCCAAATTCGGAGGCATTGCGTGTTAAGTGGCGGAACTTAACGCCACGCTTTGCCTCTACACCAGAGCGAAGAAAATGGAAATATTATATTTGCAGTCCTCGAGTGGGAATCGAACCCACAACCAGTCGTTTACAGTCACACGCTTGTGCCACTGGGCCACGACTGGCCACGAATTTATTTTTTGTTTAAAATAAACGCTCTTATGAAACAAACTCTAATAATAAACTATTTAAAAAATTATACAGTAATAAATCTTAACGATATAAATACATTAATTAATATGATTGAAGTCCATTGAAAGTTACATCTATTGGTTACAGCAATACTGTATCAGGTTTACTATGAAACGTAATTTGCATAACGTTTAGCGCTAGAGAAATATTATTACAATATTTTATTGCAAAACTATAAAACTGTGACTTAATACTTTATATGTATGTACTTATTTTAATGTTCGCGGAATAGTTTCCGCGATAATTTTATACGTATAAAGTACATAGATACTCGTACAAGTCTATTTTTTTTAGTTTTACGCTGTATCCCGCACATAATCGGGTAGGCAGAGGGAACCTAGTGTTAAGACACTCCGTTCCCCACAAGCCTATATATTATGCAATATTAAGAATAAATAAATTAAATTATTTTAATCTATTTTTAATATTAATATTTTAAACACTTTATAGTAAATCCGTATCACAGTTAGGCGGATTTTACTATTCACTATTCTATTCTTATGGCCATCGTGGCACAATGGGCGTCTGGATGTAAACACGACGGTTGTAGGTTCGATTCTTACTCACAAAAATAATTATATATTATTTTCATTTCTCGGCTCTGGTATTGTTAATGGTTATTCTCTCTGACTACCTCGTAAAGCGAGATACAGCGTGAACTTACCGTGTGATGGCTTGTCTATAAAAGACAATCTATCACACGCCACATTATATTAAAAAATCAAAGTAAAATATTTTTATTTAAAAAAAATAAGTTATGTCGTTCAATTTTTTGAACGTCAAATAATTTAAAACCTGACATAGGTTTACTAAAGTTAATACCTCAGACCTGAGGAAAACCGGCGCAAGGAACTTAGTGGTTCTATTTTAAATCAACAGCAATTTATAAAAGACTTTTAAACATATTTAAAGTGTTATTCCACACTTAGGCTAGGCTAGGCTAGATGCTAACAACATAAATAAGTTGTAATAAAGCGTATAAGAATTTCGACGCAGCGGCTAGTAGAACGCATGGCTCAGTGGTGAGAGCGCCTGAACGGTATTCAGGAGGCGCGGGTTCGAATCCCGCTGCGTTCAAATTTTTATACGTTTTCTTTAAATGTCTTTTTCAACGTACAAATTGATCGCTAAAAGTGACACTTATCTAATCCCCAACTCCAGGCATATCAGAAGTGACCGCCTTCATAAAGACCAAGCACGCCGCCCCCGGCTCGGACGCCGACGTGCAGCTGTTCTTCAGCGGGTTCCTGGCGGACTGCGCGCGCACCGGCATGGTGGGGGAGCGCGCGGGGGAGGGCGCGCGCACCGTGCAGATGTTCCCGGCGGTGCTGCACCCCAAGAGCAGGGGGCGGCTGGAGATAGCCAGCGCTGATCCGCTTGAATATCCGAACATTTATGCTAAGTGAGTGGGTTTTTTTATTTGACATAAATAAGATTACATAAAATTAAAATACTGGGGCCAGTCATGGCGCAGCGGCACAAGCGTGTGGCTGTAAATAACTGGTTGTGGGTTCGATTCCCACTGAAGGAGTGGAAATATTTGATATTCTCATTCCATTCGCACTGGTATCGAGGCAAAGCGCTGCGGTAAGTTCCGCCACTTAACACGCAATGCCTGCGAACTCGGCGGTGCGTGGGGAACGGAGTGTCTTAACAATAGAATGCCTCTGCCTATTCTGAAGCTGCAAAAAAGAAGCTAAAAAACACATTATTTACAAAAACGGAATTAACAAAACGAAAGTTGTGGTTGACATTTCCTTTTAAGCAAGTTATTAGGAAATCCCTTTTAGTTATTATAGGAAATCTCTTCCAATAACAAATATATTATTCATATTTAATTACAATTCAATTTGACGTGCCAACAGTATAGTTGAGTTTATATATTGTATAATTGATAAGTGATGTGTGCGCGGTTTGAGTCTCAAAAATAATAGATACTAATTAAACGCAGCGTTTATAATTTTCTCAGTTAATTTGCTTTTAGAGAAAAAATAAAATAAATATATTTAATTACAATACGTTAAATTATAACTTTAACAATATATTTTTTATTTATTAAAAATACATATACAATTCCAGCTACCTAACCCACGAAGACGACGTCAAAACACTAATAGAGGGTATCAAATTCGCAATTAAGTTATCGGAAACGAAAGCCCTGAAGAAGTACGGTATGAAGCTTGACAAGACGCCGGTAAAGGGTTGTGAGAAATTGAAGTTCGGTTGCGACGCGTACTGGGAGTGCGCCGTGAGGACCAACACCGCGCCCGAGAACCACCAGGCGGGCTCGTGCAGGATGGGGCCGAGGGGGGACCCCATGGCCGTTGTGGATCATTTGCTTCAGGTAGCGGGTTCATTCCTGGTTTTCTTTTTTTTTAGCTTCACACTGTATCAGCAACCTAGGCAGACGGAAGCTAGTGTTAAGACACTCCGTTCCTCATGCCCCGCTGAATTGTGGATGTGTTCGTGTTAAGTGGTGGAACTTAACGCCGCGCTTTACTTTGATATAAGAACGAAGAAAATGGAATTTATGAATATTTTTACTCCTCGAGTGGGAATCGAAAGCAGAAGCAGTCCCGTTTGCAGTTAGACTTTGTGCCTCTGCTGCCTCTGTTCTTTTAATTTTTTTGTTTCTGCTCTACGTTCTTGCTTCTAATTTTGTTAACAATCACATTATTAAATTACTATTACATTATTAAATTTTTTCCCGTAATATAATTATATACCGTTCTATAAGAGACATAATATTAATGTCTTGTACTGTTCAGATACTTACTATATTTGCCATTACAATATACTTACATCAACATATATGTATGTTAGAGACTAAAAAGACTTTGTATTGACTGATTTTAAATTTCACCAATAGCTAGTGGGTAAAGGTGGGTTAAAGTTGACTGATTATTTTGAAGATACATGTTACTTATTTATTTTTTTAGCGTGAAGCTTTTAAGATGTGAAACAGCTCGATTTAATATATTTCCATACATTTCCCTCCAGGTGCAAGGTATCGACCGCCTGCGCGTGGCGGACGCCAGCGTGATGCCGACCGTGGTGTCGGGGAACACCAACGCGCCCACTGTCATGATCGGGGAACGAGCCGCTGACTTCATCAAACGACGATGGCTCTCGTCTCCTACTGTATGTAACACTTATGTGTCTTATAAAATAGATATTAGTAATTAGAATAAAGAAGTGGTGGGGGTAAGCAGTGGGGACTATCGAATGGAATCATAGAGTTAATTGACGTTAGGCCATTAGGTGGTGATTTGTAAAGACCTTGAAATACGCATTGTTAAAAGATTAATATTGTATGGATAAGGAAGGGAGTACTTATATATTAAGCATATGTAATAATTAAATGATTTATTATAGTAAATAAATAATCCCATCTATGGATGGGAGCCACTGTAACTATCTGATTGTAATGTGATCAGCCACGGGTTTTATTCCCACTCGGTGATGTGATCATAATTTTATTATTTTTATTTTCCCGTTCTAGTAAACAAGACAAGCGTTTAGGTCCACAACTCAACAATTAAGTGATTTGTAACTTTTTCTCTAACTACGCTACACAATTAAATTAATATTTTTTTATAATAAATTGTCAGCTAAACACATATACAATTAACATTTACAAAATTCACAGTTTGATTAAAAAATGTGTTCCAATATATCTTTTCGTACAATAATAATAAATCGATAATTATTTTTTCTTTCCCAGCCTCAATATCAACAGAACGTAGAAGCAGGTGTCTCTAACGTGCTCACAGCGAGCGAGAGCAGATATCCGGGATGGGGGCTGTGGGGATAAAACCTGTACTAAACCTACATTTACTACCCTAGTGTTTACTATTTAATTATATTCTACCCTTTAGCATATGAAATCATTACCATCTGTTCATATGAAATCAATATGGACTGGAAAAAAGACTTCTGGAGTCAAGTTTGTGTAAAGAAATATTATTTATTATTTGTTAAGTGATATCTCTGATTTTTTTTATGTTAAGTATAAAAGTAATATAAAATGTATTTTAAAGAACAGATATGTATATAACTTCTAACTTTGAACCTGAAACAAAAACTTTGAAAAGAAATTGCTATAACTCATATATAGTTTGTTATAACTCATATTTATATAGTTTGTTATATTTTGAACTTTTTTTCACAAAATAATCTCTATAATTGAAAAAGACATTTAAAGAAAACGTATAAAAAATATGAACGCAGCGGGATTCGAACCCGCGCCTCCTGAATACCATCCAGGCCCTCTCACCACTGAGCCATGCGTTCTACTATCAAATTTTTATACGTTTTCTTTAAAAGTCTTTTTCAATGTTCCTAAGTGTGGAATAACACTTCAAAAATATTTAAAGTATCTCTATAATTGTTACCAATATGTATACAAACAAATATAAGTATTTATATGTAAGATGTAAAAAGATAAAAATGATATTATAATATATCTCACTTCTGATGTAGAATATCTAAAGGAATGATGATATCTCACTTATGATATAAGTAACACATAACGAATACGTATGTAGATTGATAAACGTCAGGAATGGTTCTTGGGCGTAGGCAACGGGCCAGGAGCGTATTATAACATTACACACTACACGAACGCATATTAACTACGACACGTAATATAGACTACGGGGTACCGAACCCCTCGCGATTACAGGGAGAGGAACTCTAAAGCAGTGCCTGGGGCTTGTGACCCAAGTGCAGGCTTAAGGGTACCCTTTATAATCGATAAACACTCACCTCCACTGCCCGAGTTCCTCTCACCACCGAACTTACACTTAATCACGTTATATTATAAGCACACAGGGACAGGGCGTCCCGCCTAGTAACTAGCACTACCGCGGCTCAACGTCAACTATGCAACAGCCAGTCCAACGACTGCTTTATACCTTTTCTTACTAACAAGTTTGTCACTACGCATTAGTCATATCGGCCAGCTGACACCTGACAAGTTGAGTCATAGACGGGATTATAGAATAACAGAGAGGCGCTACGCCTTGCGCCGACACGGCCATGCTGACGTACGCTCGTCCTCGAGCGTCTTCCGAGCATCAAGGTACAAGATATAGGATCCCGTTCGATCATCCTGACACTCATAAATCTATAACTGGTGTTTTTAGGTTATAACGTTAAGTTACAATAATTCGTATGACCGGCAAATCCTTACACAATTATTAATTACACTTATCGATCACACACAGATCGCAATTACCAAACCCCTCTCATCAGTTTTAGAACCGGAGACTGAACGTGCTAGACCGCTTTAGCTGTGTCATTGGACCGGATTCCCTTCAATGACTCTTCTAGACCGGAGACCCCTTTAGCCGAGTCATTGGACCGGATTCCCTACAATGACTTTTTCCTACATTTTTTTTTGTTTTTTTTTGTTTTTGTCTTTTATTACGTTATTTACTTGCTTTAACCGACTTTACTCTTATCATAATTACCCGCCGACACGGTCAGCCACTAACCACTACATAATTTGAAGTTATCTCGAGCTAAGATCCCAACCATACTAAAACAAATGTCGCATTAAGCATTGACTCTGCAAAAGAACTATTGTACGCAACATGGGTAAAATAAAGAACTCGAGAGTACATCAAATCTTGTTGAACTTCTAACTTTAACAAATTATAAAACTGTTAATTACTAAATAGTGGCAGTAAATTCATAAAAATGAAGGTATCAATGATTCTTACGATTAAACCTTTTATAATACGTTTACTACTTACATACTTTTTTTTTTTTTTTCTCTCTACGATTTTATCATCAAAGTTGACAGTACCTATTACATCAAACCATTTATTTGAACATTTCTTTTTAAACTAACAGAACTTATTTTTCTACTTTCTAGCTATGACACTTTTTCTTACACTTCCGGCACTTATATACGGAACTTATATCATTGCACATCTATTTATTTCATCAATTATCACTGCATTACATTTATTTCAACACTACCCTTTTTTTACTTTTACAATTCTACAAAACCAAAGTACATAAAACTTTCTACTTTCTTACAATCATACTATCTTACACTTAATAGCATCTACTTTTTCATTATACGCTTTTATACCGCTACACAACTGTCTATTTTGCACAATTATCGCCACGTTAGGCTTATTTCAATGTTACCCTCTTTATTACAATCCTATAAAACAATACCTTTTTCTACATGACTAATAATGATCTTATGAGGCAAAATATCTCATTTGTATAACACTATTAACCGCATCTCATAAATCTTTATCTACCTTCTATAGCACAAATTCTTTCAAAAGTGTGCACGTTGCACATTTAATATTAAACAAAAAATAGAACGAGCTCACCCGATGATGATTATACTTCCCGCAGTATTGGCATCGGTCGAGTGCCAAACGTGATGTCGACCATTACTTCAGCTTCTTTAAACCTTCTATTCCTTACAACACTTAACACTCCGCGATATTTTAAACATTACACGATATATTACACAACTTTTAGGCCCTTCGATCCCACTTCTGATGTAAGATGTAAAAAGATAAAAATGATATTATAATATATCTCACTTCTGATGTAGAATATCTAAAGGAATGATGATATCTCACTTATGATATAAGTAACACATAACGAATACGTATGTAGATTGATAAACGTCAGGAATGGTTCTTGGGCGTAGGCAACGGGCCAGGAGCGTATTATAACATTACACACTACACGAACGCATATTAACTACGACACGTAATAGAGACTACGGGGCACCGAACTCCTCGCGATTACAGGGAGAGGAACTCTAAACCAGTGCCTGGGGCTTGTGACCCAAGTGCAGGCTTAAGGGTACCCTTTATAATGCATAAACACTCACCTCCACTGCCCGAGTTCCTCTCACCACCGAACTTACACTTAATCACGTTATACTATAAGCACACAGGGACAGGGCGTCCCGCCTAGTAACTAGCACTACCGCGGCTCAACGTCAACTATGCAACAGCCAGTCCAACGACTGCTTTATACCTTTTCTTACTAACAAGTTTGTCACTACGCATTAGTCATATCGGCCAGCTGACACCTGACAAGTTGAGTCATAGACGGGATTATAGAATAACAGAGAGGCGCTACGCCTTGCGCCGACATATAGTTATAAATATTTAAATTTTAGATAAACACGTTACATAATATATAATTAAAAAACCTATAAATCATTATATAACATATTTAATCATAATTTATAGCGTTTTTCGAACCCGCTACCTTTACTATAATACAATAATACACTGATATGTCACTACTAAGCTATACGTTCATATCCCACCTCATTAATATTCTGATGTTTGACATTGAGCCACCTCTTTTACCACTATCATTAAAATATATAATATGATCTTTTGTTTTCGCGATTACTACACATTTTGAAATGAAACTATTTTTAACCGGATTAATCGCGTATATTTTTGTTATTCGAAAATACATTTTCTTTCTAAAAATGGGTTTTCTAAAAATGTATTTTCGAATACCAAAAATATACGCGATTAATCCGGTTAAAAATAGTTTCATTTCAAAATATATAATATATTTTCTTAATTATTCATATAATTCATGTAAAAATAATATTATAATGTAAGTTATATAAAATTGCACATAATATCTGTTTAATATATTCCATAGCTATAAGATATTATTGTATATAGATATGTAAAATAATGTAAAGGCGACAGACACCATGACTTTTTACAAATAAAATATTTTTTGGTTAACTTATTATTTTTTCCTCGTATTTTATGGCAAAATTTAAAAAGACCGTAGCAGATGACCTAGGCGAAAATATTAATTTAAACATTTCCATTTTTACTCTCTGGTAAACCATTCAACAAGTAGTGTCTCATTGAATTATTGATTTTTTTGTTTTGTTTTTTTTTTAGCCTCACGCTGTATTCCGCACACAGCAGGGTAGGCACAGGGAACCTAGTGTTAAGACACTCCGTTCCCCACTTTCCGCCGAATTCGGAGGCATTGCGTGTTAAGTGGCGGAACTTAACGCCGCGCTTTACCTCGGCACCAGAGCGAAGAAAATGGAAATATTAAATATTTCCACTCCTCGAGTGGGAATCGAACCCACAACCAGTCGTTTACAGTCACACGCTTGTGCCACTGGGCCACGACTGGCCACTTGGCACTTTATTGAATAAAGGAGGCAAATGAGCTGAAGGGCCACCTGATGGTAAATTGGTACCCACAAACCATCAGGTGGCCCCGTAGACATCTACAACATTAGAGTTGTGGATGCGTTGCCGGCCTTGAAGATGAAGGAGGGGAGGAGGGAGGAAGGATTGGGATGGTGGGAATAGGGAACATCATCAGATGTTTGTCGTCGTTGACACGATAGTGGTCGCGAGCCAATCGGAGAACGAATCTCCTACCACCAAGCTAACTGGGTAACCCGCCTTTTACGGGACGCTACCCAGCGGCGCAGGGGAATTGTATTCTTAACCCGTCCCCTAACGGGTTAATATCTAAATTTCAGACGACAAATAAAGAACACAGTGACTTGCAAAGTCAAAAGTCAGTCAAATAATTTTATTCAAAGTAAGAAGTTACATGCTTCATTTTTTGAACGTCAAACAATTTACCACCGGTTCACTAAAGTTAATGCCTCAGACCTGAGAAGAACCGGCGCAAGAAACTCAGCGGGACGATATTTTTTTTAATATATATTTTTTTTTAAGTCAAACATTTACAGATAATTATATTATATATTGACAATGATACCATTGGAATAGCCTGGAGCGAGCATTTCATTCCCAAGGTGTGTTATCGTTCAAAAATTCATTAATTAGGTAATAACCTTTAACACACAAACGTCTCTTCACAATTTTTTTGAATTGTGATATGGAACATTCTTGGACGTTTTCTGGGATCCTATTGTAAAAGCGTATACATTGTCCCATGAAAGAATTACGGATTCGATGCAATCGGGTTACAGGCGCAGTAAGTTTATGTTTATTTCTGGTATTTATGTTATGTGCATCACCGATCTTGGCAAAATCATTAATATTTTTTTGACATATATTACATTTTCATAAATATATTGTGACACAACTGTTAATATATTAATTTCTTTAAACTTTTGCCTTAAGGAATCCACTTTTTTGGAAGGAAATTGCCACTAGCTACAAACTGCCTTAACAATGACTTTTTCAAATAAAACAATATTTTTATTAAATTATGATTTATTTTCCTCCTAATTATACTAAATTTAGTCATTTAATATCTTTCCATTATAGAAATAGTATCACACTGTATCATGACATTAAATCTTACATTAAAATGTATTAACTATTTCTAACCGGATTAATCGCGTATATTTTTGTTATTCGAAAATACATTTTCTTTCTAAAAATGGGTTTTCTAAAAATATATTTTCGAATACCAAAAATATACGCGATTATCCGGTGAAAAATAGTTTCATTTCAAAATATATAATAAATTTTCTTAATTATTCATATTTTTAATATACTAAAGTATGAACTTGACTTAAAGATAGTTTTTATGAACTTAGTTTATTTCCACTTCATTATAATTGGACATAATTATATATTCTCTAGTATAGTAGTAGTAGTAGTAGTAGTAATAGTAGTAACATTACATAGTAATATCGTAATAAAATCCTTAAACTAATGCGAACTTCTGCTAGTTACTTTCAAAGGGGAATCCCCGATAATATTATAGATATTTTACTAGTTTTCATTATTTTTAATATCCTTTAGTAGCATAAATTGGAAACGGCCACACAACATTCTGCCTATCTATCATATGAATGTAAATATATAACATATATAACCTACCTGTATTTGTAAGTCAAAAAAACTTATTTATTGAACACCATTTATTTAAACATTGCGTGTTGGGTGGCGGAGTTCAACGCCGCTTTTTCTTAAGTACAAGAATGGAAAAATGAAAATAGAAATCCTTCCCTTCGAGTGGGAATCGAACCCACAACTGTGGGGTTTACAGACACACTCTCCCACTACCGCTTCTCGTATATATAATCTATTTAGAAATTATTATACGCGGCGTTAAAATCCGCCACTTTAGACGACTTGTGTTGATTTCGGCCGAATTTGTGGAAAAAGGCGTAAAATATATGGGCACTTATATTAGACGCCCATTACTCGTGGGTTCGATTCCTTTTCGGGGGAACGGTTTATATTTAAAATTATTTTTATTTCTCTGCTCTAGTAAAACAAAGTGTGGCGTTAAGTTACGTTAATTAACATTAGAAGCACATTGGTCAATAATGTAGTATAGGTTTATCTTATATAATAATACTTAATTAGTATATATAATATAACGAGACAATTGATTAATAACATATAAAACATAATAATATAAAAATTTATACTAACTAAAGAAAACTAACCATTTGATTACAAAAACATTTTTTTGAAAACGTATAAAAAATTGAACGAAGCAGGACGTAATGAACAACAATCGTACTAACTTGGTATTTAGGTGGTTTCAAAGGGAAGTGTGGGTTCAAATCCTGCTACGTTTTTTTTTATATGTCTTTTTAAAAAATGCATTCATATTTCTTATATATGTTAATAACAATTCAAAATATTGCAAGTATTTGATTATATTTCAAATTAAATTAAACTTAAAAATAATTAGCTCAAATATTTAGCTATATATATTACCGATGTAGATTGTATGTATGTGCGCTGAACAATGGTCGTTTAGTAACGTTATTCATTATATTATGATCAATTTAAAAATATTATGAAATTGGCCTAAAGAAATTGAAATTTCAACAAAAATGTGATTTTCCTAAGAATTATTATAATTAATATAAATACATATATTTAATAAAAAAATAATATACACGATACAACAAAGCTTAAGTAACAAGAGACAGTATATAAAAGTAATCGTTCACTTTTGTAAACATTCGGATATCTTGTTCAAGAACTGTTTGGTTACAGATAGTTCCTTTTTTACTTTTTTATTATCTCAAATCAATTTCAATATGTATGTATGCAAGTAGATATATAAATTTCATAGATCGAAAATTGAATTCATAATGCACCACGAAGCTTTTATTAAAAATTACTTAATATTCAGTCAGTTGACGTAAATATCGCTCTTTCAGAACTAAACTGACCTAACTCAAAATTAAAAATTTCCTCAATTTTCCACTACACTACACTTTTTAACCATAAAAAGCCATACGATTCGGTTGTAATTTTTTGAGTTAGGTCACTTTAACTTGCAATAAAATTTCACAGATAGTTACTATAGCTGCATACTATAGCTGCGCGGTGTGGTATGGAAGGGCATCTGTAAGTATGCAGTATCCCTATTGACATATCCGCTGTTAAGCGAGCATGACGCGATAAAAAAAACAATTGACAACAAAATGCAAATTTTTGACTTAGGTCAGTTTAACTAAACACAGATATTAAAGCTGCACAGTATCCAAATTAGATCCAGAATGATGAGGCAATGCGTCCGTCAACAAGAGCGTCCCTATCGGCACTACGGCCGCGTCTCTAGCACGCAGCTTGCGCATTTCAGCACGCAGTTTCGCTAGCACGGCGTGATTGGGCTCATTGTGGCGTGCTTTATCCTGCAATAACGTGATCTGCTGTTCCTCTAACTTCTTCTCTTTGCAGGTTTTCACTGATCTCGAGCCGTAGAGTCTCAGGAGTGACCCCCAGGACTTGACGTGCGGGTGCAGAGCCTGCAGGATGGCCTGGCTGGCGCGCTGCTTGGCCGTCTTCTTGTTCTTGCACACGACCGTGGCCGTGTGTTGGCCGACTCGCATCGTCAGTTCGATTTTCTGGTATTCGAGCTTCTTCATTTCGCATTTTGGCTGTAATTATTGGATGTGAATGTTTATTTTTGTGTTTTTTTTAAAGCCGTCATGGTGCAGTGGGATGTGATCTAACTGTTAAGCGATGGTTGTGGATTCAATTCCCACTCAAGAAATGATTATATTTAAATGTTTATTTCTTTATTAAGTTATCAAAGACAAAGTGCAGCGTTAAGTTCCGCTATTCACACTCAACAGACAATGTCTTAATTTCTGATGGAAAGTGAAGAACGGAGTATTTAGACACTAGGTTATCTGTGACTTCCTCGTTGTATGGAAAAGAGAGCGAAGCTTTAAAAAAATGCTGAATGTACGGTGAACGACCGCACATTTGCAAACTCGGCACTTTACATAATAATAAAGTTTTGTTAATTAATATTGTAAGCAATAAGTTTGGTTAATATTTAGACATATAGGTGTGTGGACTCATTAGCAATCTTTTTATCATTTTATTAAAAAAAAAATAACTTCACGCTATATCCCGCACACAGCAGGGTAGGCAGAGGAAACCTAGTGTTAAGACACTCCGTTCCCCACGCACCGCCGAATTCGGAGGCATTGCGTGTTAAGTGGCGGAACTTAACGCCGCGCTTTACCTCGACACCAGAGCGAAGAAAATGGAAATATGAAATATTTCCACTCCTCGAGTGGGAATCGAACCCACAACCAGTCGTTTACAGTCACACTCTTGTGCCACTGGGCCACGACTGGCCACAATAATTTTATTAAATATCATTTATTTTATCTATCACTTCATATCAATCAAAGTTACAAAATAAAAAAAATAGTTTGATTCTATCAAATATGTCTCCAAAAATCGAAATTAAAAGTAAATGATAAATAAGAAAAGAATGAGTAAAAAAGTGATACCTGCCAGTCCCCAGCGCCGAAGTTCCTCAGCAAGCAGGTGAGCAGTATGGCGTGCGGAGAGGGCTCGCACGTCGCGGCGCAGAACTCCGCGATGCGCGGGTCCTCGATGCCCACGTAGTCGAAGAACTATAAATGCATATAATTACAGTTATACAATGACATGAGAGTGAGGGTCAATATTTAAAATATACTTGCCATTTGAATAATTTAAAATCAATAATAAAAACTTAACGTAAATAATAAATAAGTATATTATCCCAATATTGTTATGTGGAATTAAATGCTATTGATGCTCATTCCGGAAACTAATGATGAATATGAAGTTATTGTTAAAATAAAGTTGAAAAGAACAATTACCTATTAAGTTTTTCATTGGTTCTTCTTAGTAGTACTGCCTTCTGAGTTGGTGGCTACTTCCCTTAGAATTGACAATACTCACGTATTACGTTAATTCACTATTCGAAAGTGTTTGTAAGATCATTAAAAAAAAAGAATTTTCATTTTTTGTTAGAAGTTTTTTTTATAATATGACTTTGTGTGTTAACATATAATAACTTACTCATATTTTATTTATAGTATAAGTAATTTATAATACACAAATACTGGGACAGAAAAATGACATTTTACTCTTTTTAATATTTTTTTGAATAAATATTAGAGATGGGATGAAAGAATTCTGTAGTTAATAAATTTGATTATTTGAATTCGATTTAAAGTTAATAGGACCGACTGAGAATCAATCTTTACGATAGTTCTTTATGGTCGCATATGTTCTCAATTCAAATTTCTAAAATAATTACACTTTACTCAGAATCGACTTCATTTACAAGAATCGATTCTTGATATAAGTCAATCGACTTATTATATGTTTTCATCCTTAATCAATCCATTACCCATCTTCACTAACACCAACAAAAACAAACAACTCACATCAAAATCAGTATCCGCATTATCCGCGCCCCCAACAGCAGGAGGCGCGGGGTTCCCGGCGGGGTTCGCGGCGGGGTTCCCGGGGCCGGGCAGGTTCCCGGCGAGGTTCCCGGCGCCGGGCAGGTTCCCGGGCGGGCGCATGTCGGGTATGAGTATGTGCACGGAGGCGCGCACGGCGGCGTACTTGGCCTGGCGCTTGCTGGAGCCGAGCCCGACGCCGTACTGCATGCCGCCTATGAACACTGTGGCTTGGTACGGGGTTGACGCGTTTTCTGGGAAATCAAAAGTTAATTAATTTAGTATAAGTTTACGAGAAGTTCATTTCAATAAAAAATAATCGATTTTTCCCTTATATAATTGTATGCTTTTCGTACTCTTATAATAAAACTAAGTTCCATTTTAGGTTCCACGCTATAGATGGCGTTATTAATAAAAATCGATTTAAAGGAATAATTTATATAATCGTTTTTTTACAAATCGGTTAATCTTACGACAATAAACGATTATACGGAAATAATAATCAATTTAAATAAAAATCGATTATCGGATCGGTAGATTAGCCGTGAAAGGGTGACAGACAAACACACAGACTTTCGCATTTATAATATAAGTATGGATACAAATAAGCACATCTTGTGTATATATCCAAAATTCTTCTTCTTCTTAATCGTAACACTGAGTTAAAAAGGAAACAAAGTCTCACCGAGCTGCTTGTACTCGTAGACGGGTCGCTTGTTGAGGGCGCGACACACGTACTTGTGGAACTCCGAGAGGTAGCTGCAGCCCTCCATGTTCATGACCCAGTCGCGCTGCGCCGCCTTGCCTGCAGCCCACACCCACACCCACACACACACACAGCCCGACAGTTAGCACAATCATTTTAATATTTAAATTTTTTAAAAAAAAAAAAAAAAGAAATGTTCTTCACATATTTGGCTTAAATATTTAGGAAAATGTATAAACAATTGAGTGTAGCGGGACTCGAACTCGCGTCTCCATTATATTATATGTACTCATGCATTATAATTATACTTAAAGTACCTTTGATAAATAGGAATAAGTAGAAAGCGAGGAAAGTTTTCAAATAGATTTTGAGATTAGAAAAAATCGTAAACTTTCTAGCCAATTTAGACAATCAATTTTCTCAAACTTCCATACTCAGAGATACCGACCGGAATAAATATGCATTTTTTTTACTATTTTAAAGTGAAATCGAAATATACATTCTTTGTAAATGTATAAAAATATGAACGAATCCGCACGTCTTAGAAACTGTTCTAGCAACGCAGGTAGTGAGTTCCAATTTTTAAATATTTTCTAAAAATCTACAATTCTTGGACTAACTAAGAAGACTAATATAAGATGCAAGATAAGCAGATATTTTCTTTCAATTTAAAATAAATAATTGAGTTTATAACCTACCATCTTGTCCGTTGCCAGTCGACGGTAAGGTGATC
Organism: Dryas iulia moderata; assembly: GCA_019049465.1. NCBI lineage: Eukaryota > Metazoa > Arthropoda > Insecta > Lepidoptera > Nymphalidae > Dryas > Dryas iulia. The sequence goes on from CM032435.1 coordinate 1,002,601, forward strand.
AGCTTGGTGCCTTCTGGCAACTTGGGGTGCTGCAGAGCCTTCCTCGCCTTCGTGTACTTTCTGCGATCTGCCCAACGACTACAACCAATACTTTATTAGAGAAAAAACTAAAAAAGTTTTAAAAATAATCATATTTAAATCTAAACGATCTCGATCTATTTACTACTATTACTTTATAAGCTCATATGAGTTTATTTTCGTGACTTATGTTGAAGATAACATTAATAGTCTTCACCATCAATTCTTCTTCTACATCTTTACAATTTTAGTTAATTAGGGAGACGAGCACGGACTGTGCGCAGTTAATGCGCATTTTAAAGGCACCTTAAAGCCTACACTTGTTCAGAGCTCCTCTCCACTAGAGTCCGATGGACACTCCGCTCGGTAAAATGCTTAATGAGCTTTTTATAGGACTGGTAAGTCAAATCACAACGTTAAAATCTGCCACTGTATACATATGTCTTGGAATCAATAAAACAGATAGAAATTGATAAAAGTGTGGCCAGTCGTGGCGCAGTGGCACAAGCGTGTGACTGTAAACGACTGGTTGTGTGTTCGATTCCCACTCGAGGAGGGGAAATATTGAATATTTCCATATTCTTCGCTCTGGTGTCGAGGTAAAGCGCGTCGTTAAGTTCCGCCACTTAACGGAGTATCTTAATACTAGGTCCCCCCTGCCTACCCTGCTGTCTGCGGGATACAACGTAAGCTAAAAAAAAAAATTGATAAAAGATGTATCTTAACCTCAGATTCATTCTGCCTCTAGGATTTGCTATGTGAGATACAGTAGCGATGCGTGACTAAACAACGAATAGAACAAAACTTGTACTTACTTGAAATGCATATAATTGACAATCTTGAATTTGAACAGCACTTTGCAATAGTCGTTTATCTGTTCAGGGGTTAGTTGCTGAGTCTTCCAGCTGGTGTTCACAGATTCAACGATAGGAGAGGGCATTATGATGCCGCCGGGCAAAATAACTGGCTGACGGTTAAGTGGGATGTCCTCGAATAATACCTGAGGTCCATTAGTTACGTCAACATCGTTTATATTAGAATTATCAACATTGTCAGTAACATTGTTAGGATTGTCAACAATATCAGTTATATTATTTGGATCACTACTATTTACATTAACATCGTTAGCACGAGCATTCTCATTAGAAGTAATATCATCTGTCTTGTTATCATTAGATGCTTCATCATCTTTATGATTGCTATTATCAACATCTTTAATATCTTCTTCCATCGAAATACTTTCATTTGTTTCCATTTCACACACATCTTCAGCCTTCTTTTCTTCTCCATTCTCCTTCTCTTCTGCGTTTTTATTTACTTCTATATTTCTTAAATGACTAAAGGGACATTTACCCACAGGTCGAGCATCATTAGTCGCTTTAGCATCAGCCTCTGCTCTAGTATCGTCATTCTTACTCTCTCTGGCAGGTGTAGGTGTCATTTCTTCGTCACGATTCAATACAGTGAGCCCTCGAGCTTCTAACCACTTTTTGTCATTAATCTGTTCTTCGACTCTACGATCTATGTCTTTCTGTTTCTCTTCTTCTTCGAGAGCGCGCCGGTAAGCTAGACAGGGGATCGCACTGATAGGGATGTCGTGTCTCTGGAAAAAGTATTATTTAAAAATATATATAATTCATAATTCAATAGATAATAATTATTAATATTTAATTATTTTTTTAATCTTTACTAACCCTAGTATTGCCTTTGCCTAGAAAATACGGTTTGGATAAGGTGCAAACTCTTGTGGGTCGGTGCACGTATACGGGCATGCCACTGCTGTGACGCACCATCATCCAATCCAGTGGGAGAATTTCGAACTGATTAACACCCTTTTCTACGAATTTCAAATTTTTATTACATTTTAATTATTTTATAATAAATGAGATAATTTTATTAGCGGAAGAATGATGTTGTATTAATTATCAAAAATGCCACGAATTTTCGCTTACTATTCGGCTACAATAATTATTGTACGTATGTATTTCAAAAAGTTTCTAACAGTAGTCGAATCATTACAAATCATTTTCATAATTTTTAAAAGAATATTTTGCTTTTCACGAAAGTGGCAACAAGATCATTGTCGAACTTTCGGTTCTGGAATATTCGACGCTTCTATCGATCTAGCAAACATCTGAATAATCAGTTTTTGACCAAATCATGCATGCTACAACCAAATCCGTGGCATCTCCAAGATTCATGTTAATAGATATTTGTTTCAAACTAATGAAATTTCAAAGCTAAACATACAGTTACGAATGTTATATTTATGTATTAACCAAAAATTTTAGGGTAGCGCTAGCAAACATTCAAATCTATCAAAATTACCTTCCAGTACAATTTTAGTACGTGTAATGTACGGCTTCTCTTTTGGTTTTCGCGCTTCCTTCAATTCGGGAGGCAAATCTTCATCTAACATCTTTTCAATTTCCTCTTCGGGTAAATCCTCTGATTTACCTGTAAATATAATTATATATTCTAGAAAAATCATTAATGATAAATAATGAAGTATCGAAGTATATCCATACTAATTTTACAAAAGCGAAATTTTGTCTGTCTACTTGGCTTTCACGGCTAACCTACCGTTTTGATTTCGATGAAGATTCTAGATTCTGATCCTAGATTTTTAACTAAAAACTAGGCTAAAACGTAAGCCAATCATTTATTCAAAAATTAACTCCTTAATGGTTTAAATAGTGGATGAAAGTTTATATGTAAAATCTACCACTTGACCGATTGTAATGATTTTTGGCATAAATATAATTGATAACCCAAGGTTAAACAGAGGCTAATGTATATTTTAAAAATCCACCTCCGAGGGTTGCAATATAACAAAACAGTTGTAATTGCATAGGTCACGCAGCAAAACCGCGAGCGGGTCGCTAGTTGTTTTATATATTCTATAGAATAAATAAGAACCAAAAAATAATATACGCAAATACCTTCCGAGCTGTCAGAATCTTCATTGTTACTGTCATCATCGTTATCCTTTACTTCGTCTAAAACTCTAAACTCCCTCAACTTTTCGACTTCAGCAGGATTTATAATATCAGTGTATTTATCACCGATCGTAAAGTTATCTGCACCTCCCAAGTTATCTTCAGTAAAATCTAATTCTTCTTCCTTCGGTCGTAGCTCATCATCGTCTAACTTCTGCTTCTTCGGCGGTGGAGATCGTGATTTTCGTACATCCTTCATATTTTATTGCCTAAAAATAACGCTATTTTAAATTATACATATGCAATGTAAATGTAAATGAAAATTAACCCTACGTTTACGTTTTTGCTGTTTGTATTTACTCTATATCTATTCCTAAATATATAATATAATACTTAAATAATATAATGTATATATTTATAAATATATTTTTTTATATACAATTATCTTTGTAAGTCATATGAGCCCCTGTTGGCTAAGGTCTTCACATGATGTCCAGCATAAACCTCGACGAATCATTAACGTAATAAACAACAAGCATAATTATTGTTTCTAGTCACTTTGAATGTAAAAAAATATGTCTAATGGCTATGTAATATCACAAAATATTAATATTGCACAAAATAACACCTCAACTCATGTCTTATTTCGGATTAACAGGGAATTATCACAGTTATAACATTGTCATATTCTAATACTGCCACTGGACCATCAGCCTTTGTCCTGACTACTCTTCGATCGTCCAAAAGTTACCGTGAAAGTTACCAATACCACTACTATACTATATTTACATACCTACATAAAGATTAATTAGGCCGGTAGGTTAGAAATTCAGGTATGCTGAAGATGTCAGTTTTAAGTGGAACCAACAAGAAGTGCATTATACTCATTATCCGAAAACTACTGTGATCTTAAAGCATCATTAACTTTCTTATTCAAAATGGTCTTTCAATATCACTAATCTTCTGCAGAACCGTTTGTTGTCAAGGTATTTATAATGATTTTCTGAACCATCTCATCTTTTGGTTTCATTACCGTCTTTCCATCTTATATATTGGGTTGACATGACAAGGTTGATTGGAAAGAAAGTTTAGCACAAATTGTATACATTAAACACAAAGTTCATGCCTTAGTCAGAACCATATTTTTTCCGTAACATGATGAATTCTACGATCTAAGCTGTAAGTCTTAATAAGGACGTAGGCAAATACACTAAGACTGCCTCATGAGGTGGAAATCTGAACTACACAAACCATGCACCGCTTGCACAAACAATCACATTATAAATAGCTTGCTTTTGTTATCTTTCTCTCTGTAATAGTAGTGTTATACACCGGAATCCTGTAAGTCATCTACAATAACAGTTATATGTTTACGTAGTTTATTTATTTTCTTCTAGATGAAACTGGTTCCAATCCATCCATAAAACTTGAGCGCATTATTGAAAGGAGAAAACTTCTTACATATGCAATATTGTTTTGTTTAATTGATTCGCTTCTTTTCGTATTATTCTAGAACCAAGAAGTGTCTCGCAATTGAGTTGCGGCTTCGATTCCTCGAGGAGTGGAAATATTTAATATTTCCATCTTCTTCGCTCTGGTGTCAGGCAAAGCGCGGCGTTAAGTTCCACCACTTAGCACACAACGCCTTCAGATTTGGGCGGAAAATGGTGAACGAAATGGCTTAGCACTTGGTTCCCTCCCTTTGCCTAGCCTCCTGTGTGCGGGATACGGCGTGATGCTAAAAAATATGTCTCGGAAAGTCATGTAAGAATTATCTGACAAGTGAGGTTACAATATCACGGTAACCGTACCTACATATTCTAAATATATCTATTAGTGTCTAACTAGTGCCTCCCGGTGTACGACATAACAAAATATAGGTGGGTAAAATAATATGAACAAGAAAAGGGCGTTTTAGCTTGGAGGGATGCCCAATTCTTGAACTTCAAATTGGTGATATTTATTAAGGGACAGAAATACAAAGTTATGGTAAAAATCGTTCAGCCATTGAATAGATCAATCGGTATAAATAATAAATGCTAAAAAGCCGAGCTAAAAAAATTACGGATAAAATTTAAGTATTTCATTTTTTACTTGTAAAGAAAAAAATACAGAGGCACAGACTTTTCAAAATATATCTAACTCTATTATGATTTAATGATTTAAAGATAATCTGGATCCAAGGCAGATTATTAGTTTCTTACCCTAGTAAGGTACTACTAGAACAGAAAACAAGAAAAAAATGTTTTAACTCAAAGGGCTTGTTATAATTGTTGAAGATTGTTCAAATCATTTTGATAATCTTACACAATCACCATTGTGAGCCAAAGGTATCTATGCCAAGCTGCCATTCCTGCCATTTTTTAATATTTGTAAGAAAATACAAAATTAAAAAAATAGAATCTGCATCCAAAGGACTGAAACCTTGTGAATATTATAGAAGAGAAAAAGAAACTTCTTCTTAGCATACCACGGAATTATCTTGCGGTTGTTTATATTAGGTAAACTCAGAGCATTGGGACTGGGACTTGTGACCTAAGTGTAGACTTAAACGTCCACAAAAAAGAAAGCCTATAAAAACTTTTGAGGCACCTTTTTTTAAGAAGGCTATTTCTTCTTGAACATCAGATTCAACGAGAACTCTGAAATAGTAGTCATATATATTATTATAAATTATGAGGGCGAAAAAAGGGCCTACTAAAGAAAATCCTTTTGCAATTTTGGAACATACTCTGTAGCCCAAACGCAGTCAAGGATAAATTGTTAATGGAATAGTATATACTTATGACTAAAGCTTATCTATGTTTATCCATTATATACCATATTTAAAATGAACTAAGATGTGTTTGTGTACTAAACGGACATACTTTTGGAATGACCAATGTAAAACTATTATAAATTTCTTATTTGAGCTTATAATAAAATTGATTTCTCATCAATAAAATAAGAATTTAGAACAAATTTAAAATCACATTGTCTATAATGAAATGGGAAGTGATTTATGCAATTATTTGCAGTTATTAGGTTTAATGATAACTAAAATTAATTATAATATATAACTATGAAATGCAGATGACAAAGTGTTTGAAATGGAAATCAGAAATGTGACAAAAATATATGAAAAATAAACAAGAAAATAAAACGAATTTAAGATTACTAAATTAAAGCAATTTAAATGTCTCGACTTAACCAATATTATTGTAAAAAAAACATAAACCCTACGTGGTTTAACCAATTTGTATGTAAATTGAGCTATATAAACTTGTATACACTCCATACATAATACACAAAGTATACACTCCAGTTTGTCATTATTTAGCTAACATTCTTATAAAAAAAAACATGTTTCTTATGAAACTGACCACAAGGTGACTACAAGATTATTTTCACAAATCATAAGCCATATAAAACGAATTTGTTGTTTTACCCAGTAGCATATCTGTTCCTGATATCTCACATTTATAAATTTTTCATTTAACATTGAACCTATTGGGTTGAAGCAGTAGAAATCAGAATGTATGTTTTACAAAAAACACAGATGAATATTAAGAGATTGCGAATAAAAAATTAACAACAATTTGTCGTAGTCAAAGAATTTGAACCAAATTATTGCAATATTAATTTTATAATAAAAAAGTTATAATATCAAGCATATATGTAAAAGCAATAAAATAAATAAATAAATAACCTATTTTGTTCTAGAAGTGAGCTTTGTACAAAATAAAACAAACAATCATTTTATTGTATTTGTCTTGAAATAAACCTTACCAATACTAGGTAAATAAGAACAATTATTCCAATAATCCGGCTATTTAAGAATGTGTGATGCCATAGCGAGCAAACAACTAGAAGGTATAGATAGTCCACAAATAACGATAGCTTAAAAATCCAATGCAATGAAACAATTGGATCTTTCCCATCGCTAGCTGCTGACTTTCGGCGTTGCTTTGAACAAGTAAAGTCATCGTAACGATGGAGCTCGACGGAATTGCAAAGAACTGACTCTGATGGCATTACAGAGTATAGTCATTGGCAAAACCGCCAGAACAGCGACGTTTTCAAAACGAATCTTGGGGTCACTGAATCCTGCGAAAGTTACACGCGGACTTGCAAAGTGGTCTCAAACATTAATTCATAAACAATTTGCTAATGGAATGTATTTTTATGTCTGTATCGTTTAGTGTGTATTTGTTAAGCAAATGCAGACCACTTTGCAAGATTACATACTTTATGATGTTGCCTTAGTCTTACCTATTGCTATACGCTTCCTGTCACTAAATTTTAGTTACGTATTTTAACAAAATGTTATATATTTTCCTTTTCTATTGAACTTAAGCAATACAATGTGAAGAATTGCTTATTTAATACATAAAACGTGTAAAAAAGTAGGACTAACAACGCCCGTCAAATAAAATGGAGTCTCGAATCTCGACTTCAAATGACGCGTTAGTCAAAGGATAGTGATGTGCACAGAACACATTAACCCAATAGTTGGTGATGTACTAACTATGAAGTTTATTCGATTTTACGCAGTTGAGTATTTCGATTAGGTATTTTTTGATCATCCTATTTAATTATTTATTAAAATATTTTTAAATACTTGTTATAAATCTGCTTACGTAATACTTGAACGGCCCCTAAGTTAGTTTCATTTATATCACAGTACATACAGAACTAGAAGCTACTGCATAATAACAAGCTAAAACATACAACTTACATATTAGGTATATTTAAGTTGTATATACTTATAAAAGACTAGCGGCCCGCTCGCGGCTTCGCCGTGTGAACTAATTCACTGTTTCGTTATATTGCAACCCTGGGGTGTGATTTTTTGAAAAATAAAGTATAGTACCCAGCAATAAATAATGCACATCGATGCTTAGAATGAAACAATCTGTTAGCTTCGACTTCGTAGAGCGTTGTCTCGGTCGCTTAAAATAATAACAATGAGAAACGTCACATATCAACTGAGTGACAAAGACAGCGCTCTACGAAACCGAAACTGACCGACAGTTTCATTCTAAGCATCGATGTGCATTATTTATTGCCGGGTACTATAGCCTATGTTTATCCTTGGATTAATTTAGTAGTTTATCGGCCAAGCAGTTTAGATTTTGCATACAAATTTTCATCCCCTATTTCAACCCTACAGAGATGGATTTTTGAAAAAAAATAAGTAGGCTATGTTTGTTTGGATTTTTTAATAGTTTCAATCTAAATTTCATCCAAATCGGACCGGTAGACTAGCCGTGAAAGCGTGACAGGCAAATAGACAGATTTTTGCATGACACGAGACAAGAATGGATACTAAAAATTACAATAACTCAACTAAATAGTACTACTTATTGTAAATTATCGTAAAAAATCTTATAAGGTGTCAAGATTTGCTGTTGTATTACTAATTGGTAAGCTTTAGTCATATTCTCATGTAAACGACTGTTTCTTGTTTTTTTAGAGAATCTTCATATATATTTACAATTTATCAAGGTGCTATGTACAATGTATAAGTTGTCATTTATGAAAAGCTGAATATTTTTTTTTCTCTTTAAACACAAGTGCAAGTGCAAAAAGCAAAGACCACAAACTTTACAACCTTTCCAATCATATTTATTCTTTGTATATTAAATTATACTAAATCCATAATAAGTTTCTAATCAAATAAAAATTATGGTGATAATGTTATTATTACATTAATAAGAATTAATCATAGAATTAATCATTTTAGTTAGAATTGCTAGTATCAAGTAGTTCTTCGGTTCTAATATTTCTGTCTAAATTCAAGACAGAGAGATTGTTTTAAGTGCAGGAACTATACGCCGCGCAATGACAACTATAAAAAAATAGTGAGTGACATGATAACGGTGACGAAATAAATAAACAAATAAATATTTTAGCACTTTTTTATTTAATTTAATTAAAACACATACATACAACAATAACACAAAGGACGTATCACACGCTTAGAATTAAAGTGACCTAACTGTTTACGCGCCTTATTTTTAAAAAATGTTACGCAAACCTACCTATCCTATCCCACCCTTACTATTTACGCCTCAAGAAGGAAGAACGCTACGCTCGCGGCGCTGGAGTGCGACGCGAGCGTTCGCACATTTAGTTCAGAAAAATCCGCAAAACAGTAACGACACGAGTGTGCACGCTCCCGCTAAAATAATGTTTTAACCCGGGCTAAACGCTATAAAATAAGTGTAGTGCATGTGATTTATGTTTGTTCTATACCCACGAACCAAGGACAGTGTAGAAACAGTGAAACCTGGTCCAGACTTAGAAGCCATTAGCTATCGAAGGTACGAGGCTTCCTAACCGCCTTTTTCTATAATCGCATCCCGCATCCTCAATGGTAGGTTCCTTTTAACCAAACCAGTAACTCAAAATTGGCAAGTTAATTAAATAGAATCTTAGTAAAAGCTTTTTACGGTCCTTTTTACTATAACGGGCAGTTTTAAGTTAGGTCAGTTTAGTTTTAATCGTGCGATATTTATAATTTATTTTTAATATTTTTTTAGTATCAGTCTATCGTCGTCGCCTCCGCGGTTTGGCGGGCGGCGCGGGGGGCGCCACGGTGACGGTGGCGGCGCTGAGCTCCGCGCTGGACGCGTCCGCGGAGTTCTGCAACGCGCCGCGCGCTTCTACGAAGAACATCACGTCGCGGAGCTGCTCTTTTAGGTCTGCCACCTGAGTTAAATGTTTTGTTAATTTTTATAATAAAATAGCAATTAAGTGGGCCCAGTCATAGCGCAGAGGTACAAAGTGTGACTGTAAAGGGATTGGTTGTGGGTTCGATTTCTACTCGAAGAGTTAATATATTTATTATTTACATGTTTTTCTCACTGGTGTCGGGACAAAGCGCGGTGTTTAAGTTCCGCCACTTGTGTCTCTAAAATTCGGCGGAAAATGGAGAACGGAGTGAAAATGGAGTGGTTGCGGTTCGCGTTCGGAAAATGGGGAACAGAGTGACTTCACACTAGGTTGCTTCTGCACGCTAGCAGGGTAGACCTGCTGTGTGCGGAATACAGCGTGAGGTTAAAAAAAACATGTTATCGCTCTGTTAGGATAAATAGCGGCATTAATTACTGACACTCTTTTTTTTATTTCGGATTTTTTTAATTTGTTTTATGGGAAAATATATGAAATTGCATTATATGCACTCATTTAGGAATAGGGTATATAGGTATAAAAATTATTTCAATATATATCAAGACAGGTTATGTAAGTCTGCATAGTAATTTAATCTTGCTCATACCTCAGTCTGAAAGAGCGCGTGTGAGTGAGTGACTTAAGTGAGGGAGGGAGAGGTAGTGAGAGAGAGAGAGGTAGTGAGTGAGGGAGGAAGGTAAGTAGGGAAGGAGGAAGGGGCATACCTCAGCCTGGAAGGCCTGTTCTCGTTGCTGCGCGGATTCCTGCCACAGCGCGTGCGAGCGCGCCAGCGCCGCGCCTAATGACCGCTCCTCTGACAGCGACGTTTGCAAGGACGATAACCTGTACACACGTATAATTTTAAAATTAGTGCATTATATCATTTTGCATATTTCATATACACGGGGTGTTTAAGTGGGGTTTAAGTTTGTTTTTGTGTCAACATATTATATTTAAATAAATAAAGATTCGTAAAGTTTAAAAAAGATTGTTAAAGCGTGGTGTTTAGTTCTGTCACTTAACACGCAAGCTTCCGAATTCGGCGGAAAGTGGGGAATGGAGTGTCTAACACTGGATTCCCTCTGCTTACCCTGCTGTGTGCGGGATACAGCGTGAAGGTAAAAAAAAGACTCAATACATAATTATTTACTATATGCACACATGTATATGTAAACACATACTGCAGATCCCATGCAACCAACAACCCTATTGAAAACGTTCACATACGTTATTTGTACATTTTCTCAGTCACTGAAAACCACCGCCATCCCTCACTCCAACTGTCACTGTCATCATGACAGACGTCAACGACACTACCGTCAAATGAGAATACAAAAGTAACCACTGTCCTCCCAGTACGTACTTGGCGCTGAGCGCGTGCAGCCTGCGCTCGAGCGCGGCGGCGCGCGCGCGCTGCTCGGCCGCGTCCGCCGCCGCCGCCGCCGCGCGCGCCGCCGCCTCCGCGTGCGCCGCCGAAACCCTGGCGGGGATGGGACAAATTATATATTGAACAAATGAAAATCATTTATTTATTCGGCACACTTTTGACAAAACTTTTCGTGCGAAATTTTTCCGACATAGACTCCAATGGGAAATCTGTTTTTTGGTGATAATTCATCAAGAACATATATTTTTTTAAGAACCATCATATATTTCTCACGTGTTATTCTCGTCATAAACTTTGCAAAAAATCTATAGTATAACACTGCGCTCGCTTCATTCAATAAACGTAAAATCTCTTGTGTTTTCATACTGTCTATCTGTTGTGTTTTGTGAAAAATCAAACTTTAAGAGTTGAGATATAAAGATGAAGAATTGAAATTTGAAAGTTTGACGAATTTAAATGAGCTAGTCAATATAAAAAGAGAAAGAAAGAGATTGTATTCCCTTACTTATTTAGTAATGTTTAAGGCACTACATAATCTTATGTTTCGTTTTTACATAACTGTAAGAAACGAAAGAGATTGCATAAACGCAAAAATCACAATCTGATAATTTAGATTGTGACTTATGCGTTTATGCATTTTCTTTTAAATATGGTTTTAAATTTATATTCGTGTTAAAAACAAGTCGTAACAAGTTAATTTGAAAAAAACTAGCATCAAACCATTTTTTTAATATTTTAAAGTATTATTCACATACTTAGAAAAATTGAAATGAAAATGTCTTTAGCATTCAAAACATTCTAATTTCCTACCATATAATTTTATTATATTTTATTTATTTATTCAGATACTTTATTCAAAAGCGTACAATTGCTTGCATTTCCTCTTATTACCCACTAACATATATTATAGAGAGCACGTATACTAACTGCGCCAGCCTGTCCTCGTAGTAGGCGCGCTGCTCGCCGAGCTGCTGCGCCAGCACGTACGAGAACTCCAGCTGCCCCTCCAGCTTGTCGCCCGCCGCCGCCACCAGCTTGCCGTCCGCCTTGTTCTGCACCAGCCGGTGCACGAAGTTGTCGCCTGCACCCGCACAGATACGTACATCCCTACTGGCCGACACCACTGGCCGACGTCACTGACCGATGTCAGTGACATATGTATGTATTCGATGTCACTGGCCGACACCACTGGCCGACGTCACTAACCGACTTCAGTGACATATGTATGTATCCGATGTCACTGGCCGACATCACTAACCGACTTCAGAGACATACATATATGTATAGTACCCGGCAATAAATAATGCACATCGATGCTTAGAATGAAACAATCGGTTAGCTTCGAATTCGTAGAGCGTTGTCTCTGTCGCTTAAAATAATAACAGACCGATATCTATTAAAAGCTGTTACAACGACAATAGTAGTTGTCAACTTTAATGATGTGGATTTCTTTTTTTAATAATTAAATTTGACGCCTAAAAATTAAAAATATGAAAATATAACTAAACGAATGGACAACCTCCACCTTTTTTGAAATTCGTTAATTAATTAAAAGGAATTGGAACTAATCGGGACCCATTATAATAATCATATTTATTTATGTAATCTCGATTAATCCTGTTTTTTGTAGGCTTAATAGCTTGTTTTTTTTGCATTGTACATAATCTCACGTACAAGAGTTTTCCTCTTTTTGTTAAAGATGTAATTGTAAAAATAAAAATTTGGGGACAGTAACAACTCTGTATATATATTTGGAGATGAAACCGACCGTACTCTACCGTATCTGTACAAAGACTGACAAACCAGAGAGAAACGTCACATATCAACTGAGTGACAAAGACAGCGCTCTACGAAACCAAAACTGACCGACTGTTTCATTCTAAGCATCGATGTGCATTATTTGTTGCCGAATACTATATGTATTCGATGTCACTGGCCGACATTATTGAACGACTCTTGTTGATTTTGAAAAAATAAACATTTTTGACTTAAATAGGGACATAGCATATTAAGTAAGTGAAATATGCACTTGATATCATGATATATAAAACTACCATAAGAGGAAACTATATCTATTTGTGTATTGAGCGCATTATTCGGTAAAACTTTTTTTTTTTTATGAATTTTTATAGGTTACAGTGTTGTGTTTTATTATTTCCACTCTTGTTTCCTTACACTTAAGTAAAAAGATTTATTTTGGGGCCAGTCGTGGCCCAGTGGCACAAACGTGTGACTGTAAACTGGTTGTGGGTTCGATTCCCACTCCAGGAGTGGAAATTATATTTAAATTTTCTTTGCTCTGGTGTCGAGGCAAAGCGCGGCGTTAAGTTCCACTTAACACGCAATGCCGCCGAATTCAGCGGTGCGTGGGGAACGAAGTGTCTTAACACTAGGTTCCCTCTGCCTACCCTGCTGTAAGAGGGATACAGCGTGAAGCTAAAAAAAAATGTAATATTGTTACTCTAAAAGTTAAAAAAATATAAATCTTTAACTGTTCCTTATTTCTTATTATTTTAAATCTATAAATATAGTTATAAATATGTATTAACTGTACCATTAAATTTATTTATAAAAAAATGCATATATTATTGTATATACCTGCATAATCCCATACTCGATTGGAGCCTAATTGCAGTGCATAAGTGTGATTTGATGCAAGGAAGTGTTTAGCTGCGTGCCCTTTTTCATATCTATAATAAAAATACAATAAAATGAATCTAAATATAATACCTTTTATCCATATTCTTCAAATAATTAGAAGAGTGTTCAGTTGGAACATCTTTAACTGTAACTTAATATATTTTATTGCATTCAAAAAAAACATATATTCTTCTCTATAAATACTATAACTTTAAATGCAATTTTTATATTATTTCTTTGCCTTTTTTAAACATAAAAAAAAACTAAAAAAAAAGTCCATATACACACCTGCCACATCCAACATGTCCGCATATGAGGCAGATCCACAGCGAGCCCGCCTCCAGCCCCTCCGCCGCGCCCGCGCCCTCCAGCCACAGCGCGCCGCCCTCGCCCTCCTCGCCCTCCTCGCCCTCCACCTCCCTCTCCCTCTCGCCCTCACCACCACCCCCGCCGCCCTCGCCCTCACCCTCCCCGCCCTCGCCTTCGCCCTCTGTATATACAGTGAATAAGGGTTATAGTACTTGTAGATATGTAGGAGGCGCGTGTGCGTGTATGCGCGCGTACGTGCGTGCATGTATGCGTGTTAGTGCGTGTACCTGCTTCGCACTGCAGACAGCAGGCGCGCGCGCGCGGCTCGGGCGTCTGCGCGGCGCGGCAGACGGGGCGCGCGCGTGTGTGCGTGTTAGTGCGTGTAGGTGCGTGTACCTGCTTCGCACTGCAGACAGCAGGCGCGCGCGCGCGGCTCGGGCGTCTGCGCGGCGCGGCAGACGGGGCGCGCGCGTGTGTGCGTGTTAGTGCGTGTAGGTGCGTGTACCTGCTTCGCACTGCAGACAGCAGGCGCGCGCGCGCGGCTCGGGCGTCTGCGCGGCGCGGCAGACGGGGCGCGCGCGTGTGTTCGTGTTAGTGCGTGTAGGTGCGTGTACCTGCTTCGCACTGCAGACAGCAGGCGCGCGCGCGCGGCTCGGGCGTCTGCGCGGCGCGGCAGACGGGGCGCGCGCGTGTGTGCGTGTTAGTGCGTGTAGGTGCGTGTACCTGCTTCGCACTGCAGACAGCAGGCGCGCGCGCGCGGCTCGGGCGTCTGCGCGGCGCGGCAGACGGGGCGCGCGCGTGTGTGCGTGTTAGTGCGTGTAGGTGCGTGTACCTGCTTCGCACTGCAGACAGCAGGCGCGCGCGCGCGGCTCGGGCGTCTGCGCGGCGCGGCAGACGGGGCGCGCGCGTGTGTTCGTGTTAGTGCGTGTAGGTGCGTGTACCTGCTTCGCACTGCAGACAGCAGGCGCGCGCGCGCGGCTCGGGCGTCTGCGCGGCGCGGCAGACGGGGCGCGCGCGTGTGTGCGTGTTAGTGCGTGTAGGTGCGTGTACCTGCTTCGCACTGCAGACAGCAGGCGCGCGCGCGCGGCTCGGGCGTCTGCGCGGCGCGGCAGACGGGGCGCGCGCGTGTGTGCGTGTTAGTGCGTGTAGGTGCGTGTACCTGCTTCGCACTGCAGACAGCAGGCGCGCGCGCGCGGCTCGGGCGTCTGCGCGGCGCGGCAGACGGGGCGCGCGCGTGTGTGCGTGTTAGTGCGTGTAGGTGCGTGTACCTGCTTCGCACTGCAGACAGCAGGCGCGCGCGCGCGGCTCGGGCGTCTGCGCGGCGCGGCAGACGGGGCGCGCGCGTGTGTGCGTGTTAGTGCGTGTAGGTGCGTGTACCTGCTTCGCACTGTAGGCAGCAGGCGCGCGCGCGCGGCTCGGGCGTCTGCGCGGCGCGGCAGACGGGGCAGCGCGCGTCCCGCCACCGCACTAGGCACTCCGCGTGGAAGGCGTGCGCGCACTGCACGCTCAGCACGCCCGCCACACTCTCGTCCATGCGCTCTGCGTACAAACACAACAACGTAAGCACGTTAGTTGTCAGATACACCAGTACCTGATTTGTAATACGAACCACGTTACCAGTGCTCCGAAAAGACCATAAGAAGTAAAAAAATGGTATTGAATGGTAATATTCAGGGATAAAGATGATGGTGTCCGTCTGTTGTGGTCATGTCTCGTAAGGCTAGGGATCTCACCTTTACTGCACGGAGGAAGTTTACCTAAGAGGAAGAATACGTCAATAATTACCCTAATCCCAAGGTCTGCGCCGGAGGACTGCGCCGACAGGATGAATAACGAGACATAGCGGAGCTAACTGACACCGCAACGCATCCAATAAACAATTGGCACCACCCTGGGAGCGAGTGCCATACACTAATAAGCGCAAAAGAACCAATAAATCTCCACCCCACGCCACTTCTGTAGCAATATCAAACAGGCTAACGTGTCGGCCACTAGATCAAGCAGGAAAAAATAATAATGACACCACAAGCTAAAATCCTAAAGCCAAACAAGCCCCCTAGAATAGAAGATGTTAATGAACAAAACTTTTAGTATGGGTATGTGAACCCAAACTCATTAAAATTACTTAGATTGCCCTGAAACTTACAAGCCCGTAATGTCGACAGTAAGAACTAAACGGTATATTGCCGTGTGATCCCGGCTTAGAATAGGATCACTCTGGTATTAAAGGTGTCGTAAGAGGCGACTAAAATACATGTGGTAGAGGCAAGTTGCCAGTGATGGTTACTCGCATGGACCGACTCGACCGGACTACCACCACCCTCGGCATCTAAAACCGGCGTGAAGTAGTGGCTCTATGCCACTGCGTTTCGCATTAGCTGATGCCGGGCACCGGAGCCCATTTTTTTAGCTTCACGCTTTATCTACAGCGGACTAGTCAGGGAAAAATGAGCGCCAAACGTCACGATCTCTGATCGTTAATTTTATCATATATACCCTAACGTAAGTCTTCTTTTTTAAGCGACTTCCAAAGGAGGAGGTTATCAATTAGGCTGTATTTTTTTTATGTGTGTTACCGCCGAACTTTTTACTGAGTGGATCGATTTTGGTGATTCTTATTTCAAATGACTGGAAGTGGTTGCAGTGTGGTCCCAATTTTTTTTCAGTTTGATTTTACTAGTACTTTTTTACCAACTTCATAAAAGTGGAAAATTTTCAACTCGACTCCATTTTTATTTTACGTATCATGACACATATATTTTTACTGAGTGAATCAATTTTGAAGATTCTTTTTTTAAATGAAAGCTAATACTTGCTGTGTTACATTTAAATTTAGTCAAGATCTGACTAGTAGTTTTTAACCGATTTCAGAGAAAGTTGAAGGTTTTCAATTCGAATCTTTTGTTTACGAACTTTACAGCATATCTTTTTACCGAGTGAATCAATATTATACTGTACTGAATGAATCAATATAATACTGAGTAAAACAATATATTATGTAGTTATTTTTTTTATATAAAAGCTAATATTTGCCGTCTAGTAAGTAGCATTTAAGATTTAGTCAAAAACCGAGTAGTCATTTTTAACTGACATCATAAAATGTACAAAGTTTTTATTGAAATTGTAGTTATTAAGTACTTTACCACATATCTTTTTACTTAGTAAATAAATTGAGATGATTCTTTTTTACATGATCTGACCTGTAGTTTTTAAGTTATTCGTAATTATTACAAATTTTATAAAACTTTGTCTGTTTATATTATACTTAATTAAGCCTAAACTACTGAACCGATTTTAATGATATTTAGTAAAGAGATAGTTTAAAATATAAAAAAGCCTTTCTTATATTTAATAGTCTACTTTTCAATTTGAAAAACAAACTGTAAAAAGTGAAAAAAGAAGATAAAAGTTTGTATGGAAATTATGCATTTTTTAGAGCTAGAAGAAATTTGCGTGGATATTACAAAAAAATACTAGATAACTTTAGGCAATTTTACACCAATAGAAAGCTACATTGCAAAATGATTTGCAAAAACAATTCGGAATCATTATTAAAACTTGGATAGTTTGATATAAGGTGTATAAAAATGGTCTCTAAAATGTCTTTCACCGCATGCGATGCGAAAACCATAGATGATAAAACAAAACAATTTACTACAATATTAAAGAACATATCAATATCTACTTAAGTCTCATATACCTATATCCGATCGACTTCTTGTAATAACTAATTTTATTGTTAAAGAAATAGATTATATAAAGAAGAAGAAAATATAAGTAGCCTATGTTTGACCCTGGATTATTTACTACTTTACTTCTAAATTTCATCCAAATCCCACCTGTAGATTTATATATAGTCTTGAAAATATAACAGACAAACAGGCAGACTTTTGAATTTATAATATAAGTATGGATAATATAAAATAACAAAAAATTTAATTCCACTTCATTACACAGAACTTCATCATTAACAGGACTTCATTACAATCAAAAAACCAATACAAACAAAAATAAAACTTACCCAAACACACAGGGCAAGTGGGCAACTCAGTATGAGAAGCAGGAGGCCCACCGTGTCTCGCCCACTCCACCCTCGACACCCAGGCCATGTGACACAAGGCATTAGGCTCCAAACTACTATATGGCACTCCGGAGAAGGCTGAATGAAATTCTTGTGCTGCTTTAAAAGTGCGGAAACTGTAAATAAAAATTATGCTAAGTTTTTAAGTTGTTATTATTTTCACCTGAAAATAATAACATTTTATCTTTAATGAACTTGTTTTAGATTCTTTGGCATTAAAATAATTAATTCATTAGAAACAAATACTTTTTTGAATTTTGACTAATAATTTCTTTGTCTAGAATATATAAGATATTTTTTTTTAAAAAACTGTGTTCATTACACATTTAATAATAACAATAAGTAACTCTAAAAGTTATTATTCACACTGTCCTTTGGTTAACATTAAATAAATTAAAATACTATCACTGGGGACAAACTCATTTTCTAAATTTCCAGACACAGATGATTTTTGTAAACTATGAAAACACATTTTTTTTTTCTTTTTTCAATAAATTCTTTCTCATTGTACCAAGATGCCATACCCATTAATTAATAAAGAAAAAATGTAGTATCTTGTTACTAAAGTTTCTCTATGTAGAGAAAAATGTGAAGCTGAAAATAATTCACGAAGTACTTACGTCAATAGTGCCATATAGTGATCTGGAGACCCGTCACGCAAGACTCTGACATGTGAGATATCATCTTGGCAAGCCGCTGCAAAAGCCAACAGATCAGCCGCACCTAAAGCTCCAGGAACTGATAGAAGACATAGTGTTTTTGCTTCTTCTGTTTCTTTTAATTCACTGTAATTTTAAATAATAAAAATAACAATGTAAGATTATTATGTTTATATTAATAAATGGTAAAATGTTTAAAAATTTTGTGATATAATGAAATATTTGTTATACCAGGCCCGAATAAGTTAAAATGAGAATGCATAGCTTTAATTGCAGCCTTTTTAAATATGTTATTGTTTAAATTAATTTTATTTTTGTTTAATAAATGTCTAATTTAAAATCTTTCTCTCAAATCATAAAGCAATCCTAATATGTATTGTGACTTAAAATACTTTATAATGTGGAAAAGTTATTTATGTGTTTTGATCGTAAGAATATCCATTTAGAAATATGTTACATGTGTATGACATATTTTTATTTGTTTAATTTTCAATAGCTACTATAATATTCAAACTGTCAATGTTATATACTATTTTCATAAAATTTTACTAACTTAACTTCTTTTTCTGTTCTCTGTATTATGGCATTGGTAATGCAAATTGTACATACATGTAAAATTGGGTGTAGGTACTTAATATATCTTTTTTATATTTAAGGATTTATAAAGTTTTTGTTTAGTTTAAATTTAGTTTACAACTGTCTACCCACCTATATATAAGAAATGTGAAAAAAACATAACAAGAGCTTACTTTTCTTTATATAAATGTAATATTCCCTTAGTCACTTCCACTAATGGATTCCCACAGAAGAAGCTGATGGTTTCCCTTTCCTCTGACGCTCGGTCAGGAGGGGATCTTCGAGAACTCGTGGGAAGAATACCAGTCTCTGAGTTAGGCCCTGTGAGGACACTTGCATATGTCTCCACTGTTATTGTTTTAGACTCGCGAGCGCCTCGATCCTTTTTCTTTTGCTCTTTAGCTTGTTCTAAGTAAAAATAAGATATTCTTTTTATGATTTTAGCTATACAGTATGAAAATTTTATACCTACAAGGTTTTCAACATTTTTTTACGAGGGTATATAAAAGATAATTTCATATAAATGAGTATTTTACCTGTTTCTGCTGCATTATCACCCATTTCGGGCAATTCCTCGTCAACTTCTATCCGTAACACGCAAAGAGATACAGACATTTACAAAAACAAACTGAAAATTCACAACAAAGAAAACAGCTGTCAGTACATAAGTTAAAGGTTTAAATGTTTACAACTTTCCTGAAATGATTATATTCTTTTTAATAATTGACTAGTATACTATTTTATTTATTGATTGATATATAGCACCAATAATTTACTACAGAAAAGCCCTAAATTCTTGAAATGTTATTTAATATAGACGCTGCTGAGTGTTTACACTTCACAAGTCAAATCTTCAATAATAGTTAATGATAGCATTTTAAAAAGCACCTGTAATGTACAAGACCCGTTTTCAAGGACGACTTTTTAATTTAGTAGTATAATATAATATGATGACTTGCTTTCGTTTATTTGTCAAATTGGTAAATATATCATTTTTCTATATGTAAAATTGTTTATAAATGCAATGTAATATTGTTTACGGCTTAATAAAATATATAAATATAATATACGTAAAAGAAAAAATAATTTGTTTGAGAATAATATCCATTACAAATATATTTTATTGTACGTGTATCCGAACAAAACATGAAGGAATGTTGTGGATACTGGATTCCAGTAGGAAAAAAATAAAAATATTCAATATGGCGAAAGATCATACGACGTGAGCTGTCAGCTGTAATATTTTTTTGTTTCTTTGTGTTTATTACGCCTAAAAATGTTATGATCGTTGCGAATACGCGAATATGGGTGCAAAAGATTCAAAACCTAGTTTTATATCTTACGAGGATGCAGCTAAACGAGGTGCGCGGTGTTTAAGAGTGTAAGTGCGTTGTATATCATGAAGAATATTGTCAAAAGTGTATTTAATTTGCAGTGTCTGATAGTGAGTTGAGGCGTATACGCGAGGCGTTTAAGAGATGCGCCGGAGCGAACGGCTCGACCTTGAGCTTGGACGCGTTCATCCATGAAGTGCTGTGCGATGGAGTTCCGTACGAAGTGGCGGAGTGGCTGTATCAGGCCTGTGGGGGGACCAAGCGCGGTATCACATTCAAGGACCTGCTCTGCGGAGTGGTTGTTCTTACTAAGGGCAATATTGAAGAAAAAATAAAGTAAGGTTTATTTATTGTTAGCAAATACAGAGGCTTAATAATGAAATTGCATAAAATATACCCTCTTTTTTAAATATATTCGAATTTATAAAAAAATAGTATGACTCGTATTATTGCAAATTATTATAATTTTAATTATAAATACTTAGAAACCTATTTTCATTCAAGATTTAATTTCTCCTAGGTTCCTCTGGACCCTCTATGTGAATAATCAAAATGAAAATGGCACATACATATACAAACGTGATTTTGCCAAAGCCTTGCAGTTGGAGAACACTTCTCTACCAATATCTGAGTCGTACCGTACCATAGAAATACTAACAAGTTTATTTGGAAATGGTGAAAAAGTGACATTTGACCAGTTTAGATCTTGGCTTCTTATTCACAAAGATGCTACAGTGTTGTCGAAATGGCTCCTTTCTGATAGAACTAATAACATTCAAGATTTGGAAACACCAACTTTTTATCAGAGCTTGGCTGGAGTCACACATCTTGAGGAGAGGGTGAGTTAAGACACTCTTTTTTTTTTTAATTTTTAAACTATCTTAAGTAAGTAATTAGAACATGATATTTCTATATTTTTCTTATAAGACTCTTAAAATTGTAATTTTTTTTGTATTAAAAGTTATAATAAATAATAATATGACAAATTTATTTCAACAAATAAGTTATAAAGATATAGGTAATTATTGAATATGCAATACATAATTACCTAACACAATATCTACATGTTATCTCGGCCTTATCTTTATGTTTGTTTATATGCCAATAACCTCAAAATATAATACTTTGTTACAATACATAATCACTTATTTAAATGTTGTTAACTTTTTTTTATGTTTATGTTATGTTTCATTGTTCTTTTAATATATCTTTAGTGTGTTATGTAATATTTTTATTACAAAATGTTTGTTTGTACATATATGTATATTCTTATTCTAAATAAGTACTTTAAAGTTATTAAAGAGTACAGTAAATAGGTTTATACTTAATTTGTATTTGGTAGAAGTAGGTATGAGAGGTAAAACAAGCAATTCCCATTTTGATGTACTAAAATATCTTAGTTTTTTTAGAACTATTGTCCGTTCATGTCTAGAACATATTTTAAAACTTGCATTAGTATGATCTTTTCAAATTTGGTTAGGTAGACAGAGAAGCTTAGGCAGTGAATATGAGAGAGTTACTGTATTTTGAAGGTCTATACTTCGGTAGTAAGTTCCAGACACAGTTTCAAACTCCTCTTTCTACAAAGTATACATATATTTAATCTATGAAATACTAAGGCAGTTCTTTAATATTTTTAAATGAAAAATTATTGAATGTTTGTGACTGGATATTTCATTTCATTTCATTTTCTTGTGTTCTTTTATTATATTAAAACCGTTTGACATTAAATATTAATTGTCAATTTTAGTTATCCTTATACTTCTTTATTATTATTCTGAAGATGTTTCCTTATAGTTTAGTCAAGTAGTTGTTCTACTTACAATTTTGAGGAAAACATGTTTCCTTTTAATCTTGTTTTAAATAACTATTATTATTAAATATTATATTGAATATTACATAGTATAGTACATATTTTAAACAAATATATCCTAAATTTATTAAATCATAAATAATGATTATTTGACATTATAAATTTATTATCATAATGCATGTAGGTCTGCTTTATTTTAATACAAAGACAAACAAACGAAAATAAATTCATATTTTCAAAGGGATGATTTACTTTGGGTTCAGTTTCAACCTACAACTTAGACAATGACATTAAAATTCATAAAAATAAAATAGTGTACATATTTTTTTTAACACAGCGGGATTCGAACCCGCGCCTTTGAATCCGCTCAAACGCTCTGACCGAAATGTTTGTTAATGTAACATGATTCAATATACAAAGACCTTATGCTTAGTATAATGTAGAACAGTAATTTAATCTATGTAGATCAACTGCACGCAAATCGATAGTTAACGTGAGTTTATCGATCGCTGGCCCTCTGTTGCTATTGCTTTGAGGCTAGTTTCAAATTTGTATTGAAAGTTTTGTAAGAAAAATTTTAAACGCTATTCATGCCGCCCGATTTTCATTCACTTTTAAACTACTATATATATATATATATATATATATATATATATATATATATATATATATATATATATATATATATATATCTTACCAGAGCAGGATAATGTTAATATAAACATTCCCGCCAATAGAATCGAACCCACAACTAAGCGCATATAGCCACGATATATCTAATTAACCAAATTATACATATTTCTTTTGTACGACTTCTGTACGTTCTTCTTCTTCTTGTATACGATATAGGTGGAAATAAACTAGTAAAAAGACATTACGTTCTTTTCCTTAAATTTATGACGAATACAAACATTAGAATCTTGTAAACATCGAACTTGTGATTTTAAATATTGTTAGGAGTTTTATATACATGTACACTCAACTTGGTTAGTGGAAATTTTAGTTTGCTTTAGTAATATATGTACAGAAGTTTATATTGTATAAGTTTATAAGTTTGTTTATAAGTGAGAAACAGAGTGTCTTAACACTAGGTTCCCTCTGCCTACCCTGCTGTGTGCGGGATACAGCGTGAACCTGAAAAAAAATGTTTATACTATTTTATTATTAAAACAAAATAATTAAGTTAAGTAATCATTTATATTGATAAGGAAAAAGATAATAAAAAGGTAAGAAAAATGAGTACGGACAAAGTGTTGTATAAAATGACATTATGTTAAAGTACCCACGGCTCTGACCGTGTGAAATTTAACTGAAGGAAACTATCATTCGAAAATAAAATTATTTTGCTTTGCTCAATTGACCCCGGTATTAACTATTTTTTACATTTTGGAAGTATTATTCATACATTTATGGATTTTTTTTTAAAAAAAACTTGTAGAAATTCCGTTCAACTTATAGCTAAACGGTTTGAGTTCTTGGACGGTTTCCAATAGTCGCTACTTCGAATCCTGCTGTCCTGAATATCATTCGAAAATAAAATTATTTTGCTTTGCTCAATTCACCCCGGTATTAACTATTTTTTACAATATGAAAGTAGTATTCATACACTTATGTTTTTTTTTTTTTAAAACTTATAGAAATTCTTTTCAACTTATGGCTAAACGGTTTGAGTTCTTGGACGGTTTCCAATAGTCGCAACTTCGAATCCTGCTGTCCTGAATATCATTCGAAAATAAAATTATTTTGCTTTGCTCAATTCACCCCGGTATTAACTATTTTTTACAATATGAAAGTAGTATTCATACACTTATGTTTTTTTTTTTTTAAAACTTATAGAAATTCTTTTCAACTTATGGCTAAACGGTTTGAGTTCTTGGACGGTTTCCAATAGTCGCAACTTCGAATCCTGCTGTCCTGAATATCATTCGAAAATAAAATTATTTTGCTTTGCTCAATTGACCCCGATATTAACTATTTTTTACAATATGAAAGTAGTATTCATAATATAATGAATTTTTTTTTAAAAAACTTATAGAAATTCTTTTCAACTTATGGCTAAACGGTTTGAGTTCTTGGACGGTTTCCAATAGTCGCAACTTCGAATCCTGCTGCGCTCAAATTTTTATACGTTTTCTAAAATATTTTTCCTGTATTCGCTAGGGTTTTAGATATATTCCAGTGTAGGTTTTAAAGGTGTCTAAATGTATATTTAGTGGTTTACAAACCAGTTTTCATATAAAATGTACATGTCAGTATTTATAGTAGGTACCTTGGGCCCGGGTAACTTGTTCTGTTAATTCTCGATTTAACTTGTAAAGTGTGGGCCCTAGCGCCATGGTGGCGTTATTTGAATATAAATACATTGGTTGTGGGTTCATTTCCCATTCAAGGAATATTTAGATTATTTTGTTGTTCACGTCCTGTATGGTAATTATTTCTGGAATTGGAGATAAAGTTTAGAATGAATGTTTTAACGCTATTTTTTTTTATTTCTAATTACTTGTGCTATACAAGAAAAAGCATGTAGCATACATTAAAAAAAAATCATATCTTTACGAAAATTATGCGAATATAGTATTATGAAATTTGACATAAATAGTTCATACGGGGGAAAAGTGCAGAAAAACATCATTTTTTATGTAATACATAAGAAATACATTTAATTAATAAAATAAATATTATATGCGGCGTTAATTTCCGCCACTTAACACGCAATGCCTCCGAATTCGGCGGAATGTGGGGAACGGCGTGTCTTAACACTAGGTTCCCTCTGCCTACCCTGCTGTGTGCGGGATACAGCGTGAAGTTAATAAAATGAATATTATATATACTGCCTTGTGTTTGGCCTACACATCTGTATAAGACGACATGCAGGTTGCTATGACAACGGGAGTTGTCGGTAGCTATGATAACGCGGCTTCTAGTTCAATAAAGTACGTATTATAAATAATGCAATGAAATTTCACAGAAAAATGATTAAAAAAAAAACAAACAAATGTTAGCAAACTTTGTGCCAGCGTTTACTATGAATAAACTACTTTCAATTTCCTTTTGTTGATTTTGATTGCGGTTGATTTTAATTGTGTAAAAAAATTCCCAGCCGCAGAGTAATGGTAGACGGTGAGCTGGGATTTTTTTATGATAAATAATTTTGATAAGGAAAATTGAATATCTTGCTTGTTAAGTATTTTTTATAGCTTCACGCTGTATCCCGCACACAGTAGGGTAGGCAGAGGGAACTTAGTGTTAAGACACTCCGTTCCCCGTTAAGTAATCTTTAAGGAATATTAGTCCATAAAACTTTTTTAAAATTACGCACAAGCTTGTACCACATAAGCGTGTGACTGTAAACGACTGGTTGTGGGTTCAATTTCCACTCGAGGAGTGGAATTATTTAACATTTCCATATTCTGCTCTTTTCGCAATGCCTCCGAATTTGGCGGAAAGTGGGGAACGGAGTGTCTTAACACTAGGTTCCCTCTGCCTACCTTGCCGTGTACGGGATACAGTGTGAAGCTGAAAAAAACTTGCTAGAAACGGGCTAGTAGTTGTTATAGAAATTATTCTATCGAAATTAAAACGTACAAGTTATGACGTCAGTTAGTTAACATTGTATAACGCTTTATATATAAAAATAAATATTCATTTGTATAGAAAACATTCTTGCAAAGTAATGATAAATTATGATGAAATAACAAACAAAGGAATTATTTCTTTACTCTGTATTCAACATTTAAAAAAAGCAAAAAGGAAAATGTTTAAGTGCTGTATACTAGTGTATAGTCATAGTACCTATCTGCAGTAATTGTCAGCTTCACGCTTTTTCCCCTTAGACGATTAGGAAAAGAGAATCTAGATAAACTATTTTTTACTCGCCTGAATTCTAGACAGGATGTTGAGTGGTTAATATCAACGTAAAGCTTGCTTACCAGATCGGTATGAACATAATTTAAATAGGTAAATTCACCTAGGAGGAAATCAAACCCACAGCCAGTCACGTTTATAGTCGGACGTCCCACTGCGCCACGATGGCCTCATTTAATGGGCTCTCATTTAATGTATGGGTAAATATTCCGGTTTTTTTTAATATTAGAAGTGTATTAGATAAAGCGTTAGATTATTTCACAAATAATACAATAACTTTTTATGCAGAAAGTGGAGAGAATAGTCTTATAGCACTAAGCTCTTACTACTACGCAAATTATGTAAAGAAAAATTCAAAAGTCATCTCATTATCAATTTACAAGCATCATTCGTTAAGTACACGTAACAATCTCCGTTATTAGATAATGCACAAGCCGATAGACAGTAGTACCACTAGAAGGACGGAAACAGGAAAATCGGACGGTAATCTTTCTAGTAACTTTCCTCGCTTATATATGTTTATTGTTTAATGTACGACTGGCTAGCTGTCCCAATTGACTTTAATGCAATCTGCCTTGTTAAACAGTACTTATGTTATGTTATAATTTTTCCTAGCGTTCGGTCGCGTGAAACTTAAGAAAAAAGTTTTTATTTTAAAAAGTATCCTAACAATAGGTTCCCTTTGCTTACTTACTCTGCTGTATGCGTGATACGTATATCGTAAAGCTATAATTCTAAAAAAAAGTAGCCAAAGTTACTCCTTATTATATCTGCTAGTAAATTTTGGTCGAAATCGGTCCAGCCCTTCCACAGATTTACCGGAACAAACAGACAGACAGCCAAAAATTGTAATAAATGTTAATTTGGTATATCTACCATGTATACATATACGTGCATTTAGTAAAAAGCCACTCTTTTAATATTACAAACACTCAATTTTCATTTATTTGTAGAGATAGATAGTGGTCGTTGCTGATAACTTGTTTTGGTTGAATTTTATGTCATAATATTAATTTTCTGTTTTCTATAATAGAAATGTAAATATGAGAGATATGTGAACGTCTATTACGTTCACATAAAACATACAATTTCATAATTCCCGTTCCCGTAGGCTTTTAAGGAAATCCCTTATTGTTTTTCTTTTTTTTGGGTAGGTTTGTCAAGGGCCATAAATAAAATTCCTTAAAACTCGCATAAGGTACGCGAACCGCAGTTTAGCCAACCCTGCTCTATAGCTTTAACACATTATAAGATCGTTGTTTGCATATTTGTTAAGGCTAATTCATCGTGTTAGTAATTTTCATGAATTACTCACTGGTTTTTTACATTATATTACTATGTTTTGTAAATAAGGCAAAGTACATTAGTAGAACTACGTCAATAACTGGACTCTCTTAGGGTATACATAGAGACAGAGAGAGAGCTCTGTGAGTCGTGTAGGCTTAGTTTTAACAACTAATAGTGTTAGAAAAAATGTTTTTCATTTTAAAAGAAATAATGTTTATACAAAATACAGGGACCATATGCCCGTAGTGTGTTAAAAATAAGAATTGAAAAGTAGAACTGCTTCTTTAATATTTTATACTAGAGGCCCGCTCGTTGCTTCGCCGCGTCAATTGCATATCTATTTGGTTATATTGCAAACCTAGAGGGTGCATTTTTTAAAAATAAGGTAGCCTATGTTTAACCTTGGATTATAAACTGTATTTATGCCAAAATTCATTACAATCGGTCAAACATAAACCGCTTTTTAAAATGTTGATAAAATGTATTTTCCGTGTTTTGAGATAATAAGGAAAACAACTTACGATATGTTATTCTGTTATTTTTTTCGTTTAAATATTACGCGCCATAGACTTTTCGTGCACCTCTTTGAGTTTTTACTTGTTTTAGTATTAAATATTATATTGTCTTTGAAGTTCAGTTAGATAGGTTATACACATATATTAGCGATATATGGAGAGTGATATATGGTAGAGCTTAATGCTTCTTTTTATCTTATCAGATCAAAATTCCCATTATACATATGTGTACTGTAGTATATGTACTTCATATATTACTATTATAGAATTATGTATTGAAAGACGAAGTAGTTTTTATATATTTTTATTATTTTAAAATTTAAAGTTTGAGGCCTCTTGCCTCTAAGGCGAAGTGGTGTCTCACTGATTGAGGAATGGTTCTGAATTCGATTCCCACTATAGGAAATGATCAAATTAAAAAAAGACATTTACGTCAAAGTCAAAGACATAACAAAACGTATATATTTCCTAAGTGTGGAATAACACTTTAAAAATGTTTAAAAGTGATCAAATTTGAATTAATCTTAGCCCTCCGACTTTGGTAAGAAGACAATAACTTAACTTGCTGAACAAATTATATCGTTTGAGCCAAGAAAATGTGACATCGTCTGATTGTAAACGGGAGTGATTATTTTTAAATTATTTTTACTTACTTTTAAACATTTTTAAAGTGTTATTCCACACTTAGGAAAATTGAAAAAGACATTTAAAGGAAACGTATGAAAATTTGAACGCAGCGGGATTCGCAATGCGTTCAACGTAGAACGCATGCTCAGTGGTGAGAGCGCCTGAACGGTATTCAGGAGGCGCGGGTTCGAATCCCGCTGCGTTCAAATTTTTATACGTTTTCTTTAAACGTCTTTTTATTTTTACTTTTCTCTGGGCATTGAGGTCTTTCTAGCTTCGCTATATGCACAAATTATGATGAGGAATCCTTCGAATAATATTTATATCCATTAATTATTATGAAAATGTTTTAGAAACGTATAAAAAAATGATCTTAGCTCTAATCTAGACAATTAAACTATATGTTAACATGCTTATCGAACTATGTCGAGATTCTTTTACGGTTGTTACAATTAATTTTTATTTATAGCGTATTTCTGTAGGTTGATTTTTATAAATTGATTTTAAAACCCAATTGTTATTATTTCTAATTTATTTTTTGGCAAGAGCTACGTATATTATGTAGTGTTAATAAATATGTTTTTTATATTTTAGAAATTAATGAAAACATAGTATTATATGTTTGTAGAAAATGGAGTGTTTTGATACTAGGTTCTCTCTGACTCTCCTGTGAAAAAAGGTGAAGCTGAAGAATTAAAATATTGATTTCATGCCCTTAATTTTGATTTCAACCCGCAGCATTTTTATACTTTCCTTAAATAATTCTCTAATTCAATTAACTTAGATGCGTTGTTATCAAATTATCATAAGTAGTAGTATATAGTAATAGTAGTATTAATATTCTTTTACGCGTATTTACTTGATAAGAGAGAATGGTATTTATTGAAAATTACTATATTATGTTTTGTTGTTATTAACGCATCAACAAAATGTACGTACCTAATATCTAAGTTATAAAAAATTGAACTTTACTGAAATTTGAATATGGACATTTCTAAAATATTTTTTTAATATGAATATCGCTTTAAAAAGAGATTAAAACTCATAACAAACAAATTCTTCATTCCACCATTGTTAACAAACAAATTTACTTGCTATAACTGGGTAATTTTCAAATACAATAAAGAATATATCGCACGCATAAAATAAAAGTGACCTAACTCAAAATTACCAAGTAAATTGAATAGAATCTTAGTATAAGATATTTATAGTAGTTTTAGCAACAGGCAGTTTTGAGTTCGGTCAGTTTAAATCTGAGCGTGCAATATAACAACCCACAGCCCCGGTCTCACAAAACAATAACCAGCCAACAATCCACAGGATATAATAGAACTAGAGAAGTACTTCTGGTCGCTCCGCAACTCGTCCGCCACGGGCGAGCTGGACGCGGCCAGCATGCGCGCGCTGCTGTGCCCGCCGCTGCCGCGCGCCGCCGTCGAGGGCACCTTCCTGGCCTTCGACGAGAACCGCGACGGGCACATCGACTTCAAGGAGCTCTGCTGTGGTCTGAGTGCGGCGTGTAGGGGGCCTATCACTGAGAGGTTGAAATGTAAGTGATTTTTGGTTCTTTTTTCTTTTAGCTTCACGCTGTATCCCGCACACAGCAGGATAGGAAGAAGGAACCTAATGGGAAGACATTTTGTTGTAAGAAATACTGTTGTATTCTGGAGGCATTACGTGTTAAGTGCTAGAACTCAACGCCGTGCTTTGCTTTGACAGCAGAGCGAAGAAAATGAGATATTAAGTATTCAAATTTCTTCAGTGGAAATTGAATAATGTTAGTAAAGTAAGAAGTTGATTTGTTTAGGATATTGCTATGCGTGCTTTGTTTGGGAAAAATTGCTCCAGCAGGTAAAAGTGTGTCAAAAAATTTATGACATTTTTGGCATGAGATTGAAAATTTTAAGGGTTGTTTCTTAAACCACAGATATATTAATTACAAAGTATCCGTTGCGTTGTTTTTTAATTTAATGTCGCTTGTTGTTTTTGTCAAATTATTTTAGTTGCAAGTTCTTTCTTACAATTTATTATTTGTAGCAAATATACCATAAGATATATAATATAATTTACTGCTTCTTAAATTTCTCTAAAGAATATATTTAAACTAAAGTTATTCAATACATTCGTAAATGCATATAACAGTTTTATCAAATTATACGCGATATATATTTTTTATCGTTTAATTAAATAATAGTACTGTTTTCCGCTAACGCGAGGTAATTTTCCGGGTAATTAAATTATTATAGCTTTTCGCTCGCGCAAAATAATTCTAGTAGGTTTTTTAACTATACAATGCTTAGAGCTTATCGTGGCGTATCTATCGTGTCTGACTGTAATGACGATTGGTTGGGGGTTCAATTACAGCTTGGAGGAATTATCATAATTTAATTATTTTCATGTGGCCAGTCGTGTCCCAGTGGCACAAGCGTGTGACTGTAAACGACTGGTTGTGGGTACGATTCCCACTCGAGGAGTGGAAATATTTAATATTTACATTATCTTCGCTCTGGTGTCGAAAGTGGGGAACGGAGTATCTTAATACTAGGTTCCCTCTGCCTACCCTGCTGTATGCGGGATACATCGTGAAGATAAAAAAAAAATATATATTTTCATTTCTCCGCATTGGTGAACAAGACATTGCGTCGTGGAGGTCCGCCACTAAACTCTCAAAGTCTACACAATTCAGGTAGAAAGTGGAGTGTCTTAATATTAGGTTTATTCTGACTATATATATGCCACGTAGGAGTGGCAAAAAAGTCAAGCTTAAAAATATTTTTTTATACGTTTTCTAAATGTCTTTTTCAATTTTCCTAGGTGTGGAATAACACTTTAAAAATGTAAAAAGTATTTAATAAAAAACATTCTCTCTTGCCAAATCGATTGTTCGTAAAATAATCTTGGAGTAGCAGAAATTTTTAAAAATTTCTCTACAGAGATGCTAACAACAAAAATAAGTTGTAATAAAGCGTGTAAGAATTTCGACGCAGCGGCTAGTAGAACGTATGGCTCAGTGGTGAGAGCGCCTGAACGGTATTCAGGAGGCGCGGGTTCGAATCCCGCTGCGTTCAAATTTTTATTCGCTTTCTAAATGTCTTTTTCAAGAAAGAAGTGTTAAATAAACGCTTTTTAATATACGGGCGGGACAAAACTACGCAAGTTTAACATACTTAACCACTTAACTAACTTCTGTTGTTTAACATACCAATTCCTCAGTACGTTTTGATGTCTTTTTAAGAAGCTATAGAAATAAAATGCTAATTAACAATATTCATAGAATCTTCTAGTTGCAACACGAGATATGGACGAAAATTTTAAAGGCATACGATAATGTTGATGACGCACCAGAGTTACACGACACTTTGCGATGATAAGTTATTGTCTTACGGATATCTGATTTACCTAATTGATACGTAGCTTGGTCTGAGTATACGAGAAATATGTCGTATGTAAGAAATAAACTAATATCATTTGGCAAGCGCGGCGTTGAGTTTCGCCACTTAATGCGCAGAGAGTATAATTTTTTTATTTGCGTATTTTTATAAGATTAAGTACTGGGTGGTGGAATTGCATTTTATTTTTCTTTTGCTTTTCATTTTATGTCTCTCTCGCATAAAACAAGCATAGAGTCTAGTGTTAAAATACTCCGTTATCTGCTTTCCGCCCAATTTCAAGAATGCTCTTTAAGTTGCTGATTGTAACTGTGTTTTGTCTTACCTTGTCTTACGATAATGGGAAAATACAAAACATATGCAGCTGCATATAATCATTTCTTAAGTGGCAAAATTCATATGCTTATGTTAATTGTTATTATAACATACATAAGAAATATACCTACGAACGATTTTAGTTTAACTTTTTACGGTTCCAGAGGATAAAACAATCTGAGGGAACCTAGTGTTAGAATATTGCATTCTTCGCTTTCCGCTAAACATTGATAACTGTGGAAAATATATTTACTATGACCATTTCCCGATGTGGGAATCGAATCCATAGCCGTTGCATTTACAATCACTTGGTCCCACTGCGTCACGACGGCGTCATTGCTAAAAATAACTTAAGTAAATATTAATAAAGTGCAATACAATATAAAATAGACAGTTTCCTCGGAACGTGTAAAAAGAGAACATTATTATTGTTGGCGAGGCCAGTCGTGGCTCGTGGGCACAAAGTGTGAATGTAACGCGAATGGTCGTGGGTTTGCTTTCTAACGGAGTAGTGAAAAAATGTAATATTTTCATTTTCTTCGCTCTGGCGTCGATACAAAGCGCGGCGTTAAGTACCGCCACTTATGCGATGCCTTCAAAATTCGATGGAAAGTTAAGAATGAAATGTCTTAATATTAAGTTCCCTCTGCCTACCCTGCCGTGTGCGGGATACAGCGTGAAACTAAAAACAAAGAAAAAATAATAATACAAAATAGACAGTTTTCTAGGAACGTGTAATATAAGACTATCGTTACGTAGCTTCATTGTTTAGTGAACACAATCGCAATGGCTCTGATGTGCATGATTTATCTGGCGGGCTGTTATCTACGAAACAATAACATATTGCTAACTATGTATTAGGTATCTTCTACTTACTATTATACAATGCTTTTTGCACATTTGGTTGGCTTTTTGTATTATTTAATGTATTGTTAAATAAAGGTCGTTTTTGTCGGATAGTGGGGTAGTTAGAAAGAGCTTAGTGTTAAGTCACTCCGTCCTTCGTTTTTATAATGTAATATACTAAAAAACTGCTTATTTAATTAAAAAATAAATATATTTGTGATTAACAAATAAAAATGCTTATTTACATTTGAAGATTACTTCTAGTGGCCAGTCGTGGCCCAGTGGCACAAGAGTGTGACTGTAAACGACTGGTTGTGGGTTCGATTCCCACACGAGGAGTGGAAATTATATTTCCATTTTCTTCGCTCTGGTGTCGAGGTAAAGCGCGGCGTTAAGTTCCGCCACTTAACACGCAAGCCTCCGAATTCGGCGGAAAGTGGGGAACGGAGTGTCTTAACACTAGGTTCCCTCTGCCTACCCTGCTGTGTGCGGGATATAGCGTGAAGCTATTTAATTTTTTTATTTTACTTCTAATTAATAAGTGTTATAGTAAAGTACCAAGATAAAGCGCAATGCTTAATGTCTTTATAATAAGTGAGGAAGAAGAAAGCGGAGAGTGAGGAATGGAGTGTTTTTAAAGTAGGGTCTTTCTTTCATCTACTTACTTCACTACTCCCATATCTAGGCATTGGCATATAAAACTTTGTGAAAGATACGTCTGTTTCGCCCAAACAAAGATAGTGTGTTGATAAAGTACAACTATACTATGCTTGGCTTTATCTAACCAAAACAGGTCAACAAGTTATAGCTGTACGAGCTCTTAGAGAGGATCCTTGTGGCCCTCTTTGGTCCATTGTATTGCACTGAGCTGAGGAACGCATTGCTCAGTGGTGAGAGCGCCTGGACGGTATTCAGGAGGCGCGGGTTCGAATCCCGCTGCGTTCAAATTTTTATACGTTTTCTTTAAATATCTTTTTCAAATAAATTGTAATCTAAATGAGTGCCAAGTTCTGTAGATCATCCTGAAATTTGTTAATGAGTAAATAAAGAAATTCAATCTCAAAGCTGTACGAGCTCTTAGAGAGGATCCTTGTGGCCCTCTTTGGGCCATTGTATTGCATAGCCCTTGTTTCTTTGCTTCAAAGCATGTATATATTTTCTCAATAATTTGAACTAAAGTAAGAAAATCACAAATATGTATAAGATAAATTCAGAAAGGATGCAGATGACACAAGACTGTGATGCGTTTTATGATTGATAATCGATCCACTTGCAGCTTCGCCTGCGTAAATTGAAGTTTCAGACATTTTAATAAAACAATTATTTTATAGCTATTTCTCGCTAAAAATTAAAATTATTGTGACTTTAAAATTATTGTTTGTTCAGAAATTCATTAAAATAAAATAAACAAAAATTTTTACGGGATTATACGAAAACTGCATTTAAATCAAACAAACAGACAAATAGAAAAGTCGTTTGCAAGTTTTATTACGTTGATAAATGTTCCCAAAAGTATTTTTTCTGAAATGGAATATGAAATATCCATATAGTCAATGTCCGGCGATGGAAAAAAAAGGAGTCCCACTGAATTTCTTGCGTCTGAGGCATTAACTTAGCAAACCGGTGGTAAATTATTTGAAGAACAAACAATGAAGCATATAACTTCTTGTTTTTAATAAAATTATTTGATTTTGTCTTCTGCGTAGTACAAATGTACGCCTCACACACCCACGCCGTCATAAAATTATTATTGGCAGAAGTTGGCATTTTGAATTAGATATTTGCTGTTAATTACTGTAGTTGACCCAAACGGAAATTGTTGAAAACAAAATTAAGTATCACGTATTCATGTTTTTATAGCTTCACGCCGTATCCTGTACACAACCGGAAAGGCGGAGGGAACCTAGTGTTAAGACACTCCGTTCTCCACTTTCCTTCGAATTCTAGAGGCATTACGTGTTAAGTGATGGAACTTAATGCTGCGATTTGTTTCGACATCATAGCGAAGAAATTAAAAATATTAATATTAAATATAATTCGTCGACTGGAAATCGAACGCACAACCAGTCGCTTTATAGTCACACTTTGTACCTCTGTGCCACGACTGACCCCATATATATGTGAAGAAAGTGCATATACATGTCTACGTATAAACGTTTACTAAATTTCAAAAAGAAAGTATCACAGTGCCAATAAACATTCCATTAAGTTATTTTTCCGAATATTTTTGTATAATTTTGTTTTTAATTGCAAAAATGTTTCGCATAAAAGTAACCTTAATAGTACTCCTTATTTGCCGTTTTAAGTCTTTTTTTTGGTTGGTGTCATCATCAATGGTTATATAGCCTTTTGTGTGGCCTTGCTTTCTGTAACGTTTTACATCATTCTACTCTGTCTAACGCCCTTCTTTTCTAATTTTAAAAGCCTAGAGTCTTGAGGTCTTTGGCCACTTTATCAAGCCACTTTAGGTCTTCCAATCCTGCGTTTACCATCTGGGTTAGGGTCTAGGTAGGCGTTTAGGTACGGTTATTATTATTTATTCGTTGTGTAATTTATGTTGCTACATATAACAAATGCAAATTCGTCTAGTCGCACGGTGACGAGACAAGCCAAGTTCAAAGTCAAAATAAAATGGCAAATATTAAATTATTTTTTTTTAAATTATTTTTTTATGTAATCTCAAAACAAACTATTACCTATTTTGTAAACAAACTATTACTTTATTTGCTATTTGGGTGTCCTGTATAATAAAATAATGGACACAAACCTGGATTTATTATTGAAATATACTCTTAAGTTCTATTTTACGAAATATGTATTATATTTAATAGACTTACTTTCGTAAAATAAATTGAGACAATCACTGCATTCCAAAAAGTATGGAAAATGAGGGCCAAGTCAATATTAGGAAATTACTGATAAATAAATTGTAATCTAAATGAGTGCCAAGTTCTGTAGATCATCCTGAAATTTGTTAATGAGTAAATAAAAAAATCCAATCTCAAAGTTCATATGCATATTAATTAGTTGATTACGGTATCGCTCATTAAATGTATAGGCTAAGGTTATCTACAGTACCTACTATTTTTTTTCTTCACGCTTTTTTTAGTCAGAATCACATTTTGTATAATTTGCGGAACTCAACGCCGCGCTTTTTCTAGTCACTGAAACAGAAAAATAAAAAGGAATTAAATATGATCATTCTCTTGATTTAGAATCTAACCCACTAGATGCTGCTACACAGCTTGGTTGGGGAGATTCGT
Organism: Dryas iulia moderata; assembly: GCA_019049465.1. Classification (NCBI taxonomy): domain Eukaryota; kingdom Metazoa; phylum Arthropoda; class Insecta; order Lepidoptera; family Nymphalidae; genus Dryas; species Dryas iulia. Next base: position 1,039,117 of record CM032435.1, read on the forward strand.
TCTCCGACTGGCTTACGACCACTATCGTGTCAAAGACGAACCGCCGAACATCTTCGATGGCATGTAAGCCAGCTCTCCCTATTCCCACCATACCCATCCTTCTTCCAACTTTTCTAATGTTGTGGATGTCTATGGGCGAATGTAACTATTTACCATCAGGTGGTCCTTCTGCTCGTTTGCCGCCCTTTCATGAATAAAAAAAAGACACAATGATCCTAGTTCATGTTGTACTGTTTTAATTTATGATATAATATTATTTTTAATATCAGAAAACAATGTGTGTAATATACATTGTCTTTGTCAAGCATTTTTTAAGCTTTTAGAAAAGCCAGTATATTTCAAAAAACATTAACATGATTGTCCACTTTATATAATGGAAAAAAGAAAAAAGTAACTATTAGACGAAGCGGAAAATACTTTGCTTTAGCAACATGTATATTAAACAAATGGTTATCTTGTGTATGTGATATTTATTTAATTAATTAATTGTAAATTAGTAATATTGTTATGGGGATATGGATTTTCTGCACTTTTCTAAATATGAACTTTAGATATGTTAAAATTTGTATAAAAGGATAGCTTTCGCAAAAAGTTTTTACTTCACATGTTAAACCAATGCTTCCATAATAATATTAGACATTTGAAAGTTTGTCTGTCTGTCTGTGACGCTCGCTTACACACAAAATATTTGGGGCCGAGGATAAAATAGGACTAAAATAGGGAATGAAAATTGGAAAGAAAAGCATAAATCGCTTAACTTAAGCGAGAACGCATGCCTTTAAAAATGCGAAACAGCTATAGTTATACCGTTCACATGGACATAGCCGCGCGTAAATTGCTAGTTAAAATAATATGGTTTTACAACTTGAAGTTGATTTGTTGTTTATATTTGCAGCAATGATAATCTAAAAAACATTAAAGTTTACCTGCTTCTAGTAATCTAAAAGCTAAATGTCCTTCCTTAAACCTGATTACGTTTTTAATTGAGTATTTTTTATTTAATATACCAATTTACAATGATATTACATTTTTAAACTGAAATTACTCTAAAGACATAAAAAATGGCCGAGGGCTTCGCTAGAGTACCTGGGTTCTTTCCGTGTTTGGCAAACAAATGCACTATATTGTATTATTATTTTTTAAACTGTCGTATCTCTCGTTATCTCAATTTGATAAATGTGTTACTGTAAAATCAATGTTTGTGGGTTTATTTCACGTTCAGTTTGCTGGAACTACTTAAGTTGTTTTAGTCTGCCCAATTCACAGTAGGTCGTGCTGTTTTTTTAACTACCTCATGTTTATTATACAATTCTAGATGATAATTTTTATTAAAAAACTATTTAATATTGCTTCCGGAGGCGACTCTAGATACAACACCGAGTTAAAAGCAGCGGAACTCAACGCTGCGCTTCGTTTTGGTACTAGAGCAGAGATTTTTTTTTATTGTACCCCTTGCGAGATAGTCAGGAAAAACTAAGTGTCAAACGTTACGATCCCTGCATACTTCTTTCGCCTCGTCCACTGTTATCAACCTCTTCATACACGCCCTCCGGGGAGTCCTCATGCTTTTTACGTGACCTTCCTCCAGTATCGTCGATACTGTATTTTTGAAGGTCAACCGAGGTTTCCCCTTACCTCTCTTACCACTAAAGAAAATAATTATAATTACTCCCATGTATGGCAATTAGACCCACAACCCATTGTTGGTTTGCGTAAAGCCAGCTGTAAAGTCAGACGCTGACCTACTGTGCCACAATGAATATAATATAATAAAATTATTACGAATTAAATACTATGCTATAATGAAATAATTACGAATTATTTTACTGTAGTATTTTTAATTAATTATATAATAAATAAGATTGTTCTCCTTATATAATAAGCACATTGTGATGAGTTTCAAAGAATTTGATGCACAAATACTTAGTGGCCAGTCGTGGCCCAGTGGCACAAGCGTGTGACTGTAAACGACTGGTTGTGGGTTCGATTCATACTCGAGGAGTGGAATATTTAATATTTCCATTTTCTTCGCTCTGGTGTCGAGGTAAAGCGCGGCGTTAAGTTACGCGACTTAACACGCAAGCCTCCGAATTCGGCAGAAGGTGGGGAACGGAGTGTCTTAACACTAGGTTCCCTCTGCCTACCCTGCTGTGTGCGGGATACAGCGTGAAGCTAAAAAAAAATACCACATTGCGCTAATAATATTTTTTCTGCAATACTAAAAATAGATTGCCTTGTGACATTTACTCATGGTTGCCATAAAGATAGTGTTATAACGACCTAGCTGCGAGTGTTATGTTTTATGATATAAATATTTTCCTTTATCTTATATTGTTCTCTATATTTGCTTGTTTGTTTTTACGTATCTTTTGTATTTTATACGGTAGCCATTTAGAAATGAGTAATAAATGTTTTAGAAAACGTATAAAAAATTGAATGGATTCGAACCTGCGCTGTTTACAAACTGGACAAGCGCTTTGACCGCTAAGCCATGAGTTCTACATATTGTTACGTCGAAATTCTTATACTTACAGATATATTAAAAGAAAAATATTTTTATACAGAACTCTAAAAATACCCTCGCCTTACAAATATTGTATCTCTTTCGGCGAATTCTGCTAAAAAGGTATACAAAGTAAAAGAACACGCGTTATTAATGGTTATTGAGAACTTGACGCTTGTTTTTTTATTGCATATTGTATAATTTTACGCTACCATTAGCAATAAATTTTATGTTATCGTAATGGAGACGGGTTACAGCGGTGATTGCGAGTTTGAATCTCACTTAAGGAAATTTTGGTATTTAAAATATAGATATAGAGAGAATTATTTAGGTTATTTACGTTAAATGAAATGTCAATCTGTCTGTCTGTAAATATATATTAAATTCTTCTGTTAGTCGCAGAGTGGCTGCCATACGAGTATGTATGCCGTACGGAGCCTATTAGTCATTAATCGTAGAAGCCTGAAACTTATCAAGTATTTTTTTCATCGAGAGTCAAATGATATATGAAAAGATTTTCGAAATTTCTTTGAAATCGGGGAAAAATGAGAATTTACGTTTTACAGTCCTAGGTATGGATCATTGAAATGGTAATAATTAGTCAAAGAAATAAGGACCATACAAACGAACCTTCGGATACAATTTGTTATGTCTATATTTATATATTTTTTTATATATTCGTTATTTTATTTATAAAAAATCAAGCAAGGAAACCTTTGTTTACCTTCAGAATGACAAATGCATATCATCTAAAAAAACATGATGGCAAGAAACATTAGGCTTTTATTTACATAAATGATTAAATTCTTTTCGCTCTTTAGTAAAAATACACAAACATTTGAACGTTATTCTTTTGTCAACACACATTAAGTATTATGTGATGTAAGTATGTATCATCCATGCTTATATTATAAATGCGAATGTCTGTGTGTTTGTCTGTCACGCTTTCACGGCTAATCTACTGGTCCGCTTTGGATGAAGTTTAGAATGAAACTAGTAAAAATGACCTCTAAAGGGTTGAAATAGGGGATGAAAGTTTATATGAAAAATCTACACCGCGTGACCGGTTATATTGAATTTCAGCATATATAAAGTTGATAATCCAAGGTTAAACATAGGCTACTTTATTTTCAAAAATTCACCACCGAGGGTTGCAATATAACGAAACAGCCATGTAGATCACGCGGCGTTACATACATACAACACGAGTCGACGTGATGATCGAACTGCCGACTGTTATACGATGTTAGCTGGAACGATCATTTATGACTGTTGAGATACTCTGTGTAAATGTTTGCTCTTTTGGCATTGGTTTGGAAATTCTCCTTTACTTGTAAGTTTGTCTGTGGTTTCGTCAAAACATGGTGATTAAATAATAAGGCATGTATACTTTTAACATTTTCAAAGTGTTATTCCATACTTAGGAAAATTGAAGAAAGTCATTTAGAAAACGTATAAAATACTTTTAAACATTTTTAGTGTGATACCACAATTTGGAAAATTGAAAAAAGACATTTAGAAAACGTGTAAAAATTTGAACGCAGCGGGATTCGAACCCGCACATCCTGGAAACCGTTCTACTTGAGAACGCATGGTTCTACTGTTTTACGGCTTAGCGGTCAAAGCGTCTGGATGGTTCACGGGAGGCGCGGGTTCGAATTCCGCTGCGTTCAAATTTTTATACGTTTTATAAATGTCTTTATTAAGTCATGTATATTTTTTATCGTAGGTTCAATTCCCACTCGGTGAAATAATTGTATTTTAATTTGTCAGCTTTGGTGACCAAACAAAGCCTGGCGTTGAGTTCCACCACGTAAAGTTTTGTAATCGTGTGGAAAGTTGAATGTTCTCTCTGATTATCCAACTGTACCTACGGGGACAAGCGTCAAGCTGTAAAAAGATACGTTTTAACATAAGCGATAAATAAACCTTTTTTTTTCTTCTGTCTCCACGTTACTTATTAATGGCTTTTGAAAACCTGACGCAGATTTTTTATTATGTCTTGGTTACAACCTTTCTTGAAGAGTTATGTCATGTTTGTTTTTGTTTACGTTCGGAGATGTAACTTAGTGACTTGTCACTACGACCTTCGTTTTATGTATAAGATTTTTTTCTAAACTGACGGAAAGAATGGATCCCCAAACGGTGTATACCGTTTGCTTATTTTTTTAACCACTGCTATTAACTTCTTCGTACCAACTCTTTTTCATTTGTCAGTCTTCTTTCTTTGATGGTTTTTTAACAAATTATATATATTAACAGCTTACGCTTTAATACAGGGTAAGGAGGACCTAGTATCCTCTCCTTTCTCTCCATCACTCACTCCATCCTCTCCTTTCCGCGCAAAATCGTATTATGTGTTGAGAGGCGGAACTCAACGCCGCCTTTTAGTGCCGAAACGAAGAAAAATTTAATAATTCCCCATCTACAAATTGATCCTACAACCATCGCGTTTATAATCAGATACTGTCCCACTACACCACTAGAGCTCTCAAACTAATAATATATCTTCAAATAATTTTTATATAAGATTTGTTGTTAATCTTATATACAACTACATGTTAATACGTAGCGGGAATCGATAAGCTATCGCCGATATCGATGCTCCCAATTCAATACAAATAATCCGATAAACCGTACAGCCAATTTACATGACGCACTCGCGATATATGAATTGTTTTTTTTGCAATTTACAACCGATTATTCGGATAAGCGATGTTTTAATTAATTTTTTATCTGTATATTATGTGCATAAGGAGGTTTTATTTAAATGCATTTCTTGCTTATGTTAATACTAGCTGTCACCCGCGACTTCGTCCGCGTGAACCAAGAAACATCTTCATTGAGTTTCAATCCGGGTTTCCCATCTTCGAGTAATCTGAGGAACATACGTATTAAGAACCTCCTCCTTTTTTGCAGTCAGTTAATAAAATGAGATGATAGTCAGATACAGATCTTCTAATTGCGTTATTATAGGAAAAAAACCGCATCTATGCCTTTCAAATTTGAGGGTTGCCCTCGATTTCTCCAGGATTCCATCATCAGATCCTGATCTCCTTTACATGGGACCAATTGTGAAATACACCCTCTCGAACAAATAAAGATCATTTTGATAATCGGCCCAAAGTAATCGGGGAACACACGTAAGAACCTCTTTTTTTATGTCGGTTAAAAATCCCTATAAATTTTAACTTATTATGTTATTCTGATATCAAACCTATATTACTGCAAAGTTTCATGAAAATCCGTTCAGTAGTTTTTGCGTGAAAGAGTAACAAACTCACACACATCCGTACAAACTTTCGCATTTATAATATTAATAGGATTTGAATTAGGAAAAAGTTCTAGCTTGTTTTAATGTGTTGAAGTATTGTTTTTTATAAATTTCGTTATAAGTATTATGCCCAAAGGAAAGATAGAAAAATTATTCGTATGTACAAGAGGTCGCCTTAACTATATCTTCCAAACAACCTTAATACCTTTGTTAATATGCTAGAAATTGATCTGCCTTAATCATGTTGTAGTTATTTTTTTTAGCTTCATACTATATCCCGCTCACGGCAGGGTAGAATAAAGAAACCTAGTTTTAAGACACTCCGTATTTTTATTAATGCCCATTTTAAATAACTTCTACATATTTTACCATTTTACAGTGTTACTAATACAGTATATGAAAACCATTTCTAGATAACTAAAGAAATTTTATAAAGTTTTTCATGTCGACATAATCGAATGTGACGTTTGCGCGAAAAAATGCGTTTTGCAATTTTTTCGCGGTCAAAATGCTTGTACTATTTCCAAGGGGCACGGGTTCGAATACCGCTGCGTTCAACTTTTTATACTTTTCTTAATAATACTTTTGATTTCTACGCAGTTTGTCAACAATATTATTAATTGTACCCTGATTTAACACGTAATCAAAGGCCCGAAATTGCCGAAAGTGTAAAATTATGTAGCTCTTAGAAAATAAACCAAAAGTAGAACCCTTATCTAGATTTATCGCATTCATTATTTTAAAACATGTTTATTGCATAAATTATAGATATTGTAATGTATTTCTTGTGTTGTGTTTTAAAAATCGTTGTTCGTAGAAGCCATCGTGGCGCAGGGGGACTACGTATAACTTTAAACGCGATTGGTTGTAGGTTCAATTCTTACTTGGTGTAATCATTATATCATAAATATTTTCATGTTACTGTGTTGCTAAGATAAAGAACGGAGTTGAGATAGATCACTGATACACAACGTCTCTCGTTCAGACGCGCAACCGAGAACGAAGTATCTTTCTAAGTTCTCACTGTAATTACCTATGTGTAATTTATAGTTACTAAATAGCCGTTGCCAAAAGCCACACCTATGCGACTGAACTGTCCTCAAGAGCTATGATGAGATTTGAACCCGCAGCAGTCGTCAAGAGCGATAAGAGAGGTCGGGGGAGACCTCGATTGACATTCGAGAAAACAGTATCGATGATACTGCAAGAAGGTCACGTAAAAGGCGTGATGACCCCCCCAAAGGCCGTGGAAGAAAAGGTTAACGACAGTGGACGAGGCGAAATAAGTATGTAGAGACCGTAGCGTTTAGCGCTTCAATCTCCCTAATTACTCCGCTAGGAATAAAGTATAAAGCTAAAAAACCATCATAATACATGGCACGACAGCACCATAACGACGTTATCATTATCAGATTGACAGTTTCCCATTGACGTTCAATTTACATTCACCAGTCACCGCCTCTACGTAGCTAGCTGGTCGTATTAGATTAACGCGCCGCTCTAATAGCGGACATCCGGCCTGTTTCGTAACTTATGCTGATTAGCTTGGCTTTAATATTTGAACGTGGACTGGATTTGTATTAAATTATACACGCTTTTTTATGATAATTGACTGAGTGACACAATTTGTTATATATTGTTATATGTTCTATTGTATAGAATTGTATAGAACTGCTAGGTAGATAAGGTCAGGCGTGATGCAGTGGCACAAAGTGTGACTGAAAAGCGACTGGTTGTAGGTTCGATTCCCACTCGAGGAGTGGAAATATTTATTTCCATTTTTTTCGCTCTGGTGTCGAGGCTAAGCGCGGTGTTAAGTGCGACCACTTAATACGCAAGAGCTTCGAATTACCGGCGGAAAGTAGGGAGCGGAGTGTCTTAACGGTTCTTTCTGCCTACCCTGCTGTATGCGGGATATAGCGTGATCCTAAAAAAATAAAAAATAAAAAAATATATAAGGTTTTGAATGCATGTTATTAGTTTATTTATTGAAAAATAAATTTATAGGGACTTTGCTTAGTTAGAATAGATAATATTAAAATATTACACATCTATATATATCTATAGCAAGAAGTTACTCTTACTAATACTTTTATTTTCCATATTATTAAGTAAGTAGATGAACAACGCGTTTATGCATTATAATTTCACATTTTAAAAAGGGATTGTAAGCTCAAACATTGCTTAGAGATCTTCTCACGCCAACGTCAACCAAACCAAGCCGGTCCTGGCTCGGTGGAATGCTAAGTAGTTCTTCTTTTTCCGGTATTACAAAAATTAACCAGGGCGTGGGTACAACGCATTCGATATAATCCTTCATCTTCATTGTTCAAATCTTAGATAACTCTTATAAAATATATACTTATCTATGTTAACCGGACAAAACGGACCGACGGAGTAAAGTGTTCGAATCCTCGGATTTTCTAAAAATATATTTTGTAACACTAAAAATATACGCCAGTCGTGGCACAGTGGCGCAAACATGTGACTGTTAAACGACTAGTTTTGGGTTCGATTCCCACTCGATGAGTAGAAATATTTAATATTTCCATTTTCTTCGCTCTAGTGTCGAGGCAAAGCGCGGCGTTAAGTTCCGCCACTTAACACGCAATGCCTCACAAATTCGGCGGAAAGTGGGGAACGGAGTGTCTTAACACTAGATTCCTTCTGCCTACCCCGCTATACGCGGGATACAGCGTAAAGCTAAAAAAAATATATACGCTAATAATCCGGTAGAGTTCCAATTTTATTTCAAATGTGTATAATAAATAATATTTTAACAGTTAATGCAAGTTTAGCTCTGTGTGGGAATCGAACCGGCTATATCATTTTATACGGTTGTTATGCTGATATGTATGCAAGGTGATGGACAGTAATTCATTATACACCTATCACAATGTATCGGTAAATAGGCCAAGGTGCGTTTAAAGTAGAGAAATGGCTTACAGTCGATTCAATATTCAGCGATAAAATTAATTATTTACAACTAGGCTATCTGTCACGAGGGTGATAAAGGCATGTTTGTGAGATGTGCTTAGTAATTTGCATGTATATGTCTGGTGTCTGGTTGTTAATTGGGCCCAGTGGCACAAACGTGTGACTGTAAACGACTGGTTGTGGGTTCGGTTCCCACTCGAGGGTTGGAAATATTTATTTTTTCCATTTTCTTCGCTCTGGTGACGAGGCAAAGCGCGGTGTTAAGCTCCGCCACATAACATGCAATGCCTCTCAAATTCGACGAAAAGTGGGAAACGGAGTGTCTTAATACTAGGTTCCTTCTGCCTACCCTGCGTGATCCTAAAAAAGATATATATTAATATGCAATATAATAATAATTTACTTGTTAACAAAAGGTACAGACACCGACTGTAAACGACTGGTTGTGGGTTCGGTTCCCACTCGAGGGTTGGAAATTATATTTCCATTTTCTTCGCTCTGGTGTCGAGGTAAAGTGCGGCATAGGGTAAAACTAGGTAAAACGCCCCAGTTGACAAAACGCCCCACAGCCATAGCAGGCACATTAAGAAAGCTAGATGATACTCGTATTGCACGGAGAGTAGCCATAAGTCGATAAACAACATAGCTGATGTGCACGTGTGGTTTATTATGCTCCGTTAAAAAATATTAATAAATTTAGTGTTTCAGTGAAGTTACAATTTGTGGTAAGTTGCAAACATTTTTTTATATTTTAATACTAATTAAATTTAAGTTAAATTGATATTAACTGTTGAAAATACACATAAATACACTTTATTATTAATGGTCGTTAAACGTGATAACTTTGAAATTGAGGCTTTTTTCTTGATAGGGCGTTTTAAAAAGCAAAATTTGCAATACGCCCCACCGCATGTTTTTTAAAATGCCCCAGTACCGAAATTACATAGATACCAATTTATATTGTATTTTAATTACAGAGTATGTCTCTTAAATATAAACACAAGACTCTTCGAGCTTCTTGGAGGCAATGCGATCTGTATGAAGTAAAAAAATTGGAGAGAATGAAGCTTCAAAGCACTTCAAAGTTCCATCTTTGAGAAGCACCTTAAAACTGTTCGGATATGGACATAAATAAAAGCGTTGAATGTACAGGAAATTACTACATAACAAAGTCTCCTGAAGACTGGATTCAAGTTTGACACGTTCAGGGTGCCACGTTTGTGTAACAACTATGGGCAGAAAACTGAGAGAGAAGCTGTTAAAAGCAGCAAGATTTGATTTTATTCTATTCAACTATTTTATGATTTTAATTTGGTTTATGTCAAAGTTAATTGAAAAGACTATTATGTTAATCATTAATTTAGAAAACTGGTGTTTTTTATTGTTACAACTTTTCTTTTAATTAATTACTTACAAATGAAAATGTTTTTTTTATTTAGAGTTTTTAAGGACTTTTAAGTCTTGCCTTACCTTTGTGTTATGTTTGTAAGTTATTAAACTATTGATATATTGTGTTTTTTTACGTTTTGGATAAAATTTAGGTATGGACATATATGAGGACATTTTAAATTGCATAGGGCATTTTATAATACAAAACGAGGCGTATTAGGTAACATGTACCTGATAAAACGCCCCACTCCATGTCTGCAAAAAAATTGAAATAGATCTTTAACCATCGTTCCAATTACATTAAGGTTTTGTAAAATTATTGTTAACGAACCAAGTAACGTCCAGGAATAAAAGAAATAATTAAATCTATGATTATTTGGGTTTTATTGAAGGTTAAAAAAAAGTGGGGCGTATTACCAAGTTTTACCCTACAGCGTGAAGCTAAAAAAAAAATTAATAAATTATGATAACGTATAAATAAATTCTTTTAATAATTAAGTAATTAATTTGATTATATAATATACCTACTTATAAATGAGAAAATGGGTTAAGTTGACAATATGTCAACCTCAGTCATCATTTATGATAATGCTATTACATTATTATTTTTTTAATTAAAAAATAAATAATTAATTATTAAATAATAATTAAAAAAATAAATAATAGATACCGCCATAGTGCAGTTGGCGTTGTTTAAGTGTACACGGTGGTTGTAGGTTCGATTCCAACTTGTGTGATTGTCGATAAACAATGTTGCCTATTATAGACGAGAGTCAGACAAGGTGGACATTTATAATTTACTTGTAGTTTTAATCTAATTCACCGCATACGAGGCAGAGGCAACGGAATGTCAAAACACTGTTCTCGCCCTACCTCAATTCTGATTTTTTGCTTCAAAATTATATTATGTACGTGTTGAGTGATGGGATTACTCGCTGTATGTATTGTAAGAGCGTAGAAATTGAAAATAACTTGAATATAAAAATTCCTCCGAGTGCGAATCGAACCCACAGACCGGGTGAAGACGCTATCACACTGCGCCGCCATGGCTTTCGATAACATAATTTATTGAACGTTTAATGCACTGGTATAATAAATACACACAATTTTTCCTAATATTCTTATTTTTTAATTTTATTTTATTGCACTACTTACATAAGGTCTGTAACTGTACCTTTTTTAAAAAACATTTTTTTTCCATATTTCCAGTCTGCTTCAAGATCTTCGATCTCGACCGAGACGGTGTACTCAATCACAAGGAACTGGTTGACATGATAAGCATCCTCTGCACGGTCGCCAACGAGGCCATCAAGAACCAGGGCTCGCGCTCCTCCAGCCCCGACGGCGACTCCGACGGTGGTAAGGGGTTCGATCCCGATACCGTGCTGATGAACCTGAGGGATAAACTGGTGTCGGTGCAGGGTGATGGAAGGAAGCCCGTGTTCCACTTGGGCCCTAATAATGGAGAAGATATGGTGATATTGAGTGAGGTTGGTTAAATTGGTTTTTAGTTGTTTTCTTAAAGTTCACGTTGTATTACGCGCAGACCAGTGTAGGCAGAAGGAACTAGGTAGGAAAAAGGTGCAAGTGGTGGATCTTAACGCAGCGGTTTGCTTCGAAACCAGAGCGAAAAAAAATGAAAATATTAAATATTTCCACTCCTAGAGTGGGAATCGAACCCACAACCAGTCGCTTTACAGTCACACTTTGGGCCTTTGGGCCACGAATGGCCACTATTGAACGTTGAATACAGTGATATTCGATCTTTATAAGGGTTTTATACAATTAAACATTAAACTGTATACATACATACGTTTTTATCACAACGTCGAAAATTTTACACGATTACACGCTTTAACTAATACATAAAAATAAATAGTTCAATTAACCAGAGCATTGGACGTATCAAAAGGTGTCAAGCATAATAATACTTTTCTCCGTTCCTCAATTTTCGGCAATTTAAGAAGTATAATGAATAAGCTAGTAAATTATTAAGGAAACGCAGATAAAAAAAATATTCGAAAGGAACTGACCCATATACCTCTTATTTTCATTTGTATAGAAGTCTTTACTATAGTGTGAAGTTGGTTTTAGTTATCGCGATCTTTTCCTATACAATTCCATAATTTTTAAAACAGTGTTTATAAATAATTGTTTTTAAGTGTTCACTTTCTGATATCATAGTGTAGAAATTGACGTTTCTGTTTTAATATAAATAATGATTATGAATTTAATTAGAATAGGAAAAAAAATCTTGAATTTTTTATTAGAAATCGTAGTATTTAATTTTGACGTCTAGTGTAAATTTCGCTTAAAAAGTACTTAACTGAGCAAAATTTCGCGTATTAATTAATATATAACAAAATGACATCTTTTTAACATTTTAAAGCGTTATTCACATACTTCGGAAACTGTAAAAGGTATTTTTACAAAATCTATAAAAAATTGAAAGCAGCGTGGTTTGGTGGTCTTTTGTGAACTGTCCAAATGCTCTGATCGCTAAGCTATGCGGTCTTTTCAAAAATTATATCTCGCTTAATTTAACGCTTAACAAAAACAAAATTTCGCTTAATTAAATACTTAACTTTGAATGTCTAACAAATTAAAAAAATCGCTTAATTCGAATTAGACACTAATAGAATTGTATAAATACATATATTTATGAATTATTATACATAATAATTTATTTAATAACCACACAATCCCCCAAAGCAGAGGAACAATGCAGACGACAAAGAGCGGCTGTCGCTCCGCTGCTCGGAGTTCCTGATCTGGGCGGTGGAGAGCGCGGCGTCGCTGGTGGCGCCCTTCCGCGAGCTCGTGTTCGCGGTGTGCCACGTGGCGCTCGGCCTGCGCCCGCACTGCAAGCACAGCGAGCGGGATATCGGTGAGATTAACACATTTTTTATTATATGTTAAGATGAATCTATATACGAGTATGTGACGATGAATGTTTGTCTGTATTTCCTTGCCAGCCGATACCCTCCCAAACAGCTATTTAGTGTTTGATTCTTACAGGCCCTATTCACATACTTCGTGCCGCCTTAAATCTAGACTTTGCGTGCTGAGTGTCGGAACTCGAACGTGACTCAAGGAATTAGACGTTTTATTTTGCTCACCAAATCTGAGAAAATTATTGAATCGTGATTATTCCATCGAGTGTGTGTCGAACCTACAACCCATCGCGGTTGCAATTAGACTCTGTCCCACTGAGCCACGATGGCTTTATAATAAATGATTTTTTTTTAATTGAACATATTAATATGTTGCCAGCAGTATGGGGCCAGTCGTGGCGCAGTGGCACCAGCGTGTGACTAAATACGGCTGGTTGTGGGTTCAATTCCCACTTAAGGACTGGAAATATTTAATATTTCCATTTAAAAATAAATAAACATTACAGATATTTAATCCGTGTACTTTTGCCTGTATTTTTGATCCTTAATGTAATTTTTTTTTTCATTTATCTACTATAATTAAATTAATTATGGAATATTAAAAATAAATTTAGTTAAAGTACGTTTTCTTTAATATATATCCACAAAAAATATTAGTGTCTAGTTGATAAATTAATGTAACACTCACCTTGTAAATGTGTTTTTTCCACATCTAATCTATTGCAATGTTAATCTTGACAACACGCGACGTTGTGAAAACATTTTTCGTTTCAACAAAGATAATTTTAAATATCATTTGGTATGAAAGGTCAAGAAACTTGTTTTATTTTTAAATATAATGCAATATTTTAATTTTTTTAAGGTTTTTTTTTATATATACTATTCGTCCCTCTGACGTAATAAGAGAGTTTTGTCATCCCGTGTGTATTTCAAATTCTTGGAAATTGTATAAAATACTAGCGGCCCGCTCGCGGCTTCGCCGCGTGAACTATTTCATTGTATAGCAACCCTCGAGGGCGCATTTTAAAAAAATAAAGTAGCCTATATTTAAGCTTAGATTATCAACTATATTTATGCCAAAATTTATTACAATTGGTCAAGTGGTTTACATTTTTCATATAAACTTTTATCCCCTATTTCAACCCTTTAGAAGTTGATTTAAAAAAAAATAAGTAGCCTATGCTAGACCCTGTCAAATTTACTACTTTCATTCTAAATTTCATCCAAATCGGACCTGTAGATTAGTCGTGAAAGCGTGACAGACAAACACACAGACTTTCGCATTTATAATATAAGTATAGATATGCCAATAGGATTTTTTTCATAACTTCTTTAAGGTTTTCAAGACGCACGGAATCGTATCCCATCCATCCATCGCTTTCAGATTTTTATACGAACGCATAAATATATAATAAATGATATAATTAATATGTTGATTAATGAAGTAATGAATATGTTGATTAAATATAATAAATAGTGTGCAAATTATGACAACGACCTTGTGGTGGGGATGAAATTTCACGCGATTGTTATAGGTTCAAATCTCGCTGTGCTAAATTAAAATACATCATCGATATTTTGACACTTCGGCTATATTAGTTAGAAAATGATAAGACAACTATAAGAAAAATGGCACTATATTATGGATTATTCATAATTACATGCATATATTTAGTAGAGAACGGAGTGTCATGACATGACATGAGGGTCTCTTTGACTACTCTACTATGTGAAAAAAGTGGAAAAAATTAAATACTTCACGCTGTATCCCGCACACAGCAGGGTAGACAGAGGGAACCTAGCGAGTGGGAGAGCACTCCGTTCCCCATTTTCCGCCGAATTTGGAGGCATTGCGTGTTAAGCGGCGGAACTTAACGCCGCGCTTCACCTCGAGACCAGAGCGAAGAAAATGAAATATTAAATATTCCCACCCCTCGAGTGGGAATCGAATCCACAACCAGTCGTTTACAGTTATACTTTGTGCCTCTGCGCCACGATTGGCCCAATGAGTATAACTACCAAAAACACATATCGTAATCTAAACATTTTTCCTCTTGTATCTATCTACTCTGATTATACAAAACAAAATATATTGTTATTGAACTGAACGTATGACATTTATTCAAAAAAGTCAAAGATATACAAGTACAAAGATCGCAAACGCCTTTCAGAGCGGAATATCTCGACACTATCATGTTTACATTCCCGGCGTTCTGATAACGAGATGGCTATCGCAGAACAATTTGACATTTGTAACATGTGTTGTGTTTTTTGTTTTTATTTCTAATGTAAAAATATCGATAACTAATGCTTAAGTGTCTTTATCGATTTTTTCTCGATTAAATTAGATATCGCCTCACCTCTAAATGGGCGGGAAATTAGATGTCTCTGCAAATATGTATGTGTTGTATATTGATAAGAAAAGATATAACGTGTAAAATGTAAATTATGTTAAAAATAAACAAAAATATGTATAAAAATTAATATGGAGCTTAACGCTTTTCTTACATCTTTCTTTACTTGCCTTCAGAAATTGAAACATTGTTTGGTCAATGATGTAACTTAAGATCGTGCTTTGCCTTACGTACTTAGGTACCATTTATAAAGTGTTTTCACCCATCGAGGTAATTGAAAAAGATATTTTTAGAAAACGTATATAAAGCGCTCGAACACTTTTCAAGAGGCGCGGGTTGAAATCCTGCTGCGTTCAAATTTTTCAAAAAAAATTATTTTTTAGCAGGGTAGGCAGAGGGACCCTAGTGTTAAGACATTCCGTTCCCCACTTTCCGCCGAATTCGAAGCCTTGCGTGTTAAGTTGCGGAACTTAACGCCGCGCTTTACCTCGTTAAAAAAAAATATTCAGTTGAAAATAATATTCTTCCTCATGGTAATCGAATGCAGAACCATCACAAATACACTCAGATGCTGCACTACGCCACGATAGCCTCTGGCCATCTATTTATAGATATTACGAGATAATTTGAAAGGAGATTAGAAATGTTATAAATTAACATGAATTTCATTATCTATTCAGTATGTATTCAGTTTAGTCTATCAAGGTCAATGCTATATAAGATAACGTAATTACAATCATGCCTCTTGTATTATTTTTGCTAATTATTTTTTATTTATCGATGCTGTGTTGGCGCTGTCGCATAATTGACTCTAAATGAGATGGTTATTGGTTCGATTGATATTTGAGAGAATTTATTGGAATCAAATTATGTTTACTATCTCAGGCGGGTAAAATAAGAGTAATGTTGGATACCAACTCATTTGTTTTTTTTGTATTTATTAAATACAGTTAATATTTATTTATTTATTTAATATGGAACTCCAACAGAGATACATATGTAACACAAAAAATACAAGTTTAGACAATAAAATACCAAATGTACCTCAATTATAGGAGTACACAACATGCGCTAATAAAGTAACGAACTCTAAAATACAACTTAAGAATTAAAAATAAAAAACAAAGTAATAATTACAAAACAATGAGATAAAACTAAACTAAACAAAATGAAAATACTACAGAATCAAATTATACAAACAAATTTACTTTGACAAACTAATTTGCATAAAAGGCATAACATTTATTTTTGAAAGTGCTAAAAGTGTCGAAACCCATGTCGATAGTTGTTACTACGTTATATAAACGTGTCATTCGGGCTAATGGTGAGTTTTTCCCAAGATTGGTTCTGTTCTTACTAATTTTGAACAATGGACATGGGTACCGAGGTGGTCTTCGTGGCACGTTTATATTAAGTTTTTCGAACAGATATTTACTGTCCACTTTATTATGAAAAAGCTTATACAAAAAGGCTAAATCCAATAAGGATCTTCGCACACGAAGAGGTTGCATTTCGAAGTACTTAAGTCTATCGCTATAGATTTTTACGTGTACCCTCATTCTGTAACACAAGTGTCTCAAAAATCATTTTTGCACCTTTTCATTACGATCATCATATACCTTATATAACGGTGACGATACTTGGCAACAATACTCAAGTTTACTTCTAACATAACAATTATAAAGTCGAATCATGGTGGATACCCTCCTAAAGTCTTTAGATTGTCTTATAATAAAACCCAGCGATTTCAACGCAGAAGTGACAATAGCATCAATGTCTGACAATAAAAGATTGGTGATGCTTGTATCTACAGACCAAAACATTCAAACATTAAACCTTCGGGGGAATGAGCATGTGGTATACCACATTTCTTTGATTTTCTAGATTCACAAATCATAGATGTTCTAATCTCAAATGAGCTAGTATCGTCTTTTATCGTTTTTTTTAACGTCTTTTTCGAGTTTTCTTTATTTCTTTAATTATATTACCCTTTTCTTTTCGTTCTTTATTTTCTATCGTAAGACGTTTAGCTTTCTTTATTCACATGGTTTTACTAATGTCTAAAAAATGCTGTAACCACTTAAAAAATAGACTTTCATTAGTCTATCCATTTTTTGAACAGTCATAAATTGCGCCTGGAGGACCATCTTTCTCTAAAAGAGACATTGTCTCGAATATATGGACATGTTCCACACATAGACGCCAAAAGTACTCTGCACAGAAAAATAAAAATATTGTTTAATGTGTGTCCTTTGACCTCAATTACCCCGAATGGTCATTTTTAAGTTTTCATATAATTTCTAAAATACAGTTCGTTATTTACATAAATGGATTTTTCTGCGTTATTCTGTAATAATATATCTATAAATTAGAATAGGAGATACTTACAGTAAAACAGTCTTAATACTTACAATTTGACGTTGAAAGCTGTTAAAAATTAGCTCGATTCGCCGAAAAGCCGACATGCGGTCAGTTTGCACAATAAAAGCTCACTCTCGCGATGTAATGAATCATATCAATCCCTCCCGCGTCCTTCTATGTTATATATGCAAAAACAGGACCTAACTTGTTCAGATACACGTAACTAAAGTAGTTCCCATTACCCCGTGGCTCCGATTCCTCCGTGTTCCGCTATAGCCCAAAGAAATTCTATGCAGATTTTTTTTTCAGCTTCACGCTGTATCTCGCACACAGCAGGGTAGGCAGAGGGAACCTAGTATTAAGATACTCCGTTCCCCACTTTCCCCCGAATTCGGAGGCATTGCGTGTTAAGTGGTGGAACTTAACGCCGCGCTTCACCTCGACACCAGAGCGAAGAAAATGGAAATATTAAATATTTCCACTCCTTGAGTGGGAATCGAACCCACAACCAGTCGTTTACAGTAACACGCTTGTGCCACTGGGCCACGACTGGCCACGATTACATATGCAGATTATATTCAATACATGTAATGAAATTAAGCCAATAACTTCAAATCAATCTTCAAACCTAGTTTGACACCCGATTGAATGTCAAACCGAGGCGACATGCCAGCTCCTATTCTTACACAGGCTGATAGATCTGTATAAAGAGATTTTACTAGGTCTCTCAAAACTTCATTCGCACAATCTCTATCAAATGCCTTCTCTAAATTCACAAAAGCCCAAAAAAGTTGTTACTGCCATAATTTTTCCATGATCATGCGGAGAGACATTACGTCCTTGCTCCTCCCCTAAGAGCCCCTCAGATCTCTCTTGCATCCTCAATGCAATTTTTTTGCACAATGTTTACTACCTTTTGTACAAACTAATGAAACTGATAGCTTGTACAGTTTATTTGTGAACCTTTGTCTTTATACAAAGGCACAATGATTGCGCCTGGTTTATTTTCTGGGACTTCCCCCATTTTCCAGCATAATTTCGGTAGTAACCCAATCTGCTATCACTAATACTTGAGACATACGCGACAACACCCTCATACATCTCCTTGTAAAATTCCGCCCATCTTCTTCTTCATTCTTTCCAGAAAAGTTTAATATTTTACTAGAAGCTGTTTTTTAATCTTTCATCTCTTTTATTCTCTGATTGTTCACGCTTCATCTTAATCAGTAATATTTTTGTAACTAATACATAGTTCAAGAAAGAATAATCTCTCTCATACTTTTATTCACACCAGAGGCTTTATATTTCTGCCATGCATCTTTAACCTATAGACACGATACGTAGCGTATACGTTAAATATGCTTTTGCGGAAATACAAAAGAAATTGTAAACCCTATAATTCGGTCGGTTATTATGTTCAGTCAAGATTAAACGGAATAGTATTCGGTTATTCCGCTAAACGACTATTCGACGCGTCGTAGTAATCACTACAAGTCTACTCAGCTAATAAGAAGTGTCTATTAACACAAGTTTCCCTGTTTTTCCGTGTGTTGGTATGGTACAGTGCTGGGATGGGTGCGTCGCGAGTCGTGCCGCGGGCTGGCGGTGGGGCAGTTCTGGTACCTGGTGTCGGCGGAGTGGTGGGGCGCGTGGCTGCAGCACGCCGCCGCGCCGCCGCACGCCTGCTGCCGCGCGCCGCGACACCTGCCGCCCGACGCCCTCGACGACCACCTCGCGCTGTGCGACGACAGCTTCACCACCAACTCTACTGGTGAGTGTGCGCACTACACTACACTACACTACACAAAATGACAAATGTACAAACTTCGAATCATTCGTGTTGTTAATTTGTAATTTTACATTTATAGCAGTCTGTATATGAGAGCAACAAGTTAATATGTTTTCTACCATAGAATCAATGGGGTCACTGCTATGGCGAGCGGAGAGCGCGTCACTAAACAGCGCGGGCGGCAGCTCCGGCGTGGGCTCGACGCGGCGCACCGGCGCGCCGCACCCCGGCCCCATAGACAACTCGCGACTGCTGGCGCCCTGTGGGGCGGGCGCGGGGGCGGGCGCGGGGGCGGGCGGCGTGCGCACGCTCACGGGCGAGGGCGGGCACCTGCGGCGCGACGTGACGCTGGCGCAGCACCGCGACTTCGAGCTGGTGCCGGACGCGCTGTGGCGCGCGCTCGCGCTGTGGTACGGCGCGCCCGACCCGCTGCCCAGACAGGTGTGTATATGTGTGCTGTGGTGGGACTTGTAGCTGTGACTTTTGAAGCGTTCAAGCGCTCCGATTCGTTAAGGAGTGAGTTCTAGATCTAGTTATGTCGAAATTGTTATAAACGATAATGATAATGTGTGCATTTTTATTTCAAACAGGTTATTAGACCACCAAACTCGGATGTGGAACTTGAGTTGTATCCTTTGCAGTTAAAGATTCTACGTCACGTGCCTAATACTCAGCGTAAGTGTTTAATGAATAATTTAATAATAAATTTAAATACTTATTATATTTAATAGGATGTAGCATTTTACTAGAGAATTCTTTTTGAAAATGATTACATAACATTTTTAAAATTGTAATTTAAAGCAAATAATTATAATCTAGCATCGTAAAGTAGTATTTTTACACTTCTATCAGTTTACACAGAACCAGTCGTCATGACTTGTTCATATATATAACACGTCCATGTTATGTAATAAAAAGTATAGCAAATTAAAAATAAAAAAGTAGAAAAGAAGACGGCCTGCAAAAATGTCATATATTATTTCATGGCCTGTTCAAATGTCATATATCTTGACGTGTTAAAATGTCATATATGATTAAAAAAAAAACGATATGTATATTATTGCAGGTGTGGCCACGACATTCAGTTCGCTGGGCGCGGCGGGCGCGGGCGCGGGCGCGGTGGCGGCGGGCGCGGGGGCGGGCGGCGCGCTGTACGCGCCCGCGCCGCCCGAGCGCCAGCTGGCCTACACCGCCGCCTTCTCGCGACTCGCCACTGTCAAACAGGTACTGTGTGTGTGTGTGGCCACGACGCTCAGTTCGCTGGGCGCGGCGGGCGCGGGCGCGGGCGCGGTGGCGGCGGGCGCGGGGGCGGGCGGCGCGCTGTACGCGCCCGCGCCGCCCGAGCGCCAGCTGGCCTACACCGCCGCCTTCTCGCGACTCGCCACTGTCAAACAGGTACTGTGTGTGTGTGTGGCCACGACGCTCAGTTCGCTGGGCGCGGCGGGCGCGGGCGCGGGCGCGGTGGCGGCGGGCGCGGGGGCGGGCGGCGCGCTGTACGCGCCCGCGCCGCCCGAGCGCCAGCTGGCCTACACCGCCGCCTTCTCGCGACTCGCCACTGTCAAACAGGTACTGTGTGTGTGTGTGGCCACGACGCTCAGTTCCCTCGGGGCGGCGGGCCCGTTATATAGTTACTGTAGTGTCACTTTACAGTAACTAATAAACAAATAAACCCTGTAATAAATATGGGTATAAAATCATAACATCGTGATCATTATGAAACATCAAAAACCACTTCACAAACAAGGATGAAATTCAACAAGAAAAAAAATTGCTAGTTTATACACGTTTTTATAAAGTAAGTTTCGAAACAAAGCCAGATTTAATAAAATTTCATCGTTCTTAGATAATTTTCAATTTTGTATAATATTGTTTCATGATCATTTTTTTTCTACAAACCTTAAACTAGATAGAAAGATCTTCATTACTAAGCGAACAATGTCTCTAGTAACAACTAGTGTTATATATCTATATTATTTGTATTTAACCACAACATGTAACACACAGGTGACAGAGTTCCTCTGCAATGCACTCGGCTTAGCTCGCGAGGACGTGCGCCTGTGGGCGTTGGGCGGCGCCCTCCTGGGCGGCGACGGCAACCCCAGCGGCGCCCTACTGCTGGACGACGAGCGCCCCACCCTCGCCGCCCTGCACCTCGACGAGCGCACGCGCCTGCTGCTCGAGGTGCGCAACCCCGACCTCACGTGGCCCGAGGAGATCGGCGCGTTGGGCGGCGCCCTCGGGGGCGGGGGCGGCGCGTCTCGTTGGGCGGAACGGCGGGACACGCTGACTGCGCCTCAACTGCCCGGTGCGACTGGATTGCATAATCTAGGCAATACTTGTTATATGAATGCTGCCTTACAGAGTGTGAGTATTATATTGAGATGTATTCTTACGTTACACTAATTAACTTAAAAAGTATATAAAATTAGTGAAAATAATTTATGTTGCAGGTATGGAATACGGGTCCTTTAGCACAGTACTTTAATTCAGGCATGCATTTGTATGAAGTGAATACCAGTAATCCGTTAGGAACGAAAGGAGCACTGGCGATGCGCTTTGGAGAATTGTGTAAAGAGGTATTTTTTAGAAAAAAATATGATAGTATTATATACCAGTATAACTAGTTTATTATTGTTATACTTTACTTATTTGGTTTTTAATAAAAATGAATATACAATGTTTTACGACGTTACTGTGCAGGTGTGGACGAGCGGCGCGCGTTCAGTGGCACCTTTACGCGTGCGCTGGTGCGTCACGCGGCACGCGCGCGCGCTCGCCGGCGGCGGACAGCACGACGCGCAGGAGCTGCTCGCCTGGCTGCTCGACGCGCTGCACGAGGACCTCAACCGCGCCGCCCGCCCCGCGCCGCCCCCGCCCGCCCCCGCCGCGCCGCCCGCGCCGCCCGCCCAGCAGGGCGCCGCGGACGCCGCCCGCCCCGACCGCGAGGCGGCGGCGGAGGCGTGGGCGGCGCACGCGGCGCGCAACGACTCCATCATGACGGAGCTGTTCTACGGGCAGCTGAAGTCGAAGGTGCGGTGCAGCGCGTGCGCGCGCGAGTCGGTGCGCTTCGACACCTTCAACATGCTGAGTCTGCCGCTGCCCATGGAGAGCTACGTGCGGTACACTGTTACTGGTTAGTATTATAATATATACTGTGTTTTTGATTATTGTTAATCCATAATTTCTTTTGTTGTCTAAATTTTATTTATTTACTTTGTAGGATATCATTTAGTTTAGACGTATATTTTGTGTATGTTCATTTTATATAGCAAGAATGTCCGCTATGTTAGTATTGTATGTAATAAATAAATGTTAAGTACATAAATAAAAGTTGGGACCATTTTGTTACAATGGGATTTCATTTATTTGTAAACATCTTTGTTAGTAGGTTCGATTCCTACTGGGAAAAATGATTAAATCTAAATTACTTGTGTTGACCCATACTGGTAGAGATACAAACCAGTCTACCACTCTCAGTGTCTAGAATTTAAACGAAAAATAAAAAACTAATTGTCATAATTCTAGGTTTTCTCCATTTACAATGCTTTAACGCACTGGTTCCCAATCAGTGGTCCGCAGAAGGGATAAAATGGTCCGCGAATGATTTTAAATTTAGCAGGTCTTGTACCCAGCTCTCTTTTTTTTGTAAAATAACAGAAACTGCAAGGTTTACATACATAGTGGTCCCTGCTAGCAAGAATAATGTAAAAGTGGTCCTTGATCAAAAAACGTTTGGGAACCCCTGCTTTAACGCATAAAGTATGAAACTAAATAAATCGCTAATTCTCATATGGTATTATTATGTATTCCAGTGATCCTGCAGGACGGGTCGGTGCCCGTCAAGTACGGGGTGCGCGTCAACTCTGAAGGCACCTACTTAGACCTCAAGAAGAACCTCTCGGAACTGTGCGGGTTGGCGCCTGAAGCGTGAGTGTTGTCATAATGTTTTAAGATATTGTTACTAATTCATTTAACTATTATATATGCTTAGAAAGTACATAATTATGAATTTGTAATTTTTTTTAAAATTTTTTTTTTTAATTTTAAAAAGCAATGTAACTATTAAATATATCCAATTTCATCGAGTGGGAATCGAACCCACAACCAATAGCGTTTATAGTCATATTTTTGTGTTTTCGACTAGTTTCTACTATTGGGTGGGTTTATGATAATTGTTTTTCATACTAACTCAATAGACTTTTTTATTATTCAATTAATCGAGATCATTGTTTTATGGACTATGAAATCAATTTTACAGAATATATTATTTAATTTATGTAACTGAAAATAATTGTAAAATATTTTTACAAAGATGCTAAAAACAAAAATAAGCTGCAACAAGCCAAAAAAAAACAATCTATTTGCATAGAACCTTAGAAAACGTTTAGACCGTTACCACCAGGTGCGGGTTCAAATCCTACTATTTTCAAATTTTTATATATTATATTCTATTTTATTTTTATTTCCTAAATGTAATAACACAATTTGGCCATTTCCAGCATGTTACTAGTAGTGGTGGCGGACTCCCTCATAGCGAGGTACCTCAACGACGCGCACAAGGTGTCGTCCGCCGCCACGCACCTGCACGCCTACGAGCTGCCCCACACCCACCACCGCGACCACCACCACCACTCTGACCACTGCGACGACAGCACGCACAGCGCGGACAGCGCGGACAGCGGGGACAGC
Source organism: Dryas iulia moderata (assembly GCA_019049465.1). NCBI lineage: Eukaryota > Metazoa > Arthropoda > Insecta > Lepidoptera > Nymphalidae > Dryas > Dryas iulia. The sequence goes on from CM032435.1 coordinate 1,063,307, forward strand.
TGTGAGGACGTTAGAGGTACTATAGTCTGCCCCTTTCACTACACTACTCAATGCTAGTGTACGTGAGACAATGCTATATATCTATTTAATAGATACAAACACTACTAACTTCACAGAAGGATAATCAGGGAGAACCTAGTATTCTCTTTGCACTGCTTGTAATCGAAACTGCACGTTAAATGATGGAAGGGTCTCGTTTTGTTTTAAGTATCAGAGCAGAGAAATGAAAAAAATATATTTCTGTTTAAAAATAGTATATTGACTTTTTATGTCCAAATATTTAATGTCATTGTAATGTAGAGGTACAATATCTATATGTTATCGTAATTGGTTATACGTTAGATTCCTATTTGTAAAAGTTATTATAATTTAATTATTTCTTAGCTTTGATGTATAAAAAGATATTGCCACTCTTCACACAATGTCCCAAATTCGCGTGAAAAGTGGAGAATAGAACGTCTTAACACTAGGTTCTTTCTATGTACTCTGCCATGCGGACAAAAACGTGAAGCATGAAAATTCAACAATTAGTTATGAATTAACAATTAGTTATGAATTAGTCAATACTAAGTATTAGGAAATAGTAGTATACATATAAAGAAGGTAAGTAAGATTCAAATGTGACTTAACTCAACCAACAGAAGCGATGGCGGACCTCGAGGAGACCGACTCCGGCGTCACCGAGGGCTCCGCCGACGGACTCGCCAGCGTCAGCGACGCCGAGCCCGACGTCGACGCCGACGCGGACAGCTCGGCGGCGGAGGGCGGCGCGGGGGCGGGCGGCGCGCTGGGCGGCGCGAGGGCGGGCGGCGCGAGGGCGGGCGGCGCGTCGGGCGGCGAGCGGGACGCGACGCGCGGCTCGGTGAGTGTGGCCCGCTCCTCGCTCTGCATGCCGGCACTCTTCTGCTTCAAGGTTAGCCGCCAACCCCCCACGCCCCCCACCCCTCACCCACACATATACAAACACACACACACACACACACACACACACACACATACACAAACATACCTACATACATACACACACCACACAACATGAACATGTACACATACATACATACATACACATACGTATGTGTAGTTACTTTTGACTTCATTATTGAATGTTATTTCAAAAAGTATGTCAATAACTATTGAAATAATTGATTTTGTTATACTTAGTGTAACAGTTCTCTTATTTTTATTTAATAAATCAAAACATTAATTTTAAAAGTATATTAAATATTGTTATGTATTTAATATGTAAAATATTGTTATTTTATATGTTACAACATTATATACTAATGACAAATAATTAAATTATAAACTTTACTTTAGTTTCACTTTAGTTTAGTTTGGGGCCAGTCGTGGCGCAGTGGCACAAGCGTGGCACAACTGTAAACGACTGGTTGTGGGTTCGATTCCCACTCGAGGAGTGGAAATATTTAATATTTCCATTTTCTTCGCTCTGGTGTCGAGGTAAAGCGCGGCGTTAAGTTCCGCCACTTAATACGCAATGCCTCCGAATTCGGTGGAAAGTGGGGAACGGAGTGTCATAACACTAGGGTCCCTCTGCCTACCCTGCTGTATGCGGAATACAGAGGGAAGCTTCAAAAAAAAAAACTTTAGTTTCACATATAACACATATTGATTACTTTACTTATAAACAAAAATACTGCACTTTATTTAAAAATAAATTTAAATATTTTCGAAGGAAGTGTTTCAAAAAACCATTTTGGACCATATAGTAACAGAATAAGAATTTTTAATAATTCCAACGAGAGGTACAAACTATACTATTCAATTTTTGCACTAATGTAGTTGAAGTTGTATTTTTTTAGATTCAAAGCTTTTAATTTGTAAAAAGTATTGCTATATATTCATATGTAAATAATACAAGAAGGAAAATTTTTGATTCCTTTTTTTATGAAAATTATGTGAACGGAGAAGTATGAAACTTGATATAGTTAAAATTTATATTATTGCCAATTTTTTTAATAAAATTTATTACCGTTTATACCATGCTTGACATACTGTTTTAGAAAATAATATATACGTTGCTATGGCAACGCATATTTTACGCGTCATTAGTTATGACGTTTGTATGTAAACAAAATATTGTAGTGAAGTTGTTTCTTCAAATATTCTTCATAATGAATTTGGTAGAAAAAGAGTATTCTTCATTTACATTTTGCTAATTAAAGGTAGTTTTAACTGGCTAATTGTGTGTGAAAGTTTTGGCTACAAGTTTTTATTATTTAGTTGGTTTTTTTGTATAGTAATGCTTACTTTTTTTTATTTTATACTGTAAATAGTTTATTGGTGTGATGTTGGTTATCTGTACATATTTTATAAATTTGTATATACACTTGAATTTTAATGCAATTTTTATGATTTATTATGTGTATTTAAATAATAATTACAAATAAATATTAATTATATATTTTTTTTATATGACATCATCATACATGTGACGTCCATACGACATATGTATAATGTAACACGTAGTTGAGTACTTAGAGTAAACCCGGCAAGATACTGAACGACTCCATCGCTATGTGACTCCAAACAGCAACAACGCCCGACATTGCAGCGCTCGCGCTCCGAGATGCTGATGCCGCCCGCCCTAGCCGCCCACGCCGCGCCCGCCCAGGCGAGCGCCGCCCTACGCCGCGCGCCGCCCGCCCTGTCGCCGCGCGCGTCCTGCCCCGACCGCATGTACCGCCTCGGCGCCGACTCGCCCGCGAATGATGCGCCTGAGTACTTTGTGGCTGTGCACAGGTATGCATTTTTTTTATGTTATCTATAGATATAATTTTTAAAGTTATTGATATATATTGTTGATATTTTTTACCTCGATACATCGATATTCGATGTTTATTTATTGATATCACATTCGATATTTTATATGATAGATTGTGAAAAAATGTATGATCTGCTAATTTCCTTCAGTTTAGTCCGAAAGTCTTGCTTCAGCTGTAAACGTATTTGTACTAAATAACAGAAGCAGGTGGTTAATTGGCTTTTGTTATTGTTTTTATCAAAGAAGAATTTTTGATGTTCCTTTCATTTATTTATTAGAAGTGAACTGGTTAGATTGAGCATTTACTGGTAAATTATAATTTCACTTTACAAAAAACTTTTATTTTTATTATTTTTTGTTTAATTATTAAATATATTTTTTTATGAAAATAATCTACTTACCGTTGCAAAAAAAATATGTGTGTGTACATTTTTTTTTAAAGATATTTTTTCCGTTTGGATAATTGCGTTTTTTAAATGTTTATTTGTATGTTTGTATATGTTAAAAATTATTGAATGGATTTGAATGTTTTTTTTGTTGTATAATTATTAGGCCTAAGAAAGATTTAGAAATTTTAAAAGGTTAAATTATAAGCTATATTAAAAAAAACATGTTAATGGATATTTTTCGTTGATATATAATTTTTTGATCGATGTAAAATTAAAGCTATTGAGTTTTACATTGATATTTATCGACACCTTGTTAATATGTTGGTATATTTTTTTCATTGCTCATCTCTATTGTGTGGTGGTGTGCAGGAAGCAGGTGGGCAGCGACGCGTACTTCGTCCCGTGGCATCGGTCGCGCGCCGCGCTGTTCGGCTCCCCGCTGCTGGTGGGCGCGCCGCGCGGCGTCACCGGCCGCCGCCTCTACGCCGCCGTGTGGCGCCAGCTCGCGCGCCTGCTGTCCGCGCCCGCGCCGCCCGCGCCCGCCAACCACGCGCGCGACTGCGACGACAGCCTCGCCTACGAGTTCCCCTTCACGCTGCGCCTCGTGGCGGCGGCGGCGGGCGCGCGCTGGTGCGCCGTCTGCGCCTGGCCCGCGCTGTGCCGCGGCTGCGCGCTGGCGGCCGACGACGCGCGGGCGGCGCGGCCGGCGGGCGCGCTGCTGGCCGTGGACTGGGAGCCGCCGGCGCTGCACGTGCGCTACCAGTGGGCGCGCGCGCGGGCGGCGGTGGAGCACGGCTCGGTGCGGGCGGCGGGCGCGCGCGCCGTGGACCTGGCCAGCTGCCTGCGCGCCTTCACGCAGGAGGAGCGGCTGGAGCAGCGCTACCGGTGCGCGGCGTGCCGCGGCGCGCAGCCGGCCACCAAGAAGCTGCAGATATGGCGCCTGCCGCCCGTGCTGGTCGGTACCACACACCGCCACACTGCTGGTCGAGCCAAGCGAACGTCTTTGTGCGCATATCAGTTAAAAAGGAATGAACCGATCATTATAAAATTTTTCAAGCTTATTTTAATTTATTGTCCAATAGGATGCAAAAAAAAAATTAAATTTAACTAAAGTATGCTCACTTCGCTCAGTATGCAAACAACACCCAAAATTTCACAATAGGCAGCTAATCGAAAACAGGAGTCTGACAATACCCCTATTATTTTTAATTCAAAACACACTAATTTATTAATTATTAAAATTATAATTTCCAGATAATCCACCTAAAACGCTTCCAATACGTAAACAACAAATGGATCAAATCACACAAAGTGGTCAACTTCCCGTACGAGGACTTCGACCCGACGCCGTACTTAGCGTCCGTCCCGCAAGAGACCATCCTCCTACACAAAGAACTAAAAGCAACGAGAAGAAAATCCTCAATGTTCGTGGACGTTGACGCGACCATCTCGGAGACAGACTCCGACCACGATGACCAGGAGGACCACGAAGATGAGACCCACGAGACCACCGAATCCATAGAGGCCAATGAAAGGCGGAGAAATAGAGAGAGAACGAAGAGAGAGTCGGTGGTAAGAGAGAGACAGAGATTGGAGTCCACCAGCCTGACGGCCACGCCTGTTACTGATGACAACCTGGTGGACTACCACCAGCACCACTTGGTGGCGGATGAGGATCCCTTCGATTTGAAGTATAATTTGTATGCTGTTGTGGTGAGTGTGGTTTGTTATGATATGTTTATTAAATAGATATAGTTATTTTTAATAAGTAATTATATAGTCAAAGTTGGTAATAATAGTATGTCAATTGACCTAAAATTCTGTTTCTGACTTAACTAATATAAAATAAGTTATATGAATACAGTTGTATTTATGATATAACTTATTATTTATTCTTAATGAGAATATAAAATATACTTTAAAGTGTAGTTATGCCTTTAAATTATATTATGTTTCTGTGAAAACTACCTTTTAAAACCTTTATAAAAATACAATTATTTTGCTTTTGGATACTTATTTATAGTTCTTTAGCAGGGATAAGTGTCAATTACCAAAAAAAATATTACGAAAATTATATTTAATACAAACAAGATTTAATAAAAAAAGGTTACGATTTGTGCTACAATTTTATATATAAAAAATAAAACTAAAAAAATAATTTAAATAAAACAATGTCTTAGATTTATCAGATCAAATAAATAATCTTATTCTACCTGTCAACAGTCACACACTGGACAACTGAGCGGCGGACACTACGTGGCCTACACGCGACACCCCTCCGGCACCTGGCTGTGCTACAACGACAGCTCGTGCCGCGCGCTGCAGCCGCCCTCGCCGCCCGCCCCCGGCGCGCCGCCCTCGCCGCCCGCCCTCGACGCCGCCGCCGCCTACCTGCTGTTCTACGAGCGCCGCGGCCTGCGCGCGCCCGCCTACCTGCCGCGCCCGCCCGACGCCGCCCACGCCGCCCAACCGCCGCCCCCGCCCGCCCTCGACGACGATGATGATTTGCGGAAAATGTGCTCGTTGGTGTAGTAGTTGTTCGTATATTGGGAACGTGTAATAAGCATGTTTTGGTATTGGAAGGTTGATATGGTTGATATTTGCTGTGCATATATCTCTTTTACGACATGTAACATACATGTTGGTAGGAGTTGTGGAAGATTGAAAGATTGATACGGTTGATATTTTTTTGTTAATACATTGTGTTTACAATGTGTTATAATGCATGTTTTGCTAGTTTTCGAGGGTTGAAAGATTGAATAGGTTGATGTTTTAGTTAGTTTTCAACGAGTTGTATGTTAAACGCCTGAATTACTACTAGTTTCAAGTAAATAATTTGTAGAAGCATTTTTTTAAGAAAGTTAGGTTAGAAGGAATTTCTAATATGTCACAATTGCGCAGCTACAGCGTTATAATTATGAAAAAAAAATATATAATTTTTATTTATTTGTAAAGAAAAGTTATCCATTTTGTATTTACTTAAAATAGTATGTCAATAGATAGAAAGACTAGAAGCTAGATACTCTATAGAAGAAATAATATCAAAAAATAAATATTTTAAATATTACTTATCATTGTAGCTGTTTATCGGAGACTGATGTAAAGACGTATGGTGTGATTATATGGATATTGTAAATTAATTATTTAAATATAATAATATATTATAATGTATGTGAACTTTAGTTTGTACTGGCTACTGTATTTGTATGAATATATCGTTATTTTTAATAAAAACAGAAAAATATATTGAAATTTAGTCGATTTTGTATTTATTGCATGCTTTGATATATGTATGTAATATAATATTTGTGTGTTTAGTTAAAATGGAGGTGTGGAAATAATTTTGATTATAATTAATTAGTCAACCAAGTGGGAATCGAATCCACGACCATTGCGTTTACAGTTACAGCATTTACAGTCAGATGTTATCACACTGCGCCTCTTATGTCTTAAACAAGATGAATATTAAATTATTAAGTTAACAATAAAATGAAAATAACAATAATAAGACACTTATTATTGTTATTTTCATTTTTAGTTAACCTGCTTATAATGTATGGAATTATGTATATTATAATGTGATATGTTCAAATTTTGTAAACATGTTGGCAAAAAATGATAAAAAATAATGTTTGCAAGATTTTTTATTGGTTGATTGATTGATTGATTGATTAATTGATTGATTGGTTGATTGATGGTTGATTAATTGATTGATGGTTGATCAATTGATTGATGATTGATTAATTGATTGATGGTTGATTGATTGATTAATTTATGAAGCTAATTAAAATTTCGTAATAATGTTTAACTTCTTATTAAATTCTCCTACACATTCACTTTTACCAGTTTTTTCTCTAAAGACACATGATATTAAATTTATACTATGAAAGTTTTATTTTTGTGGCAAAATTATTATTATTCTTTTATTTAATATTTTAAACAAAATTATTTTTAATATTATGTTACACAACAATATATAGTTTATTAATTTTATAAGGGAAATGTGATTATTTTTAAGTTTATAATAATTATTTTACTTTATAGCCATCTTTATATATAAAAGTATGGAACAAATGTAAAAAATACTTATTCAGTTATAATTATGTTACTTTATTTATGATATAATTATTATTATTCAAGCTCAGTTTTTAGAGAGTAATGGAGAGATATTCTGCTCTTCGGCATATTGGGGAAGAGAAAATATTTTAATACTAAACTTATCACAGTGTACTTTATTCAAATTTAATCTTTAATTGTTTACGATACATACTATATTTAATAGCTACATTGACTGTATAAAAAATTAAAAAAATAATTCAAAATTCAAACTATATCTTATTCGTATCTACTACCAATGTTTTAATTAATTTTAATATTCTATGTTATTGTGGATATCAGTTTCAGTTTATTTTCAGCATGAAGGTGAAACTGATGTGGTCTTTATTAAATATTTAATAAAAATTGTTTATATTATGAAAATATTAAAAGTAATATTGATAATTTATTTTTATTGCAACATTCTATTCCTATTTGAATTATAATACAAACATATAAAGTTATTTCATATATTATTAATAAATTATTATAATTTATTATATTTACTTGATTTTATTACTTTTTATTTGATCTTGTATTAGTAAAGATTTTTTGTAAATTTTTAATAGTATTAGATAGGTAATATATGATATTAGCTTCATGCATCTATCATATATAGGGAGGGCAGAGAGAACGTAGTGTCAAACAGTGTTGAGCATAACTTAATTGCAATTAACTATTAAATATTAGCAATTCATGATTAGTTTGTAGGGAAATTATATAAAAAATACAATAAGCTTTTTAATTTATGCTGCAAATTTAATTATTGATTAATTGTTAATTGTGTTATTCGCACAAACAATTGATCAAATGTTATTATTTAGTTGTTAATTGCAATTAAATTTTGCCGAACACTAGTGTCAAGATGCGACTCCTTATTCGTGATATTACCATTGCCCATCTTTAAACGAAATTACTATAGAAATTTAAGGCCTAAATTTATAATTAAACAGTTTATTATTTTTAATGTTAATAATTATATGGCAACATTTTTTTATTCAAAAGACAATATGCTTGTTATATACTTTTTTTTTTTAAGAAATGGGTGATTATTTTAATAATTATTATGGAATTAAGTATTTAAGTTAGTTTAAGTCCTATTTTTAAGTTTTCAGCTGTAATATAACTACGCTTTGTGTAATATAATGGATTGCTTTTAAGTCATACGATAAGTAGTATGTATGTTGAAATATATAATCGAAAATAATTTTGAAACCATAAGTGCCATTGGGATTTTATTTTTGTTTCTTTTAAACTATTTAAACTTAAAAAAGAGGGTTTTTATGAAATGATTTGTATTTATAAAACAACAGTATCGAGGGTCCACAATAATAATAATCAGAATTGTCAATATTGTATTTCTAAATGCATTTTTTTTAATAAATTATTGGTTAATTTTCTTTATTACAAATTCATGTGATGTTAAAATTAAAAGTATTTCCAACGTTTTTAAAGTGTTATTTGTACACTTAAGGTCAGAGCGCTTGGACAGTTTCCAAGTAGTGCGGGTTCGAATCCCGCGGCGTGTAAAAACATTTTTTGAAACTTTTCCTAAACAGCTTACTATGTACAAAGTTTAAATTTGTTTATTCGCTTACAGTAAATAGTTTAATTTTATTGTTATCTATATTGAATATCTTAGTTACGATCCCTGTGCAATAAATCTGAATATTTTGTATTTACTTGTGTTTTATTATTAATATGACTTTAGTGTGCCTATATATCGCATTAATTGGAAAAAAAAATGTTGTAAATTACAGAAGAACCTTATAGGCACACTATAGGATTCTTTTGTAATTTACATAATTTTTTTTCGATATTATTAAAATCATATAATATTTTTATATTTAAGACCTGCATGGCGTAGTTTGACGTCTAACAGTAAACATCATGGTTGTGGGTTCGATTCCCATTCAGGAGAATGAATTATATTTAAATTCTCATTCCCGATTTTGGGCAGTGGAAGATGAAATGTCTTGTGATTAGATTCTCTCTAACTACCCCACCATGAGGGAGAAAGCTGTTCTCTTTGTATATTTTGAAGATATGCTAAAGATACTTAAGTCATTGGCCATACAAATTATTAATATACGTTTGATATCCACCTAGTGAAACATTTATAAGAATACTCCATAAATAAACGAGTTAATAATTAGAAAAAAAACGCTGAGTTGTTTATTTAAGGGCACTGTGGCACAGAGAAATCATCATCTTTATATCAGCCGTTTGACAACCACTGCTGGACATACGCCTCCCAAAGGATCTCCACGACGATCGGTCCTGCGCATCCCACATCCGGCTACCTTGACCAGATCGTCGATCCACCTTGTAATAGGCCTGCCCACTGAGCGTCGTCCGGTACGAGGTCGCCAATCGAGAACCTTTCCGCCCCAACGGCCATCGGTTCCCCTCGCTATGTGCCCCGCCCACTGCCACTTCAGCTGGGCAATTCTTCGAGCGATGTCGGTTACTTTTGTTCTCCTACGGATGTCCTCATTTCTGATTCTATCACGAAGGGAAAACTAAGCGTTGCTCTCTCCATTGCCCGCTGGGTGACCTTGCGCCTTCTTATGAGAAACATAGTTAGCGGCCACGTCTCGCTCCCGTATGTCATCACTGGCAACACACACTGGTCAAAGACTTTCGTCTTGAGATTCTGAGGTAATTTGGATGAGAAAATATTTCGTAGCTTCGCGAACGCTGCCCATCCGAGCTGGATACGACGAGAGATCTCTTTCTCGAAGTTTACCTTACCTAACTGGACAACTGGCTCTGGTCTTGTACTCCGACCGACATAGTGGCATAGTTGTATAAATACCTAAGAACTTCGATTAGCCTGTAGTCTACTTGGCATCTTTGGAGAGACTGCAGCACGGCCCAAGTCTCGATAGAATCAAATGCTTTCTCATAGTTCACGAACGCCAAGCAAAGTGACAAATTATATTCTTCGGTCTTTTGTATAATGTGCCGCAGCGTATGAATGTGGTCTATGTTACTGTAGCCAGAGTAACAGTATTTGACAGTAATCAAAATAGAATGTGGATAAGATGTCCACTGTGCGGAACGATTATAATTAAGTTATTATCATTTCTCTGTTCTGGTACTTAAAATAAATTGTTGAATGGCGTTGAGTTCTGCCACTCAACATACCACGTCTCAATTTCGGCCGAAAAGTAGGGTATTCTTGATACCAGTTTACCTCTGCTTACTCTGTTATATGGAAAGAACCGTGAAGCTAAAATTCTAAATATTTATTTATGGATGATATTTTTTTTGGCTTGTATATAATATTAACATATCGTTTATTTATAATTGATATAAATGTAATTTTTAAACTATCTATATATTTTTTTCACATTGTTATAATCTGTGTTACTTTACAACTTATTTTTATGTTAAGTAATTTTACATATGTTATGCTTTTTACAAAAATAAACAATATATATTTTTAAGTCGTTTGAAATAATATACAACTGAAATTAAAGATTTTACTACTTTGACATTTTTAAATTATTTTAGTGCATGTAATCGTTATTCGTTAATCTATCAAATTTACATTCGAATTACAAAACTCTAAATTAATTAATGATATGTTATTTCACAAAAGGAGAATTTCATAAACAAAAATAGAGGCAAGAATTTGAAGATGAAAGATAATTTCACCTTTAATTTAATATTAAAGACCAAAGAAGTAATTATAGTTTTAAAGTAAAAAAACGTATCCGTAAAGATATTTAGAATATATAGGCAGTATATGAAAAAATAGCTGTAATTAGTCGTTAGTTATATTATCTTAAATAAATTATATACATGTTCACTTATAGTGAACTATTTATTGCTTGTTTACTGCTTTACTAAATATTTTTGAAAGTAAGGTTGTTAAATGTACGTTTTTTTTAGTACGAAGTATTGAGGAATAGTAAAATTATTAACTTATTTTAATTATTTAATTATCATTGTAATTTTGTAAAAAATAATTTTCTTTCTTCTTTCAAGGCGGATGTTTCATTAAGTGTAGGCAGTATAGAGTATGTACGTAGGTGTAGCGGCAACTGGCAACACTGCCCAAACGGAAACTGCCATTTCTATGACGTCATGGGCGGAGTTTAGTTGAAGATCGAATTTGGATTCGGTTGGCGGGCGCGGCCATCTTGGTGAAATAGTGACCTGGCGATTCGGTTTTAGTTAGTGAAAAATCATTTGTCATCCACGATGTCGGAAAGGGAAGATAATGTGTATAAAGCTAAGTTAGCTGAGCAGGCCGAGCGCTATGATGGTGAGTACATATTTTTGATATATCTTCAGTATTAGCTCGTTAAATTCCTTCCTATTTTTTGCCGACAGTTGAAAGACGATTTCTTCATAGTTCAAAATTTTTCTTACTACAATCGCGTCCCGCATCATCAGTTCCCCCTTTTTATGGCCTAAAAAATAGGCAATGCATTCATTTTAATGATTATATCGCTTAAAGTTCTATAAATCGATGGCATTCGTTAGGCTTGGTCAGCGATCGATGCGTCATCCGCCGGTGGGATGCCCTTTACCTTTTATTCTGTGATAACACGGATAAAAGAGCTCACGACACGCGAGATGCACTTCAGGATAACAAAATTTTCTATAATTCATCGCTCAATTGCGACTTTAACTATTAACAAATGACGTTAATGATGAAAATGCACGAAAAAACGTTCCTATTGTACCCCGGAGTAGTAATACTCGATCGATGTCACCGAGTTCATTCATGCATAGCCTACCTTGGATAAATCAAACGTTTTAAAGATTGAGAACATTCTAGATATCGTAGTAAAAGGTCAGACTGGCCCTGCTCTTAAATTTTCACCTATTGTTCGTACGCTACATTGGCTGTGAACATCTCTGGCTTACATCTCACACCCGCACCTTTTGTATCTCGATGGTGTTCTTTGTAAAAGATGAATGTCGCTCAAACTTTCACACATTATACATATGATTCATACAGAAATCGCGCATTAGCATCGAGTGCAATTGTCGCCGACTCGCCGACTGCGCTCCCAAAACCTGCGACTTGCGAATCACATTCGAAAAAGTGCTAATTCACTTATTAAACATAAACGTTTTAATTCAACGCGGTTTCTAGGTTTATGAATTCTTATGAATAATAACTGTTGTTTCAACATTTTGACGAGTCGCGACCGAAATCCAATTTATTATAAATGTTTAAATTATTCTTTACATGTTTTTGTGTAGTGCTTTCTCTTGATCCACTCTAGTTGGTAGACGTACAAAAAGATAATTGCAAGTAAAATAATGCTGTGCAAAGTGAAAGTAAATCAACAAAACTACATGAAATGATAAGAGTTCTGAGAACATCAAGAATGGTGACAGGCCCATTATCTCATGTTTGAAATCAATAACCTGCACACACATGTTTCTAGAATATCACATTAAAATGGCCAAATGTTATATTAAAAATGCAGTTTTCATAAAAGGGTGTGTCAAGTTTTTCTTTTTTAATTCATAAAAAAGTCTTTTTACTTGTGATGCAATATTACATGCCTGTTATATCACTTTTCATAGAATTATAAATAGTTTATTAGTAGTAACAGTTTTAAGTATATTATGCATTTGTACTATAGATTTTTGTTTTATTTTTTGCAGAAATGGTGGAGGCAATGAAAAATGTGGCCTCACGAAATGTGTCAGATAATGAACTCACAGTTGAAGAGAGGAACCTCCTCTCGGTGGCATACAAGAATGTGATTGGGGCACGCCGGGCGTCATGGAGGATTATCTCTTCAATTGAACAGAAAGAAGAAACAAAAGTATGTATTATATATTCAATTTATCAGTTTTTCTAATACTAAAAAATTAGGACAGTTATTTACTGACAAATTTTATAAATGTATTTGTGGTTGCAATCAATACTGTACATTACTAAGTGATTGATACACACAATGCACACCTGATACAACTGTGTATAGTAAAGGTTATTCAACAAGAAGCTCTAGAAAAAGGTTATTTAAAATTCCCATGGAAAATGGATAAAAAAATTAAAATGTATGTTCTCCAGTCTTTCATGAAGTGTATGGAATTGCAAGTTATACATTGTAACAAATTTGTGATCATACATAACCTTTCAGAAAGTGCAATATTATTGGCTTATGCATAAATTCTCTCTAACTGCTCCATTATATGCAGTATATTAATAAAAATTAAAAAAAAGAAAATTTTTAATGGTTTTTGTAGTTATTGAAATTTCAGTATAGTGTTTATTGTGTCATTTGTGTTTCTTATCAATTTGAGTGCAATTAAGCATTGTTGATATATTATCAATAGCTTGTTGTGTATAATAAATATATATATATTTATTCAATATTGTTTGTCTGTGGTACTGAAACATTTTTACTTCATTTTTTACATACAAATGTGTTTAGAAAGTGTCCTCACATTCTCAATTCTTATGAATGGTAATTTTTTCACTTGTCATTGTGACAAAAAACCAATTAGCTTATATGTCTACTAAATTATACCAATTAATTAATAAAATGTTTCAAAAATTAAACATTTAAGGAACCACACCCATACATATTAGAAAAGGATGGTATATAAAAATACACAATTGATTCATATGAATTAATCCTTACAATGTATATTAGGATATAATAATCAGGAGTTCAAGTCTGTTCAAACAAGAAGATTAATTAGATATTTTCGCTAGACATATTGGGCAAGGTGTGAGTCATTGCATAATGCCTCTTTTCATATTCAATGTAGCCTTATGCCCAAAATCAATAATTGATCCTGATCCAAAAACCAATTGTAGGATTGCATATTCATCCTTTACTTTACTGAAAAAATTGATTTACTCAAAAATTTAATTGCTAAGGTTGCAGGCTTTGGATTAGGATTGATATTGAGTGTAAGTGGACACAAAATGGAGTACAGAGAAGCTTGTCACTACTCTCTCTGCTTGTCCTGTACCTGTACATAATTATACACTGAAAATGTTGTTAATAATATTACAACACAATATTCCTATTGTGAGGCCAATGGTACACTGTCCCTAAAAGCTATGGTTCTGGGTTTGATCCTGGCTCAGGGAAATTATTAATTTTAAATAATTGTTGTTTCTCTACTGTGGCTAAAAAAGGCGCAGTGTTCAATTCCGTAACTCAACTCACAATGTCTCAAATTTGGACGGAAAGCAGAGAACAGAGAATTTTGACACTAAGCTTTCTTTGATTAACCTCCTTTATGTGATATACCTTAGCTACCTTTTATATAATAAAATTCCAAATGTCTATACCCAGAATGATAGAAACACTTCAATACTTAAAAGGGGGAATTCCCTACTCGTATATCTTAGCAATGTACCAGTGAAGTTCATACAACTTTCAACACTAGCATTTCTCTCGACTATCTGAACATTGAGGTCGCACATTTGACAGTGGACTGCCTTGTGACGGCCAATTACATCACTAAATGTCATTTTATGAATTAATTTGTGATTTTTTTATTGAACTCATTCATGTTTTTTGCTTTTTGTGCAAGAAAATGTTTACCTTTTTTACGATTTAAAAATAAGTATATTTATTGAATGGAATTGCGGCGTTAAGTTCCGCCTCTTAACACGCAATGCCTCCAAAATTCGGCGGAAAGTGGGGAACGGAGTGTCTTAACACTAGGTACCCTCTGCCTAGCCTGCTGTGTGCGGGATACAGCGAGAAGCTAAAAAAAAAACATTCAGTTATTATGTAAATGAACAACTATTAATAATATAGATTTTTATTCATAATTATTTAAAAAATAGTTTAGGTAATAATAAACTGTCTGAAAAACAACACATGTGATAAGCAAACATCTTACATGATATGGCTTATTAAAAAAAAAGATTCACGCTTTTCCTCGCATAGCAGGATGTAGTCATAGAGAACTTAGTGTTCAGACACTCTCGTTCTACATTATCGACATTGAGACACTATATATCGAGTGGCGGGACTTAACGACGCGCTTTGTTTCATTTTATAAATGAGGAGGGTTTTAGTTTTGAAAAGGAATTTAAATAATTGTAATTGACAATCAACACATAGATCGATTTTGAAGTCAGGTGTTTCTATTGGTCTCACATAATCTTGAAAACTGATTTTGAGGGGGTTAAAAATCATTTAGTGTTTCTTTATAATATTTCGTTTTTCTATACATATATATGCTAAAACTAGCATATCCTTAATTTTTGTTAAAGATAGAATTGGTTATATTTTCATTGATTTTTTACAGCCTCTTTTTACGTAATGGGGTGTAGTCAGAGAAAACTTAATGTTAAGACATTCCACCACTTTCCGTATGTGTTTAATGCATTACGTTTCAAGTGGCATTTAAAGCCCTACTTTGTCGTCATAAAAATTGTTTGAATTCCTCAAGTGGAAATCGAACTTACAATGATGCTGTCAGACATTGAGATATTCTGCGTCACTATTGCCTTAAAACGAGAAATTAGGAAGCTAATATAAAAAAGAAGAATTAAATGTGTATCGATCGCTCTTAAGTTATGGCATGATGAAGGATATCGAATTTTTTTATTACATATACATACTACACGTTTAAAAAACATTAAATTTCCTCACAAAATCATAAAAAAATATAATATAAAAATACATATGAAAGCCCAAACAAGGTGAGGGCGTGTCGCTAGTCTTGCACGCACAAGATGAATCTCTCTCGCTTGCATATTACGCTAGTTGCGTCACACGTTACGCGAGGCGACACTGTACGGCGTACGGCGTACTGCCACCGCAGGCGGCGCAGATGCGGGGGAGCGTTTTGCAAGCGTTTACCCTAATAAAAGTTAATGTAATGCCTGTCTGCCTAGAGGTGGACATCTCTTGCGTCACTATGTGGAGTGCCTGTTTTGGCTGGTTTAATGATTTTGTTTAAAATTTTTAGTGGAATTGGGTTTAAATTTTTGTTTTGAGGCATTTTTAAAGGGGTTGGAGTGATTAGGGTATATTTTTTTTCTTTTATTTATCATTTTATTAATTGTACCTGTATCTACC
Organism: Dryas iulia moderata; assembly: GCA_019049465.1. Lineage (NCBI taxonomy): Eukaryota > Metazoa > Arthropoda > Insecta > Lepidoptera > Nymphalidae > Dryas > Dryas iulia. The sequence goes on from CM032435.1 coordinate 1,079,605, forward strand.
TGTAGATTTGAAATTAAAAGAAAATATTTGTTCTTGAAACACTGTTCTTCAGTTTCTGTTTGTGGTCTGGTACATATATTAAATACTAGCTGACAAAACCCAGCAATATGCTTTAACTAATCAAACTATTAAAATAAAAATATTTTTGTATTCATTGTGATGTTTCGGTTTTGGGCGGAGATTGAAAGACGAGAGTCCTGACACAAGGTTTATTACCTAGGATTATTCTGCGACAGGGGAAAGAGTGTGGAACTGCTCAGATGCTAGGATGTTAGTTTATGGAAATGACTCACTGCTTTTTCTAGTAATCTAGGAAACGCCTACGTTTGAAATATCCGTTTGTAAATGTCCTTAATTTGGAATTGAATTCGTAATATACATGCATGCCAGAGACGCTCGAAATAAGAGATGGAGATGGCTTTTTTAAATATATCATAAATTCTCTAAATATAAAAAAAATGATTTTATAGCTTCACGAAGACACATAGAAAACTTAATAAGACCTAACAATACACAAAGTGAACTGTGCAAAAGAACTATTAACAGGCTGGAACCTATTGAGTTTTTAAGTAGCTTATATTTCCTGGTTGTTCCATACAACCTGTGTGCCAAAAAACTTAACCATCATTAAAACCTGCTTGCTATCTTCTCTTTACTAAGCCAATTCGTATATAACTTGTAAAGTATATATAGTATTAATTGTCAAATTATATTTTTAATTCCCTATTGTTATTGTTGTAATAATAATGGAATTATAATTAATTATTTTCTTAAACACCATTAAATTAACCCATAAAAGTATATATTTTTATATGAATGTAATAAAATGCGTCACAACAGCGTGAACATAAAATACGTCTCAGACGTAAGTCATTAACGCCTGACAAATAATATGTTGACAAAAAAAATGGCCAGCCATAAACGTCTTATATGCGATGTAACGAAAAGTAGCCGAGGTCAGAAATGAGCCAAGGCCGGCCTGAGTGAGTCGAATTTGCATATCGATCAAGTATAATATAGTATAGGTGTTGAATGCCACCCTGTACTTATTATTCAAGAAAAAAAACAAGGCAGGCAAAAGACTAATTTAGAAAATGTATAAAAATTGTAACACAGCGGAATGTTTATAGTAAAAATAAGTTGTAATATGTGTACAAGAATTTTGTCGTTGTTGGATGACGAACGCATGGGTTAGTGGTTAGGCGCCTGGACGGATTTCTAGAGACGCGGGTTCAAATCTCGCTGCGTTTACCAGTTTTTATACATTTTATAGAATAAAATAGGAGAATCTAGTGTTAAGATACTTCGTTCTCCATTTTCCACCTTTTAAGGTATGGCGTTATTGTATGGCGGAACCTATGATATTCGCTCGGAAATCTAATTATGAACTTATAATTTTTTACTTCCTATAGGATTCACAATATTGACATTATTAATTGGTTTGGAAAGTGCTTGTTCTTTTATAATTAAAATAATATTTTAAATATTATAATTTCCCACAAATGGGATTGAACTGGTAACCTTTGCGTATACAACTAGGACAACCACGTTATCGTCTTATAATCTTATATCGATATAGTTTTAATATAAGCTTTCACCAAATTAATTTTGAACCTAAATGAAGTAAGTAGTATTTGTAAAATAGCGACATGACGTGCCCTAATTGTCTAACTAATCAGTTAATTGGTTCCTCCATAATTTAGTTTACATCGCTTATGTTTTATGTGAATTAGTCATTCATTATATTAAAATGTGGGACGTTATTCTGACTGTATACGAGATGGTTTTGGGTTCGATTCCCACTGTAGGAAATGGTTATTTTTTAATTTAAATAAATTATTTACATGTTTCCGCTTTTCCTGCGGCGTTGAGTTCCGCCAGTCAACATGCAGTGTCACGAAGTGTCTTGATACTAGGTTCTCTCTGTTAACTGCCTAAAGCGTGAAGCTGAAAAAATTGAACGCCATTGTTTTTTTTTTTTTTTTTATTGAATAAAGGAGGCAAACGAGCTGAAGGCCCACCTGGTGTTAAGTGGTTACCTTCGCCCATAGACATCCACAACATGCAAATTATGCGTTGCCAGCCTTGGGAATGTAGGACAGAAGGAGGGAAGGATGGGAATGGTGGGAATAGGGAGAGAGCTGGCTTACATGCCATCGAACCGGAACACATCATAAGATGTTTGGCGGTTCGTCTTTGACATGATAGTGGTCGCGAGCCAGTCGGAGACCGAATCTCCTACCACCAGACTACTGGACATTGTGATGGAGTTTGGTTGTTTAGTGTAGATTTTAAGATGTTTTAACATGCTAGACGTACGTTTTTATTTCCAGCGATTTTACGTTTTAAGAGCATTACTTACTATTAGTAGATATCGTTTACCTGGTACTTAGTATATAATGGGATTACGCAACAGGTGTCCAGTCAGACTCGTATAAAACCTATACTTTTTTTATTAAATGTTTTTTATACGATTTTAAACAAGATTCGTGTCTCTGAATATAAAATTAGAGACGCAATAAAATTTAGACGCGAAATAATGAGGTCCATATCGAATCTGTAGTTTCCTTATACGTTATGTTAACAGGATTTTTTTTAGCTTCTGCACATGTATGTGTATAGTACATTTATATTATTATAAAGAGTTCTAGTTCTCTGTATCTTTAAGTCTATTTATTGTTAGCTTCACTGTGTCCCGCACACAGCAGGGTGTTAAGACACTCCATTCCCCACTTTCCGCCGAATTCGGAGGCATTGCGTGTTAAGTTGCGGAACTTAACGCCGCGCTTTGCCTCTTATACCAGAGCGAAGAAAATTAAAATATTTAATATTATCACTCCTCGAGTGGGAATCGAACCCACAACCAGTCGTTTACAGGCCACACGTTCGTGCCACTACGGCACGACTGGCCCCTAAGATGAAATATTTTTTATAGCATATATTATATAATTGTTCTTGTTTCCCTATGCAGGTGCAAGAGAAAAGCTTAAGTGTTTCTTTAAATGTCGATATTAAACTATTTTGTTATATTGCAAATTCATGACGTAACATTTGTTGTAATTAAGTTATATCTTAGGAGATGTTTATTTTTAATCTGTATTTAATAATAAGTTACCGAAAATAAACTAACTGATAATTTTATTTGTATAACATTACTTCTTATCTTATACAAGAAGGAAAACTTTTTAAAAAAGTCGTACAGTTTTATAAAGATTTATTTACTGAACAAAGAAAACAACAAACAAAATAAGGCGTTTTTCAATAGTCATTATTTATTTTTTTATTGTCTCGTGCAAATTAATAGGATTTAATGCTATCATATTTACTATCATCACATTATCGTGATAGTCGTATAATATAATTGCGACGTCATCATGACACAAATGGAAGTTGATTGACTTTTGATAATTATAAGCTAGAATTCTCATTTTTGTACTTTCTAGTCTCGGAGATCACGGAGTTGATTTTGGTTGCTTATATCCTAAAATAAAAGGGATCTCACAGAGAACCAAAGCTCGTCTACATAGCAGAAATTATTAGCATGCTGAAGTGGCAATGGGCTATTTTTTTTTTTTATTTATTTATTAAGATACACCATCGACTTATCATAATAACTAACACAATATTATAATGTACTAAAGATACAATCCAGTATGATTTGCCTTTACAGGTGTATACAACATTGTTGGCATTTGTTTGTGTGCGATTACAAGATGCTATTAAAATATCGATCAAACAGTATAAATATATAAATGGGCTATAATATATAAATGGGGATAACTGTTGTGGTAAACGCGCTCTAGAGTAGAAACCTTGACTTGGCAAGCGTAGTGCAGGACACTATCAAACAAGGCGGAGTGACTACATACTATGTACTTAAAAGTGGCTTGCTAAGGGTTAGGAGTGAGAGGCTGAGGATCCGAGCTGAGTGGTGTGTCTATTCCCAGCTATACAGGGATCAGGTCTGATGGATATGATGATATGGTAAAATGCGAGAAATTCTATATATTATAAAAATATATTTTTTCCCATATAAAAGAGTAGGCAGGGAGCACCTAGTGTCATGACACTTCGTTGTCCACTTTCTGCCTTATACGGAGACATTGCCTATGGAGGGACAGAACTCAACGCCGCGCTTAGTCTGGTACCCTGAGCGTAAAAATGAGAATAATATAAGTAACTTATTGGACTATAAATATCATACACGCTTTGTCTTGTAATTAAACTTGCACTAATTGTTAGCGCGTTACTGTTCGGATGACCTAGTGACGTCACGTGTATTGTTACTACGTTGCTGATTAGATAAGCCGTAGAATCTATTTATTACGCACTTAAGCCACTATAGTTTATCTGTTTGATACTAGTTTTTATCGCGACATGGTTCACCGAATTGATTCTTTGTTTTCTAATAGTCAGTTGATATTATCGTTTTAAGAGGTGAGATCCTAAGGATATTATCACTGGTATCAACTTTTCGTTAATTTAGACTTATTCTTAAATAACCTTTTTTAATGACACATTTTGCCTCGAGAGATTTACATATACGTAAATATTTCCTATATTTACGTATATGTATAAATATTTGTAAAAGTAAGAATTGAACCCACTACTATCGTTTACAGTCAGACTGACATTAAAAACTGTCTAGATTTATAAGAAAATAATGCTTGGCACAGATTTTTTTTGTACTCGTATATCGTTGAACTAAACTTTGCGTAATGTAACGTTTGGAAAAATCGATTGCACTCGCGCTCCACATTGTCCTCGCCGATAGAAATTGTGTCGTCCTTGAATGTGATTGAATTGAATACTGACCTAGCAAGAAATGAGAGGTTATTGTACATTTGTACTTAGTAGTCAACGATTAGCCAATTTAAGGTTTTTATATATGGTAATGACTTCAAATATAATACAGAAAATTTCTTAAATATTTTCCTTAGTACTGTCAGATGAACGATTAGTTAATCACATAGTATTGAGAGAAAAACAAAAATATATACATGTAGAAAAACTTTAGACTGTTTTTGTTCGAAAATTAGGAAGACTGAGAAGAATTTTAGCTTAGTTCATTATGTGGAGAAGTGTAATTTTTTTTATTATAGAATTTTTTTTCCCATAACATTAACAATACATTAATTTAATAAAATAATTATTATACATTATAATACCTTATATTTAACATACACTTTGGTTTTAAATGATATTTGCATGTTGCTATAGCAACGCATAAGTTACGCGTCAGTGGGGCTAACTAGTGTATTCAAATCAGAGAAGGGAGGGCCTTATCACTAGATTTTTAACTTATCTTTGATATTTCGTTATAGTAAGATAACTAAAAGTATTTTTATCTATCGCCACTTTCCATATTAATTAATTAACTAATAACTTGTGGCTACTACAATCGTTATGTATACAAATTTTTTGATTAGATAAGTCTATCAATTTACAATCTTTTTTTTTTGCTTAATGTAAATTTGTATAGATTATTTTAAATCTTATATCACTATGGTTAATAGACAAATAAAGATAGATGACGTAGTGGCACAGTCGCCGTCAAGTGTCTTTTTGTCGAGGTTATTGTGAGTTTGATCCCCATCAGGGGGAAGAGATAGGTTTATAAATGTTTATTTCGTTCTTTTGGTTATAATAGGTGGTTCAACCACTAAATATGCAAAGGTTATTCATTTGTTTGGGTTTTCTTTGCCCATTTCCCAAAAAAATCTTTTAGATGAATGGATAAAAAAATGCCCATTTATAATAAAATATTGTTCAATAAACTCGTCTATTTGTACGAGAAAAAGCCACACAATTGGTTATATCTTTGTAAATGTCAAAGTATTTTCGCTACCAAATGTAATTTTCCGCCCTCGTTTCCTACCCTCAGCCGTGGGCGGGCGGGCGCGGGCGGCCGGGGCGGGCGGCGCAACGCAAATTGATTCTATCAACCAAATGCATAATGAAGTTAGCTCATTTTCCACTCGTTATACGAACAATAAATCTGTTTTAGTGGTTCTATTTTGATTATTTTCTAGAGGATGTTAGTTTATTTATATTGAACGAATAAGTTGGCTGAATCCTATTGTTTAGAATTTTATTTTCTTTTGGGGAAAAGGGACTAAAATGGCAGGCTATTATTGTTTTTTTTTATAAATTTATTTTAATTTTATTTGTGATTAGTTCTTGCTATATAATATGTAGTAGAGACAAGTATATAATATGTAATGCAGGTCAAACATCGTCATAAAATAAATTTAATGAAATTACTTTTGAGAACAATATTGATATTCCTAATAATATCTAAATTAAGTACACTTAAACGCTAATTTTATTCTATGAGTGCGACACTACCGAGTGTTTTTGTGATTCCAGCATTGAAATCAAAATTCCAAAGTTGATTAATTTGAAGCCCTTAATCTCATGACCGAGCGCAGTTATAGTTAGCATAGTTTTACTACCGTTTTTACGTTCACTGTACGTTTATCGCGACTTGCGTGACGCACACGTTCCCCATTGAAAATATTATGTTGCCTACTAAATATGAACTTGCTTTATTTTGTTTAACTTCACGTATATCCTGCCTGTTATGGGAAGAGAGTAACTATTACGAAGACACTCCGTTCTCTGTTGTTTATACAATTTTGTTTTATTTTATTTTATTAGCTACACGCTGTATCCCGCATACAGCGGGGTAGGCAGGGTGAACCTAGCGTTAAGACACTCCGTTCCCCACTTTCCGCCGAATTTAGAGGCATTGCGCGTTAAGTGGCGGAACTTAGCGCCGCGCTTTGGCTCGACGGCAGAGCGAAGAAAATGAAAATATTAAATATTTCCACTCCTCGAGTGGGAATCAAACCCACACCAAGTCGTTTACAGTCACACGCTTGTGCCACTGTTTTATGAAAAACTGAAGACAATGTCTTGCTTTATTTTAGTACAGGGATGGAATCGCATATATTTGTATAAAACTTCATTCTGCCTGGTGGAATCGAACCCACAACTGTCACATTTGCCATGCCACTTTGGCCTTCATATATTATCAAAAGTCGGTAATCTCTAAAACACTTAAGTAGTATACATATAGTAGATATACCTATGTTAATACATTGTTGTCTTATCTTTTAATCGCACCAATTCACTGGAACCGTTAAAGATATCGAAATGTAACATCGCTCACGGATTCGGTTCCCACATGTTCAAGTGCATGTGAATAAACAGCTATTTCTTTGTAGATAGTAGTAACAGTAAACGCCGTTGTAGCGAAGTTGAAAAGGTTTTGAAAATCTAAGGAATATTTGTTTTAAGGACGCTTTTAATTTGTGATAAGCGGAAGATTGAGAACGGAGGAACTTACAATTGGGTGTACTGTGGGAAAAATGTTACTTAAAAATGCATATGAGTTTTGTAAAATGTCTTCCTAATGTTCTTTTTATATTTAAATCCATTCTGTGTACATTCAAATCTAAAATATGGTTCCGAAATCTTAGTGCTTTATGATTTTTAGTGATTAAATCTTATACATTACACAAAACACCATGGAATTCATTCGTATAGTTTATTAGACTAAAGAGAAGGCTTTGGCAATATCACAAGTAGTACCTATTTAAATCTTACTACAAATTTTTTTGAACAAAATTTCAGTACTTCCATTTAGGTCTCTTCATTACTTATAACGAGATCGACAAGCTATTTAATATATCATCTTTTGAATATGAAACCGCAGTCAGCCCCATCCATTAGGGCCACAATAAGTAAATGCTACGTCATTGCTTTTTCTGCATTTGCAATTCAAGCACAGTGCACTAAAACCAGGTCGTGACAAATTGGATGATCAATAAAAAGGTTCACCTTGTGCAATCATTGAACTCTCGACCTTCGACGCGGTAGTGGAGGCCAGACCGTAATATATTATTATCTATTACACAAAGCCGGCCGAGGCCGTGGTAGTGCAGTGGAACGGCGTCTGATTGTAAAACGGTTTGATTCCCATTTGGGGAATGATTAATATTTAAATTTTCATTTCTCCACTCTGGTACCTAAGCGGGTTTGAGTTGCGCCACTCAATACGGAATTTTTCGATTTCAAGATAATAGGCCTTGGAAATGAAATGCTCGCTCCAGGCTATTCCAAAGGTATCATTGTCAATAAATTATTATATAATATCTGTAAATCCTCGAATTAAAAAAAAAAATGTCCCGCTGAGTTTCTTACACCGGTTCTTCTCAGGTCTGAGGCATTAACTTTAGTAAACCGGTGGTAAACTTCACGTTCAAAAAATAAAACATGTAACTTCTTATTTTGAATATAATTATATGACTTTGACACGCGGAAAGTGGTGGACGGAGTGTCTTGGTACTAGGTGTCCCCTCTGACCACCCCGCTGTTGCGGGAAAAAGCGTGAAGCAGTTTTTTTTACTAGACAAAATTATATCGCTCTCAGTAAGCTGTCTGTCTCATAATGACTGACTGTTTGACTCCAGCCAGCGCTAAGTGCTGTAATGTCATTGTCTATTTCAAAGTACTGCTCTACCGTAAATGCACTCTTCATACATTTATTGTAAAGAACGTCATAGTCTGAATTACATATGTTCTAAACGGTTATGATATGAATGAATATGTATGTAGTAGTAAGAAATATGTGTAATAGATGTAAGAAATAGAAGTAGTTATACACTTATAATAAATTAAGTTAGGTTACGTTTAATATTCATATCATAAATTGTATAAAATGGAAACAGGCAACTTAAATTTTGTAATAACTGGACTCTCTTAGGGTATATTCTTTAAGTTTTAATTTTAAGTACTGAAACTGTAAACAAAAAAATTGTATTGCATATGATAAAACAAGAATCATGTTAAAAAAGGTACAGACCTTATGTCCGTAGTGATAATTTTTTTTTTTAGCTTCACGCTGTATCCCGCACGGAGGCAGGGTAGGCAGAGGGAACCTAGTATTAAGATACTCCGTTCCCCACTTTCCGCCGAATTCGGAGGCATTGCGTGTTAAGTGGCGGAACTTAACGCCGCGCTTTACCTCGGCACCAGAGCGAAGAAAATGGAAATATTAAATATTTCCACTCCTCGAGTGGGAATCGAACCCACAACCAGTCGTTTTACAGTCACACGCTTGTGCAACTGGGCCACGACTGGTCACTAGTAATAAAATAGAGTGATAAAATAGAACTATAAAAAAAAAGTTATGATCTTTTTTTTTTAAATGTAATATTGGAATATGTATTTGTTTAGATTTTTGCTATGAATTTCTTGGAATTTCGAAAACATGATAGCGATTTTTTTTATAGATAAAAAAGATACCCAGCAGCCAGTTTATTTTTATGAGATAAACGCATATGATCTGACCGAGATATCTTTTTCTAGTGCATCTATCTGTATTGCGTATTAGATAATATAGGTGTATGGTAGGAAATTATTTGTACTGAAATTTTTTGCTTTTTATTTTAAATGTAACCAAAGAAAATATGATAAGAATTAAATTATTCTGTCTAATTTCATCTAAACCAGTTAGCAGATTAAATAGTTTGATATATAATTTTGATCGTAAGGGCGAAGATTACGGGTTTGATTCCGTTTTATTTGATTTATTCTCGTTTCTTGGCTCTGATTCCTAAAAGGTAGTGCGGCATTGAGTTTCGCCACTCAAAACGCAATATCTAGATTTTACATGGAAAATTGAAGATAGAATGGAAGATGTGGTGACGTTAGGTCGTTTCTGACTATTTCGTTATGCCAGCCAGGGAGCCAGCGTCAAGCTGAAATAAAAGATATTAGTAGGAAGCCGACATATTGAATTCTGCCACCCGACGCTCAACTGTAGTAGAGTTGAAAAACAGAATTAAGTTTTAATGGATTTTCTCTGTCTACGCTCTAAATCAATAGTTCTCGGAAATGGGTACGGCGTAAAAAACACTAGATGGTTACTGATTCCATTGTGGTGTAAAGTTAGTAAGTTCTATTATATTGTGGAGTAATGATTACATTTAAATTAAATTCATTTTAAACTCTTGTATGAGAAAGCGCAGCGTTGAGTTACGAAATACTTGGACGTTTTCGATTTTGGGCAGAAAGTGGTGATTTTAGCGGAAATAACGATTTTGGTTATAGTGACAGATGCGATTCTCGATCGATTCAGTTTGATTTCCTGTTAAGACCCGATATTCCAATCAAACTTATAAATATAGAATCGAGTGGTATTCGAACCCCCAACCATCTCAAGCAATTTGTACGGCTTGCTAAGATATAAATGCGTCATTCTTCTTTTAACATATAAACCACCTGTTTGGCATTCTCGGTGATTTTATCTTAAATAGAGGATTTGTTATCGTCTCGTCACAAAGCCGTGCGCTGTCATACGAATTATGCCGTTAGCAAACATGCGGGCGGATCGATCGATATGCAACTTTCATATTGTTGCCCAATACGAACATTTAGTCTGTTGTTTCTGCAGCTATATTCTTTTTTGCGCATAGCAGAAGGGTGGGGTAGTCAGATAGAGAGAACTTAGTGTCCAGACTCTCCCTTTTTTCACTTTTTGCCCAAAATCGAAACATTCCGCCGACTTTCAACTCTGCGATTTGTCTTTTTATAAAAAGAAGGAATAAGAATAATTTAAATATAATCATTTAATTTAAAGAATCGAACCCACAATCAGCCAGAAATAATCAAGACTTTATATGTTGGTTCAATCGTTATACTTTTTAACTTGATTTTAGACTTTATATAATAAATAATTATTTACTTCACAAGTTTTATATTAAAAAACATATATTTTCATTATAGGTTATCTTATTATTGCATTGCTGGTGAGCTGTTTTATCGTTCAATGGTGTCTAGACGCACTAACTCACTAATGACTTGTCTCGAAAATTTGAACGTTGTATTAGCATAGCTTTCTCTTATTATATATGAAGACATTGAATGAAGGTGAGATCATATATTCGGGATTTCGCAGTTAAATGCGATTTTTTGTGAAAAAAAGAAGTTATTTTCAGTTAGTTAATAAAATTGACGGAATAATAATTTAATTTAGTTCTTAGAACAATATTTCACACTCTAACAGCCCTTCAAATTTTGACAAACTTTTAATTGTATTGTCTTTAATTGAACTTGTCATCCAAACATTGTCATATAAAATTGATAATTTACTTATTGCCATTTAAAAATTAACGGCCCAAGCAAGTGGTGCATCTATTATTACTGTAATTATTACTTTTGGCTCATTTAGGCATATTGTTTGACGGATAGCGGAACTTAACGCCGTTTTTTTATTACTATCACTCACTATCGAAATGCTCTCAAAAGCTATATTCAATAACTAAAGCTTCAACTTGTGTGCATTGACGTGTTAGCGCGTGATAGTATCCCCATATGCGTGTTTGTGCGTGATAGCGTAACTATATGCGTGTTTGGCGTGTTGCAGGGCGCGGAGGACAAGCTGAACATGATCCGCGCGTACCGCAGCCAGGTGGAGAAGGAGCTGCGCGACATATGCTCGGACATACTGGGCGTGCTCGACAAATACCTCATACCCAGCTCGCAGACCGGCGAGTCCAAAGTTTTCTACTACAAAATGAAGGTAAATTTGTATTGATTGTTTTTTTTTTTATGTTGTTATGCATTTTATTGTGATTTTTAAGCAGATTTTTATAAGGAGGAGGTTGTTTTCTTAAATATTTACTGTTTTTGGATTATTATTGGACGTGGTTTATGCCGGTTCCTTGAATTTAAAGATCTTTGGTTTTCGCGATTTTTACACATTTTAATTGAAACTATTTTAATCGGATTAATTGTGTTTTAAAAATCCAACGCTTGGAACATTTACAGTCCTTTTTTGTCACTAAAGTAATTGTTAAAATAGTTTAATTTGTTAGGTTAGTGAAATTGGAAAAATGGTTAGGCAAATTTGAATCTGTATATAAAGTTCTGATTTGTTTAAAGTTACGTTAAATCATAAAGGTATAAAGTGGTTTAGCAAAAGAATAACAAATAATAATTTTCCTCTATGTAATGAAATAAAAGGAATATTATATTAACCAAGGAATATTATATTGACGTAGTAAAGGTTTTGATTGCACTTTAGCGTGCAAGCTTTTATGTGCATGGTATTATTAGCTGCAGGCCACTGTGGCTCAGTAGAACAGCGTCTAACTGTAACCGCGATTGGTTATGGATTCGACTCCCGCTCGAAAAAGGACCCTAATTTAGATATCTCTGATCTGGTGAACAAGACAAAGCTCATTTGAGATTCGTCGCTCAACATACAATACTTCTTTTTTTTTGTTTCACTCTGCAGGGTACCCGCACACAGCAGGGTAGGCAGAGGGAACCTAGTGTTAAGACACTCCCTTCCCCACTTTCCGTCGAATTCGGAGGCATTGCGTGTTACGTGACAGAACATAACGCTACGCTTTACCTCTGATACCAGAGCGAAGGAAATGGAAATATTAAATATTTCCACTACTCGAGCGGGAATGGAACCCGCAACCAGTCGTGTACATTCACACGGTCATGCCACTGCGCCACGACTGGCCTCAACCAAATACATATCTCGAATTTGGACAGTAAGTGGAGAACGGAGTGTCTTGACACTGTTCTTTCTGACTACTCTGCTATGAAAGAAAAAGCGTCAAGCTGTATTATTCCTTTTATGTATTGTAAAAAGTTTTTATATTTATTAATATAGTTTATTTTTTATAAATACAATGATTTACAAAGAAACTTGCAACTTGTAGAGTGCAGGATTAAACAAAACATGTTATTTAACGTTTATTATTGTATTATAATAATAATAGTGTAGAATAGTAAGTACGTCACTACTGTTGACGCAAACACGTAACAATTGAAATTGTTATAAAGAAACATCTACTAAAGTAATAACGGCTCTCAACTGACATGATAGAAAGTTTTCCTTTAACCAAACAAGTGAACGAATATATGAATGATTGAAGTAAATCATTGTAGTTAGAACGATTTGATTGTTTTTTTTTAAAGTGGAGAGTACAACGTGGTTATTTGTAAATCAGAATTTATATTTAAAGACTAATATATTTATTAGTATAATAACGATACGATTAATCTCTTACAATATAGCAAGAAACTTGGAGATAGCTTTATACTTTTAAACATTTTTAAAGTGTTATTCCACACTTAGGAAAATTAACAAAGACATTTAGAAGCTCAGTGGTGAGATCGCCTGAACGGTATTCAGGAGGCGCGGGTTCGAATTCCGCTGCGTTCAAATTTTTATACGTTTTCTAAATGTCTTTTTCAGATAGCTTTATGTTAAGACACTTCTTTCTCCTTTTAATTTCGAGACGTTGCGTTGTTGGATGATGGGACTCAGAAATAAAGTAAATATAAACATTGAAGCCATATTGGCGCAGCTGTGGAGTTGAACGGCTTGTGACTCTTGTATATCAACATGATTCGAGTATTATGTTAATTGACGATTAGAGATTATTTGTCTCTTGTTGTATAGTCTATTTTTTTAGTATCACGCTGTATCCCGCGAACAGCGGGTAAGATAGGAAGGAACCTAGTGTTAAGATGCTCTATATTTTATTTTGACCAGGAATCGAACCTACAACTTTCGTTTACACTTGTACAGTCCAAACACTTACATACAGTGATTGTTAATGGCACTAATGAGGTTGACGACGTATTTCCTCATTAGGCGTCACGTGCCAACCCCGAGCCACTCGCCGTAGAGTGTGAGCGTATCTATAGTGATCTGTGTGACTCACGCTGAACGTGCGGCGAAATCTTCATTGTTCATTATACAGTGTGTTGGAAGTGTATGGCTCTTTGTTTGGAATGAGAAGTTGATGTTAGAAGACGTTAGAAAAATAGGGAGGTAGTCAGAGAGCTTAGTGTCTAGACACTTTGTCCACAGTGAGACAACTATATCTATCACTACTACTTGAGCGTTATTAATTAAACACATATTTATGAAGATGTTTTTATCCATACTTATATTATAAACGCGAAAGTCTGTGTGTTTGTCTGCTACAAAAATCAACCGCTAAAGGGTTGAAATAGGGGATGAAAGTTTATATGAAAAATCTAAACCGCTTGACCGATTATAGTGAATTTTGGCATAAATATAGTTGATAATCTAAGCTTAAACATAGGCTAGTTTTTTTAAAAACCCACCCCCGAGGGTTGCAATATAACGAAGCAGTTATGTAGTTCACGCGGCGAATCTGCGAGCGGGCCGCTAGTTTTTTGTATAAGGTAGGAAGAAAGAATGAGCAATGTTTGCTTTATATTGTTACCTAGTCAAGGCGCTCCGTACTCGATTTTCTGGAAGAATTTGATACATTTTGTGTTGTGTGATGAGCAATTTTATATATCATACGTAGTGAGTGGGTATCCCAAGTGGATATCGAACCCACAACCTTCGTGCTTGAGGACAGTAAAAAGGACAAATTTAATTTTCCATTTGCCCATAGAGACGACTCTATTACATTTGAATTATAAATTAAAGTATAGTTTAAAATGAAGACGTAATTTAACATTTATAAGAGCGCTTTGTAATACTTAATACTCGTCGACTGGAGTTACCGTATTACCGTTTTAGATGTGGGCGGATCGCTTACGTGTAGTCGCTTACGTGTGTAATGTAACGGAGGCTGGAGGTTGGATCATGTGATATCTGAGAGATGTTTTCTTATGTTGATATCTTTGTGATGGGATTTAGCTTGTTATTTTTTGTAGATTTATGCTTTTTCTGCATAGTAGGGTAGTTATAGAGGACTTAGCGTAAAGACACGTTCTGTTCTTTTGTGTTTGAAATCATAACGCTATGTGTTGAGTGGCGGAACTCAACCCTAACGTTTTGGCTTAGGTAGCAGAGTGATGAAATGGAATTTCTATATAATCATTCCCCGGAGTGGGAATCGAATCCATAATCATCGCGTTTTACAGTCAGTCGCTGTGTCACTGCGCTACTATGGCCTCATTAAGCAAGGCGACTGTTTTTCTGACTCTACCGGACCATGAACTATTGTAAAGTGTTTGTAACGTTGGTTTTCTAAAAAAAATATTTTTGAATATCAAAAATATACGCAATTAGTCCGATTAATATAGTTCTGTTACTATACATTTAATTTCATTTTTTGAGAGAAACATCATATATTTTAAAAAGAAAACCGTTTAATTTTTTTATAATACTTAAGTATTAAATCGTTAATTTAATCAGTCCAAAACGCAATAACCGTTGTAGTGTAGTAGACCATGTTGGATGAGTCATGCGAAGCCGGCGCTACTCGTACCCGCAGCACGTAATAAGGAATGCAATTTGGCAACGGCCGGCCATTCATATTTATACGACAGTTAAGACGCACCGGAAAATCCTAATAGATATAAGGAAAATAGTCTAAATTATTAAATGTCGTGTTAATATTTTAAGTTAAAAAAATATATTTTGTATGTGGCGTGACGTAGTTGGCATTTTTGTACTGAATGGCAGGATCGTAGGTTCAAATTCAATACATTTATGGGAAATGAAATAAGTAAAGTTTTTTATTTTTCTAATGAAAATTTTAAAACACTGGCTCTTTTAAGAAAATCTATAATAAATTGAACAAAGATAGATAGATTTTAAGTCTTCAAAGAGAAGAATTTCAATTCATGTTTTTACTGAATCAAATGTGCGAATAATACTTAAAAAGACATTAAAGTACCATTTTATTTTGTCCACGTGTATATTCGATATATTAAATCACATTAAACAGCGCAAGTGAAGACCCGAGATTGTTTTAAAAATGCCAAAAAAGGACGTCTTGAAGGAGGAGGTCTATTTAAACCTTTTTAAGAGATATTTGTCTTACCAAAAGTGTGTGAAAAACACTTAAAAGCATTAAAATACTTGTTTATTTAATCAGCCAAGTGTGTATATTCGTCATCTCGACACACAAAAGTGAAGACGGGAGATTGTTCTAGACTCCCAACCACACCCCTCTTGGCGTGCAACCCTCGCGTAGCCGCGTGACGTCACAGCGCCGCCGCGTCGTTACTCAAAACTAGGATGATAATCGATACTACACGCCGCGCTGGAGCTGGCGGGTCGACATCTTGCGTAATGTGCAAGTGTGGAAGTTTGATGACTGATGTGTATGGGAAAAGTAGTGTTTAAACTCTATTTTTCTCTGATTTGTATGTAAATATATATATATATATATATATATATATATATATATGGATATTAGAATGGAATAGAATAGAAACACTTCTTGCACACAAAGCCAATACATAAACAAAATATTATATATGGATGGATATGGATATTAGTTAGGTTATAAGAGTGTCTTGGCCCGTTTTTTCTTTTAAATTGTCATAAAGAATGTGTAATTTGCTACTTTGTCATACAAATATTTCACTAACTTGCCTTCTGTAGCATACTCGTACATAATATACAATAACGTTAAATTTCGATATTTGGTGCATCGATTCTATATGCCGTGCTGGAGCGGGGGTGTCGATATTTTGCGAATATTACTGTTTGATGACTTGTGTATAGGAGTGTCTTGACTTTATTTTCTTTTAAATCTATCGATTTTATAGCAACTGAGCAAATTCTGGCATACAAATATTTGTCAAGTGTGTAGACTCTATTTTTCTTTTGAATTGACATAATGATTGCGTATTGGTTTATATCTTTTTTTAAGCTATTTGTTTTAGCAATTAAACTCATTCTCTATCGTTACTGTGATAATAGTAAAATAAAATAAAGGGCATAATGGCGTAGTAGTAGTGTAACGTCTCACTGGAAAGTGGAGATCGGAGTATATTGACACTAGATTCTTTTGAATACTCTGCTATATTTTAAGTACACGTGAAAGAACAACTTTTATTTATTTGAAAATTATTCTGATGTCGGAGTATGAAATTTAGCTTATTCAAAGTTTTTATGCAGAAAAGTTATTTACTAAAAATGCATTCATTAATAAAATAATTATTTACAATACACATTCATAAATTTACATGTGACATACACGTTGCGTATTTTACGAGTCGACGGGTCAACTGGCTTTGAGTAAATCTCTCTTTGGAACGCGTCCAACGTCGTCTAGGGATTTTTATTAAATTGGAATTAAATTATTGCATTCAATGCAAAAATCTTGATTGATTTTATTTTTGTACGGGAATATATACGTAATGGTGGCGCATTACGTATGCATTGCGTATCAATTCAATTTGAAAAATGATATGGCCTTTTTTGTTGTGGTCTTGCTTCTTTTTAATGTATGCATTTAATTAATATAAATATATTGAGTTTTGGATGGTGTAATTGCATTTTGCTTTTCTATGACTATGGTTAGAGAATAATTTATTTATAAATAGTGCGACGTTAGAGTTTCATCACTATTTCTACACGCAATGTTTTGACTTTAGGAGGATAGTGGAGAACGGAGTGTCGTAACACTAGGCTCTTTCTGAATACTAAAAAAAGTAATGCCAAGTTTAAAAAAGCAAGTGAAAAAGTAATTGTGGAGACAAAACGCGGCGTCAAGCTCCGCCAGTTAACACTGACTGCATCCAGAATTCGGCGGAAAATGGCGAACGGAGTGTCTTAACACTAGGTTTCCTCTGTCTACCCTGTCGTGTGCGGGATACACGTGAAGCTAAAGAAAATTAAATGCACATCTGTACATTACAATAAAGCAAAGCTGGACTTCACCAAGATTCTCGTCTTTATTATTATCATGAAATCTAATCATTTACCTACAAAAAAAGCTTATATCGCGCATCAAACCCATTATTTACAAGAACCAGGTTATCCGGTCATCGCGTCTAACGGCATTTAAGGTGTAATCCTTTCTAAGACGCTCTCTTCGCTTCTCTATTATTAACCCTACCGCAGGAGCCTCAGTATTAAGTATTCATAGCGGGATACACCGCTCCCCGTGAAAGTAGGAAGTCCTTCGCATGTTGCTCGTCTCTAGAGGGATTTGTGTGACCTCGCGGTTTTTACGCCTCGTGTGTTTTTATTTTGCTGTTTTAATTGAAATTGGTTGTTTTTAGGTTAAAATGTTGGTGTGAATTGAAAGTTGATTCGATGTTATGTTGGTATTACTTTTTTGAAGGGTTTTTAGTAGTTTCACGCCTTTTTCCCCACATGGCGGGGAAGTCAATGCCTAGTGTTAGGACAATTACATTGTACTCCTCTTCCAGCAAGAAATCAACATTTTAAAGATTAATTTAAATTATGATCTTGTTATATTTTTTTTAGTAAAAAAGGGGAAAGAGAGAAATGTTTAAAGTTATTAATTAGTAAAGACGGAGTTAGATTAATTAGTAGAGACTATATTAGATATATGTACATATATTTTTTTATTACACATGGTGAAGTGTGAACGTAACGCAGTTTAATTGACTATGATCCTTATAACTTATAGAAAAAACTGTAGGCTTAAAGCGCAAGCTTTAATTAAGCCTGCAGGTTCAACTTTTGCTACTTTTTTATGGTTGTAGTACATTATGTGTTGAGTGGCGTAACTTAACGCCGCGTTTAGTTTCGTTCTTTATTATATGTAATAACAACCTAAATGTGATAAATTCAGCAGATGTTATATAATGCCTGGATGAAACATATCATCTTTCCGTTTTTCTTTGCGACTCTTCTAGGTAATAACGGAGAACCTAGGGTCATGACTCTCTGTTTTCCATATACTTCCATATTATAATAGTATGTAAACTTATTTGTAAACGACTGGTTGTGGGTTCGATTCCCACTCGAAGAGTGGAAATATTTAATATTTCCATTTCCTTTGCTGTGGTATCAGAGGCAAAACGCGACGTTAAATTCCGCCACTTAACACGCAATGCTTCTAAATTCGGCGGAAAATGGGGAACGTAGTGTCTTAACACTAGGTTCCCTCTGCCTACCCTGCTGTGTGCGGGATATAGCGTGAAGCTAAAACAAAAAATGTAGACTTATTACTTTGTCTCTAACAATATTAAAAGCAGAACCACTTAGTTGCATTACACTTAATTAAGTTGTATGTACAATATATCGGTTTTGCCGATACAAGCGCGGAATTAATTGGGTTAATCCGGTTTAATTTCACTCTGATGACACTTTTTTACTCTGTCATGCGTTTAAACGTTAAATATTTTAGCCTTACAGTTTAATTAGAGGCTACTTTTTAAAAAAAACTGTTTGCTATTTATTATATTAATTTTAAAAACAAAGTCGCCGGTCGTGGCCCAGTGGCACAAGCGAGTGACTGTAAACGATTGGTTGTGGGTTCGATTCCCAATCAAGGAGTGGAAATATTTAATATGTCCATTTTCTTCGCTCTGGTGTTGAGGCAAAAGCGGGGCGTTAAGTTCCGCCACTTAACACGCAATGCCTCCGAATTCGGCGGAAAGTGTTTTAACACTAGTTTCCCCCTGCTGTGTGCGGGATACAGCGTGAAGCTAAAACACAAAATGTAGACTTTATTACTTGGTCTCTAACAATATTAAAAGCAGAACCACTTAGTTGCATTATACTTAATAAAGTTGTACGTACAATATATCGGTTTTGCCGATACAAGCGCGGAATTAATTGGGTTAATCCGGTTTAATTTTACTCTGATGACACTTTTTTACTCTGTCATGCGTTTAAACGTTAAATATTTTAGCCTTACAGTTTAATTAGAGGCTACTTTTTTAAAAACTGTTTGATATTTATTATATTAATTTTAAAAACTGAGTGGCCGGTCGTGGCCCAGTGGCACAAGCGAGTGACTGTAAACGACTGGTTGTGGGTTCGATTCCCACTCGAGGAGTGGAAATATTTAATATTCCCATTTTCTTCGCTCTGGTGTTGAGGCAAAAGCGCGGCGTTAAGTTCCGCCACTTAACAGGCAATGCCTCCGAATTCGGCGGAAAGTATCTTAACACTAGTTTCCCTCTGCCTTCCATGCTGTAAGCGGGATACAGCGTGAAGCTAAAAAAAAAAATTTTTATTTTTGATATGAAGCCTCCGTGGTGAGATAGCGTCTGGCTGTTACTGAGATTGGTTGTGGATTCGATGCCAATTTGAAGGAATGAATCATAATTTAATTATTTTTATATCTCCGCTCTAATTAACAATGTATAGTGTGACATTGAGTTCCATCTCTTAAATTGAGGATTCGAGCGGCAAGTGGAGTGTCTTGACTCTGGGTTATCTTCATGCCTTTTTATTGCGATAATCTCAAATATCTGGTATTAATTTTAGTGCCCTCTGTCCGGTGATAAATATGTTTGACGTTTGAAAATTGTTATTTTGAATAAAAATATTTAGTTTTGTTATTGTTTCTGCGCGTTATTAAGTCTGCATTACATGCATTTTCAAATATAATTATAACATACCAATATGTACATTACCTTCAGAAGTTAGCGGTAAATAGGAAACCGAGTGTCTTAACTAATGTTAAGACACTCGACACTGCTGTGTGCGGGATACAGCATGAAGCTAAAACGGATTAATGTTTTTTGCAGCTCATATTGTTTAAATTACTTAATTTAAATAAATAATTAATGTGTGTTCCAGGGTGACTACCACCGGTACTTAGCGGAGTTCGCGACGGGCAACGACCGCAAGGAGGCGGCGGAGAACTCGCTGGTCGCGTACAAGGCGGCCTCCGACATCGCCATGACGGAGTTGCCGCCCACGCACCCCATACGCCTCGGACTCGCGCTCAACTTCTCGGTGAGTGTGCTGATACCACCACCACTATCGCCACGACTACTGCTACAATCACCACCACTTCTACCATCACCACTACTACCACTACCACCCCTCACCAACACCACATAACTACTACCATACACCACCTCCACTACCACAACAATGACCACTACTTCACTATTACCACACACCACAACTAACACTACCACTACGACTACTGCCGTCGCAATTTACCACCATCACAACTACTACCACTAACATTGGCTCCACCACCACACCATACGTGTTCTGTCACTTGTCTAGGTTTGGGTAGGTGATGCTTAAGAGATTGGTTAAGTTTTTAGGGGAAAATAAGTTTAAAAATTAAAAAAAAATAAGCTATTGAAAGAATTTGACCATGAAATATAGAAATAGAACATATACATATTTAAAACTGTTGGATATTTATTATTGGAGTAGTAAGTTAATTAAATTATCAAGATTTGCGTTCAAAAAATGTGCATCAACATTCATCATGGCGTTGTAGAACGTTTAATAAAGGTTGTGGCTTCGATCTCCACACGCTGAGTCACTCAAGTTATATTTAAAATAAAACTTTACTTGCTCTGGTAGACGAAGCGCGGTTTTATTGTCGAATTGTGAAATCTTTAATACAATAGAAGACGGAGTGTCTCGACACTACCTGAATCACCCTGCTTTGCAGTAAAAAAAGTAGAACTGTTTTATAATATTTGTCACATGTTGTTTCATCATAGATAATATACATCATTCTTCCGAATTGGCTTTGAACCCACTACTATTGTTGTATTCTAGCAGGCGGATCTAATAAATCTTATCTTAACTGAATCACAATATCTATATATAATGAAGTAATATATACAATATTCAAGGAAAATGCTCAAATGTTTTATTAATTTTCCTTATATTTTATAATTAGGTCATATGCCCTACAATAAAACGTGATTCATAATCATGTGACTGTATCTTAGATTATTTGATTTGTTTATTGATTCAATGTTGAAGTGTGATTCAGGTTGATTTAGTTATTAGTCTTCATTCTTAAAGTGTGATTCAAAGCTTTGTGACAAGTTAAATTGTTTTGTAGTATAGTATGTGGCCAGTCGTGCCCTAGTGGCACAAGCGTATGACTGTAAACGACTGGTTGTGGGTTCGATTCCCACTCAAGGAGTGGAAATATTTAATATTTCCATTTTCTTCTCTGGTATCGAGGTAAAGCGCGGCGTTAAGTAACACGCAATGCCTCCGAATTCTCCGAATACAGCGTAAAGAAAAAAAAAAAAAAAAACATGGCTTTTTTAATGCGTCCGTAGAATAGTTGATAGCTCAATACCAGTATCCTTATATTAGTATATAATAAATAGTCCTTTTGAAATGTTAAGACGGCCCAAAATCATACTTCTTAAAAAGTATCAGGACAGTGTCAGTCGTATAAATAAACATTAGGTGGAACGCATGAAATTATTAAATGGGCCCCCGCAAGCGGTTCGAAGGCCGCCAGTTGGGCACCCCTGTTGTAGACATAGATTGAGTACCTTTAGATTGTTTATTTCCAGTATATTTTAATCTATTGTAATATAATATGAAGACTTGCATGTTGAATTAGTCTAGCGCAGTGTGATAGTGTCTAACTGTAAACGCCATGGTTGTGGGTTCCATTCTGGCTCGGAGGAATGATTGTATTAAATTTTTCATTTCTCCGCTCTAATGCCTAAGGTAAAGCGAGTTCCGCCACTCAATTCGTAGTATTTTGATAAGGGGTGGAAAGAGAAAGAGACAGAGTGTTTTGTCCCTAGTTTTTCTCTGACTACAAAAGCGTGTAGCTGAAGAGATATTTTGGCATTTTTTTTGCTTACTGTATATTCAGTGCAGTAATTAGTCATGGACAGAATTAATTGCTACCCATATCATTTGTCATGTCAGAATTAAACCATAACGATGTCGCTAGTACATAAACAATAACAATTGATCATAAATCTCTGATCATTATAAAATTATGCAAGTGATTTAATCGTATTCAAGAATGTACCTGGAAATATATTCTAAGATCGATTTTTTTTTAAAATTATGGGATATTAAAATTAGTGCTTTCATACTAAAACACATTTTTCTTAGACTTTCCAGTCTTTTATCACAGAATTCTTGCCTGTGTATGTGTGACCAAAGACTAAAAAATTCAAAATGTCAGGTTTCTTATAAAATATATTTTCGAGTACCAGAATTAATGCGACTGTCCAGTCAAAATAGTTTAACTAAAAATCGTAAAAGTCCAAGAAAGATCTTGCATATAATTTGCTAGGTTTAGGTTAAACGAATTGGTAACTTAATTCCTAACACTCAAAACGCATTATCCCTGAAAAAATAAGAGAATAGAGACTATCTTTGCTTTAAAAATAGTATCTTATTTGGAAGAGGCGTAAAAATATAGTATTCATGAGTGATTGTTGATCTTAATACTAAGGCGGTGTTTACTGTGCGTCACCACTTGGCGCTGATGTCACTGAGAGCTTACATTCCTACCACCTTACTTGTCTTGGTTTTGTAATACATACATACATACATATGTATGTATTAGTTAGGAAATATAAAAGTTATGGAAGGAACCTATTTACGGTTTGTTTTGTGCCTAATGAGTCATAGTTATTGACTGAACGTTAAGTAACTGTGTGTGTGTTGTGCAGGTGTTCTACTACGAAATCCTGAACAGCCCGGACCGCGCGTGCCGGCTCGCGAAGGCGGCGTTCGACGACGCGATCGCCGAGCTCGACACGCTCTCCGAGGAGAGCTACAAGGACTCCACGCTCATCATGCAGCTGCTGCGCGACAACCTCACGCTGTGGACCTCCGACATGCAGGGCGACGGCGACCCCGCCGAGCCCGAGCCCAAGGACGCCGCGCCCGACGCCGACGCGGACGACGTGTCGTAATCGCGCACCGCCACCACCCCCCCCCCCCCCCCTGACCACCCCACTCCCCCACCCCCACCACCACGCACAAACGAGCAGACATGTGTAGCCGAGTGATGTCCGATCACTACTTCTGGAGTATTCACACTTGAATCGCTTTAATTACTTACGAGTATTGTGATAGAGATTTTTTTTTGTATATTTTAATTTATTTTATAATTTCGCATGTTTCTCGAAAATATCGCTGTAGCGCTCTGCGTGCTGTACTGTACTGTAGTGTCTACAGTCGTGCTAGGTTAAGGTATTGCACTAGGCGCTCGGGGGAATTATTTATTTGCGGTAATGGCCCCGGGACTCACACATTCCATCGCCGTACGCGCCTGACGCCATCTACCAGCGTGCCCGGGTAAGATATTAGCGTTACTTTTTATTTCAATTTGTAATATTGCATATATTTTTTTGTTAATTTATATCCACAAAAAATACTGATGCGATTAGCCTTAGTGTTATGCAATATTAATTTATGTCCTACCATCGTGGAAATTTATTGTAAATGACAGTGTAAATCTAATAATAAAATTCAAAAGTCCAACGTGTAGTTTTATTCTCCCACACACACTCTCATTCTATTCTACATACGAGCGTCTCGGTCAGAGCGTCGTCGTGTCATCTCATCTTTTTAAATTTAAGTAATCAATTATTCACACTAGACTGTTAAGGAAAATATCTTTATAAATTATATGCTTATTGTGTTTTATAACATTAGAAAATATTCATTACATAAACAACATATTTAAGTGTATTTTAAAATCTTTTTGGAATTAAAATGAAGATAAATGTTATGTACCTACTACCTACTACTTCTGTGTATTGTCCTTGTGAGAACAACATAACTCGTGATTGAGCGAGCGAGGTGGTCCTTAAGTGCAATAGAATGAACATTCATTAAATGCTATAATAGTGATTAAAGTTAGTTTTCGTTTTTAATATGTATATGTTATTCTCACTAGAAACGTAAAAATTAAGACTGTTGTATTATCCCGAGAATAATTGCTAAATGTCTTTATGCTAATAAAGGAATAAGAACAAAAATAAGTATTGAATATTTAAAAAAAAAATAAACACAAACAAGACTTACAAAATATTTATTCTCTTCGTAAATAAGTTTAAATTTGGATTATTACATAGTATTTACAGCACTCCCAATACGTCAGTTAGACATCAACTAGCCCTCTACCCCAAGAACAACTAGTGAAAATAGAAAATATAACATTTGTATAACATTAAAATTTTAAAAGTATTCGATTGTTTCCTTTAATTATAGCTTTTAAGTGTGTTTAAAATATGCCAGAAGATATCCATCTGTCAGGAATGTGACAGGCGATTTGTAGTCTTTGTATCAAAAACGGTTATTATTATTATTAAATATTAAGTTAGTAAGTGTCATGTTTTTTATTGAACTAGTCAATGACCTATTTGATGTACATGGATGTTTTTAATACCAAGGTTGTTTTAATAGATCCACGTTTATAGAGAGTTGGAAAAATAGTTTATAGAAAGTCAGTATCTTATCTATTTCCTTTAGAATATTTATTTAGTTCGCTGCTAGCTAGTTTTATAGTGTTCTGAAATGCTATGTCATATACGTAGAGCTGAACAAATATTTTTATAATAGAATTGTTTTGAAAAGAACGTTGGTGTATCGATCAAAAAATCAGAACTATTCAGTGTTCGAAGAATATAGCAGCGTCTATGGTAATTGGCGCTATATAGAAAAATCTTTAAGAGATTACGATCAGAACTATTAAACATATTGTTAAACCGGTGTAATATAATAATACAATAACTTAAATATTTTATCAAGTATTATATTTTCATTAAAAGCAATATTCATCTTCAGAAGTACCTACATGCGCACAGTGCAGCGGATATTTCACATGGCTCAGTGGTGAGAGCACCACCTGGGCGGTATTGAGGAGGCGCGGGTTCGAATTCCGCTGCGTTCAATTTTTTATATGTTTTCTTTAAATGTCTTTCAATTTTCCTAAGTGTGGAATAACACTTTAAAAATGTTTAAAAGTACTTCTTACATCTTATAACTAAAACTGATTAAACTTTTCGATAGATCACAAAGTTGGGTGGCAAGTGCACAGTGGTTGTGTAACTCTTGTATAAAAATTGAAACAGTATTTTTAAAATAACGTTGCTATATCCAATATTAGAAAAGAAATTGCTGCACCTTACTACCAAATTAAGATTATCTAATCTTAAACTGAACGCCCCTCTACTGTATCACAAACACGTATTAGGTGTTTAGATGACAATGTTTTTGGCCTCTCTAAACTATCAGCAAAATCTGAAAAATAATAATGAGTTCCAGTCGTGGCCCAGTGGCACAAGCGTGTGACTGTAAACGACTGGTTGTGGGTTCGATTCCCACTCGAGGAGTGGTCAAAGTCAAACGCCACGTAACACGCAAGCCTCCGAATTCGGCGGAAAGTGGGGAACGGAGTGTCTTAACACTAGGTACCCTCTGCCTACCCTGCTGTGTGCGGGATACAGCGTGAAGCTTAAAAAAAAAAAAAAAAGGATCGTCGAAATCATGTACCTATATAATCTATGTACCAAATATATATAACAAATATTTGTAAATATTGTAATTATATTAATTGAAATAAAGTAAACATAACGAAAAATTACAAGAAAGTATTAAAAAAAATTGCAAAGTGAATAAATAATGCGAAAATTAGATTTTATTAAATAAAATTGAGATTGAAAAACGGGGCCGAAACGAATCCATAACCAATGCACGCTTACGATCAGAAAATAACACTGCATTTAAATTGACATACACAAAAAATAAATATTATGTATGATTATTAACTGATTGTGTACGGTCTGTACAACCTTTTAGTATTTATTGATAAATAAAAGTCTCTGATTGATTGATTGATATATTGATAATTGTTATAATTAATTAATGATATGAGCGCGCGCGGTGTGTTTGATGGCCGAATGCTAACTGAAGTAAAGCTGGAAAAATGTATATAATAAAATTTGCTAATGTGACAATTTCACTGTACGCGCTGGCTCGTACAGATTGATTATTGCTAAAAGTATAATATATGTTCTTTAACTTCTAAAGTAATAGGACATTTTTTTGCATACTTTACTTTGTTTGCCTCAAACGTGTTACGGAGTAGATGCATCTTTTCATACATAACGTGCGATCGTCACCATACAAAATGAATTGATAAACTATACCTTGTACAAGATAGCTTGATCTTTTTGACAGATGTAATTTTTTCTGATAGACATAACGATGTCATGACTACGATTTTCTCTATTTAATGATTTAAAAAATTGTAAAAATATTAAAAAATATACATGTAACACAAAAGTCCCTAAAGATTTAAGCGTTATCTGAAAATTTTAAGAACTTTTATTGCTTCGAAGTCAAATTTAAATAGGAACACTGAAAGTAATAGACGCTTGTACAATATTATATCAGATGATGGTTAATGAAGCGTCCACTTTGACAATTTTATCGAACACGAAATAATAATTAAAGTTCGAGATGGTGACACAACTCTGACGACTCTGGTTATGATAATCTTGGCTCCTCTTCCTAAATAAAAACTAAATATTAAGTTTAAAGATAAAACTATTTTATTTTTCAACCTTAATTTTCACATATAGGATTATTCTTGGACCTCCGATAAGTGGTTCAGACGTTAGGACCAAATAACTTTTCCAAAGAAACATGGTTCGAAAAGTGTAAATCTCGTCACATTTAAAAGTATTTTAAAATGTTATTTTTTGTACTACTAGATATTTCCATTACTAACCCGTCTGTCAAAAAAATCAATCTATCTTGTACAGGATATAATGGTTCGGTTGAGTTAAATCATTAGTGTAGGGGTCAGTCACAAGTTTCCAGCAAAAGTACAACATGTACACATATACATTAAAACAAACTAATTTAGTGGAGAGGCGTACATTTTAAAATAGATGAAAAAAAAATGCATATATAATTAACGCTTATTTTGTAAAGCAATACATATTTAAACTAAAATAAAATTTTATAAATAATTTTGCCAGCTTCCAAAAAAAATATAGTTGAAATCTGAGATTCACACTTTTATTTTTAGATAAAATTAATATCTTCATATATATAGATATTCTATTTACCCTTTTTTATGAAACGTTGTTTTATTGTTAATAAATGAAATGTTACTTTATTATTTAAAAATGTAATTTGTATGTGTATCGGAGTCTTTTTTTTTTTTGATAAGCATAAACACCAATTTTAATTAGCTTTAATGCTACCAGTATTAATGATTAACTAAAAGTTATAAGGCAACATTGCTGTGTGTCAATGTCATTTGTCAAAGCAAGCTATTTAGCGGCCATATTTTTGATCGTCTAAACTCCAAATAGAATTCTTTCAGATTTAAAAATATTTTGACGATATTTGAAAATTACTTCTTTAGGAGTAAGTTTCTAGAAACTTGTACAATATAGTTGGAAAATGTAACACAGAGTTTGTTGCTTAGAAAGCGAAATGGACATGTTATATTTGAATTTGAAGAATAATATTCAGTAGTGATTTTCAACTTTATCAAAAGTGGTTGTAATTTGTTTATATACTAAAAGTTTGTTATATAACGGTGCGAAAAAACTCTCAAAGATGTCTAACGTTGGTTACGATCTTGATACCTCTGGAGGACTTATGCCAGTAAGTTTTAAATTATTCCAAAGTTTTTTGTAAAGCCTGGCGCCATTTTCCTTCGGTCTAACGTACGCAAGGTTTTACATAATATAAGAACATTTTTTGACGATTCTTAAGACTATTTCGGACTCTTTCAGCTTATACGGGCATTAATAAAGCCTCCAGATGAAGATTTAAACGCTCCTAAGCCTAAGAAACCTCAGCATCCCTATTATAAACGTCCAGGCAAAGGGCATAATCACGATTCATGCGACGCGTGTGGCGAGGGCGGCGATTTGATATGCTGTGACCGTTGCCCGGCCAGCTTCCATCTTGGCTGCTAGTAAGATAATATTTTAATTTATTTGAAAGATAATAATGGCTTAATATTTCAATAAGATAATATTTTAATATATTTTATTTAGTTGTAAATATTGGCCATATTGTGCTTCATGTATAGTTAAAATTTGAGCATAGTCTGCATTGTTCATTGTTCTTCCTTTATATCTTACAGTCAGAGTTATGAAAATAAAATAGTACAAAAATATTTTACTCAATAAGAATATAAACAAGAAGTACAACAATAACCATCACTGTAGCAGTCACACTTAAATTGCTCTACAAAGAATGTAATAGTAGATGCTAGCAATGTTAATAGGAGAAAAAATAGTTATTAAACTAACCAAGTTATTAAAAATTAAATATTTAAATTTTAAACCATTAAATAAAATAACACAGAAATATTCATTAGTCCCAACATCATCTGTATCTGCATAAAATTTGTCATACATTGTACACTATGGATTTCATTTAGATCCTTCATGTTTACTTTTTTTTTCTCAGCTTCACTCTGTATCCTGCACACAGTAGGGTAGGCTGAGGGAACCTAGTATTAAGATACTCTGTTCCCCACTTTCCGCCGAATTCGGAGGCGTTGCGTGATAAGTGGCCGAACTTAACGCCGCGCTTTAGCTCGGCACCAGAGCTAAGAAAATGGAAATATTAAATATTTGCACTCCTCGAGTGGGAATCGAACCCACAACCAGTCTTTTACAGTCACACGCTTGTGCCACTGGGCCACAATTGGCCACAGTTCCATGTATTCATATTATTAATTTCTACTTTATTCAACCTGTACTCGTAATTTCATTAAACTCACCTGTACCAAATTTTGTAAACCGTTAACAACGCTGGCACATATAAAAAAACTAATCATATCTATTTCTAGCGACCCGCCACTGGATGAAAATGATATCCCAGCGGGCTTATGGCTCTGCCGCGAATGTCGCGCGAGTGACGACAAGCCAGCTAGTACTAGATCCAGTCGAGCTCAGTCTCCCGCTGATAATAAATCTGATACTGATAAAAAGACAAGGTAATTATATAAGACACAATTTTTGTATTTATTGCATTACAAACTAGCTAGCTTATGTATGCAATAGGTCCAGTTAATAAAAAAGCAGCACCACGTTTTTTCCTATTTAGCAGGGTAAGTAGAGATTCTGGTGTTAAGACTATTCTTCACTTTTTCTGTACAAAATCAAAATTCAATTAAAACAAAGAATATATGAATATAATTTAAATATAATCATGACATGCATGAACCCTGAGTAGGAATACAACCTGTAAGCTCTTCCGTCCTTAGTCAGATGCTTCCCACTGCACTAACATGTCTTCTGGATGATATCTTAGAAATCGACGAGTAAATGTTATGATAACAATAATTTATCAACAAAATAAAAATAAAAAACACCTTCACGGTTTTCTCGCATAGCAGGGTAGTCAGCCAACCTAGTGTCAAGACACTCTGTCCTTCATTTTCCACCCAAAATCGAGACATTGTGTCTTAATTGGTGAAACTTAATGCTGCGCTTTGTCATTGGTACCGGAGCAAATATATTAAATTGTTTAATTTTATCATTTCCCTGAGTGAGAATCGGACTCGCAACGGACGTTAACATAATAATAATAACTCATCATAACGTTAAATATATTTATAATTTATAGATCTTTGCGCAACAGCCGAGCTAACTCACTTGTCAAAAAGAAAGGTAAAGAAGATGTCAAAGAGAAAGAGGAGGAAGAAACTAAGAAAGAGAGTGAGCCTGAGAAAGAACTGACACCAATGGAGATTCTGGTGAAGGCAGCCAAAGTCATGAATCCCAAGCAGTTTGAGTTGCCGAGGGAAATGAGGATACCTTGTATATTTCCTGGAACTGAAAAAGGTTATTGTTATTTTTCTATATCAAAAAAGTAAATCTAAACTTTTTCCTTCATAGTAATGTAGTCAGAGAGAACCTAGTGTCAAGACTCTCTGCAAATTGTGCTTGTGA
Organism: Dryas iulia moderata; assembly: GCA_019049465.1. Classification (NCBI taxonomy): domain Eukaryota; kingdom Metazoa; phylum Arthropoda; class Insecta; order Lepidoptera; family Nymphalidae; genus Dryas; species Dryas iulia. The sequence continues at coordinate 1,110,250 of CM032435.1, forward strand.
ACATTGCGTGTTGAGTGACGAATCTTAACGCCGCAATTAATTATTTACAAATATCACTCTCAAGTCGGAACTAAACCCACAACTAATTTCAATTACAGTCAAAAGCTTCTTCCGTGTTTTTCACTTTGCGCCCGACATTGAAATGTTACGGTAGAATTCAATAACTTGCAAAGGGTTTATTTCATTAAGTTTTACCACATGTACTAGGGCCGCAATCACACAAACAGGAGAGCTGAGCGAACAGTCAAACTTTTAATGTTATATATTATTTTAAACAATGATATAAATTATTTTAAATTATTAATAATTTTACTAAAAATTAAGCGTTTCGCACGCGAAATAGAATGTGTTGAATGTAACATCATTTACTGATAAAAAGTATTCGAAAACATAAATTTATAAAACAAATTTTATTACAACCACAGAATAACTGTCCTCTTTTTCTATTCTAAATTTCAACTTCCTACTGCTATTAGATGATAAGATTTATTTCTTCGAACACACACTTTTGACCAGTAAGCTAATTTCTGGTCAATAGCCAAATGTCCGAGCGGGATCGAACCTACAACCATCATATTTGTTATCAGACACTTACATTGGTATGTATTGGTAATAAATGTACTTAATCTCTCTACAGAGATGCTAACAACAAAAATAAGTAGTAATAAAGCGTATAAGAAATTCGACGCAGCGTGTAGTAGAGTCAGAGCGCTTGGACGGTTTCCAGGAGGCGCGGGTTCGAATCCCGTTGCGGTCGTATTTTAATATTTTTTCTAAATATCTTTTTCAATTGCCTTAGTGTGGGAATAACACTTTAAAAGTGTTAAAAAATATATGTGGCCAGTCGTGACCCAGTGGCACAAGCGTGTGACTGTAAACGACTAGTTGTGGGTTCGATTCCCACTCGAGGAGTGGAAATATTTAATATTTCCATTTTCTTCGCTCTGGTGTCGAGGTAAAACGCGGCGTTAAGTTCCGCTACTTAACACGCAATGCCTCCGAATTCGGCGGTGCGTGGGGAACGGAGTGTCTTAACACTAGGTTCCCTCTGCCTACCCTGCTGTGTGCGGGATATAGCGTGAAGCTATTTAATTTTTTTATTTTTTAAAAAAAATGTATGGACTTATATATTATAAAAAATTATACATTAGATAATTGATAATATTGCTGAACATTCCAGAAAGTGGCAAGAACGGCAGTGGTCTAGTGACAGTGGACGCGTGGGGCTGCGTGCCGCTGCCCGCCAAGGCCTGCTTCGTGTGCCGCGCCACGTGCAAACTGGCGCCGCTCTTACAGTGCGACTACTGTCCGCTGTTGTTTCATCAGGTACATATTTAATATTTTTTTTAGCTTCACGCTGTATCTCGCACATAGCAGGGTAGGCAGAGGAAACCTAGTGTTAAGACACTCCGTTCGCCACTTTTCGCCGAGTTCGGAGGCGTTGCTTGTTAAGTGGCGGAACTTAACGCCGTGCTTTGCCTCGACACCAGAGCGAAGAAAATGGAAATATAATTTCCACTCCTCGAGTGGGAATCGAATCCACAACTAGTCGCTTACAGTCACACGCTTGTCCCACTGGGCCACAATTGGCCACAATAGATATTTAACTTTTATTATTAACTAGCAGCCTGCTCGCGGTTTCAATATTTATTATTATATTGCAACCCTCGAAAATGAATTTTAGAAAAATAAATTAAGCTATTCTTAACCTTGGGTTGTCAACTATATTTATCCCAAAATTCATCACAATCGGTCAAGCTGCTTAGATGTTTCATATAAACTTTCAAACCTTTAGAGAAGGATTTTTGCAAACATAAGTAACCTCTGTTAAACCCAGGGTTTTTTACTACTTTCATTCTAAATTTCATCCAAATCGAACCAGTAGATAAGTTGTTAAAGCGTGACAGACAAACACACAGACTTTCGTATTTATAATATAAGTATGGATAATAGTAAAAACACATTTACTTATATAAGAAATAATATTTTTTAGCAGCTTTAAATATTTTCCAAGCAGTCATAGATGATCTAGTGTCAAGACACTTTGTCTGAAATAGAGACATTGCGTCTTGACTGGCGGTACTTAACGCCGCGCTATGTTCTTACATACAAGAGCAAAGATATGAAAATTTAAATATAATCATTCCCCTGAGTGGGAATCGAACCCCGAAACAACGCGTTTAATTTATATGCAGGCTAGTAAGATAAGCATATTATAGGCATAGGTAGTAGTGTCATGATAATCTTTATTATATTATGTTTTATGATTTATCAGGATTGTCTCGATCCTCCACTGACTGCTCTGCCGACCGGTCGCTGGATGTGTCCCAACCACGTGGAACAGTACATTGTAAGTGTATATTTAATTCTTTTTTTTCAAAAACATTTTTTTAAAGAGCTATACTATAGTGTGAAATAACATTTTGCATTTAGAAAACGTATAAAAATCGTAATAAATATCATTCTGTCTTGCCAAACGATTGTTCGTAGAATAATCTTTGGGTAACAGAAATTTGTAAAAATCTCTCTACAGCACTGGTTCCCAACCAGTGGTCCGCAGGACGGATAAAGTGGTCCGCGAACGATTTAAAATTTAGCGGGTGTTGGTAGCCGCGTAGTGAGCGAAAGGAGTAATTGCACATTAATTCATATTCTAAAATATGTATAGTACCCGGCAACTAATAATGCACATCGATGTTTAAAACGAAACAGCCAGCCAGTTTCTGTTTCGTAGAGCGCTGTCTCTGTTACTCAGATGGTATGTGACGTCAGTCTTTGTACAGATACGGTAGAGTACGGTCGCTTTCAGTTTCAAATATATATATAGAGTTGTTACTATCCCCAAACTATTATTTTTACAATGGCATGTTTAATAAAAAGAGGAAAACCCTTGTACAGTCAGTCACGTGAAATTATATATAATGTTTATAAATATTTTCTACCGCTTCACTGATAGACTTGTGATAAATACGAATGATAATGACAGTGATTTTGACCTTATTGAGAGCACAGATTGTGAAATGGAAGAAATTGGGACTTCTGGCAGTTAGGCTCGCACATCTTTTTCATTTTTTTATATTTTCAGTCGTCAAATTTAATTATTAAATAAAAAGGAATCGACATCGTTGACAACTATATTGTCGTTTTAACAGCTTTTAATAGATACCTCACTATTATTGTTTTAAGCGAGAGAGACAACGCTCTAAGTCGAAGCTAAATCGAAGCTATCCGACTGCTTCATTCTAAGCATCGATCTGCATTATTAGTTGTCGGGTACGATATGTCAGTTTACATAAGGAAGGTAGGATGTCCTATAGTATGTTTTAACAATTCGCAAAAAGTATTGGATTTGACTACTTGTTAACAATAGTGCCACAACTACCTCGCAATTAACACAATTTTCTAATCAAATATTATTTGTTTTTATATAATTTCTTCTTGAGTTTCTAAGTAAACTTTTCGTTTCAAATATAGTTTATTTTTATATATAGTGGTCCCTGTCAGGTAGAATGATGTAAAAGTGGTCCGTGATCAAAAATGGTTGGGAACCCCTGCTCTACAGAGATGCTAACAATAAAAATAAGTTATAAATTTCGATGCAGTGTGTAGTAGAACGTATGGCTTAGTGGTGAGAGTGCTTGGACTGTTCTGATCCAGGAGGCGCGGGTTCGAATCCCGCTGAGTTCAAATTTTTATACGTTTACAACAAAAATTAAATGTACAAAAAGTTTTACAACAAAAATTAAATGTACAAAAAGGCATTTAGAGCTTTTTTGTACATTTAATTTTTGTTGTTGAATCATAATTAAAAATTATTAGAAAATTGAAATTTATTTTGAAAAATAATTATTAACCGCTTCAGATAATATATAAAATTGAATGGTTTCCTTTCTAACACGTACGGGTTTTAAGGTCCACTATATCTAATCGTCGTATATTTTCTAAAAATGATTTTATTATTCTAGCTTCATGCTGTATCCCGCACACAACAGGGTAGGTAGAGGGAACCTAGTGTTAAGACACTCCGTTCCTCACTTTCCGCCGAATTCGGAGGCATTGCGTGTTAAGTGGCGGAACTTAACGCCGCGCTTTACCTCGGTACCAGAGCGAAGAAAATGGAAATATTAAATATTTCCACTCCTCGAGTGGGAATCGATCCACAACCAGTCGTTTACAGTCACACGCTTGTGCCACTGGGCCACGACCAGCCACAATAACATAATATGTAATGAAGTACGATATAGAATAGTTGGTATGTATGTATCGCAGGACTGGAAGCTGGTGCGGTCGGTGAGCGCGACGGAGCGCGTGGCGCTGTGGGAGAAGTTCAGCGGCCCGCTCGACCACCACGCGCTCAAACTCGACTTCATACGCCGCGCGCGCGCGCACAGACCCGCCTTCCGGTACTCCACTATACATACACGAGGCGTGTTCAAAAACTATCGCGTTTTCGCGGCTTACGTATATTCGAATTTCGATATTTTTGTGACGTTATATTAGTACATATGTCTCTCACTTATGCTGACTAGTTTGGCCATTCTGAATGTTCAGTTAATTGTTGACAGCTGCTTTGCTTGCACGTGTTTTGGTTCGTTTTCGATTTTTACCTGTTTGTAAATTGTAAAGAGATTATTTATTAATACAAATTATTTTTACATTATTTTACATTAACATTTTAACACACTTCTACATTTTATAATAGTTACCAACCTGTAAAGAGAAACAACATTAAAAGCTATTGCTTCAATGTTATTTCTTACAATCAGATATTTTAAATATTATCTGTAAAAAAATCACACTAACGTTTTTAGTGTCACAAAACAAAAGACAATTCTTCAAAGTTGCATTTCCAGAATGCACAGAATGCGTAGTGCCGTAGACAATACTATGACGTAAGACACTAAAAGTGCGGGCAATTTAAATTAAATGAAGGAAAAGAGCTTCATTTGTGTATATGTCGTGGCCATATCGTATATTTGACGACTTCATGATATCGTTGACAATATCATGAAATGGTCGCAGTTCATGAAATGAACAATTATCGTTTGGCCCGATCATGATGTCGTTTGACGAAATCAATGACAGCCTAACGTTTAACGATATGGTCAACTAAACGCGTGGTTTTTTCATGAATTCGTCGATATTATTTGACCAAATCGTCAAATAATTACTTAAACGACTGATAGAGGCGCTAGAAACGCTTTTTGTATATCAGCTGTTTGTAACAAAGTTAACATTTTAGTTTTAAATATGTTTTTTTATTAAAAGCGGAATTAATTATTCTTTTATTTTAAGTAATAAGATTGTTCTTACTAAAATATTGTTATTTATATAAAATCATTTTAATTTTATTCAAGTCCATACGCAATATAATAATAATAAATTTAAGATGTTATACAGTAAAAAGTACTTTTATATACTAAAGAATCTGTTAAATGGAAAAAGTTTAACCTAACCTAACCTAACCTATCTTATTTGATTTTAAGTATCTTCACACAAAATAAATCTAATTACGTAAAATATTTTTTAGGTTAGGTTTGGTTAAACTTTTGTGTGAGTAAGATGTGTGAAAAATTTTGATACGAATTTTGCGGCGGCCCGTCTCATGCCCAAATTATCGATTAAAATCGAATGGCACCAGCCAATCCTCCTTGGTCCAGCCTTGGTCCTCGGCAACTTTCTCTAACGGTGATTCGACAATTGGTAAATACCATTTCCTTCACTTCATACATTTTTTCGTCTATTGTTGAAGTGCTCAGACGTCCGGCACGTTCTTCGTCGTTCTCATCTTATCGGCCTTCTGAAAACATTTTGTACCACCGATAAACGTAGCTTCTGTCCAAATTGGCGTCTCCGTATGCCACAGCCAACATTCGAAATGCATTCGTGCCCTTAATTTCGTTTTTCACACAAAATTTGATACAGGTTCTTTGATACATTTTTTTGAATAGGTAAAAATTGAAGACGAACCAAAACACGTGCAAGCAAAGCAGCTGACAACAATTAACTGAACATTCAAAGTGGTCAAACTTGTCAGCATAAGTGAGAGACATATGTACTAATATAACGTCACAAAAAAATCGAAATTTGAGTTATGTAACCCGCGAAAATTCAACTGTGTTTCAATTCAAATGAAAAAGTGGGGAACGGAGTGTCTTAACACTAGGTTCCCTCTGCCTACCCTGCTGTGTGCGGGATATAGCGTGAAACTATTTAATTTTAATTTTAATTTAATTTAATTTAATTTAATTGAAAATTCAAAATTCGCGATACTTTTTGAACACATCTCGTATATATACAAATACACTTTTATACTTGTACTTTTTTATTTATGTTCTTAGGTTCATTACGTTAAAATAAATTTAAATTAATCTGGCTGTTTAAAGTTAGTTGGGTACAAATGGAATTTAGTTTACAATAGGATTTACAGTTGAGTACAAAGATATTAGTACCACCACAGCAAAAAAATTATAAATAAATAATATATTTTGGTAAATCCTAACTAACCCAAAATGACGTTTAGAAAACGTATAAAATATGGATCGCAGCAGAATTCGAACCTGCGACCTCTAATCCATGCGTTCTGTTACCAGCTGCGTCGAAATACTTATATGCTTTATTACAACTTATTTTTGTTGTTACTGTGATGTACTAAAACAAAATGTTTGTGTCTTGCTTAATCAGTTATTTTCGACTGCCAGGTTGTGTGTACGCTTATACATTAATACACTACAGTAAGCATCTCTGTAGAAAAAAATTTTACAAATTTTTGCTACCCAAAGATTTACGAAAGATTCTACGAATAATATTTTGGTAAAACACAATGCTATAATACTTTTAACATTTTTAAAATATTATTTATACATTTAGGAAATTTAGAAAACGTTTAAGTAGTGTAGCGTGTAGTGTATAACGTGCGTGCGTGTGCGTGTTGCAGCGTGAAGGTGCCGTGCGGCGCGCGCGGGCGCGTGCTGGTGCCGCGTGCAGTGCGCCGCCACTACCGCCGCCCGCCGCCGCTGCTGCCCGCGCGACGCGAACACGTGCGCTGCGCCAACGGTGCGGCACCACCACCACCGCCATACCACTACCACTACCACACGACACACCGATATTACCACACTATTATACTAATATTACCACGTTACTTTAAAATTAACCACAAGCGGCAACCTTAGTCCTAATGTATATGAAGATTTAGGATCACAGCTCATAAGAGCCCCCCGGCAGCCACTCAGCGCCGCCTCCACTCGTTGTCGACAGGTCGCACGCGGTCAACGAGTGACGCCGCGTAGTTCTTTAGATTTGGTATTTCTTTAGATTCACTTTTTGTTTATTTAAACAATTATAATGTTAATTTAGTCTATTTCACAAAACATCAAAGTCAAATAAAAAGCGTGACAAACGTGCTTACAGCTTGTTGTCTCCTGGTGGTCCACTCGCGACTCACGACAGGGGATCTGGACATGCTCCGGAGTGCATGTAGTGAGCGCATCCCAAACAACAATCATATAAAGAACTAGCGGCCCGCTCGCCGCGTGGACTGCCCCGTTGTTTCGTTATTTTGCAACCCTCGGGGGTGGATTTTTGAAAAATAAGTAGCTATGTTTAACCTTCGATTATAAACTATGTTTATTCCAAAATTCATTACAATCGGTCAAGCGGTTTAGTTTTTTCATATAAACTTTCATCCCCTATTTCCACCCATTAGTGGTTAATTTTTGAAAAAATAAGTAACCTATGTTAGACCCATGGTTATTTACTACTTTCATTCTAAATTTCATCCAAATCGGATCAGTAGATAGGCCGTGAAAGCGTGACAGACAAACACACAGACTTTCGCATTTATAATATAAGTATGGATATTAAACGCGCGAAGCGAGGCTGTGCCGAGTGGATGCCGGGTGGCTGTGACCCTTATATTCAATGTCCTTCATCAAATCAAATTCACTTTCTATAATTTAAAACGTGAATTTGAAATCAATTTGGATTTTCAAACTTATTATTTAATAAATTTTAAATTTACTTACACAAATAAACCTAATAACTTATAAAAAAAATATACAATTATTATTATCTTTATACATTCATACAAATAAAATATATATATATATTAATTAACTTTACATATCACTACTTTTCTTATTCTTCGTTTAAAACTTTTTCCCACCTTTTTGTTTCTTTTTTTTAGAAAAGGCAAAAGGAACGTATTGTCAAAACATTCCATCTCCAACTTTCCGCTCAAATTAGAGACAATGCGTGTTACATGGCGGTACTCAACGCCGCACTTTGTCTTTGTACAATGTTCCACACAACTTTGATAAACGAAGTGATTGATAAAAATATTTATTAATATTTAATATTAATTTACCTAAGTGTTTATATGTGGACTACACTTATTGCTTAAAATATAAATTAATAAAACTGTATTATAAATGTAAAGTGCCGAATTGGCGCAAATGTGCGGTCATTCACCGTACACGTACGCGGTTGTTCTAAAGAAAATAATTGTAACGTAATCTTTCCCCTGAGTGGTAATCGAACCCACAACCAGTCGTTTACAGTTACATGCTTAAATTTTATATTTAATCCAGAATTCGGCGGCGCGTGGGGAACGGGAGTGTCTTAACACTAGGTTCCCTCTGTCTACCCTGCTGTGTGCGGGATACGGCGTCAAGCTAAAAAAAAGATTATATTTGACTTTTAATTTCTTCGTCCAGATACTTACTATTAAAGTCACTTTACAATAAAAGTCTCAATTACGAGCGGAAGACGGAGTGTCTTTACACTAATTTATCTCCGACTACACCATAACCAGTAAAAACAATTCTTATTATAAGAAAAAAGAACATTTATTTCTATATATATTTTCTTTTATATATCCCCAGTAATGAAGCTCCTAAACGCCGGCGGAGCGTACTCCAGTTCAGACTGCTCAGATGAAGAAAGGGGAAAACATCAGATATGTCTAGACCTAGACTGTAACGAGTCTAGAGGTCTGCCCTGCGCCGCGCGTGCACGCGACGGACGTCGAACCCGCTACCGTCATTCTAGATCGAGGTCAAAATCTCATGCTAGTGATGGTCAAACTCAGGTATTGTTTGGAATAAGATTTTAAATTAAAAGCTGTTTGTAGGAATTAGTGGGAGTCTAGATTTTTACCCGCGACGGAACGGCGACTGTATATGTGTTTGGGGTGAGAGGTTGTTTGTTTGTTTGTTTGTTTGTTTGTTTGTTTGTTTGTGTGTTTGTGCAAATTACTATGTCAATTATTTCCAAAACTATAAGTCCGATTTTGATACGGTTTTCTATGATAGGTAAAGTTTTAATTGGCGTATGTTCTTAGATATGTCTTATTGCTTTAACTCACCAGGGGGCGCTGCAGTAAGCATTTTACGTGAAAACGAATGTTTTCAATTATCTCAAAAAATAATAGTCTGATTTCGATACGATTTTCAGTGATAGATTCAGGTTTAATTGGTGAATGTTCTTAGATATGTTTTATCGTGTCAAACCACCAGGGGGCGCTGCAGTAAGCATTTGTTTGTACTTTTTTTGTATTTATTTGTCTAAAACCGAAACTACTGATCCGATTGAAAAGAGTTTTCAGAAAAAGATTCAGCTTTGCTTGGTGCATATTATTAGATATTTCTTTTTTTGTTACGGGGAAAGCTCACCAGGGGGCGCTGCAGTAAACATTTGTTTATGCAAATCAAAAACTACTAGTCCAATTTAGATGTAACCTTCAAGGGTAGGTTCAGGCTTAATTGGTGCGTCTTTTCATATATATGTTGTGGTGACCACTCATCAGGGGGCGCTGTAGTAAGCATTTGTTTGAGTTTTTTTGTGTAAAACCAAAATTTTTCTTGTATTTATTTGTCTAAAACCGAAATTACTAATCCGATTGGCTAGAGTTTTCAGAATTAGATTGAGCTTTGCTTGCTGCATATTTTAAGATTTTTGTTTTTTTGTTACGATAAAAATTCACCAGGGGGCGCTGCAGTAAACATTTGTTTATGCAGAGCAAACACTACTTGTCCGATTTAGATGAAACTTTCAAATAAATTCAGGTTTAATTGGTGCTTCTTTTCATATATGCGTTATGGTGACCACTCACCAGGGAGCGCTGCAGTAAGTACATTTGTTTGTGTAAAACTAAAACTACGAGTCGTATTTGAATTCAGTTTTCAATCATAGATTCAAGTTTACTTAGTGCATATTTTCATATATGTGTCATGTATGTTTACTTAGTGCATATTTTCATGTATGTGTCAACTCTGTAGGGGGCGCTGCAGTAAGTAGCTGCTTCTATTTTTTTGTGTAAAACCAAAACGACTAGTACGATTGTCAAGAGTTTTCAGAATTAGATTCCGATTTACTTAAAACATGTTTTTAAATTTATATTACGGTGACAAGTCACCAGGGGGCGCTGCAGTAAAATATTGTTTGTGCAAAGATAAAATGATGAATTTGATTTGGATGCAGTTTCAATAATAAGCTCAAGTATAATTAGTGCATGTTCTTGGATATGTTTTATCGTGTTAACTCACCAGGGGGCGCTGCAGTAAGCATTTGTTTGTAATATTTAATGCAAAACCACAACTACTAGTCCGATTGGGCAGAGCTTTTAGTATTAGAGTTACCTTTACTTGGTGTAAGTTTTTAGGTTTTTTTTCACGTCAAGAACTCACCAGGGGGTGCTGCATTAAACATTTAATTATGCAAAGCTAAAACTACAAGTCCGATTTGGATGCAGTTATCAAAGATAGGATCAGGCTTAATTAGCGCGTGTTCTCGTATATGTGTCATGGTGACACCTCACCAGGGGGCGCTGCAGTAAGCATTTGCTTGTATTTTTTGTGTGAAACCTATTTAGATGCGGTTTTCTGTGATAGGTTCTGGTTTAATTGCTGCGTGTTTTTATATGCCATATCACGAACTACCACTGGGCGCTCCAGTATATATTAGTTTGTTCAAAATCAAAACTACTAGTGGGTTTTGTGATTTTCACTGATTTGGTTAGACTTAAGTTTCGTGAAAATGTTACGGTGACAATCTCCCAGGCGCTGCAATAAGCATTTGATAACCAGAAAGCATTGGGTTTATAATTTCTTTTGGATTTGCATGAACATTAATATAAAGTATTTCGATATTATGTAATAATATGTAATGTGTATCTATTCACTTTAAAAAGCTTAAAATAAAAAGCAAAATTAAAAATTTTGAAAAAACCCTCGACGGTTTAATTGTAATTGTAAAAGGATAAAATAACTATAAATCCCCCGCCTAAAAGAATATATGTAACGAGATGATAGGGACGACTTCGTCGGGGGCTGCCAGTTGCAACCTCTATTTTTAATATAGTAGCTAACAGTATAGATTTCGTTTTAAAGTCTTTAAAATACCAGTTATCAAAACTGTAAATTCATTTTAATATTTAATTTTGTTGCCAAACCTGTTTTAACAGCAAGAAAACCTATGAGAAGGTTTGTGCAAACTTAAAGTAATGACAGCCCCCGACGAAGCCGTCCCCATCATCTCGTTACATATATTCTTTTAGGCGGGGGAATTATAGTTATTTTATCCTTTTACAATTACAATTAAACCGTCGAGGGTTTTTTCAAAATATTTAATTTTGCTTTTTTAGATACTATGTTCTTTATTTTTCGTCGAAATTCGATTGAGAGTTAAGTAGCGGAAGTCGAATTCGTGTTTTGTTACTTAATTATGATCACTCCAACGTGTGGGAATCGAACCTAAAATCATCGTGCTTATAATTTAACACAGTATTATTCTGGTGGTGTTGTCTTGTTTATTTGTTTTTTTTTGTTTATAAAATTATAATAAGTAAAATTTTAACTTTTCGATAATAACACATAATCAATGAGGTGGATATAAAATTTTTTTTTTATAATTTATATGTTGGGATATTATTTGCATATAACAAGCTGGATCAAACATTTTTAAAAAACTATAATAATTTGAACGTTGGGAGATTCGAACCCGCCTTCCGCGTTTGGATAGTTTTCACTATCCACCACTAAGGCTAAGTATTTTTGTGTTTAGCAGATTTTGTCAAATTTCTGCTATTCAAGGATTTCTAAGAATAATTGTTTGGCAGAAGATAATATTATTTATAAAATTAAAGATTAGTGGCCAGTCGTGGGCTAGTGGCACAAGCGTGTGACTGTAACCGACTGGTTGTGGGATTCCCAGTCGAGGAGTGGAAATATTTAATATTTCCATTTTCTTCGCTCTGGTGCTGAGGTAAAGCGCGGCGTTAAGTTCCACCACTTAACACGCAATGCGTCCGAATTCGGCGGTGCGTGGGGAACGGAGTGTCTTAACACTAGCTTCCCTCTGCCTACCCTGCTGTGTGCGGGATACAGCGTGAAGTTAAAAAAAAAAAGTACAAAAAATAATTATTGTTGTAACAAATGTATTAGAGTTTTGATGTAGGGGATTTCGGATGTTGCGAGTTTTGATGTAGGTAAAAAAGAGGCGCAGGTTCAAGTTCCGGTACATTCAAATTTATACATGTGGTCTAAAAATTATGTAATATATTTAAAAAATATATTTTTTAAATCACAAACGCGTTTATGTTATTGCATAAAATAAAAACAATGAAATAAGAATATTAAAAAAATATATAATCTATAAAGGTATTGCTTAAAGAAATCTTATATTTATACTATACTTTTTTTTTTTTTTCCCAATAACTCGCGTTCCCGTGGGAATTTTGCAATATCGCGTTGCAAGTAAGTTTTTACTAACGTACCTGCATGCCAAATTTCAAGCGTCTAACTTAAGTGGTTTATATTTTTCATACAAAAGGAATTTCCCGCTAATTCCCGTTCCCGTGGGAATTTCGGGAATTCCTTTCTTAGTGCACCTCTACGGTACGTAAGCTGCGTCTCTTCCTAATTACAAGTGCCTACGTTTAACCGCTTAGGCTGTGCGTTGATCAGCTGTCAGTTTCTCTTTAGATGTATTGTTTTATGGACATATTGTCACTAATAATTCCGAAATACAACATATTTTTGAGAAGTACACATGACACTGAAGTTAGCCGTACAAAATCAAATGACTAAATTTGCCTCGGTAATTGTCGGAAAATAAAAAAAAAAATCCGACTTTGTGGCACACCATTTTTTTACGGCACTGCGCGTTTTCTTATTATTTTTAATGGATCTATCGGTGGTAAGAATGCCGTACAAAAATATGTGACCAAAATGTACTCGCTCAACCTGTACTTTCGAATTCTCACCTGCACTCGGTTGGACAGCTTACAAGTGACGGCGTAGTGCTGTTCTAGATAGGTCACCTGGTGGTTCAAATGACCCATAATTTTTCCAACATGGGCCAGTAGTCTAACACTGATATATATAAACTTTGCCGCGTAACTACATACATAGCTGTTGCGATGTATCGCAACCCTCTGGATGGATTTTTGAAAAAATAAAGTATGGGCTACTTTATTTTAACCTTGGATTATCAACCATATATATGCCAAATTTCATTACAATTGGTCAAACTGTGTATTCGTAGATTTTTCATACAAACTTTCATCCCCTATTACAACCATTTAGAGATTGATTATTGAAAAAATAAGCAGCCTATGTTAGACACAGTTATTGTTACTACATTCATTCTAAATTTCATCGAAACCGATTACCAGTAGATAAGCCGTGAAAGCATGACAGACAAACACACAGACATTCCCATTTATAATATAAGTATGGATATCTATATCATTTCGTGTATATATTATATCTATTATTGTGTGACCACTTATCTATATTCTATTCTATTCTTTATAAATTCCAGAGCGACTCCAGCTCCCTCTCTGATTCAGACTTCGAACACCTTACCACCACAGTGAAAAAACGCAAAGTGTCACAAAGCGAAGACAAGAGTCCATCCAAAAAACCCACAAAATCTGACCATTTGGAGTTATGTTCTGAAGATGGAGTGGAAGAGCTGCTGGCCACTGTGGAGGAACAGCTGAAGAAACTGGATGAAAGGCTGGTCAAGCTGCTGGCCTGGCAGAGATTGCAACAGGTGTGTAAGGGTTTTTTTTAACGTAGTGGTATTCGAACTTGTGATTGTTGGTAATAATTGTTTAGGTGTTCTGATGGTCACTGTGGAGGAACAGCTGAAATTGGATGAAAAGTTGCTGAAGTTGCTCGATTTAGATAGGGAGAAAGTGGAATTCGAATTTGTGATTGGTGGAAATTGTTCTAGTGCTTGGCAAATGAATTTTTGCAATTTGCAAATTTTTGTAAAAGTGCTTAGTGTTGATTGACTGCAGTTTTTATTAAAAAAAAAATTAAAATATATTTTTAAAGAAACATATAATATAACTATACTAATATAATAATGTGAAAGCAGTAGAATTACATAAAACATAGTTTAAAATTCTTTATAAAACGTTGTTACAACTTTTCGTGACAACTTTTTCCGTGTAGCCCACGCACACAACGCGCGATAAGAAACTTCGTTCCAAGAAAGGATAACACAAAACAATAATTGAACAATTTTATATATTTTTTTTCTATGTTAAATTCAAATAAATTAAATAATAACACATACACAAACAACAGATAGCAGCAGGCGAAGCGATATCGGGTCGCTGGCGCCGCGCGCCGCTGGGGGCGGGCTGGGGCGCGCGCGCCGCCGCCGCCCTCGGGGGCGCCGCCCGCGCGCGCCTCGCCCGCCTCGGCGTGCGCGCGCCCGCCCTGCCCTCCGAGCTGCTCGCGCGCGCCGACCGCGACCGCATCGCCGCGCTCGTGTGGGGCGCGCCGCCCGCCCCCGCGCCGCCCGCCCCCGCGCCCCGCCCGCCCGCGCGCGAGCTGGCCGACTCGCTCGTGAGGGCGGCGGTGTGCGAGGTCACGGCTGACGGGTGAGTGTGCTTGTGTATATTGGGAATTCGAAAAAAACACACTACATTAAAATTTTTAAAAGATTTTTAAAAATGTATTTCATAAAATATTGCTTTTCTTATTAATAACATAAAACTTTGATAAAAGTATCAGAGACAATCAATTGTTAAGACACTCTGTAACCTAATATGTAAATTAATAATAATTCAATAGTACATATATCATATTTCAGTAGTTCGACCGGCGGTGGTCTCGGCGCGGCGGTGGCCATGCGCCTCTCCGCGCTCACCGTCGGCAGCGACGCCGCGTGCGACCTCGTGCTGGACGCGCGCTGCCGACACGTGTCGCCGCGGCACGCGCTCATATTCTGTGACGAGGTGCGTGCGTGTGTGTGCGTGTGCGTGTGTGTGTGCGTGTGTATGTGTGTATGTCTGTGCGTGCGCGTGTGTGCGCGCATACGTACATGCGTGCGTGTGTGTGTGCGTGTATATGTGTGTGTGTATGTATGTGTGCGTGCGTGTGTGTTGGTAATCTGGATAAGCAGACTTAAGTCAAAGTCAAATAATTTTATTCAAAATAAGAAGTTACAAGCTTCATTTTTTGAACGTCAAATAGTTTACCACCGGTTCACTAAATTTAATGCCTCAGACCTGAGAAGAACCGGCGCAAGAAACTCAGCGGGACTTCTTTTTTTTTTTTTTTAAAGTGATATACAGATTTATTGCAGACAATGATACTTTTGAAGTAGCCTGGAGCGAGCATTTCATTCCCAAGGCGTGTTATCGTTTATAAAATCTTGAATTTGGTAATAACCTTTAACACACAAACGTCTCTTCACAACTTTTTTAAAATGTGATATAGAAAAATCTTGGACGTTTTCTGGGATCCTATTGTAAAAGCGTATACACTGTCCCATGAATGAATTATTGACTCGATTGCATCGAGTCACAGGTGTAATCAGTTTATGCTTATTTCTAGTATTAATATTATGTGTGTCGCCAATTTTTATAAAATCCTTAATATTTTTCTTAACATACATAACATTAGCAAATATGTATTGAGAAGCAACAGTCAATATATTAATTTCTTTAAATTTTGTTCTCAATGAATCTTTCGGGCCTAAATTATAGATTGCACGAATAGCTCGCTTTTGCAGAATAAAGATCGAGTTAATTGCGGCTGCATTACCCCAAAGTAAGATGCCATATGACATAATACTATGAAAGTAGCTAAAATAAACAAGGCGAGCCGTGTCTACGTCTGTTAATGATCTAATTTTCTTAACCGCGAATGCTGCTGAGCTAAGTTTATTCGCCAATCCATCAATATGAGGTCCCCACTGTAGTTTGGAGTCAATGGTGATACCGAGAAATACCGTAGAATCGACAGGATCCACCGTTTCACCATTCAAGAGCACATTGGTTTGAACAATTTTTGTGTTAGGTGTTCTAAAAATCACACATTTCGTTTTTTTATTGTTCAATAATAAATTATTAGCACTGAACCAATGTACTATTTTCGAGAGAGCATTGTTTACATCGTCAAATACGTTTTGTCGTCTTCTCATTTTAAAAATTAATGAAGTATCGTCTGCAAACAATACTGTCTCATGGCTCTTTCCAACTAGATACGGTAAGTCGTTTATGTATATTAAAAAGAGGAAAGGACCAAGAATAGACCCCTGTGGGACCCCCATACTGACTAACGACCCAGGAGATTTCTTGCCATTTACATCGACCTTCTGAATCCTGTTAGTTAAATAAGAGGTCAGAAGATCGAGTGCACGTCCTCTTATGCCGTAATGGTGTAGCTTCCTGACCAATGTGGAGTGCTGAACGCAATCAAATGCCTTGGACAAGTCACAGAACATGCCCAGAGCATCCTGCGATTCCTCCCAGGCCTCATAAAAAAATAAGTTAACTTAGTCTTTAGGTAAATTGATATGGAGGGAGATGAGAATAAAATGATATTTAGAATAAGACTTTATGGATATAAAATAATATTTGCCTGTGAAAGTTTTGTAAAATTCAACAATTTATTTTTTTCAATTAGACTTTTTTAAACATCTATCTATGTAAGTAAGCAAAAAGGGTTAACAAGCTAAAGTTGTAACAGCATGTGCGTGTGTGTATGAGTGAATGCTTGTAGAGATTTGTGTTAATCATTTTTTAAAGAACTGACAATTCTATTCTTTTTATTTAAAAGCTACGACTGTAACTTTGAAAATATAATTATAATTAGTCTAAAGACATAAAAAGGTTTTACTTGAATTTGTCACTTAATACAACTCTACTAAAAAGTACTAGGAAAAATAAAGTTTAACCCCCATCCACAGGTAACACGCCACTTTGAACTGATAAACTATTCAGAATGGGGAACCCGTGTGAACGGCGTGCTATACGCGTGTGACCTATCACGCACCCCTGACCCCGCAACCACCCCTGACCCCACCACAGTGACCCCCGAGCCCGCTGCGACCCCTGACAGCAACGCAATTCCTGATGCAGAGGCGAGGGCGGAGGCTGTCAGGCATATTGTGAGAGGGAGGTGTAAGAGGCCGCCACGGTGAGTTGTCTCATGTTGTTTACGAAAACTGACCCCATTATTGTGATTCTTTACCCGGCCAGCCCTACCTTAGACCACGCCGCGACCCTTGACGCGGAGGGTGAAAAGTATAAGAGATATTTGTGAGAGGCATATCTGTGTAAGGAAAGCTATAATTATTATTTTTTAATTTATTTTAATTCATTCAATGTTCACATATTATATTTATTTTTACTTAACTTATTAAAAAAACTAACTTAGTAGTTTCACGTTTTTTTATGGAAAATAGTCAGCAGGTAGTCAGAGAGAATGGTGCAGTATACTCATTTAAACATAATTTTAATGTAATCTGCAGTCAAACATAATTGCAATTAATTATTTTCATATCCACATCCTGGTGAGAGAGCGCGGTGTTTATTTCTATGAAATTCTAAGTTCATTAATATTTGCGACGTTCAGTTAAAACTTAAATCAGTTTCTATGTACGTACATACATGTAAAGTACACCTATTATATCATTTTCACGTTTAAAAATGACATTTTCCAGCATAAACGGCGCTCTAACAAAACCAATGGAACCGGAGACGGAATGCAAATGCCCCACCGCCCCGCCCCCGCCCAGCGCGGCGTGGGAGGGCTCCGCGCTGGTGCCGCACGGCGCGCTGCTACAGTTCGGGTGCCGCCTCTACGTGTTCAGCGTGGCGGAGCCCGAGCCCGAGCCCGAGCCCGCCCTCTGAGCCTGCGCCCCCGCGGCACCCGCCGGTGACTCTGATAGTGTTAGTGATAGTGACTCGAAACTTGTCACTGCCAAATTACAACAACCTAATGTTGACTTTGATATCGAACCTGGTACTGTTGAAGATGCTTCTATTAGTGGTCATATAGGTGCTAGTGTATCTGGTGATTGTAATCCCATACAAGCTGATATTAACTCTGACATTGAGCCTGTTACAGAAGATGCTTCTGTTAGTGATCATGCACGTGGTGATAGTGTCTCAGTTGACTGTAACGCCATTGTTGGTGAAGCAGATGCTAATGTCACTGATAATGACAGTAATATAGTTAACACTGATTATGTCATCACATCTGCAGCAACTGATTCTCCTTATAATCATAATAATAATACTAGTGTTTTATATCATGATTATGTGATTGATGATGTCGATGAAGACTTGGACAGTGATGACAATGACGTGACTGATTATGAAATTGACGCGCCCGTGACGTCACCGTATGACGAAGACGTTAACGTTGATTCAAATAATGTGATTGACATGGATATTGATGATTTGAATGACATCAATGATAACATCAATCCAGATGTCAATGATGATAGTGATGTGGACACTGACAATAATAATGATGAAGCTGATGACTATCACAGTAATGACGACAATGATACTGATGAGTCAGTGCAAGATGATAGTGAGGATAATACTGAATATCCGCTCTGACTATACAATATTGAAGATTAAAATTGATAAAAAAATTAAATATTGTCATGAAATATTTGTTGCAACGCAGTGGAATAGCATTTTACTGTCAGCAAGGTTTGGTTGTGGGTTCGATTCTCACTAGTAAGAATGATAATTACTTTATTTGCTTAATCTAGTGTCGGCGTTCAGTTCGTCAATCAGCACGTAATGTCTTTAATTCATGTGAAAAGTGGAGAACGGAGTGTTTTGACACTGGCCTTCCTTTGCTTTTCTACTCTGGAGTTCTGCTTGTGGAAGCGTGTAATTGTAGTACATTTTATGATTATGGAAAAATATAATATTTTGATAACTGACAATTATCAATGCAATTGTTATAACAGATAAAGACATTTACGTATAAAAATTTAAACGCAGCGGGATTCGAACCCGCGCATCCTGAAAACCGTTTATTATAAAAAAAAATTGTTAAAGCCATAATTAAGTAAGGCTAGTTAACGTTAAACTGCTATTTCATTTCCTACACCTAAGGTCTAAATCCTAGTTCTAGAATTAAGTAATTACATCATATCAGCACAGAGTTTGCGTATCATTGTTGCCAGATTAATTGATTGATTGATAGAGATGGATTGATTGATTCAGATACAAGTGAAACTAATATAGGTTTTTTAAAATAAATATAAAACATTACTTCTAAAACCATATTGTTGTGTATACTCCTTGTTAGTTCAAGATATTTTAAAATATATATTAAGCATGTATTTAAAAGGTATGCCAATTAGTTATAACTATTTTTGAACATTTAAAATATAGTAACTTATATTTATTGCGACGCCTATACCCTGTTATAATACATTTTTTATATGAATCTTCTCATTGTACTTGTTATTGTAATAAGGTTTGGGGTCAAATCCCATTGTTTTAAACATTTCTTTTAACGAAATTCTTGTGTATTATTTAAAAATAATATAGAAAAAATCAAAATTTGTTATATTCTTTCCAAAATAATTATAATTAGTATTAGTAGTAATTTATTATAATGACTATAATATAATAAATTATAATAAGTGATAAGTATATTATTGTATACATTAACATTTTTAATAGTATTCTCACTTACATTACATAAAAAATTCATAGAAATAATCTTTCTACAGAGATACTAACAACAACAATAAGTTGTAATAAGTGTATAAGAATTTCAATGTAGCCTGGATAAGACGATTATTAAACGCATAGGTTCGAGTCTTGCCACATTCAAACTTTTTATACCTTTTCTAAAAAAGAAGATGTTTATTATTTGTTTTAATGAAATTTAATTGTTAATTAAAAATTTTAAACATTGTAATAAGGTTTTAATTGTTCCATTGTTTTAGTCCTAAGATAGCGTAGAGTTCGGCCATTCAACATGCAATGCTTTAATGGAAGGTGGAAGAGAGTGGAGTATTTTGACACTAAGTTTCCTGCTGCGTGTTTTGTTCCTTAATTGTAAAATTTTTAGTCTTGTTTAAAATTTAAATAATTATTTTTTATTTTTAAATTATGCTAAAGTAAGGATTGTTCTAAGGCTTTATCTGCTCATATGAAAAAATACAATATATTTGGTAAATATAATCTTCTAAAAATGTATAATTAGTTTTACCTTACATTGTTATATAAATATATGTAATAGTGCTTTCTGTGGTTTTGTCAATCTGTATGTTGACAAAATTTGGTATGGGAAAAAGTTAAAGGCTTTTTTGGTATTTAATTGATAATTAAGTTTAGAAATTTATTTAATTTGTGAGTAGATATCATATATAATAGTTATATCCATACTTCCATACTTATATTATAAATGCGAATGTCTGTGTTTGTCTGTCACGATTTCACGGCTAGGTTAGCCGTGAAATCGTGGTCCGATTTGGATGAAATTTAGAATGAAAGTAGTAAATAACCCTGGGTCTAACATAGGCGACTTAGTTTTCCAATAATCAACTTCTAAAGGGTTGAAATAGGGGATGAAAGTTTATATGAAAAATCTATACCGCTTGTAATGAATTTAGGTATATATATATGGTTGATAATTCAAGGTTAAACATAGGCTACTTTATTTTTCAAAAATCCACCACCGAGGGTTGCAATGTACCGAAAGAGCCACGTAGATCACGCGGCGAAGCCGCGAGCGTGCCGCTGGTTATAAATAAGAAATTATGAGATAGTTATATGTATTTTTTTCACTTTTTTCATAAATTGGTTTTGGTACAAGATTTCCTCTTGGGGAATATTTAAGCTATAAGAATTATATTTCGCTTCGCTGGTGAAACAACTTGCGGCGTTAAGTTCCGCCACTCTTCAAATTATATATTGTATTTTAGACTTAATTAATGATGTTCTTTGGTTAATTTGGATTTCATTTAGTTTAAAGTTATTTTAAGTTATTGTTAATGACTTAGTTATAATATAATTGGGAGGTGTATTTTAGTATCTAATTCATCATTTAATTTTTAGTCTAGATTTTCTTTTAGATTATAATTTATTACTTTAAGTATGTGTTCATTTTTAAATTTTAATTTAGTATTTAGTTTTCAGCAAAGCTTTGTAATGAGCAGCTTCTATAATAAAAAAATACTCTTGTGTATACAATGTTTTTTTATACTGTCTCTGTTATTTTACCAATTTTTGAATGAATGAAAAAATGTTTTTCAATTTTCTAACTTTGTAAATGATAGTTTAAAATTAAAAAAATGAATAGAAATATATTTTTTAAAAACATATAACTCAAAGTAAAAGCTAAAAGGATTAAAAAATATATATTTTTAAGTAAAAATTTATTTAACCCATGACATGGTCTAAAAAGTAATACCAACTTTTAAATATATAAAAAGGAAACAAACATATATAAAAAAAAAACGAAATTTATTTATTCATTCATCATCTTCTTCAGGTTCATCAAAATCTCGTATCTTAACATCAGCGTCTTCCCCATACTGTATGATATTGTCAATAGTTATCAGAATATTATCAATACTTTCTTCATCTTTTATATTTAGAGGATAAAATCTGACCAAACTGAAGTTCTCGATCACTTCTCCGATAGATTCTGTTAGTTTTGCGTATTTTTGGTGCCATTTTGATGTGGAATTCCTCATGTCTGCTAGCAATATGTGCGGATCTGGGTCTAGGTAGCTGGAAGAATCAATAAAAATATTATTTAAGAATACGTACAGATTTTAGTAAGATTAACTAAAAATATTATTTAAAAGTACGTATTGAAATTTAGACGACGGAATTTGAAGGGTGATTTTTTTTGACGGGATTCGAATCCGCCCTCTTGGGGGCCATCCAAGCGCTCTGACCAATATAAGACGTGTGTTCTACATCCGGCTGCGTTGAAATTTTAAGTTTTCTATAAATGTTATTTTCAATTTCCTAACTGTGACTAACGCGTTAAAAGAATAAAATATTAATATTATATTTAAGCTAATTTCATCTATCCGTTCGTATAATACAACACAGGGCGTTGAGCTCCGCCACTAAACACAAAGTTTCAAACTGTAATTCACTTACTTATCAAGTTGTTTTCTCGCGGACTTGCTAAGGAGGTCCATTTTAGTTAGTATATTCACATGCGGTAGTTCCAAATTGACCATTACACTCAGCGCCGCCATTGTGCCTGAAAATAAAGATCTTTTATTATATTTTATTTATATACATATTCGTACAATTTTTCACTCATTCATTCATTAAGAATTAAGGACAGCGTCTTAAAACCAGAGCGAAGAAATTAAATTTACCTTCCCCCGGATGGGAATCGAACCCACAACCATCGCTTTTACATTCACACGCCTTCGCCCGACTTCGCCGACGACCTCTTCTGCTAGTTTAAAATTTATAAAATTAATTAATTTTCACAAAATTAAGTGTGTAACTTTTTCTTCACTGGTTAATATATATTAGAAGTATATAGCTTTTACGTCTTTTTTTTTTTTTTTTAATTTAATTATTTCATACATTTACTCACGACATTGTAAAATGTGTAGAACATTACCTAATTAATTTCTTTTTACTTGTATTCATGCATACTCTAACAATACATACTATACATAAATATATAAAGTGATATAACACATTTGAATTGAATTAATTTAATATTTAATATAATAATATAAACCATAATTTTATTTCAAAAAAAAAACAAAATAATTTTATAAACTACAACGTAGGCTGTGTACGTTAATTTTGGATTATAGTTAACAAAATTTAAAAAAAAGAAAAAGAAAGGTAGTTTTGGCGGGAGCGCGGCGTGGAAAAATGTCGCTCGGGAATTTTAAATAATAATAATAATTGTAATTTATATACCAGTCTATGTGAATGTGTATATTTAAAAAGTAAAATGAACATTTGAAATATGCAAGAATAAAATATTGTTTTTATTGTTTTAGTTGTATTCGCGTTTAGTAAGAGTTGTATTTGTTAAATACGAATAAGATGTTAGTAAGTTCTTATTGCATTATTTATTTTGTTGCATTAAATGAATAAAGTAATATAAGGCCAAAATATATGATAATAATTTTGAAGATTTTTATAATTTTCATTTTTAGAATATTTTTCTTATGACATCTATATAATTTACAATACATATAAGTTAAAGTATTCGCCATCATTGAATAGTGTTGTATGAACATTTTAGTTGACATTTTCCTTAATATTATAAAATATGTAGGTAATATATGAAAATATTGAAACTTTAACTTCTACTTATTAGTAGTAGTTGAACTTCATTAGGTATTAATTAGTTTCAGATATAGCATACCTTATTATTAATATATGATGCATTGTAAGATTAAAGATTTTATGATGATCTTTGTAAGATCTTATACGAGTAGGTGGTATTTAAGACTACAAATATAATTTAAGACCATCGTGGCCTAGTGGACTGCGTCTGATTGTGTGATAGTAGTGGGTTCGATTCGAGGGATGAATATATTTAAATTTTCATTTCTTCGCTCTTATACCTAAGACAAAGCGTCGAATCGATTTTCAGGCGGACAGTGGAGTGCGGTGACACTGGCACTCTCTGACTACCCCGGTATGCAAAAAAATATAGCTGCTGTGTTTTTCCTAAAGGGTTGCAATATAACGAAACAGCTATAGTTATAAATCACGTGCATGCGTGTGTCTAACACAAGTGGCTGCTAGTTAGCTACAAATTAAACTAACCTCTCTACAAACCTGACAAAAACTTAGCTCCATCCACCATAAACTGGGAATCAATCATGAACACCACGCAAATTCTAAAGTTCCACTTCTGCAACGTATCCACCAACTTTCTTATCACAGGTAAATGTGTGTACAACTCTATCTGACCGGGACAGTCGAACAGTATGTAGTCGTCGTCGACGTCACCCAGCTGCTCCTCAAGCCAATCTGAGTTCTCTAAGAGTGTTCTGTAAAATGTATGGATATTATATAAGAAAGTATGACAAACTACAAAACAACTTAAGCATTCCTTTAACGTTGCTCAGTTTCTTTTTAAAATTTCATGCTTTTTCCCGCAGCAGGGTAGTCAGAAGGACCAAGGCTCGATTTTGGGAGGAAAGTAGAGACTGGAGTGTCTTGAAACTTTTTCTAAGGCTACCTCAATATATTTATGCCAAAACTCATTACAATCAATCAAGAGGCTTCGATTTCTTATACAATCTTTCATTCTCTATTTTTACCACTTAGAGGTGGATTTTGAAAAAACTTACTTGTGTTTGGTATACTCAGGTTCTTCAACTATTTTCATTCCTAATTTTAATTGAACTAGACTAGGAGATTAGCTGTGAAAGCTAACAGATAGACAGACTTTCACATTTATAATATTAGTATGGATGAAATAAACATAACTTAGAAAATAGTACAATATACTAAAAGGTCAGAAGAATAAAAATGAATACTAACTCTAAACAAAAAACAAGTCCTCCATTAGGCCCAAACTGCAATTCCTCATCTTCCATAGCATCGTCTAAATGTATCAGTTCTCTGATATCGACCAGTGGTTCATAGTCAAAGTGTTCTGCAGCAGGGTCAAGGTTCACCACTTCCACTATGCGTTTTGTATCTGCAGCTTGCTTTACTATTGTTGAACAGTATGTGGACTGTGAAAAAGTAATTTTTTAGATATATAATAATTATTTTATTGCAAAATATGAACTTTAGGTTGGTTGTTCATTCTAACTAAAAGACTAAAACCTGAAAATGTTAAAAAAAATCATAATTTGGAAATAAAAAGCCTTTATTATTTTTATTTTGTTGATAACTAGAGTTTTAATCTCTAGTTAGTTAGTGACTGGATATATCCAAAATTTTGATTTTTTACTAATTTATTATAAATTTTGAATATATTTTCACTTTCAAAAAATTATTTTTTCTCGTCTTTATTTTATAATGTTATCATAATTTTTAAAGGAAGTACACAATTATCCTAAAATGTTGATTATTGGCATCATTATTGCTAATCTTAGTAAAATGTTCAAACTCTTTAATATAATTTTGAAGCTTGGCATCTCTCGGGTCATAGACAGACTTCAAAATTCTTGGGTTCATTTGTTTCTTAGAAGTTTACATATCTTCTTGCATTTTTTTTTTTAATGTTCAAATAAAATCTCGAGATCTCTTCTAGTAGATCACAAACAACAAGTGGGATTAAAGTATGGTAGTATGATAACAGAATGGTGTCTTGATATTAGGTTCTTTCTATATGGAGGAAAAATAGGCAAGAAGCAAGTCTGTATAATAAAGAGTAGCATAAATTTTAATATATTACCTTCCCACTGCCTGCTGGTCCTACAACTAATTGGGCATACCGCATCTTTCTTGATTCAAAATGTTTTTACTACTACCAGTCTTTTGTTTAGGTTATGAATTTTTCTTCAAGTTCCTTTAAGTACTGAGATTGTTTAGGAAAACATTACATAACATTATGCAACTTATGTAAAAATATATTATTGCATTAGTTGTAATAATAAAACTTTTATAATTCACGTTTTTAGCTACCACTTTCCCGTTTTAAGCCAAATGAAAACATGTCAATGTCAGTGTCAAAATGAGGTGTAAATGGCAGATGTCGCTTTTCAGGCCTAAGCGTTTTGGAACTTTAAAACATTTTAATTAATATTCAATCTAATTTAATTTATAAAATTAATTATATTTCTTGAATATTATATTGACTTAAATCATACCGACTATTATGTCTAAGACTATTATTTGCGTCTAAGTAGTGACTTGGATACAAGATAAATGTTAAAACTGGCTGAAATTAGAATTTGCCTAATTGTCTTATAATTAAACATTATTATCAAATTGTCTCGTACGAATTATTAATAAATAAAATCCCACAAAAAATATCTAAGCAATAAAATGCCTGCTATTGGAATCGATTTGGGCACCACATACTCTTGTGTCGGCGTGTGGCAGCACGGCAATGTGGACATCATAGCTAACGACCAAGGAAATCGAACAACGCCGTCGTACGTTGCCTTTACGGATACGGAACGACTGATCGGAGACGGAGCGAAGAACCAAGTCGCTCTAAATCCAAACAATACAATATTTGACGCAAAAAGACTAATAGGCCGAAAGTATGATGATCCAAAAATCCAGCAAGATTTAAAACATTGGCCATTCAAAGTAGTAAATGAAGATGGGAAACCAAAAATACAAGTAACTCATAAGGGAAAGACAAAGCGCTTTGCCCCTGAGGAAATAAGCAGTATGGTACTTATTAAGATGAAAGAAACAGCTGAATCATATCTAGGAACTTCCGTATCTAAAGCGGTCATCACAGTTCCCGCTTACTTCAATGACTCTCAACGTCAAGCAACAAAGGATGCTGGGACTATCGCTGGACTAAACGTTCTGCGTATCATTAATGAGCCTACTGCAGCAGCTTTGGCCTATGGGTTAGATAAAAATTTGAAAGGTGAGAGAAACGTTTTAATTTTTGATTTAGGCGGTGGGACCTTTGATGTGTCCATATTGAGTATCGATGAAGGATCACTTTTTGAGGTTAAATCAACTGCTGGAGATACTCATCTTGGCGGAGAAGATTTTGACAGTCGTCTTGTTAACTTTCTAGCAGATGAATTTAAAAGGAAACATAAGAAGGACCTCCATTCCAATTCTAAAGCCCTACGTCGTTTAAGAACAGCGGCAGAGCGCGCTAAGCGTACACTTTCGTCTAGTACTGAAGCTAACGTCGAAATTGACGCTTTATACGAAGGCATAGATTTCTTTTCGAGAATTTCTAGAGCCAGATTTGAGGAACTCAATGCTGATTTGTTTCGAACAACGTTAGATCCAGTGGAAAAGGCACTTAAAGACGCTAAATTAGAGAAAAGTTCTATAAATGATATTGTGTTAGTTGGAGGTTCGACGCGGATTCCTAAAATTCAATCGTTGTTGCAAAACTTTTTCAATGGTAAAAAACTGAATTTGTCAATAAATCCTGATGAAGCCGTTGCTTATGGCGCTGCTGTCCAAGCTGCTATACTGAGTGGTGAGAAACATTCCAAGATCCAAGACGTTTTGCTCGTCGATGTGACTCCTCTGTCAATGGGTATAGAGACGGCTGGAGGAGTCATGACTAAAATTGTAGATCGAAACGCTAAAATACCCTGCAAGCATTCCCAAACATTCACAACGTACGCTGATAATCAACCTGCTGTTACTATACAAGTGTATGAAGGCGAGAGAGCAATGACCAAAGATAACAATTTATTAGGAACATTTGACTTGACAGGTATACCCCTTGCTCCTCGTGGGGTCCCACAAATAGATGTTACCTTCGATTTAGACGCGAACGGAATACTTAATGTTGCCGCTAAAGAAAACAGCAGTGGAAAGACCAAGAATATAGTGATTAAAAACGATAAAGGTCGTTTATCCCAAGCGGACATAGAGCGTATGGTAGCAGATGCTGAGAGATACAGGAGTGAAGACGACGAGCAGAGAGAAAAAGTTGCATCGCGGAATAAATTGGAGAGTTATGTCTTTGCAGTTAAACAAGCAGTAGATGAAGCTGGAGGCAAACTAAATGACGCAGAAAGTGCTAAAATACGGCGATTATGCGAAGAAACTATCCGTTGGCTCGAAAACAATTCTTTGGCGGAAAAAGACGAATATGAACATAAGCTTAAGGAGCTCACAACAGTTTGTGCGCCGATAATGAAGAAACTTCATGGAGCGGGTACGAGGTCTCGTCATGGAAACGATGGTCCGGTTATTGAAGAAGTAGACTAAATCTTCCATTGTTTTTTCTTATTTCCAAATGTTTTTGATTTTCGTTTGTCTAATTTATTACTTCTTGACATAAAAAATAGATAATAATATGGCCCTTGTCTTTTTATTTTATTTCACTTTTTTCATAAGTAGTTATTATAGGGTTTTAGTCTATTACGCGCTATTACATATATGTATGTATGTATATCAATGAATTTTATGATGTTGGTTTCATATGGTGTCCTAAGCACAATAAATGTATTTATTTTAAATCTTTAGGATAAACTTATTTTTCTTAGTAATGCTCCTTTCAACTTTATAGGCAAATAAAAATACATATTTTTTATCTCTCAGGTTATAAAATTTAATTTAATGTGCAAACTTAAGTTTTAAATAATATTGAAATTGTGGTTTGCAATTTAAATTTCTGTATCATTTATATATTTTTGGTTACTTGAAGACGTTTCTTAAAATTTATTTATAAGACAAACTTAAAATACAAAATTCACATTCACAACAAACATAAAAACGAAACAATAAAACAAACATTGATTAGCAATTTCTTTATTTTAATTTAATAACTTTAGAAATTGTTCAGAAAGAAGACAATGGTTTCAGCGCCGTTAATAATATTATGATATGAACAATAATAATTACCGCTATAATTTATCCCTATGTTTATAATATATGGAATTAACGCATCGCCTAGAGACTACGTACGTACTCGTATGTACACACATTTGCTACGACAACCTCAACAGAACAATAAGAGGCGAACCTTGAAAACGATGGGAATATTATACTAGCGTTGTTTACATGCCCATTTTAGACACTGCCTCTTGGACTATAAATTCGTTGTGGAAATTATTCAAATTTCGCTACTGCAGCTTGGACTATAGTTTGAAATTTTAAATTTGATTGTTTTTATGTGGAAATATTACTTAATTAACAAAAACCAGTATGAATAATGAATTTTAGTTACGATGTATTTAAAAATAGTGTAGGAGCTAGTGTCTAGTGTTTTTTAATGTAATTTTTTTAAAGAATAAAAAATAACATTTTGTTTAATTGTCCACACGCTTATAAAATATTCCCACCGTCACATTTAATAACAATATATAAATTCATATAAATACTCTTCATAAAGCAAGGCTATAGACATCGAGAACTGAGGAGAAAGCAACTTCGAAATGATACATCTCATAATATAACTTGAAAACTTCAAATAAAGTTAAACTGTCAAACAGCCTAGTCTTCATTATATTCACTATTACTCGCTAACTCTTAAATAACTTAGTGTTTATATATTTTTATATATAACATCGATATGTATGGAGTTCGGTATTACTAACAACTGTATTATCTTCGAACGTTCGATTCAATTATATAATGAAAAATTTCAAAATTTTGACGGTTTAAATTTCAAATTTAGGGCCTAACGCTATTTACGATATCCAACTCTCTGTCGTGTCCGTGTCCGATGTGTCGCCTCTATTCCCTACTTACTCTATGTCGTTATCTATACTGGAGTATGTACACAAGTGACGTCACTATTTACACGTTGCAAGGAGTGTGGTTCCTTTAATGTACACTAACACCTAACGAGTGAAGGAAAATAAAAATAAAATAAAACAACAAAAAACGAAATAAGATTAAAAGCAAATTTATTGCTAAATAAAATAAAAACTATAACCAAGCAATACAACATTTGCTCACTCGAGGAGTTTCATTTAGATTTGTACGTTTTCTAAAAATATAAAAAAAATGTAATTACAACTCGACCGCGCTCGTATAAAATAATACAATAATATAGATAAAACATAGATAATATATAATTATAAAATAAAAATTCATAATTTAAATGTAAACTCGACTAAACCAATGATAATATCTGAAACCTCACCGGTTCATATAAACATAATAATACTTTTCAACTGGGGTTCAGTTTAGACCGTCGCTTAACTTTATATCTGATTGCACTCGAAACATTAACAATAGCCCTACCCCTGACTACGATACTCTATCTTACACGTCTACGTACATATATACAGTCCGCCGGGCCCCTCCCCGGGCCCCTCCGCTATGTACAGTCCCGGGGGCCCGGCGGCCGGGGGCCCGCTCGCGTATAAAAACTTAAGCAAAAATGCAACATTCGTATCGCAACTTCTGCGCTAACTATATACAGAGTCTTTGGCGTCGCGCTCGGCTCAGTACTCCCACCGCTCGTCGTCCGCGTCCGCCTCCGCCTTGACGGCGGGCGCGGGCGCGAGGGCGGGCGCGAGGGCGGGCGCGGCGGGGGCGGGCGCGGGCGCGGGCGGCGTGGCGGCGGGCGGCGCGGGCGACGCGTCGCGCGGGGCGGGCGGCGCGGGCGGGGCGGCGGGCGGCGCGGGCGAGGGCTCCACGCGCAGCGGCGCGGCGGGCGCGGCGTCGCGGCGCAGGTCGCCGGCGCGCATGACGCACACGCCGTTGATGATGACCTCGTCGCGGCGGCGCTCGGCGTCCTGCCACTCGGGGTTGACCCACTGCGGCGCGGCGGGCTTGCGGCGCGAGCGCGCGCCGGCGGGCGTGGACGCCGCCTTGGGCTCCAGCTTGGACTCGTCGTCGGAGTCGTCGGAGCCGAGGTTGCTCTCGACGTCCTCGTCCTCGAAGTCCTCCCCGTCGGGCTCGCGCTTGAGCGGCATCGACAGGTCGAGGCCGGCCGCGGGGTCCTTGGCGTCCTCGGGCGGGAGGAGGCCGCGCCCGATGAGCGCGGCGAAGTTGGAGTTGGCGGCGAAGTACGGCGGGTAGGGGAGCGGCACGCCGGCGAGCCCCATGCGCTCCTTCTGCAGCTCGAGCAGGCGCTGGTTGAGGAGCAGCCGGAACTGCACGGGGTCGAAGGGCGCGGAGGCCTGGTCGCGCGCGGGGGGCTCCCCGCCCGCCCCGTGCGGCGCCTGCTGCTTGAGGCGCATGCGATGGTTGTGGAACCAGTTAGTGATGGTTCTTGTAGAGAGACCGAGTTCCGCCGCTAGAAACTCTATCGTGGGCATGTTGGGATAGGGGTCCAGTGCGAAGGCGAGCCGCAGCGCCTCCTTTTGCTCCTCAGAGAACAGCACTCTCTGTTTCTTGGCGGAGGGCGCACCGGACGCGGGTCCCGGCGAGCTGGAGTGATAGAATTCGGAGGTGTCATTAGAAGAGGTGTCGGAGGAGTTGTCCTGTCCGGGTCCGCTGGAGCGCCGCCGCTTGTTGGCCTCGCGCCGCTCGTTCTTGAGGGCCTGCAGGCGGTCGATGTTGTGCGCGTCGCTCAGCCACAGCTGCATGCGGATGAAGGGCTCTCGGCCCTTGATGCTGAGCATGTGCCAAGGTTTAGGCTTCGACAGCAACTCGCTGACAGAGCCCTGGGAGAGACCGAGGACCGCCTCCCCGAATATTTTCTGTCCAATATTGTTCGCCAGGAGCGCCTCCTTTATTTTGGTGGTGATAGTCTGCGTGTCGAGGTCCTGCGTGAGCGCCGCCATCTCGTAGACGCTGGGCGACATGTGCTGGTGGAGGCCGCGCATGACGGGCTGGTGGTGCGGCGCGGCGGGCGGTTTCCGCTCCTTGTTGTTGTCGTGGTGCTGCGGCGGCAGCGTGACGGCGTGGTGCGGCGGGAAGCCCGGCGGCGTCAGCAGCAGCGGCGCGCCCTGCAGGTGCCCGAGCGGGCCCGCGCCCAGCAGCTGCTCGTGCTGCATCTTGCTGAGGAGGGAGGTGGCGTCCGAGAGCATCTTCTGTGTTGGTGGCATCGGCTTGGTCATGTTGGGCGGACATGCTGGAAGGGAGAAGACGACGTTAGTAATGCATCGAGTTTTATAAATAGTTTTATAACAATTTGCAATAAAAATTAATAAAAAATAGAATCAAATCAGTATACTCACTAGGTGCTCCGCTATAATTTCCAGTTCTCATCAATTTTTCAGGTGCAATTTTGTATTGCGACGCGACCAGTTTGTGGACCGCGTTGTCGTCTTCCAAAAACATTTTCATTCTAATGAAGGGCTCCCTCCCTTTCTGTGTGAGCATGTGCCAGGGCTTCGGCCTCGCGAGGAGATCGCTCACGGAGCCCTGGGACAATCCTAAAACGGATTCTCCGAATAATCTTTGACTTATAGAGTACTGGCTTAGAGCCTCTTTCACTCTTTTAACAATTTCTTCCGTATTCAAGTTATTGAATAAATCGAATTGTTGTTGTGTGATGGGTGGAAGCACGGCTTTCATCGACCTCTGTGGAGGTGCGTGATGGGGAGGGTTGGGAGGCTGAGAGATCAGACTGTTTGTAATTGACGCCATCCTTTGTAAAGGGCTGGCTGCCGCAGAATTACTGAAGTCTTCATTAGGTGTAATTGCCGGTGGTAATATCGCATTACCCAACGGACTCGACGCAGACGATCCTGTCGACTGTCCTGGCTCCAACTTTGGTCTGACTAACGAGAACGCGCTACCCGCGTGTCGTATTGCTTCTTCGGCATCCATTGATCTATCCTTATCACTATCAGTCATTCCGTTCATTTTGGGTTTTTTGTCCTTCGGCAGGGACAGATCTTGAACTGCCCCGGAGCCGTTCATGTGTTGGTTCTGCATGGCTTGCTGCTGCAGAGCGAGGAGGTTCGTGAAAGGAGGCATTCCTGGCAAGTTGTGCAGGTTTGGAATATTGCCCCCGGGTTGTATTTTGGCAAGTTCCCGGTGATATGCTTCTAACGCCATGCGGATATCTTCAGGAGGTCGTTCCATGTGGGGCATGCCGCCGCTGAAAAATGGAGGAAACATTCTGCATGTTAGTTTTAGATTTGCTGTTCTCATTCAGTTTATAAAGTAAGGTATTAAAGGGACATAATTTATTTTTATGTATAATTTAAAGACGCTATATAATACTATGAAGCAAAATAGCAATTATTCTTACCCAGGAAAGCCTTCCCGGTTATGTCGCATATCCTCCACTCTTCTGGTCATGATTTTAGCCAGCTCCTCTTGGTATATGCGGACCACTTTCTCTTGGGGAATGTCATCGTTTTCATATTTTTTCAGCCTTCTATTTTGACTCGAATCCTGTAATTTTTAAATAATATTTATAAGTAACTGATACTATCCGCCTAAATCCTAAAAGTTTTTCTTATCAATGTAACGTACAATACTATATACATTATTTTTTTAAGTTATTTTATTAGAAGTTAACCTTCTACAGTAATAAGTTTCAAAATATTTTTTTATAACTATGCTCATATAAAAACAAATATATTAATTTACTAATTAATAACAAAAAACCATATAGCTGTCCTAAAAAATTACCTTATTAGAAAATGGCGAAGGGCACTGCGTCCTGGGTGAGCTAGAGTCCTCGTTACTTCTCGAGTCGTCATTATTCACCTGTGACTTCATCATATGAGCTTCATTAAGCATGTGCGCAATTCGCTCATCACCGTCTCCTTCTGGTCTTCCAAAACCAGGGCCAGTGGTACCATCTTTTGTCCCAACTAGAAGAAAAGAAATGAAAAATTAATTAATTTTTAAGAAGTTATTTATTATTCATATACTGTAATAAAGGAGATATATAAGCAGCGTTTAGCTCCTACAGACTCTTATTAACAACCTCATTATAGCACATACATTAAAGACAGCTAAATCCTAACTCTTTGTCCTTTCTATTTGCAGTAGGCATATTACTTTATCAAACCGCAATTTTAATTGCGTTTAAATTGTATTGCGCACGTTCAGTGTATGCTCTTGCCAAGTAATAAATAAAGCGTTTATATTTGGTACAATTCGAATTAGGTGGGTCATTAAAGTGCGTAAGAGTGGATTCCGCCACTCGTCACCTAAGCTTGTAATCCTGAAACAGAAACCCGACCGCCGTGTTAGTCGCTTGTCACCATATCGCCTTCGAGTGGAAGTAAATGCTGATACACGACCACATTAACGCAATTAAGATGGGCAATTAATTAACGTGCTCTCGTGATGCACCCAAAATAGAAGTCATTGTTCAGGATCAACGTTCAAACGGAAAAGACCAAAAAGGAAACGAAAGTACGAGTGGAAAAACGCGATGCAAATAGCGGCTTGAAGCCTCGTCACATTGAAAGTCAAATGATTGGGGCTTATTACAGCTAACTAGACAGTAGACGGCTCGTGAGAACGCGAATGTTGGAAAATACCGAGTAATTTACTTTCTCTTTTTCTTTTTTTTTCTAAAACAAACTTTGACACACGACATCTGTCCGAACACTTGTAGTTGTTTACGCTGCGGTGTGCAACGACTGAGCGGAGGCCTTTAAAGACGTATCGCATTAATTTCTGTAAACAAAGACTTGATTGCGTTCTTAAATTTTATTTTAAAACCGACAGTATGCTCGGTGCCATTAGCTTTGGATAGGATTCGAAGAAAAATGCGCCTTGATTAATTGATAATAAACTGGACAGAGCGATGTGGGGAGCGCGTGAGCTTTTATAAGTGCGTAAAGAGAACTTTATTTATCAAAACGTAGCACTCAATTTGGTTCTCCTGCGAGTTTGTACTAAAATAAGTGTCGAAGTAAGACGTGACGACGAAAACAGTATTAATTTCACTGTCTGTAGCTTTTACGTCGGTTTCAAATAAAAACTAAATTAGTATTATAGTGCTGGCAGTTTGTGAAAGCTTTTTGACTTTGCCTTCATGGAACAGTCGTAACTGAGTGTGTGTGATAGTAATCGGTTCAATTCCGTCACGCATAGTATTTATGCTTAAGAAATATGTTCATATATTTATTAATTGAATAACTTAAAGATATGTTGAGCCTAATGTAGCGTTCGCTTGTATTTCTTAGACGTGCAAAATAGACAAAATAACGCCTGTACGACAGCAGAAATCGGCATTAGTCTGATTAAGGATTTGGACTACATATATAAAACTTCTAGCAAACACCATAACAGACAATGTAGCGGTTTCTTTGCAACACAACCAGTACAGGACAAACATTTCATAGATAATAACAGGCGTATTAGAATTTACGCAAGTACACAACCGTATGGCATATTGTAACAACTGTTCACTTTTTCTCACGTGCCACTTCAATTCGTTATGTATGCGAGGCATAATCGTGTCCTTCTATAGACTTTATTTTTTTTTTTATATATAAACTCGCATTTTGTGAAACCAAAGTTAACGACTTATGACGGTATACGTGACATACATACATACAGACAGCA
This sequence comes from Dryas iulia moderata, assembly GCA_019049465.1. NCBI lineage: Eukaryota > Metazoa > Arthropoda > Insecta > Lepidoptera > Nymphalidae > Dryas > Dryas iulia. The sequence continues at coordinate 1,145,543 of CM032435.1, forward strand.
CAGATGGCTGTCACGTCTTAGATTAAATCTACATGACCATAACGTTGCCGGTCCTCTACTAAAACACTTAAATGTTAGACAATAACTCTATTTACGTGGTTAGGAGTTATAATTGCGCTGTTTACCTTTTAATGATCTCCTAATTGGGTATTTGATGTTTATGGATATTATATTTTTTGGTATGTTAAGTGTGTTAAGCTTATTTGTAATTGTGTAAGTTTTTTTAAATTAACTTAAATATGTTGTGAAGGTTCAGTAGTATCACGAAGCAAGTCATTTTTATCCATTGAGTTAGACATATATTTCGAAATCCTATACATATTCTATTACCTACACCTAAATATTGCAAAAAAAATTTAATTTTTTTGGTCTTCTCCAAGGCGGGCTTTTTTACACAAATAACCGACGTTAAGTTAGTTAAGTGTCTTTGCCAGTTCTGTTCTACTAGAGTAGAGAAAGAAAAAATTATTCACCCGACTCGAAATCGAATTCACAACCGTCGCGTTTACAATCAGACGCAGTTAACACTTCGCCCACGATGGCCAACTTACATATACATATTTTATATTCATAATAATATCATAAAATAGACCCTCGTAACAAATTTATCTTATTTTTCTGAAAGTCAACATTTCGACTCTACCATAGCCAAGACGTTAATGGACAGTTACCAACAACCGACCATACTGTTTAAAACAATATAACCGCAGATATATCTAAACGGATTTAATCTTACCTTTACTTCGTCCGAGAAAATTTAAAATAGGGTAATGTTTAACTATAAAAAGTACGTGAAAATTTATGACATTTACTTAACAGCCATTTCGTTCTCCACTTTCGTCCGAAATCGAGGTTTTTAGGTACCAAGCAGAGGAAATGAAAATATTAATATCATTTCTCCGAGTGGGAAACGAACCCATAACTATCGCGTTAACATCGGACCACTGTTTTCAACTGTGGGCCCGATGGCGTCAGTTGGAGAACGGTGTGTCTTTCTTTTCTCTGACTCTGTTTTTCTCAGACGTGAAACTGTACTAGCCAAAGTGATATATCGAACAGAACTCTTTGATACCGAATGTTCGGCCAAATGGTTTCTTATTTGTTTCATAACATTTTTTTTTAAATAAATCAGTATAGTTACCACTAACTAACAAAATCTAAATAAATGGAAGACGGAGTGTTTTGACACTGAGGAAAAAACAAACCTGCGAAAATCTCAAGTAACAAACAAACATACAAACAATTAAATAATTTTATTTCACATTATTAGTATAGACAATCTATAGGTTAAGTTGAATTGTTTGATGTCGAGCGTCTCGAGTACGTCATTTACATTTTAAATATTACAAATTGTGGCTACTTAATAAAACGATCATGTTTTTGGGCGTTTGTTGATTGTTTTACATAGCATTATAGTAATTTGTATGAGATATTCCTTTTTCTTTCTGCTTTACGCTTCTGCAGGGTACAGAGAAACTAGTGTTAAGACACTCCGTTCTCCACTTTCATGTCACTAGGCACTCTCTGACTACCCCGCTATACAAAAATAAGCATATAACTGAACTTTTTTGAATCACTATAGACATATTGTTATTAGAACTGTCTTCAGATTTTAACCGATCTACTTGTTTCATATAGTAAAGAAAATAACAATTTTGCATACATTAATTTTTATTCTCACCTTATAAGCGAAAGGATTAATGGCAGCGTTAATTGTAATAGATCCATTCTTTTACATATGCTTCGTTAAGTTTCTATATAAAGATGTATAGGGCAGATAAATATTGCATTAATTGAAGATGAATTATAGTGTCTATCATGTCATATTATGTAGAATGTTATAAGAACTTGAAATATTTAAATACTAGCAATTTTTAGCAATTTTTAGCACAACCAAGCATACCTTTAATGAACAGTATAAAAATAAGATAGAAGAATATAAAGTAGAGAATGGACACCGAAAATATACCTATAGAAATATATTTTTTTTTGGCAGAGCGAACCTAGTGTTCAGACACTTCGTACCCTATTTTCTGTAGGTTTTTCAGAGTATTATTGTTCAGTGGCGGAACTTAACGCCGCACTTTGCCTCAATATAAGGGCGAAGGAAATAGAAAGATTTAATATATCCATTTCTTGAGTAGGAATCGAACTCACGACCAGTCACATTTACAGTCACACTTTGTACCCACAAGACGCTACTTTATTCATTTTTTTATTATCTTTGCATAATTAATACATACGTATATATTATGAATAAATTAAATAAATAAATAGCTTCACGCTATATCTCGCACACAGCAGGGTAGGCAGAGGGAACCTAGTGTTAAGACACTCCGTTCCCCACTTTCCGCCGAATTCGGAGGCTTGCGTGTTAAGTGGCGGAACTTAACGCCGCGCTTTACCTCGACACCAGAGCGAAGAAAATGGAAATATAATTTCCACTCCTCGAGTAGGAATCGAACCCACAACCAGTCGTTTACAGTCACACTCTTGTGCCACTGGGCCACGACTGGCCACGTATACATTATGTAACGATAGTAAAAAAATGAATAAAGTAGTTCGTCTATTTCGTTAACACTAGATCATTTATAACCAAGCAAATGATACTAACAACCTGGGAAACGATAGAGCTTGCTTATCAAATTAAAGCAATTTGCCTCGAGACGTGTTTCGTATTACACGCTGCAAAGTATTATTATGATTTGTATGTGTCCTTGAAAATGTGCCCAACAGGCTGTTAAATGGCGTGTTGGGTTTATTATGGTCAAGTCAAATTCACTTTAAAAATTTAATACTGATTATGTCTATGTTATTGTGGCCAGTCGTGGCCCAGTGGCACAAGCGTGTAAACGACTGGTTGTGGGTTCGATTCCCACTCGAGGAGTGGAAATATTTAATATTTCCATTTTCTTCGCTCTGGTGTCGAGGTAAAGCGCGGCGTTAAGCTCCGCCACTTAACAAGCAATGCCTCCGGCAGCTATTCGGCGGAAAGTGGGGAACGGAGTATCTTAATACTAGGTTCCCTCTGCCTACCCTGCTGTGTGCGGGATACAGCGTGAAGCTTTATGTTAATGAAGTATAGACGGAAATAGTACTTTCAAATTATATTAGATATGGATTTTAATAATGTTTTTGGCACAGTGGTTACAAGCTTACATGAATTTAGTAAGCGTTAGTAGGTACGAAAAAAAAAACAATATGAACATTTTTTATTTCAATAAAGTCATTTTCTGTGGATTTTTTAATTATGCATATTTTTATTTTATTATGTTATTATATGCATAGGTAAGTGAAATATTAATAACCATCTTTTTCCGGAGCCGAACGGCTTCTACAAGGTGGAGGTTCAAATCCTATTGTGTTTATTATTTTTTTATACTTTCTCTTAAAATATCTATCACAGCCTAAGTAGTAGGTACTCTTTAAAAATGTTAAAAATAGTTAAAATATTAATTTTGTAATAAACGAATTGTTGAGAGCACATTCGATTGTTTGAACTCTAAATGTGAAACTGGGTTTTCCCCGTTCTTGCAGTAGTTCCGAGAAATTCATTTTTTTACACCCATTGTTCATACATTGTCTGTCCATCAATCACTAAATACAAGAAACTTGTTTGTTGTATTTAGTGGCCCGTGGCACAAGCGTGTGACTGTAAACGACTGGTTGTGGGTTCGATTCTCACTCGAGGAGTGAAAATGATATTTCCATTTTCTTTGCTCTGGTGTCGAGGTAAAGCGCGGCGTTAAGTTCCGCCACTTAACACGCAAGCCTCCGAATTCGGCGGAAAGTGGGAAACGGAGTGTCTTAACACTAGGTTCCCTCTGCCTACCCTGCTGTGTGCGGGATAGAGCGTGAAGCTAAAAAAAAAAAAGAAAAAACAAACTTACAATAAAAACTTCATCAAAATCGTAACAATCATTACCTCTACATAACCTCAGGTAAAACTAGACAAAAAAAAACGTACATGACTCACATAATAATAGGAAGTATTACATTACCTATAACACTTAAAGTGTTTGCATTTAAAGGAACTAGTAATTTAATGGAGGAATTCGGTCAGATGTGTCAGTCCGTCTCTCCTCGCGTTACGGTGTGTGAACAACTCCATAATGCAAATTGGCGTCAATTCAACGCGACTAACAATTTTATACTATTTGAACTGAATGTATGAGTCACAGCCAAATACTGGCGCTATGTTGTAGAGTCCTTAATTGAATGATGTAGAGACGAGAATGTATTAGCTTGTTGAGTTAGAGATGTTTTGCTTGTGTTTTGTGGTCTTAAAAATTATTTGTAGAAAATATATGAAAATCTGTAAGCTTGAGTTTGACCTGAAGAATTATCATATATCGTTTTGTTTCTCCTATCTGGTGCCTAACAGAAAGCGTTGCGTTTATTCCCGTCACTTAACACGCAACATCCACACAACCGTTCTAAACTTTCCATCTGATGATTTCAGATGACCGATGATGATGATGATATGAGAGTGACCGAGTTCCTCGATAGTAAGTTCTCTCCGACAATCCTGCTGTGCGTGAAGGTGATTTTTTTTATGAACTTAATCCATGAGTCACAGCCAAACTACTGGCGCTATGTTGTAGAGTCATTAATTGAATGATGTAGAGACGAGAATGTATTAAGTGTTTTAAGATAGAAATATGTTGTTAATGTTTAGTGGTCTCTAAAAACATTGATTGTAAACATGATTCTTATGGGTTCAATTCGTACTCGAGAGAGTGATTGTGTAACAATTTTGTCTATTCCATCTGGTACCTAACACAAAGCGTGGTGTTTAGTCCCGCCGCTTAACACGCAACGTCTTGGTTTCAGCTGGAAAGCTTAGAACGGAGTTATTTGACAATAAGTCCTCTCCGATTATCCTGCTATGCATGAAGGTGATTTTTTATGAACTAGATGAGTCACAGCCAAGCTACTGGCTATGTTGTAGAGTCCTTAATTGAATGATGTAGAGACGATTATGTGTTAAGTACTTTGAGTTTGAGGTGTTTTGTTAGTGTTATTTCAAGGATTATTCATTATTATTATTAATTTATTGTTTGTCTTATACTTACCTGTATTGTATGGACGTATATATGTACATATATAGATATGTAATATGTATGCATACTATATACAACAATTTACATTAAACAAGTCGTAACTTGCAACATCTTTTGCGTTATCTATAAAACGTTAAATTCGATATTTTCTCGTTCCGGTAAAAAAATTAAAAAAATATCTTTTACTATCCTGTGTTTACTCTTCAATGAAATTATAAGCAACAATTTATTTTGCTTTTATGCTAATTACTACCGGCTGTGCACTATCTGTTAGTCAGTAACGTAAGATTTTTGTAAACATATATATTTAGATAGTTCAGGATATTATTTCATCAATTCTATTAGGTAAATACATTTATTTCCTGCTACTGTTTCCTCTATTTTATTATAAATTTCACAAGACATCATGACCATGTATTAAAATTATTAAGACAAGTCAATAACTCTACATAAAACAAATTTACAACTAGCAACATCATTTAAATATGCTTAAAGTAGCAATTACAAAATGTTTATAGGCAATTCTAAAAACTTGTCACAGAATACAGCCAGGACTTGATTCATTAATCATTACATTACATGTAGAGATAGTATCAGATTGGTGATAGAGTTCGTAATAACCAAGTAATTGGCCCATTCGTCGTGGGAACTTAGTAGGATATTCTAGTAGCATCCATACTTATATTATAAATGCGAATGTCTGTGTGTTGGTCTGTCACGCTTTCACGGCTAATCTAGCGGTCTGATTTGGATGAAATTTAAAATGAAAGTAGTAAAAATTACTGCGTCTATCATAGGCTACTTATTTTTTCAAAAATAAATCTCTAAATGGTTGAAATAGGGGATGAAAGTTTGTATGCAAAATCTACACCGTTGGACCGATTGTAATGAATTTTGGCATAAATATAGTTGATAATCTAAGGTTAAGCATAGGCTACTTTCCTTCTCAAAAATCCGTACCCAAGGGTCGCAATATACCGAAACAGCTACGTAGTTCACGGGACGAAGCCGCGAGCGGGCCGCTAGTACATTATATAATAGAGTCGCTAATGTTAGCACTTAATAACATTGTATGGGCTTATACATTCGTGTAATACGACTAGATAGCTTTTTTTTAAATAAACTACTATATTTAGTGGAAATAAGAGTTAGAATGGTAGAGATTTTTGTGAAATCAGCTTTTTATGCAGCATTCGGCTGTTTTAATGATGTATAAAGATGTTAGATAAGACGTGAGTTTGTCATGTCAATGTTTAGTTTCTTTTTCTGATAATTTTGTGGTCACATTTCTTAGTATTATTCGTTGTAACGGGTTTGCGAATGTTATTTTATTTTGGGCCAGTCGTGGCCCAGTGACACAAGCGTGTGACTGTAAACGACTGGTTGTGGGTTCGATTCCCACTCGAGGAGTGGAAATATTTAATATTTCCATTTTCTTCGCTCTGGTGACGAGGTAAAGCGCGGCGTTAAGTTCCGCCACTTAACACGCAATGCCTCCGAATTCGGTGGAAAGTGGGGAACGGAGTGTCTTAACACTAGGTTCCCTCTGCCTACCCTGCTGTGTGCGGGATACAGCGGGAGGCTAATAAAAAAATCTTAATATTATTTGTTGTAACAGGTTTGCGAATGTTATTTTATTTTAGTTGTGTGTGATGATGTGGTCTGGTAAATAAGTTGTGAAGTATTTTTATTGTTATACATACGTTTTTTATTTACATATATTTTCTTACTCTTTGATGTAAAAAACAAAATTTAGAATGTATTGTAAGAATATTATGTATTATCATAACCTAAAAGAAAATTTTAGAACTTCGAATACTTTAAAAAATTTATAAACCACAGATATTTACTAAACTTTTTCTAATTAACCTATTTACTTTCATAACTATTTTTGATTGTAGAAACTTAAGACAATTTTTTTTTAGCTTCACGCTGTATCCCGCACACAGCAGGGTAGGCAGAGGGAACCTAGTGTTAAGACACTCCGTTCCCCACTTTCCGCCGAATTCGGAGGCATTGCGTGTTAAATGGCGGAACTTAACGCCGCGCTTAGCCTCGACACCAGGCGAGGAAATTTGGAAATATTAAATATTTCCACTCCTCGAGTGGGAATCGAACCCACAACCACTCGTTTACAGTCACACGCTTGTGCCACTGCGCCACGACTGGCTCAAATTATGCATATAAAATATAACATAAAATTCAAATACATATTAAATTAATGTATACTCACATAAAAATATAATAATAATTCATTTTTTACTATATTAAATAAATAATGATTAATATATTATGTTAAAGATTTTTTATGTATTTATATTATATCTCTACAATATTATGGAGTGATTCATTTTTAACAATCGATGAGAATGTGAACTTGTCTCTGCAAGGTGTATTGTTATAACCGTGACCGACCAACCGAATTATATAGACTTTAAGAAAAACCCAATTGCTTGACTGACCTCTAATATATTTCTTAAAAATAATATATGTATGTATGAGGTTAGTGAGAGTGGGGTACGTCTGACTATGAACGTGATTGATTGTAGGTTTGATTCCCAATCAGAAAATGATTACCTATATTTTAAATTATTTTCTGTATTTATTTTGGCACTTTAGACGAAGAGTGGAGTTGAGTTCTGCCATTTAACACGCAATGTCTTAATTTCGAGCGAGAAGTGGAGAAAGGAGTGTCTTAATACTTTATGCATCTTTCTGCATCTCTTAGTAAGAAATTTCTTTATCTATGTGGCCTATAAGAAATTGCTTATAGCGATAAAGCCGCCAATACACATGTCTTTTAAACTATGTAATAATGACAATTGTAAATATTATTTGCAATAAAATATTATTATTAAGTCTGATTACTCTATGCAGTAAAATGCATGATAAGAAAAAATAATTTGGGAACTGAAAGAGTATATCTTATCATCTTATTCAAGGTCAAGTGATAAACTGATGTCACCTGGTATCACGACTGACCGTTATAGTTCATTTCAAATTGCATATAAGAGAGTAACTTTGCGTTTTATTTATATTATAACGAGAAAATTTATTTATTGCAATATAAATTGTTAAGTATATCTTAAATAACTAGACACTACATTATAGCCTGGGTTTTTCAATAGCACCAAGATGAAACCAGGTAATATTATTAACTTGTGAACTTCCGTGAGTAAATAGAGAGTAGTGACACTGACATGAGTACATACATTACCTAAGAACCATTTACCAAATATATATTAACTGTTCCAGAAATTAACCAGAATCAATAAAAAGACAGCCAAAATGTTTTCTTTTTCTATATATACTCTACCTACATATACTGTTAGACAATTATCAGGATTAAAGTAAAAGGTGACTTTTAGTTAACACAATTTATTGTTTCAGTTTATACACCATTACCTCTATACTCACTTGTACAGTTTTGTACATACGCAACTTTTGCACTGTTAATAAATTTACACTTATTTATTAATACACACACAACTTCTCTATTAAAACACGCAAATTTATACACTTAAACACTTTTTAGTTTAATAACACGATTATCAACTATTACACTTTACACGTTTAACACGATGCCTTCGTCAGGCAGCAAGACGGCGTACTCACTTTTGAGAGCAAAAGGTACCCTTTATATAGTAATTCCGTCACTCTTTTAAAACAATTATGTGGGTATTATTATTTAATTTTTTAACTAATTACCCTCATATTAACAGTAACCTAACAGTTCGGCCGTCCTGCGCCGAAACACGACCCCGTGTTTCCAAAACAAAAAAAACAAAAAAAAAAGAAAAAGTAATAGAAAAGATATACAAGATAACGCTTACAATAATATAAACTTTTATAAACAAAACATTCTAGGGGCCATCTGCCCATCTTTTAAACTGGGGCAATCTGCCCATCTTTTAAACTGGGGCAATCTGCCCATACTTAGGCAATCTGCCCATACTTAGGCAATCTGCCCATACTTAGGCAATCTGCCCATACTTAGGCAGATTGCCCATACTTAGGCAATCTGCCCATACTTAGGCAATCTGCCCATACTTAGGCAATCTGCCCATACTTAGGCAATCTGCCCATACTTAGGCAATCTGCCCATACTTAGGCAATCTGCCCATACTTAGGCAATCTGCCCATACTTAGGCAATCTGCCCATACTTAGGCAATCTGCCCATACTTAGGCAATCTGCCCATACTTAGGCAATCTGCCCAACCAAACTGGGGCAATCTGCCCAAACTGAGGCAATCTGCCCATCCTAAAATAGATTCTACATAAAGTATTACACTATGTATGGATAATTCATTTATTAATACAACAATTTATATATACTATGCATATTATCTATGTGACAAATATCGACTGAATTATTATCAATGTAACAATTTTATGATACTACTAAGCATTTTCCATGCAAAATTAAATTAGTTATTACGTTGTCTGGAAATTCAGAATGTATAGATTCTTGTTCACTGTACCTATAAGATTGACTAGAGGATACACTGCACGCTTTAGTATAGCCAGTATCTGTCATGACCGAAAACGTTACTTATTTTATAAGGGCCTTGAAACTTAGGTAAAACCTTTCGGCTTTGACCCGTTAACTGTTAATAATGAAAAACCCTAACAAGATCTCCTATTTTGTATTCACGCGGAGGTTTTCTACGTTTACCGTATTGCCGTTTTAGTGCCGTGTGATTTTTACTTACGCAACTACAACTTTATCACAAATCGAATCCCTATTTTCAGTTTTGTTCTCTAAATTTCCATTTACCGAGTTATGTATATGACTATTAGATATGCTAACTATTTTGAATCCAGATAGTATCTCAGCCGGCGTAAATCTGATTCCTTAATTTAAAGTATTGTAAAAAAAAACCATTGAATTTTTGATACCATTGATTTTCGGGACATTTGTTATTTAATTAATATTGGAGCACTCTGGAGTGACAGAGTCAGTATGTTTACTTGAACGGATCGCGCCAGAGGCGAACTCGCCTCAAAATTATAGTAGTAGTATATATCTTAATGAATAAAGTCTAAAGTAGTAAAATACCTAAGTAATTAAGTCTGAGTTGCAAAATATCTTAATAAATAAAGCAATAATAAATAAGTAGAAAAATATTTAAAAACTGATAAATAATCTTATTGATCTTCTAAATAACATGATAAACAATCTAATTGATCTTCACCATATAAATAACAATTATTCATGTATTCGTATATAATGTTTGACTCGCGTACAATTTCCGCATTCATCATTTAATTGAATATTTCTCTTACATCTATTTTTAATTAAACTATAATCGATACGGTCTATGTACAATATATATATATATGAAATACTGTCAGGTAATATTATTGCTAATTCTCCAATTTTTGTACAACCTAACTCAATTAAAACCAAAACAACATATAAATAAATATATATACCTAATTGACTTTTTCTTTCATGAATTTCCCCACTAAGTATTACCACTAACAATCAAAACCGCTTAATCATTACTATTCGAATTCGTTGTTTTCCGTTACACTATGTTTTAATTTGGTTCCATGAATTTCAATATTGCATTCGTTAGCTATGTGTCCCATTAATAACGTAAGTTCACTATCTGTACGGCTACTATGTGTACGGCTGCTATGTGTACGGCTGCTATGTGTACGGCTGCTATGTGTACGGCTGCTATGTGTACGGCTGCTATGTGTACGGCTGCTATGTGTACGGCTACTATCTGTACGGCTACTACGTGTACGGCTACCACGTGTACGGCTACCACGTGTACGGCTACCACGTGTACGGCTACTACGTGTACGGCTACTACGTGTACGGCTACTACGTGTACGGCTACTATGTGTACGGCTACTATGTGTACGGCTACTATGTGTACGGCTACTATGTGTACGGCTACTATCTGTACCGCTACTAAATGCATCACTACCGTCTGTATCACTACTATATGTATCACTACTATGTTCTGCTACTCTCTTTATCAATACTGTCTGTATCGATACTGTCTGCATCACTACTATATGTATCACTACTTTATATATCAATACTATACGTATCACTACTATACGTATCACTGCTATACGTATCAATACTATATGTATCACTACTGAATGTATGACCACTATAGCTATCACTACTTTATATATCACTACTATACGTATCAATACTATATGTATCACTACTATATGTATCACTACTATATGTATCACTACTATATGTATCACTACTATATGTATCACTACTATATGTATCACTACTATATGTAAGACTACTGTCTGTATCACTATTCTCTGTATCACTACTATATGTATCACTACTATATGTTCTGCTACTCTCTTATCAATACTGTCTGTATCGATACTGTCTGCATCACTACTATATGTATCACTACTTTATATATCAATACTATACGTATCACTACTATACGTATCACTGCTATACGTATCAATACTATATGTATCACTACTGAATGTATGACCACTATAGCTATCACTACTTTATATATCACTACTATACGTATCACTACTATACGTATCAATACTATATGTATCACTATGAATGTACGACTACTATATGTATCACTACTATATGTATCACTACTATATGTAAGACTACTGTCTGTATAACTACTGTCTGTATCACTATTCTCTGTATCACTACTATATGTAACAATGCTATATGTACGACTACTGTCTGTATGACTACCGTCTGTATCACTATTCTCTGTATCACTACCATATTTATCAATACTGTCTGTATCGATACTGTCTGTATCACTACTATATGTATAACTACTATATGTATCACTACCATATGTATGACTACCGTCTGTATGACTACTGTCTGTATCACTACTCTCTTTATCAATACTGTCTGTATCGATACTGTCTGCATCACTATTATATGTATCACTACTTTATATATCACTACTATATAAACCACTACTATACGTATCAATACTATATGTATCACTATGAATGTACGACTACTATATGTATCACTACTATATGTAAGACTACTGTCTGTATAACTACTGTCTGTATCACTATTCTCTGTATCACTACTATATGTAACAATGCTATATGTACGACTACTGTCTGTATGACTACCGTCTGTATCACTATTCTCTGTATCACTACCATATTTATCAATACTGTCTGTATCGATACTGTCTGTATCACTACTATATGTATCACTACCATATGTATGACTAACGTCTGTATGACTACTGTCTGTAACTACTATATGTATCACTACTATATGTATGACTACTGTTTGTATCAATACCGTCTGTATGACTACTGTCTGTATCACTATTCTCTGTATCACTACCCTCTGTGACTACTGTCTGTATCACTACCCTCTGTGACTACTGTCTGTATCACTACTATATGTATAACTACTATATGTATCACTACTATATTTATCACTACTTTTCATACCACTACTTTCTATATCACTACTTTCTGTATTACTATTCACTTTGTCAATACTGTCTGTATCGATACTGTCTGTATCACTACTATATGTATCACTACTATATGTATCACTACTGTCTGTATCGATACTGTCTGTATCGATACTGTCTGTATCACTACTATATGTATCACTACTATACGTATCACTACTGTCTGTATGACTACTGTTTCTATCACAGTTCTCTTTATCAATACTATCTGTATCGATACTGTCTGTATCACTACTATATTTATCACTACTTTTTATATCACTACTTTTTATACCACTACTTTCTATATCACTACTTCCTATATCACTACTTTCTGTATTACTATTCACTTTTTCAATACTGTCTGTATCACTATTCTCTATATCACTGTTCATTTTATCAATACTGTCTGTATCGATACTGTCTGCATAGATACTGTCTGTATCAATACTGTCTGCATAGATACTGTCTGTATCAATACTGTCTGTATTATTACTATGTTTATTATCGTTACTGTTAAAGTTACCTTATTCATGGCGACGCCTTGATCACCTCGCACCGCTGCGACGGTGACGCCTCGATCGCCTCGCCCCGCTGCGACAGCGACACCTCGATCGCCTCGCCCTGCTGCGACGGCGACGCCTGGATCGCCTCGCCCTGCTGCGACGGCGACGCCTGGATCGCCTCGCGCTGCTGCGCAGGCGATGCCTCGATCGCCTCGCGCCGCTGCGCCGGCGACGCCTCGATCGCCTCGCGCCGCTGCGCCGGCGACGCCTCGATCGCCTCGCGCCACTGCGCCGGCGACGCCTCGATCACCTTGCCCTGCTGCGACGGCGACGCCTGGATCGCCTCGCCCTGCTGCGACGGCGACGCCTGGATCGCCTCGCCCTGCTGCGACGGCGACGCCTGGATCGCCTCGCCCTGCTGCGATGGCGACGCCTGGATTGCCTCGCCCTGCTGCGACGGCGACGCCTGAATCGCCTCGCGCTGCTGCGCAGGCGATGCCTCGATCGCCTCGCGCCGCTGCGCCGGCGATGCCTCGATCGCCTCGCGCCACTGCGCCGGCGACGCCTCGATCACCTCGCGCCGCTGCGACAGGGACGCCCCGATCGCCTCGCGCCGCTGCGCAGGCGACGCCTCGTTCGCCTCGCACAGCTGCGACGGCGATGCCTCAATCGCCTCGCGCTGCTGCGCCGGCGACGCCTCAATCGCCTCGCACAGCTGCGGGCGACACCTTGATCGCCTCGCACCGCTGCGACAGCGACGACTCGATTGCCTGGCACCACTGCAACAGTGAAGACTCGATCGCCTGGCACGACTGCGCCCACTCATTAACCACCTTTTGTGGCAACAGTGAGTACAAACCAGCGACGAGTCTCTCTCGATAAATTGAGTCCTTTCCTCTCATTTAAGACATCTCTTGTCTCTTGACGTAATGTGGGCAGACCGGGATTACACCGAAGCGTAAAAAAAAAACTTCGGTGGAATCCCACTTCTGATATTTGTTAGACAATTATCAGGATTAAAGTAAAAGGTGACTTTTAGTTAACACAATTTATTGTTTCAGTTTATACACCATTACCTCTATACTCACTTGTACAGTTTTGTACATACGCAACTTTTGCACTGTTAATAAATTTACACTTATTTATTAATACACACACAACTTCTCTATTAAAACACGTAAATTTATACACTTAAACACTTTTTAGTTTAATAACACGATTACCAACTATTACACTTTACACGTTTAACACGATGCCTTCGTCAGGCAGCAAGACGGCGTACTCACTTTTGAGAGCAAAAGGTACCCTTTATATAGTAATTCCGTCACTCTTTTAAAACAATTATGTGGGTATTATTATTTTATTTTTTAGTTAATTACCCTCATATTAACAGTAACCTACATATACGTACATTTACATACATTTAGTTAAAACCTTATTATAACAGAGAAACCCTCCAAATTTATTTATTTATTTATATAGATGTAAAAAAACTGCTAATTCTCGATGTATTTCCTAATTCAGAACTTATGTTAACAAGCAAATACAAAGTTGCCAAATGTCAAACACTAACTATCCAAAAATTTATAGTCAATATACAAAGAAACATCAAAAAGCAATTACTTTAAGTATATTTTTAAATATTTTTCGATGGTATCTAACTAAAGATGTGGAAGGAAGTATTTGAATGGCCAACAGTCGGTCGGCATTGAATCATGGCGTTGCGAGGCAGCCGGGCGTATCGCCCCACGATACCACATATCGATGTATTCGCATGTATTTCGAGTTATATTATAGTTAGTCATACTTTTATGAGGTATTTTTATAAAAAAAGATATATTAATATTGTAAAATCTGTAATGTTGTAAAATCTGTCTGTGGCCAGTCGTGGCCCAGTGGCACAAGTGTGTGACTGTAAACGACTGGTTGTGGGTTCGATTCCCACTCGAGGAGTGGAAATTATATTTCCATTTTCTTCGCTCTGGTTTCGAAGTAAAACGCGGCGTTAAGTTCCGCCACTTAACACGCAAGCCCCCGAATTCGGCGGAAAGTGGGGAACGGAGTGTTTTAACACTAGGATCCTTCTGCCTACTCTGCTGTGTGCGTGATACAGCGTGAAGCTAAAAAAAAAACAAAAAAAAACTGTCTGATTGTCTGTGTGTTACACAGCTCATCCACTAGTCCGATTTAGATGGAATTCGCGCAGAAATAGTTGATAATCTAGGGTCTAATGTAATGTAAAATAAACACCACAGACATCGAAACTGTACCACAATATCACTATCTCGACATAAAACAAAGTATATATCATACAAAACAACTCTAGCGTATAATATAATGCGTGTTTCCGAACCATCGGCAAAACTGAAACATATTAAAGAATTTCTAATAACTTTTTTGCATTCTCTATATAATAATAACAATCGATTTGATCAAAGCACCGACACAATTACAACCAATATTCTACACTTCATTGTGTCCAATTAGATTTTTTTTTATTATAAAAAAAGTTGGAAACGGTTGGTTGATCAACTAAATGATGTTCGTTCGTAATCAATCAAGCCCTCACCTGTGGGTTAATAACGCGTAACACCGCGGTATTTTGTTAGTATAATGGTAAGTATGGGAGATGATTTGTAACGATGGCGCCTATTTTTTTTTCTATTTTTAAGTATTTATTGTTTTTAGTTTAATGTATCGATTAATGTTCGAACAATAGTGGAAAATCATATCGCTTGAAATGTTTTTCCAATGTTAGAACAAAACATGTTAGTGGCCATGGCCAAGCGGCACAAGCGACTGGTTGTGTGTTCGATTCCCACTCGAGGAGTGGAAATTATATTTCCATTTTCTTCGCTTTGGTGTCGAGGTAAAACGCGGCGTTCAGTTCCGCCACTTAACACGCAAGCTTCCGAATTCGGCGAAAAGTGGGGAACAGAGTGTCTTAACACTAGGTTCCCTCTGCCTACCCTGCTGTGTGCGGGATAAAGAGTGAAGCAAAAAAAAAATTTGATGTCAGTACTGAACACCGCGTGTTATCTTAGCCAGTACAATAAAATTCCTTAGTAAAATTATTATTACAGAGGGAGTCGAATCCAAAATTATTGAGTTTACAGTCAATAACACCACTGCACTACAACAGTGTCATTGCATTTAATAATAATAATATTCAAAATTCTAATTTTAGGTAATAAAAAGAAAAATATTATGTTCTCTATTTTATACATACATAAGTCAATGCTTATCAATGCAATGCAAATATGCAATCATTATCTAGTTTTTGTAAAAAGCGGAGAAACTATTGAAAGGAGTGTCTTAACAGGTTCTCTCTATTAGTAAATAGTCAGTCAGCTTAAACAATCGCCATATATAGTATATATGGTGATGTTTTAAGCTAAAAATATTAATATTATTTTTATATTATTATTTTAAGCCCACTGTGGCAAAGGGACAATATCTATCTGTAAACCAGATTGGCTGTGGGTTCGATTCCCACTTCAGGGATGACTAGGTATATTTTATTCAATTATCCGCTTTGGTACTTATTTTATTTATTTATTTAGTATTAAGAAAAACAACAGCATTCCACTATTACAATACATAAAAAAAAGTTTTACAGAAACAAAGCCAATAACAGTTTTCCACTTACATATTAATTTAAGGTACAGAGCTATACATCTTCAAAATTAATCCCTGCTATATTAAAAACAACAATGCAAAAGTGAAGAAAGGAAAAAAAAATATATATTTACATTTCTTTCTTCTATATAACAAAAAAAAAATCATATATAAAAAAAAAAAATCGTATATGCACCCTTGTGTCAATGTGTGTGTGAGTGTGTGAGTGTGTGTGTGTATGTGGGTATGTAAGCGTAAAATAAAACAAAAATTAAAGCAAAAATCGCCAGGTTAAGTTCAGCTACTCAACATATAACTATATAAATTCGATCAGAAATTGGAAAACGGAGTGTCTTAACACTAAACTCTCTCTACCTAGCCTACTGTGTGGGTAATAACGTTAAGCTCAAAACTTATTTATATAAGCATCAATTACGTGAACATTTCAAGATGGCGTGAACATAATGGCAGCTATAAAAATAACAGTACATATGTTGGTACTTACAAGATACAATTAAACATCGGTCGAATCGTGACAAACAAAAGGCATATATGAAATTACTTACCATTATTGCGTACATAGAATAATATCTAAAATTGTATAGAAAGGAATCATAGAGGGATGGAGAATTTTTCAGCTTTACGCTTTATGTCTTGCATGGCACAAAGTGTGCCTGTAAAGCGGCTGGTTGTGGGTTCGATTCCCACTCGAGGAGTAGAAATATTTAATATTTTCATTTTCTTCGCTCTGGTATCAGCGGCAAAGCGCAGCGTTAAGTTCCGCCACTTAACACGCATAGCCTCCAAATTCGGCGGAAAGGGGGCAATGGAGTGTCTTAACACTAGTTTCCCTCTGCCTACCCTGCTATGTGCGGGATACAGCGTGAACCAAAAAACAAAGAAAAGAAATAGCAGGAGAACTTAGTAACTGTTTACGCTTTAGAAACGAATTCAAGATGCTGAAAATGGCGGAACTCAACGCTGTGCTCTGTATTGTCAAAGGAGGTAAATGAAAATGATTTAAATATAATCATTCTACAAGTTGGAATCGAAGTCACAACTACTGCAATTAAAGTCAGATATTGATCGACTGGACTAAGATGGCGTAATTCTTTTAAGTAGTAAATATAGGTAATAAAATTTTAATTTTAGCTATTCTCCTTTACGTCATACTTCATCAGCATATAAGTAAAATAATTTGTACAACAGAAAAACTCATTAATATTTCCTATTTAACTAACCTATGTACCTTAAAATTAAAAAAAATAAGAACATCCTTAATAATAAGTTATTAAAAAATTACAAACAGGAAGTGACTTTAAAGTAATGTCCATATACTTGGATGTCCTAGAAAGGACTTCATGTTGTGAGAAGGTTGTATTGTCATCGGATATGGACACGTCTGCAAGTTAACAAGATGTGCGTAAAGATAACTTTCCTAAATTTACTTACATTTATTTACTTATATATCTTTTTATTAAATAAAGGAGGCAAACCAGCAGAAACACTACCTGGTGGTAAGTGGTTACCTTCGCCCATAGACATCCACAGCACTAGAGCGGTTGTGGATGCGTTGCCGATCTTGGGGGTGGTAAGGAGTAGGAGATATTCCCATAAGGGAATGATGGGAATAGGTAAAGAGCTATATATTATTAACTGTACACCATAAAGAAAATTAACATCAAAACAAAAGAAAAATTGATATTGATTGATTGACGGGTGTATATTTTAACCAAAGAAATTAGTACAAGCAGCTAAAACTGACCCACGCCACATCTACCACAATATCCATTCTATGCCACAAAATCAACCAAGTGTGATATCTACGGGACAGATTGTAGATAAGCATTCAATGCTCTGATCTTACGATACTTTGAAACAACATAATTATATTATTATATCATTAATGCAATTTCAGTCGCTATTGTCATATGGAATAGGTGATCTGAGGTGATGTAAGCGGAGATAACGTGGTGTTGCGTAAGTAGGAAGGATTTTTATAATTTCCTGTTTTTTTACACAATAATTAGAGATCGGATAGTGATGAGACACTCCGTTCTTTACTTTTCGTCTGTAACCATAAAATTTTGTATTAGCGAAATTCAACTCCGCGCTTTAACTTAGCTTAAAGGCTTCATGATTCATTTGAACGTCGCATGAGTCATCTGAATGTGTTGACTATCAGAACGTCTTCAAGCAGAGATAGATGGCAGGACATCGTAGTCAGTCGTCGGTCATCGTCAGTCGTCATAGAAACACCATATTGACCACGACCACTCTGTTATGAGTGATACGAAAAAAAAGAAGACCACGAAAATTTATTATAATTACCCTAGTTGAGATAGAATCTGCAACCATCGCATTTACATTTAGCTACTATCCTTATACGGAAAGTATTTTTTTCTATAAAGTCAGATTGTTTATTGTTTAGAAACTCCGTTCTCTGCTTTTAGCTTTGTAGCTTTCCTTAACTTTAAATATATTGCATTGTGTCTAGCCTTATGAAAAATTCATAGAAAGTTTTACTACTCAAGCGCAATTAATTAGAAAAAAAATTGAGTGGCAGAATATTCTTATTACCTAAAATATATTTTTTAGGAAAAATATAAAGAAATTAACGTTTTAAAAGAAATTAAAAACTTTTTTTTTGTTTATCATTCTCTTCTAATAATGTTTGCTTTGCTATTCTAAAAGTGAGTCATTTTTTTTTATCTTTACGGCACACGGTACGGTGGTACCGTGCATGGCAAAAAAGAAACTAATGTTAAGACACTCCGTTCCCCAATTTCCGCCGAATTTTGGAGGCTTTAAGTGACGGAACTTAACACTGTGTTTCGTCTCGATACCAGAGCGAAGAAAATTAAATATTAAATATTTCAATTTCTCGAGTGGGAATTGAACACAGTCGAGTTTACAATCAGTCTTCTTGTCCACAAGCCACGACTGGTCTCGAGTTTGTCAATAATACTTTAAAAAAGTTCAGAATAAGGAATATACCTCTTACCTAATTCATTTATATTTTACAAGTACTTCCGTAGAACAAAGCTAGTTAATAAGCATCTATATAGCATCAATTACGTGTTACAAGTAAATTGATAAAATCTTTTCCTTAACTCGAGTGTATTGTTTAAGCCTAGGAAGGGAGTTCGCGCAGACTAATGTTAAAGATATTTTTATCTTTATGTATTTTATAAAAAATGCAGAGAAAACTTAGTGAATTATCACTAAGTTCTCCGCATATTGTCATTTTAGCTTAGACGTGCTTATAAAAAAATTAATGAATGGCTTATGAACTATATAAGAAAACTTAGTAACGCTGTTTTTAGAGCTTCACGCTTTTTGACGCTGGTTTAGTGCTTGGGCAATGTCAGACTGCAATCATGACTAGTTGTGAGTTCGATTCCCACTCGGTGGAATGATCATAATTTAAATATTTTCATTTCTTCGCTGTACTACCAAAGACAAAACGCGGTGTTAAGTTCCGCTACTCAACATGAAATATGTCGGATTCCGACGGTAAATACAGATAGAACCTAGTATCAACAATTGCGCTGAACGAACTGTTCTCCAACATACCAATCAAGTCAACACAAAACACCCCGTATATGTATGTAATATACCTATGACATGTTAGATTTTAAACAAGCTTTTGCTAGCTTCCTCTGTCAACCGATACAAATGTCTCTTATGTCAATAAATACGCTGTGTGCAGGATACAGTGTGAAGTTTTTCCCCGTGGGGGGACGGGTTTAGAATACAATTCCCCTCCGCCGCTGGGTAGCGTCCCGTAAAAGGCGGGTAACCCAGTAGCTTGGTGGTAGGAGATTCGTTCTCCGACTGGCTCGCGACCACTATCATGTCAAAGACGAACCGCCAAACATCTGACCTGATCTGGTGTGTTCCGGTTCGATGGCATGTAAGCCAGCTCTCCCTATTCCCATGATTCCTATCCTTCCTCCCTCCTTCTGTCCTACATCCCCGAGGCTGGCAACGCATCCATAACTCTAATGTTATGGATGTCTATGGGCGAAGGTAGCCACTTAACACCAGGTGGGCCTTCTGCTCGTTTGCCACCTTTATTCCATAAAAAAAAAGAAGCTAAAAAAATATATTTCTAAATGAGTACATAACATTTAAAAAAAAATTGAATAGAATACAATATGCTCTGCTCTCCGAATTATTTGAAAATTAATACATTTGTTCGACGGCTATACAACAGTTTACACACAGCACAAACTTCGTGTCTTTACCATAAAAAATAAACATTTTAATTTTCAATGCAGCTATTTTTTTTATGAACAATAGATTGATAGTATGAAACTGTGTGTATATATAAAAATATATGATTAAAACTAAGCTTCTTAAAAGAAATTTAGCAAAATCAAGTTTCAACATCGAAGAAGTCATTAAGCAAATATAATATATGTAAGTCATAATACTAGTCCGTGAGAACGGATCGACATCGAATCGCGTGAGACGACGCTTTGTTCGCAATGTGGCGTAAAGGTGATTTTGATACCTAATTACGCATTTAATGTTAATGAACTCGTTTATATTGTTACATTATATAGATATAGGTATGGGTAGAATTATAAAATTGATCTATTCAGGTACAGCAGGGTAGGCAGAGGGAACCTAGTGTTAAGACACTCCGTTCCCCACTTACATCGTTGCTTTACAGCGTGAAGCTATGAAAAAAAAAAAAAAATAAAATATATTGTAGTACAGTGGGGTAGTGTCTAACTACATACACAAATGTAATAAGTTGTTTTTAAATAAACAAAAAAAAGATTTAATATTCAGTAAAAATCAGTCAATCAATGTAAAAATAAAACTGTATCTATTCTTTGCTTATTTTTCGCTTTTTTTAACATTTTAATGACTCTCCGATCTCCGATTTTTGTCTAAACTTGATCTATTGCGTGTTGCGTACAGGATTTTAACACCACATTTACTTTAGCAGAGCGGTAAACGAAAATAATTTGAATATTACCATTCCTATTCATATATCTAACTGTATGATGATGTACTATGGTCAGTCGTGGCCCAGTGGCACAAGCGTGTGACTGAAAACGACTGGTTGTGAGTTCGATTCCCACTCGAGAAGTGGAAATATTTCATAGTTCAATTTCCTTCGCTCTGGTATCGAGGTAAAGCGCGGCGTTCAGTTCCGCTACCTTAACACTCAATGCATCCGAATTTGGCGGAAAGTGAAAGTTCCTTCTGCCTACACTGCTGTGTGCGGGATACAGCGTGAAGCCTATATATAGAACCCACAACCAATAACACTACAGTTAGACACAGGTCCATAGCACCAAGATGATATTACTGATTTAATGAGATAATCTCTATCAAATTTGTAAATTTTTCCACTTAATATAGAAATTTCTTAAAAAAACTAAAATTTTTCTTTAGCTTCACGCTTAATCCCGCACACAGCAGGGTAGCCAGAGGGAACCTAGTGTTATGACACTCCGTTTCCCATTTTCCGCCGAATACTAAATTCATACACCTATTAATTACTACAACCCACCCATTCCCCCATATTTCACATGGGACAGTCGACGTCAATCATAACTCTTGCAAACATATTGTCTTTGGTACGCGACGTCGCTCACCTACCAGGAAACTGGTAATAATTTCAAGTTTTTGCGGAACTCTAAATCATTCAGCGCACCGCTGGGATAGTATCATCCTGGTATTTAATTAGGATCAGTTGTTAGGTTCTGTATACATGTGGGGTAGGTCTTGCTAGTTAATATAGTATTTATTAGTATATATTTTTTTTAGCTTCACGCTGTATCCCGCACACAGCAGGGTAGGCAGAGGGAACCTAGTGTTAAGACACTCCGTTCCCCACTTTCCGCCGAATTCGGAGGCTTGCGTGTTAAGTAGGGGAACTTAACGCCGCGCTTTACCTCGACACCAGAGCGAAGAAAATGGAAATATAATTTCCACTCGTCGAGAGGGAATCGAACCCACAACCAGTCGTTTACAGTCACACGCTTGGGCCACGACTGGCCACAGTGTATATTATTTATTGAAAAAAAGTAAAATGGTTTCGAGCTATTGCACTCATAGTATGGTAGTCAAAGAGAATTTACTGTTAAAAGACTCAGTTCTTCAGTATCAGTCCGAAATGGAGACATCGCGTGTGGTAGAATTCATCGCCGCGTTTAGTCTTATATACGAAAGCCGAGAAATGTATTACCCACACACCTACGACCAATCGCGTTTTAACGTACTGAAGTACCATATTAGTTCAATTAAGAAACTTAAAAGGAATAAGCTTGAATTTTCTCATAGTCAGGACAATGTCACTCTGGTAAGGAAATCATATTTTTACTATGATAGTATTATCTTTTTGTCATCGGATCCGGACACAAGTGCGCAAAAGTGTTTATGTAAAGATGTAGGGCAAAAAATATATGAACTGAAGTTCATGAAAGATTCATTTAAATGTAAATTTCCATTTTTTTTTTAGCTTCACGCTGTATCCCGCACACAGCAGGGTAGGCAGAGGAAACCTTGTGTTAAGACACTCCGTTCCGTTTGTTAATATGAATTATTTGCTGTCTTTGTATTAAGTTGACATCGTTAGCAGAGTTTCGTAACAATTCTTGTTCCACACTAAAAATCTTTACCCCAAACCAATACAAAAATCGAACCCACAACCTAAAAAACAAATTCAAAAATTGTCTCACTGTGCATAAAGGGCCTTATCACACATCACTTTGTCGTATCGCGATTAACATGTCCGAGCTGTACAACATATTACTTATTTCATCTCACCATAAGCCCTGGGAGCTTTATTTCTATGGGCTTAAAGCTCAAAATGGCAAGCTTTTAAATTCCAATATGATTAGTTCCCACTGTTTAGACATTGCGGGTTATCTTAATCGTGTACTATTTCTACAATAAAATGTTGTAAATTGTATGCAGATTTAGTGCTTTGTTTATTGATGTTGGGTGATTTTGATATATGTATATATTTCTTGAGAAAATAATATGAATATATAGAAAATAATAATAAAGAAAAGTAGGAAAAGAATATGCAGGTATAGTAGTATACCATAGCGTTTCTCTTTGATTACCTAGCAAGGGATACAGCGATAAGATAAAAAAAAATATTTAGAATTAAGTAATACATATCCGTGTCTTGCCTGTCTGTGTGATCTTACTACGTATATATTAAAGATATTATGATACGATTAGTTGTGAGTTCGATTCCCACTCAGCTAGGTTAGCTAGGTCTAGGAAGTCGAAGAGCAGCGTTGGTTACCATAACTTAACGCAAATTTATAGAAATCAGGCGGAAAGTAGAGAATTGCGAAAGCTTTTTAAATTTCATATCAACTTAGTCACTCACTAAATTGGTATAAAATGTAAAAAGTATCTCACTTCCATTCAAAATGTTTTCCTATGTATTCTAGTTTCATATGTATAAGTATTATTTTTTTTAGCTTCACGCTGTATCCCGCACACAGCAGGGTAGGCAGAGGGAACCCCCTAGTAAAATACTCCGTTCCCCACTTTCCTCCGAATTCGGAGGCATTGCGTGTTTAGTGGCGGAACTTAACGCCGGGCTTTACCTCGACACCAGAGCGAAGAAAATGGAAATATTAAATATTTCCACTCCTCGAGTGGGAATCGAACCCACAACCAGTCGTTTACAGTCACACGCTTGTGCCACGGGGCCACGACTGGCCACTATGTATATATGTATGTATAAGTCTAATCATTTAATATAAAATATATATATATATTTTTATTAATATAACATTCATGTTTTCAATAAATTTCATTCTCAATTATATCTTCGTGTCGAATCACTCCTCTCACCACAAAATGAAAAAAATAATTCACCAAACAGAACCCAAGAATCACAACTAGTCATTTCACGAAACGCATGAATCAAGATCACCTTAATGTTTGCGTCTTGTTAAATAATTACTGTTTATTCTATATAAATCCGTCTGCCGGTAGTCGCTAGTGTAATGGCAACGCATATTTGTAGCGTGTTGTTTTATAGCTTCACGCTTTATCCCGCATACCTGGGTAGTTAGGGAGAAGTTAGTGTTAAGACACTCTGTATCCTGCTGTCTGAATTTGAGACATTTCGTGTTGTTTGGCGGAGTTTAACCCTTCACTTTGTCTTCGCCAGAACGGAGAAATGAAAATAATGAAAATATAATGTAAGAAGCCAGTCGTTGCGTAAGGGGATAAAGTGTGACTGTATATGTGATTGGTTGTGGATTCGATTCCCAATTGAGGAATTAAAATATTTAATATTTCCATTTTCTTCGCTCTGGTGTCGAGGCTAAGAGCGGCGTTAAGTTCTGCCACTTAACACGCAATGCCTTCAAATTTCGGGGTAAAATGAAAAACGGAGTGTCTTAACACTAAATTCACTCTATCTACCCTACTGTGTGCGGGATACGGCGTGAAGCTAAAACAAAAAAAAAATCATTTCACCAAGTGAAAATTGAACTTATAACCAGTCACGTTTACATATGCACACTATCCTCTATATTATATACACTTCTGCATAAAGTAACATAGATGTTGCCATGGCAACCGTATATTTTACGCGTCAACAACATAACCTCTAAACCACCGTTTCCCAACAAAACGTAGGTAAATAGATATTAAAAAAAGATAAAAGAAAAAATATCGCTACAACATTAAACGCTGATTATGCACTCAAGAACAATGCTAGGAAATGCTCGCGCTGCTGGCCACAGTTCGATCAATTGGCGATCTGCCTTTATCTATCTATCTATCTATGTATATATCTATCTTTGTATACAACATTGTTTTTTATCTGAATCTTTACAGTCTATAATTATCACTCAGTCAGACTGAATTTGATATGCAGGTTAGTTATCTAAATCTATTGTGGTTGGTTAGGTTTGTTTGTGATTATCGATAATGTACTGGGTTCCTATTCAGTATATAGGCAGAGAGAACTTAGTGTTAAGACACTCCGTTTTCCATATTTCGTCCGAATTTAGATATCTTGAGGTATTATGTGTTATGAGGTGAAACTTAACGTATATACTATTATAAGAACATATTATTATATATGAAATTTAATGTATTTGAATTATTTTCATTTCCTCGCTTTGATAATGAAGACAAAGCGCGCCGTCGTTTTATACCATTTAACACAATTTCTTAAATTTAGGCAGAATGATGATTATCTATGACTACTTTCCTACGCGGGAAAAAGCATGAAGTTGAGAGAAACAAAAAAAATAAATGCAACAGTTTCGTTCTCCATTTTTACACATATTTGCCTATAGAGATAAATAATATATTGACATATATTAAGAGTGGTATTTGTGGCCAGTCGTGGCCCAGTGGCACAAGCGTGTGACTGTAAACGACTAGTTGTGGGTTCGATTCCCACTCGAGAGTAAAGCAAAAAATATATATATTAAGAGTGCAGTTACGGAACCTAACACTGTATGCTGTCAAATTAGACACAAATAAGCAATAGGCTTCCTAATAAATAAATCCCAGCCTACACTCCAATTCATCCAAACAGAAAAGACATTTAGGAAACGTATAAAAATTTGAACGCAGCGGGATTCGAACCCGCGCGTCTTAGATACCGTCCAAGCGCTCTGACCGCTACCAGCTGCGTCGAAATTTTTATACACTTATTATAGCTTATTTATGTAAAAAAGAATATACGTTTTCTAAATATATTTTTCAAATTTCCTATGTGTGGTATAACACTTTAAAAATGTCAAGAAGTATTTTATTAGCTTCACGCTGTATCCTGCACATAGCAGGGTAGGCAGAGGGAACCTAGTGTTTAGACACTCCGTTCCCCACTTTCCGCCGAATTCGGAAGATTGCGTGTTAAGTGGCGGAACTTAACGCCGCGCTCGACACCAGAGCGAAGAAAATGGAAATATAATTTTCACTCCTCGAATCCACAAGAAAGTATTTAATAAATAGCATTCTCTCTAACCAAAAGTTTGTTCGTAGAATAATCTTTGGCTAGCAGAAATTTGTAAAAATCTCTCTACAGAGATGCTAACAACATAAATAAGTTGTAATAAGCGTATAAGAATTTCGACGCAGCTGGTAGGAACGTATGGCTTACCGCTTGGACGGTTTCAAAAAGGCGCGGGTTCGAATCCCGCTGCGTTCTAATTTTTATACGTATTCTAAATGTTTTTTTCAATTTTCCTAAAGTCATCCAAACAGATTCGAATCCACAACCATCGCGTCCCGAACCATCACTCAACTATAAAACAATGATTACACTTCAATCTCAATACCTTGCATATCGAGGCGTGAACTATTAACAAAGGAGTTCCGGAGTACGTTCTACCAGCACTAGTAATGTCATTTTAATTCGACCAAGCCACCGCACCGTGACGTCATTATCCCATAAAAAAAACTTAAAAAAACAACTTAATAGAGAAAAAATAGAGTTCAAAATCCATACTTTTCTATAGAATAAGTTAAGACTGACACCTAAAGACGTATAAGCTAAAATTTTATTCATCCATTATTACAAAAGTATGAAGATGATTGTGAACGAACGTTCACTGTGTAAATATTTAAAAGATTTTTACTTCAAAAATGGATTTTTTTCATATTTTCAAGGTAGCAAGGTTCAAATTTGGTTGGGAATTGTTATTTTTAAAGCAAAACGTATGTTGTAGATATAAATTGTCCGATTGTTTCCGAAGAGGTGACAATAAACGGTTAGCACTCATTTCAGGTAGCTTATGGTGAAACTACACTGAAGTATGTAGAGGTACGTAATGACTATTTAAATGATTTTTGATTTCTTACCATATGTGTTATGTATAGAGTATTTTTATATGTTATAAGAATTGGGTATTGAATTGCAATTCTTAAAGGAGAAGAAAAAATGATAAACACTTTAGTTGCAATTTTTTTTAGCTTCACGCTGTATCCCGCACACAGCAGGGTAAGTAGGGGTAGGCACTTTCCGCCGAATTCGGAGGCATTGCGTGTTAAATGGCGGAACTTAATGTCGCGTTTTACCTCGATACCAGAGTAAAGAAAATGGAAATAATAAATATTTCTACTCCTCGAGTGGAAATCGAACCCATAACCAGTCGCTTTACAGTCAGACTGTGTTCCTGTGTGACACGACTGGCCACAATTACTTGCTAATAATTGTATTAATACGTGAAAATATAATTTTGGTCCCTTATTTACGAATATTATGCAATTATTATAAAATTTGACATAATTTAAATTTATACAGATAAGGTTTGCAGAAAGCATTTTAAAAATATGTATGTTATTACCTAATTAATGATTTTTTTAATAATAACACGCCTTGAGAATGAAATGCTCGCTCCAGTCTTTTTCAAAGGTATCATTGTCAATATATAATTATAATTGTACCTGTAAATTATTTTCTTTAAAAAAAGTCCCGCTGAGTTTCTTGCGTCTGAGAAGAATCTCAGGACTAAGGCATTAACTTTAGTGAACCTGTGATAAATTGGTTAAGGTTCAAAAAATGAAGCATGTAAATAAATAAATAAATAAATATCTTCACGCTATATCCCGCACACAGCAGGGTAGGCAGAGGGAACCTAGTGTTAAGACACTCCGTTCCCCACTTTCCACCGAATTCGGCGTGCGTGTTAAGTGGCGGAACTTAACGCCGCGCTTTACCTCGACACCAGAGCGAAGAAAATGGAAATATAATTTCCACTCCTCGAGTGGGAATCGAACCCACAACCAGTCGTTTACAGTCACACTCTTGTGCCACTGGGCCACGACTGGCCACTTCTTATTTTGAATAAAATTATTTGACTTTGACTTTGACTAACAGAATAAACAGTCAATTGGTTTAAAACAGAATAATAATGACATCTTAAATTAGTCACATATGATATTTTCGAAACACTAGTAAAGTAAAAATAGCCTTAGAATGAAAAATACACGACGTATGTATATGATTTTTTTTACAAAAATGTGTTTTATAACACAATGAATATATACAAATATATTTAATGTTTATTTTTTAATTTAAATTATAATAAATATGATAATATTTCTGCATTTTTTCATACATACTTTAAATATACCAAATTTCATACTCCATACAATCATAATCTATTTTATATACAAATCTATTATAAAAGAATATTTTTCGCTGGTCCAAAAACAAACAACAACAAATAACAAAGTATATAAGAAGATTTAATAATTCAATCACATTATTCTTTGCGTGTAATTAACAGCTTGACTCTCTACGCTTTCCCGCATAGCAAGCAATGTATGCAGAAAGTAATTAGTGTCAAGACACTCCATTCTTCTCTTCACTATGAAACTGAATAAAAAAAAAAGTTTAAATATTTTTAACATTTTTAAAGTGTTATTCACACACTTTGGGAAATTGAAAAAGACATTTAGAAAATTTATAAAAAAATTTGAATCTATAAATTTCTTTCACTACTATTGGCCTCTATACAACATTTTTTTTATGTTTCATAAACTATGTAGAAAGAGGAGTCTTCGTTCAGATTACATTCATATAATTATTAGTCCTGACCGTGATCTTAGCCAAAAGCACAGGTGCACAACACACATATAGAAGATATTTTTAAACAAACGTCAAAACAACGTCACTGTCAAATTATAATTCAATATGACAGTTCGATACATATAAAACGTTGAGTGACACGGAATCCAGGCCAATTGCCTTCCGAGTGCGAAATTAGATAGACTATAAAACTAAATTTATACAAATCAATGGATGTATCAACTATGTAACGGGACGGCTGAAGCGATAGATGCTATATATTAATCTGGTGACGCATTTCGCATTAGAAGACGTGCATCGATTGAGGTGATATGACGCATGTTCGAAATGCAGCTTTGTATACAGTATGCATGTATAACTAAAGGAAATAAATTATAATAATATTGTTTTAGCGTCACGCTATATCCCGCAGACAGCAGAGATGGCAGAAGTAACCTAATGTTAAGACACTTCGTTCCCCATTTTCCGTTGAATTCTGGAAGCATAGCGTGTTGACTGAAGTATGTTGACACTAGATTCTCTCTGACTAACTTGATATGCGGGCGAAAGCGTAAATGTATAAAAAGCAAGCAATTGCGTTTACAATTATACGCGGTACTTAGGATTTTAAGTAAATAATATTAATATGATCTAATATCGCAATCAATACAAATACTCAAATCTTTTACTACGGTCAAAATAATTAGTGTCAAACAATCACGCTTTGTCATCATGACACTCCGTCCTCCAATTTTCGCTCAAAATCACATTACATGTTGAGTAACTGTGAACATGTTGAGTGGCGGAACTTAACACCGTTCTTTGTCTTATATATTCCACGGATCATCTTCTCACCTACGAGTATAATTCTAGCCACGCCAGGAGGTGCCCTTGCGCCTGTAGGCTCCCTCTCGAGCAGCCATTAGTGCTTACATTTCGCAGGGACTGAATAACCTCTTCCGTCACCCCCCTTGGTGTCGCTGTAAAGACCGAAGGGTCAACAGCAAACCCACATAACAAAAAAAAATATTCTTACCTATTTAATATCGACAGTTTGAACCTGGAAGAACTTATATTTATTTTATCAACACATTAAGCCAAAACTACGAGCAAAAGCTAATATAAAAATACTTTTCAACCTCACCTATCATCCATACTTATATTATAAGTGCGAATGTCTGTGTGTTTGTCTGTCACGCTTTCACAGCTAATCTACCGGTCCAAATTGGATTTAGAATGAAGGTAGTAAAAGTTACTGGGTCCAACATAGGCTACTTAATTTTTCAAAATCAACCTCTAAAAGATTGAAACCCCTATTTCAATTTCAATCATTATGAAAGTTTATATGAAAAATCTACACCGCTTGATCGATTGTAACGAATTTTGGCATAAATATAGTTTAATCTAAGCTTAAACATAGGCTACTTTATTTTTCAAAATCCACCACCGAGGGTTGCAATATACCGAAAAAGCTGCGTAGATCACGTGGCGAAGCCGCGAGCGGATCGCTAGTCTATATATAAGTTTTGACATGTTATTAATATTTTACAGTACACACACACGACATCAGATACAGATTCCAGGGTAATGTGGAGCGCTATCGATGATGCATCGGCAGAGTGTTGTATGATTTGTTGGCGGCAGGTGCTCCGGTACAAATATACGTTTCATTCCGAATTGGCATTTGGCTGTGGTTTTCAAAGTTTTCATATTGTTATGTGTATTTGTGTGTTTTTTTAATTATTGTAATGAGAGGAAAGTGGTGAGTTAAGTCACTATTTTCTATTTTTGATATGATTTTTTTTTTATATATATCTTTATTGTTCCGTATCTTTTTTCGCAGCATTTTTATTCTTCTGTATAGAGTAATTAGAGTGTTAAGACCCAGTGACATGACACTCTATTGCACCATCCATGACAAGCATTTATCTATGAGTTTCTTTCAATTGATGTTTTTTTTTAATTTAAATATTTAAAGACGACAAACATCTGGTCTGTTATCCCTTTTTTTCCTTAACATTATTTGATTTTCAGTGTTAAATTAATGAATTTAAAATTAATAAGAAAAAAAGAATGAACAAAGTGGGGAACGGAGTGTTATGCCCTCTGCCTACCCTGCTGTGTGCGGGATATAGCGTGAAGCTATAAAAAAAAAAAAACAAATTATATTTTTACAGGTGAGGAGAGGCACGATTATTTTTGATATTAATTTAAATGTTTAAAGAAGTTTAGATAAATAACATAGAAATAAGATAGAAAACGAGAACGTAGTGTTCTATCACTAAGTAGCCTTTTAAAGAATAATAATCAGTTCATACATAATATATAAATAATATAGAAAAGGAGAGGTAAAATTTAAACATTTTTAAAGTGTTATTCCACACTTAGGAAAATTGAAAAAGACATTTAAAGAAAACGTATAAAAATTTGAACGCAGCGGGATTCGAACCCGCGCCTCCTGAATACCGTTCAGGCGCTCTCACCATTGAGCCATGCGTTCTACTAGCCGCTGCGTCGAAATTCTTATACGCTTTATTACAACTTATTTATGTTGTTAGCATCTCTGTAGAGAGATTTTTACAAATTTCTGCTACCCAAAGATTATTCTACGAACAATCATTTGGCAAGAGAGAGATCCCGCTGCGTTCAAATTTTTATACGTTTTTATACGTTTTCTTTAAATGTCTTTTTCAATTTTCCTAAGTGTGGAATAACACTTTAAAAATGTTTAAAAGTATTTAATAAATAGCATTCTCTCTTGCCAAATGATTGTTCGTAGAATAATCTTTGGGTAGCAGAAATTTGTAAAAATCTCTCTACAGAGATGCTAACAACATAAATAAGTTGTAATAAAGCGTATAAGAATTTCGACGCAGCGGCTAGTAGAACGCATGGCTCAGTGGTGAGAGCGCCTGAACGGTATTCAGGAGGCGCGGGTTCGAATCCCGCTGCGTTCAAATTTTTATACGTTTTCTTTAAATGTCTTTTTCAAAGGAGAGATAAATTTTTATTACTAAGCTATCTTTAAAATGTACACACAAAGTTTTAGAACCACTAATCGTATGTTAGTAAGCATCGATAAATCTATGGAAATGAACGCGCTGTTAATGTCACTGGAATGCTTTCTGACTGATGCAGGGACGGATTTTACACGTTTATATATGATTTAACATATTTTAAAGCCAAATCGTTTGATTTTACCAATTTAATAGTGATATTTTGTTTGGTTTTGCTGTTATTTATTAACATTATAATTTGTTATGAGGCAGAAATAATTTTCTTTGCTTTTATAGGTTTAGTGGGATGAATCTCAGTTTGAACGTGATGGTTGATGGTTCGATTTCTTGTTGAGCCTATCAGAACGCAGGGTAAGTATGTTATTATGATTGATTTTAGTTGTGGGTTCGATTTTCGCTCGATGGAATGATTATATTTAAATAATATTCGTTCCTTTAAACTGGAGAACAAGACAAAGTGTTTACACAAACAATGCTCTCTCGATTTTCAGGTGGAAAGTGGAGTAATCTTGACCCTTGGTTTTCTCTGCTTAAAGTGCCATGTGAGAAAAATTATACAATCTTTTAAAATTAAACAAATCAACCTCCAATTTTTTTTATAGCTTCACGCCGTATCCTGCACACAGAAGGATAGGCAGAAGGAACCTAGCGTTAAGACACTCCGTTATCCACTTTCCGCCGAATTCAGAAGCATTGTTTGTCAAGTGGCGGGACTTAACGCCGCGCTTTACCTCGATACCAGAGCGAAGTAAATGGAAATATTACATATTTCCACTCCTCGAGTGGGAATCGAACCCACGACCAGTCGCTTTACAGTCACACTTTGTGCCACGACTGGCTACAAATGGTTTATAGCCATTAAATTGTACATTCCAAATAATAACCAAAAAACAACAATTGACATCACAAATTCCTCCTGATCGTAATTAGCGGTGTGCGACAGCGAACTATATTTGTAACTTTTCGTATTCGCTTTCTCAGAACACAGCCGCTACAAACTAATCGAACATTGTGTTTACGACACTAGTACTTAGTGCGTTGCTTTATAAGACTGTTGGGTGCAGTGTGGGTTATAATTAATAGCTGAATTAACGAATTAGACCATGGTTATGGGTTCAAATATATAATTATAATGTTGGAAAAATGTGAATATTATAATCCTAAATGCGTCTATATTAAAAACAAAGTGATACATCACTTTATCCTATTAGAGACCTTTTAGGCCAAATTCAAAATACTGATATTTTTTTAAAAAAAAAAAACAATCAATAAAATTACAATCAAACCGAGCCATTCATTAGATATTTCTAATGAGTGATAGACTCACTCATTCATTAGAATCACTCATTAGATAGATCTAATCTAATTGTGGCCAGTCGTGGCACAGTGGCACAAATGTGTGTCTGTAAACGACTGATTGTGAGTTCGATTCCCACTCGAGGAGTGGAAATTATATTTCCATTTTCTTCGCTCTGGTTTCGAGGTAAAGCGCGGCGTTAAGTTCCGCCACTTAACACGCAAGCCTCCGAATTCGGCGGAAAGTGGGGAACGTAGTGTCTTAACACTAGGTTCCCTCTGCCTACTCTGCTGTGTGCGGGATACAGCGTGAAGCTATATTTATTTAGGTAAATCTAATATATTAGGTACTAAGTAACCAATAATAATAATTTTTTTTTAGAATCTATAAAAAGCTACATATTAAATTCTAAAACATTATTAATAATTAACTAATCGAACATTGTATTCACGACACTAGTACTTAGTCCGTTGTTTTATAAGACTGTTGGGTACAGTGTGGGTTATTAATAATGGCTGAATTAATGGAATGAGACAATGATTACGAGTTCAAATCGATGTCGAGAAAATATATTTATATAGTGTTTTTGTCAGATTTACTCAAGCAAAGAAAAAGACACTCTATTGAACACGTTTCTACCGATATAAGACATTGCACGATAATTGGCGATATTTTATTGCCCATTTTATCAGATCAGAAAATCAAATTCAATAGTGTACTGTATATGTCAGACTTTGTTCTATTGCTCCACGTTGGTCACTCTTGCAAAATATATTCATAATTTTATTATAATATTAATAATTAATTTAACGTTATTATTTTACATGCAAGTTAAATTCCATAGCAGGAACAACAAATACCTATTACTTCAGTTCTGAAACTTTGAACGGAAATCGAACTGCAACCGAAACCTTGAAAACCGCTTAAGCATTGTTAAAAATCATTCTTATTTAGCATCAGACTGTATCCCGTACCTAACAGGTTAGGCAGTGGGAACCTAGTGTTAAGACACTCCGTTCCCCATTCGCTGAATCCTAGAGGCATTGCGTGTTAAGTGGCAGAACTGGACTCCGCGCTTTAGCCTTGACACTAAAACGGAAAAATGAAAATATTTTTCTACAGAGAATCGAACCCACAACCAGTCGCGTTTACGGTCACACTTTGTATCCACAAGCCACGAATGGCCTCTTATTCTCTCATCTTTTTTCTATATAAATAAATATAAAATCTAAACTAATTCCCGAAGGTGCACCTTATCATTTATACGTATATAATATATACTTACAAAGTAGTTGATAGTACAGCACGAGTCTATAGCACCTAGCCCCCACCCACCCTGTCGCCTTCTAACTTTTTCTTTTTTGCGAACTCCTTGGTTCCGATATTGCATACTAGTGGAATATCTGAGGTATGTTTATTGGTATTAAATTTAATAATTATTAGCCAAGCTTAATCCATACTTATATTATAAATGTGAATGTCTGTGTCTTTGTCTGTCACGCTTTCACGGCTAAACTACTGATCCGATTTAGATGAAATTTAGAATGAAAGTAGTAAAAATGACTGGTTCTAACATAGGTTGCTTAGTTTTTCAAAAATCATCCTCTAAGGGGTTGAAATAGGGGAAAAGTTTATATGAAAAATCTACACCGCTTGACCGATTGTAATAAATTTTGGCATACATATAGTTGATAATCCAAAGTGAAATATAGGCTAGTTATTATTATTATTATTTTTCAAAAATCCACCACCGATTACAATATAACGAAACAACCAGCTAGATCACGCGGCAAAGCCGTGAGCGGGCCGCTAGTTGCAAATATGATGATTGTGGGTTTGATTACCGCTTGGTTAAATTATTTTTAGTTCATCGTTCTAGTAAGTTAGTGAGTTTTCCGCCATTCAAAACACAATGCCTTTAATTCAGACGAAAAGTGAATTATTGTCAGAAAAGTCTGTAATGAACACTGCTTGTCTTGATTATAAGTCCTTCTATGCTTTTTCTGCTATCTGTAGGTACATATCACCAGAAAAAAAATAAAAATAATTTAAAAAAAAATTAAATTAAATAGCTTCACACTATATTCCGCACACAGCAGGGTAGGCAGAGGGAACCTAGTGATAAGACACTCCGTTCCCCACTTTCCGCCGAATTCGGAGGCATTGCGTGTTAAGTGGCGGAACTTAACGCGCAACTTAACTTAACTTAACTTTTAAAAATAATTAAATTATATTATTTCCACCAATTGGGAATCGAACTCATAAATAATTGGCATTACAATCAGATGTTACCCCATGATGGTTTCTAATTAATTCTTCTATATATAATTTTAAATGAATGAATGGATGTTTTAAATTAAATTTAAAATTATCGTAATATAGGAATGTTACTTTGTAAAAATCAACTTCATTAAATTATACCATGCATAATATAAATATTTTTTCTCTATTTTATGAGCACATTTAAAAATAGTTTTGCATTATGTTTTTTCACTAGTAGTTAAATTCACTAAAAAGATCACTAAAATCTAAAGAAACTGGCAAATATATATATATATATATATATATATATATATATATATATATATATATATATATATATATATATATATATATATATATATATATATATATATCTATATATATATATATATATATATATCTATATATATATATATATATATATATATATATATATATACATATATATAAATGTCTTAAATATTTTACCAAAATTACGTAATTCTGACAGTCAGTATTCAAATTTATGTTAAAGCAGATAGATGAATGCTTTTCAAAATATCAGGTTTGTAGCTTTTAAAATGTACCATAAATATATATATTTTAAAAATCATTGTAAAAATAAATATTTTATTTATAAACAGAGAACCAAATGTCTTAACACTATGTTCTCTCTGACTATCCTGATATGAGGGAAAGGGCACGAAGCTGTATTTTTTTATGAAATAGACTAAGTAAGGCTAAGCCTTAACACTCAAAGCATAATTAGTAAATATTTCAATATTTTAAAGTGTTATTCACTGAAGAGAGACAGCGTATACATTTTTTATGTAACAGGATTCGAACCTGCGTCTATTAGAAACCGTACAATTGCTCTGACCATACTATTACTAAGCCATATGTTCTATCCAGCTACTTCGATATTCTTACTTATTTAGGTTTATTTGTGAAACATTTAGTAGAAATTGGAAGAAATCTAAAAATCTCTTTACAGAGATGCTTATAACAGGGATAAGCTGTATATCGCATGGCTTCTAAGATAGCTGTCAGAACACTTGATCGATTCCCAATAGGCACAGATTCGAATCCTGCTCCATTTAAATTTGTATATAAATATATAAAGAATTTTTTTTTAAATGTTTTTTATAATAAGTATCTAATTGTATCTAATAGTTAAAGGTCCGATGCTTCCCAAGCTCTGAATTTACTTATGCATACATATAAATCTTTCGTTCGCTTAGTGACTGACTGACGACGCTCAACCTAACACGCTTTTCCGCTTAGCAAACGACACAGAGAGAAGCTAGTATCAAATCACTCTATTCTCCATTTAGAAAACGGATAAAAATTTGAACGCATGCTCAGTAGTGAGAGCGCCTGAACGGTATTCATGAGGCGCGGGTTCGAATCCCGCTGCGTTCAATTTTTTTATACGTTTTCAAAATGTCCTTTTCAATTTTCCTAAGTGTTACACACACTTTAAAAATGTTTAAAACGATTCTCCATTTTCTAAGCGACGTAACTCAACGCCGCACATAAAAAAAATTTACAAACAAACAAACAAACAGAAAACCCCATCTCTATATAGTTAGGACGCCCGTGCGATATCGCGTAGTTGGATTCTAGTTAACTTCGCCGTTAAAATTGAAATTCCATTAAGAAGATTGCTTTTTAGAGTGTCGACTGGGGGTGTTACGGGGTGGGGGGTGAGAGGGGGGGGCAGCCGATCTAACTGCATATATCATGCAGTAATTTATTTACAGCGACTGGTTTTTAACAGATTATTTTTTTTAAATGAAACGTAGTGGATATATTAAATGTAAGGTAGAGATAGGTGTCGTGTTTCGTGTGATTTTCATATTTTTTTTGTGATATTAAGTATATTAAATGTTTTGTGTTAACATGATGGGTTATTTGTATATTGTAGATATTTTGTAGTGTTAAATAACTCTGGTAATACTAAGCGCGGAGTTTAGTTACAGCACTTAACACGCAATGTTTGATATTCAGGCAGACAGGGGATAACGTAGTGTCTTAACACTAGGGTCTCCGTGTCCATATTGACTACATGGAAAAGGCGTGAAGCTACTTTTAACATTTTAGTGATAGAAAAACATTCTTAATGAAATACTTTGTATTAACTTATGTTAATGCAATAGCGTATTGTTCATATACCACATAATAGTTGAAGTTAATTTTATGGGACCAAGTACAACATAGCATACATACATTATTGGTAGATAAATAATCAAAAAAATACGTGTTTTTATAAACGGAATTTCCATACATTTGTATATAATTTAAAATACGTGATTAATACTTTAAAATACTTCAAAACCGACATGTTTTTTTAAAATTTTCACTAAAATCATTAACTTTTTTAGCATAAAAAATACAAAAAACCTATGACAAAAATCGTCCAATAAATTCACGTGTAGAAAAAAAACGTATACGAAGCATCTACGTTATACACCTAACCAATGGCGTATCGAACCTTCGCTTTCCAAAGACCAATTTTCAAGACCTCTCTGGTATCCGAAAATCAGCTTTATTTGTAGGAAATAGAGTCTAAAGTTTTATTATTAGAGGTCATATTGATCTGGCTATAATGGTATCGAGACGTAGCACGGACCCGTCATTGGCTGATCGGTTCCACACGATTGGAGCGTATTGCGCATTCTCGAATAGATATCAATGAAAAACGCCTTCGGTAGGTATTTTTGATGGTGAACGTATACGTTGGAAGTCTACGTTAGGCATTAGGTTAAAGTATACTATTATAGTTTTTTTAGCTTCACGCTGTATCCCGCACACAGTAGGCTAGGCAGAGGGAACCTAGTGTTAAGACACTCCGTTTCCCACGCACTGTCGAATTCTGGAGGCTTAACGAGGTGGAATTTAACGCCGCGCTTTACCTCGACACCAGAGCCGGTAAACTAATCGCGTCTACAGTCACACTGTTTGCCCAAAAGCCACGACTTGCCTCGGACTACTATTATACTTATCTTCTACCATTATATTAACATTTGGCTGGTATTATTTATATTCACTCAGTCAAAATCAAATATTTAAATTGGAGAACAGAGTGTCTGGACACTAGGTTTTCTGTGAATGTTTGAAATATAAGCATTGATCATACTACATTTAGTTCTCTCCATATCTAAAGAAAATGAATTGAATATTATTATTTCACTTACAGCTTTTTTTTACTTATAGCTAACTTTTTTATCACACACATTAAATTACCTCAACCAGGATTCAAACCCGTTACCATACCCCATTCCTAACTATCATCTGCATAAACATCATCAAAACAAACAAGCTTCAATCTAAATAATGAATCACGTAGGAACTACTAAAAAAAACGGTACATTTGAATGCATCTCATGCACCCATACCATCCCATACATAGTAGCATTAATAAAAAAAATATCCTAGTTCACAGTTACCTAATATTTAACGAACAGATAAGGCAAATATATGCGCTTTTCCGTGTACTTATTTGAAATGGAAAAATATTTTTCCAACGTCGCTGCCACGTTACGCTGGTGTAGGGTGGCTGCTGATATTTTTTTACCTAGATAGGTGTGTTTTCTTAAAGATTTTTTTTTATTTTAGCAGTAAGGGGTAAGAGAATATAGTGTTTGGACACTCCGTTCTATATTTTACGTTAGAAATCGTGTTATGTTGTTAAGTGATAGAACTGACGGAGATCAGAACGGGGAAATGAATATTATTTAAATATAAACAGTTCCCCTGAGTACGAATTGAACCCATAACCTTCGCGTTTACAGTAAGACACACTCCTACTGCGCTACGACAATGTCAAAAGTCAGTCTTGTTTAATACATCATTAAATATTATTATAACGAGTTCTATGTAATAACTTTATAATTTTTTTATCAGTTTGGTTATATGAAATGTGGGGTTGATCTATCATTAAACACAATGCCCCTAAATTAGACAAAAAATAAAGAAAAACTTTTTTTAAAGGTACAAAGAATTGTAGTATAATAAGATTTATCACTAAAAACTCATTATCGGTGAATTCTGGAAAGCAGAAAACTTAGTGACTGATCACTACTTATTCTTTCTTTGTACCTAATTATTAAAGGATAATAAATTTAAAAATATAAAATAAATAAGTAATATCAGTAACGTAGTTCTGAGATCGGTGCGGTGTAGATATTCGCTATTCGGTCGAGGCATCGCGCTTGCTATTGATCTAGACACACTGGGAACTAAAAATCGATTAAGAAAATTATTTTTAATAAAATTTAGGCTGTCGTGGCGCAGTGAGTCTATGCGTATATGTAAGCGCGATGGTTGTGGGTTCGACTCCCTTTTGGAGGATTGTGTATTTTCATTTCTCTCTCTCTCTCTCTCTCTCTGGTCAAATAAAGCGTGGTGTTGAATTCTATCAGTCAACACGCAAAATGTCTTGAATTCAGGTTTTAAGCGGAGAGTTCACGAGGCTTTTTTTGAAGTTATATACATAGGTATACAGAACTGACTGTTTTTCTCTTTTTTTTAGCTCTGTATCCCACAAACAGCAGGGTAGGTAAAAAACCTAGTGTTAAGACACTCTGTTCCCCCCGCACAACGAAATTCGGAGGCATTGTGTGTTAAGTGGCGGATCTTAACGATGCGATTTGTCTCGAATATTAAATATTTCCACTCCTCGAGTGGAAATCGAACCCACAACCAGTCGCTTTACAGTCACACTTTTATGCCTCTGTGCCACGACTGGCCTTTTTGACTGGCCTGGGGATTTTTTTCACAACTGTTTCTATCATTACACATAAACAAATTGAATGATTCATGTTTCAATAAAGATTATGTTATATTATATATAAAGTATATTACTACAGCACAATCGGTTATACGGAATAAATGTCAAATATTTTTCCACTTTCCTAGAGGTTCAGAGTCTAGAAGCAGAAAAACTTTTTTTTGCCTTTTTACAGTAATTCCAGGCTTTGTATTGAAATTCCAGTAATTTGACATTTGAACGAACTTATGACGACGTAGTGAAATAATACATCATCTGGTAATAGTCGTAGGTTCGATTCCCACTTGAGATTATAGTAAAATTTAATTTTTTCTCCCATTTATCCTCCAACATACGACAAAACACGACACTAACATCTAGCGGACAGCCGAAGGTACTCCACCTTAAAACTTTATTTTCTCTGCCTACTTTACGAGTTAATCGTGAAGTAGCTTTTTTAAATTATTTTTTATATATTAACATATATTCTTATATAAGCTAAGCTTAATAGCTTAGTGTATCACCAACATATATATGGCTCTCGACCGCGGACACGCGCTCGATATGTCTCTCCACTCGATATCGTTGTACTTTACTTAAAATATCGATAAATTATTATATTATTAATATTATTTTATATATTAGTAATAATATTTAAGCGTTGACTTCTGCTACTCGTGTTTAGCGGAACTCAACGCCGTTACAATGTCTCTAACGTTGACGATATTCATTTTTCCTTTTCCTTTATATTTTTTTTTAATGTTAATACGTAATGAAAATTAAAATCATCTCAAAAAGTAGTTGTCTACTTCGACTTAGTGACCATTCCCACTAATATAACCCATCAAGATGAACTATTTGGTGCTACGGCAATTTCCTTATATCTGATAGCACAGCTGGTCTATTATGGTTCTACTAGTTCTATATGAGGTTCAGGTTGTACTACACATATATATTCTGGTCAGAATTTGTTCAATATATTAAAATATTTTAATAGTGTAAATGTATGATGTATTTAAATCCAACGGAGTAGGGAACGGAGTGTCTTAACACTAGGTTCCCTCTGCCTACCCTGCTTTGTGCGGGATATAGCGTGAAGCTATAATAATAATAATAATAAATCCAAGAAAGTCTACATACTCATTCATCATCACTTCCTCGAATGAATATCGAGCCCCAATACAATCACGTTTACAATCTTATACCTGCCTGATAAAGAGCCTTAATAATAAATTTCCATACGAAATAGTCATTTATCGATGTCACCTAGTTCTCAACACTAACGTACTTCCGATATCATATTTTATATTTAATAGTGTCGGAAAAATTCTCAGATAACTCTCGTGTATGTGGAAATACGAAATTAGTTTATGTCTTTCATTTACCTAAGTAATTTGCAGGCGTTTTCAATAGTGTAGTCAGAGACACCTTAGTGTCAACACTCTCCGTATTACACTTTCGTAAAGAAATCTAGATATTTTATGTGAAGTGGCGGAACTCAACGCCACTTTTTCTAACTAGAACGGAGAGATTAATATAATTTAAATAATACCAAAGTAATATGTTGGCGATGGTTATGGATTTCATTTTTAATCAGGCGAATGTTTATACATATATAAATTTTCATCTCTTCACTCTGGTAGTTTAAACAAAGCACGGCAACGAGATTCATCTCTCATGATGTAATTTTTATAATAAATGGCAAAATCTGGAGGAAATGATTATATTTCTTCTTTTTTTTTTTAGCTTCACGCTGTATCCCGCACACAGCAGGGTAGGCAGAGGGAACCTAGTGTTAAGACACTCCGTTCCCCAGCCCAGAAATGACTATATCATGCCTATTTCTTTATTCATTTATACATTTTCTTTACTCATGATGTAATGTCTCAAATTCTTGGTTTTATAGCTTCACGCTGTTTCCTGCATACAATAGGGTAGGCAGAGAGAATCTAGTGTAAGGACACTCCGATCTTAATTGCGGAACGTAACGCCACTCTCTACATTTGCACCAGAAGGAAGAAAATGGAAATATTAAATACTTCCTCTCATTGAGTGGGAATCGAACCCACAACCAGTCGCTCTATACACTATGTGCCTCTGCGCCACAATTTTCTTGATGATTTTTGAAAAACTGTTTAACCATTTTCATTACAAATTTCATCCGAATTAGCCACGGCAAAAAAAAGTAATTTAAAAACTTTAACAGACAGACAAACTTCCGCATTTATACTATTAGCATGAACTAATATGGCTTAACAAGTAATATTATGGTATATATATGTTATTAATAACGTTCCGCTGTAGCGAGACGTCGTGGCCAGTCGTGGCCCAGTGGCACAAACGTGTGACTGCAAACGACTGGTCGGGGGTTCGATTCCCACTCGAGGAGTGGAAATTATATTTCTATTTTCTTCGATATGATGTCGAGGTAAAGCGCGTTGTGAAGTTCCGCCACTTAACACACAAGCCTCCGAATTCGGCGTTTCCCACGGAACGGAGTGTCTTAACACCAGGTTTCCTCTGCCTACCCTGCTGTGTGCGGGATACAGCGTGAAGCTAAAAAAATAAAATTAATAACGTTAAACCACATAACGAATATAATAGTAAATTCTCGCCCAAACTAAACATACTAAGATCGAGTTTTCTTAGTAAACGTGAACGTAAACGCAAACGCCTCAAGCAGAAAATCCGACCATTTTTATGAAGTTCATAAAGAACTAGAAACTTACTTTGCAACGTACTTTGATTTTATTTAAAAAGGTGAGAAATAAGTTTCGTTTACGCTTTGTAAGATATTGAAAAATTTTCGAAACCCCCACACGCCGGGTATTAAATTTTCACGAAGTATGGCGCTATGAAAGCGTGTTTATTGCTGTTTGTGTGTGCTGTGTTGGAATTGGTATGTTAGGTGATGGTCGCAGGTTCAAATAATGGTTTATTTATTTATTTATTTAGATTCATCAGCGGCAATTACATTAGATACAAGCAACAGAAGTTTACACATTAAAAACTTAGGACTAAATGCATTATCATTTAAGATGAATACAGCATGCATACAATTGTGTTACAGATGTTTAATTTGTTTAACAAAGAAAAAATAAATAGATATTTTAACATTTAAATGAACACAAATATATGTACAAAAGCAATGCCCCAGCCAATCA
This sequence comes from Dryas iulia moderata, assembly GCA_019049465.1. Classification (NCBI taxonomy): domain Eukaryota; kingdom Metazoa; phylum Arthropoda; class Insecta; order Lepidoptera; family Nymphalidae; genus Dryas; species Dryas iulia. Next base: position 1,189,210 of record CM032435.1, read on the forward strand.
CAATAATGGTGGGAGAGAATAGTGATTGTTATTAGGTAATTTAGTGATCAGTCACTGCGCTTATCTTCGATTTAGGAAAGTCTTCTAATTATGAATCTTTACAATGTCTTTGACGTTACTGTGACTGAAATTAACACCATAGTAAGATAAGACATAACGCGTAGTTGAGTTCCACCACTCAACGCGCAATATGTCCGAGTCGGAAAGGAAGGAGAGAAACAAACATATAAATATAGTAGGTGAAATTAATATATTTTTTTTTCAATGAAGTAAATAAGTAAATTGATATAACCTAAAAATACTAAAAGCATGTTTCAATCTTCAGCACATAACGTCTTGATTTTAGGCAGAAGCTGGAGAACGTAGTGTCTTCACCTATGTCTAGGTTCTCTCTGTTTTATCATAAGCTATTTTTTTTAATAAACAGTAAAAGTAAAACTCGGGTCCAGTCTTAGCACAGAGGCACAGAATGTGCCTGTAAAGCGACTGGTTATGGGTTCGATTCCCTATTAAAGGGGCGGAAATATTTAATATTTCCATTTTCTTCGTTCTACTGTCGAGGCAAAGCGCGGCGTTAAGTTCTGCCACTTAACACGCAATACCTCCGAATACGGCGGAAAGTGGGGAACGGAGTGTCTTAACACTAGCTTCCCTCCTACCCTGCTGTGTGCGGGATACAGCGTGAAACTAAAACAAACTAGCCATTTCCCGCAACACAGGTACAAAAATAAATAAATATCCTTTAAAATTTCGAAACTGAAAGAACATTTAAGTCGTGTGTCTGTTATGAATTCTGAACGCGCTCTATATTCAAATTGGCCGTCGCTATTGGCTGCCGGCTGGTATTTTACATCGGGATGAAATTTCACTAGACTAGACTTCGAAGCGCAAAACGTAATGTCTATGCATAAAATATTTTAAAAGTTGTTCAAATGCAACGTGTTGGTATAGCAAGGTAGTTTGTATTAGAAGTCCTATAGGTATAGAGAGGTTAGTTTGATGTTTGTTCTTGGTAGTGAGGATAGGAGACCTTCGTGGTACAGCGTCTGTAAAGCGAAAGTTATGGGTTCGATTGCCACTCGTTGAATGATTTTATTTCAATTTTCTTTTTTTTTATTGTTAAGAATGTCTGGAATACGGGCGGACACATTAGCTCTTACCACCTCGCTATGCGGGATAAAGTTGCCAAAATTATTTCAAGTCAAACTACTGTTTAACAATATATTCTAATTGTAAACGAAATTGGCCATAAGTTAGATGCCCACTGTGGGTAAAATTTTATTTAAATTATTTTAATTTCTCTATTCTGGTAAAACTAAGTGCGACTTGAGTACGGGCAGAAAGTGGAGAGCGTAGTGTCTTAATACTAGTTGTTCTTTGACTACCCTGTTCTGCAAAAACAAACATAATGCTGACTCAAGAAAAGCATTTATATTTTCGGTTAAGAAAAAAAAATAAAAATATTACAGTTAAACAAGCGGCGTTAAGTTCCGCCACTTAACACGCAATGCCTCCGAATTCAGCGGAATGTGGGGAACGGAGTGTCTTAACACTAGATTCCCTCTGCCTACCCTGCTGTGCGCGGGATACAGCGTGAAGCTAAAAAAAACAGTTACACAAAACAACAAACATTTTTCTCTTCTCCACTTAATAAGTTACTCTTTACTCTACCACATGGTAGAGGAAGAAGTGACAAAACACTATCACAAAAGACTTAACAAAATACGAAACAAAGATAATATTATATATCAATTTGATAAAGAACATGTGCAGGTAACAGAACGATGCGATACTTTTATATTTCAGTACAAAAGACGTAAGCGTATATCTGGGATACACACACTGGCAAAGGGCAGTATTTTCTAAGACTGCGAGTCGTGAACTACAATCATATTACTACGTTTTCCAATAAAAACTCTAATATTTTTGCTTTTTAAGTAAAAATATAGCATCCTTTGTGGGTTTATACATGTATGTACTCTTTTTTTTAGCTTCACGCTGTATCCCGCACACAGCAGGGTAGGCAGAGGGAACCTAGTGTTAAGACATTCCTTTCCAAACTTTCCGCCGAACTCGGAGGCATTCCGTGTTAAGTGGCGGAACTTAACGCCTCGCTTTGCCTCGATACCAGAGCGAAGAAAATGAAAATAATAAATATTTCCACTCCTCGATTGGGAATCGAAGACACAACCTGTCGCTTTACAGTCACACTTTGTGCCACTGACATACACGTAGTAGGGTAAAACAGAGAGAATCTACAGTTAAGACACTCCGTTCTCCATTATTCGTATTATTTAGAATCCTTACATGTTAAGTGACGACATCCAATATTTGAATAGACACTTTGACCTATACGTTTGGTACATGTTAAAATATATATAACATTTTATTATATCATACAATTTACGATATTGATATTGATTGTATTGTACAAAATTGAAATAGGTAATAATAACGGATGCTAAGACGTCGAACTTGGCGCGCCTTCAACTCCTAGTTGTAAATTCATTTCATTCATTTATACGTACAAAATATTTTTAACCTTAGACAAATCTAATATTATATGCTTCTACCCAGCATCTCTGAATCAGTCGGAAAGTGAAAACATAATATCTTAACAGGATTCTCTCTGCCTAACCTCTATTTCTGCATAACAAAGAAAACGGAGGTCAGAGACATAATGTCAAGATACTTCGATCTCCACTTTCTGTCCAAAATCAAGACATTCTATGTCAAGTAGCGGAACTAAACGCCGCACATTATCCAGATATTCCCAAAATTTTACAAAAAAAATATCAAAATACCTTGAACAGCACTCCCAGACATGCCACACTAAAACCAGCATACACTTAATTATACACAAAAGATAAAAGCTGAAACAATATTTATATGAGACCGAATTAAATGTAACAATGTAGAAAAACTTAAGCCCGGTGGATCATAAGGCATTTTTCCGAACGTTACCACCCTCCGCCCCCAACCCTTGCTCCGGGGAGGTATTATTTACTAGCCGACGCCGTCAACTACGTCTGCTCTATATATAAGAATTTTTCACGTTATCTAATAATAGAATTTTCTGATTTTTGCTAGTGGAAGTTTAGAGATTTTTTTTTTGCTTAACTTTGAAATTTATCACTTTGCTGTATGTTTTTTGATTGAAGATGTACTTTCAGAGAATTCTTTGAACTGTAAGTATTATAGCAACTTCAAGCTTTTTCTCACATAGCGGAATAGTCAGAGAGAACCTAGTGTCAAGACACTCCGTTCTCCATATTCATTCAGCATTATCTAAAATATCCATCGAAAGAACGTATGATTGGTGGAATATGGAAACGAATTACAACGGCATCTCTATTCGATTTAAACAAAATGAAAGCTTGTAATTGAACTTTTAATTAAGTTACCTGTTAATTTACTGAATTGAGAAGTTATAATAATAAAATATAGTGACATAACTCTCTGCCACTCTTTATACGCATTAAATTGTATGACTTAACAATAAATATTATTTTAATATAATCACCTTTTCATACACAATAGTATAAGAGCTTTCTCATACTAAATCTTTTTTAATCTTTATGTAAAGCAGCTTTACCCTTTTCCCCTCATACTGGGGTAATCAGAGAGGACTTAGTGTTAAGACACTCCGTTCTCCACTTTCCATTCGAATTTTAAACATTGCGTATCAAGTGGCGGAACTTAACCCCATGGTATGTCTTAAAAACCCTTATATCATAAATTCCATTAATAAACTAAACTTGGATGGAAAATGGAATGGATTGTGGGCACAAAGTGTAACAGTAAACGCGACTGCTTGTGGATCCAATTCCCAGTCGAGGAGTGAAAATATTTAATATTTCCATTTTCTTCGCTCTGGTGTCGAGGCAAAGCGCGATGTTAAGTTACGCCACTTAACACGCAATGCCTCCGAATTCGGCGGAAAGTGGGGAACGGAGTGTCTTAACACTAGATTCCCTCTGCCTTCGCATACAGCAGCGTGCTGTGTGCGAAATACAGTGTGAAGCTAAAAAAAACATGCATAAATATATTTTATTACTATAATTTTATATTATAATATAGATATAAAATATATATGATCGTCTCACCGATCGCTATGTGTGCTGGGAAACGCTGAAAGATGCCCTGTAAAGCTTCCCTTCCCAGAGGGTGGTTAGGGGGGTGAAGCAAAAAATGTTAGTACGCTAGTGTGCAGTGCAGATTACGTCTATTTTAAATGTATACGGGTATTGACATTTTGTTTTTATACTACTCTTGTACCTGGTTTTGCTTGTGATTTTCATAAATTTTAGGTAAAAGTTAGTTGGATTTGATTTAGTTAAGTGAAATTTTTGTTGTTTCTTTTTGTATGTGTATTATACTATGTATTTTTTTTAATATTTTTCATTTGCTGGATTAGACAGAGAGAGAATATAGTGTAAAAACTCTACGTCTTCCTCTTTATAATAATGTATGGAAGTTTTCGTTATTTCGGTAACAAATTTCAAGTTCTTGTAGTTTAATGTGATTTTATTGATTTTTAAAATAACTACATATGTTATATATTTTTATACAAAATTTACTGGATAGGCAGAGAGTGTTAAGCTAATACTCCGTTCTCTACTTTCTATATGTTTAATATTGTGTCTGAAGTCTTAAACCTAATTATCAAGTTAAAGAACTAACTTTTTTCCTTTTTTCAGCGTCATGCTTTATCATATATCAGTCGTGGCCCAGTGGCACAAAGTGTGACTGTAAAGCGACTGGTTGTGGGTTCGATTCCTACTGGAGGGGTGGAATTATTTAATATTTCCATCTTCTTGCCTCTGGTGTACGAGGCAAACCGGGGCGTTAAGTTCCACCACTTAACACGCAATGCCTCCGAATTTGGTGGAAAGTGGGGAACGGAGTGTTTTAACGCTAGGTTTCCTCTGCCTACCCTGCTATGTGCGGGATACAGCGTGAAGCTATACATTACTTTATCAGATAGCCGGATAGTCAGAGAGAAACGAGACTTTCTGCCCGGATTTGAGACATTTTGTGTTGAATGGCGGAGTTCAACGCCGCGCTTTTGGGAATAACTCTATTACGATTTAACATATTCTTCGAACTGCCTACCCGGCTGTGTGCGGTTCCCTCTGTCTACCCTGCTGTGTGCGGGATACAGCGTGAAGCTAAAAAAAAAAGAAAATATTCTTCGAAATAAATATTAAATTTATAGCTGAACATTCATATTATATTGCAGTTCGCTTTGAAGCATGCAATAAAATATGAATATCACCTTACTTTATTAGAGCATTACGTTCTGCTCGATCATCATGTCTTTATAATTTTATAATAAAAAAAGGATGAAGAAATGTGTATAGTAACTAAATAATATATGGGTTATATTTTTTTTATTGACGTAAAAGTGTAAAATACTGGTTGCTATAGCAACATATGTGATGACACTTTATACATTTATAAATCGCACGACATATGTGTATGTGTATTTCTTTTTAATAAATTTTTTGTATTTCTTATGCATTATTATGAAAAATGTTATCTGTCTGCTCTCTGAATTTCTTCTATATATAAATTTTGATTTGTTCGCGATTTTTTCCTTTTACCAGACCAGACAGGGGGAATAGTGTTAAGATACTTTGTTGTCCACAGTCCGTCTAAAATCGAGACATTGCATGTTGAGTTGACTTTAACGCCGCGCTTTGCCTCGACGTTAGAGTGAAGAAATTGAAAATGTTTAATATTTCCATTTTTTGAGTGGGAATCGAGCCCAGCACACAATTACCACTACTGGCCTAATGAATTCATAGTAATTTAAATTGAAAGGAAATTTTCCTCGAGCGGTAATCGAACCTATAACAATTTAGAATCAGACAAACAAACAGACGAACAAACATTTTTTTATATATATACAAAACGTCGTATTTATGCAAAGTAAATACATGGTGAGTGTGTGCAGGATTATTTGCGGTGGCTCAATGTTTTACGAATGGTTGTAATTAATGTGTTTCAGGATTTTTAGGATTTTTCTTTAAATACCACTACTACAAACATATATATGTAATATGATGTAATGTATGTCAGATAATCCTGAAAGATATCCAGTTTAATAGTAGAATTATGTGTATTATTTATTATATAAATGTATAAGAAATTGGACCGGAAATGGAGATATTATATTAATGTCTTCTGTTTATTATTGACTTTTGCAAGTTGTAAGGCGTAATACATATTATATATTAAATTAATTACACTATTAAAAAATGCCATTAGTTTGGTACTACATATTAGAGAACGGAGTGTCTTCTTTTTTTTATTCATAAATGGGGGGCAAACCTGCAGAAGGACCACCTGATCGTAAGTGGTTACCTTCGCCCATGGACATCCACAACATTAGAAAAATTGTAGATGCGTTGCCGACCTTAAGAGGGGAAAAGTAAAGGGGGGAGATAGGATAGGGATGGTGGAAATACGGAATAGTCTTGACACTAGCTTCTCTTTGCCTACCTTACTGTGTGGTAAAAAGTGTTAAATTAAAGATATAAGAATTAGTAGTTGTTTGATAATTTATAGCTTAGTTGTTAAAAGTCTTCGACGATTTATGTCAAACTTTGATACGGTATAAGATACGGTATAAGAATTTTTCTTTCAATTTGAAATTTATTTCATTTCGTATTAGAATATTACATAAATATTTATTGATATATTTTTAATCTATTTTAGTACATAAATAATATTGTTATGTGAAAATTATAATGAATTTGATCTGACTTTTTATAAACGTAATAACGGTGTTAACTTCAATAGACAGAGAAAATGTGGCGAGAAGTCACTCCTTTGCTTGATGTTTAATTTTATTTAATAATATTCGGTAAGAATTTACTGATATAGTTCATTCACATCATATAGCTATTATATTTTATCATGCGGAAATTATGGAGAACGGAGTGTCGTAACACTATGTTCCCTCTGCCTACCCTACTGTGTGCGCGGTACAGAGTGAAGTTAAAAAAAATATATCAAGAAAATGTTGTTATCAGAAATTATTTTTTTTGGTCCCTTAGTATTTGAACCTGTAAGCATTACAAATAGCCCAGTACATAATAACTGTACTACCAGGGAAATAAATAAGACACGCGTGTGAAATCCTAGAAAAATCCTCATTTTAGAGATAGATTTAAGAGGAGCAAGCGACGTCGACTTATTAGAAATGCATACTGTATATATGTTGTATGTACTGAGCTGAATTTTGTTAGGAACTAATAATTTAAAATGAGATGGACGTTGAATACTGTAATATAGAATTTGTTGACGTTGAACATAAAGTACAGTACAAGGTAGGCAGAAGGAACCTAACGTTAGGACACTCCGTTCCACATTTTCAGCCTTATTCTGAAGGCATTGTGTGTTTAGTGACGGAACTCAACGCCGCGCTTCATTTTATGTGCCTGAGTGAAGAAATAAAATTAATCATTCCTACTAGTGGGAATCGAACCACTGTGCAACAACGACTTAATATGTATTTTTTATAGAATTTAGTTTTTTTTGTGAATATCTATTTTTTATGAAAATGCTTTTAATTTGGTCTTATAGGTATAGCTTTTTATAGTTTAAACTTACGAGTCTAGACACTCCGTTTTCTACTTTCCGTCCGAAATTTAGATATCGAGCTTTAAGCGGCGGAACTCAGCACCGGTAAATATCCCTCTAGAATGGTAAGAAAGGTGAGCGGTAAATGAGGCAGGGAGGAAACGTCGGTTGACCTACGAGAACACAATATCGATGACACTAGACGAAGGTCACATAAGGCGCATGAGGACGGCTAGAAGAGGTTGAGAGGCTTAGCGGTTTGGCACTCCGTTCTCCCAGACTACCCAGATAGGAAATCAACGTAAAGCTAAAAAAGACGTTGCCCCGAGTGAGAATCGAACTCATAACCAATCGCGTCTACAGTGAGACGATGATTCACTGCGCCACAACGATCCAATATTTTACATACAATATTACATCATTTTTAGCGATAAAAAATTCAATTACGAAGGAAAAAGCAATAAATTTTTAAAGACAATATAAAATCGTTAGTTAAATAGTTATCGTCCGTGTCTCAGAACTGGGTCGAGGGTGGCTGTACATTTCAATGGTGATAATTGAAAAATTCCTGCCTTGCCTCTTAGTTATAGTTATACAATAAGTCATATATGAAACTTATGGACTAGAAATTGTGAAATGGATTTAGAAAATTTAAACATATTAATAATATAAATGCAAAAGTCTGTCTGTCTATCTGCGCTTTTGTTACGCTTATGCGGCTGATCTATTGGCTGATTTGGATGGGATTCGAAATTGAAAATAGTTGAAGACCCAGAACCAAACACAGGCTACGTTTTAAAAAAAAACCTCTAAAAGGTTGAAATAAGAAGTGAAATTTACATGAAAAGTTATATATTTACGCAGACACAGATACGAGTGGTTGCTAGTTAATGATATTATGATTCAAGCCTTTTCGCAGTGGTTGCGGCTTAGAAATACACTACGGCCAATGAATGATCATCTACTCTGTTAAGACAAGGTTAGGTTTCGCCATTCAGCATGCAATGTCTCGAGTCACGAACTCGACACTTGCTTCTCTCTGCCTACCCTATGTGTGGCAAAGTGGGAAAGCGATGATATTGGATATAAAATTGGGTTTCGAAATTAATATATCAAAAGATATTATCTTGAAGTCATCAGAAAATGTTTTTCTACGTATAATATCTAGCACAAGTGTAACTTGACAAATATTTCGTTTATTCGTGAAAGAGTATTCAGTTATTTCGTTTTAAAAATCTAAGTAACTACTTTAGTTATAGCGTTTTAAGAGATACTTTTCATATTCTTATCATTTTTTAAAGAATTTCCAAGACCAGTTGGTCTGTGTCAAAGGGTTTGGACGGTAAACAAGAGGTACAGGTTCAACTCCCGGGGCATTCAATTTTTTATAATTTTTGTAGTTTAAACAAAATGAATCGTTACATTGATATAAAAAATATATAACAAAAATATCTATATAAGGAAGAAATAAATGTAGAACTTGGTAGAATCTCTTTGACATTCATTTTACACGCGAAATACATTTGTATGCATAGAAACTTTAAGCCATGATGTAAGCCTTCTATAAAATGTTATTTCAATTTGATTTTTTTAAGATCTTTTAGCAATATTTCATTCTACCTACGATTAAAGGTTTAATCTATTTGGTAATATCAAATATGTTAAAAAACCCCTGCTATGTCCAATTTTTTATACGTTTTCTAAATATCTTTATCAATTTCCTAAGTGTGTGAATGACACTATAAAAATTCTTGACACTTTTAACATTAAAAATGTTATACTTCGAATTCATTCTCATACTTGTATTCGCTTTACAATATAGGCAGAGAGAGAGAGAGAGAGAGCTTAGTGTCAAGACACTTTGTTTTCTACTATCCAACTGGATTTAAAATATTGCATGTTAAGTGGCAGAACTCAATGCTGTGCTTTGTGTTAGATACCAGAGCGGAGAAATGAAAATAATTTAAATATAATAATTCTTGAATGGGAATCGAACTTACCACCAATCACATTTACATTCAGACAGTGTTCTAATGTACCACAACGGACTCTAATATAATGTTTGTATAAGTATGTTCATGATAACTAGCACATCACCTAAGTAAGTATTAATATTAATATGAAGTTAATGATAGAAAGATAAAGCAGAAGTATATGGACAAGTGTCTATATAATATACTATATATAATATTTATATAAAATTATTAAAAAATACGTAGAGGTTGTATAGCGCAGTAGGACAGCTTCTGCCTGTAAGCTTTGATTCAGCTTTGATACTTAACATTTCACAGTTTCGATTATAAAGAAAGTGGAGAACGGAGTATCTTAACACTAGTTTAACATCTTAACTACTAGAAAAAGCTAAAAAAAATACAGAAAGTAACCATTTAGGCTAATAAAAAGAACTAGCTATTCCCCACGCGTATTGATATCTACACAATGAGCTACCTGAATCCCTCTCCACTCAACATGAAAAACATCGACATATCAATCTTCATAAACACTTGTAGTCAGTAGTCAGTGTAGTAGTCGAAGTGTAAAAAAAACGTTGTTATAACAATACAAATTGTACGTTCTATCATAAGGTAACAAAAACATGCAGCTAGGCACCCAGCAGGCACTCCTTACAAAACATAGCCGTGGCTCAAAGCGCGAAAGTAGAGCCCTCTTTATCTAAGAGGTGTTGAGGGTGGGAGGGGGTAGGGGGTGAAGGGAGGGGAGGGGGGATGACAAGTGCATCTCAAAGAAATGCAGATTTTACACGTCGCTACACTTCGGATGTGTCGTGTGTAGTGTTGAGTTGGTTGTACGGTTGGCAGAAAAATGGAATTTAGATTTTTTTTTGGAGTATTTTTTTTTAAATTAAACTATTTTTAATCGGATTTATCGAGTATATTTTTGGTATTCGAAAATACATTTTTAGAAAACCCGACGTTTCGAACACTTTACAGTAGTCGGTGGTCACATGTAGACAGTACTAGGTTGAAAATAGTTTCATTTCAAAATGTGTAGTAATCGTGAAAACAAAAGATCATATTAGTCTTTTTTTATATAAATCGGTAGCTAAGAGATTTTTTTTTTTTGCTTAGTAGGGTGATTAAAGAGAACTTAATGTCAAGATATTGCGTGTTGAATGGCGAATCTTGCAATTGCATTTTATCGTGTTTTTTATAGATAATTTTACCGGATTCAACTTTAATACCGGTGTCAAATTTAATTCACACTCAACCGCCATCAAAGTCAGACATGCTAACGTGCACTATGATGACCTCTAACTTAATTTAAAAAAATAAAATGTATCAAATCAAACTTTTTAAATTTAAAAAAAAAAAGAAAATCATAAAAAAGTATCTCATAATAGTTGATAAAATTATAATCATAATCATAAAAAGCCGGCAAATTAAATTAAATTTAATATTACAAGGATTCACCGTTCGGATGCGTTGCAGAGAGAGAAGCTTGAAACAATATCCGAGATTTGTATGGGCGGAATCAACATGCGAGCCAAGTACATATAGGTTTAAGGACTCCTTTAAAATACGCATTAATGTTCATTTCCACTGTCTGAGCTCCTCTCTCAACCTAAAAACTATATATGTTCTAAATGGCCATAAGAAAAAAAAATTCGTTTTCTACTTATAGTTACCATAGATTTTTAATAATAAAGATTTCAAGTGCCACGATTACCAATATGTACAATATGCAATTAAGGTGACATCTGAACAAATATATAACCAAAGTGACAACTTAATTAAGAAACAATATATTGATTTTAACTATTACTTTAAAATTTGTATAAAGACTTAAACAGTGTAAGTTAGTAGAATGGTTGTCGGTTCAATTCCCACTCGTTGAAATAACTATAAGTATATTATTTTTAAATTATTTGGTGTCGTGGCCCAGTGGCACAAGCGTGTGACTGTAAACGACTGGTTGTGGGTTCGATTCCCACTCGAGGAGTGAAAATATTTAATATTTCCATTTTCTTCGCTCTGCTTCGCTTTCTGGTATCGAGGCAAAGCGTGGCGGTAAGTTCGGCGGAAGATTTCGGCGGAAAGTGGGGAACGGAGTGTCTTAACACAAGGTTTAGGCTTAACACTAAAAAAAAGAAAAAAAGGTGTTCCTTTTCATTAACAAGATAAAGTGATGCACTGTCACAAGTTCGGGTGGACAGCGGTGTAGTGTCTTGACTCTAGATTCTCTTTGATTACATATAAGGAAACAATAAGACACTGAAAAAAATGTTTCCAATTGGTGAATTACATAATATTATGCAATATTCGTCATATTACGTAACTATTGCCCTAAAATTGGAACTAAGAAAATGACTAAATCGACTTGTAATTGGTAATTGCGTAATCATGATGTTTATCAAATATTTTATTTAATGGAGAGTGGAGTGTCAGGACACAAGATTCTCTCTACTTCGCTATCGCAAAATTTGTTACTATTAATTTAGTTCTTATCTCAGTAGATTTTACAATATTCAAGAATCTCGATTACAATATTCCAAAAGTGGGCTAAAAAAGGGAGAGCGGAGTGCCTAAACACTAGAATTTATATTAGGTCATTCTAATTCGCTATATAAGGGATAAGCTAACAGAACAGGAGACGGACAGAAAAAAATTGGGATAGAGTCGATATTATATATATGAGATAACATGGGTAGCGTGGCCGAGCGGTCTAAGGCGCTGGTTTAAGGCACCAGTCTCTTCGGAGGCGTGGGTTCGAATCCCACCGCTGCCAATATTTTTTTGTGTTAGTATTTTTTTTAATAGATTTATAATGAAATATTTTTTCTATTTATTATACAAAATTATGTCAATTATGATTTATATAAGTTTTATTGATATTTTTTTTCAATAAAAAGACAAGGCAAATGACCTTTCGGCTCTATCTAATTGTGAGTGATCACAGTCGACAATAGCCCCGTGTAATACCGAGTTTTAGCGTTTTTTGAAAGCACCGATATATTATTATTTAAATATTCAACGTTATTTTACATGACTCTCTTGCACTATCTTTAGCAGTTTTGAGGGCAGTTAAAAATAATCTTGCCATTATCATATATTTTTAGTTCTTGTTTAATTATGTATTGAGTGCTATAATACTTCATCACACCTTGTATTATCACCGATCTATATATACTTGCGTGCGTGTGCGTGTGTGCGAGTGCCTGCATGTGTGTACTATACAAATAAACATAAAAAATCCCAGTCGGGAATCGAATATAGAATCATTATTTATACAGTCTCCAACTTTCAACTTAACCACACAGCTATAAGTATCTTTCTTTCTTTTTTTTATTTAGCTTCACGCTGTATCACGCACACAGCAGAGTAGGCAATATTTCCACTCCTCGAGTGGGAATCGAACCCACAACCAGTCGCTTTACAGCCACACTTTGTGCCACTGCGCCCCGACTGGCCCCTATAAGTATCTTATTTTTTTTATAATAAATTTAATTTGTTTTGCTGACGCTCCGTTCTGAATATGACACTCATTACAGTGAGACGGAAGGATTTCTCTAAAATATTTCAAACCCAAGGCGACGCCGTGATTCGCGCCTTGCCCCTTTGTAATTACGTACAAAATACTATTAAGTTTTATTTTAACACACTTCGCTACGAAACACTTGTTTTATATTCAATCGAATTTTGTATGGAATTAATTGTTTAAGTTTATGTTTAAAATTTATTTAAAGTTATTGTTGGTTAGTTGCTCAGTATTTGATTGTATAGCGGTGGTTATAAGTTCGTTTCTTAACTGACGAATAGTTAAATTATAAATAAGTCATATTTTTTACTCCTTAGTCTTATACAAAAAATAGCGTTAATGCTACGTATAAGGGATAACGGAGTGACTTGTCTTTCTCCGGTTTTCTAGGCTCTCTCTCCATGTCGAAAGGCCGAGGAGACTTATTTTATTGATAATGTAACATTTTTCACGCGTTTTTAAACACAGCAGGGTCAGAAAGGATCTAATGTCAAAATACTTTCTTTTCCATTTTCTGCATAAATTCGAGATCTTTTGTTTTGAATGGGTGATCTCAAGGCCTTATTTTGTCTACTTTGCTAGAGGTAAGAAAGGAAATTATATTATGATCATTCCAAAGAGTGGAATAGAACAATCAATCGCATTAAATAACAGTCAGGTACTGTTCTTCTTCGCCACGGTGGCAACTGTACTATATAAAAACTATCTATACTATATAAACACTATACTGCTTAAAAAAAGACCTGCTGAGTTTCTTGCGCCGGTTCTTCTCAGGTCTGAGGCATTAACTATAGTTAACAGGTGGTAAATTGTTTGACGTTCAAAAAATTAAGCTTGTGTCTTCTTCTTTTGAATAAAATTATTTGACTTTGACTTTGAAAAGTACATAGGTATATTTGTCTAACTTACTTAAAAAAGCAGATTCACACTTTTCTCACAGCAACCTACATAGAGAGAACCTAGTGTCAAAACACTCCGTTCTCCACTTTCCGCCCTAAATCATCCATCTAGCTGAAGTCAACGCCACGCTTTGTCACTACCAGAGCAGAGAAATGAAAATAATCATTCCCCAAGTGGGAATCGAATTCACAATCACAGCTTTTACTGGTCCACTTTTTTTTTTAGCTTCACACTGTATCCCGCACACAGCACGTTAGGCAGAGGGAACCTAGTGTTAAGACATTCCGTTCCCTACTTTCCGCCGAATTCGGAGGCTTGCGTGTTAAGTGGCGGAACTTAACGCCGCTGGTCCACGATTGCCTTAATAATGAAGCGAATAAAATAATCTATACGAAGGATTAGAACTTACTACATTATCATACAATTTTACAATTCCCTACTGCTCCACAATGGTGTCAACTCCATCTAACGTCTTTTTATTTTTTTTTGCTTTCTTATAGTCATGCAAAGGTGTCAAAAACGTCTTGCCAAAAAGTAAGTGTTGGAACAACAAGCAATTAAATTTAGACACAGAATGGGCCACTAGTTTCAGAAGTAACGAATATTCGTTTCATGCCTTACAATTGTTGAAGACTATTTCTAATTATATAAGGTTTTTTTTTAAATTTATATGCACGCTACGTAGTGACAGGACACTCTTATCTATGTTCTGGTTCATTAGATATTTGAAAATAATCAGTTAATTTCTGATCAACTTGATTTCAAGTGATATTAGAGGTCGGATTAAAGTTATTCATATGAAGAATAGGTTTAATACCTATTACGTAAAGTATACATTTTTTTTACTATTTATTTCTTATAATAAAAAAATCACTTAAAAATCAATTGTGGCCAGTCGTGGTCCAGTGGCACAAGCGCGTGACTGTAAACGATTGGGTGTGGGTTCGATTCCCACTGGAGGAGTGGAAATATTTAATATTTCCATTTTCTTCGCTCTGGTGTCGAGGTAAAGCGCGGCGTTAAGTTCCGCCACTTAACACGCAATGCCCCCGAATTCGGTGGAAAGTGGGGAACGGAGTATCTTAATACTAGGTTTCCTCTGCCTACCCTGCTGTGTGCGGCATACAGCGTGAAGCTAAAAAAAAGACTTAAAAATCAACATCAAGTTTGTGTATAACTTTTAATATCAGTAAAAGAACATTTATGTTATTTTTTTTTAGTATTGTTAACACTAAGTCTTGACTATAGGTTTTCTTCTTACTTCTACTTCTTATGTGGAAAAGTGTAACCATTGTTCACCACTTTCCTCCCGTATTGAAGACATTGTGCATTGATAGGCGGAACTCAATCGCCGAGAGAATAAAAATAATTTAAATATAACAATTCACCTGAGTGAGGATTGAACCCACAACCAATCGCAATTGCAATTAGACCCTATGCTACTGCATCAAGACCTATCGATCTTTTCTTTTTTTTAGCTTCACGCTGTATCCCGCACACAGCAGGGTAGGCAGAGGGAACCTAGTGTTAAGACACTCCGTTCCCACTTTCCTCTGAATTCGGAGGCATTGCGTGTTAAGTGGCGGAACTTAACGCCGCGCTTTACCTCGACACCAGAGCAAAGAAAATGGAAATATAATTTCCACTCCTCGAGTGGGAATTGAACCCACAACCAGTCGTTTACAGTCACACGCTTGTGCCACTGCGCCACGACTGGTCATCGATCTATCAATGTAGGAAAACGTTGCAATGCTATTTCAACTCACTTCTTGAGTAACAATTTGATTAATAATTTATACACGTGACCAGAGTATGCATTGCAATAGTTCTATAGCGTGCCAATATAATATTTTTGGCAGGACTATGCCAGGATAACAAAAAATACTTTTTAAACATTTTTAAAGTATTATTCGACACTTAGGAAAATTGAAAAAGACATTTAAAGAAAACGTATAAAACGCATGGCTCAGTGGTGAGAGGAGGCGCGGGTTCGAATCCCGCTGCGTTTTATAAGTTTTCTTTAAATGTTTTTAACAAAAAATATTTTAAGATGACTTTTTTAGTTCTTTAGAACGAATTTCATTAACTACGAACACATGGTCACATGTTATCGTTAATAGCGCAAATTCAAAACATTTCTTATTAAAATTGACTCTTCCTAGCATTTTTGAATCATTAAATGAATATAAAAATACCGGCTAGAAAGACAGTCGTGCTGAGAAAAATCTATTTTTTTTTTACTTATACCTAACTTTTAAAAGCTTTTAGATTCCGATTTCGATTTCTTTTATGTCGCCTCTCAACGCGCATTTTCTCGATTTTGGACGGAAAGTGGAAAACGGAATATCTTGACACTAGCTCCTCTCTGACTATCTCGCTATATGGAGAAAACCGTGAAACTATACGAATATATCTAAATCTTTATACTTAAATATCTTTAAACTAAAAAACATAAATATTATATTTCAATTTTCAATATAACTTTTCTTTCTTTCTTTCTTTTAGCTGCTTAGCAGCAGGGTAGGCAGAGGGAACCTAGTATTAGGAAACTCCGTTCCCCATTTTCCACTGAATTTAGAGCCACTATGTGTTAAATGGTGGAACTTAACACCGCGCTTTGCCTCGACACCAGAGCGAAGAAAATGGAAATATTAAATATTTCCACTCCTCGAGTAGGAATCGAATCTACAACCAGTCGCTTTACAGTCATACTTTGTGCCTCTGCAATACGACTGGCTCGTACTTATAACTATTAATTAAAGCTATTATTTATAACTAAATTAGGACTAATTTCAGTTTTAAAACTTAAAAAGAAACATAAATCTTATATTTAAATTTTCAATATAACAGAAACATATTAAACTTATAATAATAAGATGAAACTTTCCTGAGGCATTAGAAATAATTGGCAAGACAGGGGGAGGTCCTGATCACGAGGCATATTGGTAATTCTCAATAGCTGGAAGCTGAACTTGGCACATTACGACATCGTAATGTAAAACAATTAAAAGGAAACTTTTTACTAAAGGGTGTGATGGTTGTCTTCGTGGAATTGTATGGAGCTGTTAATATCACGGTTTCGGTTAATATCATATTTTATAATTGGGGCAGTCAGAGAGAATAGTGTCAAGACACTCCGTTTTGTTTGTTTCGCTTCGAAGTTGATAGTTGCAAGTTAAAATTTAAATTGAATATATTTTATATTTTAAATTTTTTACACACAGTTTAGCTTAAATGTTAGATATGGATTAAGGTGAAGTGTTGATGAATATTTTAATAATAAGTTGAGGCATTGGTTTGATTACTTAACACGCAATACCTCGATTTCGGGCGGCAAGTGCATACCGGAGAATCATGACATTAGGTCCTCCCTGAATATGCTAAACGGGGAAAAGTGGCAAGCTACTTATAAAATTAAATCTAAATAAATAAAAATTCCCAAAACTATGCGAAACATACTGAAATACTGCGTAAAATACTGAAAAAATTAAAAAATAACAATCACTGAATCTGAACACACCAAAACAATCAAAAACACACTAAACAGCTCAAATATAATTTACAATTAGACAATCGCATCGGCGGTCTGTAACCCATTAGGGTTTTAATTGAAAATAGCGTAACGGCTGTAAATTGTTGCACCCTGCACCCTGCACCCTCCGCCCTCTACCCTCCGCCCTCCACCCTCCGTGCACACTTTGATATCATGTAATTATAGCCAAAGTTTTATCTGAAGTCAATGGGTACGTAGAATTAGGAAATATTATCTAAAAACCTAAATATGTGTGGCCAGCCGTGGCCCAGTGGCACAAAGTGTGACTGTAAAGCGACTTGTTGTGGGTTAGATTCCAGCTCGAGGAGTGGAAGTATTTAATATTTCTATTTTCTTCGCTCTGATGTCGAGGCAAAGCGCGGCGTTAAGTTCCGCCACTTAACACGCAATGCCTCCGAATTTGGCGGAAAGTGGGGAACGGAGTGTTTTAACACTAGGTTCCCTCTGCCTACCCTGCTGTGTGCGGGATAGAGCGTGAAGTTAAAAAAACCTATATATGTTAAGAAGCTTCACTGGAACAATGGAACAGTGATTGTTTGTAAATATGATTGCCACTGATGGAATGATTCATCGCCCTGCTCTGATAAGACAAAATGTGTTGGTTGGTTTCTGCAGTTCCATACGCAATGTTTCAATTTTGAAAGAGAAGCGTATAAGGACTTGCCTTGATACTAGGTTCCTTGTAACTTGAGGGAAATAGCGTGAAGTCGATAAGCTATTTAAACTGATACACCTATAATTGCAACATAGCTAGAAAGAACCAAGTGTTAAGACACTCCGTTCTCCACTTTCCACCTGAATTTGAATCGATCAAATTGCAAAGCTTGTCACCAGAGCGTATAAATAAAAATTATTCAAATATTTATGATAAGGGTTCAATTCTCAATCCACAACTAAAGCTTATACAAAAATGTCCTGATGATGATGAATTTATTGTCGTTTTGTAATAGTTTTTAAATAGCATTTTTTACCTTCCTTTTGTTGTCGCTTAACTTTTACTTTGTGCATGCTGTTATCACCTATAAGTAAGGTACCACTAGCCTTATTTCTTATTCATGTATCTGTATTGTTTTTAGTGTGTATTTTGTTGGTGTTCTAATAAATAAATACAAAAATGTCAGATACAATCATTGAAGAAATTTAAAATCATTGTAAAAAATACTTTAATAAGTAAGGCTTATTACTCTGTAGAAGAGTATTTAAAGGATAAAAATGCGTGGAATGAATCTGATTAGAGTCCAATGCCGGTTTAGCTAACCATTGTATCAAATAATAAAATTGTAATTTATATATTTGAAAAGAGCAACTGTTGAGTTTCTGGCCGGCTCTTCTCAGCAGAACTGCCTTCCGAGTCGGTGGTAGCTTATGTTCATTCGACGATTCAAAAGTGCTTACAAATGTCTATTTGAATAAAGATATTTTGAATTTGAATTTGAATCATACTGATAAGCTAATCATCATCATATATGTAAATTTTTTTAATATTTTAAAAGCTAGTTTAACAAAAACTATTCTATCTTTTACCTATACCAAATAACCAAGCGGTCACTATTAAAAATTTAAATTACATTACCGCTATCAAAAGAAATAATGTAAAATAGGGTGAAATAGAATGTTTGACCACTACAAGAGGGGTGCGGGTCAATCGGTAATCGGCACTATCGCGGCGATCGGAGTTCGATTCCCGCGGGGTGTAATTAGATTGTTAGTCGCATGCAATAACGTGTCATAATGCGCGATGAATAGTTTTGATACTTGTTTATAAAAATATATATATTTTTTTTATATTTAGGTAATTAGTAAAATATTGTACAACTATTAACTGTTTGAATAGTAATGTCAAATGGTGGCTGATTCAAACCTGGACTTTGATATTTACATGTATTTTTAATTTCATTCGTCGCCAACTATCCTTTTACGTTCTTCATAAGACTTCTTACGAGTTTGTGATTACCTTAAAAATTTTGCTACTAATTAAGTACTTTTATAAGTATTTTTTAAATATTATTTATTTATTTTTTTAAGTATTCTGCTATAATATAGTAAAGCTATTTTAATTATTCTTTCTAAGAAAATTAAAATTTTATACAAATAATGTATAAAATACACGAGTTTTTATAAATAAATATAGGAAATAAGTCATGAAATACTAAACTCACATCGCCACGTTCAACAAAAAATAATAACTAAAAATTTAACCTTGATAAAAATTTGCTAGTAACGTTTTATTTTAACTTGTAAGAAATGAAAAAAGCAATAATTCATTATAAATTTATAATATAAAAATGCAATTAAATGATTGTATTAGCCACTTTGCGAATGTACTATTGCATATAGGAATGTATAACAAAAAATCAGGATGCGATAACGTGACCTTGTGTTTCTTATAATTTCGTATTTCATGATTTTGTCTACATTACTGCCTTTAAATAATGATTTCTTCGGAGTTAGATTATACTTGCATATTAATTATAATGGTTACGAATTTTGTATTTGAAAAATAGTTTTTAATTAATATTTCATTTTTTTTAGTATAAAAGTAGCTTTGAGTTCCACCACTTTACACGAGTCTTAAATTTACGTGAAAAGCGGACAGTGGAGTGTTTTGACTCTAGAATTTCCTTAATTATTCAATTATAGGAGAATAAACTTAAAACTATTATTTTTATTCATAATATATACTATGTACTCGATGGCGAAACCAAAATGTAGATTTTGTATTTTGTGTTTTCTTACGACAAGAGCAAAGAAATAGAAATAAGCGAGTAATCAAATATTCAATTCTATTTTTGCTTATGTAAATTTATTATAAACAAGCTATTATATTATATTATACATTTAGCTGACAAATAGACTCTCAATCTACAAAATTTAAACATGATTTATGTTTACATGGTGGACACTTTAAATAACGTTTTTTTTTAATTCACGTAAAAAACATTAATGTAAATGTAAAAAAATATTGTTAAAAATTAAATTATATTTAGGTATAATTAGCACTTAAGAAACATATACTTACATAGAGACAAAAAACAACGAATATATTAATATACACAACTATAAACAATGACAATTTGTATTAATTAACGTCTTTATCATTAAATATAAGCAATAACTTTTAAATAATATAACCTAAAGTCATTAGAAGCGATTGTGTAAAATAAATTCTAAAATAACATATGATTTGACTGTGTTTTTGTTGAGTCAATAATTAAAATTACTATATAAAAAGGACTATTATTGTAAATCAAATAACAAGTTGAATTATTATTCATTTTTTTATAGCATCCCGAACATACAGGGTAGGCAGATGACACTTAGTGGTAATAACTGAAGTTGCGAACTTCAAAACATACAAGGCAACATATCATATATGTATATTAAAAAGTGTAATTATGAGTAAATGTAAATTAAATATAATAAATGAATACTCGATTAAAATTTATTTTATAAAATTACTAAAAAGTATTAAGATTATTTAAAAAAAATTCTATTTAAATTTCTACAAATAAAAAAATTATATATCACAAAGAAATGTGTGTGAAGTGGGGAACGGAGTGTTTTAACACTAGGTTCCCTCTGCCTACCCTTCTGTGTGCGGGATACTACGTGAAGCTATATATAAATAAAAATATATACCTCCAAGTATCAAAACATCACGAGCAGCACACACAAATTGTTGTCGATAAGAAAGTCAGTTGAAATTTAATATACATAATTTCTTTTAACGTACGCCGTAACACGAACTAAAGGCTGCCACAGACAGTCGATTCATTATTGAAAGGGCATTTACGATATATTATACTTATGTTATAGAAAGTATGAATAAATGTAGGTGATATATTAGAGAAAGGCAACGGAAATTGTTTACTATTTACAACTTTACGGTCATTGTTTGCAAAAAGTGTTTTTTTTTATTTGCAATGTGACTTTCGTTTTAATTTTAATATACGAATGCTAGCTTTTACTTGGGTTATGTGTAACGCAAAAGCGTTATTTAATGACTGGCTGATAGATAATTATACAAAAATATTTGAAAAAAATATTTTTAAACCATGATATTTTTAATATTTCCATTCGCTCTGGTATCGAGATAAAGCGCGACGTTAAGTTTCGCCACTTAACACGCAATACCTCCAAAATTCAGCGGGAAAAGGGGAACGGAGTGTCTTAACACTAGGTTCCCTCTGCCTTTCCTGCTGTGTACGGGACGCTAGAAACAAAAAAAACTTTTTAAAAGAATATGATTTTTTTATTTCACCACTTAACATAGGCTCGATTATCGGATGGCTAGTAAAGAATACGCGGAGTATCTTGATATTAAGTTCCCTCTGACTTCTGATATGCTGGAAAAGACGTTAAACTGCTTTTTTAAATTATTTTTTTATGAAAATTACGTTCCCGTTATAAGGGAATTTGGATTACCTAATCGTGGTATTTACAACTTGACTCACTTGAGTTAAGTTATTTGTTAATTTTGTCTTTCTTTATTACCTAAATTATGTGATTTTTTTCAAAGAAATCTGTCATCAATACGTAAGCAATATTTCAAACATTGCTTCAAACCCTTGAACAACAAAAGCATAGCATGTTCACTTGCTAACTACGCCACGATCGAATTAAAATTTGAGATTTGGTAAAATTTTTAAATACGCTTAACTTTAAAGCAAATATATAAAACTTATTCAAGAAAGAAAACTAAACACATATCTCTGAGATTGAGTTTGATTTTATAAAGTGTTATAAAACCAAGATTTTTTTTAATAAAAAAAATGTTTTAATGAATTATAAAGCATTTGGATATACGTACTAGAATTAATGTTTAAAGGTGGATATAGTGCTGAAGCTCTAAGAAATAGCACTCTGAATGAGCGAAAAATGAACAACGGAGTGTCTTAACACTAGACTTCATCTTTCTTCATTAAATTCTATCATTATCATATCGTCTCTGGCAAAAGAGAACGCGCGGCGTTGAGGTTTATCTCTCAATATGCAGTGTTTCGATTCGGGCTTAAAATAGAGAACGGGATGTATAGACACAATTTTCTCTCCGACTGCCCTGTTATGCAACAAAAAACTTGGGCTTCAAAATAAATAAGCAAAAAAAATCAATACCTCGGGAAGAACAGTGGTGACAAAATACCAATCACATTTACAGTCACATACAGTTATAAGCTTTTTAAATGAACTATCTTCTTTTTAGCTAATCACTGTATCACGCACACAGCAGGGTAAGTAAAAGGAACCTAGTGTCACTCCGTTACCCACTTTCCAAATTCGGAAGCATTGTGTGTTAAGTGGCGAAACTTAACGCCACGCTTTGCCTCGACATCAGAGCGAAGGAAATAAAAATATTAAATATTTCCACTCCTCAAGTGAGAATCGAACCCACAACCAGTCGTTTACAGTCACAAGCTTGTGCCACTGCGCCACGACTGGCTTCTTTTCTCTTATTTTTTAATTCCCTTTTTTTAAACCCACACATACTCAGACCCTACAATTCCCACTAATACCTCAATAACGTCATCCTAACAAAAAAAAAACAAAGAAAGCAATACAAAAATTATTCATTACCAACGAAATCTTGCCAGTTATCTAAGTGAAATAAATTGCTGGGCCGTTAATTGATACGGTTTCGATCGGGGGGGAGTCGGCCATGCGTCACTTGTTATCAGACCTTCTTATCAGTGCTTCTGCGATCGGAATTAATGAGCTGGAGCAGATGTTTACTTGAAACGATGAATTGTATGCGTAGATTTGGGTAATTATAAACCTGAAAAAGACGTTGAAAGAATTTCGACGCAGCGGATGGTAGAACGCATGGCTCAGTGGTGAGAGCACCTGAACGGTATTCAGGAGGCGCGGGTTCGAATCCCGCTGCGTTCAAATTTTTATACGTTTTCTTTAAATGTCTTTTTCAATTTTCCAAAGAGTGGAATAACACTTTAAAAATGTTTAAAAGTAATTATAAACCTAGTTAAAGTTTTTTCGAAAAGTATATAAAAGTGACGTTTAATAAATAAAGTGGTTCTCTTTCTACCGGAGTGTCTAAACACTACATTGATTCGATCTTTCATTGTTAGGTATATGTAAAAAAAAAAAGTAGTTCAAATGTCTTCCAATAAAGTAATCTCAATATATAACTTTTACTTACTCTAATCTTATTGATGTTATTAACCGAAGTCACACTCGAACAACGCAAGATTTTGTCTTATTAAAAGTAATTAAAATATTCCCACAAGCGGGAATCGAACCCACAACCAATGCCTTGTTTATTTTTATATATGATAAATATGGTTATAATGTATAAAGATCAAAGTATTGTAGTAGGTAAGTCTTGTGTAAAACTACCTATACAATGATTATTTCCCGGAAGTCAATCATTTTGGTTTAAAGTACAAAGTGTCATATCATTATTTTTTTTTCTAGCTTCACGCTGTATCCCGCACACAGCAGGGTAGGCAGAGGGAACCTAGTGTCAAGACACTCCGTTCCCCACTTTCCGCCGAATTCGGAATGTTGCGTGTTAAGTGGCGGAACTTAACGCCGCGTTTTACTTCGGATACCAGAGCGAAGAAATAGAAATATTTCCACTCCTCGAGTGGGAATCGAACCCACAACCAGTCATTTACAGTCACACCTTCGTGTCATTGCGCCACGACTGGCCACAAACATCATTGTTTGAGATATATTACATTACTTTTAAAGCCAAATGCGATAATAGTAAGTTCGATTTTGGGAGAATTAAAAAAAAAGGCAGAGAGAACCTTACGTCAAAACACTCCGTTCTCCACTTTCCGCCTAAAATGGAGATATTGTTGAGAGGTGAAATACAACGCCGCGCTTTGATTTAGGTGCCAGAGCGAAGAAATTAGAAATGTATCATCATTCCGCCCAGTGGGTATCGAAACACTGTCACAATGCGCTCAAATTTCTGTCGAATTTATCAACCATCGTGTGTTAAATCGCACATGTCTGTATCCTTTCATTAGATTTATTATCTAGTACTAGCGACCAGCTCGTAGCTTCGTCCGCGTGAACTACATAAGTTCAGCTGTTTCGTATTTTCGATGGTCCTCATTCCCGCTCAAGTGAAGCTGTTAATATATATTTTTTATTTTTTTTTTTATTGATGAAAGGGGGGCAAACGAGTAGAAGGACTACCAGATGGTAAGTAGTTACCTTCGCCCATGGACATCCACAACTTAAAGAGTTGTGGATGCGTTGCCGACCTTAATGGGGAGGAGGAAAGGAGGGAAGAGGGATGGGAATGGAAGGAATAGGGAGAGAGCTTACGTGCCATCGAACCGGAAAACATCATCAGATGTTTGGCGGTTCGTCTTTGACATGATAGTGTTCGCGAGCCAGTCGTAAGACGAATCTTCTTTCGAATCCGGATTTATCAACCTCATCTTTGATTTCAAGCATTTAAAGTTTGATTAAAAAAAAGCATATAAATACTTGAAATTTGTAGTTTTCAACTATTTTCAATCCAAATTCCATTCAAATCGACCCAGTCGTTTAGACTTAAAAGCATAACAGACAGACAGACTTTTGCATATGCAATATTAATATAGATTATTCAATAAAACTGTTATTACGAATTGAATGATTATCCGCACAAGTATTTTTATTGATGTGCCATTTAAAAAAGTAATCAATTGTACTTTATCTATCTTATATATCTATAATTGTTATTTTATTACTGTACAGCGAACTAAGCTATTAGGTAACAGGTGCGTGTATTGAAGGGTATGTAATTTATATAATTCTAATGTATATAAAATTATTATTTTTTATTAAATTATAATGTATAATGACGCGGTGTTAAGTTACGCCAGTCAACACGCAATGTCTTAAAGTTTAAGTTTTAGACTTTGATATGGTTATATGTGTGAGGTCTGTGTAATTAAATAAGCTTTATTCCATTTTCTGTATAACAGGGGTAGGTAGTAGTTTGAGAGAGCTTAGTGTCAAGATACTCTGTTCTCCACTTGAAACATTGAAACCGAGATATTGAGTGGTGTTAAGTGGTGGAGCATAACGCCACGCTTTGTCATGTGTACCATAACAATGAGTGTCAAACAAAAATAATATATCACCATTCCCCAAAGTTGGTATTATATTAATACTAAGTAAACTCTTTTGATAATAATCATATATTTTTCAAAGTCTCAGTGACTGGTCTCTACGCTCTATTACCATGTACAATCACTAAATAAAATGTAACTTTTAGCAGCTGATTCGAACATTATTAACATTTCAAAGTGTTATTCACACACTTAAAAAACTGAAAAAGATATTTTAAAAAAATATAAAAAAATTGATCGCAGCGGGATTCAAACCCGCCCTTCTCGAAATCCGTCCAAGCTGATACAAGCACATATAGCGTCCTTTTTAAGCTATTCTAGCTATTCCTAACAAATATCCCATGACATTTATTCACCAACGTCTTTAATTTCACTTCCTCCACCAAACCGCAGGCTTTCTTTAAACATAGGTACCTCTAATTACTTTTATATTGTGACCACCTTGCAGGTGCACGGCCGACCGTAACGGACCAGTCAAGGGGAACCATATAGTTAAATTTAACCTTAAAGTTAACTCATATGGTTTAAATTTGAACGTTAATGTATGTAGAAAAGACGGCAAGACGATCGATGTATAGGATTTAGTGGGAACGTTTTAAAGTCCAATTTTGATTGGGTTTTTTGATTTCGTTACAATAGCTGAGGTCAATACCATCAGCGAATTTGGTTTTAATTATTCAATGTTCAGTTTTTATATGTTAATGTATGTAATGTGTGTTTTTTGTAAGTCGAAAAATTTCTGGTAATTTCTGAGTATTTATATGTTTTAATAGAATGGGCGCTTTGAGATAGAAATATTGGTTAAAGTGATTTGAATCTGCGATATTTATGATATTTGGGTCTGTCATTATTTACTTATTCCTTGCAAGAATTTAAAACTATAGTAGAAATAACAACTATAACTGATAAATGAATGGAGTATCCAGACAGTAACTTCTCATTGACTGAACTTACTATCCGGAGAGAAGTGAGAACCTGCAAGATTGCTGAATTAAAAAAAATCAAATACAATATCACGTATTAAAATAAAAATAAAATTATGTTGATCTATTAACATCATTGCACACAAAGTCTTCTTGAAATATATCTTGAAATTATCATATTCGAAATGAAATGAGTACAATTTAATAACCTTTTTTAACCAAAAATAATATTTTTTTAATTTACATTAAAAATTTTAACAAAGAATAATTAATCATAAACAAGGTGTCATTTTATGAATTTAAACAATAAATAAAAAAAAATATCACACAGCATTATATTACCTAATAAATGAAAACCGGAAGTCCGTTCAATTAGGCTTTACCAACGTCAGCTTAAACTTCAAATAATAAATTAAAGTGCAAAAAAAAAACAACCGTTTGACTTAAAAGCTAATGAAAATGACACAAAATATAGAAAACAGTTATATTTCATCGATTGTGCTAAGAAATTACAATTTGCCAACACGCGATGATTGTCAACTTAACATATTTTATTGCCTGGAATTACGTGTAATTTTACAAATAAGCTTCACGCTTTATCCCGCATAGTGGGAGAGTCAGAGGACCTAGTGTTAAGACACTCCGTCCTACACTTTTCGATGGAAATCATGACAATTGCGTGTTGAGTGGCAGAGTTTAAGGGAATAGAGTGAAGAAATAAAAATTAAAATATTCGTATAATATTGGGGCCAGTCGTGGTGCAGAGGCACAAAGTGTGACTGTAAAGCGACTAGTTGTGGGTTTGATTCCCACTAGAGGAGTGAAAATATTTAATGTTTCCATTATGTTCGCTCTGGTGTCGGCGTTAAGTTCTGCCACTTGGGCAACGGAATGTTTTAACACTAGGTTCCCTTTGCCTACTTTGCTATATACGGAATACATCGTAAAGCGAAAAAAACCACGAATGAGAATCGAACCCATAACCAAGGCCTTATAGTCAAACTCTGTTCCACTGCGCCTCAACGGCCAATTACATGTACTTAGATATTATTAATTATTTTATTATAGGACATCCGTTCGTAATTTTATATGTGAGGTTCTTGATTACGGGAGTATTTATCACTTGTAATCGAACTGGTGACCAGCTGCGGACAATTATGATCACATTGTTACAATATTACAATGTCTTTATGTTAATTTTTATTTTAAATATGTAATATGAATGTTTTTTTTATAATTTATTATGATTATGTATATACTTTTGTTAATATTTTATGAATAGGTTAATGAGTGAAGTGTCTATTGCAATATAATTTAGTGACAAATCACTTTGTTTTTCTTTTTCTTTAGATATATAACAAAATGGAAATTATTGCTGTCTGTACTGTATAATTGTAAGCGGTAATATCTGAAATGGCTTGACCGATTCAAATGTAGTTTTGACCATTGTATTTTGATTTCTCTTAACATTTACAGTTTATTTTATATCAATCGGTCACAATCAAAAAAGAACAATTAAAATTATAAATTTAAAAAACAAACGAAAATGTCGTGGTCGTATAGTTTACGCTGGCAAAGCCGCGATCACGCTTTTAACCTAGTGTCGAGATATTTCGTTCTCCACTTTTTGCCAAAAAGAAAGTGTTAAACGACCAAACTCAGCACTCTTTTTTTACTAAAGCAGAGAAGTAATAAAATAATTTAAATAAAAATATCACCCTGAAAAAAAACAACATTGCCACGAGTGGCGATCGAACCTACAACCAATCGTATTATTAAAATAGTTTTATTAAACAATTACAACTGTCTTATAATTTTCAAAGTATATATGTATTCACCAATAATACTATATGTTAATTCATCCATACAGACACCAGTCACCCCAATAATTAACTTGACCACATGGCGCTCGTACAAAACTTTAAAAAACGACATGAGAAACTAATTAACGCTTAAAAAGAGACAGCTATATATACTGTCAATATATATGACCTATTTAGATATAATCTTGGCCAGTTGGGATATGCTTGACTGACGTTGGTTGCGGGTTCGAATACCACTTGAATATTTTATTAGTGGCCAGTCGTGGCCCAGTGGCACAAGCGTGTGACTGTAAACGACTGGTTGTGGGTTCGATTCCCACTCGAGGAGTGGAAATATTTAATATTTCCATTTTCTTCGCTCTGGTGTCGAGGTAAAGCGCGGCGTTAAGTTCCGCCACTTAACAGGCAATGCCTCCGAATTCGGCGGAAAGTGGGGAACGGAGTGTCTTAACACTAGGTTCCCTCTGCCTACCCTGCTGTGTGCGGGATATAGCGTGAAGCTATTTTTTTTTATTTTATTAGTTTTACGCTTCTTCCCGTATAGCAGGGGTAGAAAACCATAGTGTCTAAATATTCTGTGTTTACACACTTATAATAAATAAGTTAGGTTACGTTTAATATTCATGTCATAAATTGTATAAAATGGAAACAGGCAACTTAAATTTTGTAATAAATGGACTCTCTTAGGGTATATTCTTTAAGTCTTAGTTTTAAGTACTGAAATTGTAAACAAAAAAATTGTATTGCATATGATAAAACAAGAATTATGTTAAAAAAGGTACAGACTTATGTCCGTAGAATTATAATAAAAAAAATCTATGTTCTATTTTTACCCAAGTCAGAAAAGATTGAAGCTGCTTTATTTAAATACAACAAAATTTATCATTTTTGTTGTGAGGTCAATTCTTATTCAGAAAAAATATTTATATTTCTCCGAATTATTAAGAAAACATTGATTTATTCCTTTAGCTTTCATAATTACAAAAGAGAAAAAACGAATATAATATTTTATTTATATAATGTTATATTTTTATTTTCCATTTGTCAACTTCACACTTTTACCCCTGATTTTTATTAAGTTACAAATGACCTTAGAGTCAAGACACTCCGTGACACAGTTTTCTCCCATTAAATGTCGAATTGCGAGAGCCAGCCCAACGATGTATCTTTTTTCCCAGAACAAAGAAATGAAAATAATTAAATAATTAATGACCTTTCGTACTGAATGGAAATCGAACCCACAGTAATTTAGGAT
Source organism: Dryas iulia moderata (assembly GCA_019049465.1). NCBI lineage: Eukaryota > Metazoa > Arthropoda > Insecta > Lepidoptera > Nymphalidae > Dryas > Dryas iulia. Next base: position 1,218,840 of record CM032435.1, read on the forward strand.
TATAATCAGACTCTGTAGTAATGAGCCACGACGGCGTGTACTCTTAAATATATCTATTTAAATATATACAAAAACCAAGCAAATCCACTAAACTAAACTAGTAAAACATTCACAATGTATGAAAGAGCCACAAATTAAAGATCGGAAGCCGATTGTCACGCTCCACCGCTAGTGACCAAATATGTTTTTTTATCACTAATTAAAAATGCAGGCGCTTTGATGAATGATATCCTGATAGTGGGTTCGATGCCGGTTGGGGTTAGGGTATAATAGAGAAGTCATATTTAGATTATTAATTAGTTCAAGTTTGACGCGATTTGTTAATTATTGAAATTCATTTAATGATGCCATTGTAATGCAGTGGAATAGCGTATTACTGTAAACGCGACTGGTTGTGGGTTCGATTCCCAATTGGAGGTTTTTCAAATATTTTAACCAGCCAGTCGTGGCGCAGTGGCACAAGCGTGTGACTGTAAACGACTGGTTGTGTGTTCGATTCCCACTCGAGGAGTGGAAATATTTAATATTTCCATTTTCTTCGCTCTGGCCTCGAGGCAAAGCGTGGCGTTCAGTTCCGCCACGTAGCTCGTAATGCCTCCCAATTCGGCGGAAAGTGGAGAACAAAGTATCTTAACACTAGGTTCCCTCTGCCTACCCTGCTGTGTGCGGGATACAGCGTGAGGCTAAAAATAATCTCTACTCTGATACTTACGACTAAGCGCAATGTCTCCATTTCAAAAAAAGTTGTGGATCGGAGTGGTTTGACACCAGGGAGGAAAAGGCGGGAGACTGAAAAGGCCTAAATATTATAGAAAAGTAGAAAACGAAGTGTCCAGATTCTAAAGAACCTAAATTCTCTCTGCATTTAGGTGCTGCTTTAAATTTTTATTTATTTTTATTATTATATTTCTTGTTGAGGTAATACAGATAACATACAGGCCAAGCCTACATATATACTAAAATATATTTTGTAAAAGACATTCCTAAGTGTGGAATAACACTTTAAAAATGTTTAAAAGTATACATTTTGTATTTTAGTATAAAGGCTTGGATTGGATTTTAAACATAATAACTAACTAATGTTTCCCATTGTGTGGTAAATTGTCATAAATGACAGTATATCTATGAAAATTAGTAGTGTACTTAGACATTTTTCCATCTTTGACTCTTAAGAAGTACTTGTACATCTTCATACGTAACTTTACCTATCATTGCATCCATTTGCAAAAATTCCTTATTTAGTAATGGAACTCACTCTAACCCTTTATCTAATCACGTCAGGGATACATTCGCATCATAAATATTCCCCCATTAAGATTTCTATCGAATCCACTCACCAAACAGTCCAAGCTAATACCAATCACAATCTATTCAGCCAAACAAAAAAATAGAATAAACTGTCGATAAATCCCCACTTCCTCCACCAGAAACCCATAACCAAAAAATAAACTTTTTAAATAACAGCCATGCAAATTAACCCTTGAAATGCCATGGAAATTCAAATGAATGCCATAAAATCGGTCTGAGTACAATATAGCGAAAATATTCAACAATGCGAGTAAACCTTGCCACTTACACTCGGATTGCGTTCAAACATTAATGAGCTATTGAAAAATGATACCAAAAATAATCTTCTCTAAGAAATTATCATAAAGATTAGGGGTAACTGTTCCCAGGGTTAAATGATGTGTGTTAGTCTAATTTAGACTTTGTAGTACTAAAAATAGAGCTTAAAATAGGTTGGTTTTATAAACAGAGAAGTTTAAAATGCTATCTAGGATTTAGATGCGTTTTTCATGTAATAGTTGATCATATTGGAATTTATATTTTATTTAAGGTAGTTTTAAAGTCCAAAATCAATAAACTTCATCAAAATTGTAATCATATGGTAATTTTTTTAACCATAAATGGCGTATGCAAATTTTTGATTTGTATTGAACGTTTAGATTTATGAGAGGGTCGCATTCAATTCGATGATGACAGATGCAAAAATTTCCAAAACATCGTATCGTGTTACTTGCTGTATGAATTATTATAGTTTTGCTAGAAGTGTGGTGTCAGAAAATATCTTGTGGTACACCTTGAATTCATTTTTTGTATCCATACTTATATTATAAATGCGAATGTCTGTGTGTGTTTGTCTGTCACGCTTTCACGGCTAATCTACTGGTCCGATTTGGATGAAATTTAGATTGAAAGTAGTAAAAATAACTGGGTCTAACATAGGCTACTTTTTTATTCAAAAATCAATCAAGGGTTGAAATAGGGGATGAAAGTTTATATGAAAACTCTAAACCGCTTGACCGATTGTAATGAATTTTGGAATAAATATAGTTGATAATCCAAGGTTAAACATAGGCTACTTTATTTTTCAAAAATCCACCCCCGAGGGTTGCAATATAACGAAACAATTGAGCAGTACACGCGGCGAAGCCGCGAGCGGGCTGCTAGTATACTCGTATGTTTCATTTTATTTTTTTCTAAGTTATTTGTAAAATTTGATCGCCGCAGGATTTGAAGCTGCGTTGTTCATTTTATATTACTATAAGAGCACTTGCTTCTACATTTACAACTTATTGAGATAATAAACATTGAACGGCGGATTTCAATGCTGCACATCACGACAGAAAAAAATATTAAAGGTTGCAAGTTTGATCTTCGCCGAGCGAGGATCGAACTCGCAACCTTTGCCTTTACCGTCTGATTGTCACGCTGCACCATAATGGCCTTGACATTCCAATATGTTTTACGACTATAGGGAACTATTATGTATTTATATTTTATGTTAATTTAGTATAGGGGAAAGTGGGGGAAACACGAACGCGGGGTAATCCCGAATCCTACGATTCTACTATGTTAGAAAGAGATGGACGTAATTTATTCCCCGCCATCTTAAAGTTCACGCCGCATGTAGTGCCAGTCAACAACACAGTGAGTACGGACGCACGCAGCATTCAAGGTACGAATTTTTTATTATTATGTGTATTTTTGATGTAATTTTTTCGTAAATTTGAATCGATGTAACTTTATTTCTATCAGCTACAGCAATTTCACTTTTACGTACTAGAATACTTATTTATTAATGAGTTAAATAACAATCACGCTAACGGCAAAAGAAATGTAACCTAAAATATTTTGATTATATTAAATGTTTCAATACCACGGGGCAATGGCGAACAGTCTACGTCGGGTAGTCGCGAACGTTCGACATTACCCCTTGTTGGCAGTTCTCTGTTCACTTTTTACTTATTATTTTTTCAGATGCCTCGAAATTATACTAGAAAGACTGAAACAAAGTACAAACTAGAAGATCTTCAAAAAGCTATTTGGGAAACCCATCACACAGTACGAGATTGTTGAATTATTTACTAATGCTTATAACCGGTGCAGCAATCTTGAAAAAGCTTCAAGTGGGTTTAGATCTGCGGGTATTTATCCTTTGCGCTCCGTTGAATTTGATTCAATTAAGTCATATGTTCCCCAGAATAATAATCCGAAGACTGTAATATTACCTGCAAAAAACAGTCAGACCGGTACTAAGCCTCCAAATAATCAAGAAACCGGCATTGAGACAAACGAACAAAAGGCTCCCGATGATGATGCTGAACCTTTTGATATCCCAGCTTCTGATAAACAATCCAGCGAAACGACGTTAGTTTCTCTATCTGAAATCGTCGAATTGCCTATAATTTCTCCCAGAACATCTAAACGCAATACAAGAAAGAGAACATCAATCATTCTAACAAGCACACCAGTAAAAGACCAACTAGAAGAAAAGGAAAATAGAAAGCGAGCAAAAGAAAACAATGAAAAATTCCAAAAAAATAAAATAATAAAAAGACTAAAAGATATTGATAGAAAAACTATAACTAAAAGACTGAAAGAGTGTTGAAAAATTTCAACAATATTATAGACTTTAATGAGCTTACTTCAAAGAGCGAGAAAAAAGAAGCGAAGAAAGATGCTATTGACTATTATTGTATATTTTGTAAAGATAAGTATATAAATCCGCCGGATGAAGATTGGATTATGTGCTACGTATGTAAAGATTGGTCTCATGAGAAATGCACAGACGGACAGTCAACGTCAGCGGGTTATAAATGTGATCTCTGTCGTGATTAAGACATTCAAATATTAGTTCAGTATTACCCCATTAGGTGTTCGCATTTACCCGACTCACGTCGGGTAAACACGAACACTAAGGGTTTTGTTTTTGTTACTTTATGTTAAAATTTATTGGAGTAATATAAGTGTTGATTAGTCAATTAGTTAGAGGAATAAGCAAACTTGATTACAAAGCAATTAAAGAAACATTTTATCTAAATTCTGCTATTTTATTTAAGTTCCCCCTTAGGTGTTCGCGTTTCCCCCACTTTCCCCTACTTTATTCGTATGTAAATAAATTACCCTTTAGCAAAACGTTATTATTTATTTATTGTTTATATTTGCTTATATAATTATAATACATATAAATACATAAAGACATACATTCAAACATACATACGTAACATTATATTCATATACTTGTTTTTTAGCTTCACGCTGTATCCCGCACACAGCAGAGTAGGCAGAGGGAACCTAGTGTTATGACACTCCGTTCCCCACTTCCCGCCATATTTTAGAGGTATTGCATGTTAAGTGGCGAAACTTATCGCCGCTCTTTGCCTCGACACCAGCGCGAAGAAAATGAGATTATTAAATATTTCCAATCCTCGAGTGGGAATCGAACCCGCACCCAATTACAGTCAATTATTGACACGACTGGTCTCAATATTCATATACCTATTTAAATACCACAAATGTTTGTTATTAGTTTAGACGGTAGAACTTAATATGATATTTTCGCCTACCGTCTTGTCGTCGATACATTGAGTTCTCCAGTCGATATTTATCTTTGAACGCGTTTTCATACATTTCTTACGTTTAAATTCTTTCATATTAATTTTATTATTTATTGCTTGTTATAATTTTATATACTTGTGGTGAACTATTTTACTAACAATATTGTGTTCGTTCGTGTAATAAGTTTTCTGTGTTGTTCTATTAAATGTACAATTATAAAGTGGTGAATCATAAATACATCTAAACGTGAGTTGACTGACTAAGTAACATTTTTTTAATAATTATTAAAAGGAATCTTGAAGACGTTCAGGTCAAAGAATGCACAGAGATCTCGTAAGTAATAATTTTTATAATATTTAAATGTAGTATTTATATGACTTCACGCTTTTTCTGCAAAGCAGGGCTAATGAAAACATAGTGTCAAGACACTCCAACTCAACTAAATGAAGAAAAGACAACCAATCGCATTTACAGTTAGACGTTGTCCTATTTTGTAATTATGCCTAATAGTATTAAATATTCATAGTTCTTATATAATATCTAATACGCTTTTTAATTATTAATTTGAATATTGTTACTTGGGGCCAGTCGTGGCGCAGTGGCACAAGCGTGTGACTGACAACTACTGGTTGTGGGTTCGATTGCCACTCAAAGAGTGCAAATATTTAATTTTTTCGTTTTTCTTCGCTCTAGTATCGAGGCTCTGGTATCAAAGCGCGGCGTTAAGTTCCGCCACTTAACACGCAATGCCTCCGATTTCGGCGGAAAGCAGCAAACAGTGTGTTTTAACACTAGTTTCCTTCTGCCTACCCTGCTGTGTGCGGGATACAGCGTGAAGCTAAAAAAAAATATGATATTGTTCCTTAACACGTAACATACCTATTATGTTAGTACGTATACGAGTATATGACATATAACCAACTATATTTAATGTTTTTCTAATGCATTATACAAAAAATGTTACTACACTACACTAATAGGTATATATTATATAAAAAAAAAATCCAAAACTTTTTCTTCAAAAAAATTAATAATATCCAATAACTTATTAATGTTAAGTACAATTAATTTACTTAATTCCTTAACTTTGCATAAGAGGGTTCGTTCGATACAAACGGTTGAGATTACCAACATGTGTTATGTAGTTCACGGTTGATCGCTCAACGTCTTGCGGTCTCACTTAATGATCGGGTACAAAGAACGCTTTTTAACGGCAAATTTTGCCTTTTTTATCTTTGGTCATCTTCCATGACATGTGGGACAGAGAGAATGTATTGTTAGGACACTCCGTTCTACGTTATTTGTATACTTTCTTAAGCATATTCGGTTACTACAAAAAATTTTTTAAGATTCTCTAGTGTTACCTGGGCGCAAAATACGTTAAAAATATATAGCTATAAAAAAAAATAGCTTCACGCTATATCCCGCACATAGCAGGGTAGGCAGAGGGAACCTAGTGTTAAGACACTCCGTTCCCCACTTTCCGCCGAATTCGGAGGCTTGCGTGTTAAATGGCGGAACTTAACGCCGCGCATTACCTCGACACCAAAGCGAAGAAAATGGAAATATAATTTCCACTCCTCGAGTGGGAATCGAACCCACAACCAGTCGTTTACAGTCACACTCTTGTGCCACTGGGCCACGACTGTCCACATATATAGCTATAAAGAATGACAATTAATAACATATTTAGATTTATATATTACATTGCCTTCAATAAGTATATAAATAAGTAACAGTAGAAATAAGTTGAATGGAAATAACTTGCTTAGCTTAACTTAGACACCACTTAACTTTAGTGAGTAACTGAGAAACATTTTTCAATATAATTTAACGGCTAAAAATCAAATAATATTAAGGTAAAAAAGGACAAAAATTTAGACTGCCTTTGCCTACCCTGCTATAAACCTAAAAACGAAATTCAAAATCGATTTTATAGAATTAATATCGATATTAAAAGACCACCGTGTAAACTCCCGTGGGGTGCTATTCGAAACCGATAATCGTGTTAGAACCACTTAGGAAGTTTGAGTGTCTCACCTTCATTTGAATAATACTGTCCTCTTATTAGGATACGGTAGCAAAGTATTTTTTTACGTTAACTTTTTTTATAGAAATGGAATATTGGTTGTAAATTATGTTTTGTGTTCACTGGGCGTATGGGCAATAGGCAGAGAGTAACTAGTGTTAAGACACTACATTTTTCAATCTCCGCAAATATTTTTAGATACAGTGTATGTTGTTTTGAAAAATTTCGCGTTATATTGTAAAAATTAAAATAATTGAAATATATTCATTTCTTTGAGTGGGTACCGCTAACATCATCTTTACTGTCTTGTCCTACGTTAGCCTCTGGCCACTTACTGAGAGAACAGTCCGTTCCGTACAGTCCACTGTTTATGAATTTATTGCTTCGTTAAGTGGCACATCTTGTCAAAAGTAAATAAAGAAAATATTATTTATGAAAGTATTCCCCCAACTGGGAATCGAATCTACAACCGTCGTAAGCACAGTGAGACAATTATCAACTGCGCCATTATGGTGTTTCGTTTATTTATGATTTTTTCTCATATAAGGGAAATCTTAGTGTCACGACACTATATTCTCCATTTTTGAGTTTTGAACCTTATGGCCGAATTTAACTTACCAAAGTGATGAAATGAAAATAATTTAAATATAATAATTTCCCCAAGTGCACATCAAACCCATAACTAAAGAAAAAAATACAGTTAGACGTTACCACTGCGCCACGATGGTGTCACTGGAATTTATTAATATTTTATATCTCAGATACATTTAATAAGACTTCCGGTACCAATTTAAGTGTAGCGAATTGAAATCATTAATTTTGCCACGTTCCAGTTGCATAAAGGATTTAAAATTATATAAATAGATTCGTGAAAAGGCAAATCGATATATCGAATCATCAATACGAATTACACGGACCGATTGTGATGGTGTTGTCAAATGTTATAGATTATGTTAAAATCTGGACGTTAAACGGTTGTTATTAATTAATAGCTACTTGTCAATGAAAAACGTGTTTTATAAATTAAAAAATATTATGAATAATATTATTGAAAAATTAGGTCTTATTCTAATTATCTTAAAGAAATTTATATATTTCGGTTTTCGGTGCTATTTAGAAAAAACAGTGGGGCTTGTTTTATTAGGTTAGGAAAGCTATTTTTATAAATATTTAATACTAATAAAACAATTTTTTGGGCAGCTTCTCGCTTTTTGTCGTATAGCATAGTCAGAGAGAAATTAGTGTCAATGCACTCCATTTCCACCCGAAATCAAAACATTTCAAGTTGAATGGCGAAACTCAATGCTGCATTCTATTCAAGTAACTCTTATAATAAAGAACAAATTAAATAACAATAACTTATTAAAATTAAAGCCATATTTAAAATCATATAAAAGTGAAATCTTAAAATACGAACACGTGAATCAATAACAAAAAAGTATATATAATACAAACACAAAAAGCCAAACTCTTCCGTTAGGACGTACACACACAACCCTATGCCGATCTATGCATATTGTAACAAAAAGAAGAAAAAAAAAACGGAACTGACGTTCGAATTTCGAAAGTGGAGCGATTCAAAAAACGAACCATCAATTAGAGTAACTCAATACTGTCACATTAAAATGACGAACACTAATGGATTTCCAAATTTGAATTTCAAATCGAATGGTTTTGACATTGGTATAGAGTATATATAGACTATTGCAATGTTTTAATGTTTGTGCTTTTTTTTATCTTTGCTTTGGAGAATTTTGTCAAAGGTGAATATTATACAGTATATGTTACTTTATAAATATTTTATTTCTAAATCGAAAATAGGTATGTAAATGGATTATTTTTTTGGTTATTTATTTTTGAATTACACTTTTTCGAGCATAGCAAGGTAATCAGAGTTAACCTAGTGTCAAAATACTCCACTCTACTTTCCACCCGAATTTAGATACATTTCTAAGTATTTGCATATTGGGTGGCGGATCTTAACACTACAATTTTTTCTAATTCATGATCATTCCACTAGATGGGAATCGAACCTACAACCAACCACAATTTCATTAAGATGCAGTCTCTATGAGCGGCGCTCGCTTCAATTTCACATTGTTCTCATGTTCCTTTGAATATATATTTAATTATAATGTGTACATTACCTTTTCTTTTTTAAAAAGACGAATTCTACGCTATATTAATAAAATTAATCTAACAAAATACATGCAAATACTTTTTAAAATTAACTATAAAATAACGTGAAATCACCTACCAAAAGACTATTTAGTGTTGCAATAAAAAAAAACTATCGACTATTTAAGGCCTACGCCCACTACAAGCGAACATACAAACCGATCTCATTACTAACAATGCACCATATATTACACCGTTTCCGGTGAGAAGTCGTATATCTGTCTCTTTCTAACATATGGGAAGTGCATCTTCTCTCTCTTTCGCAACGATCACTTGAAGTATCAAGATCATTAGGAGGCGATACAGTGATTTGTATAGTATCAAGGCATTGCTCTTTACGCTAAGATTAATGCGTGTTTGTTATACTATTGTTAAAATAATTGATTTTTTTGTAGTAAGTAGGTAGGTGTTCAAGGAACTGGTGACATTTAAAATGTTTAAAACTTTTTTGTAGCTTAAATTATTGATGTGGAGAACGGAGTGTCTTGGCACTTTCCTTTCCCTTGACAGGTTCCTCTCTGACTACCCTACATATACGATAATATACGAGAAAAGCCGTGAAACACTATTTTTCTTTTTTCTATCTTGTTTTTACTTTTAATTCATGTATTAAATTTAGCAGCAGATTCAGTTGCAATTAAGATTTGGTTTGTTTTTATAAAAATTTAAGGAAAAGTATACTTGTCCTTAAATTTTTATATTTTTTAACGAAATTGTTTTATACTTGGATAAATATCAATGAGGCCATTGTGGTGCAGTGGGACTGCTTCAATCAGAAGTTACGATGATTGCGGGTTGGGCTTTAACTCGTAAAAATTATTGATTTTCAATTATTTTTGTTTCTCTGCACTAGTAAGACAAGGCGCGATGTTGAATTCCGCCACGAGTTTTAAGATATTAGGTTTTATTTACCTGAAATGTGGAATAAAGCGAAAATTAAAGAATATTTTTTATACCAATAAGAAAGGCAAAGGCTTACAAATATTCAGCTTCTTAATCCAAAACACATGCATTACATAATGCATATCATTAAACTCGTTCAAATGTTAAGAATATTTAAAATATCACTTCGATTCAATTTTATTAAACACGATCCGTAAAACACAAAGTGACATCCAAATATCTGTTCTGTTCAAAAACGAACAATACCCTTTGGCTGAATGCAACCCGTTCTTATGCAAATTTCAACCAAAATTTTGACATAATCAAAAAAGATGGATCGTTATGGAATGAATGGAACGAATTCAAATATTTAAACAATGAATTCGATCTACATTCAATTTTTCGGTTCGATTTTTGTATATTATCTATTGTTAGTTATTATTGTTTACTATTTGTTTTTTTTTGTGCAGGTATGTGGAGCAATGGATTTTTGCTGTTGGTTAAAGGTGAGTGCATTTTTTTAATATATTCTTTAAGAGAATCTTTATGCATCTGGTATTATGTGGATTAAACAGAGAGAACTTAGTGTTGAGACACTCTGTTCTCTACTTTCGATCTATTATAATGCCTATTATAAGTATCATCGCCGCTGCTTTGTTTAACAAGAAATGAATTTGATTAAATATTAAGCTTAATTAACATATATTGTTTAATATTAAAGTAATTTATTACAAATACTAGTAATATCTTACATATTAAATTTTTTTTTTATATTATAACTATTTTAGTATATACGACAATAGCGAATTGTCCTCATCATATCTTACTAGCCTACCTTTAGTAAATTATTCGTCTGCTGTATGCAAGCCTTTTTTAAAAACACCTTGAATTTCATTAAAATGCCATTGTAATATTTTAATCATAATATAATCCAGTGATGTTATTACAAATAAATTCAGAAGTAAATAAAATTGCATTTAAAACACTATCTCGGTATTGTTACTTGGTGCATATCACGAAAGCGACAAACTAGGGACTCTAAGTTTTAAACTTTGGTAAAAATATTTCAAGTACCTCCTCAACTGGGAACGCTTTAGATAATTCAAAATTATAAAATAATCGTGTTTCACAACTTTGTTTAGGTTTTTAAGACCATAATGGCATTAAAGAACAGCGTCTTATTGTAAATGTAGTTGGTAGTGGGTTCGATGACGGTCGGAGGAAGGATTATATTTAAATTTAGTTACATTTCTCCACTGAGTTGGGAACGGAGTGCCTTGACACTACATTCTCTCTGCCTATCCCGCTATGCAGGATAAAGCGGGAAGCTAAATATTTTATTTTTTCCATAGTATTATTAATAAATAGGCGGATCGTCCGATCGCGTTTAACAATAGCAAAATCATTAAAGGATTTGAATAATAAAAAACTACAAGAGGGGCGACATTCAGTGTTGCATAAGTAATTATAACAATTATTTTTATATAGATAATAAATTATTTTTGACACTTCGTGCGATTTGCGTTCGCAGATAAAAAATGTAACAGATTAAAATTGTTTTTTTTTTATGTTTGTGCAAGGATAACGTTTAAAATGGAATATAAGTATGGAAGACTTATTATTAAGTGACCATTGTGAGCTCACAGCAACTGACTGTAAACGCGATAGGTTGTGGATTCGATTTCCGAGAGATGATATTTAAAATGTTTGTATCACTTTCTGACTCCTGGTAAAATAAGTTACGGTTTTGAGCGCCTCCATTCCACGCAATCCCTCACTTAGGTGCAAAGGAGAAAACGGAACGTCTTGATATTAAGTTCCTTCCTTTTTATGATTCGTATTTTCATTAATATATTAATACGCAAATAAAATAAGACAAAAACAATTGTATATTAACTTTTTTCCTATAAGCAATTATCTAAGTATTATCATTATTATATTTTTTTAAAAGCTAACTAAAGCTGATAATTAAAGATACGGTAAGTATCTTTCAACATCAAATCCAAAACACTTTCCTGTTCCACCATTCAATGAACGATTCATATTGCATGAAATTCATTTAATAAATGGTTAAAAAAGGTAAAAGCCAGTTGTGGTGAAGGGACAAAAAGAGTGACTGTAATCTGGTTGTGGGTTCGATTCCCACTCGAAGAGGGGAAATATGTAATATCTCCATTTTCTTTGCTCTGCCTTGTGTCGAAGTAAACCGCGGCGTTAAGTTCCGTCACTTAACTGAAAACAGGGAGCGGAGTGTTTTAACACTAGATTCCCTCTGTCTACCCTGTGTGAGAGATACAGCGTGAAGTAAAAAAATATGTATCAGGTCAAAATCAAATCCAAAACACTTTCCTGTTCCACCATTCAATGAACGATTCATATTGCATACAATTCATTTAATAAATGTATAAAAAGAGGACAGCCAAAGGACACGTGTGTTTGTCACCCCCATCTCAAGACAGATGCTTTTCTCATTCAAATCGTGTTATTATATTTAGATCTCGGTTCGTTATTCTGAACAGCTGATTGACTTTTTGTTGTTGGGTGCTTTTAGAAAGCGTTCGATTGTTGTTTTGGTTTTAAGTTACTTTATCTTTATAGATATGTGTTAATATTTTAACATTGTTAAGGAGAACGGAGTGTTTTGACACTTGGTTCACTTTCTATGATCCTTGGTATATATACGTTAAGAAAAATATGATAAATTCAATACATGTTTAATTTTCCTAAGTGTGGAATAACACTTTAAAAATATTTAAAAGTACATGTTTAATGTTCATAGAGATATATATAAATGAATATATGATATTTCAACGTTCCTATGGATAAAGGGACATTTGCTGCATAATTCAACGCATGCCTTAAAATAATAAGATAAGTAAATATAATTTAGTAATAATTATCTCCGTACTCCATTCTACTGACTTCAGTATATAAGAATGAATTTGTACATTAAAACAAACAAAAAAACTATATTTTTTTAAATATTTCTTATATTTCTTTTTAAAAAAAAACGTTTTTAATAAAAAATGAAACAATGACCCATTAAGTTTTTTCCTATAAGCAATTATTGATATTCAAAATACATACATATTTTGGGTGCAAGTTGCAGTTGCATTTGGAGTGAATTAAACAGAGGGCCCGCATCATCTACTTATAATTGGTTTTACGCCACATGGGTTATAGGGTTATTTAAGTTGTAGAAAGGGCATAATATGTCTTACCATTGTTTAAAATATTAGGTCTTGAATAAATATTAAAAATCATTTTTTAAGTTTTTAAGTGTGTCACTCGTCAGAAGTTAGTCCGTTGTTGTAATATGAATGTCATGGATGTTGGTGTTTTTCATAGTTTATTGTCTAAGCTTCTGTAGCGGCTAAAATGCTGTATAGATTTAAGTATAAATAGTATTCTTAGAATTAATTTAAAATTGTTATGTTTGTGTGTTTTAATTTTGGTTTAGGGAACGATGGGGCTGACATTTTTGTATTTTACTTAAAAAGTCCCTAAATAAAAACAGATTTAAAAAAAAGTGTGTCACTATTACATTAAAATAAAAAAAAACAAAATATTTTGTTATATTAAAAAGTATTAACATATGGGAGATAAGTTCAACGTCATATTTTTTATAAACGAAGTACATACATAAATGTAACTTAACCTTATGTTTTCATTTCATGTCGAAAATTAAAAAAAAAATCAGTTAACATACTTTGAAATATTTAAAAAATATATTTTTTCCAACTAAAACCAGATTCAGGTCCCAATCATTTAATCGAAATAATTAATATGAATATTTCTACATTTTTTATTTCAATTTCATTTTAACACCAGATAATAACCATTTTGTTTATTAATTAAAAGCATATATTTAAAAAATATATTAAATCTATGCAGTTAATAATAAAGCAAGTCCTATCTACCACTTGGTAACTCTACAATTTCATTCATTTGTTTCTGAGTCGTCATTTCTGTAGTATATTTGAAGAATATAATAATGACGATTAATTAATGATGGCTGATTGTGGTGAAACAATGACGGAGCCAAGATGACTTGCATGGGGGTCTGATGGGGAAAGTATGGTAATATTGTAAATTGGGCTTTAGTAGCTAGTAGCTATGTAAGGAACGTAGCTGTTATTAGTTTTTAATTTCGATTTACTGTTACTTTGTTTTATTTTAAATGATATTATAAGACATAATGCGGCGTTGAATTACGCCTCTGAACATGCGATGTCTAAATTTTCGGCGGACAGTGGAGAACGGAGTGTTTTGATACTAGGTCCTACCTGATTACCCCGCTTTGCGGAAAAATGGGTAAATATACTTAGTAACTATTAGGTACGTAAGAAATAATAGAAATAATAACTGTTATTAGTTTTTAAAACTGAGAACGTCGTGACACAGTGTTACAGTGTTTAACCGTAACGGCGCTGGTTGCGAATTTGATTCCCATTCGAGCAAATCATTATAACTCGAGGAAGCGATTATATATTACATTCATTTTCCGCTCTGACTAAGGCAAAATGAAAAAAGGAGTATTTTGACACTAGATTCTCCTTTAATATAGAATATGTTATACTTTTTTTATAATATAAACAAGGCAAAGCGATGACTAGCATTCAGCTCACCTGTAGACGCCCACTAATAAGTATTTAACATAATAATTATATAAGCTACTATGATTAGGATGACTCAGTGAATTTAGTGTAGTGGTATTTATAAGAGAGTAGATGATTCGAATCCTGGTTGACATTCGTAAACATAACATATAATATTGAAGTAAATTAAGAATAAATGAATTATTAATTTTAAAATGGTACATACTCTGCTTGACAAAAGAGCGTCAACAAAGTTTTCTTAGCTTTTTATTACATAATAAATACGTAATAGACCTACCTATGTACTTTTCCTAAAATATATATTTTTTTAATTTAATATTAACATTACATAGAATTAAATATTAATAATTTCTAATAGATTCTTAATTCCACTATTGAATATCTTGTTTTGAGCAATTACAAATAATACTGTTTAATAATATTGTGGCCAGTCGTGGCCCAGTGGCACAAACGTACGACTGTAAACGACTGGTTGTGGGTTCGACTCCCACTCGAGAAGTGGAAATATTAAGCGTTAAGTTCCGCCACTTAACACGCAATGCCTTCGAATTCGGCGGAAAGTGGGGAACGGAGTGTTTTAACACTAGGTTCCCTCTGCCTACCCTGCTGTGTACGGGATACAGCGTGAATGTAAAAAAAAAAAAAAAAAAAAGACAAATAATAAGCTTTAATTTAGAGAAAATAATAATAATTTTTATTCAAAATATTTGAATAAAAATTATTATTATTTTCTCTAAATTAAAGCTTATTATTTGTCTTTAGTATCCGCATTTAATGGGTAGGTAGAGAAAATCTTGTGTTAAATAGAACGTTTCATAATCTAATTCCACCTTATTTATAAACATTGAATGTTGGTTGACGTAACTCAACGCTGCATGTTATCTTCCAACATTTTTCTCGACCGATTCTTTCAAAAAGGAAATCGAACCCAACATCTAATCACGTGTACAATCAAATATTCCACTGTACCATGACGGTGTCAATATTATTATGGCCAAGAAAAGCGTAATTCATCCATACAAATTGCATTTATTTAATTCCCGTATCAACTTTCTCATTACTCGTACCTTTTGAGCGCGTTCTTTATTTTCCATACAATCTTCATTAAGACTCATTAAGATTTTATATTTCTTTTATGTGCGTATGTGAATCGTTTTTGCGAGATAGTACCTGAGTGAGAGCCTAAAGGCATAATCTGTATTTTATAAATAGTTGAAATAAGCTGGCGGAACTTAACGCCGTTGACTTGAAAAGATATAAATAGTTACAATTTTCTATTCTCTATTCAACTAATAATTCTTTTGTGGCCAGTCGTGGCGCAGTGGAACAAGCGTGTGAGTATAAGCGACTGGTTGTGGGTTCGATTCCCACTCGAGGAGTGGAAATTATATTTCCATTTTCTTCGCTCTGGTGTCGTGGTAAAGCGTGGTCTTAAGTTACACTTAACGCGCAAACCTCCGAATTCGGCGGAAAGTGGGGAACGGAGTGTCTTAACACTAGGTTTCCTCTGCCTACCCTGCTATGTGCGGGATACAGCGTGAAGCTAAAAAAAAAACAATCTATTAGTAAATGTCAACAATTGATTCATTAAATTTTAGAGCTCATTTAATCCTTGATGGAACGTCTAACTGCAATTGCATATGGTTGTGGGTTCGACCCCCATGCGGTGGTGTAATTTGGTATATAATTTTTTTTCTGCGCACTCGTGGGCAAGACAAAACACGCTGTGAAGATCTGTAACCACGTTTTGAATTCGGGCGGAAAGCGGACAAGTGTGAGCGTAAAGACACACTCCAGGTTCAGCAAATTTATAGATATATGTGAAATGAATATAAGCGAACGGAACTTAACACCGTTTTTATCACTTGACTAGAAAACTATCAATCATGTCACTGGTTTAAGGTTATAGTCATTTTAAACCAGGTTTTGAACCTTGAACCATCACAAAACTATCTACATTCTAATTTCTTAAATTCCTTTTGATATAATGATTTGTTTATTGTATACTTTTTACTAAGTATTTACATATACTACTTTCATATAACTCTAAAATATTACAAGCAATTAAAAAAAATAACATAAAGTAGCTTATCAAAATGTACTAAAATTTAATCAACGTCGCATTTTGTCAAAAAAAAACACCTCGAAACTTAAATATATTACTTATAAAAACAATATCCTACAGTATTTGAACCTAATACTACCATTTCTTCATTCGTACTACCCATCTTATTCTGTTTAAGCTAAGCTATACGTAAATATACGAGAATGAATGACAAAGATAACACCTCTTTGTAACCGCACAAAAAGCTATCCATTCTGAACAGAACAATTACGATGAGTATAGGAAAAGTGCAATACATCGTAACATCTTCTATCCTTTGATGGCCTCCATTTGTATAGAGTAATGTATTATAGAAACTTTACGATATATTTTTTTTTTCCGTAAAATAAAAATATATCGTAAAGTTTCTATAAGACTACCCGTCAGAGAGAACCTAGTGTCTAGGAAACTGGACACTCCATTCTTTTTTTTCGATTACATTTTTAGTGACGAAACTCAACGCCACGCTTTATTTTACCATAGCAGAGAGATGAAAATAATTTTTAATTTAATCTTTTACAATGATATAACATCAGGTACGAACCCACAACTACCGCAATTACAGCCATACGTCGCCATACTGCGACACGGTTGTAGCAATGCGTTAATGTGTAAAGAATTAATATCTTAAATGATCATAATTTATTTATCATACTTTAATTACTTTCGTTTTTTAGCCCTGGAGAACAAGACAAAACGCGACGTTGAGTTCCCTTACTTAACACACACTGCCTTGAATTTGAGCTGTAAGTGAAGAACGGAGTGTATTAACACTAGTTCCTTTTAACTATCCAATTAAACGAAAAAGCTTCACACTGAAAAAAAAATCTTAAACAAAAAGCACACAATTTACAAAAAAGCTGTCTACATTTCTACTCTGTTGCCTATTATCGAAATGCACATCGCGGTTTTCCTAAGGGTTGAATATTGGTATCAGCATTCGATTTGCACTCGTATACCTCCTTATTACAAGCAGTACAAGGTTCAAATTCGCTTGGTAAGTTAAAAAAATAAGTTTGTACAAAAGCAACGTTGGTCGCATTACCGAAATTGTAACTACAAAACTTCAAAAGACATTGTGTGCTCTTGTTCGATAGATTTTTTTGTACTTATTTCGCTTTTACTTGGTGTTTTTTTAGCTTCGCGTATAGTATTGTAAGTGGGTAGGTAGAGAAAACTTAGTGATAGGACACTCCGTTTTTCACTTGTTGAATAGCTGTTGTCACATTTGCTTTTGTAGAATACAATTTGTAATTGCTAAGAAGTTTTAAAATATTATCTCTACGTAACTTATGTTTATCCGTTGGATGCGCTATCTCGCATATCATATTTTTAGAGTAGTTAATAGAGGCAAATGTCTCAAAATCGGAACAATGAATATTGAGTGGCGGAACTCAAAGATTCCAACTATATTTACGCTCGACGATGATGAATCAGTCAATGAATTATGACATTGTTTTTTTTTATAACTTCACGCTGTATCCCGCACACAGCAAGGTAGGCAGAGAGAACCTAGTGTGAAGACACTCCGCTCCCCACTTTCCGCCGAATTCGGAGGCATTGCGTGCTAAGTGTCAAACTTAACGCCGCGCTTTGTCTCAACATGACATATTCTTGTATAAATAAAAACAGATTTACTTTACGTGCACATACTTTGTTTTATTATTCTATAGAGGTTCTTATTATATGCATTTGTTATTATGATACTGATACTGATAATGGATCAGTAAAAAAATACCAATAAAAAATATAATATTGAACACTAGTGAGTTCTTACAAATATGAAGTTAGTACTTAATAGATGCATAATGAATATATATATATATATATATATATATATATATATATATATATATATATAGATATATATATATATATATATATATATATATATATATATATATATATATATATATATATATATATATCTATATATATATATATATATATATATATATATTTATTTTTTTTAGCTTCACGCTGCATTCCGCACACAGCAGGGTAGGCAGAGGTAACCTTTTTCACTTCTCGAGTGGCAATCGAACCCACAACCAGTCGTTTACAATCACACGTTCGTGCCACTGCGCCACGACTGGCCCCAATATATTTAATTTAACTTTCAATTGAAACTACTAAAGACAGAATTTAAAATAAATAGACTACTCAGAGATAATACAGCTAGATGATATAATCTATGCTTACGAAGTAACAGATGACGTGTTGAAATTTATTCTTACATATTGAATCTCAATACATAATTAGAATTCAAACGTCTATACTGACAATCGATGGTATGACGTTTCTTCACCTTAGTAAAAAAACAATATAATACAATGTAAGTTTCTATGGGTAGTCCATGCACATCTTCTAAACAGGTATTGTTCGTTTAAATATGGTCCAAGACAAGAAGTAATTTTAAATTAAAAAAGGTTTTTTTTAATACCTGTTATATTCTATTTTTTTAATTACTAGATTTAATACTAGATTTAGAACTTGGACAGAATTGTATGTTATGGAAGAGCGGGTCCTTCTGTCACGAGTATTATATAATGCTCACTAGATGGTCCCAACCTTTATTTGTTATGTATAACTTGATAAAGAATAAACTATTTTTCATTTTCATTTTTTTTTCATTAAATGGCATAGGTATAAATAGTCGGAATATAAGGACTTTTTAAACATTTTTTAAGTTAAAATATTTTTCCAAAACGTCTTAATATGTACACACAACGGAATTCGAATCTGCGCCTCTATTATGCTCTCTCGCTGCTAAGCCATGCGTTCTACAACTGGCCACGATCAATATATATGATATATAGATTTTAACTGTTACATATATGTAACTGATTATGCTTTTTTTAAGATAACACTAAAAAAACAGCAGAATTACAAAAAAAATACAAATGAAGATAATTGAAATCGGTACGGACTACAAAAGCCGTGGATCTTAGAAAAAGAGGCTGGGCAGAGGATACCCACTATTACACCATTACGTTCTCTATTCTCCGCTTAATTAAGTCGGTTTGGTCGTAAAGCGAGATATGGATTGTAGCTATCCTATATTTTTTATTTCTTTAAAACATTAACGTCCTATAGAATAAAAATAAACCAAAACACCATCGAACACAGTTGAAATTCAACATAAATATTTTTTGTTATTTTCATAGTGACTGCCAAATATCTTTTTTAACTTACATATATACATACATATATTATGTAAAGAGAAAATTTTATAATTGACTTTAAAGACGACTAAATATATAAATGCGATAGTTATCGTTTCAATTTCCGGTCGGAGGAATTAATTTATTTAGATTATTTTCATTTTTACGCAGTGGCAATAAGACAAAGTGCGGAATTGAACTCCACCTACCTTGAACTCACCACGTAATGATTTGTATTCGTTTGTTTGTATATTTTATATTTGAGAACGGAGTATCTTAATAGGTACTAAAATCTTTTTGCCTACTCTACTATACGTGGAAAAGTGTGAAGAACAAACTAAAAGAACAGAAAATTCTAAATTAGAGCTATTAATAGGTAATATGTTTTATTTTTTTATAGATTTTATGCGCTACTGCCTTATTAATCCATCCATTTAAGCAGTGGTCATGAGTTCAATGGGAATCGAACCCACAACCAGTAGATTTCAGTCACACGCTTGTGCCACTGCGCCACGACTGGCCCTACCACTACTGGCCACGTCTATTTATTTCTATAACACCAGTCTTTTACATACGTAATAGAAAATTATAATTTCACCAAAAACGGCATATCTTAAAGAAATTCAACTACATCTATCCAAAAACACCGCTCGCTATCTCTCACCCCACGCTCCATACAATTCGATCAAAGCGCCGCTACCGGCTTCTGTTACAAAAATATAGTTCAACATTAATAATTTATGAGGCTTAAAGACTTTATTACGAGTCGTCATGTTAATTCAGTGTTTAAATTATTTTTTATTGACGCGTCATAGCGACTAACGTCAGTTGTCGTGGTTAAATATGGATATTTTTTTGTTTTTTTTTTCTTTTTTTTTTTTATTTTCTTGTTGTTGAAAGGATGTTGAGTAGGCGGAAGTGATGGGGTTTTTTTTTGTTTTATAATATACGGTTTTTATAGGGATCTATGCTTATAGTGAATAATACATATTTTGTACTATAGTAGTATACAATTTATTCATATTTTTATATTAAACATTTTAGTAATAGGTCATGTAATGTAAGATCATAAAATAATTCTATAGTTTCACGTTTTATACCGTATAGTATGAAAGACAGACATAACCCTAATGTTAAGACTCTCCCTTCTCCACTTGTCTTTCGATTTTGAGACATTGCAAGTTGAGTGGTGGAAATCTAAGCTGCATCAGAACAAAGAAATGAAATGATTTCCTCGAGTTGAAGTGGGAATCGAACCCACAACCATTGCGTATATAGTCATATATTGACACATGTGTCAATGTTAATAACTAAAAAAATATAAGTTAAAAAATAGACAGTATATAATTTTTTTTTTAGCTTCACACTGTATCCCGCACACAGCAGGGCAGGCAGAGGGAACCTAGGTTTTATGACACTCCGTTCCCCACTTTCCGCCATATTTTGGAGGTATTGCGTGTTAAGTGGCGGAACTTAACGCCGCGCTTTGTCTCGCTACCAGAGTGAAGAAATTGAAAACATTAAATATTTCCACTCCTCGAGTGGGAATCGAACTTACAACCAGTTGTTTGAAGTCACACGTCTGTGCCACTGAGCCACTACTGGCCCTGTATAAATTATGTATATATATTCATAAATAAACAAACCAACACGAACTTTCGCCATTTAAAGTCAACATTTAATTGAAACAAAAAGTCAGCGCAATCGTTAGAAAGTGGTGTATCTGACAGCTGTATTCGTAGGTATACCCTTCGACGAACGGCATTGACGGATCTTGATCACGTAATAATATGGACATTACAAATTGTATAATAATAAATTTTATTCTATATATTTTTCTAAGAATTTATAATGTGGTTTTTAACAATATAGGTGGAAGTAGTTAAAATTTACTACTTCTATTTTAAGACCACCATTTTTTTAATAAATAAATATTTTTTGATAGTGATCGTACTTGAGTAAATCGTATCCATCATGTCACAGTGCGCCAATGTCGAAAGATTACACACATAATCCTTATTGAACGTAGATTCGATTCCCACTTGGTGGAATAATCATAATTTAATTATTTTTTCCTTACTCTCGTGAAAAATAGCGGCGTTGAAATCAGCCACTCAATACGTACTTAATGTCTTGCATTTCAAGCGGAAAGTAAAAAACAGAATTACTAGACACAACATTATCTCTGCATACCAGGTTAGGCAAAGCGTGAAGCTGAAACTATAAATTTAATAATAAGAGTTAAAACACTCCGTTACCCGCCTAATAAATATAGAAAAAAAAAATATAACCAAAACAACCATATCCATTCCATTCAACGGGGGTTGTACGAAAAGAAAATAAAAAGAAAGAGCCCGGGGGTGCAAACATCCCTTCTTATGCAAATTCCATCCGTTTGATTCCAGTCGGAGTGTCGTTATTAATTATTAATTTCCAAATGATTTATTAGCCTGCCTTATGAAAAATTCTATAAAAGTTAATTAGATATACATTTTTATTGAAAAAAAGGGGTTTTTTTTTAACACTTTTTCTCAATAGATTTAATTACAACGCCCGAGACTTTGCTATACAGAATTTACTTTGAATTTCTCGGCTGATTTGAAATGGAATATTGTAAAGAAAGCCTTTCTGGGAATAATGATAAGTTTTTTTAGGCTTTTTTAATAAAATGTCAATCAATATTATGATAATAATGTTGTAAAAATACAAGTATTTTGTGTAAAATGGAAAATGATATGACTTGTATTAACTTTTTCAACATTTAAATACATTTAAATAGTAAATAGACTAGTGTATAATATATTAAAAACAATATCATTAATTTGTCTACTATATTTGAATATTTTCACAAAAGAAATGCTGACGAATGTCATATTTTGAAAATTTAATTGACAGAAATGAATACATTTAGTGCAATTAAAGTTTACATAAAAGGAAATACGTTTACATAGAAAAAGCTTTAAAAAATTTTAAATTTGACAATTTAAATCACTAACATAAAATTAAACACACACTAACATATTTAAGACTTTTATATAAAGTGATACATGTTGCTATGACAACGCATATTTTACACATCAAAGAGCTTAATAGTAAAATATTTAATAAAAAATACCGTAACCTTTTCTTCACACAATCAAGGAAAACACACCCTTATAAAGGAACATATCATTTTTTTAACAGTAAGTAAGTAAATATTATGACGTATGTATGTACATTTAGACGCAGGTGGTGCCTTTACCGCTGTCTGAATGCACGCGATAATTACAAGTTCGAAGCCCGCCTGGGGGTATTTGTTTTAAAATGTATGAATTTCTTCAAAGTGATGCTAAAATTACTTTTTATATTAATTTACCTAATATAGTATTTTTTAAACGTTAGACCTTATCCAGCATAACATGATAGAAAGAACTTTAGAGTGAAGTCATTCCGTTTGACACATTGCGTGTTGATTGGCGGAGCTCAAGTAAGTAATTTATTGTAATAAACTAATAACGTCCAATATTAATAATCGATTCTAATCCGACTGCAACCTTAGATTGATCAAGCATCAATTTTTTTAATTGAATATAAAATGGTTATTGCCAATAACCATTCAAAGGATTGGGCGTAAGTAGACTAGAGAGATATAATTAAGACTTTATTTTTGGTCTACTTTAAAAATCATAATGTGGAGAGTGAAGCTTTCTTTAGCTAGCGCCACTTCTTGTCTTAACAAACCGAGAAACTGATTTTTTCAATATTGCGAGCTTAATGGCGTAACTTAACACTGTACTTTGACTATCCATAGCAGGGCAATACACAGCGCTTCATTTTGCAAAAGAAAATAGTTTAAATATGTACACATTAGTATTAGAGGCCAGTCGTGCACGCAGGTGCACAAAGACGTGATTGTAAACGTTGACTGGTTGTGGGTTCGATTCCCACTCGAGGAGTGGAAATACTTAAGTTCCGCCACATAACACGCCATGCCTCCGAATTTTGGCGGAAAGTGGGGAACGGAGTGTCTTAACACTAGGTTCCCTCTGTCTACCCTGCTGTGTGCGGGATACTGCGTGAAGTAAATCTCCCATGAAACTATTACAAAAAATTAAATATTAATTTTAAAACAATGTAGATTACAAGTGACTATTATTTATTTTGCACCGCAATACCTTGCTCCGCAACGTTATTGGGCAAGACGAGAACTCATCACGATTTCATTTCTTTGTTGTCGAAATTAACTTTCGTCATGTCACTAGAGTAGTTATAGCTATTATAATTTGTAATACAGTTTTAGTTTCGTTGTTTTTTATTTATTTATTTAAAAATGATATTTTTTCATGATTATATTGATGCGTTAATAATTAGTAAATGCGGTGTTAAGTTCCGCCATTCAACAATCAATGTCTTGGTTTCGGAAAGTGGAAAACGGAGTGTTTAAACACTAGATTTTTTCTATATTGGTTATTATGCGCGAAAAAATCGTAAGTTACCAATTCTAAGTAAGCTTAATGAAGATTAAAATTACTTAGGTACCAATAGATTCTTTGAGGTCTTAGTTGATCCTAAAAAAATGCGGAATATTAATTAAGTATGTACTAGCTAATTACTGCATGTTACAATTATAATTAAATATTGACATAACCCGGTGGCATACAAATTTATATATAATAATATATTTTCTGGTCTGTTAGATAAAGTGTGGCGTTGCTTTCCGTCATCTAAAATATATTGTAACTTAAAAGGTAGAAAATGGATGAAATCTCGTCAATATAAAGAAAAACTTAAAAATTTAAATAAATATTAAATACTTTATTATGTAGACTTTGTTTTTGCGATTAATCGTTTATTTTGATATTCGTAAGCACATATTAGAAAATTCGACGTTTCAAACACTTTACAGTAGCGCGTGGTCGCAGATAGACTTAATGATTCTATTTTCTATACACCAAAAATATAGGAAATTAATCTGATTAAAGTAGTTTCTTAATTAAAGTAGATGATTAACCCTTTGAAGGAATAGAACCCACTATCACTCACATTTATTAATAACTGAAAAATGTATGAAAAAAGGACATAAAAATATGAAAACAAAATATTATTTAACTTATACACAATAGTAAAGCAAATTGTGTGGAAGCGAAACTACTTGACTTCTAAAGAGGACCCTGCATCTTAGTTCATTGTACACATTGTATTACATATAAAAATTTTACAATAATTTAGAAAATTTCACTCAAAATCGGTACAGTAATTAATAATAATATTATTTATGACATAATATTTATTTAAATTTTGTTTTAAAACCGAAAAATCAGTTAAAAACGTTGATTATTTCGCACTGAGTGACAGACACCGCCATCTTGTGGCGAGAAGCGCGGCAATACATGAAATACGCGGGACTTGTGATGATTGTTGAAACAGCCAGTGCTAGTTTTATATTTATTTATTAATATAATAAATACAATTTGTTTTTTTTTAAATGATTTTATATTTAATTGGTTTTGTTTTAAAAAAAATATTCAGATTTTTTTCTTTTAAAATTGGAATACGCATCGCTAACAAATATTTTTTACTAGAGTAAACCTTTAATAAAAAAATATTTGTAGATAATTAATGTACTATTATCTATTATATAAAAAAATAATTTTAATAAGCAAAAAATAAATAAATAATTATAAAAACAAATCGATTTATTTCATATCAGATTGTTCTATCGATGAGAGTTACCAATCGCGTGAACGAACCTAGTAACCGAATTTCGGATGGCGCGAAACAAAAACTGACCTACATTCGCGCCCTACCGAGTTCAGCCACCCCTGCGAGACGGCCCTAAGTCTTGCCCTTTGCTTTGCGGATCTACACTTTCCGATTATTTCAAGGTGATCTTATTGTTGCATTTGTTTAGATGCATTTTAATCATTAACTCTAACATCTAAGAAACTTACACGCTAAGTCTTACGTCAAATTCAAAAGAAAGCATCTAGACAGTTGCCAAAAACTCTATATCTACATAAAAAATAGCATTATTAATAAATAAACAGAAAAAAATAGCCAAAAAAAATTTTTGAAGAATTATTAAAAAAAAATGTAAACAAATAAATGTCAACCAAGTCCGAGTGGGCAGCCGATTGCGGCGCAAAAAAAAAGCGCATCCTATTATCGACTACAACAAAAGGACTTGTGCAGCGATACCTAAGTACACATCTCGATTCATCGTCTCGACTCGATCCGATCCTATTGGCGCGCCCCTCTGTCGCCGCGTGTGAGAGAGACGGATATATGGGAGATGTGTGCGTGTGAGAGAGAGGGCAACGGTGATCTTAGTTTATAGTAGCGTCCCACTGGGCGGGGCACGGCCAAGGAGCCTCAGATGCGCGTAGTGGGGTTTTAAACCAAGGATTGCACTGCAGTCGTCTGTCGCGGCAGCCACGCGCGCCCGCCCGCCACCAACCTTACGTAACTAATAATCGTAAACCGATAATAATAATATCGATCGAACATCGATTACGGTGATTTGGATAATTGATTGTTTTATCTGTGCGCCCTTTTTCCCGCCAAAAGTGGATTTGTGGTTTGACGTTTGATTATTGTAAATCTGTATCGTATTGTGGAATAAAAACTTTGTGTTTTCAATTGCTAAGACTTGTTTTGTGTTGTGGACTTGTGTTGAGTGTTTGTTTTTTTTATAAATGTAAGTATTTTCGCCATATTTTTTTTTGTTTCTGTGTATGTGTTTTTTGGATTTTTTTTGCCAAATGTTAGGGTGTAGGGATTTTTCGATTTTATTTGGTTTGGTTTCTTATGTTGGGACAAGTTGCAAAGTTAAGTCTTATTGGAATTATTTTTTAGATTGCTTAAATTGATTTTAAAAGAAAATGTTACTTATTTTTTTGGCCAATAGTCATTGATACTCAAATAATTCATACAACATTTTGATGAAATTGGACTTAAGATATAATTTTTTACGATCATGATTTTTTTATAAGATATAATTAATTTAAATGTAAATATTTTATTGGATTAAATTCATTATCATTAAAATAAACATAGATTCTGAGAAGTTAAGAAATTCTGACTCTACAATAGAAGCTTGTAAACCACAAGTTCATTATCGACTTAGCGTAAAAATTATAACATACAAAACAAATATAACAATAAACTAAATACAATATTATAATATAATAAATAAGAATAAATGAAAAAAACTTTTTTATAAAAGAAACAGGTAGAAATATATAGAAATAGAAATATTTCAACTCTCGCATTGCAACGCGGCGGCATCGTTTTGTTCTTTAGATTGATGAATGTCAATTACTTGCGTTTACCCTTCAACCCTTTCGAGATTACCTTTTTGTTAAATGGACTTTTTTGGTTTTCAATACATTTTTGATCTTTTTTTTTCAATAATTAAGTAATATTCAATGTAAGTGGTTTTAAAATAAAATATAACTACGTATCTTGAGATTATTTGTAAGAAATATCGATAATAAAATTTTGAATAATTCTTGATCAAGTATTTTAAAATATATTTATTTAGTAGTTGTAAATTTTCTTATAAGATTTTTATAAGAACGGTTATATTGTAGGAATATTACTAATAATATAAAACGTTTTTATATTTTGCGTTCTTCTTCTTACAAAAAATATTAAAAATGTTAGTTAATATAATAAGTAGAAATAAATTAACAAAAATATAAAGAATTAATTATTACTGTACTAGTAGATTTTAGTTTTTGTTATTTTCTGTTCTTTTGTTGTGTGTAAGACCTTCCATATCGGGACCTTCCATTCTCTGAGAACAGAGAGATGTCTCCGTATTCCTATATTAATTATGATACGATATTTTATTATATCGTCAACTCGCGAACTAATTGATATTACTAAAGTTATGATTTTAACTACGAATGAAAATTAAGTGAAATGTTCTTTAAAAAAATCTTGTTCATTTTAGTTAAATAATTATAAACTAACTTTTAAATATTATTACCTACTAACAGTGTGAAGTAGTTTGTTATTTAAATTGTAAAAATATTAAATTTAATACAAAAATTATGCGTACGATATAACTTTATTCAAAACGTAACTTTCCGTGTTTCAATTTATCTTGCGTTTATTAAAAAAAATATTACAAACATAGTACAGATAATAAATAGTACATATAATAAAAAACTTAATTTATATATTATAGTTATTTAATCTATAATTACATAAATAATATTTAATTATTATTCTGTGTCGAATATTTTACAGGTCTATGACAGTTTATATTAGTTTGGTTAAAATAATGTACAATCAATTACACCCTCGCAGGTTCTTGACCCCTTTCTGAATCTAAATTTGTATACTAAATAATAAAACGTTAAGTTAGTGTTAAAATATTATTTTTATTATTACGTATTTACAATATTTACTAGCGAAATTAAATATAAAAGTAGAGAACCGAATCACTATCACTAGGTTTTTTCTCGATTATTGTTATTTTTTAAATGTTGTGATAAGAGTTTATTTTATTTGCTTCAATAATGCGCTAAGTTAGTGTTAAATTATTATTTTTTATTATTCCGTATTTCCGAAATGTATTAGTGAAATTAAATTAAACAAGTAGAGAACGGAGTCACTAGGTAATTTCTAGATCTTAAATGTATGCGCAACGTAGTGTTTATTGCCTTTTTTTAATTTAGTGATAAGAATTTCCTTTATTTGCTTAAATAATGCGCTAAGTTAGTGTTAAATTATTATTTTTTATTATTCCGTATTTACGAATTTTTTTAGTAAAATTAAAAAATAAAGTAGTAAACGGAGTGTCTTATCACTAGCTTATTTCTATTTCTTAAGTACATGCGGAAGCTTTATTTTTAGGTAGAATTTATACTTTTTTTCTTTTAGCGTTTAGATTTTCTTTTATTCGCCTCTATAATTATTATGAAAATTAATTTTGTAACTCGTTTTTATTTTATACGCTTCAATAAATGTTAGTTTAAATTTCTCTCACATAACTTAGTTTTTTCATATATATAAGTTAATTGTATGTTAGTAATATGTTGCGTGTTGTACACAACGAAATCGATTTGGCTATTTTATTTTATATGTTATATTGATTTATTATTCGTTTATTTTCCTATTAGATTATTCGTGTAGTATTTCATTACTTTTTTTTATTTATCATCATGTTATTTTATAGTAGAGTTGGCAGAGATATTATAGTAAAATTAAAATTATTATTAATTTGTCATATTAGTACGTTTTATAGAGAGAGTATAAAATACACCTAGACTTTTTCCGCATAGTAATCATCAGAGAGAACCTAGTGTCAAGACACTCCCTTCTCCGCTTAAAATAAATACCTATAAAAAATAACTAAACTAGACTTAAAGAAAATATTATAAAAAAGTGTAAAATTATTGTATCATAATTACTAATTAATTGAACTGTTAAATGACAATTGGCGTGTAGTTAGAACATTTTTCTTGTCATATTCGCTACGACCTTATAAGAAACGGCATTGTGTTGTTCTTAATAATATCGATTAATTAATTTAATATCGATATTATTATTGCTTTTCGTATCCCTTTTTTTGTTATTTGAGCGGTTTTAATTATTTTCTTATTGGAATGTTTTGTATTCTGTAAAAAACAACACTACATAAATAAATCTTTAATGAATAATAAAATTATTCATATGTCGCTAGATATTTTAATAATTATTAAAAAAATGGTCAAAATAAAAAAAAAGATATTTTTATTATAATATTATGCGTTTAAAACTATTTTCACACATAAATAACTTAACTATAAAAATACAAGTTATTTCTATTATTATGCTTATTTATTCGCTTCGATTTTTGCCATAAACATATAAAAAATAACTTTTTTTTTCTTTATTTATAAAGAAATACAGATTAAAAATAAAACTAAATTATTAATCTTATATTCATATTAACTCGATACTGATATCGTCATTGCGGAAGTCCATAGGATGTGGTAAATCGATTAGCAACATGTGTTAATACGATTGTTATTATATTTATGTTCTCAAGCCATGTGTGGACAGTCTATTAGTTTGTAGTGAGTAAGTTATTTTAGTGAGAAAGATACGCTATGGTTTAGTTGTCAGTACTAAGTCAATAATAGCTGTAGGTGTAAGTTCATATTTCGCCTAAGGTATCACTTAGGTTCACATTGTATCCTGCATAAAGCGCGGTTGATAGAGGGAACCTAGTATTAAGACATTCCGTTCCCCAGTTATATATGTATATATAAAACTTATTGTGTTAATTAATGACTGACAGACACTCCATGTTAATAGACTTAGTAAGTGATGTTAGGTGATGGTAGGTTTCTTGCAAAACATAGGCAAGTTTTAAGAGAATTCTCAAAATTTCTACTGGAACGAGAAAACCTGAATTTCTCAGGCTAAAATCTAAATAATAAATATAAATAAAATGTTTTCCGTAATTCAGAATGGTCAGAGAGAACATAGTGTCAAGACACTTTGTTCTCCATTTTCTTATTTGTATGATATACCTACTTAATTTGTATTTGTAGTTTTGCTTTCTAATAACAAACGTTCTTACGTAGGCTGAGAGTGAAACATAATAAAACTATACCTATAGACTTTTATAAGGCTAATCTTTATCGTACTAAATACTAAAATAGACGTTATAAATTATTTATATATCATTTATAAATGTATTAAATAGAATACAATCAATATACCAAAATATCTGTGTATAAAATATTATAGGTTTTTTTACCTTCACGCTGTATCCCGCTTACAGAAGAATTCCGAATTTGGCGGAAAGTGGGGAACGGAGTGTCTTAACACTAGGTTACCTCTGCCTACCCTGCTGTGTGCGGGATACAGCTAGAAGCTAAAAAAAACGTGTATTGATTAAGAAGACAAAGCGCGGTTTTGACATTTAAAATGTCTAATGTCTGGATTTCACTCGAAAATGCAAAATGGAGTGTTCTGACACTATAAAGTGTAAAGCTGCTATATTAGTTTATCTTAGATACTTATCGTGTACATTTATTCGAGTGGGATTAGATAGGTATTCTTGAAGGTACTGTAGTTGATAGACACTTCAACATGATTGTATAGAATTAGTATAATGTACCTATAGAATAGAAGCCTTTTGGTTATTAGTTTAGTTGGTGTAATACGCATTTGACAGGTACAATTTGATTGAAACGTGTTTTTTTTGTTAAAATTTTTATTTTTTTTATTAAAGAAGATAACGTTTAGAGTGAGATGTTAATTTTTATATTCGACCAGGATTCAGGCGGAGCTCAACGCCGCGGTAAATATCATTTTTAGGTTCAGGATACACTGTATAAATTTTCAAAATTGGTAAAATATTTAAACTATTATGAAGTCACTAAGGTTCTCCACTTTCCACCCGAAATTGAGACATTGCGTGTTGAATTCCGTAACTTAATTGCGAGGTTTGTCTTAGTTAGGAGAGCGGAGAAATTAAAATAATTTGAACATAATCATTTTCCTGAATGGAAATCGAACCTACAACCAATCATGTTTACAGACGCAAGTACAGGAGAGTAGGGGAGAAGTGGCATGAAGGAGCCAAGTTTTGAAAGAGCCACTTGCATTATTTCGGTAGTTTAAGAGTAGATCTGGCTGGAAATTATATTTTTAAGAAGTAATACTGATTTCCTATCAGCCACAAGCATTTGACAGTTGGCCGAAACCGTTGGACGCCGGTACGTCGAGTCAAAGTTTTTTCCACTAAAAAGTAACTATTCCGTTTCACTTATGTTGTTTTTTAGTAAATTATTGTAAACAAATATAGGTACAGGGATTATTGATTGAGTTTGTGCATATATTTGGCTTTGTAGATACGTGAAAACTAAGCCGAAAACTTTCGACATTATTCTTATTTTGAAGGTTTTATTTTTTTAAAGAAAAGGTTATGAAAGAGCCGAGTGAATAAGCCTTAAAAGAGCTGGCTCTTTCATGCCTGGCTTTTTCATAACCTTGTATTTAAATTTTGTAAATAATATGCAATAATAATAATTACGCTTTCTTTTTAATATATTTTTAATAGCTTATTTTACATATGGCATTACGGATAAAAATGGTATAAAAAAAACGAAGTAGACCCGAAAAATCGGTAATTGAAGGAGCAGTAAGTGAAGTTTTGGAAAAAGGCCAGTCTCTAAACAAAACTGCACTCGCCGTAGATATATCAAGGGCTAACTTAGTTAAAATAATTAAGAAAGTAAAAGCTTCTGGTGAAACATTTTATAAGCACTTTCCTAATATTTGATATAAGCAAATTTCCACTTTAGAACAAGAGAATATACTTCCGGACTACTTGCTACTTGAAGACTGCTTTTAAAATGTGTTATGGGCTAACACGACAACAAACAAAAAAACTGGCATTTAATTATTCCATGGCAAATGATGTCCCATCTAAATGGCAAAAAAATGAAACTGCGAGTGACGATTGGTTAAAGATTTTAAAGCTCTCAAATGAATATTTTTTTAAATTCTTAAAGATTTTAAAGTGTTGTTTTTTCTAGAAGATATCATTTGTTATTTTGTAAAAAATGGTTATTTATAATTAATAATCTGCCTCTTATATTTTAAGATGGTATAATAATAGTTATGACTGAATAATGTATTGTAAGATTAAAGTGTTTCCTAGTTTGTCATTAATGAGTGATAGAGTTAATTTTATTAGTATATTAAAAATATTAGATTTAAAAAACTTTTTTAGATATTTTTTAAATTATATAATCATTTTCAATAAACGCTATGTTTACCACAAAACTTTATAATACAAACTAGCTCTTTCAAAACTTTTAGTGGCTCTTTCAATACTGAAAAGTTATGAAAGAGCCAAATTACATACTTTTTAAAACTGATAATTTGATTGACTATTATATTATATTTAAGGTGTTTTCCTAAGAAAATATCAACTCCAATAAATAAAGAATAGTTTGAGAAAAAATAAATTATAATTTCTTTCATTTCAAGTGTACAATTTGCTCTGTTTAGCAAACTGGCTCTTTCATGCCACTTCTCCCCTACTAAATAATGATTTCCGGAAATACACATAGGAAGGAGGGAAATACATTAGTGGGGAATGGAGTGTCTTCACACTAGGTTCCCTCTGCCTACCCTGCGGTGTGCGGGATACAGCGTGAAGCTAAAAAAATAATAAGGGAAAATATGGTATTTTACAAAGTCCATACAAACACAAAAGTCGCAAGAACTTGTTTAACATACTGATATTTAGGTATATGTACCTATATAGAATTATAAATATTACCCTGTGATAAACTTTGCCTACCGTAACTCGCAGTCTATAGCGATGTGGTAGATATAAAGATATATGATAGATATAAAGGCTGTCGGAATACTCACTAAGACAAAACGCGGCGTTGAGTTCCGCCACTCAATACTCTATCTCTCGATTTCATGCGGAAAGTAAAGAATGTCTTGATACTTGGGAAGTGTGACATTAAGTTTTCTCTCGATCTTTCAAAGCTGCTATAATATATTCACCGGTTCGAATCCTTTAAACCAAAAAAAAAATGAATTGAAAACGATATATTTTTTAACTATTTTTTTTTAAATTGGCAAACACTTTAAAACAAAGATCCATATTACGAAATGTATACGAAAAGCCTTATCTGTGCCAATTAGTTATTCCGTCACATATAATATTATTTAACGTCGAAATTCCAATTTATTGCAAAATTTATAACTGATTTTGAATTTATAATGTCAACAACCGTTTATAGGTTTTATTAAATCATTATGCGTAGACATAACACTAATAAACTAATAAAAACGTTTTTAAAGAAGACGCTAATGGTAAGACGAAATTGTCTTGATGTCTTTATTTTTTTTTTTCAAATTTTAATACGTCTGTTCCAGTTTTATTACTTTTTTTATTACTTTTAAGAAGTAAAGGTGTCACTGTCTTATTATTAAAAGAATTGTCATTTTATTGTACCAAAAAAAATATATTTTTGTTTTTTTAAAGTCTGTGTATGACAGAGTCTGACTGTAAACACAATGATTGTGGGTTCAATTCCCACTTAAGGGAATGGTAATATTTAAATTATTTTCATTTCTTCCCTTTAGTGACAAGACAAAACATGACAATGAATGCGGTCACTCAATAAGCAATGTCTCAGTTTCGAGCAGACAGAGAATGGAGTACCTTGTATATATATTTTTTTAGCTTCACGCTGTATCCCTTACGGGGTCTTATTTCTAAATAGCTATATATATTTAAAATAATTTTTGTATTTTTTTTTTTTTAATTCGGCCAATTATAATTTAACTAAAATATCGTTCAATCATGTATATATTCAATAAATATAAGATCTTAAAATATCTTAAACGAAATAATTTATGAATATTCTAAATACCTTTAAAGACATACAATTTTATAACATTTTAATGGTCAGCTATTAAGTTAAATTATGAATTAAATTATCTAAAAATTTAGCTTTATTTAGTACTAAAAATAGTATCTATAATATATGACAAACGCTTAAGTGTGATCTAATAGAAACATTTATTGCGATTGATTTATTATTACGTCTCCAAGATTCATTTCATCCATTAATAATAAAAAGTTTTATATTATTTTGAAGGTCACTATTTTAAACTTTAAGCTCAAAATTGAGGCCAGTCGTGGCTTTCGGGCACAAAGTATGACTGAAAACACAACTGGCTGTGGGTTCTATTCTCACTCGAGGGATGGAAATATTTGATGTATCCATTTTCTACGCTCTGGTATCGACGCAAAACGCGGCGTTAAGTTCCGCCGCTTAACACACGATGCCTCCAAAATTCGGCGGAAAATGGAGAACCGAGGGTCTTAATATTAGCTTCCTTACCTTATCCACCCTGTTTTGAGCGGAATAAAGCGTACCACTAAAAAGAAACCTATCACTACATAATTTAGCTTAGTGACTCATCACTACTTAAGTCACTAACTTATCTATGAAAATCATAACGACAAGCTTTCTCACAAAAGCTTCTCGACCCCTCTAACCAAAATATAGTCGAGTATTTGAAATATCGAACCCCATAAGGGTGCTTGGGGTACTCTATCCACAATCGGTGAATTCCACGGGGCAAGGTATTTTAGATATGATATTTATTTGTTTATATCAAAGTAGCAATGCACAATGGTAAAATAGTTCAGATTTTTGGTAAAATATTTAATTATATGTAGGTATGTATAACGGAAACCGATTTCAATGGATTTTTAAGGTTTGTTTGTATAAAAAATTGTTAAACTCTTTTATTAAGTGGAGAGCGGAGTGTCTTGACACTAGATTTTCTCTGACTATGCGAGTATATGGATAAAAACGTGAAACTGTTTTTTTTAAATACTCATACCTGGCCATATAACTTTAAATAGGATATCTTCAAAACAAAAAATAAGCTTATACTGAAAATCGAACCTAAGACCTTTGGCTTTATTAGTGAGTTACTTAACTAGTAAAATACTCAGCCAGTTTGTAATATGAGGACCATTAAATTTTTTATTTCAAAGTTTAACTAAGCGAAAGAAACTTTTGGCAAACTTCTAAAATTGTATATCTAAACGATAGCTTGTTGAAACTTTTCCGTGTTATTCATTAACACTTTATCATATTGTTTTGCTATTTACACAATCTAGTGGAGAACTGGCAAAAAGGAGAAATAAGTCACTAAATTCTACGTTTTTTTATATGGAGAATTTAAATAAAAAAATATTATGAGTATATCTATCTATTTAACCATCAGTTACTGAATAACATCCAATATTAATAATCGATCCTAAACGAAGAACTGTAACCTTAGGTCTTGATCTAGCAATCATTTATAAGTAAATCGATTTTTGGGTACCTATTGATTGTAAATCGATTTTTGAATATCGATTATTGTTAGCCTATTATCTGATTATTGGGTGTTAGTGACTAACAGACATCACAGCCTAAAACTGTGCGTAGATAACTGAAATTTGACATATGAGTTACTTGAAAAATATAGAAAAACGCTAATAGAGGATTTCTTGTAATTCCTAAAACAACAAAAAATAATATTATACCTTTTACTTTTATTGCAGACGAAATCATGGTATAAATATAGCTCATATAGATATCATATCCAGGTATGTTTTGTTTATTCATCTCACTTGAGCCAAGTGCACAAATCTCAGATGACCGGATGCTCTATCGATACTTGTTATTGTAATAGTAGTTACTGAGAATCACAATCGGTGTTTCCTGTGGGAATCTATGAAATAAACGTTATATATTATATGAGATATGTATAAGAATATTAATTTTATTTAGATAATATTTTGGATATAATGATTAAGTTTAATTGTTAGGAATAATCTTTTTAATATTTGTCGTTCAACGAAAAACGCGGTAAGGTAATCTATTGTATTTCATAATTTTCATTTTAATAGTTTTTTAGTTATTAATAAATTAATTTTTTTTTCTTCATTTCTAAGAAATTTAAATCGTAAATTTTTTTACGTTATCACAATAAACTTACATTGTAAACGTGGCTGATTATGGATTTAATTCTCACTCAAACAATTAAATATTCCATTTTCTTTGCTCTGGAGTAGAGGCAAAGCGTGGCGTTTAATTCCGCCACTTGACACACACTGCCTCCAGGATTAAGGAAGAAAATGGGAAACGGAGTGTCTTAACATTAGGTTTCCTCTTCTGCTGTGTGCGGGATATAGTTTGACGCAAAAAACAAGAAAAGAATAACCTTTCAAAGTGAAAAAGTCATCTCCACACTATATCAGCTATACTACAATACAGTCCATTATTTACCACACTCCCATCCATATCCATATGACATTACGTCAGTATCGGACATGTAACTTTACTCCATTAATTGATACCGAACAATTGTTTACTTGGCAATATAACTACACGTGTACCAAGTTGTAAGCGCTAGCTGATTGTTTGGTTATCTATGATGGGTGTGGTATGTTTAATTGTTATTTATGTAGTGAATTTTTTCTCCTTTCTTATTTTTTAGAGTGACTTAGGACTACGTTTTTTTTGGTTATCCTGCTTATGTAAAAAATTGTCTCTGCTTGTGTTGACTCTACGTTTCTGTTAATAAGAAGATATTGATTCATATTAAACGTAAGTATTTAAAAAATTTAAAAAAAATACCGATATGGCACAGTTGAATAGCGTCCGACTGTAAACGCTACTTGGTTGGACTTGGTTCCCTAATACAAAGTGGGGCGTGAAGTTCGGCCACTTAACCCCCTACGTATCCATTTCGGAGGGAAGGGGGAAGTGAAGAATAGAGTGTCTTGACACCAAATTCTCTCTGATCATACAGCTAGCTAGGCGGAAAATACTTGAAGTTTATCTCAAAATAAACAAATTTCAATCAGCATTTACATTTACTAAAAACTGCAACCCAAAAATATTTCTACTTTTGGTACATTATCCTTTATCCAAAAACGCTACCGCCTATCAAAAGCACTGGACACACCATACCCGCAATACCACTTGTCCCATAACACACCCTAACACTTCCCCATAGGATCCAAAATCCCATGGAAGGACCGTGAGAAACTATTCGAAGCGAATGATAACAGCGTTGTAATACGATTCTATGTGCATTATTATTTTTTTATACACATATATATCTAAATACATGCATAGATTTGTTATTTTTTCAAATTTTTCAAAGAATCCGCTATTTTTTTTAATATATGCCGACGGAAAATAACCGAATGTTAATATACGGTCATCATAACTTAACACCGTTCAATTTGTGTGCAGTTTTTACATAAAAATAGATTTTCTTCGGCCTTTTGTTTAGGAATTGACACGTGACTTTCGTTGTGTTGATTGGTTTAGTTTATATTCATAAATTTATTAGTGGCCAGTCGTGGCCCAGTGGCACAAGCGTGTGACTGTAAACGACTGGTTGTGGGTTCGATTTCCACTCGAGGGGTGGAAATTATATTTCCGTTTTCTTCGCTCTGGTTTCGAGGTAAAGCGCGGCGTTAAGTTCCGCCACTTAACACGCAAGCCTCCGAATTCGGCGGAAAATGGGGAACGGAGTGTCTTAACACTAGGTTCCCTCTGCCTACCCTGCTGTGTGCGGGATGCGGCGTGAAGCAAAAAAAAAAAATTTATTAGCTGGAGGATAGAGTTTCTTAACTCTGGATTATTTTTTTCTAGTCTCATACTTTTACCTTGCATGGCAGAGTAATCAGAGACGACCTAGCGTCAAGACACCCTGTTCCCCACTTGTCATCCGAATTCGGGACATTGTGTGTTTAGTGACGGAGTTCAACGCCGCGCTTCATCTTGTTCACTGGAGCAAAATGACAACAATTTGAATACTATATTTGTCCTAGTGGGAATCGAATATACAAGCAATTCCAAACTATAGCCCCACTGTACTACGACATGCTCCTGATTTATTTAGTAAAGTCATGTAAAGCATGGAGAAAGTGAGAAGCTTGTCTTACTATAAAAAGGTTTACCGGGATTTAAACCTATACTAATCTTGAACACGGCAACAACTAAACTGCTACGGTGTAATCACGATAAACTAAGTCAATGTAAGTACTTATTATAATCAATTAATTGTATTCATTACTTTTCCTTTTATTTAGAATTATAAATAAAAAAATACTAAGAAGAGGAAAATAACATTTCTCGATATTATCAATAATTAATTATTTATCATTAAAATAAAGATAATTACGTCATTATTTTATATCATTATTAATAATAAAAAAATCGATTACGTACCGCCATAGAAAACAAAATCAACAATTAAACAAACAATTCAAACAAAAAGCACCGATTATAAACAAATAACCGAATAACCAGAACCATGTGGCAAAATCGGTGCGACTGAAAAAAAAAAAACAATATCGCCGTCCCCCTCGCACGTATAGCGGCGTCCCTCTCTGACGTCACATGTGCTTCCCGCGTGAGATCAATGGCGGTTGTTTTTTTTTTTTTGGTTTTAATAGTTTTATCAACGACTTGGCTTTATTGAGTTTATCGATTTTGTTCATTTGACCTTTAATCGAATTTATCGATTATTTGCTTATCAATTTATTTAGTTAATTTTTTATTGGATTTAATTGCTTGTGTTATGGTGAGTTAAAAGTCATGTTAGAGGTATTTATGTGTTTGGAATTTATTTGTATGGGAGTAGTATTCAATTCGATTCTCGGTTTGTTATATTGCAAATATAAATATTTAAAATATCTCCTAGAGCAGTATATTAATAACGAACTTGTACTATTGAATTTAATTGTTATATCTATAGAAATAATATACTCTTAAGAAATCATCCATTTTCCATACACATATAAATATCTTGATACATACATACACACATTCGTATGACCACGCGATGACATTTGGAGCTGGCAGCTCATCAAGCCATTGGCAGGTGACACGTGAATTATTAGATAGTTTTGATGTTGAATTTATTTTAAGTATATTAAGTCATTTATTAAATTAAATTAAGGAAAAGTAAACGTAGTGCAATGTGACAGGTGACTGCAGACTTGTTTAGTTGTGGGTTCGATTTCTACTTGGGGAAATGATTATATTTATATTATGTTATCTTTTTCTCTCTTGTAAAGTACAGCGTTAAGTTTTGTTAATTACATTGTTTAATTAGTAGAATTTAGTGGAGTATCTCAGTAAAACATCTCGATGTTGGGATAGAAAACGGCTAACAGGGCAGATACACGGGGCTCCCTTCTATCCCATCTTTGTGGGGAAATATTTTTTTTAGGATTATATTTTGTTTTGCTTCACACTGTATCCCGCACACAGAAG
This sequence comes from Dryas iulia moderata, assembly GCA_019049465.1. Lineage (NCBI taxonomy): Eukaryota > Metazoa > Arthropoda > Insecta > Lepidoptera > Nymphalidae > Dryas > Dryas iulia. Next base: position 1,258,475 of record CM032435.1, read on the forward strand.
GGTAGGCAGAGGGAACCTAGTGTTAAGATACACCGTTCCCCACTTTCCGCCAAATTCGGAGGCATTGCGTGCAATATTTCCACTCTTCGAGTGAAAATCGAGCCTACGACCCGATACAGTCACACGCTTGTGCCACTTCACCACGACTGGCCCCTAAAAATATATATAGGTATGAAGAAATATATTACATAAAATATATACATAAACATAACAAGATGTTGATGTTCCAACATACATACATACAAACATACATACATACCTACATATATAAATACGAACAGGTGATCTCTCTTAATGATGCTACAGATACTTTGTTCCATTTAAATTTGGATCTAGAAGTGCATTACATTAATATGATTTACGATACGAGTACGTGGACGATATAATACTGTTACATCGTTTATTTGTTTGTGTATGGTAGATTGAAATTGTTTTGGAATATTTGAATATATATTTATTATGGGGACTATTAAGAAAATGCGGCGTTGAGTTCCGCGATTATATTTATTATTGCAGCTTCACGTTTTTTCGTAGCGGGGTAGTCAGAAAGGACCTAGTGTCAATACATTTTGTTCTCCAGTGTCCACCCGACATGGTGACATTACATGTTGAGTGGCGGATGTCTACGCCGCGTTTTTTCGTAGGTATCAGAGTGATGAAATGAAAAATTGATTATAATCGTTCCCCGACTTGGAATCGAACTCACTATTACATTAGCAAGGTTTTGAATATTTGCAAAGTCTTTAGGGATTGCTATATTTGCAAAATGTTTTGGAGTATTTGTTATATCGTTTGTTTGTCTAAGGTAGACTGAAATTGTTTTGGAATATTAGAATATATATTTATTATGGGGTCTATTAACAAAAATAACGCGGCGTTGAAATCCGTCATTATTTTTACTATATTTGCGTTTTTTTTCATGGAACATTAGATAAGAAAGTCTAGATTATTTTTGCATAGGTACTACTTTGAGGCAAAAAGCGTAAAGCTAGAAACGTCACTTCTACAGGAAATTCAATCACTATATGTAAATCTTCTAAAATTTGCTATATTTATAATAATATAATATAGCGTTATTCAAGAACAGAAAAATACTAAGAGAAATATTCAGAATAGTATTTCTCGAATATCCTAGAGAATGGAGAAACCACATTCTTCGATATTCTACATTTTTCGATCTAAACTACACGACATATAAACTACTTACGTTTACGACTTGGACCATAACACCCACGTATCTCATCTCATTATAAATAAAATAAAATAAATTAATATATTAAAAACTATTCACACACTTATTATAATAAAAATAATAAAAAAATCGTCACATATATACAAATTTCTATACAAAAATGACAGTACAAGTTCATTAGGGGTCAGTTGTGGCGCGGGGGTATGTAAGTATGACTGTAAACGCGACTGGTTGTGAATTCGATTCCCACTCGAGGAGTGGAAATATTTAATATTTCTATTTCCTTCGCTCTGGGGTCGAGCCTTCAAACTCGGCAATGCGTGGTGAACGGAGTGTCTTAACACTAGGTCCCTCTGCCTAACCTGCTGAGTGCGGGATACAGCGTGAAGCTAAAAAAAAGAAGTTCATTATCCTCACTCACTTATATCGAACTAAATCTATCCATCTATATACAGTATAAGTAAGAAACATTGAAATGTCATAATTCTTACCGACGTAACCCCTCGGGAACGCGATCTGAATACGTCCGTACGCCGTACAGTGATGCTGTGGAATCTCTATTGGATTTTTTTATCTTATTTGTTAGGGTAATAGTATGTACCAAATATGTTTAATATATTTTTATGTTTTGTTTGTCTTTTATGTGGGTTTTTTGTGTTTGAAGATGGTTCTGGGTTCGAATTTGAGTTGTAATTTTTTTGTATTAAAATATTTTTTTTAACTGCTTTATGCTGTACCTATCTATCAGTGTAAGAAAATTATGCAACGATCACATTTTTGGTGTCCGATTTGATACAAAATATGCACATGTGTCCGAATTAATATTTTCTGAATAAACTAACTATAATACTTTTACAGTTGGTAACGAGTTCTCTACTTTTTACTTCATATTGTAATTGAAGACCGTTTATTTACTATTTTTTTTAATTTACCATTATTTTACTCTATTTGATAGCAAAAGCGTGTCATTGACTTCTAAAAATAACCAAAGTATTAGAAGAAATGACTCTACCCTACGATTATTAAAGATATAAAGTTCACACCAAAAAAAAACGTTAAGTCGATTCCGTTACATATATTTGATTAAAAATTACCAATTACCACAAACTGGGCAATTCATTATTCAAAATTACCCAATTTTACAATAGCCATATAAAGATATAGGTAAAGATAAATATGATATACGTTTTATTAACGGAAACACCCTACTAGGTCAACGTATAGAAATATACATACGATACAAATCTACAACAGTCCTACAAGGTGGGACTGTCGCCATAAAAAATGTTTTTTCTTGTCTATGCATAGATATTTTTACCGTTTTTTTACCATTATGTCATCTCACGCGGGTACGTCCCTAATGAATAGTAAATAGTCTAATTATTCCTTAGAGAGCTAGTGATGTATTTATTATTATAGAGGAAGTGAGTTTCTGTTTTATGGTGTTATTAATAACTATGGGTAATGTAATATATATTGATTTTTTGTCAGTTTTGTTTGAATGTTAGGTAATTTGAAATTTATTGAATGTTTTTTGTATTAAGGAGTCTTAAGAAATGACTATTAAATAACTAAAGCCAAATTTGAATAAAAGCACAATTTTTTTTCAATTAAGTCTTGGTGATTTCAATAGTTGTGTACTACATACAATATATCCATATGTATGTTATTATCATGTTTCATGTTATTCTACGTATCTCTATCTAATGTCAACAGATCAATTAGTTTAAAAGAAAACTAAAAAGAAGTCGTTTGCAATTATTTTCTTATTTCTTAAAGATATCGAGTTTTGATATAATAATATGCAAACTTTTAGAAATGGCCAAAATTTTTTTTTTACTTAGATTTATTGATAGATACATAGAAAGATACAAGCGTAACTAATACTTGGAACCGCCTTTTTGCTCTGCATGGCGGGAAGAGCTGCGAAGTACATATTCAATGTTATTTCATGTTCAAAAAGTTTGGAAAGCATGTTTGCTTAACACTAACATAACACCTAACGTTCCACAGCCTAAGTCTATGGGCACTTTTTGACCATTTAATTACCATTTATTCAAAACTACAATTACAATTGTCACCAAAATACTTCACAGCGCACAAGACCCTATACTCGATATCCCAAATTTCAGAGGTCTACTACAAATAGCCCAGGAAGAGTTTACGCACAACGAAACACACTTTTGACTAATAAGCGTATATTTTCTTTAAAAAATTGAGTGACATGTCACTAAGTTCCCTTACCATAAACATCCAGACCAAACATAAAATTTCATGAGTAACATTTACCATACAGAAATAGTCATTTATAGTAGTTAAGTATTAATAACATTAATAAAGTAGATACACGTGTTAACTTACATTCTTTTTGGCCTTCCCGTTATAAACTAAAAAGAATTATGTCAAAGCCACATTTGTGTTAAAAGGGGTCGTAATTTATAATGAAATAATGATTAAAAATAGAGAAAGAATTTTTAGAAAGTTTCAATTATTATTACTTTAGCAATGGTTTGTTGGTTGGTCGGTAGTTGTTGGTTTGATTCCCGTTTAAGGTATTGTGTTTTAAGTATGAACATGTTAGATATTATACAGGGTTGAGTTCCACAGAATATCTGCAAATTGAATTGAAGTTGAGAATTGATTGATTGATTTAACTTTAAGAGCTTTTCAAAATTAGATCTTAATATAAATGCGACTTGTAAGTAAGATAAGTTGATGTCAAACCCATACAGAACAACTAAACCTACTAACTAAAGATTCTTTAGTCATACCTTCAATTAAAAAAATAATTAAAAAAAAAAAAGAGTACTTATCCAAAAAATAGAATAAATAAAATTAACTATATTTTTTCTCTATCTTCTCCAAAAAACGCGGGAAAATGTGACACAACATGTCATTATTTTGTACTTTTGCCATTTCGGCGGTTAAAATTATATATCTATCAGCTACTTTAATTATTCAAATGTCAAAATTGACCTACATACATATTGTGTTCTGTAACATCTTATCAAAGGGCCTATCTTTTTATTTGTAATAAGGGAAACTAAGATACACCTGCCTTTGAATAATGGGTCGAATATATTATAATAATTATATGTGTGTATGTGGTTTTACCATCGTGGGGCAGTGCGTCTGATTGTAAACGCGATTAGTTGTGGGTTCGATTCCTAGTGATAAATATTATATTTACCTTGATGTTTTAATTTTTGGCGGAAAGAAGAACACGGAGTGTCTTAACAGTAACTTCTCTCTGCCTACCCTGCTTTGTGGGATAATCGTGCAGCTATACTATTTCAATCGCTTTTGGTTTTGTAAAATACATAGAAAATGCCTTCATATTTATAAAAATATTTGTGGGATATATTAGTAGAAGAAGTTTTCACAAAATATAATATTTGAAAAGACCAGACCCAGAGATTTTAAAGTTCAAAGAAAAGAAAAAAGAAAGAACGAGCGTGAATTTCTCAAAAGTTTTCTTCATAAAAAGTAAAAAAATACTATAAACGTCTAAACCAATAGAAATTACAAACAGCTAACACATTAAATAGACTTAATAATAATAAAAAAAAAACAATAAAGGAACAACCTGTCAACTAATAAATTAAACGAACATGCGATGTCACGAATCAATTGTCGATAATCGGCTATATCGTGATACGTGGGCATTAAAAAAAGTGTCGTCTTTATGCCGCTATGAAATTGAAATTGTCAATTTTGTCGAATGTCTACATATTTAGTATCAGATATAGAGTAGTAGTTAGCATATATTTTTTTTAAATTGATTTTCTTATTAATTTCCGGAATAAGCGGAGAGAATTCGTTGTAAGTGGCCTGTCGTGGCGCAAGGACAAAGTGTGACTGTAAACACGGTAGGTTGTAGGTTCGATCTTCACTCGAGAAATGGAAATATTTAATATTTCCATTTTGTGTGTTTGGTTTTGAGGCAAAGCACGTTGTTAAGTCACCTAATGCGCAATGCCTCCAGAATTCGGTGGAAAATCTGGAACGGAGCGTCTTAACACTAGGTTCCCTCTGTCTACCCTTCTGTTTACGAAATACAGCGTGACGTTACTTATTATTTTTTAAAATTGATTCTTTATTCTCCCTCACGAGTAGGATAGTCAAAGAACCCAGTGTTAAGACACTCCATTTTCCATAATAAACAGTAACTTTTATCCACTCGTAACATAGAATATAGAATAGTAATATAGAATACGAAACCAAAGTAAATTTGTATACCAGGCTAATAATAACAAAATTAGGCTTAAATCAAGCCCTTTATTCAAAAATACTTAACAAATCATACTACAAACAAAATATCTCTACCTACACCCTAATCCATAAAAATAAAGAAACCAAATCTGAAACAGTTACGAACACCGTTTACACAAAAGACATAAAAAGAATGCATTTGTGTATGCACTTAGCACAGGTTGGGAAGGCTCTGACAAACAAAGAGGCTGAACAGAATCCATCAATCAAAGTGCAATGAAATAATCGAATTGCCGAACGTCGAGTGCAGTTCAAAGAGCAAACGAGAAACCGCATGTGCAATAAGTAAAAAAATCTTCAAATATATATGTATGTTTGTATGACTAATATGCGTCTATATTGTCTGAAGGAAGTGTTTATTATTGACTTGTATAACGTAGTGTTGGAACTCTCTGTTCTTCGTATTTGATCAACATCGACAGTGCAGTGGTTAGTTAATTACTTCTGAAAAGGCAATAAATACTAATTTAATATAAAGCTATAAAAGCTTAAAACATCAACTCATACATTAGAAATGCTTTATAATAGAAATTGAAATTAATTTGAAATTGTATTAAAATTTTGACTTTTACTTACGTATAAATATTTTGCGCTTTTGGACGGCGTTTGACCGTGATTAGTTGTGGGTTCAATTCCCAAACGGGCTAATATTTAAGTTATTTCAATTTTCTACACTGGTATGACAATACGACCTACCACTCTTCACACTACTTTCTCTATACCTACTCTGTTATACAGAAAAAAAGCCTCAAACAGAGAAAAAACAAAAATAATACCAAAATCGAAAACAAAACCTGCCATTTGGAATCTATTAACAACATTAAAACCAAAAGTGATATAAAAATTCCCAAGTTGTTGCATGAAAATAAATAATTAGGGGCGGAATATGGGCCGTAAAAGAAACGTCGAACTAAAAGCCATCGATTGGAAGGGAGCTCGCCAACTTTGTCACGGAATCTATGCACGATAGATTGTACTGGCATTTGCTTAACAAAAACAACTTGAGATATTACTATTGAGGTCGACTTGGCATATTATACCGTCTGACTTTAACCGTTGTAGGTTCGATTGCCGGTCGAGGGAATGATGATGATATACATATATTGTTATCATGTCTCTGTCAAGAGGCCAGCCGTGGCGCAGTCGCACGAACGTGTGAATGTAAACGACTGGTTGTGAGTTCGATTCCCACTCGAGTCACTCAGAGGAAATATTTAGTATTTCCAATTCCTTAGCTCTGGTATCAGAGGTAAAGCGCGGCGTTATATTCCGCCACTTAGCATGCAATGCCACCGAATTCGGCGGAAAGCGGGGAACGAAGTGTCTTAGCACTAGGTTCCTTCTGGCTACCCTGCTGTGTGCGGGATACAGCGTGAAGCTAAAAAAAATGTCTCTGCCCTTTTACTTTAGTACGGTATACTTATTGTTACAACGCTTGTGAGAAGTGGGTTAATAATCGCGACACTATTTTGCACTAATACAGTTATTTTTATATATTTATGATAGAAAAATAAATAAATAAATATTTTTATTTTATTAAGGCCCCTCAATAAATAATGTCTTGTCTTAATTTCGATCTAAATGTGGAGAACGGAGTGTCTTAACACTAGGTTCTCTCTACTCTGCTACGTGCAAAAACGTAAGATTGCTTTATGCTATAGAGTGTTGATTTAGAGGAATTTCTATGGTATTTCTATGGTTATAGAGTTTGTTCTTTATTGAGTTTTGCTATGAGAATGTAGTTGATAGTTTGTAAGAACTCATAGTATTGATGACATTCGTGAGGAATTAATGTTGTAAGACAAATTATTATGATTAAGAAGTACTTATACATTTTTAAATTATGCTTTTAAAGTTGTTAGTAACGTGTAAGGGAATTTGTTTTCTTCCTTCATATTTAATATAGCTACTATCTAACATATCTTAATAAAAGTATATATAATATGTAAAATAATAAATACGGCTGACTTCAAGTAATAATTGTGTTTAAGTCAATTTTTAAATATTTTTTTTTTATCAAATAATATATATTTTTTAATAAAATTAGAAAAATATAACATTATTCAGTTCAGTATTAAGCTCAGCAAAATAAGGCAAAGGGTAGCGTTAAGATCCGCGACTCACCACGTAATGTTTCAAAATCCGACGAAAAATGGAGAACGGAGTGGCTTATCACTAAGCTTTCACTATAAAAAGCATAAAATAAACATACAAAGACGTATAACATCATTAGTATTACTTTTTTCAAGTTTGATCATGCGATGATGGCTATGTCAAGTTAAACTTAAGTTATATTATGAGTTTATTTATAGCACCAATAAAAATGTTTGCGGCCGATTCAGTTCTGTACAAGCACCTGTCTCTTTTTATCTTTATTGTATAATAAAATTATCGGAAGTATTCAAATACCTAGATGGGAAAGTTGAGTGCTCGTGAATTGAGTAATAAAATTCATTGATTTTTTTTTTGTTGAATAGTAACAAAGGAAATAATATTTGTTGTAATTTTTGGTTGGTTTTTAAGCTTAGGTAGATACTGGTAAATTAGATTTAAGTAAAAATTAATTATAAAATATAAAATTATAGAAATATCGAGAAAAATTTTCTTAGCTCCTTTTATGAGACAGAATTCAGCTTTCTACGCCCAGTACTTTTGGATTTACGTTGTCTGTCAGTCACTCAATAAAGAAAGAGTTTTATTTTTCATATATCTCGCTGTCAGCAAGTTTACATTACAATCGTAATATGTAATTTTTTTTATGTTAAAATTATATATATAAGTAATATATATGAATAAAAATATTTTTTATGAACAAAAAAATCTAAATTCTATAGGAACTACCTTTATCTCTAGTTTTTTTAAACAATCTTTTATGTGCTGGAATTTAATTTGAGTTCCCTTCATCGCCCATATGGACGTCTTAATAGTTTTTTATATAGTAAACATATATTCCTATAGTTGTAATTTAACTGTTAAATAGCATAGCATGTGGCCAGTCGTGGCCCAGTGGCACAAGCGTGTGACTGTAAACGACTGGTTGTGGGTTCGATTCCCACTCGAGGAGTGGAAATTATATTTCCATTTTCTTCGCTCTGGTGTCGAGGTAAAGCGCGGCGTTAAGTTCCGCTACTTAACACGCAAGCCTCCGAATTCGGTCGAAAGTGGGGAACGGAGTGTAACTTAACACTAGGTTCCTTCTGCCTACCTTGATGTGTGCGGGATACAGCGTGAAGCGAAAAAAAAAATAGCACATGCTAAAATTCTTCAACACAATATTAGTTGAAGCTCATAGAAGCTTCCATTAATTTTATTTTTTCTAAGAAGCTTTTCCTATAATAAAAGTTCATATAAAAAAAATATAATAAACAGTCCCACAAAAGTAATATTAGTATTTTGACGTATTTTAAACACATCGAACAGAATATAGTTGTTAAAGAATTGTAGTAGTTGGGGCACGCACGCGATTTGGGTTACCAATTGAAAGCTTTTCTGAGGACTAAATATTGGACTTTTATTATTAAAAAAACTTATTTTTTTTAATCATATCTATTTGGTTTTAGTTTGTTTTATAGTAAAATTGATCAATATATCTCATTATATCGTTATTTTAATTTGAAAAAATTGGAAATTGCAATATATAGTTATTTATAAAAGTTACAAAAAAGTGAATTCTTAAAATCTGCTCTTATGTTGAGGATAATACCAAAATTATTTCCTTCTTTCATCATTGCCATTGACAATTTTTTTTTGTAATTTCAAGACTTCCATTTTCCATCCGAATCTAAGAAAACGTGTTGATTGACGAAGTTAAACGCCGCCTTAACAAAGCGAGAAAATTGGGGAAATTTAAATATACCCCTGATCGGAAATCGAACTCACTACTTTACTTCGTTCATCTCTAATCGTACTACCAATATATAATTTGATAAGTTATAATATATAATTTGATAAATTATAATAATATTTTTAATAGCTCTCTAATACCAAACTTCTTTTAATAATAAAAATAGTAATACTCTAATAGTAATACCCTTAATAAGGAAAAAAGTATTTTTTTTCCCAATATGTTCACCCTACACAACGCCTTGCCGATCGCTATCGATGACAAACTTACGGCTGCATATCGTTATATATTGAAATCAAACGAAAATACTTCTTATTTCTTTTGGCTAAGGTTTATATTAATTTGGTCAATGTTATTGGTAGCATTGTTGACTTTCCCCGAGACGTTTCGATTTTTGTATTGTCTTGCTTTAAATGGTTTGTATGAATGTAAAAGTTTCTTGACTAGCTTTTGTATTTGGCTTTGCTTTTAATGTGATGTAAATTATGTATATCAAATTTTAATAAATGATTATATACTTATATAGTAATGTAATCATAATAGTATCTTTTTCTATGTGACCCTTTTATAAGTAATAAAAGTTCCAGTTATAAAAGGGGTTTTCCAAAAAATTTTCTCTTTGTCCTTCTGCTTCGACTATCTTATACACTTCTTAAGGAACTTACATTCCAGTTTTTCACCTTTTCCACTTTGTAGTATCGGTTCTACGTTGTCTATCATTAATTCAGTGAACAACAGATAAAACATAGGTAAAAGAACAGCTTCACGCTCTTTCCCGCAGATCAGGATAGTCAAGAAAAAGACATTACGTGCTAAGTGGCAGAACTTTACGGCGAGCTTTGTGTTACTAGAGCGAAGAAATAAAATGTAAATAATTAAAATCATTTCTCCGCTTGGGAAACGAACCTATTACTACCTACTAATCGAGCTTACAGTCACACTATCCTACTGAGCCACATCCCCTAACCATATAGCTATTGTATTAACTTTTAATAATAAATCTGCCATTGAAATTCCCATATAAAATTAAGAAAATAAACTTCACGATGTCCCACACTTCAAAAAATAAAGCGTATAAGAATTTCGACGCAGCGTGTAGTAGAACTCATGACTCAGTGGTGAGAGCGCCTAAACGGTATTCAGGAGGCGCGGGTTCGAATCCCGCTGCGTCCAAATTTTTATACGCTTTCTAAATGCCTTTTTCAATGAGAGAACCTAGTGACAAAACACTCCGTTCTCCACTTTCCACTCCAAAATCAAAATACCATTTTATACAACAATTATACAGTTACCAAGTAGAAAGTATCAATGCGTTAATAAGCCTTGTGTGACCTGACTGACAGTCTTATCTATCACATCTGGCCTCCCCTAATGAATATTAACTAATAACTAACGCAAAGTGAAGTGGGAATTATTTCTATATAAATGACTCATTTCTTTTACTATAGTTACGAGTAAGTATTAATGTTTGTATGTATGTATGTATGTTGGTACTTTGTATGTGTTATGAGATATGGGGAAACTAATTTTTATGATTGAAGTTGTAAATATGTTTTTCGAAGCAAAAATTAAGTTTTTTATTATTTAAATTTCGACTTTTGTATCTTTTCTAAAATTTTCCACAGATTGTATTCATTATAACTGTTTTCATTATTTTTAGCAAAGTGCGGCGTTAAACTCTGTCATTTAACACACAATATATCTATTATAAACAGTAAATATAAAACGGAGTGTTTTAACACTATGTCATCTTTATATATACATCAAAATTACGAGAAATTTATCAAAATAATACAAAATTATAAATACTTTTGTAGGTATGTTGTATAGATCAACCAATAGCTAAAGGTCACGAAATATGGAAAACCGTTTGATGTACAAAGATGATATTTGGCAGGTAGTTTGTTTGTAATTGCTAGATCTCCACTAAGAACGACAGGGCCGGATTAAGGAGTTGGTTCTAGTTAAGGCTTTATGAATAGAAAACATTGGGGCCAATCGTGACGCAGAGGAACAGTGTGACTGTAAAGTGACAGGTTGTGTGTTCGATTCTCACTCGAGGAGTGGAAATATTTAATATTTCCAGTTTCTGCCTCTGGTTTTGACTCAAAGTGAGGCGTTAAGTTCCTCCATTTAACACGCAACGACTCCGGATTTCGGCGTAAATTGGGGAACTGTAGTGTCTTAACACTAGGTTCTCTCTGCCTGCCTTGCTGTGTGCGGGATACAGCATGAAACTAAAAAAAAAGTATAGGAAACATTAGCTAAGTAAGAATTTTGTAACAGGGTTGAACTAAGGACTGATAACCACACAAAGTCACGGTCATAAGCTAGTTACATATAAACATCGATTGACCACCAGTCGATACAATCGTTCGTAATACGGTTTCGTGCTTCTGTACCTACTTGTTTGCATATCGCACGAAACTCGCACTTATCATGTTTATTGATTGACACGCCAGTAATTCACCGTTTCAGCCCTCATCGCCGCCCTTAGGTTTAAGGTATAGGATATAGCGAAAACGATGAAAAAAGGAAAATGGCCAATTTTTATAACAATTCTAAGGTAATATTGTTTGAGAATTGGAATTGGTCATAATAATATTAGGGCTTTGTAATAATAGAATGTCTTGATATTACGTTCTGTTTGCCTTTTCTGCTATATAAACGCTCGAGAAAGGTTGTTATATATTAGACATATCATGTTTACTCTATTATATAGGTATATTTCACATATTACAATCAAGCAGCTTCACGACTTTTTCATAAGGCAGGCAGAGATTTATCTTAGTTCTTATCGTACCAAAATCAAGAAAGGAAGATAATTTTAAAATAATCAATCCGAGTAAGACTCAAACCTACAACCAATTGAACTTACACTTAAACACTGTACCACTGTAGCCTCATATTTCCATATACCTATGTATGGGGAACGGAGTGTCTTAACACTATGTTCCCTCTGCCTACCCTGCTGTGTGCAGGATACAGCGTGAAGCCTATATTATAATAAAAAAAAAATCTATTATATTATAATAAAAAAAATCAATTTAAGCTTCAAGAAAGCTTTCAGGCCATACCTTAATATTAAGGTATGGCCTTTAATATGACTGACCAAGTTTTAAATTTACAAGCGACGCGACGTTTTTACAACTCTTTGTTCGACGCGATAAGTTAGTTTTTAGGCACCGCCCTGGGGTCACCACGAATGTTTAGATTATAATTTGATTAGTATCTTGTGTTAACATGAAAATGGATTTTATTTTTCTTGTGACTCTGCGTGTTTGGTCAAGTTGAAGGAGGCATAAGACACTGCTTTTTTATTTATTTTTTAATATATTGCGTGTTGTGTTGGATGTAAGTTAATCCTTCGCCTAAAATTACTACTATAAGCCTTTTCAGACAATAATTGTGCTCTTGTTCTTAAATTATATCGAAATAGCGTCAATCACTTGATGGACAAAATGAAATATAGCAAGCAGGTAGCTTGCGATTAATAAATATCTAGTAAGAATGGATTTTACGATAGATATATATCTGAAAATCGGAAGACAGATACAAAATCACGAAGAAAAAGCTATTATATAGTGAGTTTAGTATTACAATCAAAATAAACATTTCCCTATACCTTTCAATACCTATAACGGATAACCTATAGTACTTAAATACGAAAAAAAAACAAGGAAAAGAAAAACATCGAAAAGTGAACAGGCAAAAAAACGATTAAGGCCATCAACGTCTTACGAACGGACTACTTCTTTACACCGACCTGTCAATTTTCCTCGTTTTTTCATCGCGATATCAGACTGAGCATCGAATATAAGCAAATTAGTTTGAACACGAACACCCCAGCTGGTGGCCGATTGTCTACAATACAATAAAATCGATCCAATAACAAAAGTTTAAGGCATTCGTACTGTAAACGCGATGGTTGCTGGATTGGTTCCCACTTTCAGGAATGATTATTTATTTATTATCTCTCCGCCTTGGTACCTAAGAACGCGGTGTTAAGTTCCACGCCCATGCTACCTAACACGCATTATCTCGATTCCGAATTAAAATTAGAAAACGGATTGGCTGCTTTGTAAGAACAGCGTGAAGCCATACTTAAAAAATCTAACCAACTTTTTTTTTATTCCAGGTAAACTGCTTGAAACAACAGCCAACTGAAACTACAGGAGTAGTGCAGTTCGCAGGTAATGTGGGGTTCGGAGTTTGGTCGTGGCATATGCATTATGCGCTGGAAGTGAGCGCGGGGCGGTCCGAATGCACCCAACAGGCGCGGCCAGCCTGCCCGCCGCACCTGAAGCGGAGGTGCAAGCTATGCACTCGATGGACTGGCTCTTTAAAAAGGAAAGGATATATCTCCTAGCGCAGTTTTGGCAACAGGTAATTTTTGATAATATCGTTTTAGTAATTTAAGAAAATAATGTATATTTATTGAAGTTTGATTAAGTGATAATGTCTGTTAATAGTAAATCACGAATTATTTTATGTTATAGCTGAATTGTCTATGGTTCATATCTTATAGGGGACAATGCCTTTAATTATGGGGAAGGAAGGATATACTACATATTACTTTAAATACAGTCGGTCTACTAACCTAACACATATTAAATTAAAGAAAAACTCAAACATATAAATTTATACTCTGCCCTTTAGTTAGAGCACATAGATGATAAAGACAACATCAAGAACACAAAATACAAAAAAAATCTGAACAAACACAAAAGCTAACACAAGATACATCCCAAATCGACTTACCAAGAACCATAATATCTGGCGATTAGACACAATGGCCGCCCATTAGACATTATGGGTTAACAAAAACCTACCTACCCGCCTAGGTACCTACCCGCAAAATCAATTAATAGTTATACATTAGTACCGCAACTAATAAAAAAAAATACAAAAATATATACATTTATACTCTGCCCTATAGTTAAAGTACATTGACTATATATAATAATAAAGATAACGTGAAGAATATAAATTCAAAAAAATATCTTGTAACTAACCCGATCAAAACAAACACAAAAGCTAATACAAGATACATCCCAAATCGACTTACCAAGAACCATAATATCTAGCTATTAGACATAACGGCCGCCCATTAGACATTATGGGTTAACAAAAACCTGTAGCTACCCGCAAAATCAATTAATAGTTATACATTAGTACCGCAATTAACCTGCGCCCAAACATAACTGTGCCTCGAAACAATTAAATCTATTGTAGTTACAATTGTTATGCAAATATCTGATTGACTTCGGTATGATAGTTGCCCTAGACGTTTAGAGAGTGTTTGGAATGGATGAGTTTTGTGTATTAATTTTAGTTTATTTTTAGATTGTCTTCCAAAAAAGCAGAATATTTCAGGCCCTCGTGTGTCTGAGTGTGAACACGATGGTTGCTTGTTCGATTCCCAGTCGAGGGAATGATTTTATTTAAATTATTTTCATTTGTTCACCCTGGTACCCAAAACAAAGAGTGGCATTGAGTTCTGCCACTCAACACGCAATATCTAGATTACGGGCGGCGAAAGTAGTGCTTTGGCACTAGCTTCTCTTTCATAAGCAGAGTACTGTGCTAGTAATAGGGAGGCAAGAATTGAAATAACATGAACTTGTTGAGACAATAATTATATCTCGAAGCTCGAATAAGATAAACTCATATCTCAAATTTAGATGAACACTATCTCTCTATCTCGCTCAAATTAGTTTGCAGAATAAACGCCAAACATTTTTTTAAGAAGTTGGAAATTAAACACATCTATATTTTTATTATTTCATTACATTCCATTAATTTTCAAAAAATACTAACAAAATGCAGTCGATATCATTTCCAAAGCAAACAAATCTATGCTATAAAATAGATACACAGATACACATCAAACCAACCTCAATAGAGATACACAGGACGTTGCGTAACAATGTACAAGAGGAACTCAGCATTTTAATCGCTAAGAATAAAATTTTCAAGGTTTATACGAAGATAAGGCTAACATTCACTTATATAAGCATTAAATACAATGAATTGTTTATTGTAAGTAAATAATAATATGCATTATGAGTTTCACACTTTTTCCGGATAACAGGGAGAGAGAATCTAGTGTTAAGACACTCTGTAAATGAATATTTAAATATTGTTTTTTCTTTAAATTTTTTGAGTTCAAAGAATATCTGAAGAATAGGGCCGAAAGTGGAGAACATATGGACATGGCACTAGATTTTGTCTGTTGGTCTTAAATAAACAAAAGTAAAATAAAAATTTTGCTATAAAAAGTTAATATCTCTTAAATACTTTAATAACATTCAATTATACAAAATCCGAAAAAAATCTTTTAACAATTAGTTAAGAACTTATTAACCAAGCGATCTTGAAGGAACCACACAAATATAATTCTTATAACGAAAGTCACTTATACAATTGCAATACATTTTTTAACTAGATGGCGCTGTACTACCAAGCTTAACGTTTATTTCTTTTTACTTATATCTATATCAATTCTTAAGAATGGTATTAATATTTAAGCTGTAGTAGTACCGTGAATGTTTTCATTTTAAATTTCAATTAGGCTTTTTTATTTACATTATTAAGACTTTACCGAATTTTTAACACAAAGTATAACCAATTGGGGCCAGTCGTCGCCTAGTGGCACGAACGTGTGACTGTAAACGACTGGTTGTGGGTTCGATTCCCACTCGAGGAGTGGAAATATTTAACATTTCAATTTCCTTCGCTCTGGTATCAAAGGCATAGCGCAGCGTTAAGTTCCGCCATTTAACACGCAATGCCTCCAAATTCGGCGGAAAGAAGGGAACGGAGTGTCTTAACACTAGGTTCCCTCTGTCTACCCTGCTGTGTGCGGGATACAGCGTGAAGCTAAAAAAAAATATAAACACATGACCAAAGAATAACCAAAGTATAGAAACACTTTTCTCATTCCTCAAACAAAGCAAGAACTCTGAACTAGTATTAACAGTTATTTAAATCAATGTACACACAATGATTACACCCAAGCACTCGAAGACCTTTGAGTTTGATCAATTACACCAGATAACAGTTCTGATAATCGCTGATCTATGACCGCCATTGATTTCAGATGTGCAATTACACCATTAAATACTGAACTATAATAATTGCGTTAAATTGCAATGGCAATGCCATAGAGTGACATAACTGCAGTTAGCTTAACGGTTAACTGATTTTGTTTTTTTTAAACTTTGTTTTGACCTTAAAATTGTTAACTGGGAATCGAACCCACAAATGGAGTGGGGAAATGATTATATAGCATTTTCTTTTCTTTGTTCTGATATCTAAGGCAAAGTGTTGCGTTGAATTCCGCCAATCACCACGCAATGTCTCGATTTCTTCGAGTCTTAACACTGTATTCTGTCTGAATGCTATAAAACCCTGAAAAGACGTGAAGTTAGATAACTATTTACAAAAATTAATTCTGACTAGAATATTTGGAGAAATTGAGACTCAGTCAGTAAAAACACATTTTAACTATGAGATACATTAAATATTCATAGTTTATTGCATGAACAACAATTATAAAACGCTAAGAACAATTATAAAAAAATGTGCTCCAAAGTTCTAGAAGTGAAGTAGTACTACCATAGAGATCACTATCTAATATCTATGTTAGGTACCAATATGAAACTCTTGCATTACTGACTGACTCAGAAATTTGAAATTTGGCTTGTACCATGAGCATTGCGTAAGAACAATAGATCTCTAGATTGCTACGGGAACAGAAAACAAATAAGTTTTTCGGTGTTTAACGGCGGCACTTAACACGCAATGCATCCAAATTCGGCGGTGCGTGGGGAACGGAGTGTCTTAACACTAGGTATTCTCTGCCTACCCTGCTGTATCCCGCACACAGCGTGCAAGTATAGCATGAATCTAAAAAAAAAAAGAAAATTTCCTAGTTACAACTCGTTAGTAAATATATTAGCATAGAAATTAAAAAACGGAGTGTCTTAGCACCAAAGTAAATTATCTTTCTAAACTATCTCTAGCTAACCTCCTTATATATGAGCTAAATTACGATATATAAGAACAAATTAGTAACAGGTGCCAATTCGGATTCAGCGTGATCAGAAAATACTAAAAGTAATGGTGCAATTAAAACGACTTTAGATTCTAGATTTATGTCTCGTAATTCTTGGTAAGCTTATATTGGGTTGTTTATATTTAAATTTGTTTTAAATTCAAATATACGTGTTAAATTGTATGTAATTAACATTTTTTTTAAATTTACATGTAAAATACTTGTTATTTTTTTAGTTATACTGATTTGGTTCATAGATTTCATAGTTAATTGAAATAATCGATAAACATTGATCGATAATCAACATATGAAGTAAAAAGGTGAGTGGTCAAAGGTAGGGGAAGACCTCAGTCAATCGACAATGTGTCCATTTCGAGCGGAAGTTAAAGAAGGGAATATCTAACACTAACACTAGATTTCTTCTGACTACCCTGATTTGCGGAAAAAAGTACGCTATTATAATATAATAAAGATTAATCAGAAAGAAAATAAAGAGAGAATTAAAATAAAAAGCTTCACAAAAAGCTCAAAAAAGCAATAATATTTAATTTAACCTGTCATTCAATTTCTCCATTCCATAATACTATCATATTATTCAAATATGAATATTTTTTTTCAGCATCAAGTTCCCCCATAGAGGGGTACTTAGAGAAAGTACCTAGTATCCACTTTCCGTCCGAAATCGAGACATTGCCTGCCAAATGACGAAACTCAATGCCACGCTTTGTCCCAACTACTAAATTAAATTAAATTAAATAGCTTCACGCTATATCCGCACACAGCAGGGTACGCAGAGGGAACCTAGTGTTAAGACACTTCGTTCCCCATTTTCCGCTGAATTCGGAGGCTTGCGTGTTAAGTGGCGGAACTTAACGCCGCGCTTTACCTCGACACCAGAGCGAAGGAAATGGAAATATAATTTTCACTCCTCGAGTGGGAATCGAACCCACAACCAGTCGTTTACAGTCACACTCTTGCGCCACTGGGCCACGACTGGCCCCACTAGAGCGAAGAAATGAAAACCCAATTATAAATCGAACCCAAAATCTTTGCTTCACAGCCAAACCCTCCACAGCAAATATAAAATAAAAATAAAAAAAAAAAAAAAAAATATGAACAATAGCGTATTAATATCTTGAGAAATAAATATTCATCCATGTTCAAGGAACTCGATGCGTCCTACTGATACAGTACATGTACATTTGAATACGGCAAGATAGTATTGTGTTAGCGGACTTAGTTTGCCGTATATTGATTAAAAAACATATTTAAATTCCAAATTTACATATGCCGTGCTTCGAATCGTAGTTATCGATTGCATGGAACTTTTATTGTTGTTGAGAGTTCTAGTATGCTGTTTTGTAAGGGTTATATTGTTTAAGTATAGCTTTTCTTAGAGGTAAGACACTCCGTTGTCTACTTTTGGGCTGAATTTGATATTGTTAAGTGGTGGTACTTAATAAAGGGGTTTGTCGGGCTACGATGAAAGAGAAATGAAAATAATAAAATATTTTATTATTTTATATCACACTGTATTCCGCACACAGCAGGGTAGGCAGAGGGAACCTAGTTATAAGACACTCCGTTTCCCACTTTCCACTGAATTCGGAAGCATTTCGTGTTAAGTGGCGGAACTTAACGCCGCGCTTTGACTCGACACCAGAGCGAAGGATATAGAAATATTAAGCATTTCAACTCCTCAAGCCAACCAGCTCAACCGCACAACACAACCAGACCCTTTACAGGCACACTCCGTGCTTCTGCGCCCCGACTGGCCCTAATACTATCTTATTTCTTCTTCATCTACAAAGGCTATATATTAAATATAGCCTTATAGGCTATTGTGACACAATGAGACAGTCTCCTTAAAAATATGCTTTTTCCGCTCTACTAACACTGCGCTTTCATTTAAACAGCGTTAAGTTACGCAACTCGACACACAATATTTCGAAAATCGACCTCAATTTAAAAATACATATACCTACATATGCTTAAGTCAATCTCAAGATAAATCTAAACATATTTATTATTTAACCGTAAATCCTATTTTACATACGCTACCAGTACTAAGGACTTCGCGGTAATCATTAACGGGATATCGAAGACTTATTGATTAAATGGAAAAAGTTCCACTTAACTAAGATAACTATCTAATTGTGTACATTTATAGTGTACAAAGTGGGTAAAGAAATGGCGTTTTCTATTAGACAGTGTATTTTTTGTATTATTTGTGAATAAAGCTTATACTAAATTGGTATAAAAGCAGCTTAAAGGTTAGCAGTTAAAAGGTATTCAGAGTGAACGTAGTGTCATGACACTCCTTTAATCACTTCCTGAAAGAAATGTGGCACTGTGTTTTAGTAAAATGTAGAAATAAAAATAATTTAGATAGGTATAATAATAATCTTGTACATGAAAATACGAGTAAACCCTTTTTGCGCTATTTACGAAAAATATGCAGACGAAGGAGAATAAAATGTTAAAGTTTATCTAAAAAGAAGCGCAGAAAGCCAATATCTTATAATTATTCATCATAAATTATATAAAATAAACAATATAATATTTACACATACTATAGGTTTAAAATACACTTTCATATAAAGGTCACATATCTACATATAGTATGTACGTTGCCATGGCAACGCATATTTTACGCTTCAACGAATCAACTATTTAGTATAAATATCTAAAAATTACAATAAACAGATATATTTTGTAAATTATACCTACCTATATTAGCTAGCTAGCTATGAGCCGATCATTTTATAATGACGGCGCTTAAAACAGCATCAAGCCGCTACAAATCCTGTTCAAGTATCTCCCCCATTCGATTGTTTTTTTTATACTATTAAATAATTTATTTGATTTTAGCTTCACGCTTTATTTCACTTAGCAAGGTAGGCAGAAATAACCTAGTGTTAATACACTCCGTTCTTCACTTTCCGCTCAAATTACAATGCCCCTGGGCATTGTGTGCTAAGTAACGGAACTCAACGCCACGCTATATCTTGTCATCAGAGCGAAGACGTGAAAATAATTTCAAATATATCATCTATATAAAAATTTATATCAATTTAAAATATATCAAATATTATCATTTAAAATTTCCAAATGTCCCGTACATTGCGCATCTCCACAATGATTTGGCTTACCAGAAAAGGGAAATCGAAAATTCACCCTAGTGGGTAAAGAACCCATGACCATCGCATTTAAAGACAGTAGCTATCCCATTGCATTACGATTTAATATATTTGTATATATCCATACTTATATTATAAATGCGAAAGTCTGTGTGTTTGTCTGTCACGCTTTCACGGCTAATCTACCGGTCCGATTTGGGTGAAATTTAGAATGAAAGTAGCAAAAATGACTGGGTCTAACATAGGCTACTTATTTTTTCAAAAATCAACCACTAAAGGGTTGAAATAGGGGATGAAATTTTATATGAAAAATCTAAACCGCTTGACCAATAGTAATGAGTTTTGGCATAAATATAGTTGATAATCTAAGCTTAAACATAAGCTACTTTATTTTTTAAAAATGCGCTCCCAAGGGTTGCCATATAACAAAATAGTTCATGCGGCGAAGCCGCGAGCGGGCCGCTAGTTAAAAATATATTAATTTCTCTACCTCTAGTAATATATTATAAAGTGCGGTGTTAAGTTCCACCACGACTTCAATCTGAACAGAAGTCGAGAACAGAGTATTTTGACACTATCTTCTCTTTCTTTATTCTGCTATTAAGTAAAAAATATGTACCTTTTATACAAATACATTAAAGGACAAGGCTTAAACGAGCAGGGACGACCCTTTCATTAATAAAACTAACAATTAACATCTATAAACGGCGGTGGATCCTTCATTTATGCTTTAATACGCCTCCGCCAATGACTTCGATCGGTTTATAATACTCAATGTGTATTATTAATTGTATTGCCTTTCGTAATATATTTTGGTACGGTAGCATTTATTATTTGTTTCATTTATTCTTTTTTTCAACAAAGTGGTGTATTCAGAGAGAACTTAGTGACGGAACTCTACGTCGGGCATTGTTTTAGGTACTAGATTGAAGACATGAAAATGATTTACATATATTATAACCATTCCCTGGAAATCGAACCCACAATAATCAGTAAGACACTGTCCCACTGCGCCACGATAGCCTCTAATATATTGTCTTTAAATGTCATATTTTATATTGCTTCTATATTAAAAATAATAATTAATTGCTTACTACTCTGTTATTTTTTTTTTTTGAAGCAATATTTTTATTTTTAATATAGATATAATACACGATTTAAGTTTATTCTAGTATTACTTACATGACTCTGTTTTCCTTGAACAACAGACTGGACTCATTAAACTATTTTCTTTTTTGTCTTTCTACTTCAACTCACTTTTACAACTTTAAAAACAAAAAATAAACATAAACACCATTAGTTCAAGTGAGCAAAAATGCTTCAGCAAAAAAATAAAAACGTAAAAAGTACCTCATTAAAATGAAATTAATAAATTAACATCGATTAATTAGGGTTAGCTGTTAATCGACTCGATACATCAGTATCGGAATCGCTACAAATACCATCGGCAGTTCCCACAGCTTTGGTATGGAATGTGCACCATTCGGGAGGGTTTTGGCAAAAAAAGTCGCAACTTTCCCATGCTTTGCCATGAGGATAGCGTATCACCTTTTTGCTTAGCTTTCTATTTGACTACTTGACATTTTATTACTCGTATTTATAAAATATTTTAATTATAAACAAAGTTCTGTAGAAAAAACTAACAAGAAGATAAGAATAAACATTTATTTTCGTAACAAAAAAACGGACTAACAATCTACAAAACGAACCCGCGACCGCTCAAACAAAAACCTTAACCTGTATTTAAAAATCGATTGCCGCCAAAAAATTGTCACTGACAAATGATTCGAACGCCTTGCGGTTGAAATTACGAATTCAAATCTTTGAATTCCGAACAAAAACCGCCATTAACGACGGTTGTTACTTTTTTTTCTACTGTCGATGATTTCGGAGCTAATCGTGTTTTTTACATCACGACTAATCGATGTATCGACCTTACTAATTCGATTTTCGCTCCACCCACCGCGTCTATAAGTGGGCGTGCCCTATCGATACTTTATCCAGATCATTACCCAACTACTCGACCCATTTGTAGCTGAAGCCATAACGAACGTTCGTACTAATAAAATGTTTCAATCATTCCACTAGAATTTAAAGCGAAATCTACGAGAATAAATGATTTAAACTTCTGGTATTTAGTTGTAAGCTTCTTTGCGACTTGATTTCTTCGCAAGTGTCACGTCAAATTGAGAAAAAATGAAAAAAAAGGTCGATATACGAGATAAAAGAAACATAACAAACATTAGATTGCTGACCGCGACTGCCATTTTATGTGACACTGACGTCACCTGTCACTTAAACGTCATTTGAACTTCGAATCGATTCAGATAATAGAGCGTTCAAAATATGTACCTCTCACTCGATAATTTAATAAAGAAAAAAATAAAATCGATTGTAGTTGATGACTCTGGTACAGTCGAATCATCAAGCGCTGATGGTTTTTTAATGATATTTTTCACAATCGGCCCGATCATTGTAGTTATTAGGTATAGGCAACGCCTCGAGACACGAACGTGCGTTGGAGAACATTTTTGTTGAATTGTGATTATTGCTTTTATGATTATTGCCTTGAGAACTTCAACTGTAATGCCGATTATAGCTTAGCACCGATTTAAAACAATATGACTCTTATTGCCTAATATATAAGGAATATATTCGCTTTACTCAACAATATATAAAGACAGATTTGAATAAACGTCTGAGACAATAGATTAAAAATTTCATATTTGACAGTAGCAAACTAGTTCGGCAGTTTCTCGACCGGATTTTTGTTTGACCTTTAAACTGAATTTGTGAGAACTATTGATATTAGTGTACAAATAATTGCAAGGAATCATAATATCGCGTTCGTCATTAAATGAGAATTTTAACTCGATCCCATCATGTCTATCATCGTTTAATTGTTATCTCGATGGTTGTGGGTTCGATCCCACTCGTGGAGATGATTATATTTTAAATTATTTTTATATTCCCACTTTTGTAAACCCAAGCGTGGCTTTAATTCCCCCACTAAACACATAATACCTCTAACTTGGAGAAAAGGTGTAGAGTAAAGTGGTTTGACTCTAGTCTTTGTGCCTGTCTTGCTATGTGTAAAAACGTGAAGTTTAATCATTTCTTCTCAGCCAGCAATTGGTAAACTTTTTACTTAGTTTTACGCCACTAATCACTTTACTTGGTTTAACTAAAACATATATATATCTCTGATTTAGTCCGGAACGTCACAGTCAGTCAGCAAATAGCCAACAATAACCTATATAACAAACAATATACAAATTTAACACATTATTCAAAGCAATACTTTACTGTATTTTCGTGTCAATAACAATAGTAAATGATGAATAAAATTGTTCACGCCAAAAAATAATGTATGACAAATGGTTGAAGGTGAAAAAAATCATTAGCGTTCAATAGCGCGATCATTAGACGCACAATGCGGACCTTCGTCACCTCAACGCGGACGAAAAAACAATCACTTGTGCCTTAAGCTAAGAACACTGTTTGTATTTACTTTAGTATATTAATATGTTTTGGTAAATATTTTTCATATAAACTTTCATCCCTTATTTCATCCCTTTGGAAGTTGGTTTTTGAAAAAAATAGTAGTCTCTGTTTGACCTTGGTTTGTTTACTACTTTCATTCTAAATATCATCCATATCGGACAGGTAGATTAGCCGTGAAAGCGTGTGACAGACAAACAGACAGACTTTCGCATTTACAATAATAAGTATGAATGATGCGTGTAATAAAATAACAAAAAAAAATAAGCAGTTATAGTTTAAAAAAGAAAGTCAGCATATGCACGAATATTTTTCAAGTGCCAATTAAAATCGATTTCCAATTAACACAATTAATCGAGTTTCCATTGCATCGATACATCGCGACGTGAGTGATTTACGATGGCATCACTAACTGATGTTGCGTCGGAAAGGTTAATTGGTAACGTCTTTGGGTTGGAAATAAACTGATATATAGTTATTTATTTAAGTAAACGCTATTAATGTGTGGGTATTTAGCAAAAACGTTTATTAATTTATAAGAAAA
This sequence comes from Dryas iulia moderata, assembly GCA_019049465.1. Lineage (NCBI taxonomy): Eukaryota > Metazoa > Arthropoda > Insecta > Lepidoptera > Nymphalidae > Dryas > Dryas iulia. Next base: position 1,283,027 of record CM032435.1, read on the forward strand.
ACTTGAGAGCTGTTGTGGCGCAGTGGAACCGTGTAATGTAAACGCGATGGTTTCGGGTTCGACCCTAACTTGGGGTAATAATTATATGATTTTTAATTTCTTAACATGAAGTGGGACGTTGACTTTCTCCACTTCACACGAAACAGAGTTTCGTGACATTAGGTTTTCTCTGTCTAACTTGCTATTTAGGAATAGGCACAAAGCGTGAAAAAGAAATGTTTAAGTAAATGAAAATGGGAACCTGAAACCCTTTAATAGTGTCAGAAAATTCATCAAATGTCCTACAGGAACATAAAGAATCGAAATTATTCGTTTTAAAATCAATTTTCATTAATAAAGTACAACAAGCTATAATCTATACAATTCATTTTTTTGCACAGCTGGGTAGGTAGATGGAACCTAGTGTTAAGACACTTTGTTCCCCACTTTCCGTCAAATTCGGAGGCATTGCGTGTTAAGAGGCGGAACTTAACGCCGCGCTTTACCTCGACACCAGAGCAGAGCGTAGGAAATGGAAATATTAAATATTTCCACTCCTCGATCGGGAATCGAACCCACAACTAGTCGCGTTTACAGTCACAATTATGTGCCCCTGTGTCACGACTGGCCCAATTTACTGGACCTATACATATTTAAAGGAAGATAATACTTTACTCAAATATATGTAATATACGTCTAACTGTATGTGAATAAATATGAAGTAACCGCACTACAAGTTAGTTTTCAACCCTTAAACTTGTCAAGTAAACTAAATTTCAAAACAAAAGTTGCTAAACGAGTGACAAAGTTCAAAGGAACTGTGGGAAGGTGTCTTCAGATTGCAATGAAATGGCCATACGATTATAAACTTTATTGCAATTAAGTAGAGATTAAAATCGATTTTGTTTGTAATATTAAATATTCTTATAAGTTTATTAGGAAAAAATATTAGTATGGGAATTTCGATTTTAAATATTTATATTAAGAGATGACAGATTTTAGTAAAACTTATATGCAATGTTATATCGTACGCTTAAGACGCAAATGGACTAACTCGAATATCTGCAACTTGTAATTTTGGTATAAATTGTCAATTTAAAACCTATATAGATATATATATATCTTTTCTTATAAATTTAAACTTTTGAGTTATACCACTTTTATTCTGAAAGTGTTATATATTACTTAAAACATATATTATATTTAATTTATTTTCATCGACAAGTACTTAATTACCCAAACTGGGAATTGAAGCGAATACCACTTTCTGCAGGCAAACATTCACTACACTACCAAGATTAACAATTAACATTAAAACACTAATTACAATTAATATTAAACATAAACACATTATTATACAATTAATAAGTAAATTAAAACGTTGACCTTTATAGTTTTTTCAACCGAATGTACACTGAAAGAGTGAATGTTTTTGTTTTCTTTTTTTTATCTCCACGCTGTATCCCGCACACAGCAGAGTAGGCAGAGGGAACCTAGTGTTAAGACACTCCGCTCCCCACTTTCCGCCGAATTCGGAGGCTTGCGTGTTAAGTGGCGGAACTTAACGCCACTCTTTACCTCGACACCGGAGTAAAGAAAATGGAAATATAATTTCCACTCCTCGATTGGGAATCGAACCCACAACAAGTCGTTTACAGTCACACGCTTGTGCCACTGGGCCACGACTGGCCCAAGCACAAGAGTGAATGTACCTATTGTTGATCAACGATATTAATAAAAAACCTAAATGACACTCGAGCGATTTAATGAAAATTCCGAACGACGATAATCGGCCCATTAACACCTACAATTTGCGAGCTCACAAGATTTTATCACATTTTAAAATACACGATTTATACAAAACTATGAAATATGTATGTGTGATATATTTTTAAATTGTACTGTGATTTGTTATTGTTGATGTACGAATCGTAGGACTTTATGTATACTTAGTACAATAAATGATAAAATACTGTCAAATTTATTGAAATGGAGTGGTGTTTGTAGTTTGGTACTAATTTGGTACCTATAGGAAATGTATTTATAATATGTGTGTATTTTGGTCTAGATTATTATATAAATTCCGCTACTTAACACGAAATGCCTCCGAATTCGGCGGTGCGTGGGGAACGGAGTGTCTAAACACTACGTTCCCTCTGCCTACCCTTCTGTTTGCGGGATACAGCGTGAAGCTAAAAAAAAAATATATTATAAATATTTAAAAAGTTATATTTAGCTTAAGTAAGCTTTAACATTTAAAGTCTCTGTTAGAGAAAAGCCCAACCAACCCAAAAATATTGGAACTACCGTATGCAATTCACTATTTATTAATAGCGCAATAGAATTAACACGGTTATATACATTTTGTTTTTAATATAAACTTAGCAATTTACTTATTCCTTTATTAATCGTAGCCATTACATCAATAATCATATTTAACCAGCGATTCATCTCTGATACAACAAGACTTTGGCCATATTGTCTTTTAGACACGAGCTTTAGATACTATGATTACCTAATATTTGTAAAGAAACTATGTAAAGTTCACAGTAGAAGTAGAGTAATGTCCATACTTTTCACATATTAAAAAAAAAAATAAAAATATATCCTACACAGTTAAAAATAAACATTGATAAATACCCTCATTAGGCAGAACAACACAAATCTTATGCAACTAACTAACTATACACTAAAATAATAATAATAAAAAAAAACGAAACAAAACAAAACAAAAAAAAAAAGACAATCCGTTTTTCCCCGCCATTGACATGTCCCAGCAGCCGTTATATCGAAAACATTTCAAAATTAGAACGCGCATTCGAACTCTTTCAAAAGACGTTCTAGAATCGAAAACAGCGATTAGTTTTAAGTGTCGTGCGTTCGAACTTTTAAAAATATGTCGCTCGTTCGAAATTTAAATTTAAACCGGGAGAATGCGTTCTATTTCGCGTCCACTTTACGATGTTTGTCAGTTAATGATTGTCGTTACGAAATTTTAGTGTGATATGAATTTATAGGAGAGAGGTCTCAATCGTATTGGTTGGGAAAATGTCGGGATTTCACAATTGAAATTAAATACTGATGTGGATGTTAAATAGAGTCCCAGATGGTGCAGTGGACGTTTAAATATAGAGATTGAATGTAGGTTCAGTTCTCACTAGGGGTGGGAAATGATTAAGTTGTTTTTTTTATATAATTCTATTGTATCACTCTACGGACATAACTTTTTTTTTACATGATTCTTCTTTTATCATATGCAATACATTTTTTTGTTTAATTTCAGTACTTATAACTAAAACTTAAAGAATATACCCTAAGAGAGTCCAGTTATTACAAAATTTAAGTTGCCTGTTTCCATTTTATACAATTTAGGATATGAATATTAAGCGTAACTTAACTTAATTTATTATAAGTGTGTAACTACTACTATTTTTTACATCTATTAAATGATTAGGCAAGTTATATAGTAACATATATAAAATGATTAAGTTTAAATACTTTGAGTTCGTATCACTAAACATGAAATGTCTCCATTTTAAGCGGAAAGTGGAGAACGGAGTGTTTTGAAATTTGGTTCTCTCTTACTCTCGTGTGTGGAAAGATGCGTGGAGCTGCTTTATATTTATTTTACGACTTTATTTATAGTAGTCTTTAAATACTCTACAAATATTTTCGTAAATAACAAAGGAATTTGATCATAATAATGTATCTTTCAGAATAGTTTTAACAAGACTCAAGAATATATCAACACAAATTGATTTTATTAAATAATTAATTGAACTTCTATTATATATATATATATATATATATATATATATATATATATATATATATATATATATAAATATATATATATATATATATATATATATATATATATATATATATATATATATATATATATATATATATATATATATAATAGAAGTTCAAATATATATATATATATATATAAAACAAGCAATTCACATACCAACATACATATCTTTCATAAACACAGTTAAACATACAGTTATAATAACGAAAAAAAATTTACCAAAACATACATACTCAAGAGCAATTAAAGTATTCGTTAGTTAGTTAGTGGTACCAATACACCGCAAGCAATTATTTGTAAATCAACGGATTCTGACTTTATCTTCAGGTGACTTGGTCTGACGTTTTAATTCCGACTCGATGCCTTTGACATATCTGAGCGGCGGATTTGTATCGGTGACACTTGTGACACTAGTGACACTTGTGTACGGTTGCCACGAAATGGACGGAATTAGTGAAATTATACAATTTTAATTAATAGTAGTTATATGTTGTAATGGAGTATGTTCGTTGTGCTTGTTCTGGTTAAAATGCGAGGTTTAGCTCCGCCTAGAGCAGTGGTTCCCAACCATTTTTTGATAAGGGACCACTTTTACATTACTCTTGGTAGCAGGGACCACTATGTATGTAATCGTTACAGTTTCTGTCATTTTGTAGTTCGATGAGTTGTATAAGTTTGCGTAGAGCTGGGTACAACATCTGCTAAATTTAAAACCGTCCGTGGACCACTGGTTGGGAGCCAGTGGCCTAGAGGAATGAGTTCAGGCAGAAATCCTGGTAAGAGACAGTGCGAGGCTCAGTTCTGTCACTTGCAGGAATGAAAGTGGAGAACGGAATGTCTTTTCACTAGGTTCTTACTGACTACTTTGCTATGTAAAAAAAATAGTGAAGCTATATGTAGCTATATAGCTTATAGGTTTTATAAATATTAGTTATATTTTTTTCTTTATAGTAGGTTAGGCAAAGAGAACTTAATATTGAGACATGCCCTTCTCTAGCGGAATTCGTGACAATGTTACTTTACTATTACGCTTAATCTCACCGGAAAGGAGAAAATAAATATAATTTTTTATGATCATTTCCCCTAATTCAAATCCAACCCACGGCCAATTGTGCTTATAGTCAGTGAGAAGTCACTGCGCCACGATGGTCTCAATGACATAAGTTATATATAGTCTAGTTATTAAATATATGAAATATTAACAGTTATGGATTGAAATCAACCAAAATAATCAGATGAGAAATAGAAAACACAACTTATATTATAAAAAAAATATATATATTAAAATTAAAAAAATAAATTAAATAGCTTCACGCTATATCCCGCACTCAGCAGGGTAGGCAGAGGGAACCTAGTGTTAAGACACTCTGTTCCCCACTTTCCGCCGAATTCGGAGGCATTGCGTGTTAAGTGGCGGAACTTAACGCCGCGCTTTACCTCGACACTAGAGCGAAGAAAATGGAAATATTAAATATTTCCACTCCTCGAGTGGGAATCGAACCCACAACCAGTCGTTTACAGTCACGCGCTTGTGCCATTGGGCCACGACTGGCCAAACTGGTTACAAATATATATAATATATTAACATAAAAATTGCAACTAAAAATAAGCATTTCAAACATCTTCGCCTGTCATTCATAATTTAAACGTCGGTTTTTCGAAAACAATGAAAGAAATAATAATAAATTATTGTTCCATTGACACTCACCCACTTGGCACGCTCCGTCTGTTACTATAAAGTATAAACTTTGAACAAAAAAATATATTAAAAAACGCACTCGTTTGAAATAGGTAGGTACTGTTAGTAGGTATATTAGCAGAAAATCGTTGGCATGGTGACTTTATTTGAGTTAAATTTAGAAAAAATATATTATAATATCGATGATATGTCGAGCCTATTTTGAGTCATGTTAAAGTGTTATTAATTTTTTTTTCTGGCTTCACGCTGTGTCCCGCACACAGCAGGGTAGGCAGAGGGAACCTAATGTTAAGAGATTCCGTTACCCACTTTCCACCGAATTCTGGGTGCATTACGTGTTAGGTGACGAAAATTAACGCCGCGCTTTGCCTCGACACCAGAGCGATGAAAATGGAAATATTACATATTTCCACTCCTCGAGTGGGAATCGAACCCACCACCAGTCGCTTGACAGTCACACTTTGTGCCATTGCGCCACGTCTGGCCCTGAAACTATTCATGTACGTAGGAAATTAAAAAAAAACCTTTTTAGAAGAATTGTATAAATATGAACCCGCGCTTCTTCGAAACTCAAGTTGAAGTCCATGCGGTCTAACCACTTAGCCATGTGTTAAAGTTTCTTTTGATATGAGAGAATTGCTCATTTTCATGCTTTTATTATTATTCAAATAATATAGCTAACTAAGGAATTATAGTCTTGAAATTTTATATTTGTACACATAAATATTAATGACACACGTTATACATTAATCATATGTAATTTGGATATTAAAGTGAAATATAATCATATTTTGAAATATATACTTTTCCCTGCCCTTGAATCGAACCCGAAACCACCATTTCATTCAAATTTATTCCCACTTGCATCACTTCACGCTTCAAAGCATCGAGACATTATGTGTTGAATGACGAAACTCAACGACACGTTTTGTCTCAAAAAACAGAGCGAAGATATGAAAATAGCTTAACTATAATCATTCCCTCAACTGAGAATCGAACCTAAACTACCCTCTACACCAAAATACCATCAAAATCCATATTTATATTATAAATCCGAATGTCTGTGTGTTTGTCTGTCACGCTTTCAAGGCTAATCTACTCGTCCGATTTGGATGAAATTTAGAATGAAAGTAGTAAAAGTGACTGGTTGTAACATATTCTACTTATTTTTTCAAAAATCAACCTCTAAAGGGTTGAAATAGGGGTTGAAAGTTTATATGAAAAATCTAAACCGCTTGACCCATTGTAATGAATTTTAGCATAAATATAGTTGATAAGCATAAATATAATTGATAATCTAAGCTTTAATATAAGCTACATTATTTTTTAAAAATGCGCGCCCGAGGGTGTCGCTAGTATGAAATATTTTGTTAAAAAAAATGACAAAAATACGCACAGCACAGGTGCAATGTCCCACGATGCGTTGTAAACGCGTCTGAATAACAGTTCGATGGAGTTCGATTTTATAAACGAAATGGAATGAAATGCGTTCGGAAATAGCGCGACAGCTGAGACAGCGGCCGATTTTTTATTACCTCCTTCGTGTTTATGATCACTTTAATAGGTCTTTTTTTTCAACAAATCTCGTGTCACAGAGCATCTGATACAGTTTTCGGTGTTTAAGTTCGGCTAGTACTATTTTATGGGTGGGTAGATCTTAAATTTTATGTGTATGTATGTCTGTCTTTATGAATTTATATATATTTATATTTGAGTTTTGTAAGGTGTATTATTTTTGGGACAATTATAGTTTAAATGGAGAAAGAGTGCAAAATGTTAATATATATTTTTAAGTAATATGTATGTTAAATTAATAAAGTTAATGTGACAACCATGTATAAATTGACATATGTAATATGTATGTTGCTAAGGCAGCTAGTAGGTTTTTTTAAGCTTCACGCTGTTACCCGCACACAGCAGAGTAGGCAGAGGGAAGCTCGCGTTAAGACACTCCGTTCCCCACTTTACGCCGAATTCAGAGGCATTGCGTTTTAAGTGGCGGAACATAACGCCGCGCTTTGCCCCTGATACCAGAGCGAAGGAAATGGAAATATTAAATATTTCCAATCCTCGAGTGGGAATCGAACCCACAACCAGTCGTTTACAGTCACACGTTCGTGCCAATCCGCCGCGACTGGCCTAGTAGGTTATACTTACTAATAATTATCTTCTTTATTATTCACATATCCCTACTTGTCTTATCCCAAGGATAACAACACAGATAATAAACAAAAAATGAATCCCCCTTCAATGAATAGACAAGGAATCTTCAAAATTGTTTTCATTTCAATTTGATTAGATCATTCAATTCCCAATCGATAAATAAGCGATATCCTTTCCAAACGAGGTCACTTATCGAATGAATCTATAATCGTAATTCGAGACTACTATATTTGAATTAACGATCGAGTTCCTTTGCCTTACAGGACGAAATTGAAAAAAAAAATTGAAATGTCAAATTAAAAAAAAAAATAAAAGACGCCTATTTGAATTAAGAACGGAAATCAACCGTCGCGACCGATTGTGTAAAGTGTGAAAGGATCGATTCAAAATGGGGTAGTTTTTTAATCCAGCTTCTGTTTATTGACATTTTTTATTTATTTATTTTTTTGTTTTTCACCATTGTTTTAAGGCTAGCGCTTTAGTATTATACGATATTGCATACGATTAAATACGTACAGTCGGCATTATGTATATGTCATCTGTACAATGGTGACATGTCATTTTTGACAGATGTGTGTGTACGACAAAGTTGGACAAATTATTGGGCATAACTTTTGACAGCATAGAAATTTGTTTGCATAATATAAAGTATACAATGAAAATCTGAAGTAGGAATAAATAGGATTTAAACACGACTTCTGATATCTCATTGTATCGAAGAGACGGAAACATTTACAACTAAAATATTTTTTTTGATGAAAGCCAAACCAAAGGCTACTTACTTAGAAACGGTTCGATTCAGGGATATCAAGTTTTTTTTTTAGCTTCACGCTGTATCCCGCACACAGCAGGATAGGCAGGGAGAACCTGAGAGATTCGGATAGAAATGTAAACATTAAATATTTCCATGACTGGCCCCTATCAAGTTTTTTTACTCTTTCTAAATATATTTTCATATAACAAAGGTTATCTGTAAGAGGTTTCTTTAAACAATATGACCACCATTCCATAGATTTTATATATCTATCTCCATATCTTTTCTACTTGTGTATACGTAAGTATATCTTGTACTCAAAAAAAAATCTACTCTATTCCATTATCTTAAATCGAACCCACAATCACAGGAAGACATCACCACTAACCCATAACCATCAATAGAATGAAGATATTAATAACAAATAAAACTGCGCATATCCAGCGTAACTCTCGCGGATATTGACTGCGCTGACCGCCCACATGGTGACGGTGACGGTGACGGTTACGATTGTAATTGCTTTCTGAAAACATTTCTGTTTCATTATTTCCTTAACTTATTTATATCTAGAGGATATAGTGAGTGGCTCAGTGGATAAATTTGAGATTTTAAGCATGATGTTTACGGGTTCAATTCTTACTCGGTGAATGATGATATTCAAATTATTTGCATTCACGTGCTCTGGTATATCAATAACATATTTATATGTATCTCAACAATTTTAAATGAATTTCTTTTGTCATTTGATGACATGACATGACATCACACATGTTGTCGCCGGCGCCCGTGACTGATGCTATCGATTATATCATTATCATTAACTTAAGACAATCGCGGCGTTGAGTTCCGCTACTCCAATACGCAATGTCTCTCTCTCTCTCTCAGGAAAAGTGGAAAACGAGAGTGTCTCAAGACTAGGTTATCTCACTATTACTTTACGACAAAAAGATCATATAAGACTAATTGTCTCTCTCTACGCATTCCTTTAAAAAACTATTGGAGTTGGTAACAGTATATCTACTAAATTATAACTAACTTTAAATTGAACTAAAATACGTTTTTTTTTCTTTTTTATAGCTGTATCCCGCACACAGCAGGGTAGGCAGAGGGAACGTAGTGTTAAGACACTCCGTTCCCCACGCACCGCCGAATTTGGAGGCATTGCGTGCTAAGTGGCGGAACTTAACGCCGCGATTTGCCTCGATATCAGAGCGAAGAAAATAGAAATATTAAATATTTCCACTCCTCGAGTGGGAATTGAACCCACAACTAGTCGCTTTACAGCCACACTCACTACTACTACTAGACTAAAATACGTAAAGCACATATTTATTTCGAAATCTTATAATGAACTTAAATTAGGCGTTTTCGGCAGCCCATCAGCGAGTCGTAAAACAGCAGTAAAACCTCAGTATTGATCGTGGTCAAGTAAACTATTTTAGATATTCCCCGTTTTTTGTGTAGTAATTTATTGAGGAATAAAATAGTTTTTATTAATGTCATTCGTTCATAAGACACGATTAGGAGGTCCCTTTCTATTCCGGCAATTAAAAGTTTGTTTGATTTTTAAAGCTCAGGTAGGTAACAAAAAAAGCTTCTCGTTTGTCCCGCATTGAAGGTGGGATCCATACTTATATTATAAATGCCTGTCGCGTTAGCGAAAGTCTGTCTGTTTGTCTGTCACGCTTTCACGCCTAATCTACTGATTCGATTTGGATGAAATTTAAAATGTAAGTAGTAAGATATCCAGGGTCAAACATAGGCTATTTATTTTTCAAAAATCCACCTCTAAAGCGTTGAAATAGAGGATGAAAGTTTATATGGAAAATCTAAACCGATTGAACGATGGTAATGAATTTCGGCATAAATATAGTTGGTAATCCAAGGTTAAACATAGGCTACTTTATTTTTCAAAAATCCACCCCCGAAGGTTGCAATATAACGAAACAGGTCGCGAGCGGGCCGCTAGTTTAGTATAAAGACACTCTGTTCTCCATTTTTCGCTCTATTCAGGTCATTTCCGTGTAGGTAACGGAACTCAACGCCTTAGTTTAACTTACATAAGCATGAAAATGACAATAATTTAAATTTATCTAAACGGGAATCGAACCCACTGCGTTTACAGTGAAGCGCTGTGCCGATGCCTCACGATGACCTATAAAATTTAAATTCGTGTGCTTAATTTCGATGATATTTTTTTACTTCTTAACCCTTTTCCCCGCATAAAGGGGTAGTTAGAGAAAACCTATTGTTAAGAGACTCTGTTCTCCCTTTTTCGAACAATTCTATACATTGCGTGCTGAGTCACGTATCTTAACACCGCGTGCTGTCACCAGAGTGTGGAAATAAAAATGATATAGATATAATTGTATACCTAACTGGGAATCAAACTCACAACCAACTGTCTTAACAGTTAAACGCTATCCCACTGAGTCACAACAGCGTTTAAAATTTAAATTCGCGTGGTTCATATCGTTTGATAATTTAAAACACTTGAAAACCCACAAAACAATGAACACGCACAAAAATTTAGGTTAGTAACTACCTACATATATTTTTTTAAAATTTATTACCATTGCATTGATATTAGAAATTAAGTCCAAAGAATAAAAAAAAACAATTCAAATTTGACGTTAAATTGAATTTTTATGTGACGTTATAAAATAATTCTAAAAGCATAAACTATTGTTAAGGTTCCTATAGCGTGGTTTCATTTAATGGCAACACCCGCATAAGTTTAATACAATTGTTCATTTATTTATATGGAGTAAGTAATCAATTTTTATTTTGCTTTCAGGTAATTAAGTCATATTAGGAGACAGTGTGAGTAGAAATATAGAACAAAATTTTTCGTTTTGACATTTAATAGGATGTTTTAGCAGAGAAGCCACTCGTGGCGCAGGGGCTGTATGTTCGATTCCCACCCGAAGAGTGGAAATATTTAATATTTCCATTTTCTTCGCTCTGGTGTTATTGACAATACTAGGAAAGAGCGATGTTAATTTCCGCCACTTAACACGCAATGCCTCCGAGTTCGAGGAACGGAGTGTCTTAACACTAGGTTCTCTTTGCCTACCCTGATATGTGCCGGATACAGCGTGAAACTAAATAGAGGAATCAACTGTTGATAGCCGACCGTTGAATAAATAATAATATATGCTTTTTAAAAGTACCTAATAAATTTCATTAAATTTATTAATGTATCTAAAATAGACGGCAAATGCAGATCGGAGTTTCTCAACACTGTGGTGTCTACTTACTTTGATGTAATATGTAAATGATTTAGACGTAAATACATTTTTTGAAGCTTCGCGCTTTTTTCCGTACAACAGTCATTCTCTTCACACTCTGCTCTTCACATTTTTATTACATGTTCGGTTGCGGAACTAAACGCCGCAATTCGAAAATAATTTAACTTTAAACAGTCCCTTAAAGAGAATCGAATCGACAACCTTCGCGTTTACACTCACGACTTCCACACCACGATATCCAATATAACAAAACAAAACAAAACAATCGATTACCAATTACAATCATATTCACATTGTCAAAGCGAAAGCGAAAGCGAAAAGCGAAACATTCGTATACATCGTCAAAACAAAATCAAAAAATAATGCCAAATGCCAACAGAGACAATTTTTTAACTTTACTACTCCCCAGATGAGTTTAGAATTTAGTACAAAACGATACCGTGGCCCCTAACTTTTGGGCGAAAATTAATTATTAATTTGTTACCATTGGCCGTCGGGAGAGCGGGAGGCACACGTCTGTGCCTGTTTTTTTTTTTTATTATTTTTGTCAATTTAGCTTTTTTAACGCTTCAATAATGACGGAGTCCATTTTAATTTGTAACAATCGTGGTTTTGTGTTTCAATTTAAAGTTTTTTTTTTTCGACGTTTTCGTTTTATTGTTGGATAAATATGTAAATAAATTCACATTTTTTTATATAGTAGGATAGGCTGAGAGAATTTAGTGTTAAGACACTCTACTCTTTACTTTCCGCCATATTAAGTGACCGTCAGCCTGTCTCACTACGCCATGATGGCATCTAGTTTTCGTAATAAATAAATACTAGTAGATAAAAATTGCATAATTTTTATAATTTGTATTAAAAAAAATATTTCACATTCTAATAAAAAATCAATTTTTAATATAAATAGGAATTTATACAGTTCAATATGTTTTATTATTGTACTTACAATATATAATTATATGTTATCGCCAATACAAAGGGCAGGGTTAAGTTACGCCTTTTAACACGCAAGTCTCGATTTCGAACGGAAAATGGACAACGGAGAGTCTAAACACTAGGTTTCCTCTTACATCTATTAAAAATTAGACACTACAGAACAAAAAAATACATTTCTTCCTATTATAAATACATTCATAAAGACAACACTGTTAAATTATAACATAAAAGGTTTCCAAACCAACTGACTGTTCCTTGTTCGTGTGATTTTCACTTACACACAAAAATTGTCAAAGGGAACGTGACGCGTCCCGGCGGGAATGCGACTTCAAAGGATCATAGCAGATAGAGCAACTTTATTGACTTGTGATCCCAATTCTGTTACCGGTTTAGAGGAAATACTATGAATTATAGTGTAAAATTTTATTTTTTGCTGCAATTTTTTTGGTGTTTTTTTTGTTAATTTTGTATTTCGAATATATGGCTGTGTTGTATTAGTTATTTTGCAATATTGATGATGTATTGTACCTTGATAATGTTTACGGTGGATGTAGGTTCAATTCCCATACTAATATATTTTTTTTAATTTAAAATATTAGTCAGAAATTCGGTGTTTAGTTCCACTATATAATACGTTAAAGAATCTAAACAAATTAGTATGTTAATAAAACAATAATTTCCTATACCTTCCCATAAAAACACAAAATAATACAATATATACACAAAAATACATGTTTTCCATAACAAAAAAAAACACAACAATTCCATAGGCTGTATAATCCACAACTTAGCACAATAAAAAAGTAAACCGCATAGACAATAGAAACAATAAAAGTTGGGGAATACCCGATTTCTCGAACAAGAGTCAAGTCGGAGAGGGCAACTTTACTTGAACGCCATGTTTACAAGGGGGTTACAGGTAATACTTAAGACGTTTTTTTCGCAAACTGATCACGTTCGATGGCTAAGTGAGCCATCTTCCCCTCCGATTACGTAAATTCATCCCTTATTGATTCTTTTCTTTGGTATTTTAAAGGCATTCCGCTTGTCGTTTCGAATTTGAAATTCCTTTTCAATTATCGCCATGTTTAATATTGGTGTTTGTTGTGATTTTTGATGGAGTTTAACAGAAATTGATGGTGTTTTGCCTGTGCGAGTGATTTTCGTTATTGACAACGTCAAATTGGTTATGTTACTTGTTAAAGTTGAAAATAGTAACAGAAATAAAATTTATAATTGATTAACAAAGAAATAAATAAATCGATTACTATAAACCTCTGCAACTTGACTAACCGGGCGTATTAAATACCTTTTTATGATCGTTTGTATGTATGTATGTATGTATGTATAAAATGATATTTTAATAAATAATACACATACAACTTCACGCTTTCTCCGTATAGTAAGATAAGCAGAGAACAACCAGTAATCGTGTTACTGAGACATTCTTTTCTCCACTTTTCATCCAAATTCGCTGTACTTTTCTTGATTAAACAAATAAAACCATTTAAAATATTCTACCAAATCAGAATCGAACCCACTAGCATCGCAACGCTGCTCCACAGCACCACAAACGCCTTAACAATAACATAGACTATATATAATAATATACATAACATTTAAAACTAAACTATAATTCCAATAGTAAACAAAGAATCACGCGAGAGCACCGTGCCAGTCAATTGGGGTCCTATTATCAGATAACTGATCAATCCGTTCTGATTGCAAAGTCGATCGTTAGCCAATTGAGAACGATTCACCGACCGACTTACGACACAATACCTATATTAATACGTACATAAATTTATACACACATGCATGCATGCATATGATTAGCTCTCGCGGCTTCGCCTGCGTTATTACACGATTTTTCAAACAAAACATTATATATTTTAAGCAATTACGGTTAGTCCATATAAAAAAACAAGTAGCCTATATTTTACACTGAGTCATCAGTTATTTACATTCCAAATTACATCAAAATCGAGCTGGTAGATTAGCGATGAAAGCGGACAGCAGACAGACAGACAGACTTTCGCATTTATAATGTTATTTTGTTTTTCATTATAGGATCTTATTCATATTTCATAATGTATAGACCACGGTTGACCTTCAAGAAGTAATTATCGATGATACTGTAGGACAGTCGCGTAAGGCTTGAGGACCTCCTGGTGTGAGAAGGGCGTTTATGAAGAGCTTGATGACAGTAAACAAGGCGAAAGAAGTATGCAGGGACCGTAGCGTTTGGCGCTCCTTTCCCTCTAACTATCCCGCAAGGGATAAAGCGTGAAGCTAAAAAAAAACACTTTTCATGCATATATAGGAAAATCAACATTTCGTTTTATTTTCGTTTCCGGAAAGTCAGAATTTAAAGTCAACATCCAAAACATACAGACTCTTTACATTATTCTCTCATACAGAGAGAACCCAGTGTCAAAACACTCCGTTCTCCTTAACAATAAAACTTAACACCATCTATTAAATATTTATAACCATACAATTTATTACATTACATAAAAAAAACCGAAACAAATCCACTCCAATCCGAACACATTATTTATGTTTTCATTTTTCTCAACAGAAAGCCAAATACAATCATATATGCGCTTTGCATCGTAAACCCATATCAGATCCGATACTAAGTTTAAAATCGATCGTTTGACAACATATTATAGAGGAGTAGAGACTACCGATGGGGGCCTTAAAATTTTATGAGCAATAAAATGCTGACTTATTCGGACACCGCTGGCAATTGCCACGTTTTTGACTAAAATCAAACATTAAAATACGACATTACGAGCGATAGTTCTAATTTTACGATGTTTTAAAACTGTATAAAGCTAACCTTTTTTAATAAATTGTTCGATGAAAACAACCATAAAGTGGATATTCGATTGAAAATATGATAATAATCGTGTGTATTATTTGAATATTAATCGATTTTTTTTTAATTATTGTTGAATGCTACGAACCCGGCGTAAGTTACTGTGATTAAGAAATTCTGATGTCTTTTCTGTGTATGGTGTATAATTGTGTGTGTCGTAAACAATCTCTGGGCTGGTAATAAAAAATAATATGTATCAGTGTTGGTCTATTAACTATGGAGATAGTTACTAGGTATCAGTAATGGTCGTGGGTTCAAATCGAAGTTAAGGGAATGATTGTATTTGTAATAACTGAATTAAGAAACGTTAAGTTTTGCAGTTCAATGCGCAATATTAAAAGTCTTAGTTTCTACCTTTGGTAAAACAAGAGTTGTAAGTTACGTTAAATACTTAACTTTCCATTTTATTTATTAAATAGACCAAAAATTTATTTATAATAAGTAGGTATGTCTGTATTCCTCGTAATATATTTATTTGAACTTCGACACTTAACACGCAGTGTTTTAAATTCAGACGGAAAGTGGAAAACGGAGTGTCTCAACACTATATTCCCCCACTATGCTCTACGCTAAAACCTCACAATCATACAAGAAAACCTCACAATCATATCACAATATTAATAAATAATTTTAAAAATATGAAATACGAAACGCGGCATAAACAATAGGGTAAAACTAGGTAAAACGCCCCAATTGACAAAACGCCCCACAGCCATAGCAGGCACATTAAGAAAGCTAGATGATACACGTATTGCACGGAGAGTAGCCATAAGTTGATAAACAACATAGCTAATGTGCACGTGTGGTTTATTACGCTCCCTTAAAAAATATTAATAAATTTAGTGTTTCAGTGAAGTTACAATTTGTGGTAAGTTGCAAACATTTTTTTTTATATTTTAATACTCATTAAATTTAAGTTAAATTGATATTAACTGTTGAAAATACACATAAATACACTTTATTATAAATGTTCGTTAAACGTGATAACATTGAAATTGAGGCTTTTTTCTTGATAGGGCGTTTTAAAAAGCAAAATTTGCAATACGCCCCACCGCATGTTTTTTAAAATGCCCCCGTACCGAAATTACATAGATACCAATTTATATTGTATTTTAATTACAGAGTATGTCTCTTAAATATAAACGCAAGACTCTTCGAGCTTCTTGGAGGCAATGCGATCTGTATGAAGTAAAAAAATGGGAGAGAATGAAACTTCAAAGCACTTCAAAGTTCCATCTTTGAGAAGCACCTTAAAACTGTTCGGATATGGACATAAATAAAAGCGTTGAATGTACAGAAAATTACTACATAACAAAGTCTTCTGAAGACTGAATTCAAGTTTGACACGTTCAGGGTACCACGTTTGTGTAACAACTATGGGCAGAAAGCTGAGAGAGAAGCTGTTAAAAGCAGCAAAATTTGATTTTATTCTATTCAACTATTTTATGATGATTTTAATTTGGTTTATGTCAAAGTTAATTGAAAAGACTGTTATGTTAATCATTAATTTAGAAGACTGGTGTTTTTTATTGTTACAACTTTTCATTTAATTAATTACTTACAAATGAAAATATTTTTTTTTTATTTAGAGTTTTTAAGAACTTTTAAGTCTTGCCTTACATTTGTGTTATGTTTGTAAGTTATTAAACTATTGATATATTGTGTTTTTTTACGTTTTGGATAAAATTTAGGTATGGACATATATGAGGACATTTTAAATTGCATGGGGCATTTTATAATACAAAACGAGGCGTATTAGGTAACATGTACCTGATAAAACGCCCCACTCCATGTCTGCAAAACAATTGAAATAGATCTTTAACCATCATTCCAATTATATTAAGGTTTTGTAAAATTATTGTTAACGAACCAATTAACGGCCAGGAATAAAAGAAATAATTAAAATTATGATTATTTGGGTTTTATTGAAGGTTAAAAAAAAGTGGGGCGTATTACCAAGTTTTACACTATACAAACAAAAAACTATTCGCTGCAAATCAGACCGGTTCGCTGTAAAAAGCGTTTCTGTATTCCGAATTCCTACCAAGGACATGCTCCCGGTAGGACAATGTTGGCGATTCTTAGCGTTTTAATTGTCAAAACTGTAAGCTTTTGAAGTCGCCGCCTCCATCGCCTTTTTTTTTCGCTTCGCTTCGTCCGACCGCCCGATCCGCATATTCGATATCCGATCGATGTTTTTTTTTATAGGTAAATACTTATTTATAGTTAGTTATAGTTAGGCTTACCATAATTACGAAGAGCCAAACCGAGACGCAAAAGAGAAATAAGCTCATTTTCATTTTGCTTTTCGCTTAATTTGTGTTTTTCATATTTGATTTTTTTTTCACGCTGTATCCCGCACATAGCAGGGTAGGCAGAGGGAACCTAGTGTTAAGACACACCGTTCCGCACTTTCCGCCGAATTCGGAGGCGTTGCGTGTTAAGTGGCGGAACTTACCGCCGCGCTTTACTTCGACACCAGAGCGAAGAAAATGGAAATATTAAATATTTCCACCCCTCGAATGAGAATCGAACCCACAACCAGTCGTTTACAGTCACACGCTTGTGCCACTGGACAACGACTGGCCACCCAATTTTTCAATTTTATTTGAAATGCAATCAAAATTATTATCAATTAAAAACATATTAATAAATATGAATATATTCTTTATTAAAAATAAAAAGCCGACCGACCGGGACGCCGGGACAGGGATCTCAAACCGGGACTATCCCGGTCAAACCGGGACGTATGGTAAGCCTGGTTATAGTAAACGCTCGGTAAATTGTTTCATTAATGATCGAGTCGTTTAATCAATTTTCGCATATTTTTGAGTAAAAAATGCATATAAGATACTCGTTTATTGGTATTGACGCCGTGCGTTGTTATAGTGCAGATGGGTATTTATGTTGTGGGTTTACGTTTGATTCTCAGTTGAAGCAATTTTGTTATTCTAAATATTTGCTAAGCAAATAGCTTAGCTTATTTTTGGATTTTAGTTCTGTTAGACGGAAATCAGAGAAAAAACTCGCAAACTTAGCAATTATTTCATTATTGATAAAAGCGTTCACTCAATTTTACGCATATTTTTACCTAAAAATATATATATTTTTTTGATACTGTGCCTTGTGTTCTAGCGCTGTTGGTTTATAAGTGACGGTTTTAAGTTCGATTATAAGTTGAATAATTTTTTTCTTGTAAACATTAATAAAGATAAACTTTACTTAACACAAAACAGAGAAAAAATCTCTATATATTATAATCCATTAAAACTAAACACTATACAATTTACAACATTACCTTCAAAAAAGAGGTCACCAGTGCACTTTATCTACCAACCAACACAAATTCTCTCCATACAAGCCCACATAACTCTAGAAATAAGATCTAGAATAGAATAGCAATACCATGAAGTGATACAACGTCATACAAATCATATGTCCGTCCGTGCAACGCGAGCGCAACGTCCCTGACCTCGCAGGAAACGGGGGATTGATCGATCGTCTCGCGTACAATCAGTTCTGTTTGGCTTTAAATAAGTACATGTGGTTATATAATGGAGTTATTATGAATTGTTATTATATTTTGAATGTTAGTGGCCAGTCGTGGCCCAGTGGCACAGAGTGTGACTGTAAACGACTGGTTGTGGGTTCGATCCACACTCGAGGAGTGGAAATATTTAATATTTCCATTTTCTTCGCTCTGGTGCCGAGCTCTTCCGCCACTTAACACGCAATGCCTCCGAATTCGGCGGAAAGTGGGGAACGGAGTGTCTTAACACTAGGTTCCTTCTGCCTATCCTGCTGTGTGCGGGATACAATGTGAAGCTATAAAAAAAAATTAAAAAATAAAT
Source organism: Dryas iulia moderata (assembly GCA_019049465.1). Lineage (NCBI taxonomy): Eukaryota > Metazoa > Arthropoda > Insecta > Lepidoptera > Nymphalidae > Dryas > Dryas iulia. The sequence continues at coordinate 1,302,364 of CM032435.1, forward strand.
GTTTAGCTTCTTATAGGGAGAGAACGTAATGTTAAGACACTGCGTTCTCCATTTTCTGTCTGAATGAGAGGTGTTAAGTGGTAGAAATTAGCGCCGTTACGTTTTGACTGAGGCATCGGAGTAAGGGAATGAAAATTATTTTATATGGTACCATTCATTGGAATGGAAATCGAACCGACAATCACCGCGCTTAAAGTGAGATGCTGTCGGACTGCACCATGATCTCTGTTTTTGATATTTAGTATTAGAAACGGTAGGATAGATAAATAAAGTACTGTTTTATTTAACTTTACTGTATAAAAGCAATGAACAATATCATGTTATTAAGTTCAGAGTATCATATTATTAAGTTAAGGTTAGAAGAAAAATTTGTGTTCTTGCATTCAAAAACAAACAGTATAATCGTAAACATTAAATTCGCTGTTACATGTCAAGATTTAATACCTCTATAAATCTTTTGTATTCTTATACTTTTAATGATAGTGGAACCCAAATACCTTATCTAATTAGAACCAAAAAATGTATTATTATAATAATAAAATGTAATTCCCTATTGTAGATTTGAATCTTGAACTCAAAGAAACTATATCATAACTACAATTCTGACCTAAAGCGTTTTTTCTTCAAAATTTTACAATAATACTACTTGCTGCCACAATATCTTATCACAAATCGCAGTTAGTGACTAATTCGACACTGTAACTTGAAAAGAACACTTATCACCCTACCAATACGGTCCAAATAGTGATTCGGGCTCGATTGTGAAGAATAACGTTTAACAAGGCACCAAGGGGTAACTTTTTGCCCGAATACCGATTATTCTACGTGACGTTCCCACAGGTATCTAACCTGAGGAATTAAGACGGATTCCTTTTTAGAATTAGCGAATCACCTGTCTAATTACGCTACCCTGTATTCGGAATTCGATTCTTGATTGTTGCAATTTTTCTTTTTGAGTTTACACGTAACATGGTTTTTCGATTATCTAGCTTTTCTGGTAGGTACAGTGGTTAAGTCTGACTGAAACGCGATGGTTGTGGGTTCGATTGCAACTCATTTAAATTTTCGTTTCTTAGCTCTGTTACTTAAGACAACGCGCGGCGTTTAGTTCCGCCTCTCAACACGCAATGTCTTAACTTACGGCGGAAAATGTCTTGACACTAGTTACCGTCTGACTACCCCGCTATGCGGAATATAACGTAAAAAGCTATAAAATAGAAATTAACAATTAATTACCAACTGTTTTGACATTTGTCAATTTTGACAGCCAACACAGATAAAAAACAAACGTGTAAACGTTACATTTTCCGTATAACTCAATCACCTAGTCAAATCAACGCACCGTTGTCAATTTGACAGATAATATAAGAAAAAAAAAAAGAAAAATAACCCCAAAACACGATACATCAGCAGGATATTAACATAACAAAGTGTCAAAATCGTTTGCGGATTGACAATCTGACAAATTCGATAGCTGGAGTGGCCTTTCGCATGCAAATTTCCTTTCTTTGGCGGGCTTTTTTTTCTCTTCTCCACCAACTTCCGCCTATTTTCCCGCTCAACGCACATCCGGTGGGGCGTCCCTCCGATATCATGCCCTCGTAAAGTGGTCATATTTTCTATTTTTATAACCTTTATTGAATTTTCAACAATTGTTTTGTTATATTTTATATGTATTGTGCTGTTTATTTTGTTGTGAATGTTACTGTTTTTGACTTCTTTTTTTATATAATATATTATAGATGTTTTAGAATTGTTTATTTGACACTAAGAGATACAGGTTCAATGCCTAGTTATGCTAAAAGCTCTGATAGTATAAATTATTTAAAAACATTATCATATTCAGTAAATTTTGTATTAATAGATAAAATATTTTTTCTTTACACCAATAGATTTCTATACACCGAATTTTTACTCGATTCATATTCCACACGGCGTTTCATTTTCACCATAACAATATCTAAGGGTACCAGGTTCAAATCCCACATTCAAATTTAGTCCAAAACTTAAAAAAATATATAACGACTATTACATAACAACGAAACTTATCTTTTAATTCGTTAAAACGTGACACATAATAACACTAAATTAAATAACCGATAAAATCTAAATCAATAAAAATGTAGTAAGAATTAATTGCTAATTAATAAACTTTACTTAGCACGTTGGTAATTAAAAAGTCGAGGCCGTAATGGCGCAGTGGGACAGCGTACCTGTAACATGATGATTATGGGTTCGATTCCCGCGCGAAGGAATAATCATATTATAATATTCATTTCATCGCTCTAGTACCTAAGATCATCTTAGGGGCCAGTCGTGGCGCAGTGGCACGAACGTGTGACTGTAAACGACTAGTTGTGGGTTCGATTCCCACTCGAGGAGTGTGGGGAACGGAGTGCCTTAACACTAGGTTCCCTCTGCCTACCCTGTTGTGCGCGGGATACAGCGTGAAACTAATTGTTTTTTTTTAAAAAAAGTACTTAAGACAAACCGCCACTTAACACGCAATGTCTCCATTTCCGACGGAAAGTGAAAGACGGAGTGTCTTAACACTAGGTTCCTACTAACCCGCTTTGCGGGAAAAAGAGTGATGTTATTATTTTTATCAATAAGAAAGCTCTAAAATAGGTAGGTACTTATGGAGACGCAGATGTAACTTGTCCGTCTGTGTGTTGATTCCCAACACCTGTTGTTTTCAAACTTCGATTACATGCTATTAGCGTCAAGCCGATATTTAATACTATTGAACTTTACTCTACTTTTTATATATATGGTTTCTTAAACTAATGTTTTAAAAATACACCTTTTTTAATAAGAAAATGTCAATTAATAATCACTTTCTTTGTGCTTTGTTATATTCAAGCTTTTTTCACATAAATAGGAAGATCTTAGTGTCAAAATACTTCATTCCCTACTTTCCACGAGAACGCTTTTTTTAAAAAATAACATAGCAGATAAATAAAAGAATGTTAATTATATTTTAATTTGATCTGAGGAGGATCGAACTCGGAACCAATCGTATTTACACTCAGACACTGTCTCACTGTGCCACTATAGCCTTATATCGACCAGTTAAAAAACACGCAACATATTCCCTCGTATATCTAAAAAAACACCTTTTCTATAGAAAACTGTTAATTAATAACAACTTTCTCTAAAAAACAAAATTGATAAATTACTTTTAACCGTTCAAAATTATTTCTATACCGTCACAGCTAAAACAAATTGTATTCGGATTCGAACCCGCGACCAACCCTGACCTCAGCACCATTAATCGACTACACAAAAGCGATAATTATACAAAGAAACCTTTAAAAAGAAGTTATTTTGAACAGACAAATTATTTCACTTACTATTGTTCTAAGTAATTAACATGACACTTGACTAATATTGTTAATTCTACCTTATTTTAACGTTTTAAGATTCTTTTTTAAACGACCCGCCCATAACAAAAAGGGTCTAACTGGACAATAAAATACTTTGGTAAGCCGCAACTCAATAAATACTTCATAGTATCGGTTTGGGGGTGCTGACCGGAAGTCCGGTTGATCTCTTGCCCTGCAGGGCGCCCCTTGGGCGTAGGGTTACGGTACAAGTTAGATTTGAATTTGAAATTATTTTGCTATTTTAATGCTAAAACTATGTGTCTTTGTTATATTAGGTATTGGTGATGGTGTTATTGTGAATATAATAGTGTTTCTTTTAATTTTGTGGTAATGAATTAATAATATAAAGAAGTAAGAAACGTATGCATATAAATGTATCAAACTGTTAGGAAAAATGGTTTTTATAATACTATTTTAAAAACTATTTATTATACATATCGGATAACTCTAAAGAAATATGAAAAATAAGATAAAGATTGATTTTATTCCTAGCTTTAAGTTTTTCTTATAACGTTCCCCATGCGAGAGATCTATATACTCCGTTTGCCATATATCTAGTTTTTACCTAACAAGGGAGCGGAAATTATTATGGTAAACTTCAGTTTCACGCTTTTACCTGCATTTTTTTTAATTTGAAAACACTCTGTTCTCCACTTTCTGCTTAAAACTGAGACAATGTATAGTGGTGGAATTCAACGCCGCGCTTTATCTTACCATAGTGAATAAATGAAAATAATTTAGATAGGCACCTATATATAATCATTTCCTCGAGTAAGAATTGAACCTATGACCAATTGCGTTTACAATAAGATGCTGCCCCACTATACCATGACGACTTCGACGGATGGTAAATTTAACTTAAAAAAAAAAGGGTTAAAATTAATCCAAACTCATAAACTTACTAGACAAACAAAATAACTTAGAGACGTCGCGTCCTGTAAACCCTTAAAGTACAAGGGTAAAGATATCCAAAGAGGTGTTTTATCGTAATAATCCCGGATTACTTGTGTATCCTGTCGCGGGCCATCGCGTTAATTGGGGTCAATAGTTAGTTAGCCGGTCAATGTTAGTTCAGGAGGGTACATTAAGTGACCAAAATTTGTAATTGTACTTCGAAATTTTGACATTTATACGGTTTTTGGGCTAAAAATGTCATTTTTTTAATGCTTTATATGTCAAAGAGGTTATTTGTTATAGTATTAGAAGTTTTACTCGCTTTGACGAATGTGCAATACGTTAACTATAATAAAAATATTAGGTTTTTGTACTTCTTTTCTATATAAACGTAAACTATGCCAAATTTCATATTTATTTATTTTACGTATTAATAGAACAGTTTCTTTACCTTCTTAAAGCAAATAATCTTCATTTAAGGAGGTCAACGTATCGCAGTGTGACAGCAATGGTTGTGAGTTGGGAATCGAACTCTGAAGATTAATTAGAATAGTTATTTTTAAACTATTTTCGTTTCTCCACTATACGTATTAGTGACAAAACAAATCGCAGTGACAACTTCGAACGGAGAACGGAATATCTTAACACTAGGTTCTCACTGTCTACCTTGCGGGAAATATCGTAAAACTAATTAGTAAAAATATCACAAATTCTTCATTTTTCGATTTTTGCTAAAAATATTTACGAATATCACATAAATTTATTAAAAACTACATATAAATTAGAAAACTAGACGAAATTTTATATGGCAAAATCAAAATACCTAAGCATATACCATGCAGCCCTTAACCTCTGGCAGCGTACCAAACATCTATCTATACGAGGAACTGTTGTGGACAAAATAGGCTATAAAATATACCTACCGTAAATTCCATTCATAGATATCAAAGGGAGATAATGAATAGAAATCTAAAATGTCATAGCTGATATTGTTTAGTAGAAGCATTTGGTGATACAATGAGTGTAGGTTCGATTTTCAATTTTGAGTATTTTTATAGTTTGAAGGTTGTTGTGATTGTTGGATTAGTTGCAGTGTTTGGTTCCGCTAAATTGGTATTAAATTATTTTTTTTCAAGCTTTTTCGAATAAAAATGTAAGTAAATAATAATCTTCGTAGTTCTAAGTTCGATTCTTATACCGGGAAATATTTATATTTGTTTTATTTTTTTTGTATTCGCGTTTTGGTACAAAAGAGCACCAGTGAGTTTAGTCACTCATTATGCTCATTGTCGATATCAACGGAGAATAGAGTATCTTCACACTTCTTTCTCAATAATATTTTTTTTTGCAATTTAATTTATATACTACGAACATAAATAATCTTTTTTTATATATTTATATATAAATTCCTTTTTTCTTTTACAATATCAGACCTTAAAACTTAGTAAGCAAATATATTTTCTCTATTACTAACCTTGTCTTCATTAGTTTTTTTAGAAATATTGTAAGAAAAACATATTTTAAAGCATACTTATTCAACAAAAAACATTAAAAATTAATAAAAATCTAACCATAGCAGATATCAAACCCGCACCTCCCTAAAACCATTAATATTACACCAATTTTTATATATATGTAACTATATCAGTCAGTCCGTACATCAACACGTGCAATGAAAGGTTAGCGGATATAGCTTATTAATGTGAATCGGACGATTGGCAATAAAGATGATTGACCCGACTGTGACCAGGAACTATCGTTGCAATGTAATTAAATCACTGTGTGTATGTTTTGTTTGAACATGAATATTTATTGCTACTTATTTTTTTTATGTTTTAGTGACGTCTTTCTCCTTTTTTTGGGCTTAGTGATGCTGTATATTATTAGATTACAGTTTTACTGTAAATCCGATAGCTGTGGGTTCGATTCCTTTCGTTTCTACCATCAAATAAGACAACGCGCGGCGTTACCTTTTGTCATTCAATACTATCGATATTTACCCGCTAGTTGGTACTAAATTTTAAAAGAATAATACCTATACGCATTTTTTTTTATTTTGTCACCTTTATAGACAGAGAGAACATAGTGTCAAGACACTATATTGTTCACTTTCCCAAAATCGAGAGATTACGTCTCATTGAGTAGCGGAAAATATCGTAAATAACTTCTTCTAATGAATATCGAACCCACGACTAGACGCATATACAGTATAGGTACATAACGCCAATATGGCATCTAATATAAACGCTAATAAACTATTAAATATCAATCAAAGATATAATTATTTATTCATTTATGTATAGGCTTAGGCTGTATGTACCTACTAGGTATATACCTAATACATAAATCTATTTGCGTCTATCAAGCAATTATCCCAGCTTAATATATCTAGGGCATCAAGGCATAGTGGCACAGTGTGTGACTGTAAAGCGACTGGTTGTGGGTTCGATCCCCACTTGGAGCACGATTATGTTTAAATATTTTTTTTAGCTTTAGAAAAAAAGGGAAACATTAAATATTTCCACTCTTCGAATGGGAATCGAACCCACAACCAGTCGTTTACAATCACGCGCTTGTGCCACTGTTCCACGACTGGCCCCAACTGGGTATATTTAAAAAAAAAAATTCTTTATTGTGGTCCAAGGAGGTCAAGTTCCGCTATCCAATACGCAGTTTCCCGAATTCAAGCATAAAATGGAGAACGGAGTGTCTTAACACTACATTCTCTTTACCTAACCAGGAAAAAAATGTAAACCAATAAAAATATAACTCCCTACATTTCTAGAAAACACTATAAAAGTCGACAGTATCTATTAAAATAGATTTATACGCTCGTCGATATAATTAAGGTCTCTCATACACCTTTGAATTTATTTTATGATTGTCGTTAAATTGTTACTTTTTTTTTCTTCTTCTTCATATATATAAGTATATTAGAGTCTAGAAAAGGTACTTTATGATAATAACATTTTTAAGAAAGTTTTGTGTGTAATTAAAAAAAATGATTATGTCTTCCGGTTTAATATATATATTTTTTAATTAATTTTCTTTGGTTTTAAATTGTGTGATATATACAAATAATGTGCTGTGTAGAAGACCATCATGGTGCAGTAGGACAGCAGGCGATGATTATGAGGTCGATTCCCACACGAGGAAATAATTAAATATCAATTTTCATTTATTCGCTAGGTACTAGACTTTAGACAGAACGCGGCGTTGAGGTCCGCCACTCATCACGTAAATCTAAATTTCAGGCGGTACAAGAGAACGGAGTGTCTTAACACTAGGTCTCCTCTTACTCCACTGTGCTGGAAAAAGCGTGAAGCTGCTTATAGACTCAGGTTATCGGGTGTTCAATTCTTGTCTAAACAAAACAGTAGACTTATTACCTATGCTAATAGAATGAGCGTTTATCAGTTACCTTATCAATACAAGATTAGATAAGATAAGAAAGATAGATAGATAAGAAAAATAGATTCTAATTTGGATTGAGAGACTGTATAGGATGGTCTTGGGTTCAATTCTCACTTGTGGCTGTAGCTATATATCTAACATTTAAACATTTATCTAGCATTCAAACATTTAAATGCTTTAGTACAAGATGAAGTACCGTATTAAGATCAACCACTCGTAACATAATATCACTATAAATATATCGAAATCTCTGTAAATAACAGTGGCTTGACACTAAACTCTCTCGCTGAAAAAAACGCTAAAAACAAGTTATTACTTATTTTTTAACTTATTATAACAATTTACTAATCAATAATTTCAAGTCTATTGACTTTCAGGCTTTAAGCCACTATAACGTAAAATCCAAAATATATCCCCCTTCATATTTCTAATTAATATTTCTAATGGGGCCAGTCGTGGCGCAGTGGCACGAACGTGTGACTGTAAACGACTGGTTGTGGGTTCGATTCCCACTCGAGGAGTGGAAATATTTAATATTTCCATTTCCTTCGCTCTGGTGTCGAGGTAAAGCGCGGCGTTAAGTTCCGCCACTTAACACGCAATGCCTCCGAATTCGGCGGAAAGTGGGGAACGGAGTGTCTCAACACTAGGTTCCCTCTGCCTACCCTGCTGTGTGTGGGATACAGCGTGAAGCTAAAAAAAAAACGTTAGATCCAAAATATATCCCCCTCATATTTCTAATCTAATTAAATAATAAAACAAAAATTTAAAGCTTACGGCGGCCATAATTAAAATGTTTCATATTTTAAAACATTCGTAGAGTAAATAAAAAGCGTAACAAGTGTTCGATTGAGACGGCCACATGTATCATATTTACTATTTATGTTTGGAGATATTTCTAGAATCGGAATGGACTAAGATTGTGTTAATGATAGATGTGCCATCGGGTTTTGTATTAAGTTAGTTAGTTAGTTTAAAAAGAAACAGGGAGAACCTAGTGTTAAGATACTCCGTCCGAGTCTGAAATTTTGCGACTAACTACACGCAAAATTTCATCCCACACGCAAAATTGACTACACGAAAAAAATGCGTAGATTTAAAATTTTTTTTTTTCAGCTTCACGCTGTATCCCGCACACAGCAGGGTAGGCAGAGGGAACCTAGTATTAAGATACTCCGTTCCCCACTTTCCGCCGAATTCGGAGGCATTGCGTGTTAAGTGGCGGAACTTAACGCCGCGCTTTACCTCGACACCAGAGCGAAGAAAATGGAAATATTAAATATTTCCACTCCTCGAGTGGGAATCGAACCCACAACCAGTCGTTTACAGTCACACGCTTGTGCCACTGGGCCACGACTGGCCACGAAAATTAAATTATGTTTTTGTAAAACTATTTCCCTGAATGGGAATAGAATCCACAACTACTAGAGTATCACTACAATCGTGCGCTATCGCATTAAAATAATATTAATGCCAAATACCCATTGCCACTCTGTACCCATTGTCCCAAATTTGGACGGCAAGTGAAGAACGGAGTGTCTTGACACTAGATTCTCTCTGTTATTTCTTTTCAAACTAACTAACTTACTTACTATTAACTAACCTTGCTAGACAAGGAAATTAGTAGATCTAAAAGGAAACGAAAGATGAAAACATGAAATCCCAATTGACTCTTTGACTATAAGTATTTAAAATTAAGTTTTAATACACTAGTAAATGTCTTTACAAATAGTTATTACCATTTATCTGCTGTAAGCTCAATGCCACTTCTTCTAATAAAAATATTAATCTATGCCATCTTGAAAAAACATTGGTAGGAAAAAGAAAACATAATAAAATACGTGTTCATACGTATATATAAAAATTGATGTCGGAGATATTTATTTATATATAAAATTTAAAATACACATATTTCTTGAACAACTTCCGTCCAAATGAACTTATTATTGTTAAGTTAAGGTGATGTGTTAATACTGTGTATGATTTACTATTTAAAAAATGTTGTTATAAGTTATGTTATAGAGATTTTAGTGATTAATCACTCAGTTTTATTTATTATGGGACACTATGTTTGGTTAGTGACTACATTTCTGAATTTATTTGTTGAAGGAAGCTTTTGTTGAGCTTTGAAATATGAGCTTTCTTCTAATAGAGAAAGTTTTTGATATTTTTTTAGCTTCACACTGTATCCCGCATATAGCAGGGTAGGCAGAGGGAACGTAGTGTTAAGACACTCCGTTCCCCACTTTCTGCTGAATTCTGAAGGTCGTACGTGTTGAGTGGCGGATCTCAATGCCGTGCTATGCCGACACCAGAGCGAAGAAAATGAAATACGAGTATATAATATTTCAATTCCTCGAGTGGGAATCGAACCCACCACCAGTCGTTTACAGTCACACTTGGTGCCCACAAGCCACGATCGGCCTCCAAGTTTTTAATATGATTGTAATAAACGAAACTGTTTGAATTAAAATAAAATCAAAGCTTTGTTAGAATATAATAAATTAAAAGTCTCGAATGTAAGAACTTGAATTTATCTATATAAGATATCTGCTTTATACAAAGAAAGCAGACATGACCTACTGATATCATTTTGCAGTTACAATACGTATTCAATTACTCTTTAATATAAGCTCAAGGAACTGAACCCTTAACCACTGCAGCCTAGAAAAATACTTTCCAAATTTACCCAAATCATAAAAAATACAATAAAAATGACAAAAAAAATCATATATATATACACAAATAGCTAAAATCCTTACATTTTCTTCAACCAGCGAACGACCTCTGGCGTACATTATTTTAAAAGAATGCGCAGACATTACAAAGAAAGCTGTCTTATCTCGCGGCGACAGGGACGCACATACATCTAGCGCATACGAGTGAGAGGGACGACAGTATGCCCGATAACACGTCAATACATTCCTTTTGGGCACACACACGACAAAACGAACCTTATACCACCGCCATAGAGATCAAATCCCTTTGCAACTGTTAATGGAAAACCGATATCACATCAATATATTTTACGACATATTTTTGTATATAAATTTGAGATTTAGTACAAAGAGGTTAAGGTTCAAATTCGTTGTGCACAAAATCCCAAGAAGGCGTTCCAATATCTTAGCAGATAGTCAGGGCGTTCGGAAATCGAAGGTTATTTGAGGTTATTGAAACATCGACTTTATTTTATGTTGGTTCGAATGGCAAAGGCGTGGCCTCACCACGCCCAGCACCTATATGTGGTTTTCCACCATAAAAGCCTTATTGGTTGGTATTTTTTATTGGGAAACACTTAAGATTACCTAAAGTTACTTTAACTTAAGATCACGTAAAGTTACCTTAACTTAAGATTACCTAAAGTTACCTTAACTTAAGATTTTACCCTTTTGTTGCAGGTACGTGGAGATGCTGTGTGTTTTTAAGGTAAAATATTATGTTATTCGGTTATTAGTGTTAAGTTTTACCTAATGATGCCATTTTATATGGATTCTTTATATGAATAGGCTTTAGCTATGTATGTATGAGATGTATTTTATAAATATACTTCTTACTCAATAACTTATATAGATTTTAAATCGTAAATTGAATCGTATATTTGTCATTAAACTTATTTTATGAGGTCGTCGTGGCACAGTGGGACAGCATTGTTGTGGGTTCGATCCCACTCGGGGGAATAATTGTTTATTTCTCCGCTCTGGTACTCAACAAGCAACTCTCGATTTTGGACTAAAAGTGTGGAACGGAGTGCCTTGACTCTAGACACTTTCTGACTACCGCGTTGGAAGAAGCGTTAAGCTGAAAACGACTTATTATTAGGTACATCAATCTACAGTGTAAAGACATTTTTATATTTTCTTAAACATCTTATCTATCTATATTAATAGAATATCGCATAACAAACAAAGAAACAGTTAAATAAGAGAGAAAAAATTATGATTATCACAAAAATACCGTTAAATGCGGAATATTTGAACACTAAGTTCTCTCTTCCTATATCACAAAAAGGAATAAAATTACAAAATATCTTCATTATATTGAAAATCGAACCCCCAATCTCCGTACTAGTGAATAGACCTACTAACAAATGTTCTACCTTACAACATTATGCATACAAAAAGGAAAACATTCCAATTCAATTATATTATAATAAAAACGCGTTGACGTTCAAATTGAAATCGCTCTCACTTAATTCGTATTGAATTACACGAAACAATTCTGTAAAAACAAAGAAATCGAATGATCGAATGAAACAATAAGTGAATGAGACGATTGTGGTTTAGTACACGATGGTTATGGGTTCGATTCTCACTTGAGGAATATTCACGTTCATTCATTGGTCAGTCAGCAGCGTTAAGTTACGTGAATGTATGCGTAACATTTCTTATAAGGCTCTGATAAGACAATACGCTGTGTTACATTACGAATTTGAAAACTAATTCGGAATTCATTCGGACGGAAGGTGGAGAGTGGAGTGTCTAATTTCTAGTAGCTTCATTTTGAACATTGGTCAAGTCTAAAGTCTCAAGTCTGTTTTGCTTTTAATAATACTTCTTATAGGTAATGTTGTATACTACGGTATCTTTATGTATTTAATATTTAACTTAGCTTAAAGTCTATTACCTATGTAAAAAATACTTTATTGTTTATGAAATGTAATTAAAATTAGTACATTTTAAGTTTTCTAATTTGTGGCTTATGATTTTCAGCAGTTAATGTCTAAATTATGTTCAAAATAAATGGCTAAATGTAAAAATTGAGACCAGATTATCTTTAGCCCATATTAATATAGAAAATCATAACTAACTGTAAACTAACTAACTGGTTGTTAGTTCGATTCCAACCGGAAGAACGATTATATATGAATTATTTCCATTTCTCTGCTATTTAATAGAATTTTCTAAATTTAGCTAAAAAGTAGAGAACACAGTGTCTCAACACTAGATTCTAACTACTGTCAATCTAATCACACACAAACACTTGGCCAAAACAATTCAATTCAATAGACTGAATGAATTGAAAAAAAAAAACCGAACGGATTAACGAATTTTTACCAAAAAAAAAAAAAAAAACGCAGCGCATTATGAATGCGTTGCGTTCGAATTTTAAAACAATACACACATTCATTCGTTCGTTTGAATATGGAATGTGACGGACAGTTCCGGGCGGGGTTTTAAATGTTTATTTTTTGACAGTTTATTTTTGATTCACGGTTCAATTCGCGTTACCTTTCGCTATTTACGGTTTTCGGTTTTATAAAACGATACCGATTGAAATATTATTTTTTTTTTTTTTTTTTTATATAGAGATAGAGAAAATATATTATTCAGATTTTTTTGTATTTTAGGTAAAATATGGAATATGACTAAGTTAACCAACGTAGATTAAATGTGAATTAACTTTGATTTTGTTAGTTTATTTTAAAAAAAGCTAGCTATTTGTGGTATTTGACTGAAAACTGTATTTTTTCTAGTTAGATGACTTACCAGTTGGATAAGACTTACCTACATAGATACGATATTTTATGTGTTTGTTAACAAAATATATATTTTCAAACAATGTATGACAATTAAGTAGGTAATATTAATTTTTCATCACTTTTCAACTATTTAGTTCTACATTAAAAAATAATATTGAATAAATATTTATTCAATATTATTTCAGCACTTTTTCTTATCAGACCGAATCAACTGCAATCACATTATCAATCTAAGTAGACAAAAAAAAACTAGTACTGTAGCAATACACTTAACAAAATACAATATTATAGTTGATTTATTGTAGCACAAAAATCAACAATACAAACAATACCCAAAAAAAACCGTAATCCAAAACAACAATACCCAAAAAAAATAAAACAATACCGAAAAAAAAATCGAATCGTATTCGAAATACGCTCATTTATACCGATACGATACGATTCTATACCAACGCAGCAATTTGTGAGCAACAGTGATTGATACCGACGATACATCAACCAGAGTTTTTCTATGAAAAATTGCCATAATCGACTTAAAAACTCATTACGAGTCGAGACAAAGAAACCCGCCATTCGTCTAATTTGTTCCCCGATCGGCTTGATTGCTTTTTTTTTGAACGGATTTTTGAGTCCTTGCTGCGTTTAATGTGTATCAATTTTTTTTTGTTGTTTAATTGATTTTTTATAGGTTATAATTTTGTTGTGTTAATATTAATTGTGGTATGCTGTTGTCATATTTGAAAAATATCGAATTTATAATAGTTAAGTTTAAGAATATAATTTAACCACTAAGTGAACTGTGTCTTTGCTAAGTTCTTTATATCAAAACAAAAAATGTATCTACATGAAAATAAATAACAAATACAGCTTATAAGACATAAAAATAATATAACAATTAATAACTATTTATTAACAGTATATATACATTAATTAATAAGTAGGTACGTACCACAGACTGATAAGCGACAATTTTATTATTTTGAAATATAATATATTTTTTCAATATTTACTATTTTTTCTGTTTACTTTATTTTTTTCTCCACATTACAATTTCTACACATTCAAGTTCAGAAATTATAAAATTCCATTTTATATTGCTCATTCTCTTTGCTACTTAGCACTGAAAAAAATATAGCTTATAAAAAAAAACAATACATCAATTAATAGACACAAATTATACAACTTTGTACCAAAAAAAAGAATGAAAAAATCTATTCATTGTGAACTACATTCGTCCACACAATCGCTGACAGCCGGAAACGGTAATAAAGACGCTGGGGATCATATAATAAGTAATATTTATTATTTTCTCTATTTTTCCTACATTTTCTCCACATTTGAATACATTATACAGGTCAGTCGTGTCTTGTGGATACAAGGGGTGACTCTTAAAGTCGTGGGTTCAATTCCCACTCGAGGAAATGAAATATTTAATATTTCCATTTTATTCTCTCTGGTGTCGAGGCAAAGCGCGACGTTAAGTTTCGTCACGTAATGACTCCAGAATTCGACGGAAAATGGGGAACGGAGTGTCTGAACACTAGGTTCCCTCTGCCTACCCTGCTGTGTGCGGGATACAGCGTGAAGCAAAAAAAAATGAATGCGCGATTAAAGGTGTGCTCGACATAAAGGCAGTTTAAAAAAGTCAAACGTTGACAATAGCTTTGATAATTCAAATTTGTATGAAAAAAAAGTTGTCACATCAAAATTCAAATAAGAAGCGATAATTAGGGTTCCGTAACAGAATACTATCTTAATAACAATCGAATATTGTTACGAGTGAGTTATATTAAATTTTATATTAAAAAAATGATTATTTTAAGTGTTAACTGTTTCCGGTTTTCGTTGGAATATATTAAAAATAAATATATTTTTTTGTATACCTACTATTTATTTTTTGGTTCTTCTTAGAGATATATGAACGACAAGTCATTTTTTTATGTAATAAAAAAATATTTTATTTTTATAATATACTTTTGATTTATTTACTCATTATTGAGATATAGCATCTTGGATAACGCAACACAACGCCGTACCTAATCTACGAAGAATGGGGAAATAAAATTAGTTAACCACTAACCAAAATAACAATAACATATAACCAAAACATTTTTTAAACTTTAAAACATATCGATTTTTCAAACTCTTTAATATCGATTCGTGCTTATCAATAACTAAAACACCTATTTGAATAATCGTCGTGTTATCCTTTTGTGATAATTTCCGATTCGGAACGCCCACGTCGCTATTGTTCCACGAGTTATTGGCTCATTAGGAATATTGTATGTTAAAATTTAAATGTTTAACCGAATTTTAAAGGAAAAATGATGATAATTGTTCTTTTTATGGCATATTTCGATATATTACTAAGTTACTAATTATTAGGTAATTGTGGTGCAGTGGGACAGTGTCTAACCGTAATCGCGATCGTTTTGGGTTCAATTCCTACTCTTAGAAATGATCATAATTTAATTATTTTAACAAGAGCATTGCAGTCTGCCATTTAATACTTAATGTATTGAATTCAGACAGAAACTGAAAAACGGAGTGTCATGACACTAGTTCCTCTCTGAGGAAAAAAACACTATGCAGGAAAAAGCGTAAAGCTAAAAACAAAATAGTGAATTTTAATTTAAGTTACCTCTGCCTTTTCAAAACATTACAAACATGCATGAATAAAAACATATATAAAATCTAATTTATATTTTATATATAAATCTATCTTTATTCACCAGAAACAATATCAGCCACTTGCCAATTTTTAATTATTCAATATGATTTTATAATATTTACATGGACATATCCCTTTTAATTATATCTTAAATAACAAATCCAAACAAAAACCACTTTGTTTACTACATTTTTTTTTAATAACTGATTGAAAAAGCACTCATATTTTAACTCGGCCTATCATCGCCCAGTACGTAGGTCCACGTTGAATGACCGAGTGACCTCCGTTCACTGGCACACACCCAAAATATTATACATACATAGATCATTCACACACGCTTCTTTTAATAATTTAGACTTTATATGCAAAAATCAATGGTAAATTAATTTAATTAAACCATTGTGGATCAGTCGGGGAGATATCTGTCTGTATGCAGTGGTTGTAGGTTTAAATTCTATAGAACAAAATGTTTTTTACAAGAAACATAAGAATCAAGCATTAGTCATTAAATATTGCGATATGGCAAAGTAATATTTGAAAAAAAAGGACAAGTTCACTTACTGACATATCACTTGCTTTTTCACAGAGTGATTCATCTCTATTCTCTCTGTCTCCATATAAAACAGGTTTTGATTTGAAAAATAATAGAAAAAATCAAATAAAATCGTATTCATAATCGATCGAAGGATGCAGGGAGGTCTAACGGAAGGATCATCTACATTAGCATATGTAATTCGTGCGTCTGCCCCACGTGGGCGAGCCGCGAGGGCATTGTTCAAACATTGTTGTTTTTGTGTATGACAGAGATAACGCGTAACCCAGTAGGACGTCGTATCGACAGTTATCAGATTGGAGTTAAGTTTCTTTTCTATTTATTGGATTTTTTTTAGAAATATATCTATTTTGAAAGGGTTTTTTTTATGGAATGAAGGAGGCGCACGAGCTGAAGGCCCACCTGGTGTTAAGTGGTTACCTTCGCTCATAGACATCCACAACATTCAAGTTATGGATGTGTTGCCAGCCTTGGGAATAGGACAGAAGGAGGGAGGAAGGGTGGGACTGGCGGGAATAGGGAGAGCTGGCTTACATGCCATCGAACCGGAACACATCATAAGATATTTGGCGGTTCGTCTTTGACATGATAGTGGTCGCGAGCCAGTCGGAGAACGAATCTCCTACCACCAAGCTACTGGGTTACCCGCCTTTTACGGGACCCAGCGGCGGGGGGAATTGTATTCTTAACCCGTCCCCCAACGAGTGATTTGAAGTTGTAAATGGTGAATTGCTGAATGAATTTGGATTATATTTGGTACACGGATAGTTTATAACTTAGACTACTATATTAGGTACTTATTATTCTGGGAATCGTGACCTAATTATTACTTTTTTTATTTTACAAACTCTACAGACCTACCACTTATTATTACCAAATATTACCAAAACACGAATTCCTTAACATCCATAACGTCTGAAAACAAGAACATATCGCAATAAAATAAATATAATCACACAAAAAGCTGTCATATTTCATCTATATTCATATACCTGCGTGATACAAATAAATCCCACTTCCCCTTGCTTTCCGAACAATATTAAAAAAACGTCAAGAACCGAATGAAACCGTGACATTACCGGTAATCATACTTTATGAGTTCACGCCAAAATAGACGACACGGCCGCCGTTGACACCTATCCTGGAAAATGGAATCTGGAATATCAATTGACATTAAAAAGCCTGGGAATAAAACATAAATGTGCTTTTTGACTTGAAAAGTGTGTATTTTTTAACAGGTTATGTCATTGAGTGTCAAGGTGTGTTTTTTTTAATATGTAATGTCATATAAATGAGTCAAAAAAAATGGAGTGTCTTAACACTATGATCTATGATCTCTCTGTTATTTCGATAAATTATTTATCTATGGTAATTTGATGGTGAAGATGATGATTTGACTGACCTTGTACATTACTGGTTAGTTTGATGGTTAGTAAAAAAGTAAGTTTAACACGTTATGTTCAATGTACTTAGAAAATCTTTTTTAATTTTTTTAACATTTGTCATTCAAAAAATGACAATGACCTATAAATTATAAAAATATTTCTTAAATAAATTTTCTTTGCAATCGTTATCAAGCAACATCAATTCTCAAAGGCTTTAAACAAAAATCGTCTTCAAAGTTCTCTCTCAATATTGGCATTACGTCAATGATGTGTATATTAAACATTTTTTATAGCTTCTATTTCAAGACGTACGTCTCAGCAATATCTGATGTAAAAATATTTCATTTAGTTCGCCCATTAATTTATTTTTAAATTGTAAGTTATTTCAGTATCCGATTTAGTGTTTACGAGCGTTTGTCGCCTTTCAACATTCAATTGCTACTCGCAGTATAAAATGTTGGTATTTTTTATGGTTCCACGCTTTATCCCGCGTGGTAGAGTAGTCAGAGAAAACGTAGTGTCAAGATACTCCGTTCTCCACTTTCCGTTCGAAATGTAAACTTTACGTGTCTTAGGTCTATATCTTAGATCTAGGCCTTGTCTTAGGTACTAGGGTCAAGACCATCGTGGCGTAGTGTGACAGTGTCAAATTTTAAACACGACTGGTTATAGATTCGATTCGAACTCAGAGAAATGATTATATTTAAATTATTTTCTTTACATACCTCTGGCACTTAAGGCATACACGATATTGAGTTTCGCCATTAAACATCCAAATATCTCAAATTCAGACAATACATGGAGAACAGAGTGTCTTGACACTACCTTCCTTACTATGCGAGAGAAAAAGAAAAAAAACATTAAAAATCATTTTCCCCATTCCAGAATCCCAATATTCTAGGAATAGACAAAAAAAACAGTTCACTCACGAACCATTATCATAAATTTCCGTTCAATATAATATAATATAATACATTATAATAACGTCGTTGTGTCCGTTACAAAATAATATTATCAATTGCGATATTTCGTTTGAAAATTAGAATCAGTACCGTATCCGTTTCCGTTCGATATTCAAACTGTATACGAATTAAGAACGCAACGAATAGATGATAAGCGCGTTCGAATTATTAATGTTTTGTGGAACGTCAAGTTACAGGCAATGGTAGTAAGTTCGGTTCCAGTTGCAGAAATATATTTAAGATGTTGGGGCCAGTCGTGTGACTGAAAACGACTGGTCGTGGGTTCGATTCCCACTCGAGGAGTGGAAATATTTAATATTTCCATTTTCTTCGCTCTGGTGTCGAGGCAAAGCGCGGCGTTAAGTTTCGCCACTTAACACGCTATTCCTCCGAATTTGGTGGAAAGTAGGGAACAGAGTGTCTTAATACTAGGTTCTCGCTGCCTACTCTGCTGTGTGCGGGATATAGCATGAAGGTAAAAAAATAAGTGACCCATAAAAATAATCTCACCCCCCCACCAAAATATGCCATAAAATCGCAAAAGTTACATTAAAATCTGTATAGTTATTATCAAAACGAATACGATATTGTTCAAAACACCTGATTCCTTTTTTTTGCATATCGGAAACAAGATAGCAGGAGGGGCAATAACCATTAAAAGCTCGCGGAAGGCCGTTCAAAAAGTTTTCTTTTCAATAACGCGTCTAATATTCAAATGAGATAGGTATAAGGCGAGGAACTTAGCGATATATCATAGGAGGTAATCAGATTTTTCCCTGCATTTCGTAAATTTTCCACAGATTAAATTGCGTTTAGTATAGAGAGAGAGATACAATGTTTTATAGTAACACATTAAATTTGAATTCAAAATTAAATTGTTTTGAGTGTGGTATACTCGTAAATTATCGTTTAAGTGCCTCTCGTAAGTCGATGTGAAATTGTTATGAATTCAGATATGTATTCCGTATAGTGTTTTATTTAGAATGTGATTTGATATAACCTAGATATATTGAATGCAGATTGATTAGGTTACCTAGCACATAAAAGTATTATTTATATATGTATATATAAAATTATTTTCTTGCTAAGTGATTGACGGACAAACGCACAGACTAACTACTGGGCGTAGAAATCTGATATTTGACTTAAAGGTTAATTAAAAAACAGCACTATGAGAATATTTCGCATAATTTCTACAAAATTGAAAAAATAATTTAATATTACATGTCATAAACCATACAAACGAAGTTGCAAACGATAATTCATATTAATAATAATAAATCTTAAGACACTTACTCACTTATTCACTTCAGCCGAAAAGTGAAGAACAGAGTGTCTCAACACTAAGTTCTAACTACCCTATTACATGAGAAAAAGTATTAAACTGAAAACAGTCTAAAATAACAAGTTATCAAGATATACTTTTAAAATCTTAAACTTATTTCTTAAAAGCAAATTTCCATAGCTTATATTCCCAACAGTCACCGATCGTATATTCAAATCTCAAAGATCGGTAATTCAAAAAACACAATATACAGCCACTTGGCGAACACTCAATACTCCGGAGCGCCATAAAAAATAATTTAAATTGCTCTTACTGTGACGCGATAGCAGAAATTTGCATACAGAAATAATGCAAGAATCTATGTGCGGAACCCAAACGCCTCGTTTCCTTTGTACTGGGATCGAGAAAAATACACTATGGCCGGCCATAATCACTTTAATATATTTTTGTTATTGCTAGAAGCTTTTTTTTCTTGTTTTTGTTAACTTAACTTAAATAGATATAGTTGTAGATGTAGATTTTTTTATATTGTAGATTTTCAAGTTTTCTCTCTATTTTGTAAGTAATTGATTATTTTTTTTTTTTAGATTAATAGGGTCTGAGAGAATCTAGTGTTAAGACACTCCGTTCTCCAATTTTCACTAGAAATGGTGTATTTAGTAGATGCCGATATCACGTTATATTAAGAAAGAAGAAGGAAATTGATGATTATTCCCTCTGGTGGGAATCGAACCCACAAGCAATTGCGTTTACAGTCATTCCTATTGTGTCAATCGATTATTCTTATACCAATTATTTATACAATAAACTACTGTGCCTTACAACGTTTGTTAACTGATAACAAGTTGAGTTTTAGTTAATAAGTTAGTAAGTTAATAAGTTCGTAATGTATGCGTCACGCAAAGCTTTTACTAAGTTTACGATATTACTAACTTATTGAACTTACGAGTGGAATGCGATGAAGTTATCGGAACAAATTGCTTTTTATATTTTTAATTGAAAATATAATTACCATTGAAATTTGCTTACTTCGAGTACATGTAAGGGAAGGTAAATTCTGTATTTGTGACTAAGCTAAAATCATTTCATATTTTAATATATTATATATTACCCTAAATTTAAATTTGAAGACCAGTAGCGTAGTGGGTTAGCGTCTAATTATTAACGCTATTGAGTGCGGGTTCGATCCCTATTCGAAGAAATTTAAATAATTTTCTTGTACAAAGTTGACACAAAGCGTAACGCCCGTTAGCTTGCAAGGTATTCAAAGTGGAGAACGGAGTGTCTTAACACTAAGTCCTTTATAATTACCTTACTGACACACAAACGCTTCCTAATTCCTTCCCAAAAATTGGATTCGAACCCCCCACTATTAAATCATACAAATTCCACCAAATCATTAAGAAACCTATCTCCAATTCGACAATGGATACGCACCCAAACATTAGAAGCGGGGCAAAGAAAAATTTTTTTATGTGTTATTTTTTTTCGTTGTTTTGAAATATGCCCGCCGTTATATTATTTATGGGCTCCATAGGCTATATTTCGGCAAGTAATGAGGTTTTCAAAAAGGGCAATTTGAATGTTCGTAGATTGAGTCGTTACGCGATCATCGGTTACACTTTGGGCACTTTGAAATTTTCTTACCCCCAAATCGATCGAGCGATTTAAATTTAGGCGTTTACAATACATTAAATTTTGGTGAGAATGGTTCTTTTAATGGTTGTGCTTTCTGTTTTTGTTTTTTTTTTAATAAAAAATAAAATGTTATAGGTTTTAGATAGTGTTTATGTTATATATTTTTTATCCTTTTTTTTTAGCTTCACTCAGCAGGGTAGAGAGAACCTAGTGTTAAGACACTCCGTTCCCCACTTTCCGCCGAATTCGGAGGCATTGCGTGTTAAGTGGCGAAACTTAACGCCGCACTTTGCCTCGATACCAGAGCGAAGAAAATGGAAATATTAAATATTTGCACTCCTCGAGTAGCAATCGAACTCACAACCAGTCGCTTTACAGTTACACTTTGTGCCACTGCGCAACGACTGGCCCCAATGTTGTATATGTAAGCATTTATTTTTCTATATATCCTTTTGAGGTAAAGCAGATTTTGATTCGTAAATTCAAAATTTTGAAGAGATTATACTAAATTAAGAATAATACTCATTTTTCATTTATATGATTATATATGATTTTAATTTCCACGCTCTAATAAGAAAAAGCTTCATCATTTAGCACCCAATGTTTCAATTTCGAACGAAAATTGGAAAACAGAGTGTCTTAACACTAGATTCTCTGCATGCGTTGCTTTGTTTAAAAAATAAACTAAAAAGCAAAAGTCACATCACACCACCCAACATCTATTCTTTAGCGTGAAGCTACACGCTGTATCACGCACACATCAGAGGGAACCTAGTGTTAAGACACTCCGTTCCCGCACCGAATTTCCATCACATCTATCTATCATATTCATTAACGAAAAACAATACTTAATTAATTAAAATCCAGTTATAATATAAGCAGAATTAACGTAATAATTCGGACACGGTAGATAAAACATAAAACCACCAAATAAGATGATTCGATAGTAGCGAGTCGTAAAAAAAAAAGTTACACCGTTATATATTTTTATTTAACAATTAAACGTTGCCAAGTGTACCGTGGCAAGTTCAACGTACTTTCGATAGAGGGCCGAATTTTCGAATTTCATATGTAATGTGTAACTATGTGTGGAAAATTAACTGGAGTGTTCTGTGTGTGTTTTTAATTAATTATTGAAATGGCGGCTTGTGTGTGTTGTGTTTGGTGGTCAATTATTTGTTTTGGTGAGAGTAGAGAAATTGGTCACTAGATTTCGAGATTTAATATCTTTGTATAGTGCATACGTAAATCATTCTCTGTATTTTGGTATTCTGTATAGTTTTAATTTTTATTTTTTTTATTTTTTTTTATAGCTTTACGCTGTATCCCGCACACAGCAGGGTAGGCAGAGGGAACCTAGGGTTAAGACACTCCGTTCCCCACTTAACGCTGCGCTTTGCCTCGACACCAGAGCAAAGAAAATGGAAATATTAAATATTTCCACTCCTCGAGTGGGAATCGAACTCACAACCAGTCGTTCACAGTCACATGCTTGTGCCACTGTTTTTAATTCTTTATTTAAATGGCGGTTATTGGTTGTGTCTATTGTGTTTGGTGGCCAATTATTTGTTTAATGTAATTTGTTTGGTGTAAGCGGAGAATGTAGTCACTAGGTTTCGAAATTAATTATTTTTCTAGGTAAAGATGACAGCCGAGTAGTTACATAACCTAGTGTTAAGATATTCCTTTCTTTAATGAACGCCTAAAATCGACATAACATTGTATATTTAGTAGTGGAGCTTAACACCGCGGTTAGTCATAACTATGGATTAATACATAAAATTCTAACTACATTATAACAATACATAATATTTAAATCAACTAAAGCTGTTACAACAATACACAGTGACAGTGACAGACGATAATTAAAAAAAACTTGGCATAACCGTTTTTTCAAACAGAACACGGTATCCAAATCATAATTCGAACGTGTAAATTTGAATTTAAACATCGCCTTTAATTCTAAATTCAAAATTTAATTCGAACAATAACCGCGCATTGAATGGATGAAATAATAATTTTTTCTCATAAAAAAAAAACTAAGGCAAAGGACACAATGTTTTATTCCAAACCAAATTGAGTTCAGAATCGTTCAACAATCGAATGAAAACGATCATAATACAGATTAATGATAATTAATTAAAAAATATGTATCCACCAAAGCGGGTCGTTTCCAAACTTTAAGTTGTTTCGCTCCATATAGAATTGGGCTTACGTCCATAGCGATTTAATGGTGTAATAAATAATAAAATTACAATTTTTTATCTATTTTTTTTTTGGTTATTTATGTATTGTCAAATTACATAAAATAAGTAAATTAATTTATAGTAATTAAAACTGACTTGTGTAAATCAATTTGATAAATTAAGTATTGTGGATTATAAAAAGCGATTAGACGTGATAAAATTAGACATTAACAAGCTTTTCCTATATAGCATGGTAATTAAAGAGAGTCAAGTAGTGTCAAGACACTCTGTTTTCCACTTTTCTTCCAAATTCGATACATTGCATATTAAGGGGACACAATGCTTTGTCCTAATAGTGGGAGTGTAGGGGTGAAAATAATTTAAATGTGCAATTGCAGTCGGAAGCTATTATAAAATATGTATAAAATACGTAAATTAAGTTATAGAAATTAATTTTAACTTACGTATATCAATTTTAAATATTAAATATTATACTTTATCAAAACCAACACACATAATTTATCTCTATACATTATAATAATAATAATATTAAAAAATAAACTATCTCACACAAACTAGTCCATCGTATTAAACAGTTGTATTATTGGCCAACATCGAACTATTAATAAAAGGGCAAACTGTTACAGATAACCCCAAATAGTTCGAACTTTCTCACCGAATGAAAAAAATATATATGCAAATAATTGATCAGAAACCCTTTGCTAAGACGAAACCAGTCCAGGCATAAATCATTCCCTTCCAATTGTTCTATGATTTATTCCCAATGATGCATCTTGAATATGTTAATATATGTATGTATATGGATATTTTTTCAATAATTATTCGATACTATTACCGATCCGGTTTTGGTTGTTTAATATGCGAATAATAATTAGTGTTTCCTTATTTTTCTACGATTCTCACGAAAGGGTCGCGATCTGGGATCGAGGAATCGTTTTATTTTATACAAGGGGTCATATCTAGTTTAATTTCAATGATTAGTTATAGAATATTAATTTTGTTGAATAATAAAATGTCAGTTGCGTATGATTGTATAAAAAAATTGAATTAATTAATATAAAATGTCAAAAAATACAGATAACTAAAAGCTGTGTTAAAAGAGAGTCACACAGTATAAAAAATATACTTTAAATAACAATAAACATTAATATTTTATTTAATAATAAGATTATATCAAATCGCTTACTTGACGTGACATCAATAAAGGATAAACTGTTTAATATTTATCCTTCATATTTATAAAAAGATTACGGCTAGCGAAATCGCGTCACATTTCATTCCAACGAATAAAAAACCCAAATGTCTAACATCCTATTTTTAATAGATAAAAAAAAGGGAATAAAAAATCCATTTCCTATATCCGTATTCTTGAGATCAATGCGTTGACATCTGTTGAGGGTGAACTACCCTTATTTTTACAAAGGAGGTATTGCATCCATTAAACCTGTTTTACCGATTGATTCCTACTAAACGTCAAAAATGGGGTCGCATGTCTTTCAATGCATGCATTTGCATACGATTTCTTTGGCTATGCAAATGATCTGAAGGAGGTGAGCTTGAGAGCGTTATGTTAATTACAGAGATAAGACGCGATGCGTTTATCTGTGCGTCAGTTGCTCGCGCGCGTTTGGTGCGGCGAGGCGTCCATGTTTTTCAACTGTCAAATCTGACAGCTCGCGTTTTCAAGAAGTTTCCTCACGTTTGGATACGCGTATTGTTGAATTTTGTTATTGATTTGGAATTTTTTTTTTTGGATTTTTTGGACAAGTGGTTGTTTAAGTGTTAGTAGACTTGTGGACTAAGTGATTGTTTGGTAGGAACATTAATTTGTTAACAAAAATAAATTATGAAAATACGGAATTATTATATGGAGGTAAAGTGATTGGTTTGTTATTTTTTTTTTAATTATTTTAATTAAAACTTAATTCTTTTTATAATGTCATGGTGTAACTGAAATTGTGTCTGACTGACTGACTATCTATATAAGATAGTGAGCTTAAATAATTACTCTGATTTTCTTAAAAATAAACTACGGTGTTGAGTTCTGCCAACCAAAACGAATACTAATGTTTTTAAATGAAAGTAAAATGTATAAAAAATTAATAAGATAAGATATAGTTACTAAAAAACAAGAGCTACGTATACGTATATTTATACACATTTTACATAATTACTACAATTTTATAAGTCAAAATTAATATTTATAGTAATAATAAATAAAATATAAATAAATTATTTTCTATACATAAACATATGGGATATATTTAAAACTTTTCAACGTTGCAAAGTTAAGTAAGTTTTAAACTCGATACGATTCAGTTGCAAATGAAAAGGGAATCTATAATAGAGACGATGACAACTGCGGAGTGAAGTTACATACTGCTTGGATGCGGCATACAATAAAATATAAAAAGTTTTTATAAAAAACAAACTTTTAATAACAATTTCTGTAAATTATATTAATTTTTGTATGTAGGCATGTGAACATATATATGTACACATATGTTTTTCAAATCCACGCTTTTCCCCACATACTGGGGTAATAAAAGAAAACTTAATATTAAGACTCTATTCTCCACTTTCTACCCAGAAATGGAGACATTGCATCTGCAGTGGCGGAATTTAACGCCGCACGTCGCCTTAAGTATCAGAGTAAATAGGAAATAATATATATACATACATATATATATATAATATATATTTATGTGTTTACATCATTATGTCACATTCTACCCTTTTTACTAATCTAATTTCGAAAAGAAAATACCCAGTTGTGTATTCACAACGCATTCGTCCCTACCTCCTATAATTAAGGGTGGTATAAATTAGCGAACGAAATGTGACCGAATTTCTTATATTGAATACTTAAGAGGATTAGAAATATATATTGCGTTGAATAATCTTTGATTTTATGTGTTTTTTATTCAAAATTTTATTGAAAATTAATTTAATGTTCCCTTTAAAAGTTTAAACTTTTTTATAAGGAATTGAGGTTGTTATGGTACAGTGAGATAGAGTCTGATGTTAAACGCGATGGTTATAGCTTCGATTCCCGCAGCGGGGAATTATTATATATTGTTTTTTTATTTCTATCTACTACCTAAGACACGTCACGGAGTTTAGTTCCACCACACACACAATGTATTTCGGGCGTGAAGAACACAGTGTCTTGACATTATGTCTCTCTGTCTACCCCTGAAATTAAAAAATAATAATAATGTAAAAGTACCGTATATTCTGATTCAAAGCTCGGGCAAGCCATAATGAAGAGAGACACAAATTAGCAGTAGTACCAATGTTTTTCTTGTAAAGGCATAAGGAATGTACTCGGAAAAGGTTGTAATCGACAGTTGTGACTTCTATTGAAAATTACGTACAAATGGAGTTTCTTGTGCTAATGTTGTATGATTCGTTTGTGTATCTGTAACTCGGAAGTTAGATTCAATATTTTACTTTATAATAGCCAAAGAGAGGAGACGCTTTTGTTTATATAATTTGTTAAGAGCAATAATAAGTTTAGTTAGTTAGTAAGAATATTTTTAAAATTTTAAATATATATTTTTTTGAAAATTTATTATAACTTTGACATAGCTAATAAATATTTTGATAAGTTATATGGTTTAACAATGTTCTACATATAATGTGACATTGGAGAAATTACTATTGCTCTACTGAAACCACTAGTTAAAGGAGTAATATAAAAAAATCTTTAAATAAAACTTTTTAACAAATTTTGAGAAGTCTTCACAAAAACTTAAACAAAACCAGTTTCAAACCTGCGCCTCTTGTCGTCTCATTACTCTAGCCACTACACTATCCGTTTTACATCTGACTACATCGAAATACTCATACGTTTCTTACAACATCTATTAGAAATTCGAAAATTAGCGTTTAATTTTTGCCCTGGACACTTTCTTACGAAGTCGAGGCCACGGTCCAGCGTCACAGGGCAGAGTCGCATTAAAATTGATCAACACATAACGACGTTATCCACATAATGCGGACCCTACTCAGCGGTCAGTTCGACAGCGGTTGGCAACCTTTCCCAAAATTTTACTCCATCCCCAATTTTCAACCCACTTTTTACGTCAATGTTTTTCTATAGAAGCCACGTATAAATGAATGCCGAGGGATATCAAAACATCTATCGGGAGGGAAGTTTTTAGGGAAAGGATTACGTAACGACAAGGATGCCCTTTAACGTGATGTGGGGTGTTCGGTGACTCGTCTACTTTGTTTTTGATCGCTCG
Organism: Dryas iulia moderata; assembly: GCA_019049465.1. Classification (NCBI taxonomy): domain Eukaryota; kingdom Metazoa; phylum Arthropoda; class Insecta; order Lepidoptera; family Nymphalidae; genus Dryas; species Dryas iulia. Next base: position 1,330,488 of record CM032435.1, read on the forward strand.
TGTAATTTATTGAAGCATAATTTGGACAAGTCACTATTAATTTAAGTTTTCGCGTTCCGATCTTGGCCGCAGCGCTAAAGATCGCTATCTGTGTAACTCTGAATTTAAAGAAAATTTTTAATTTCCAAGACGCCTTATTTTTATGTGAAATTTATTTAAATCAGTTAGTTACGGTTAACAGTTGTTTTTTTTTTGACGTAAATTAAAACTTTCTGGCAATTAACAATATTCATAATAAATTAGCATACGTTATTACACCCGTCAAATTTAATACGGAAACCCTCTTAAAACTTGCGATTTTTCCGCTTATATTAATTCTTCGTATTGACGCACATTTTCGCCTCGAGGGGGTGTGAAAGGGTGTCCATCGGGGGGTAGGGGGTTCAGATAACGCGGGAGACATAAAGCGTAGGAGATCGCTAATTCATCATAAGTTAAAGGGTTTTTATGTACGCTCTCGGACGATACTCTTTGTACGGTGCGCAAAAAAGGTTGGCGATGTCTGGAACGATAGCAATCGGGAATAAAAAAATTCTCAAAGGCTAAACGTAGATGAGTTATTAATTAACTTTTAGGGAATTTTTAGGCAAAGGGCTTGACTTTACTGCTGTACTCTATTCAATCGCTTAAATGTAACATTATCTAATGAGCGCTCCTCCAACTACTGGCTAGACGGTATTAATGAATTTTTCGTTCATATAAACGAATAAAGTTAACAAAGTATGAAATTTTAATAATTGACTATAATTGGGAAGGTTTTATTTTTAGATGTTTATATTGAATAAGGCTACAGGTGTTTCACAGGTTTACTACAAGTAAAATAAGCTTACGTTCTGATATTTAGAAAGCGAAGTACGGAATATTTTTCTACACTCTCTCTCTCTCTCTCTCTCTCTCTCTCTCTCTCTCTCTTTGTAATATGACTAACAGCAAAAGTGAAAAAAAAATCAATACATTAATCTATTTATAGAAAACGTATAAAAAAATAATCTCAATTGAACTCAAATCCACACCTATTGGAAACCGTCCAAGCGCTCTTACCTAACCTATACGTACTAAATCCATCTACATCAAGATTCTTATACAGATATTAAAACTTATTATTTCTTATTTTCTAAACATATTTTTAGGCCCTTAATGTACACAGTATATACATTATATACATATAATACTTTAAAAATGCTAAAATATATTAAACTAACTGACTTCTTTAAAATCTAATGAAGAAAGTCAAATTGCTATAAAACGCCAAGTTAAACAGCATCACTAATCCCACACAAACGGGAGCTCCTAATAAATAGAGACAATACATGTTAATTATGTGAATTATTGATGGAAAAAGGTTCTCAAGTTTTCCCCCAGTAAATTAGTTAACCCGTGTGTGCGGAACTCGCACCCCCAGAATTAAAGTGGTGTAAGTCGAAAAATTGTATTTTACTTTAAATTGTGGCCAGTCGTGGCCCAGTGGCACAAGCGTGTGACTGTAAACGACTGGTTGTGGGTTCGATTCCCACTCGAGGAGTGGAAATTATATTTCCATTTTCTTCGCTCTGGTGTCGAGGTAAAGCGCGACGTTAAGTTCCGCCACTTAACACGCAAGCCTCCGAATTCTGCGGAAAATGGAGAACAGAGCGTCTTAACACTAGATTCCCTCTGCCTACCCTGCTGTGTGTGGGATACAGCGTGAAGCTATATAATAATAATACTTTAAATTACAATAGCATATAAGAATAGACAAAACGCGGCGTTAAGTTCCGTCACTTAACACGCAACGCCTTCAGAATTCGCCGGGAAATGGGGAACGGAGTGTCTTAACACTAAGTTCTCTCTGCCTACCCTGTTTTATCCGGGATACAGCGTGAAGCTAAGCATCTTAAAATATACCTTTTATTATCGATTTTTAGCAAAACTAAAAATTGTAGAAATTTTAAGTTAGGCCATTTTAATTCTGAAAAGTCTCAAATTCTGAGCTCTGTTTAAATCGGGAATCGGCAGAAGTTGGTTGTAGCTTTCGATATCAAATAAGCTCAGCCTTTTTTGTTTCGAAAACTTTTAACAGTTTCAAATGGAAGCTCCTATGGTATTGGGCTTACAAGAAGAAGTACTAAACGCTATTGGAGTGGTTACTTAATAGTTTTGTTTTATTATTTTAGTTAGTCAGTTTGGTTAATTAGTTATTACGTTTGATTCGTTTACGTTGATTTTTGTATAATAATTTGTAATTGGTAGTTTTAAGTAGAAAAACTCTTTATTAAGTAATGTCGTAGATACTGCGCTGCATTTTGTCGAATTATATCGAGGGAGAATAGAACTACATACACATATATCTCGTACTTTTCTACCACACTAAACACAAAAAAAAATTAAATAAGTTTTTAAACTTATTTAATTTTTTTTTTTTAGCTTCATCTCGCACTCAGCAGGGTAGGCAGAGAGAACCTAGTGTTAACACACTCCGTTCCCTACTTTCCGCCGAATTCGGAGGCTTGCATGTTAAGTGGCGGAACTTAACGCCGCGCTTTACCTCGACACCAGAGCGAAGAAAATGGAAATATAATTTCCACTCCTCGAGTGGGAATCGAACCCACAACCAGTCGTTTACAGTCACACGCTTGTTAACACTTATGTTAATCTTTAAAATATATTTTTTATAATAATACAGTTTTTTGAATGTCATCCATATCCTAAACGCAATTAGTCTTATGTTCAAAGCGTGACATGTCATCGATTGCCGAGTAGACGATCCGATTCTAATTGGGTTCGCATTGCTCGACTCCATCTAAGAATAGAAGAACGATTTGTTCAGATTTTGCTATTCATTTTTTTATTAACTGTTTTAAGATTATTTCAATTGCTTTATTAGCGTCTGGTTTTATATGTGATTTTAAGATATTTATGTTAATTAATAGTGTTTTGCTTGACACTGGAACCCGCATAGATAGTGCCAAGGTACTCCGTTCTCTTAATTCAAAACTTTCTGTTTTAAGTGGTGGAACTCTATGTCGCGTTTTGTCTTACTAAAGTGGAAAAATGGAAATTATTTAAATTTAATCAATGCATCGAGTGTCTTACTTAATCACGTTGGTCTCTATTCTTCCAAGTAACATTAATGATATTTTTGTGATATTTACACGTTGATATTAACATTCTAAATATCTCCTTCATGTTTTTCTGAGTGAATTGCAATCTTTGTTTCTCCTGTTTCTGTATATATTAACTACCAATACACTAAATCTTATTTATCTCCATAATATTTTAACACTAACTATAACTAACTAACTCTAAACTAACTGAAATACATACAAAATTCAATCCCAAAGTTACCATACCATACACTTAACAAAAATTCCGCGTGACAGCGCCCCACCCCTTCGCTAAACCATTTAAAAGTAAGTCGAGTCTCAGTATTTATCAAAATCCATCCTCAATTAATTCTATTTCGTTCAAATCCGAAACTTCACTTTTAATCTGATCGATCCCGAGTAATTTGTCGCAACCCTTTACGATACTTATAATTGCATTATAGTATATTGATCTAGTTACATTATGTTGTTCGGCAGTTGGGTGAGGGTGTGAATTGTGAAATTTGTGATGAAATGGTCTTTCGGAGATAATTTTGCAATTTTTTAATGGTATTTTAAAAGAAATATTTGGTTAGGCAATAGGTATATCTTAATTTTCTCGCTTTTTCAGGTCAGTGACAGAGTGTCACGCTTCAGTGAGATTCTAGTGTCCAGACACTTCGTTCTCCAGTTAATAGTAATAGGTAGTTAGCAGTTGATACTGGTACCAGGTAGTAGATTAAGATCTGGTACTACTAGTAGTGTGAATGATTACTATTCTGGTAAGATAAAATTTCAAAGCAATGCTAGTATATATTATTTTTATAGTTTTAGTTCAAAAAATATATATATGCATTTTTATTTTTGAGACATTTTTGATAAAATTATGATTACCCCAAAAATTCAGCGTTCAAATATGATGATGATATCTTGGTAATCGATTACAGATCATACTTATCTTATTAGCAAAAATTCCAAAAAAAAAAAATCGATTCCATCCAAATAAAAACGTCAATCGAGTCCACATTAAGGGGGGAAATAATTAAAAGGCACACGGAAAATCGAGAACTTAATTCCGATGCCTATTTGTATCTTCCAAGTTTAGAAGTTTGCACGAAGTTGGCAACTCTGTCGTACCTACTTCGGTAATATTTGCAGCGTCGACTTTTAGTTCGTTCTGTTAATTTATAATTACACTTAATTGGTTATCTGTCTGAAACGCTGGGGGGTTCGGATTATTATGGTATTATTTGCTGAACCCTTATTGATATGGTTTTATAATAATTTGATGTGATGGCAGGTAGATATTGGAAAATAATGAACATAATAATTATTTTATCTAAATTTGATTTGCTTTTTAAAACTACCTGTAACTGAGAAAGGTATGAGATGAGAATAAGATATTGAAATTCTAGTATAACAGGCTCATTGGTGAGAGCGCCTGAACGATATTTAGGAGGCGCGGGTTCGAATCCCGCTGCGTTCAAAATTTTTATACGTTTTCTAAATGTCTTTTTGGTATAACACGGTTTCATTTTCCCTGCATATTAGGGTAGTCAGAGAAAGCTTAGTGTCAATACACTCTGATCTCCACTTTCCAACCAAAATCATGGCACTCAGGTGAGACTCGGTTGACCTTCGAAAACACAGTGCCGATGATACTGGCGGAAGGGCACGTAAAAAGCACGTAGACCGCCCGGAGGGCGTGTATGAAGAGATTGATGACAGTGGACGAGGCGAAAGAAGTATGCAGGCACTGTAGCGTTTGGCGCTCCGTTCTTTCTGACAACCCCGCAAGGGATACAGCGTGAAGCTAAAAAAATAAAAAAAAATCAAAGCATTCTGTGGTAGAACTCAATGCCATATCTTAGGTACCTTAGCGGAGAAATAAAATAATATTATATAATTATAGTCACACCTCCAGTGGAAATCGAACCCACTACTTACGGACTAACAATAAAAAACAATTAGCCCATACATTTTGTTCAGCCGTTGTAAGTTACATAGATATAGTGAATGGGTTTCATTGAGGCGCGCTTGGACGGTTGCCATCTTTGTTTGAAATGTCGATGCGGTCGACTTTAGACTTTTTGTCTGATTTATTATAGGTTATTATAATTTTAGAACTAAATCTCTTGTATTGATTATTTATTATTTATAATGATTACTTTGTTATATGTTAATTAGTTGTAGATATCGCAAAGTATTGTTGTTTGTTGTACAGCGCAGAGTTATGATAGTGAACACACTCTCACAGAAAGTGGAGATTGGAGTGTCACGACACTTAATTCTCTCTAGCTACTTCGGCTACATGGGAAGAAGCGTGAAACGTGAATTTGTTTATTTTTATTTCAAATTTTTTATACACTGTTTAGATGTATTGAATATTTGTTGGTCAATACCAACCCTTTGTTAACACAACTACTCAAATATGTCACAATCTCTAAAACTACTTAAAAATGCAATATTTTTTGCACAAAAATCAAATAAACACCAAAAAAACTTATAAAAAGCTATCCGTCATGTAGAAATGTTACACGTATTGTAATAAATCAGTTTCGTCATATTCCCTGTATCGCTGTGAACATTATAACTGTCTTATATTGAATATGATTGACACTGTGTCTAACAGCGCTTCAGTCACGAATCGGTTAGTTCGAGATGTTTTGTAATGGCGTAGTGGATTCCCCTCGCAAATTCATGTTTCCTAATAAAACTGCCAATCTTATTGGAATATTTTAATATATTATTGTTAATATTAATATTGATTATTGTGAATGGTTGATTTGGTGTGGGTTTTTTTTTTCACCTTCACGCTGTATCCCGCACACAGCAGGGTAGGCAGAGGGAACCTAGTGTTAAGACACTCCGTTCCCCACTTTTGTTGTGGTGATAATAGGTATTTTTGTTTTTTTTATGTTTTAAACGATTATTTATATATTTAGAATAGGAAAACGTAGAATAAGTATTATGTATGTATAGTAAAAAACTAGAATAAGTATATGTATATAATAAATGTATTTAGTTCAATATTCAACGTATGGCTTAGTGGTTAGTGCGTTTGGACGGTTTCCGAGAGTCCTAAGTACTAAGTTTGAATCTCGCTACCTTTAAACTTTTCTAACTAACCCACTTAAATATTTTTATTGCTTTAAAGTTTGCTTGCTAAAGCATCTTTTTTATTTTGAATTAAGAAAAAATAAAATTAAAAAGATAATAAATATGACGCCTTATTAAATAAAGTGTCTCATTGTGCTTCTCAGAGTACTTTCTAACTTATATTTCGAAGTCACCAAGTGAATCTAATCATATCCTTTATAGCAAAGCAAAGCAAAAACAAGAAAACAATATTCTGTATATATATATATTGTCTACCTGTGACCACGGACTACTGTAAAGTGTTCGAAACGTCGGTTTTCTAAAAATGTATTTTCGAATACCAAAAATATACGCGATTAATCCGGTTAAAAATAGTTTCATTTCAAAATGTGTAGTAAACGCGAAAACAAAGGATCATATTAAGAAAACAATAAATCGACACACAAAACACAAGAAAACATTGTTAATTTAAAGCTTAAACAAAAGCCAAGTGAGTACATACATCAACATGCGTTACCATTAGAGTTAGCAATTCTCGCGGTAACCCGGTGATTATGGTCGATCGTATTTAAACAATATTTAAATGTACTCATTTAGATGTTTATCGTTTCGCACGCATTGTCTAGCCGGCTGGTACTGTTAGTACGCAGATTCGAATCAAGAGCCGGTCGGCTACTCAATGTTACGCCCCGTTTGCAATATGTCAAAACGTTATCGAGAATCTTATTAGTTAAAGTTGTTTGGTTGTAGATGTTTATATTTGAATTGAAATTTAATTAGTTTTCAAATGTTTAGTTCTATTTTTATTGTTTTGTTTTGGAGATTCACGATTTTTCTCGCTTAAGGGTAGTTAGGGAGAGCATAGTGTTAAATCATTCCATTTTCGACTTTCCGCCTGAAATCGTGATTATATGTGTTAAGTGGTGGAATTTAACGCCGCGGAATTTACAGTGTCTTCAGTACCAGAGCTCATAAATAAAAATAATATATAACCATTCCCCCGAATATGAATCGAACCTACACCTCGCATTTCCAATCGCGTTCACAACCAGACGTTGCCCAACTTACTGTATTATTGAATGTATCTCTATTTATTTATTTACTCGTTTCAAAGGTAAATGAGGCAAGGTACCGACTTATAATTTAAATATTAGATAGAAATCGAACCCACAATCAACGCATACGTAACCACTGTGTCACGACGGCCATTATACCGAAAAACGCTACAAAAAATAACATTTAGAAGAAAAAAAATACCAAACAGACCCAAACCATTGACAAAGCCAGCCAGGTAACAATCAGCTATTTAAATTCGCATACAAATAATAATTTCCACGTTACCAATAGCCCGGTATAGGACGGTAAAGGCAAATTTCGGTTTAAAGTTGTAACAGTCAAAGGTCCCGCCTCGCCGATACTACTGCTATAGATTTCTAAACTTCGCCCTACGGGCTGATGTGGGCAAAGAATATTGTGTAAATAAAATAGATGATCACTTCTTTCAGGGCCAGTCGTGGCGCAGTGGCTCAAGCGTGTGACTGTAAACGACTGGTTGTGGGTTCGATTCCCACTCGAAGAGTGGAAATATTGAATATTTCCATTTTCTTAGCTCTGGTATCGAGGCAAAGCGCGGCGTTAAGTTCCGGCCCTTAACACGCAATACCTTCAAATTCGGCGGAAAATGGGGGACGGAGTGTCTTAACACTAGGTTACCTCTGCCTATTTTGCTGTGTGCGGGATACAGCGTGAAGCTAAAAAGAAAATCACTTCTTCAACTTCTTTACTTCTTTACTCTTTTGTAGATTATCTATATTGTCTTCATTGTAGAAGGAATGATTGTGGGTTCAATATATATTCGAGAGAATTATTGTATTTAAATTATTTTAATTTATTAGCTATTTTTAGGAAGAGAAATCGTGGTTGTATTCCGTCCAATATCTCGTTAACTGTCATTCAATGTCTTTGTCAATTTGACGGACAATAAAACGCTTTACTAATAAATGCATGCAATAGAAATATTTTGTACTCTTTTTATAGGGGATGCTTATATGTAAATAGTTATGTCTTATTTCTTAGCTTAGTTAAACTAACAGAAAAAAAAAAAATATAATGATTTAAAAATATACACAAAATTTGATTTTATAATAATCTTACAAAACATTAATCACCATTACTCTAAAGTCTCATTTATTGACTCCCAGAGACAAATCGTGCTAGGTATAAACACAAGTTATTCGCTAACCCTTAGAGCAGGTGCGAGGTTCGTTTCTCCACTAACTCAATATTAGCTTGTTAATGCACTGCTATACTCGTACGCTCTGATTTTATATGTATTTTAGAACTTTGCTGTTCATTTTCATAGGTTTCACGGTTGAAATTTATTAGGAAATTAGAGTGAAAATGAAATTTTATGTAATTTGATGTATGTATGTTTGCTTTTCGTACATTTCAAGTGGTTTGTAGGAGAGTTTAGTGATGTATCACTCCATCTTCATAACGTAGATTCTTTACAGCTTCACTCTTTTTTCTCCATAGTGGGGTAGTCACAGAGAACAAGCCAAGACACTCCGTTCTCGACCTTCCACCTAAATTCGAAACATGGAGGAGCTTAAAGCTTTGTCTTGTCATCAGTAGTCTGTCATTAATAAAAACAATTTAAACATAGTAATTCCTCTGAGTAGTAACCATATATTAAAAGCAATAATAAACTGCCTAATATAAAAATACATTTAATAATTCAATCAAATATATTTCTAACAAGAAAGACAACTCCCATACATACATACATACACACACACACCCAAGTCTCACCAAATACCGTTCCATAAAACAATCCAAGATCAACTTTTAACATCAAAATTATCCAAAACATACGAAAATTGACGTAGCGCCCGAATCGGATTATCGTTCTCCACGTACCTATAAAAGACGAAATTTTCAGTTCTTACCCCTTCCCGACGGGCGGGGGTGGCTCGGGGGCTAATGGCACTCGGATTCATTAGTAAATTATAAAGTACATGAATTCAAAGTTGGGAAAATTTTCGATATCTAATAATGATTAGCTGTTACCTGTAGCTGTCTATTGGCAATAGAGTTACAAAAGCGACTTCGTCAATTCCAGTTTCGAGTTAGTCAATTTAATTATTTAGTTTCGGTACCGATGTGGGCACTTTTCGGCTTTTATTTGTTTGACAAATTCATGGCTCGCCAGTTTTGTTGGGACTCCTATCAATGGGAGTGGCGTATTGGCATGGTTTTAACGTTTGGTGATGTTTTAGTTTATGTATTATATATCTGTAGAAACTTTGGCATTTAATGTATTCATTCGTATATAAAATTTGACCTTTAATGTATTAATTTGAGTTGTGTTTTTAGTGTTCTGTCACTCAACACGCAGTTCTGAATTCAGGTGGAATAAGTATCCTGCCATAAGCAAAAGCTTGAAGCTCTATACTAATTTAACAAATCCATCAATATAAATTAAACTGAACATAACCAATTCCAGTTGTGGCCAGTCGTGGCCCAGTGGCACAAGCGTGTGACTGTAAACAACTGCTTGTGGGTTCGATTCCCACTCGAGGAGTGGAAATATTTAATATTTCCATTTTCTTCGCTCTAGTGCTGAAGTAAAGCGCGGCGTTAAGTTCCGCCACATAACACGCAATGCCTCCGTATTCTGCGGAAAGTGGGGAACGGAATGTCTTAACACTTTGCCTAACCTGCTGTGTGCGGGATACAGCGTGAAGCTAAAAAAAAAAATAACCAATTCCCAATATTTTTCTATGACTGTTTAAGTCTAACCGATATTCTGACGTGAATTACATTTCAGCGGTAGATTAATATTTAGGAAGGCTGTCGAAACGCGTTTCCTTTACGTCTAATACACAACATTCAAAAATAAAACTTGGAAGGTAATTCGATGCCGGCGGCAAATTAAAACTGACATTGAAAGATTAAGAGCACCCACCTTGAGTGTGCATCGACTGGAGGGAAATAGATAAACATTGCTTTTTTTTTTCAATATCGCCCAAATTGTCCGTAATTTGATTTGGTGTAATTTTTTCAATTTATTTGCAAAGTAGGTTTTTAATTGTTGTCCCTGTGGTACAGTTGGTTGGTGGTTGATAGATATGTGTGTTATTGTGGGTTCAAATTCAGGTTAGGAAATATTAGCAATAAGGAATAGTTTTATTTCAATTTCTTGTAAAGATAACCAAAGTGATTTGTTTATAGATTCTTTATTTTTACCTCTTGGCTTTAGTGTTGCTTAGCTTGATACTCCCGCCTTAGTGTATGTGTGGTATACTTATACCTATCTCTCATATATAGGATACAGGGTAAGCAGAGAAAGACTAATAGTGGACACTCCGATCTCCGTATACCTATAATTGGGTAAAAATTAGCAGCAAAGTGTTTTAATACCTGTCTGTCTATATAGATCTAACCACACAATATATATAAAAAATAGATACTTAGGTATTTCATTTAAAACATAATCTCATAAGAATATACAGTGAATCCTTTGTGGTGGCCGTAATAAGGAATTGATTGGTACAAAGGAGGGACAAGGGACGCGGACAGACAAACAGCTATAAGTAAATAAACTTGAAAAATTGCATCGTTAAAATGAAATAGACAGGACATTATCATTTTTTATTAATATTTTTATTAAAGTATCGTTTAACATAATGGCAGAGAGATGGTAGTGTTAAAATACTCCGATCTCCACTTTCAGTTTAACTCTGTGGTATAATGGGGTATAGTGGAACTTATCACTGTAAAATATTATCAAAATACATACAACATTGTCAAATATTATATATAAATATTTCCTCTATTCGTAATCAAACTAACAACTATCGCATATTAGACGTCACCACAACGTCATAATCAGTAAAAAGTCATTTTTTGAGTAATTTTTATCAGTATATACCTACCTACAAATTAAAATTAACTATATATTTTTTTACCAATATAACCCAAAACTACACAAACTAATGGTCATAAAACTCCATTTCATCTCATTCCCATAAGATTTTCTAACATCCTCTTAGTACTCCCCTACATTGCCCAAAGAAACTTACCTAACTTATAAATACCAAATTTCAACTTTCTACGACCAGTAGTTATGACTGTACATTGTCTATAAGTCAGTCAGTAACGGAAGACTTTTATACACATACACGTATAATAGATAATAAAATTAATTAATTAACAATAAAATTAAATTATAACACAAATGTTAAACTTTAGTTTTGAACTAAAAAACACTATGCAAATGTGACTTTGAAAAACTACTTAATCAAGTAATTAAATCATTTCTGAGAATTGTTATGATAAAAATTCTGATATATCTTCTATATTATAATTATAATAATATAATAATAAAATATAATATAATTTCGCCAGTCCATTCTATATCTTCAATACATTGTTCCGTGATCAGTAGACCAGAACAGTATCCCGTAAGCCTTAAACGATTTTGGCTAATACTTTAACAAAAATGTGCAGACAGTGTTTCCTTATTTATTATATTTTTGGGTTTTAATTTTGGTGGTTGTTCTGGTTCAGTGGGATAGACTATTGATGTGAGTGGTTGTGGGTTCGATGCCCACTTGGGGAAATAATAAGTGCCATAGTATCGAAGTTGTTATACCTGAGTTTAATTTGGAAAGACGAATGTAGAGAGGAGGAATAATCAATCACCTGTATGTATGTGGATATCTTGCATAATAATAATATTTTTTTCATGCATTTATTTTTACTTTTCCCATTTCACTTACTCTCATTTTGCTACTGTAGTATGACAGCGGTCTCCAAATCCGCCCCAACGTGCAAATCTTAAGTCCAAGGGGAAAGCGAAGAACGGAGTGTCTCGTCACTAGTTTTTCTCTATTATTCGGGTAAAATAACGTAAATCTACCTTTCCATTTTTAAAGATAATATTTTCAAGTGTTAGTCTAAAGTGGAAGGCGGAGTGTCTAGCCACTACTAGGACACTAGGTCCTTTCTCAGGAAAAGCATGATAATGTTGTCATTTACTACTAATCTATGAAAGTACCCCGCAAAACCAAACCTCACGCCAGCGTTTATCGCAAAGAAACATGAATTAATTAAGCCTGTATTGACAGCCCCACCCAAGGAGGAGGTGGTCCGGTCGCCCTTTATCATATTTATTTTATTTGAATGCCGTACAAATTTAATCCTTTTCCATTAATTAGTGACCGCTCCTCGTATAATGCGCCCTTGCTGTAATTTTTCTTAGGCTGGGTTAGGATGAGTGGCGTTTTTGGGTATCTAATACTTATACCTACCCACTTTTATTTATACATGTACCCACATGTCATGTCATTCGGATCGGAAGGGTTGTTCGGGGGTATTTTGATAGATTACTTATAGGTTGGATGTATTCTTAAAATATTGTGCTTTTGAATGTGTGTATTGGTATTTTCTAGAAACAAACTGTGTTTTTGTTTGGTGATGTAAAGTTAGTGGTAAGTGTAAGTGGTATTTTTTTTTTAATTTTTGTCCATTTTGGAACGTTATGTAGAATAAGTGTACTTAGGTACATATGAAAATTAGGTTATTAGGGTCTAACTTTAAGTACAATTGGTTGTCGGTTCGATTTCCACTCGGAGGAATAATTACGTTTTCAATTATTCGCAGCCTCTCCATATAATGTCTCGATTTCAGGCGGAAACTGAAGAACGGAATATCTTGACTTCTTTATGCGGGAAAAAAAACATTAACAACTATTATAACTTATATTCGCACAACCTTAAAAATACATATAAAAAATAATATTCTATCAAATTCACATCTAAACTAATAAACATATATAGTACAAAACTTATAAACTAAAAGGTTACTCCCACTTTGAAGCTTCACAATTTTTACATTATACCTACGCGTAGTGTATCACTGTGAACATTATGTTAATTAATCCAACAGAAATCACGAGAATTCCATACACACATACATTTTCCATACATACATTGCCTTTGCTAATGTAGAAATGTAATCTAAAATCGTAAAGCCGAAATAAAAATTAGCTCTAATTAAGAACGATGCGGCATGCCCAATTAATACGCAATGATAACGGTCTAGCAGTGAATTTCAAAACATATCCGGTACTAAATCATAATAAAATATTATGTAAACGTCGTTGTGGATCAGCTGGAGATGTTGATTGGTGGTGGTAACAGCTTCGATTACAAGTCGAGTAATTTTAAGGCTTTGTTAAGAATCAATGATGTGATAGATGAATGATTTAAGTATTTGATTTAACTAAAAGATTTTCACCTTTACTAAGATAGCACATGGTATAGGGGTTATAGCGCATGGATGGTGTCCACGAAGCGCGGGTTCATATCCTGCTACGTTAATTTTTTTATATTGTTTATAAAAAAATGATTTTCAGTTTCATAAGTATGTAAATAAACTATAAATCTATAAAAATATTTTACAAAGATTTTACTTTGAGATTTATAAATATTAATAATGATTAATATTAAAAAGTTAGCTAAGTATTACTAGTACTTTTACTATTTCCATTAATTGAAATAAATCAGATCTTAAAAATAATATAAGTTTTTAACCAAATTATGGACTGAGTGAGACGTCAACATGTTTTTTACAAACATCAAATTATAAACTAATGATATATCTTGGACTAAGATCAAGGACAAGTTAAAATAAACATCTTGACAGTTTAGTTATTTGTATTTTCCATTTCAAATTACTCCAATCTTAACTTCCACGTTTGAAATAATTCACTAGTCACAAGTTCGAATCCTGAATTCATAATATATGATATTTTTCCAAGAATAAAGATATATGAAGCAAAGGTGAGTAGTAAGAGAGGCAGGGGGAGACCTCGGTTAACATTCGAAAACACAGTATCGACGATACTGAAGAAGGGGTCACGTAAAAAGCATGTGGACTCTCCCTCCCTCCCTCCGGGGGGAGGGCGTGTATGAAGAAGTTGATGACAGTGGACGAGGCGATAGAAGTATGTAGGGACCGTAGCGTTTAGCGCTCCGTTCTTTCTGACTACCCCGCAAGGTATACAGCGTGAAACTGAAAAAAATATATTTTTTCCACATTCACGCTTCTCTCCGTCCTCCACTACTGTACTGAAATCGAGACAATGCACACTTTGAGTGACGGAACTCAACACCGTACTTTGTTAAGTACTAGATCATTCGCCCAAATGTGAATGGAGCACACAATAATTGCTTTACCAGACGCTGTCCAACCGTGCCACAACGAATAAGAAATACTGTGTGAACAAAATTAAAAATATATTCCAAAATTAATAACAACCGCAAGTAACCAATAACCGCTTGTACTTCGAACAAACAGTTAAACTACTTAACTTTAACCATTGTTCCAACTCAAACTAACCGTCAACTAAATCAAATCTATTCACAAGATTCGAAATAAGAGAAAATATTTTGATAAGCCCATTCGGAATTCACGTGTAATCCAACTTATGGTCATTAGCCATTCAAAAATTGAGCATCAACTGCTTTATAAGTAGTAATTAAATCAACGAATTTAACAAAGAAGTTATCTTTGTAAACCATCGCTTATTCGGTTTAAGCAATGAGGAGTCTCACGGGATGTGGCTACAATAGCGGTACTTGATACAATGAATTCGTCTATTAACTTATTTACTGTTTCAATGTGTTTTTATTAATTTACATTTATTGCTGTTTTAATAGGAATAGTGCTAGATAATATTTTGAAGGGGCCAGTCGTGGGGCAGTGGCACAGACGTGGGACTTTAAACGACTGGTTGTTTACGACGCACACAGGAGGGTAGGCAGAGGGAACCTAGTGTTAAGACACTCCGTTCCCCACTTTCCGCCGAATTCGGAGGCTCGCGTGTTAAATGGTGGAACTTAACGCCGCGCTTTACCTCGACACCAGAGCGAAGAAAATGGAAATATAATTTCCACTCCTCGAGTGGGAATCGAACCCACGACCAGTCGTTTACAGTCACACGCTTGTGCCACAGGGCCACGACTGGCCACAATTAGTCTAATCATTCTAATATAGTTTATTACCACCAAAACATAATCAAAATCGACTTCTTTCGTTTTAATTAATTTGAACACTATCGTAGATAC
Organism: Dryas iulia moderata; assembly: GCA_019049465.1. Taxonomy (NCBI): domain Eukaryota; kingdom Metazoa; phylum Arthropoda; class Insecta; order Lepidoptera; family Nymphalidae; genus Dryas; species Dryas iulia. The sequence continues at coordinate 1,345,783 of CM032435.1, forward strand.
GTACAGTACATTAGAGTGGAATTAGCACCACAGTGAGTCAATGTAAACACTTAATACGAAATTCATCTGGAACTCGTAGCTGGATGGAAGTGAGTCAATATTGTAACAGCAACTAAACCTATGCTTCATCACATTCACAAATATCTATTTAATATGCTTTATCTGTTTTAGATTGTTTGCTTCTTTTTATTTTTTTATGAGAAGGAAAAAAGGTATTTTGTTTTTAATTTTTACATTAAAAATATTGTGTGTGAGTCTAACTGGGGAACGGAGTGTCTTAACACTAGGTTCCCTATGCCTACCCTGCTGTGTACGGGATACAGCGTGAAGTCTCTGAGTATATAGGTCGATCTATCTAGATTCTAGATCATATAGGAAAATTTCAGCTTTACGCGTTATTCATTTCGCGGGTAGGGACACTCTGCCCCACCTTATTTTTCTCCACTTTCCGCCCAAACTACGAGACATCGCGTTTAAGAAGTGCAATTCAACGCCATGCTTTGTTTGCAATCAGAGCCGAGAATTAAAAATAATCTGTAAACATATTTTTTCCTCCTGCATAAGAATAAAATCTACATATATCATCAAGTTCTCCACTACACCAGAACGGTCAGATCTAAAAATAGGCTTTCACAAACATTTTTCTTTACAAAAGCTCACTGGTGCCTCCAAAGCTTAAAACGTCTCCGATCAATTCCCTAATTTCCAAACAGTTGCGTAAACAATGGGACTCGCAAAGTTTGATTTATTCCTTAATTTAATAAATAGAGGTCCGATTGATGAATGCTGATGAAAGGACAGAAATTAATACAGACACCGTGGGATTGGCAGTTGTATTGTTCGAAACACCGGCATTGTCTGACGGTAATCGGGTTCGATTTGCTTATATTGGAATACACGTGGGTCTTAGTGTTTTGAATTATTCTCTTGGACTTGTATAATGTTATAAATACATAATGTTATAAATACATCAAGGTACTATAGTTTTCGGTTCGAATCCCATTTAGGGAGTTATGATACAATTACACTCCTTTTCTTTTACTTCGCAAATTCAAATATGTATAGAAGTAAGAATTTATGAAGGCCAGTCGTGGCGCATTGGCACGAAGGTGTGACTATAAACGACTGGTTGTGGGTTCGATTCCCCACTCCTTTGCTCTGGTATCAGAGGTAAAGCGCGGAGTTAAGTTCCGCCACTTAGCACACAACGCCTCCGAATTCGGCGGAAAGTGGGGAATGGAGTGTCTTAACACTATGTTCCCTCTGCCTACCCTGCTGTGTGCGGGATACAGCGTGAAGCTATAAAAAAAATATATAAATGAAAACTAAACAAACGTGTCAATTAATACATACATATACGTAAGTTCAAGTAAAGCTACATTCATCATAATATAATATGAAACATAACGGAAACCTCAATTCACTAAGCAATAAAAAATATCTTCAACATTCCAGTTTCATATCCATGGCGCGACCATTGTTTTTACACAAACTTAAATAAATCAATGTCTAATTACCTTGCCCATACTTTCGTCATTGTGATATTTTTCTCACATTAAACTATTTGGGCGTTGTCGCCTCATTATTATGAAGAATTTCCTCTAATACTTGAAGTTTCGGTTATTTATAATAGTCTAAAATGATTATTATATCTGGTTGCCGTTCACACAATTAAAGTTCGTATCTCGGACTTATTTATATGTAATTGTACGTAAACATTCATGATTTTTAATGAATTACCGCAATGATTGCATCGCTTTCAAATTTTCTACGAGTTACTTTCTAGTTGTAAACATTAAGATTGTTCGGTCGAAAATTCAAAACGGATTTGTATAATTAGATTAGAAGGTGCACATTAATCGTATGTGTAAGCCGTTCTTGTTTCTTTCACTTGTTATTAAATATTTTGAACCTGTGTGTTGATATGTCAAATGTAGATAAGGTAGATTATTTTTATTTAATATATGAAACCATCGTGGTTTTTGCGATATGCCTGGTTGAATATTGTTATTTTAAATTCAAATTTTACTTGTGAAAATATTTATATTTCTTTAAATATTATAATTAACGCAGTATCCGGTAAAGAACAAAAAGATCAGACAAAATGAATGCCAAATAACAAAAATAATCATTAAAAATGACTGCTCATCATTTAGTACACAACATAGACTGTAATTTTGACGACATCGCTAATACTGGATACTCATCCTGTATTGGATCATTGTTTCCATCCCACTTATCACAGAACCGTAGGCAGGCTAAAGCATTGTCGCTTACGTAATTTTGATTCGCTCAAGCAATTGAGCGTGATTGATCACTCCTGTCGTTATTGTCTGAATCATGATATCTTTAGTTAAACGTGTCTCAAATGCTTGGTCACCTCCGTAACTACGTCTATTAATAGCAATTGGACCAATATATTTTGGGCTTATCTTCTTATGACTTCGATATTGATTGATCTTGAAATTTTTTCATTACTTTTAACATTTTTTTTTTGTTATTTAATTATTTGCTCCAACAAAACCTTTAACAGTTACTTTGGTCAAGGAATTCCTTGTAAAAACACAGACAAATTATAGAAGTCAATGCTCCTTTATAACAATGTTAAGAGTAATCAAACAAATGAACTGAGCGAGAAGGCGCTAGTTATCAAGATCCTCGCTGCCATTAATCCAACAATCTTTGATTTCATCGCACGTGAAATGTGCGTGTACGCAGTGCGTATAAAGCATCATGTATATGTTATTTTTTGCAACAATTATTTTTAAATTATCATTTAATGCTCGTTATATATAATGAGGTGGAAAAAGAAATGGTCTATCGGTCTATTAGTCTTCTCAGACGTATCATATTCAATTTACTTATTGTTCTGTTAGTAATAGTTTTAAAATCTTGATTTTATAACCATCATTAGTAGCGAAAAATACTAAATCATTGCCAAGAATCCAAAAAAAAAAGGAAATATTAGATAATTCTGAACTAAAATTTTGGTATACTCGTATCTTAAAATTTACCAAATAATAACACAGAATACAAAGCCAGTGTACCGTTTGCTTAACAACGATGTTATCAGCCCACGTCGAGCGTACACGCGTGCATTTCAAATACTTTTCCCCATTCATTTTAATTACTGAAATCTGTTCAAACTCTGATCAAGTTTCACTCGTTTTATTGCTCTATTTTAGAACTATGGTTTAATTACCGTTTTTAGCAATTTTTGTTTACCTGTTGTAGATATGTATGTGTAGATATATATTTTTTATTTTTTTATTAGCTTCACGCTGTATCCCGCTCGCAGCAGGGTAGGCAGAGGGAACCTAGTGTTAAGACACTCCGTTCACTCCTCTCCACTTTCTGAAATCGGAGACATTGCATGTTAAGTGGCGGAACTTAACGCCGCGCTTTACCTCGACACCAGAGCGAAGAAAATGGAAATATTAAATATTTTCACTCCTCGAGTGGGAATCGAACCCACAACCAGTCGCTTTACAGGCACACTTTGTGCCACTGCGCCACGACTGGCCCCTATATAGTAGGATATCTATATAGTAGGTAAATATTTCATGAGTTTAGAGACAGGTATTGCTTGAAAATGACGCTCTTAAAAACATGCATGGTTACATTACTTATGATAGGCTTACTACTATAAAAAAATTTTTTATTCTCTCAAGTCCAGTATTCATTTTTTTGTTTCATGAGACAGTCAATTTCTATTTAGGCAGTCTTACTTAGACGTGATGTATAAAACAAATAGATTTTTTACTAATTTCTTCATTATGTATTAACAAATAACAATACAAATACAAACAAGACTTGTTTAGTACTTAACATGCGAGTGGAAACGCTATAAAGTTGTTGGCGTACAGAGCTTAGCATATCAAACCAATTCACCCATGCAACGTGATAAACAAAAACAATAATGAAAATGCAGTTTCAACAATCATCAAAACCGAAACGTGAATAAAAACGATTTTTGTGCCGGCCAATAATCAGCATACATCCGTTTTGATGAGATCCAGAGATTAGCAAACATTGAATGGCACAGGATGTGGCACAAAGGACTCTACGTCACCGGTCACAAGAACAAATAGGCTATGGGAACTGATTAATAATTAGATTAAACACGTGGAAATGCGAATCGATGTTTCTATTGCAGTATTCATCCCATATGAATACCAACCTTATGTTGAACATTTAAAGTTCAGAATGCATCAAAAGCAATCCACCGTAGCGTGAAACCTCCACACGCTGTAGTTATAATTAAAAGTGACTTGTATTAAATTATATTTTCATAGAATAGTTGTGTAAAGGAAAATTTGTTTTATAAACAATGATTCAACGTGCAAAGTTGTATTAAATTTTTTAGTCTGACTGAAGCAAGTTTTGTTATGTATGCAATTTGATTCTTGTACACAACTAATAATGATTTTTCTTTGTTTCAGCGAGCTACCCTGGCGGAGAAGGAGGTAACGACGCTGAAGGAACAGCTTGCTACCACCAGCCCGACGCCCCTCCAAGCCACAGTACCCTCAAAGACAAATGGCTCTCACATAGAACCCACACGAGACCAAGCAACTGAAACTAGAATACCAGATTTTAGTCCAAATATAAAAGAAGAAAAAAGACAATCTCCAGATATTGATGAGGATTTAGAACAAAAGATAGAGATGGCGGCGACGACGAGGAGTAATAGCAACTCCTCGAGGAGCAGCCCTGTAGTTAATCCCAACACAAGTCTGGAAAATGAACTTGCTGCCAAAGAAAAAGAGGTAAGTTTACATATGTGATAGAAAATACTTTTGACATATCTTAGGAAAGAAAAACTGAATCCTTAACCCTTCTATCCAAGCCCGTATATCTTCCTTACAAAGTGGTCACTAAAACGAAATATAATCAAAATTGATATATCATTACATCCCGTATGAAAAGGATGAGCTATATCTATGAGGTCAGCAGTTAAACGGGTAGAAAATTACAGTAAATGCAATAGCCTTGCGCCTGCGCAACGTATCGAATGTAACGTACGATCAATAAATCAATTACATGTGCTGGGGCATCGTTGAATTGGATTTGACAGGCTTGTTCTAGAGATGGTGGGGTATCGATAAATGATACACATTTTCTAATAGATTTTAAAAATAATAATTACGTAGTCCAAAAAAATGGGGTTTCCATGTTTCAATCATCTAAAATCTTAGTAAAACCTAATGTTTTTTTATTAAGTAATAAAAGTTAGTGAATATACCTAAAAATAATATTTTTTTAATAAATTTTAAAGGAAATATATAATAAATACATAAACTGCAATACAAAATAGTATTTCGTACCAATCATTGCCTCGATACACAATCAGCAACAGCACTAGCGTCACAGGATACGTTCAATGGAATGATTGATCGGCACCGAACGGTAATCCTTGCACTAAATAAATATCATTGTTTGTACCCACAACCGCGTAGTGGGCCAATTAATATTATTTGCTTAACCAATTTTGAAGAAACACTTTGTTTATATAGATTGTTCTTGTACTTATATGGACAGGAGTACCTTGACCTCGTTTGTGTGTATGTTTTTGGGCAAAAATATTGAAAATGATTAAGGTCATTGTGGTGCAGTGGGTGGATTGGAAACGCGATTGACTATGAGTTCGATTCCCACTGGAGTCAATGATTATACATGTATAAATTATTTTCATTTCTTAGCTCTTGACTGCCCTGCTCTCTGGTGGAAAAAGTGTGAAGATGCAATGAAAATGATCCTGTCATTAAATTATTTAAATTTTAGGGGAAACAATGATTGTGTATTTTTATAAAATATATCAAATAATTTACTACAAACATACATACATACATATCATAAATCAAACCTGAGCTTATGTTATGCTCATATTAAAAAGTACCTAATCTTAAATTCAAACTAGCGAAGCTATAACAAAAATGATCCCATCCAATAAAATTTGACTCACATACCAACAATTGCCATAAAAATTATCAATACTGGCACAATCAATCAATATTAGTGTAAACGAATGATGCAGCATTAAAATCGATTTAGCCATTTGTTTACCGGACACCGCCGCCTACTCGCTCCGGTAACTCATATTTGACTCGTTATTGTTAAATGGGTTAACAGATTATTGGGGTTATGGTTTAGATTTATTGATTTCTTCCTGAATTTTAGCTACAGTTACATTTTTTGAGACCGACTTTACTACTGTAAACGCGATGGTTGCAGGTTTGATTCTCTCTCGGGGGAGAGGTTACTGGTTATTTTCATTTTTTCATATAAGTACTTGGTATTTAAGACAAAGGGCGGCGTTGAATTCTACCATTAAACACCCAATGTCTTGATTTTCTGGTAGAAAGTGGAGAACGGAGTGTAGTGACACTAGATTCTCTTTGTCTACCCTGCTATGTGGAAAAAAGCGTGAAGCTGCAATTTTTTCATATATTTTAAAGTGAGGTACTTAGGAAATTGAAAGACATTTAGAAAACATATAAAAAAATATAAAAAAATATAGTTAACGAGATTCAAACCCGCGCCTCTTTGAGAAAACCCTGGCGCTCTGACTACTAAGCTACAAGCTAAACTATTTTCACAATCAAATTTGTTCATATTTTTATATTAAAACACAAAAAATTAAACACAATACATAATTACACAGAATGAATACTAAATAAAATTATTTTACAAAATTTCATTTGAAAACTCACTCGGCTGCCATACTACTCGTACATAACTAGCTAAGCATATAAAGAAACTCGCTCCAACATTTATGAATTATCTTCAATTACCAGTGTTTTGCCCAACTAGAACATGTTAAAAGGAGTGAAAAAAAAAAAATAGTCAAAAACGCATTCATTCATGCCAAAGAACTGGATGCAACTGAATTCTTCCATTCACGTGCCGTCATTAATGCATTGAATCGCCAAAATCTGCGTTATAGTGAATTGGAGGCTTTATCTCACTCAATAGACTATTTTTAAACGTAATGGTGAAAGGATCCACGAAATCAGTTTAGGTTTTAATGTAAGCGGGAAATTCTTTAGCTTTAATTTCGTATATTGAAAATGGTATAGAGTTATTTTGGGCTTGAAAGAAATGCATATAACATGTAGTATTCGTATTCGTGTGTGGATAGATATGGTATGTTTTATGCTGCTCGTGGGTAAAAGGGATTTTTTTAGTTTGAGCTGATATATAAATTCTTTAGTAATTTTAATTTTATATATAAAATTCTGTATTAATTATAGGATCTTGTACTCATTTTGTATCTATTTTGTGGAGTTTACGAGGAAAAGCTGTAATAATTCATGAAATTATAACCTCAAAATATAGAATATTAACAATAACTCATTTTTTCTATATATATTATATGTAAATACATATATTAATACAACAGTAAACATATTTTCTTTCATAATCGTGAAATTGTACAAAGTATTTTTTAATCAAAGACTCGAAATAACTTTGAACGAACTCTATCGAAGTGACAAACTTTTTGCCCGAAGATTTTTTCCCAGTCAATTTTAAAATTAAGTTCGCCAGAAGGGTTGAAATGTTATTTCTTTTTGATGACAGCCGATAAACGATTCAGTTCTGAAATAACTTTTTTGATTATGGTTTCACTGAATTGGTTTTGATTGGCCCACAATTTTCATTTAACTTTTGCTTTAAGATAAAAAATACTTGAAAATATTATAGAAGCCATCGTAGCGCAGATGAAAAGTGTCTTATTGTATAAGCAATGGTTGTGAGTTCGATTTGCATTTAGAGGATGATGTTATTAAAATTATTTTCAGTACCCCGCCATAGTTAGATGTAGTGCGGTGTTAAGTTCTGCACTCATCACTGAAAAGCAATGTCTTGTATTTAGCCGGAAAACAGAGAACGTAGTATCTATCATAACTCTATACCCTCTCTGCATATTATATGTGGGATACATTGTGGGATGAAGCTGAAAAAAACATTTTTTTCAGATTTGATGACATAATCCGTTTTAAACATTACTTATCACGTAAGTAATAAAAAGAAAAGGCAATAAACATTACAAAAAAAATATAAAAATAATATGATCAAAAACAATTTTACAGGTAATTTCATGTGCATATAAAACTAAATCCAAAACAGTAAATTCTTAATGTCACTCCGGCGCAGGACATGAAAGAGTGATGACGCTATTTTCGTACGGCAAAAGGAAAACATTCGAAATTAGTTTATGACGACTGTCTGTCGTTCGATTTATTTTAATTTTGTTATTTTTGGTCACACGAGTTTCTCTTATTAAGCTTCGGGCGTCGTAAACTTAGACGGTTCGGTTGTGAATTATCTTTGAAAACGAATGACAAATCACGTTTATATGGAATTTATAAATACTTGTATTAATTTAATGTATATTATATTTATATGATGCTAGACACCCACGTAGTACTGAATCATTGATACCAACTATTTAAATATGGACTATTCAATTTTATAAGAAATGATATTATTTCTTATAAAATGTTTCAATCAACTTCCATGTCGCTAAGATTGTTATATTTTTATAAAAAAAAATACAAATAAATTGAGGAAATCGTTACTATAATAATGCAAAAAGCAATATAATCACAGTACAAAAATAGAATCGTACATACAATTCACGTAGAAGCAAAAACGAACGAATTTCAAACCAATTTATAGTGATTGCCTCTGACCTCATAGACGTCAAACAAGACAAACGCGCCTTTAATCGCAGCCAATCAAAGAGAAAGCAACGGATTCGAAACGTCCACAAGAGATGCAATCAGACGCCCATCAAACCAACCTATCATCTCCGAAATCGCCACGCACGATAATTTAATAACAGAGAATCTAAAAAATGAACAGCTCAAATCGAAACCTTAACACAACAGCAATAGAAGCTATCGAATGCGTATAGTAATTACCCACGAGACATGCGAGCGTACATGAAAGCAAAGCAAATGTCAAACTTACCCGTACATATTATTTCCAAGTATTGAACGTTGGGGTCGGTTTCTTGGAAGATGTCCGTAAACATCATCGTGTCGATGATGAAAGCGATGTGATTCTTTGTACTCAATGCTGATTAGTTTAATTTTAGCCCCAACAAAAAAAGTGTAATTTGGCCCCACCGTGACAACGTAGCGTGCGTAACGTCGATCGCTTGAGTTTCTCGTATTGGAATTTTGTAATCACTGATGGGAATAGTGGATAGTTCTGGTGTGATTTTGATTCTTATCTAGTTTTTTTTTTTTTATATAAATATCTCTAACAAATTGTATTGTTGAATGAGTGCTCAAGTTAAATACTTATAAATTGTAACATTTTAATCTTACCAGTCCATGATTACCTTTTTCATTGAAATAGCAAAGCAACACTCAATATCGTTGTAACGTAAGCAAACTCCTTAATAACCTCATAATTAACTAAAACGAATTCGAAACTCGAACAACTCGCGTTAGTTTATTTATACACAGCGTCAATATTCAGAAGCCAGCTCGATAGATTCATAGCAGCCGACATCAAAGGCTCGACATTAATCATAACTCGCATCAATCGCCGGTGAAACAGTTCTGTTTTTATTGTAAATCAGTATTAAAAAGCGACGCGAGCGCATGAATCAAACGAGCGCCTCAAGACGTCAACATATGCGATAAATTCGTGAAACGTAAACAAAAAACTTGCGGCCCGAATAGACCACCTTGCGGTACACCTGTTGCTTCTATTAGCGGAGCGCTCGCCGATCATATCAAAACTATCTATGATCTACAAGTGAAGATTATTTTTGTGTCACATAATTCATCTGATGTGCGTTGAAAAATGATCTCGATGAGACGAGTCGAACGCTCTCGGAACTCGGACGAGATTACAGATCAAACGAATGTGTTCTTTCGCAAATTGCCCGTGGAGTTTCATTTTTAATTTGCCGAACGCAAGTGCTGCCTCGACGCGAAACTAATAAAAGTTATACTTCCTACGAATTGATATTTATGTATGTACTACGTCTGGCTTCAATCTTTTACGATCGTCAACAGTTACATATTAAATGTTCGATGTTTATCAACATTTCTTTCTTATGCAGCTTTTAGTGGAGCAATAAATTATTTATCTTCAAAGCATCTTGCTCATTTTCAAAACTTTTGTTTCTAATACACCGTAATTCTTGGTTTTACAACTGACATAACCAACGTTATAAGTTACCTGCGTGTAGATAAGAAAAATTTGGACGTCCACGTCACCTAAAATGTATAACAAAACAGTATTCAGAGCGTTTCTTCGTATCTTTCGAGTGAACAGTATTTAAATTGGCCTATAAATTTTAAGATAATGAAGATAACAGTTTCGTCGAAGATACGGAGTCGATTAAGTATTCTAATGATATCATATTGTACACTTTAGTCACGTTATTAGTCAGCCGTTTACATAACTGAGTCAAACTGAAAAATCTTTAAAGTGACACATGGTTTTGAAACAATGCAAATTGTCGTTTGATATCTGTATAAACAGTAATATAACTCACCGTCGCTCTCTTCCCTTCCTCTTTAGTAGTAAAATAACTATCTCACTTAGTGGAGCATTCGTAAATGATACTGAAAAATTTCCCAAGCTGTTTTCGTTGCTGAGTGTTTCTTGTTTAATGAAATAACACGCACGTTGTGCTTCGGTCGGTTCTAAAATAGTTTATGGAGCGTCGATTCCAGTTTTTTTCTTTATATTTTTTATTAGTAAACCCAAACTGAAAGACCAGGCCATTGTGGCAAGTCGTGGCACAGTGGCACAAAGTGTGACTGTAAACGCGACTGGTTGTGGGTTCGATTCCCACTCGAGCGGTGGAAATATTTAATATTTCCATTTACTTCGCTCTGGTGTCGAGGCAAAACGCGGCGTTAAGTTCCGCCACTTAACACGCAATGCCTCCGAATTCGGCGGAAAGTGGGGAACGGAGTGTCTTAACACTAGGTTCCTTCTGCCTACCCTGCTATGTGCAGGATACAGCGTGAAGCTAAAAAAAATTGAAAGACATAATAAAATTTCAAACAATATTCACTTCAGATCTCACGTTATTGTCTACTTTAGTTGTCAACGTCGCTTTATCGATCTTCATAATGTTACTCGTACTCTATCTATTACTTTCTAAATTTTACGATGCGTATGACGCCCATTAAAAAACGTATTCGATACATGTCATTTTGGCGATGTTCCAAAGCCTTAAAAATATATTGCAAGTGTAATGGATAGGTATATTATAAATATAAATAAACCTATCTATATTCTGTGGTAATAGAATGAAGGATAATAAATATTCGTAGTATAAAACGCTTTAAAATCTTAACTTAATCCAGGAAATGCATTTCTTTGCCAAACAAACTGGGATAATTTAGTGATTATTCACTAGTTGCTTTTTCTTAGGTATATATACTGATATATTGTGAATTTTAACTCAAAATCATAACCAATGACGTCGTGGCGCAGTGTGATAGCGTCTGTTTGTAAACGCGAAGATTGCGGGTACGATTCTCACTTAGGGGAATGATTATTAATTGTTTTCATTCTCGCGATATCCAAAATTAAGCGCGGCGTTGAGTTCCGCTTATCAAGACGCAATGTCTTCGGGCGGAAAGTAGAGAACTGAGTGCCTTAACACTGCCTATCTGACTAGCCTACTATACGAGAAAAAAATGTGAAACTACTTTTTTTCAATACAAACATTTCCAGTCGTGGCGCAGTGGCACAAGCGTGTGACTGCAAACGACTGGTTGTGGGTTCGATTCCCACTCGAGGAGTGGAAATATTTAATATTTCTATTTTCTTCGCTCTGGTGTCGAGGTAAAGCGCGGCGTTAAGTTCCGCCTCTTAACACACAATGCCTCCGAATTCAGTGGAAAATGGGGAACGGAGTGTCTTAACACTAGGTTCCCTCTGCCTACCCTGCTGTGTACGGGATACAGCGTGAAGATATTAAAAAAAAAACATTTCTTAAATGTTCCGTAAATACACGATAATGTCTTAAGACAAGACGTCAATCGATACGTTAATTCGTTTTCAATTAAACACATCAACGCGTGGCACAGCAGCCATTTGTTGTAATGGGTAATTAATATTGATAGCTTCATTTACGAAGCGAACTATGTATGTACGTTAATGTAGAAAATGTAATTTAAAATATCACAGGTTTTTTTTTATTTCTATCCTCGTGTCTTGTTCTTTTAGATATTTACTAGTACTTCAGGCGTTTTTATTATAGACATAGTGTCAAACATAATGTTCAGACACTCCATTCTTTTCTTTATTTAGCCGAGTCTTCAAGGCTTTGCGTGCGGAGTGCTAGAACACAGCAACGCGCTTTGTCTTGTTGCCAGAACGAATTAATGTAAATTATTTTAATATTATCCTTCCACCAAGTGAGCATCGAACCCAAAACTATGGAATTTACAGTCTGTCGCTATTAAACTGCGCCTGATTTCGTAGTGACTTATACATATATTTTACTATGTTTTTTTAAATAAACTGCTACATTAATATTATAAGTTCACTGATAAGCTATTTTTTCCTTACATTCTTTGAAGCAAGGTCTGAAGGTCATTATTAAGACTTCCTTACCAGCAATTATCACATTTAAATACATTGTAACTGAATATTAGCCGTCGATTTTGTATTAAATAAGAATAAAGTTAAGTTCCGCCACTTAATACGCAGTCTCGATTTCGGACGGACAGTGGGAAATAGAGTGTCTTAACACTAGATTCTCTCCGACTACTCTGCTATGCGTAAAGGAGTGAATTTATTTTGTACTATGTCGTATAACTTAATTCATAATATTAGACATTCAAAATAACACTTAAGCGAAAACAACAATAACCTAAAATGCCCATATTATCACAAATTATGATTCCTATCGCACACACTAGTTGTACGTAAGCGTTCAAAAACTTAAACAGTAAAATCATTAAGCGCCGATCGAAACGATCACATATTACACCTCGTATTAGAATATGCACTCCAAGGGATAATAACGTTTGTAGTTCATACTAAGTACTTGAAATGACCTCTAAAAGCTACCCCCATAGAAGCTAATTTCCTATAACCTAATAATAATGGTGATTTAATAGAAAATGCACTTAAATCCAATAGTTTTAGAGTTTAATTTACTGAGTTGTGTCGTCATACGTCGGTACACGTTAGTACGCCAAGCAACACGTGTAGAGAATATGTCAATTTATTATAAACTTTGTGTAGCGTAGAAGATGATTTGTGACACATTATCGGTATAATGCTATCTGTTTCTATGTATCCATTCAGAGGAGTTATTGTGTGATCGACCGAGTTCTAAGGAATTGACAAATATTCACAAAGGCTTATTGTTCAATTGGTCGGTGATGGGATCTTGTTTTAGTTTTGTTGTGTGTGTGTTGTCATTAGTTTTATTAAATTGATCTGGAATTGGGATATTATGTATGAAATATATGACTAATACTTGAATATTAACATGTTCAATTTTGTCTACATTGTATAGGATAGACAAAATCTACACTTTAAAATTGTATACTGTAAAGTATTTTATACTGTAAGTTTTAAATTTCTATAATTACATTCAAAAACATTAAAACTTAATCGAAATTAAAATTTTCACCAATCAACATTTCTTTCAGAGAAAAAAAATTCTCCACAAAGTAATTACCTCACGTCCAAAACAAGTCCGTTCATTTATTTTTATTGAAATTAATGCAAAAATCAATCAATTCAAACTTTCCACCCCCGTTTCTACGTTTGAATGGTGAAACATTTTTCTTCGCCCTCCAAGCCTGAGACAATGGGGATGGTTATTAATATTCCGATATAAAAAACATCGGTCCTAAACAATAGGTGCTGTTAATTTACTCATTAAGGATTCATGGGGAGTCGGTAGGGAGGGTACAGTAGCGAATTTTCAAATTATAGAATCCTTTGATACATTTTATGGGCCCGATATAGGAGATGTTTATTGAGCATTATGGAATATCTCTTTTATGTTACAAACCCTATTTAATCGCTGCTACTTTTAAAGACTGTGCTTAATATATTTTCTTTTTGCGTCGTATTTTCGACTCAATAGCTACTGGAGTGAATTTCTATTAGGGGGATTATCGGTACATGTATATGTATTACTAATACAGGCTTGTTTTTGCTTTTAGTTAGACAACATGTGATGTCAGGCTCCAAAGAACATGTAATAATGAGAAAAAGAAGGAAAAATGGAAAACTAAGTGATTTATCACTAATTTCTGTCTACTTTCTCTGCATGATACGTGAAAATTATATAAAAGTCGCTATCCCAGTCCCGATAAACAATTTCCTTGTCAGTGCTTTTCTTAATTACATTCAATAATATTTTTTGTCATTTCACTGCTAAGTTCAAAACAAGTGGACTTTGGCAACTTCATAAAAAGACTCTATTAAAAAGTTTCCAAGAAAAATAGGATGTTAAGAGTATTTGCTACAGATTTTCGCGAAAGTCAAATTCGACGTAGATTTCCCTCGAGGAGAAGCCAAACTCCACCACCGTGATTGATATGCAACTCGTTGTATTAAGAGAGAAACAGGACTTATAAATACTTTCTATGGCTTGAAAATATTATATCGTTATAGAGTAAATCGATTAATATATAGTTTTAGAATCAATGCATCAATGAATCAATCAGTGCGAGGTTGAGTTCAATCACTCAAAGGAAAAATGTCTGGCGAACAGTGGAGGACAGAGTGTCTTGACACTAGGTCCTATCTGACCCAGCTATGGGGGAAAAGGAGTAAAGCTGCTTAAATTTAATGTATGTGTTTTATGGTAAGATTAAGATGGTAGAAACTTTTTTTATTAACCAACGAGACAACGGAGGAGGTTCCCAATTCGACACGTATCAATTATGTTATACCATACATAACTTTTTACAGCCTAGACTAATTTTGATAATTCTTTTTTAATAAATAGGGTATAGTCTGAAGGACTTATAAGCTTTTTTGGCTAAAATTCTTCTTTTAAGGATAGGAAAATTTATTTACTGATTTCACTGAGTTATCTGGTTATTCCATTTTTTTTCAGAAAAGCTAGGTAAAAGCTTTTATCTAGCATATCTATGTCGAATTACTAATTATTATAAAAAAGAAAGACATGAATTTTAATTTATATTTAAGAAAAGCTCGGTCAGCTGCCAATACAAATAAATCACACACACAATGAACGCGACAAAAGGACAAAACACCCGATATTTTTACAGTGACAAAAACCATTGACCACGTGGCGTCCGAACCGGTTCTAACCGGTTCTTAATAACATACTATTCAATCAAATTTATATATCAGGTCGAACGATTTTATAGAAATTTTGATGGGGGATAAAAGATTTTATGTTATTTAATTTAATGGCCATAATTGTTTAGCTTTTCAAGTCGAATCGATATAGAAGCTGTAATGGACAATGTCTGAATGTCCAGCTGCTTACATCTGAGATCTATTGATACGGGGCTTTATAGCGATTGCGTTAGTTATGCTGATTTTTTTTTATTATTTCTCCATTCAAAATGAGTGTAGTGAATATATTAAATAATAAAACGATAAATTGAAGCGTGCCTAGCTTCGGTATTTTAAGCATGGTAATGTTATTGTTTGTAAGCTTTTATTGGGTGGCGTTAGTAATCGATTTCAAAATTGTATTTGTAATAATTATAAAAAAGTAGGAAAAAGTAAGGCATTATAGTTAGATAAGATTTTTTCAGCTTTGTAGGCAAAAAGAATCTATATAGTGTTAAAACATTCCACTTTCCACTTTCCCCCAGATTCCGAAACGATAAAACTCACCGTAGAACTTTATCTTGTGTTTATTTAAAAAATATCCTTATGTTCAATTTCTTAACAGAATTTAACATTTAAACTGCAAGTATTTTCCAAGTAAAAAATCATGATAATATTATAGGTCTAATAATAATAACTCAGCATTATTACTTATTACATTTCCGAACATCCCAATCCATCTGAATCGATATTATAAAGGATTGCGAATCAATTTTTAAATTCAAAGAAATGTTGATTTTGATTTATTAACTCCAGCCTCTATAGAGGCGGTCTCCGATGCGCTTAGATGTGATCGACAGCCTCGGGAAATCGGTAATAGCGTCTTCATCAACACTTTCAAACTTAAAAAGGAAAAAAACTATTTAATTTATATGAGCTTTTGTGAATGTTGCCATAATGAAGTTATTTATTTGCTATAGTAAAATATATATGTAAAATATATTATTTATTTAAGTTTTGTGTGTCTTCGTGCACAGTGTGATAGTGTTTAACCGTTTAATGCGGTGGATATAGGTTCGATTCTCATTCGGGTAAATATTTATAGTACCTAACACAAAGCTCCGCATATTTCTGTCACTACACGCTATGTCTCGATTTCGGGTGGACTCTTCTACTTTCGTTTCTCTAGAACGGAGTGTTTCGAAAATAGGTGTTTCCTGACTACCCATGACCACTATGACTATTATGCAGGTTAAAACGTGTTTTAAAAGCTTCACTCTTACCGCTCTCTTTTAGCCATATTTAATAACATATATTTTATTTATTTTTAACCCATTACTTTAAATGCTTACAGGTAACATATATTGTATTAATTCATGAAAATAATAATTAAGTGTAAGTTTTACTACAGATTTCTTCGTTTAACACGAAATACATTTACAACACAAGTTTATACAGCGTGTTCAAAAACATCAAAACACAGCGCTGAAATAATTCAATTAAATTGAATATCTCAAACAAAGGCGTCAAAAGAAAAGTCTCGCATAAATTATTCCCTTTTTTTCCACCACTTCATTGTTGAAGATATCGTTAATATTAATTTTTTGACACGGAAACAAACGTATTTTAATATTTGACTTATACCAACCCCTTTGTTATTATAATCTGTACGTCGATACCTAGGATGAAAGGTTGAGAGGTTGAGAGGTTGAGATAGACAGCGTTGAAAATGTATAGTCGATTCGATTCTCGTAGCTTTTGAAGTATTTTTGAGTTGTTATGGTAAGTTCTTTTGGCTTGTGTAAAATATTTGACTATATAATAGAGGACGTTCTGAATATATTGATGTATTTTGAATATGAATATGAGATTAATGAAATTGTAGAAACATATGTAATACTATTTAATTTCAAAGAGAAAAAGAAACTGTCACTTATTTTAGTTTAAAGTTTAAAAAATATTTTTGAAAAACATATATTGTATCGGGACTCCTGCGTCTCTTGCCTACAGCCTAGCAATCAGAGCAATTGAACAACTTCCAAGAGACGCAAGTTCGAGTCCCGCTGCGTTCAAATATTTTATAACTATTAAAAAAAACTTTACTTAATATTCGACCTTAAAAAACTAACAATTATATAACCGGAAGTTCAAAAAAACTGTATCCCAAATAGATCTATATCTTGTACCTATACTAAAAAACTATATTTAATAGTGTTTTCATATTTCCGCATTGACGCAATTCTCAACGAAATGCGTAAATAAAATAACTGATTACAAATCGATAGAGAAACCGATACATAACACGCGAAGTCAACGGCCCGCGTTATCGATACGGGGTCAAATTTGACTGTTCACTTTTAATTCAGATATCTATATTTTATATTGAAACAATAGTTGTTCTCAAAGTTTTATTGTTTTGTGGATTTTTGTACTTTTTAATTGTACGAATAAAAAAAAATATTTTTATGGGAGAGATTTTAGTTTGGATTACTGTGGTTTTCGTAGCGGAGTATGCGTTTGATTGTACTCATCGGTTCTCATGGATAATGAATTCAATTCCCACTTGGAGGAATGTATTATATTTATATTATGTCGTGATGAAAAAAAGGTTGGCGTTAAGTTTAGCCTCTCAAGGCTCTCGAATATATATGTATATATCTCGAATTTGGCCGGCAAGTGGATAATAGTCCACACTAGGTGAAAGAGTGTGAAAAAATATAAAAAAATCATATGTTTTTTTAAAGAGAGTCATAGTTTTCTATTTAGTAAACTATTTGTAAGTTCTTAGTTACTGCTATTTTTTATTTAAGTTAAGACAACTTTACAATGGCTTAATGTTACTAACGCAAAACTACAAGGCGTATGAGCCCTATAATTCATACAAAACATTTCATATCTCCATAATTAATTTCTAACTTTCAGTCTATATATAAAAAATACAATTGATAAAGGGCCAGTCGTGGCGCAGTGGCACAGACGTGTGACTTTAAACGACTGGTTGTGGGTTCGATTCCCACTCGAGGAGTGGAAATATTTAATATTTCCATTTTCTTCGCCTAGTGTGTGCGGGATACAGCATAAAGCTAAAAAAATATAAATTTCTGTATAATAAAATTAATACACATATTAAGATTAATTAAAAAAAAATTAAAACTTTGAGAACCATTCGAAAACAATACATTAGATCCACGTGTACGAACAAATCGGTTTATTAATACTGATACATAAATAATAATTATATAATTTAGATGTTTTTACAATTTCGGCATATCCAAACGGACAGCCGTCGATAGCGCATCCTGTGATAGCGGCCGATAGCTGTTGCTGGTTGAGGTGAGCTTTGTTCTAGTATTACGATAGGTTATAGGTTCAAATTCGTGAATTTTTAATGGCTATAGGACATTTTACTTAATTGATGATAACACTATTGTGGTTCAGTGGTATAGTGTTTGTAAACGCGGTGGGTGTGGCTTTGATCTTTATTTGGAGATAAGATTATTTCTTAATTATTTTATTTGTGATTTGATAAGATAAAGTAAATAGTTAAGTGTCACCAATCAACTGATAAATGACTGATAAAACGCGAAAAGTTGAGATCAGAATATCTTAACTTTAAGTTATTTTTGCTTACTTAGATATAAGTATAGGGAAGATGCATTAAACTCAAAGAAATATTTAAGGAAATTATTCAAAAATTACTAACAGGGGTTGCAAATACAAACCCTCAGTCAGTACTATAAATAAAACTATTAGAAAGCAATTTCATATCGTTCCATAAGAAATAAATAAATAAACATATATTCAGCATTTCAAGTACAATTGCTTGTAGTTACGATCCCAAAACAAAACAGTACACCCATTGTTTAAGAGTAATTTACCTAATGTTTTTAACCAATCAATACATTTAGGACTCTCTTACCAATAGATAAGATTGCAATTTGATTAGAAAACGCTTCCTTCGCGCCCATAACGTCTTAAAATCGACCAATAACAAACTAAAATGGACTTAATTTTTATAAGAATAAAGTCGTATTTTCTTTAATAAATAAAGTTTTTATGATGTTTTAGCGTAAGCAAGTATTAGATAGTAGTATTTATCTAATGGTTTGCTGTTAAATTAATGTTACAATTTATGACAGTCGGAATTAGTTGAAGGTACCGGATCTTGGTCCCATTGATTGATGCGTCGTTACATTACTTAACATCGACAGCTACTTATACTTAAACTATTTTTGAGTTTTACTTAACTAAAAGATTTTTTTTTATATTTTTGTATGTGTAGTTACATGTTCTTGAAGTGGGAGAGCTTTTTCAGTATTTTAGACTATCGTGAGTTGTTGCTAAGAACTGTGGCTGTGGCTATGAACGCTTTAGATTGTGGGTTCAACTAGGGAAAATGATTTTATTTTAATTTCTTTTATCTCTGATAAGACTAAACTGCAGCGTTGACTTACACCACTTAAGGACTCGAAGTGGAGAAGAAAATGTACTAATTGTTATTAAGTTCTTTCAGAGTACCCTGCTATAGCTACCTTAATGTGGAGTCTTACTAAAGTATACACTTAGGACGGATTTGTAAAATATTTATACTAAATATTCTTATACATATTATTATAATATTATCAAATCCCCCAATACTTGCAAAAAAAAGAAATTAAAATAAAAAAACAATCTTATTAAAAACATATCCCTTACTTTTTACACAATACAAAAGTCTCACAACAAAATATTTAAACAATCATTTAAACGCAACTCCATTCAACGTTTTAAAGTGTATAAAAATTCGATTCGAAGTAGTCAATTTGCGATGTTCGGGCTCGCCTGAGCGCAGTCACCGTGCAGAATGTCGTGCCGTAGATAATAGGTTCTGTGCCGAGGGAAGTAATTTACTTCTACGATTTGCCGATAAAAAGACAAAAAGATCTCTCATTTCGATAAGCCTTTTTTTTATTTTTTTTTATTCATGTGAATCAGATATTGGATGTATATATGTGGGTCTTAGGGTGATTAGTTCTTTTACGAATGTCCATAGATAGGGTATACATACTTATATTATAGTAAAAGAACACTAATTTCTTCCACATAGTAGGGTAGGCAGAGAACCTAGTGTCTAGACACTCCATTTTCCACTTTCCACCCAATGAAATGGTACTACAAGTGGGAATCGAACCCAAAACTATGACGTTTACTGTTAGATGTTACGCCTAAGTGAGTTGACAAAAAAATATGTACATGACATTAGAATGATTATTTTGATTGTACAGTTCGCCGTTATCAAGAGGCACAGGTTCGAATACAGCTACGTTCAAATTCTTATATATTTTCTAAATATATATATCAAACAATTTACCTATAAACAATTTGTTTTCAAACAAATATTAGTCGATCATTGTTTGTTTCGGATGCAAATTGTTTGTCGCCAACAAATAAGTCGAACGTTCGACAATGAGGGGAGTTAATACTGTCGATTATTTATTTAAGACTTTCGCCACCTGAGGCTTTGCCCAAAAAACCGATTTAAGTATTAATTAATTTGTCCTTTTACACCGTATTCTTACTTCGAACCGTAATGTAGCCAAAAATAGGGATCCAAATCGTAAAATTACGATCTTTTCGATATTTTCTTTGGTGAATGTTGTTTTTAATTCTTTGTTTATATATTTTTGATCTTTCGTTTTG
This sequence comes from Dryas iulia moderata, assembly GCA_019049465.1. NCBI lineage: Eukaryota > Metazoa > Arthropoda > Insecta > Lepidoptera > Nymphalidae > Dryas > Dryas iulia. The sequence goes on from CM032435.1 coordinate 1,366,726, forward strand.
GTATAATTGTAATGTTTAAGCTTAAAATATTGTTTGGTGTAATTGTAAGTTTAAATTGTTGTATAATAATAATAGATAGAAATGTATATAAAAATGGTGAACGGTGTGTCTTGATTAGTGTCAATGAAATAAGTCCTATTTCTTACCCTGGCATGAGAGAAAAAAATAAGGAAAAATTATTTTTTGAAGTAACAAACTACGGCGTTTAATTCCGCCATTCTACACATAATGTCTGGAATTAATGTTAAAAGTGGAGAACGGAGTGTCTTTACACTAACTTTTCTCTGTCCTGCTATTCTAGAGAAAGGAAACAAACAATAACTTCAAAATAGTTGAAAAAAAATATGAATAAAACAAAAAAATAGGGCATTAACAAAAGAACATGTTAAAGAAAGCCGGGGCCGATACAATTAAAGGAAACAACGACTTGTAGTAATGCTAAGACGAATGTTGCGGAAAATCGAACCACCCCGTCTGTAGGGACGTCTGATTTACGATACCCCCTCCCCCCTAGCGTAGCTTTTTAATTTTAATACTCGCTCTGAGGCCAGTCGTGGCTTGTGCACAAAGTGTGTGACTGTAAACGACTGGTTGTGGGTTCGATTCCCACTCAAGGAGATGGAAATATTTAATATTTACACTATTTCGCTCTGTTATCGCGGTGTTAAGTTCCGCCGCTTAACACGCAACGCAAGAATTGGATGGGAAATGGAGTGTCTTAACACTAGGTTCCCTCTGTTTACCGCTATGTGCGGGATACAGCGTGTAGCTAAAAAAAATTGTTCTCGTTAATATACAATTTTAAGTCTTTGTTAGAATTTAAAATCAAATAATTTCCGATTGGCGTGTGATATGGTGGGCAGTTTAAATATATTTTTTTAGTCCATAAATCTATTGTTTTATTTAGTACGTCATCTTGAACACGAAATGTAGAAAGCGAAATTTTTTATATCGCAGTTGTTAAAAAAAAATGACCCATTTTTTTGTATTTACACAACACATTATGGTAATTAGATGTGAAGGTAATAAATTAGCTAGATTTTTTTTAGTAAGCACGATTTTTTTAATTTTTTTTTTTGGTTAGTTTCACGCGTTTTCCGCATATTAAAATTATAAATTATATGTATTTTTTTATGAGTTTTAATGTAAATTTTATTTTGAGTTATTGTATTGAGTTGCGTAACTCAACGCCGCGACTTGTCTTACTAGAATTAGGAAATGAAAATAATTAAAGCATTGAACCCATAATCACCGATTTTACAGTCAAACGTACATCATGTATGTAAATCGAACCTGCTATCATTGTCTAAGTAAGTACAAACACTAATAAAGCTCCAGCTTATTGGTAATTCTAACAAGGACCCTCATTTCTACGATTAATTCCCTTATGTCTTCTTATTTATAGCATAAGGGTTGGTTGCTAGTTAAAGGATCTCTAAACATTCATTTTTTTTAAATGGTTATTATTATCTTGATTAGTATATGAAATACACAAAAAGTAGAGTTAGTGACTGACTTGGTTAGTGATAGATCACTATATAGAGCTATCTAGCATGTTAGTGTTAGATTATAAATCTAAAATCTTAGTGAACATTTACTGAACTCAATAAAAAATAGTGATTCTTAGTGAATATTCACTAAATACACTTACTATTAACTTAATAATTAAAGCAAATTTCAAACAATTCACTCCTAAATTAAAATCATCCCCTAAAAGAAAGAGTAACATCGATAACGTCTTCCACAGACGTGCGGGTCACTTAGGGGTTGGTCCTCCAATGATTAGCTATTTTAAATAGCCATCCCCCGTTACCACCGTATTACTAATACACTAGCGCCCTTTGACCGTGTATGGAATGGATTTAATGTTAAATTTTTTCTACCTTATGGCTCAGTTGTTATTGTAGTTTGATGTTCAGTGTGGGTTCATATTCTATACTAAACAAAATATATGTCTATATTTATTATTTGTAATATGAAAATTTTGTATCATCTATTAGTAATTTCACGTATTTTTTTTATTTATTAGGTATCAAAAGTGTCTTTTCCAAGCTTCACGCCTTCTACACAACAGGGTAGTCAGAGAAAACCTTGTGTTCGGATACTCTATTAATTTAAACAATAATCGTTTTCTTAAGCGGGAATCGAACTTACAACTATTATTTTTCCTGTCAGGCGCCATTTCACTGCGTCTAACGGCCTCAATATATTTCTTGATGGGGCGCAGTGGGTCAGCATCTAACTGCAAACGCAAATGGTTGGGAGTTCGATTCTTACTCGTGGGAATTACATTTAAATTACTTTATCTAAATCAAAGCCGAGAAAGAGTAACGGAGTGTCTTGACACTAAGTTGTTTTTGAATAAGTACAAATTATAATAGTATTTTTTTTCAACAAAATAAATTATATTATAGCGTATAAGAATTTCGACGCAGTTAGTATTAGAACGCATGGCTCAGTGGTGAGAGTGCCTGGACGGAGGCGCGGGTTCGAATCCCGCTGCGTTCAAATTTTTAAATGTTTACTAAATGTATTTTTTATAATAACATTTTTTTTCTTTTATTCCAGGTAAGCAAAGCTAAGACCAAACACAACAAGTATCGACTCCAATAACTTATCTGCGGCTCACAATTGAAAGTTTGTTACTGTCATATTTATCAAGAACGGTCCTTCAAGTAATCTGAACACTTTGTATCGGAACTAATGGATTTAATTTGTCAATAACTATCCATTAAGCGTTTAGAGCTTCCTCTCCTATCTATTTACTGCTTCGAACACAATCACTTTGGGCGTATCTTAAAAGTTTTAAGTATTAAGTACTATTGACTATTGATTTTGTAGAAAGTTCACTTTAAAATGATGTGTTTTTTTAAGACGAGACTCTTTTTAATATAATGTAATAAGTATTTTTTAATATAATGTAATAAGTAATAAAAATTATTCTTGATTTATATCCGAAAAAAATCGACTCCTTTTTTACGAAAATTTTACAGACGGGAGAGTATTAAATATCGTAAAGCTAAGATTTATATTTAAAAGAAGCGCAAGGAAGCCATTTTTTATAATAATCCAGTATCAATATATTACATTAAAAACATAAATATTATATAATAATATACCATGTTTTTGAAATACACTTTTGTACACCAAAACACAAACGTTACCATGACAACGCAAATTTTACTCACCAATCGGACTACCAGCTTCATATATCACTAAAACAATGAACCCAATACCTTCAACCATCTAACAAAGTCCTTGAAAACCCCATTAATTTTTTTAAGTAATGTTTATTTGGCAATGCAAAGCTCAAGTATTGAACGCTTAAAGCCGTCCTGACTTTCCGTACCATAAACTGTCAATAAAGAATACATAAAACAGCCATCTGCATATTCCCGCTATTAAAAAACGCGTAAACAGAAAAGAAACGAATAGAAAAATATTTAGCGAGAAATTAATAACCCGTTCAATGAAAATTTTCCTAAGACTAGTTTAAGTTTTTGACTTTTCTTGTGTTTTTGAACGATTTATAAGTGGGTTGTGGTTATTTTGGAGCCGTCGTGGTATTGCAGTTGATGAGATTGTATATAATGAGAGTCAAGTGTCTAGACACTCCGTTCCGCTCCGCTCGATTTTTAGACACTGTGTATGAATTTTAGACTTTTTGTACTTTAAATAGCAAAGCGGAGAATTGGAATTAATTTAAATAATATGGTAATTCCACTCGAGTAGGAATCGAACCCACAGTCAATAGCCTTTAAGTCACCTCCCCCACTTTACCACAATAACCTGAAGAACTTGAACCCATTTCAACTACTTTTAGTTAGTTAGTTAGTCAAAACTCAATCCTTCCTTCAAAACCTTTTAAATTCGCAAAACAAGCCAAGATTTTCGACTATTAACTACCAACGTTATCGATTTCACATTATTTTGTATAGTCATTAATAATTTTAATTAATTACGTGTAGGCTCTATGTATGTATAGCCATTGTCAGTACGTGCCATGATTTATGCGCGTCTTCGAACGAATTATCTTATACCGCCTCATTGATTTTTGGTGACGATGGGCATTTTGTTTATGTAATTTCTGGTAGAAGACTTTATGGGTTGTGGGAAATAAATGTTCATATATATATTTTTAGTGTCCAATCACTATGTTTTTCTCTAACATAACATAGAAGGGTAGTAAGTGAGATAGTGTCATGATACTCCATTTTCCACTTTCTGCCTGAAATCAAGATTTCGCATGTAAATAGGTGGAACTCAATACCAACCTTCCTTGAAGTACCTGAGAGAGTATTGAATTAGTAAAGATACCATACAGGTATGCAAAAACGTTGACTTCCAGCACTTCTTTATATAAACTTTAACTGAACCAAATTTTATAGTCACCTTCCGCATAATTTTCAAAAAATGAGGTCCATAGTTTTTCATTTCTTTTAAGTATAAACAAAAAACAACAAAAACGATATCTCTCTATTCTTCTCTCTCTCTTTCTCTTTCTATCTTATCAAAACAAAAATGCCACCAATAATATCTTATGATTAATTGCTCCCATTTATTAGTAATATTCCTCTTACGTAGGGGATGAAGGGGTTAGTTTCATTACGAATATTGATGCGATACATTAATATTTATTTTGCATAATATTAAACATGACTTGTCTCTTTGATCGCATAGCAGCTGTCGTTGGTACTTGGTTGGTGACTTTTATAGTGTTTTGTTCTGAAATTTGAGTTTTTTTAGTGACAAATTCACTCAAAATCTTTAAAAAAAATACATACATAGAGTGTTTTTTAATTGTTGTAAATAAAAAAATATTCGCAAAACAAGTATTAGTTCTTTTTTTATTATATTCATTTTCTTGTTGTAGTAAGACAAAGTGTGGCGTTAATAACATACTAAGTCTTGAATTCACATTTGAGAAAATAGAAAAATGGAGTATCTTGGTACTGTTCTCTGATAACTGTAAAAATATTTAAAAAAAACATGCGTTATATTTGACAAATACTCTTATTACTGTATAAAAAAATGACAATACAAATATGCGACGTCACCTGTTGCTGTCACCCAATTAAAAATAAACTAATAATAAAAATTCTTAAACTTTCATAAAATTTCAACTAAATCTTATACTACAAAATTAACAAGCAAAGCCTCTATCTAGAGCCTAGTATTTCACAGCAATATTTCTCGATATTTCTGACGTGCAGCGTAAAGGAGATAGCGATCACTAATTGTACTGCCGAAATACAAGTAAACGGAACGGGTAAACGAAAATTTGAGTTTGAGTGTGAAAACTACAGACAATACCGTGTCAAAAGCAAGGTGTTTCGGTCACGCGACGGGCGAGTCTCCCCAAATGCTACAATCCTATTTCATACTACTTTATTTATTATTTTTTAAAAATCTTTCAAATTGGTTTGGCATGGTTGAGAAGGCTGGTTGTGTATGTAGTGGTTGTCGGTTCGATTCTCAGCCGGAATAATGATAATTTTTAAAGTATTTTGTTTTGATGTTGGTAAAGGATACCGGTGTGAAGTTACGTTGCACAAACGTGTTGATAGAGACAAGTAGATGAAAAAATAAATCCTGCAAAAATATATTGAAAATTTATAAAATGTGTTTGCGTTACTTATTGATAATAGATAATTAGATAAATTGCATACAAAGTTTTCAAACATTAGAATTTCCCCTTCACTATAGAAGTTAACTGGCTAGAACGCTCTTGACGCAAAATTTTATTCAATAATAGCTCCAGCCTTTTCCACGCACTGTAAGTCAGAGATAACCTAGAGTCAAAACACTTCGTTCTCCATATCCGAAATCCTAACATTCCACGTGTAATAACATAACTTAACGCTGAAGAAATCGAACCCACAACCATTCGCATTTCCAGTAAGAGTTAACATTTTTTAAAATCCACTTTTCCTAACTTTTTCTTATATTTAACACATAAAAAATATATATTTTGGCTACGACTCCAGTTATCATGTACACCCATTCCGAATCTCCCAAATAATCTAGCGTATCGCATGACACTGTATAATAAAAGTGAATTATAAACAGTATAGCGCCTCGTTTTCGGTTTTAGTTTGTAAATTTGGTTAATCGTTAAGCACCGGGCCTAGTTCACGAACGGTTTATTTATAGGTTTTTTTGAATGATTAATTTCGTATAATTAGTTTGTAATAGGGATTTTGTATTTATTTTTATGTTGCTATTTTTAATTTTGCATGGTAGTTTAGTTAGGGTAGTGTCGAAACACTCCGTTCTATACATTAGGTAGTGACAGAGGTCTATTTTGCGGTTTGTCTTACCAGAGAGCTAATTACTACTTTACTTATCACAAAAGTAGCTTAAATACACTCATTCTTTCGATTAGGAATCGAAGTCATACCCAATCAAAATAGTTCTACAGTCAATTACGTTAGTTACAAATTAATTACTTTTCTAAAAATGTAGAGGTTTCTCTGGCTAACTTATTTTTATAATTCTTATTATCTACTACACAAAATTATAAAAATCGTATTTTTTATATATTTTATAATAAATTCAATACAATATAATATATATCTACAACAAGGCAACACACATCTACATATATTTCTAACTTTGCAAAACAAAAACACGATCCTTAATTTAATTTCTTTAAAACATCTAAAAGGGACTTTAATCAGTTAAGAAAATAATCGATGTCCAGTGCCTTATGTACGATATGATCACCCTCGCCTCGCAACCCTTCCTTTGCGCCCTGCAGATCAATCGTCCACCCTTTATTATTTACTGATTTTTGTCACATACATACATATATTCGTTCTTATTATAAAACTAGCTGTGCTCGCGACTTTGTCCGTGTAGTATTTATATTTATATAGGAAAAAAATAAAAGTTGCCTAAGTTACATCGTGTTAAATCAGTTATCTGTTAGTGAAAGTCCCGTCAAAATCTATACAGCCATTTCAGAGATTAACCAGAAATAACAGACAGTTAAACAGACGAACCGACAAAAATTGTAAGAAATGTTGTTTTTGTAGGTAGTATATATATACCGCATGTACATATATATGTATATGCTTAGTAAAAAGCGGTTATTTTAATATTACAAACAGACACTCTAATTTTATTTATGTGTATGTATAGATGAGTCAGATTTGCTTAAATGTATAACTACTAATGTAATAAAAATATAAAATTTTATAATAGTAGGGCAGTCGAAGGACCATAGTAGTATAGCCTGAGGCCATCGTGGTTCAGTGTGACAGCGTCTGACCAAACGCGATGGTTGTAAACTCGTTTCCTATTTGAGGAAGTGTTTATATAAATTTAATTAATTTTATTTCTCCATTTTGGTCGCTTCACGCTATTTCTCATATAAGAGTCTCATCTCAGAGTGAATCTAACGTTAATATACTCCGTTCTCCACTTTCAGCCCGAAATCAAGATAAAACGCGACGTTAAAATCCGCCACTCTCCACATAATGTCTCGAATTCGGAGAGAAAGTGGAATACGAAGTGTCTTAACAGTAGATTCTCACTAGCTACCTCGCTAAGCAAGAAAAATCTTCAATCTATATGCTAACGAATGTGTATACCACTTTATTACTTGACTCACACTGTCTCATTTATATTTATTACAACTAAATTTACCTAAAACATAAAAAAAAACAGAATCTTAATAATCCACACAAAACACACATCGTGTTAACGGCTATAACAAAATAATAAATATATTTTTGCGTATCCGCAACTCCGTACCTACTCTGTAGCAAGCAATCATATGAAACACGATATTTTGAACATTAATTTCGACTATTAAATTTGTTTTCTCGTGGAATATATCAATTTGAGCGTGTGGTTATTTTAAAGGCCGTATGAGGTGACCGTGGCGCAATGGACTGCGTCTGACTGGGATGCGATGCTTGTGGGTTCGATTCTCACTCGGGGAATGATTATATTTTATTTATTTTTTTTGTTCTCTAGTACCTAAGACATAGTTTCAGTCCAATATAAAACAAAACAAAGTATTTTCTTTTACAGCTTCGTAACTTTTTCCATTTTGTAGGGTAATCAGAGAGAACCTGTCGTTAGGACACTCTACTCTCCACTTTCCACCAGGAATCGAGATATTGCACTTTGAATGGCGGAACTGAGCATTTGCTTTTGGGTTATTCGTTTTATTACGTCTATAACACTTTTAAATAATCTAATATACTAAAATATCAGTATTATCAATCCTAGAACATGCCACAGAAGAAAATCCAGTAAAAAAAACTCAAAAATTGCTCATTTTTAAATATAACACTTCACATACTTGGCTACGTTTATGAAATTCGACCGACAATTCATCATTTGCGCTGAAATCAACAAATGAAATACTGTTCCAAAATCTATTTCTGTTTGATTGGCAGCGAGTGGAATCGAATCGGCACTCGTATAGATGGCGCTCGCGTCTTCTGTCAAATGTCATTAGTGATGTGTCAAAGTCAAACGCTTTCTTAGTAGGGGTGTGACATGTTATGTTTCTAAAAGATATTTTATTTTGCAAGTCATTTAATGAAGATTTTATTTTTATTATTTTCATTAATTTCTCTCTTATAGCAAGTTAGACAGACCTGGTATTCTTCTAAGTCTCCCTCCTCAGTCACAACAAATTTTGTACATTCAAAAAAATAGATGTAGTGCCTTTGAAGAAATATTGTAAAAAATTTCGCTAGTAATATTTGAGACAATTAAGTGGGCGTTGTTTAATTATAAATAATATTATTTATTTCGTATTCATAACATTTATTTAATATACTTTTACACTTAAATATTAAAAAAGACTTAATTATATACAAAGTCAAGACTAATAAGAAAATCTTTATTGAATAATACATTAACCTAAGTCTGCCTTACATCGATAAGCAAATTTTAAAACAAATCTCATCCCTAGCAATCAGACGTCTCGACAGATGACATTTCAAATTATAATAATTTTAGTTGACGTCCGTACAAAGTTGGCCGGGGGTTGGTACAAATGCACCTTAAGATATTTAAAGAAACTATATGATAAATAAATAAATTATTTTACTTATTAGGTATACAATCGATCAATATCCTAAGATAAAGCACGGCGTTAAGTTCCGGGACTTACTTTACTTGCAGTATCACGATTTCAGGTAAAAATATAAAAAATCTTCCTACTTTCTAGGTGAGCTAGTCTGAGAAAAGCTAGCTAGGACATTATATAGTTTTTTTACATGCCATAAAGACATATCAAACGGCAGAACCTTACGCCATAATATATCTAATCAAAATATTTTAAAATTCCATCTTTACCTCAGCAAGAAATCGAACTGACAACCATCGCTTAAACAACCAGACTTTCCACGTTGGCAACAATGAAACATACAAAAATAAAACAAAAAAAAAACATAATCAAATGTAGATATGTAATAAAAGTCCGCGAGAAGGATATTTTGGCTTTGATCCAAATGTTTAATGAACGCGCTGTAAGTATTGTAAGGAGAAAAACGCGCGATATGAATATTCGATTGCACGCGTCGTGTCGCCCTGCGGACAGGCGGCAGTTGGCGACGAGCGGACAGCGGGTTGAAATTTACTTGATTTAGAAAAATTACCTCCGCAATACGGCGGAAAGTGGGGAACGGAGTGTCTTAACACTAGCTTCCCTCTGCTTACCTTGCTGTGTGCGGGATACAGCGTGAAGGTAAAAAAGGAATAAGTAGCCGTGCCCTTGACTTTGTTTGCGTGAAATTTAACAGAAAATTATTGGTCAGTTTTATATGATAATATAAAATAAAAGCCTTAGTTGTTCCTTATTAAGTCAGCTATCTGCAAATAAAAGTTCAGTGGAAATCAAACCAGCCATTCTAGAGATTAGCCGCAACAAACAGACAAAAATGTTGTGCTGATTTATTAATCGTCTATATATAACATTGCGTTTAGTAAATACAGTAATATTACCAATTTCAAAAAGTTTTTAACTTATTTCGCCATAACAATTTAAAAATAATATGAAGATATTGCATTTTAAGTGACGAAACTTAACGCCGCACGCGTTAAATTTAAAGATAACTTTATAAATTATCTTCCAACATTCATAGTAAAATATTCAACAACTACGCCTAGTGACAGAACGCGGATCACCAAAAAATCGCTATAAGATCCTAACTCAAGGGCAAACATAAGAAGGGTCCTTTAACAGGGTTGTTCACCTCACTGTACTGTACCAAAGGGTTAATTCTATACAAGGGTTAGATTATGACTGTATATTTTGAGGTATTGCGTGCCAGAAATTCGCCTGTTTTTTTTTTTTTTTATTCTTGTTTTTTTGTCGTCTGACTGTTAGGCATTGGTCGTGGGTTCGATTGAAAATCGGGGTTATGATTATATATTTTATTTCATTTCTTCGCTCTGTTAACTTAGACAAAGCGCGGCGTTGAGTTCCGCCACTGAATAATCAATGTCTGGATTTTGGGCTGTAAGTGTTTTAGTGACTTGGCGCAGTTGGACAGCGTCTGATTGTTACACGATGTTTCTGGGTTCAATTACCGAAGATTATATTAAAAATTTCATTTCTTCGCCCTTCTGCCTTAAATAAAGCGTAGAGTTCTGCCACTCAACACGCGTAGGAGTGTCTTGACACTAGGTCCTCTCTGAGTACCTCACTATGCGGGATGTAGCGTCAAGCTGTATTTTTTTTTTTATTTTTGCTCTTATTTTCGGCTAGATCTGCGTTCTGCGTACTGCGTCTACATTCACTTTTGTTTGATGTTACCCTTTTGTTTTTGTAATATTGCATTTTTTACAATTGTTTACGCTTACTCATTACGCTCTTTATGATTTAATGGTGGAAATGGTGGAATTTGTATGTACGGCATGTTTGTGTGTATGTATGTATGTATGTATGAGACATGGGCTGGTGGGTATTGTCATGTTTGAAATAATTTATTAAGAAAGTTATCAATAGATCTGGCGTATCAGCGCAGTTACAGCGTGTTTACAGTTGTGGGTTTGATTCCCACGTTGGGGAATGACCACAATTTAATTCTTCTTCTGCCACACAACACGCATTGTCTCGATTGGCACTACGTTTTCTCTCACTACCATGCTATCCGGGACAAACGTTAAACTCTATATTAATAAGTGTCTCTATTTTTTATTTTTTACTATAAATATTAACGAAGCGTGCGTGAATACGTAAGAAACTTTTCAACTTCTGTCGGGACAAATACAGGCGTTTAGTTGCGTTATTTAATTTTTAAGGCCGGTAGATAAAAGATGCATCATAGTCTACCTTTTCAGCAATTTCTCAAAGTCTAGAATATGCATAACAATAAAAATATTAAAGCTTATTATTTCTTCTTTTGCCAAATATTTTTTTACATACATTTATATATAGGTACATACAAACAAATATGTCACAAACATAACCATTGTTATATAATTTTAATTATTACCTATTGGAACCACCCTCGGGGGTAGTTTAACTTAATATATAATTCAGATGCAATGTGCAAGTTTATATATGAAGGGCATAATCTCCGGGGACCAAATTTTGAGACGGGGATCAAAAATCACGATCGAACCCTATCGAATTAGACTTTTGTATCAATGTACCCTTTCGCGATTACTTGGAGGGTAGTTTGTGATATAATTGAATATTATGTACTAAATGTTATTGTATATGATTGGTTTTATTGGGGATTTTGGCAATGGGTAGCTATTTATTATATATAATAAGAATATATGTAACGATTTTTTTTTGTATTTTTTTACCAATATCTGTTAAAATTTGAATCTTGGCTTATGGTATTTTAAAATATTATACATATTTTTTGTAGCTTCGCGCTGTTTCCCGTACTCTACGGAGGTCAGAGCCTACCTAGCTAACCTAGTGCCAAAACACTACGTTCTCCACCTTCAGAACTTAAAGACTTTTAGAAACTTTACAAAAATCTTATAACAAAAGTTCACATTAATATACAGCAGTTTCATCATCATCACAGGCTCAACAGCCGCGGATGGGCTTTGGCCTACGTTTAGCAGTTTGGCCATAGCAATATGTAGACCTAGCTTATAGTTTTATAAGCTAAAACGTAACAATCAGACTCAAGACTCATACTTTCAAATCCTACCTATATAGGTAGGAAAGAAATTTTATCTAAATCTTGACAAAAATTCATAGAAAAAAAAAACTGAAATCAACTAATAAGATGTCAATCTAATATACAATAGGACACTGCTCATGATAGCTGAGCATGCGCTCACCAAATTAATTCGGAAGTTCGCAAACAAAAAATAAATGGATCGTTGAAAACAATAAGACGAATTATATGAAAGGAAACCTCACATCCTCTGAAATATCGCTCATTAATTATTCTGTGCCATCAAGCGTAGGATCGTATTTATAATAAGAATAATGGGACGCTTCCTAAACGTGCGAAATTATGCTCCTTGTATTATAGCCTTGTCAAACGAATTTTGGTTGAAATATGAATGCTTTGGAGGTATGTATGTATGTATGTGTTTTGGATTGTCTTGAATTCTGAGTGTCTCCACTCACTGTAAAATTGTTTTGGTCACTACTTTTTCTACAAGCATTTTAAAAAGTTATCTTATTAAAGTTTTTCGTAATAACATCTTTAATGTCCGAATTTTTGCTACTAGTCTGACAAACAAAATAAAATCCTCTATTGTTTCTTATATAACATGTATTATTTCAATCGAAGCTAAATTGAATATTTTCATAATTATTTTCCTAATAAAATCTAAAAAAAAACCCTAATCCTTCCTGACCTTAAAGAATGACGCAAGCCGCACGCACACACGCACAACTTTTAACGATACTCATGCATATTTATAAACTAAATGTGTATATTATATAATGTCTGTGTGCGAGAGGGCCTTAATAACAGATATTCAATCAAAATCAACCCCTTTCCAGTCCGATATCTTTGCCCGTTCCTCCCCTTGCGTTTTGTAGCCGATGTTGTATGTAGATAATTCATATTTTTAAAGGTTTCTTTTGTTATTTGGCAATACATTTTTTGGCTATATTTTACTTTGACACGGCTGTGGCGTTGGGTAGTCTGATCGCACGCAATGGTTGGAAATTTAAAATTTTACTATAGAGAAGACTTTTTTTAAGTTCATAATTTTTCCTTTTTTTGTCAAGATATTCCGTTGTCTAAAAAAACGGCGGCGTTAAGTTCCGCCACTTAACACGCAATGCTTCCAAAATTTGACGGAAAGTGGGGAACGGAGTGTCTTAACACTAGGTTCCCTCTGCCTACACTGCTGTGTGCGGGATACGTCGTGAAGCTAAAAAAACATATTCCGTTCTCTCATTTTAGCCTGAATCGGAAATAAATTGAACCCACTACTATCTCATTCAAATAGATCTCAGTACTACTCCGATTTAATAAATATATATTACTTATTCCTTACTACTTACTTCTTGTGAATTCACTGAACAGTACCAAGAAGTTTCAAATAAATGTCAAACAACTAGTGATTACTATGAAACATTTGGTGCTAATAATATACAAGGCACAAAAGTCTTTTATTATAATTCTATAGAAATTAGTAGATTTGGGGACCGAAAACGTATTTGCATACGAATCACCTTTGTAATAATCAAAAATGGGTGGAATTGATTTTGTTCAGGTGGCCTTGCTAACTATTTAGTTTGGGCTCTAATACTTTTTGGTAGGCATATGGATTATGGTTATGAAAATAGTATAGATAAAGCCACTAAAATTTTCCATTTTAAGTAATTTGGATATTTTACGCATTTCATTTATTTTATTTTCAATAGAAAATACTTTTTACGGTCTAGGTAGACAAAACTCGGCGTTATATCACTAACATAACAACTAACTAAAGATCAGAACTATAATGAATTAGTATTATATTTGAACTCTAAACCTCCTTATTGTAAAACCACTCTACCCACCCCAAAACGCAACATTACACCACATAAAAAACCTCTAATTGAACAATATGAGGTGGTAAATCAATTGAATAGCGTTTAAACATTGGTAAAACAAAAGGACGGTCCAGACATGAAAAAAAGTATTAAAATATAATGCATCTGACCGTTTCGACGTATCGCGTGGAGCGTAAATCTTGGCCGTCTGGAGCTAGCGAGAGAGCCACCGATGTTTATGTATTAGTATGGATATTTAAAATATTCCCTTTGATACAAATGATAATTTGGACCGCTATAGCAGACTATGTGGAATGAATTTTAGCTTTTAATTACTTTCGCTGTAACGTTTGTGTGTTATTTAATTATTTGTTTCTTTGGGTTTTTTCTAAATGTTATGAGTGAGTGTGGATGAAATTGATATTTGATATTTTTTTTGTTTAGTCTGGAGGTATTTAGATAGAAGTATAACTAACTTATAAATTATGATCTCCAGAAAAAAATATTTGTATAACGTAGCTTCATATTATATTAATACAATCAATTAAGTATCATTTAAATATACGTACAAAATATTTAATTTACCTATTTACTTCTTGAATCACAATAATAACTTCAAAAACCTTCAAATCTAAATCCAAAGAAAGCCAAACAAACGCAGTCCAAAGTTCCAACAAGTGAACAGCTAATTTGAATTCCGTACCGTTTCAGATCAAAAATTAATAACCGTTGACACGAAATTGAAACGTCTAACAATACATCGACAGACAGTCGGCAAACTTTTTCCAGCGAAGTCTCGTTCACAATCGTTTATATTTGTAAGGATGCAACGCAAAGCGTAGGTTTTGCACGTTTGATTTAAACTTTTAAGCATCTTTGACGTGGAATATTGCATTTCCGTGTACGGTTTAATATATGTTTTAGTTTCGTATTGGGTTTAACTTGCGGACTTATTCTCCCTGGACGACTATTTTCAAGCGTCCTCCAGGCTCCATGTAACAATATAAGTTTAAGTTGACAACAGATTTTACTTCGTTAAGTGATTGGGCATTCGGATGTTAAGGGAAATTTGTATATCATTGCCTCACACCGTTCCTGAGTGCGGTGTAATCGTAAAATGTAACAGAGATCGACCCAATAACACTCACTTTCTAGTTATGCCCATTGTGTTTCACCCCACATCGCAACCCTCCGAGAAAAAATAATAAATTATTTTAGTTAGTATGCAAATAAGCTTGATATTTTAGCTACACCCCATCGGGATCGCGTATTTTTTTCCGAATATCTCCACCACCGTTATAGATGTGTCTGGTTGACAAGAAATTATTGCTGTTAAATAAAATGTATTGTGAAGAATTCAAAATTTCGATGATCGACCCTTCCGTTAATCTGCATCTTAGTGCGCCTCGGCTCTTGTTTTGTTTGTGTGAGACAGGCCAATGATATTTAATTCGAAGGGTAGAATTTCTCATCGATTTTAATTTTATGCGCACATCCCGTCTGTGTCATTTGCTTTTTATGTAAATATGTTCGGATCTACGACTCTGGCTGGTCTTCCCCGGATTTGATATACGTTTTTATTTCAATTATGAGTTTAAAGCGATTTTGCATATTCTGATATCAATATTCTATTTTATAACTGAGGCTTGGAAATAAATTATTAAATTTATCTCGACTTATTAATACAAATGGCATGTAGGTATAATACATACACACAATTGCGTAACCGTGAGTGCGAGTAGGTCACACGGGCACTTTACATTTAACCGGAAGCTTACTTTTCATTGCTTACATTTAACGTTTTATTAATAATTTTAATTAACATAAGAAACACGATACAAGGAACAAAGCATCATACATGTCATTAATACACGAGTACCTTTCGATATTTCAACCCTTATAATACGGCTCCCGCAAAATTAATACCGCCCTGAGCGTCAAAAATCATTATATTTTATGAGCGGACAAAATAAATGACGCCTATACGTGGAAGTTTACATTCGAATTTCACTACGGTCCGGCTCGAAGGACCAATTTACATATTTTAATTTAGTATTAAATATTACGTATATACTACCAAGATCTACTTTATATCTAACTATATCACTCGAATATGATGAAACTTTTCAACTATAACATTCATCTTGGTATATCACTTAGGAAAATAAACATATAACGTTAAATAATTGAGAAAAGCAATTATAGAATAATATACGTACATACATATATACCTACTCGTTTCTAATATCCATATTGACAGTATTACATACATATATACAAAGTCGACGTTGAACTGAAATTTTTAATTACGCGGCGTACACGTAAGAATTATTTGGGGCCTTATGTTTTCTAATTACACGTGCTAACAATGAAAATTCCAATTAAATTCGAAACACACTAAACGTGTCAACAAAGAAAAACTTGTGTGCGAGAAAACATTCGAATTTTAACCTCAAATTAATTCCGGGAAGACTTGGAGAATTGAGAGAAACAATGTTTTGGATAAATATGTATGTATGTATGTATGTATGTATGTATGTATGTATGTATGTGAGAGTTGCGTGGGTGTTGCGAGTCTTTTTGCTCACCATATTAAAATGAAATTTATTTTTATAAATATATGAAATTATGGTTAAATTATATTAATTATAGAAGAAATCCAGTATATATCCAATAATTTAACTAATCAAATGATATGATTAAAAAAATCAAGAGAATATCTTTTATATAGCGGTAATAAATAAATCAATAATTATTTACATTTTAAAGTATTATCACTACTTTTATAACTTATAAATAGAAGGCTATAGCCAACTTCATGTCACTGTCTTGAGCTTACACTATATCAAAAACCACAGAACCAAATCGTCTTATATTAGAAAATATCATACTCAATTCCACTACCATCCTTCATTACAAACGACATACACAAATACACATACCCAGCATAAGTTATAAAACCGCGAAAACTAAACGAATTCCCAGACGAATTGGAAGTATTAATATTACAAAATTTGATTATCTCATAAAAGATTCGCTCAATAAAACTCTCTAGTTGCTAGTGTGCAGCGAATGTACGAATTAGGAACCCTTTTGATCGTCATCCCCCCTCCCCCCTGCCCCCTTGCCATTCATTTTCATAATAAAATCGTAACAAACGGGCCAGGTAACAAAATATGGAGAGCGAACCGAAATTTATGTGGACGCAATATGATTTATACACTACTGATTAAGTTGGGTTAAGACGCTGCTTCCGGTTGGGAAGAAACGGTGTTTTCCTTGAAAATGTTAATATATTTCGCTTATAAAATCTATTTTTCTTTTATAATACTAATAAATATTAATTTGGTTATTTCTGAATTTTAAAAATGAAAACTTATTACTTAAATAAAAAAAATAGTACACATAATATATGATTTATGCAAAAAATTATAAGTTACACAATAGCTTCCTCCACACCAATAAACATCGGGAAGAGTCCAATCAATCTGTCTCTACGAGATACAAGCCTCTAAAATCTAACTATTGTTCACGAATAGGAAATTTCCATTTGGATTTATTCATTTGTCTAACTATTGTCGGGTGCCTTTCAGTTTCGAAGCGGTTTATGTGATACAAGAAATTGCGCTCGTCTTTGCTTGTTATTAAGAAAATTATTATAAATATGAAAAGAATACTTCGAAAAATCTACATTTTAGCTTATACTTATTATATATACGTGACAGTTATAGATTTCATTTTAAATTATGTAATTCATAACTTGGTTAATCCTGTATACCGTTTTTCTTTGAATTGTGAGAAATGAGCAATTTTCAATATATAGGTAGCTATTATTAATTGAAAATTTAATATCGTATTATTGCCCTAATTTGTCCATCAATAAAATTCCCCCTTATTGATTACAGATTAAAATAGGCTTAATTGAATCATAACCCAAAAATCCCGTTCCGTCCCACGTAAACCGTAAAGCCGGCATTGTTGTAATAAATTTAACGGAATGCCGATAAGAATCGACTCGCAGACGCAATTTTCATAGATATGGCTCAATTAACAATTGGTTTCAATCGTGAAGACGTTCGGATATAATAAACTGCCTCCACGGGGGAGGCTTCAGGCAATCTTATATCTATTTGGAATATTGTGGTGTCAATTTCGCGTATTCGCGTATTGAAGTGCGGATATAGAAACGGTCTCATATTGTGTATTAATTTAGTACGATCGCAAACGAGATTGTCACTCCCTTTGTAGGTAAGAGCTGAACCGTTTTATTACAATTCTCTGGCGTTTTATTGAAAAATTTGAACGCGTGTAACGATTTTTGTCGATCATTTATTTGTTAAATGTTGCAAACAATTACATATGTATGTATGTGTTTAAAAAATTAATCGCTCTCAACCTAAATAACCCTAAACGAATGAAACGTTGAACAAACAAACCTTTTCATAGCATATCAATAATGGAAAGCGCAAACATTGTTACAATCGCGTACAAAAGAATTACAATATTGAATTGTGGTTGCGGAAAGAACCCCAGCACATTAATATCAATCTATCAATAATCCTCAATTCTAGGCGTGATCAATAGATCAATAAACGTCACCCCTCGATCGCGATCGCCGATTACCGATCGGCCACGGTCGTTGCGTGCTTCAAATAGTGCATAGAGTTGTCATTCTAATTCAATTTTATTTATTTTCATTGGGGTTTGTCGATTGTCAACATTTGGTGGTAATATTGTGGTGTTACGTGTTATTAGTTGATTGCTGTTTTATTGTTTTAATTATCATATCTTATCTATATAAGTACTTAATTTAACATTTTCTAATTTTAGGCAAATAATAGATGATCAATAAACAAAATATGTGACATAACACAAAGTGACAAAGACATAAACACACGTAACGAGACACCTTTTAATTAAAACACCGTGTTTTGAGTGTTACATTTAATTCCCATGTACTCATTCGACAATGAATCGATATATACATACTTCTAAAGACGGGGGAGGCAGGGGGAGATAGAATCGTATGTTTTCGGATTAATTCGTTCGTAAAATCGTCTCCACCGATAAGAATGGCAACTGCTGTGTACTAATTGAATCTACAATTGCGCCGGGACGTCTGATTTCATTAGACGGGGATGTGTGAGTGCGGGGGATAAGTATGTATTTAGAAATTACCGCCTCAAGGACAGGACAAAAATCACTTTTGTTTGTTGTTGTTATTATTAAAATGCATTTTAAATTATTTAATTTCGTTAAGTTAAGATATTCTTTACAAGTTTATATTTGTTGGATAATATGAAAATATCAATACAGCAACGCACTCGAATATTCATGAGGCATTTGAAGTTTCTTCAAAACAACACGACGGGGGCGAAAATGTGTATTGTTTCAGAATAATGGTATTTATATGCTACATTGGTTTCAAGGGAAATCACTCTCTGAATCGTCCATAACGTCTGTATCAGGCTCTTCTGCTCCTCCGAGAGAGAGGACGTATCCGCCGACGACGCGGACGGCGCTTAATACTTTGTATATCCGAATGCGGTTCCAGAATTCGATATTACTTAAGCTCGTATTGAAATTTAGAGAAAGGGGGGCTCGAAGATTTGGTAGAATATTAAACATTCACGTTTATTAGTTTGTCCTCGGTGAACGTATTTGGAAGTCTAAACGGGGTAGTTCTCGATGAGAAACTTGGAAAGTGTGTTAACGAGTCCGCCCTTAGCGAGTGTAGTTTATTTTGCTAATGGGGATTACATTTAGTTGATTGTGCCGCTGACTTTATTCAGAAACCTTAGTAAGTCGTAAAATATTGTCCTTATACCTACACTTACCTGATTTTCATTTACGAAACTACCGTTTATATGTTTTAAAGTAACCCAAACAACTCTGTGAACTACTCAAGTATATAGTTTATCTAACAGCTGTGAGCTTTATAATCGCTAAAGCATTGTTTAAGTTTTTCATTCACGTGACAGGCGCCAATACGCCAAAAGGGATAACAATGAACGGTTCCTTTGAAAAAGCTTAGAAGAAAATTGGTATCGTGTGATCTACTTTTTATACAGATAAGTAAAGGGACCGCCCCACAAAGGCAGCTATCGGAAGGAAAACGAAAGGGTAATGCGGGCATAAGATGCGCATCGTCACACACGGCCTAATCACGACATCCCCCACCCACCACCCCAACTTTTGCATATTGCCCAAAGTGCCCACGCTTCCCCTGCTAGGGTGTACATTTTTGCTAGCGGGATAATTCTTCACCACATTTGCCTCCATATATGGCCATTCGATTTTAGTATTTGTTACAACACAATAAGCTTGCTGTTGATTTTTGTAAGTGATGTACCGGGACGGCATTCCTGTGGGATGATTCTTACGATCGTTGCGTAGAAGAAAACACTTGTTATACCAATTCAAACTCTTTTAACGTTGGAATAAGAGCGATCATTTATTTTTCGTGTGTTATTCGTGGTTTTTAGAGCAAGGGTGCTATGACGTTTGAGGGATGCGTCTTAATTGTGAGCGTGTTGTTCTAGTATTGATTTTTTAATATGTGTCTCGTCTGTTACTGTTGTTTGATGCAGACTCACTCGACTGTTTCAACCGCTGTACAAAATTATAATTAGCTATATAATATTATTGCTTCGCTGTAAATATAATGATGTTTCGTGTTTTTGTTTTCAATTTGACATTCTTCGTGCCATACAAGCGAGTATGTGATTAATTGGATATACATTATAACAAGAACGGTCGGTTTAAAAATAGTCAGCCTAGGTCTCGTATTATTGCACTAAAAAAACAGCGCTTCATTACACATTAAGAGGAATTATTTCTAGAAATCGCTAACCTACTTTAAGCTCGGGCAATTAATGTCAATTTTGTTTATAATTACGCGGTGGCTGCAGAAGAATTTGTATGAAAAAATGATTTGCGCATAGTGCGGCGCGTCGGAGCTATGCGGGTGTCAACATGTCTGGGGAATTCGCGGACTTGTCCTGGAATGATGACAACTATGACGGCGGTCTCTTTCTATCCAGCAATTATATAGCCTTAATATCCTTTAAAATACACTGCTCATAATTTGAGTTCCATTTTGTTTGCCATTAGTTTCATACTTAGAGCTAATTGGTGGTAAGTGCAAGTTCTAGCCAATCAAGAGGTAATCACGAAGAATTGTTAACTATATCTTTACCTATGTATGACTGTCTATTTTTAAATCTTTCATTTTGCAAGAGCGAGTTTAACCTTTGCCAAGTTATAGATATTTTGTATTTATTAATAGTACTTATTAAGTGATTATTATAGTCTTGCGCGTTATATTTAGAAGAGAAGGCAAAGATCCTAGTGACTAGACACCCCGTTCTCCTCACTCACCCACGCAGCTTATCATATCACATCCAGGAAAAGTCAATATTATTAATGTAAGTTATCAATTTAGTAGAATTCGAATCCAAACTTCGCTTAAATCAGGCTTTAGTTAAAAGCGACCTTATTTACTTTCAATGCTTTCACGTAAATAATATATATTTCTTGATACATCATAAATACTTCAGTTCTGCTTTGAACAAAGAGTGTCTAAAATTCAGGCCGAAAGCGGAGAATCAAGGAGTGTATTGACACTGTGTTTCGAACTAAAAAGTATTTTAATTTCACGTTAAATTGAATGTACTAATGCATAATATCGTTTTCCATTCTCTTTATCTTGTCATATTATTTGCTTACGAAGCTTGTATACGGGTGTTTGTGCAGATCATTGTCCCCTAGATATGGTATGAGTAACTTAAGTTAAATTTTCTACTTTTTTGCTTTTTTAAATGGGCAAAGAGAACATAGTGTTAAGACACTCCGTTCTCCACTCCATTTTTATAGTATAAAAATTTGAACGTAGATGTGGACGTAGAACACATGACTTGGCAGTTAAAGTTTTTAAGAGGGCCGATTTTAAGTCCCGTTAGGTTCAAATTTGTGTAGATTTTCTACAACTTTTTAGCATTCTAAAAGTTGTGAATAACACTTTAAAGATATTAAAAAAAAATATTAACAAAATCGAGTAACCTTTATATTTCTTTCAAATGTCGAACGTTTTCTTCAAAAATCTCAAAAAGAAGACTAATCTAAAATAATTTGAAATCTACCTCATATATATTTAAATATACATATACAAATATACAAATTATAAATATTTCGATTTGCCCAATCACCATACAACTCGACCCCCATCCAGTATCTGTACACGCGTAAAGAATCCCCCTTCTTCCATACTATTTGCACAACTCCTTAATGCTTTATTTCGTCTATTTGCACTGTCTAATTAGAAAACTCCGACTAATTACTAATATCGAATTTTGTAGCTTTTGTTTTTATGTTTTCGCTTTTGTCATACATACTTGTAGAATATTTTTTTTTTACTGTTTCGGGCGACTTAGTGTGAAGACACTCCGTTCTCCACTTACTGCCCAATAATGAGGCAGTGGGTGTAACGGAATTTAACACCGCGCATTGTCTTTTTCTGTGAGATTTCGGCACTTTGACGGAATTTTACACCGCGTTTTGTTACTAGAGCATAGGAATGAAAATTATTTAACTGCTATACGATAAAACAGAATGAAGATGAAGGTGTTTTTTTTTAAATAAATATAGTAACTGATAAATCCTTAGACGTCGAATATAAATACTAATAAGATATGAAAAAGTAGATACTCCCTTAGAATATACATATAAAATAAAATAATTAACTAACTTCACCCATAAGACAAAACGCAGCTTTAAGTTCCATCACTTAAAAAGTAATCACAAATTCGGACGGAAAGTGGAGAACAGAATACATTGACACTAGGGTCTTCCTACTCCAGTATGCCAAAAAACGCTTAAGGCGGAAAAAAAGCACCTGTACCTTAACAAAAACTTAAATCAATTATAGGTAAAAAGGCTTACTAATATTCATTCTAACTTCATAAGTCATACCCCGTCCTTACAGCATCCCGTTCCGGCATCACTCGTGACCCAATCTCCGTTACAACGGAACACTTAGTTGACGCCTTCAGCGCCAGGAAATCACTATGTATTTGATTTTAGAGCTTTCTATTACAGTTTGTTCAAACGTGAGTCAATATTACCTTCATTATGATATATCTGCCTATGAAATGGCTTTAAAAGTGGTATAGTTACAGCGTCTGACTGTAAACGCAATGGTTTTGGGTTCGATTCCCATTCGGAGAAGTTATTTTATTTAATTTTCTTTTTATTTCTATTTTATTTAATTTCATTTTATTTTTATTACCACGTTCTCTATGTCTAGTCTCCTATATATTAAAAGCCATGATACAACTTTTTTGTTACTTATAAAAAATATACAATTTTACAAGTCATCTGAATAAGATTCTCTTTAACACTGAAATATAACGCAAAAACATTTTGAACGTTGCAGATTCTTATATGGGAATGTCAACTTACTTATTATCTAAGATGTTTAAATAACGATTCAAATCCATTTTACCATTTTTCCCCAAATTTAAGTTAATATTTTTAACAAAAAAAGTTATAGTTAAAAGCAAAAATTAGTCCGAATTGGCCAGAATTTCGATAGCAGCGAAGCGATAAATCCGAAACTGAATTAAAATAATTATCTAGATTGCATTCCCGAACGAAACAACTGAATCAGCTGTTCGGCGTTCATTGCCCGCCATTGTATCGGACTAAAGAATGATGCTGATTTAAAAAGCTCTTTACTTTAAAAAACCTTATTTTAAGATTAATAGAAAACACTTCTCAAAAGATAGTATTTATAAAAAGAATATCTAGTTATTACTACAAACAAAGTAGAAGTATACTTAACTTAAATATAGTACGTTAAATTTAAAACAGGGTTATTCGTTTGAAGAAATGCTTGAAATTTAACAGTATTTTTGTGATCACAGTTCACTTGGCGCTGTATAATTAGGAATCCACTTTATTACTGTACAATTTGAAATAGACATAAATCAAAATACCTTTTCAAAATAAACTACCAAGAAACAACGAGCGTACTACACCTTTTAATTGCGCCAACGATATTTTATAGTCTACTGCTTTTTTCCCCGCTGTTACTCAAAATAATCTAACCTGGATATCTTTGCAGCCCGCAATGATGCATGCGGTCTGTACGTGAAATAAAACCTTGCGAATTTTGTTTCCTTTAAATGCCATTAATCTCAAAAGCTGTATATTTTAGCTATTAGCGTGCGGGACTCGCGTGCCGCGTGCTGACGTGTTAAGAATGCTGTAACTGACCAAATTACGCGCCCGGGTTAATTATCACCTATCTACTTATTAATGGCCTCAAAGACAAACAACTTTTAGAATCTAAAGTTCTACAGTCACGTAAGTCTGAAATAATACTGTTCCATTTCAAATATTCAATAGTTTTAAATTAGAGCGCAACACAGAACTCCCAAACATCGAACAACGGGGATCGCATAATATCAACTTATTGCCACAACAAGCGAAACTTAGTTTTCCATTCGGTTTTATAACTGCAACGATAGACAGGCAATAAATGAGGTTCCACAACTTATAATTGCTTCATTTCGTTGTCTGCCTCAAAACTACAGACAATTGCATTCCGGTTGCCTATGGCTCGATTTTCGTATCGGCTCACGTCAAAAACAACCGAACAAAAAATCGAAGAGTATCTATCAGCTGTCAGCTGACGGCAACTAATCGCGAAGCTACTAATGGCTCTTGTCAATGCCTTTCAAACACGAAATCCAAGCGCTACATCAAAAGTGCATAGACAAACTTCCCGCCAATTTCGCTGTCAACGTCAAATATGACATTATTTGCGAATTTCACAAACAAAAATGGCCATTGAATTATGTGCCTTGCGTTTGCAATAATACGTATCGTGCGAGATCCGCGGCGGCTAATTTTTATCACACGAGGCTTTCTGATCACGCGTGCTGATTGATAGTCGTGACGTCGGTTGTCAATCACACCGCGGTTTTATAAAAGCGCCGCGACAATTGTTGTGAATATTTATGGAATGTTGTTGATGTCGTGACAATCCACTAAATGGCCGATAAATTTCTGCATTTTAATCCGTATAGATGCAGCGCGACGATACGAGCTTGTCATAATTCGAATGAAATGTAAAACGAATCCGAAATCTCTTTCGGAGATTCGAAACTCGTGTCCGGCTGTTCAATCATTCACGTCATTTATCATTTTTCCCCGAAATGAAACTCGCTTTAAACTATACAGTGCCTGCGATAGATGTGGAAAAAAGAAAGCGACTTTCCGCCCGTAGAAGCTATCTGAACGTCTTTTTGCTTTTGCCTGTAGCAGTACTCGGATTGAGGAAGGGGGTCGGAGGCCGAGCGTTCTCGGGCAGCGGGCCGCTCGCTCGCATTTCGTCGGCTAATAACGGTTGCCCGCCAATTCGCTCATGTTTGACCAGTTTGACAGATCGCCGACATGGATTCCACTTTGTGACGGCAAAATGGCGTATTATGCGTTTTTTATTCGCCCACTTGTCTTTCATCACTTCTTTTGTGATTGAGACCTGCACAAATTTATGACGATGGATTGTCAGGGGCGAATTGGTTGAGTTTTGTTACTTTATTAGATTTCCTGTCTATTGCTATTGACGTACTTTTACATTCCCCTGTTTTCTGATCACGTTTCTTTTTCTTTTAATGCGAAAGTTAATATGAAAATGTCGATCCATCATAGCGCATTTCCCATCTGCGATGCTTATTGTGTCCGATGTTTTTGGTAACTTCTTTGTTTGGTTTACCCTTTAGAAGTGAAATGAGATTCTCGTCAAGTGATATATAAACATTTCAACTGTTACGATATTTTTGTTTGTTAAAGACAGAACTGTAGGAAAGGATTCCTCATTAGAAGATAATCCACGGGCCCTATCCGGCCGATAACCTCGAATAGCGACGAGATCGCTAAATGACAGAAATCGTTGGAAAAACAAGCAAACAGTCGCGTGGGCTGTTATTGCGATTCCGTTTAATATCTCGATGAAAATCGACTCTTTCTAAGCAAGTCTTTTCGAGTTTATTACCCTAAAATGTTGCACATTTCGTGATTCCTACTTATCAATCGTAGATCGTGGTGCAGTTTGTAGCAATCGCTTTACTGTCGTGTAGACGTTTTCATATCCGTATTAATAACGGTGGGGCTTGCATAATGGGTACAATTTAAATCATACAGTTATCACTGAAGCATAATGTATTGTCAGAACAGAGCTAGTGTTTTCGTAAGTTGTCAAAACTACGATATGCTGTCACCGCTAAGTGATAGATGGCATCAAGATTTCGTAGCATAATCGCTGCGCAAAGTGCTAAAATAAGACCGACTTCATCAAAATGTCTTATGATTTAAATAAGGTTCAACATGATATGTGATATTGCGTGGTGCGATCGAAAGGCGACACGGAGTCGACACGATAACGGACCGGAGACGTCACGGCGATTTATAGCTCACTATTGTGATTTGCATTCTGCAAATAAACAACTGGCGTTACAAAGGATTCTTTTAAAAGTAGGTACTTTACGCACCTGGTTCAAGAATTTCTAATGACTTACAGAAAACTTATATATGTATGCAGTAAACGTAAGCAATTTTATTACATGATCTTTCGTAATATTATATACATATATTTTTTGTTCAACCGAGTATGAGACAGTTAAGTACAAGGATGATTTTTATTTGTTGTAACGAGGTAAGGTTAATTGTAGGTAATTTCCGTCTACATTAGGGCCTTGTCCACTAAACCTCATGGGCTGTTGATCACAGAAATCACCCGAAACGGGAGGGATTCGTGTAATCACGCACTGCGGAGGCGTCCAAAAAGACAGCAATTAAACTAAAAACCGGCCTTCAATAAAAACCTGTAACTGTGATGGTCGGTGGTCGAAAACATAATTGTCCATAGTAATGATTGTAGGTAATTGTCGAGGGTTGCCCTTTAACCCTTCAGCGAAGACACCCAGCCCGCTCCAATTCACAAGCGGTAGCGTTTTTCCTTGAATCACTGGGCGTGTTGCTATGTAAATATTTAATAACTTGTAATGTTTCAAGCAATAAAATAAGCTTGAATACGAAACAGGTGTATTATTCATTTACATATTGCACATTGGTGCCTCAGTGTGCTTATTTAATGCGCATTTCGAAACCTCTACATGATAAAAACGAGACTATAATAACATTTATTATTGCAAAAACATTAAACGTGAAGAAGTTTTTCTTACAATATTATATAAATGCTTTGTAATTTATAATGAAATCTCGTTAAACGCGACCTTGTTGTATTTTTATAAATTTTTCATTATCAGAACTAATAATTTTATTGTTTTAATTTATTTAATTATTCATTTTAAATGAACATGATTTAAAACATGTCTAAACTTAAAATTTAAACGTTGTCTTCTTTAAGAATCTGTAGTATATAATGTAGTATATTACTAATAACCAAAGAATAACATAATGTTGAACTTCTAGTCTCATTTTCCTTATACATATATTTCATCCCTTATTTTAGGCTTCAAATCGCCTATCTCTAACATTTTGACCCACTCATATAATGGCGGTCAACGGTAGCCGAATTAAGACAATAATTACTCGCGGTTCTGCCCCGGGAAATTTCGTTTTGGCTAATACTTTTTATGCGTACTATTTGTACGGTGAAAACATGTTTACAAGGTATTTTATACATGAAAGATAAGTAACTAAATGTACGCTCTGAACATTATACTCAATGTGCATAAAAGTATTGTGATTTTATATAAAAGTACCTTTTATTAATATGTATTTGAATCTGTGACCTTCTTTAGTTCTATTATAAAGAAAAAAATATTCTGTTTCACATATACACCTATCTATAAATATATGTGTAAGGAGTATGATGTTCAGCAAACTTATATGGAGAAGATATATATTATAAGATTAAAATGCATTTTTTTTATTTAATCACAATAAAACAAACATAAAGTACACATTTTAGCATGTGTTTGACACATGCGTTGCTATGGCAACGCATATTTGACGCATCGACGCTAACATACATAAAATCTCATACAAATACATATTAAATATAAATTTAAAATGTTGAAACATTTATAACCATTCTGTAGGTACCTAATACCTATATATCTTTACCGCGTATCATTATCAAATGATGTTAATTAAAGACTAAAAGTCAACAGAACAAATATATAAATTACAATAATTAAACATGAGTATTTCGTAGCTTATATTATTGCTAGATCAAAAAAGATAATAAGCGAGTCAAGCGTGAAGTAACCACAAGAACAATAATGTATTATATTATATATGTAGTTATTATATATGTATGAATGTTTTATGTCGAAATGGAGTGGAGTGATTTATATTGTAAAAATGTAGACTTCACGCTGTATCCCGTACACAGCAGGGTAAGCAGAGGGAACGTAGTGTTAAGACACTCCGTTCTCCACGCACCGTCGAATTCGGAGGCATTGCGTGTTTAGTGGCGGAACTTAACGCCGCGCTTTGCCTCGAAACTAGAGCGAAGAAAATGGAAATATTAAATATTTCCACTACTCGAGTGGGAATCTAACCCTCGAGTCGCTTTACAGTCACACATGACATTAATCTTTCATTTTAGAGTTATTTGAAGTTATTAGGTGACATTTTAAAAAATACTTTAACAGTGTTCGATGTAGCGTGTCCGATTTCTTGTTGAAAATTATGAATACATCGATTTTTAATATCCAGAATATTATATTATTTTGCGATTTTTCTTATTACTGCCTTATCACTAGATTTTGTTTTGAGAAACGCATAAAACAGTATTTAGTCATCTACGTTTATTCAGACCTTAGACTTCTACAGAAACTGCTATAAAAATGCAATTCAGTTTAACAGTTCAGTATTTGCATTATTTCAATATAAACTGACTGTTATTATGTTTTCTTGTTTGCTTTAAAAAATAATAAGATTTTACATACTTTAAACAGTACACGCGAAGGTCAAAGTAATATTTGATGAAACACCAAGCATTTGTCACTGATACCTTCTGAAGATATACTTCAAGGCGATCAGCAGTACATACAAATCTATCCTTTATCACAACCAAATAAGACCAAAATTATTATAATTCTCATTAAAATCATAAAAATATAATGATTAAATCATTTTTATATGAAAATAAATCATATTGCAGTATAAAAATGAATGATTTTTGAACATCCTGTATATGGAACTGTGATTTTAATTATTTACTCAAGTATATGATACTTTTATTGTATACAGCGTATTATTTAGATTATCAGTGACTAATTTGTACGCAGTGGTCTTAATTTTAAAGTAAATAATATAAAAAAATGTAATAAACATGTTAAATTTTAATGATTTGCTATCAATTGTATAAAGTCATAGTGACAGTACGTCTGTCTGTGTGTATAGATGTATGTAACTATATATGTGTGTCAAGGACTCATCTCATTACACAAAAACAGTCTTAAAAAAATTCTTACTACAAACATTCTTATGAAATATATTAAATTTATTTGTTTTTAAAATTTACTGTTTCGTGTATTTTCATGCATTTTGGGAAATGAATACAGAAAATAAAAAAACATAAACGATAAAATAATGCTTAAAATATATATTTTTGTTTAAATACATACATACCATACAAACGTTGAAAACAAATTAAAAAAAAAAACAAGCTATCTATTGTCTCAAATCAAAATCGAACCTAGGACCATTACATTAAATTACAAGTAACCAGTATGATTTTCTTTAATACATTATCAGTGTTAATAACAGTCGGCCTCCATTGATTTGCATGGAAGGAAGCTTTCGGTTTCCGCTCAAAGATATCTAAGAGATCTTCACGGTCGAGCGAGGGCATATCGAAGGTCAAGTCTTCAAACAACTGAAGTATTGTATTTTATTAGGTCCATTATATCTTGGCTTATAGCTATATAAAATGTATATTTTGAAAAATATGCTTTAACGTGACGCTTTTTCCACATAATTGGAGAGAATGTAGTGTCAGAACACTCCGTTTTTCACGCTTCGATATCGAGACATTGTGTGTTGAATGGCGTAACTTAACGCCGTGTTTTGTCTTATAATCATACAAAATACTATCTTTTTTTTAGCTTCACGCTGTATCCCGCACATAGCAGAGTAGGCAGAGGGAACCTAGTGTTAAGACACTCCGGTCCCCCAAAATAAAATACTTTATAAACACATATATGTACTCTACTGTATAATATATACTATTAGAAATAAAATATATACTGAAATTCGTTTTTATTTAAGAAAGAAGCTTATTTTTTGATGTTGAATTTAAACCTGTAATCTAATTTCATAACTTCTCTATGACGTACTGAATATTAGCAGCTATTCCAAAAATAGATGCATTATAAACTACATGCATACGTATATAGTATGCATATATATAAAAAAACCGCAAGCCAAGCGTGACTAAAACTTTGTGATTTAATACATATTACAATAATAAAAATTATATTTGATAATGAAACATTAATTTTATATTAAGTACTTCGATTTTTTTTAATTCACAATATCCAAAGTAGAGAAATTAAGCCTAGCGTTAAGGTACTTAGGTAAGATAAGGTAAAGTGGAGACATTTTCCACATATTTTAGAGATTTTGCTCAACAATACGGAATCATTATAATATTTTAATCACCTTTTTCCTATAATAATGATGGAAGAATGATAAGAAAGAAATATAAAGCAAAGGAAAAAGAAGTACGAATGTACTGTATCGTTTCGCACTTCCTTTTCTCCAACAACCTTACAAGAAATAAGCTAAAAAAAGACCAAAAAAATCCGCCAAGTGGAAATCGAACCCACTACACCCACTTTGTCATACTATCAAATATTCATCAACATCACCACTATTCATAAATTTTAAATATAATCACATCGATATATACTCATCTATACAACAGATATATCAAAGCAGGATTTGCCACTTATTCAAACAAAATAGGATGTATCTAGCAATCTTCACGGTCGAGTGAGGACGACACCTGCGCAATTGATATCTACCGAAGGTCGGCAAATAGCGCGTTGTGTACGACTGCAATAGCGAGGGAGTTGCCTGAATACCTTAGTAGGGGACTATTTAAGACTTGTGTATGTCTAGTCTGGTCTAGATTTATGTTTCGTACTTTTTTGTTAGTTTTAGCTGAGTTTGATGGTAAATGATGATTAATATTATGAGAAAATGCGAAGGTATGTTAACGTTGTATTATCAAGCATCATGAATGAATGAAATCAATATGAATCTCGTTTGAATTTCAATCTTTACACAATTTTCTGGTCGCAAATAGAATGATACTATTATTAAGTCATTTTGTTTTCCACTTTCTGTCAATGTACTTCGTCCTGTAGTTATATCCAACATATTTTTACCTAACCAGTAACTGTAAGGAAACTGCATTTTTAAGTTTAGAGTAATCTGCCTTAGAAATAAGGAGGATCGAGCATGATTTTAACTCGCATTCATAACATCAAAACCACTTCACCATTAAAATAGTCTCAATAATTTTCAACATTAACCAAATAAACCATTTTCATCATCCACTTACCAAAAATCACCTGTAAACCTGAACATAATACGATCATTATCAATGTATATGCTTTAGATAAGCGATAATATCCACGATACGTGATATTTTTCTACCAATCACACATCTCCGTACAAACAGGTACTTCTCGATGAATTAATCAAATAATTCCAAAACAAACTAATAGTGTTTATCAGGGTTTTTAGTTGACGCAAAGTATCATTTAATTTATAACTTATATTAATTTTTATAATATAATTGTGGCTTTACGATTTAATTGCGACGTGATATTTAAATGTATTATGCATATCGTAAAATTTGGATAACGAAATTTTTTGTACATTAGATTAGCTACATTCACCTCTCAACTGCTTCGTTAAGTGGGATAATCAGAAGAAACCTAGTGCAAGACACTCTGTCTTTCTATATCCGTCTTATTTCAAGATACTATATGTTTATCTACGTAACCCAACGCCTCGTAGAAGTATAAACAGTTTATGTATAAGATTCTTGGACTGAACTAGATCTGGATTAAGGTTCTAAAACCTTGTGGGTTTGACACCACATTCACATTCAGACTTTGCCAATCCACACTACAATAAACTCGCCCTTAGTATATTAGATTAAGTTTATATAAACATATACATTATACATAAATTTCTTTGTCCCCAGATTTCCCAATTAGTAGAAGATGTGAGAAGGTTGCAGGCTTCCCTGTCAGCGTTGCAGGAAGCGCACGCGCAACAGTTACAGCGGCTGGAGGAGAGGCTGGACGAGAAGAAACAGCACATTGCGAGACTTGAAGCGAGGCTCGACACTCAGAGAGACTACGATGATATCAAGAGGGAGATCAGGTGGGTATTTATGTCCAAGATTTCAGAACAAATTTGGATATAGTTATTTTTTCAAACAGTGGTATTGTGTTGGGAGGAATATTCTCTTTAGAACTTAGAGAAATAGTTGCGTTAGTAAATATATTAATTATGCAACATAAAATAACAATAATTAGAGTTGCATTGTTAAATTTATTAAAACTGTTATTAAAATAATAGTATAGATTATATTAGAATCGTTTGTTAGTTATCAGAACAAGTTATAGAATAAAAATAAATTAAATTATTAGTGTATTCAGAAACATAATAAGAATAAGAAAGAAACAGTTGAATGATAAATAATCAACAATCAATATAAAAAATATCAAGAATCAATTTCAAATTTTCCTAAGTAAATTTATTTTTTTCTATTAGGTATATGTGATCTTTTTTATACGTACAAAACTACTATGACTGACTTACTGTTATATGATTTTCTGGAAAATTTGCACATGTGTCCGAATCTAATGACAATACAATATATCCAATAACCAGAATAATAAGAAAATAACGGTTAAGCGTATTCCTTCTACCTTCTTCTTCAAGCTAATTTCAAAATCAAACCAAAAGCTAGTAACAATTAAAAATAGATAAAATCTAAATGAATCTATGAACAAATGTTTTCCTTACATCTCTTATGGTTATTCCACGTTGTGAACGTTATTAGCAATTGTACCGACGCAACTACTTGCCGATGCTAGACGCGTGGAGACGCTGTCGCCTTGGAATCAGGATGTATTAGTGTGGATGATATCATTATAGATATTGATTGTTTTTAATATAAGATATTATTTAAATTCATTTCTTTTTATGAGACAGATTGTGTGTTAAATATGTAAAAGTTAGGTAATTATTTTTAAAGTGTGTTTTTTGAAGTGTGTTATGATTTCAAATCACTGTTGTTAAATAATATAATATTAAGTATTGATTCTCTATTAGTATATTTTGGGTTATTGTTAAAAATTAACAAGAATTAATTTAATCAAAATTATTATTTATTAACATACGGACCAACAGAAATAAAAATAATTATATTTATTTAATCTAAACCCGACATATGAACAAAGTACGAAGAAACCCTTACTATTTCTTTATTAGTAATTTTCATTTACACTCTGGCAGCACATAATGCGGTGTTAAGCTCCACTGTTTAACACCGAATGTCTTATTTTCTGGAAAAGTTTAAAACAGAGTGTCTCAACACTAGATTTCTCAATACTAAAACATTTTCTCTACTAAAAACACCTTCACTCTAGACACTTTGCTCCATTATTCATAAATATAACGTCTCGTAGAGTGAAACAATGATTTCGTGAATCTCTGAAAGGCTGTGTTAATAAACTTGATAAGCTATCTGGGCGTTCACCCCGCCAGATTATGATGTTTACACGTTGGGCAATCACAGGCCTTGGGCGAGGATATAACACTAGGTTCTAACTCATATCCTACTGGACGGAGTGAAGAGATATTTTAATATAAAAAAAAAACATTATTTTCAAAGTGTTATTCCACACTTTGAAAAATTGAAAAAGACATTTATAAAATGTATAAAAATTTGAACACAGCGGGATTCGAACCGTTTTTTTCAAACATTATTTTATTAGCCTCACGCTATATGCTGCACACGGCAAGGCAGACAAAGGGAACCTAGTGTTAAGATATTCCGTTATCCAATTTCCACCAAATTCTGGCGTTACGCTAAACAAGCAATGCCAGGATGGCGGAACTAAGCGCCGCGAAAATCAATTTTAGGTTATAGTTAATTAAACTTGGGTGATAAAGCAGCTTCAGGTGTTTTGCCCGAGCAGTTGTATTAAGAGAGAATTTAGTGTTAAGACACTCCGTGCACAATTATCTACCTGAAATAGCGTGTTGAGTTACGCAACATAACACTGTGCTTTGTTTGTTTGTCTTTGAGTAATAATCGTATTTTATTTTAAAAAGCTATATATTTAAATCTAATTCAAAAGCATTTACGATTCTATAGGCCCTATATAGATACTACTTAGAAGGTAGTGTACCTTATAGCTTTTACCAGCTAACTTTACACAGCCTCATCTAATATTAGTCTAGCTCTCATTGTATTCTTTTGCAATGATTCTAAACATTTATTATGATTATGATGAATTATTTGTGCAAGGCACATAAATGCAGGTGTATTTATAGTATGTTATCAGTCAAAGGTAGGGTCAGCAAACAAACTAAGTTTATTGCTTAAATAATTTGTTCTGTTCGTCCTTTGTTTAGAAATGGCAGATTTCTTCATGTTTCAATTTACTTTAGTTATTCATACTTTTGTTGGGATAGTGATGATATATTAATTATAGAGGTAGTGACCTAGTGGTGCAATAGATCAGCGTCTGGTTGACAGGCTTGATTTTGGATTCGATTTCCATGTAAGGGAATCATAGTAACTTAATGATTTTTATTGGCTTTGGCACCATAAAGTGGGGCGAACAACAAGTCCCACGGTTGACATTGGTCTCTATTTCAAGTGGAAAAGTGGAAAAAGGATGTTTGATTGACCTCCCGATTATAGTTTCTCTCTGTCCCGGCACCCCCCCCCCGTCCCATGAGCCAGAAAAAGGGAGAGTGTAAGCCCGGCACCCCCCCCCCCCCGGCTCAAGGAGAAAGGTTTATGATTCGTGCAGGTACAGATATAAGCAGTTGTACAATAATCTCAAACTTTTTAAAAAGCTCTACAATTGAAATGATTTTTTTGTTCGAACAAAGAAAGAAAATTTTGAGTAAGTTTGAGGTAATTTGATTGAAAACTAAAACGTTATAAAACAATTAATTTTAATGTTTATACTACTGTTATATAGAATATTAATAAAAAACCATAATTTCCAAATTACTTAGATATTCTATTCGACTGTGAACATCTAACTTAAAATTTCGTAAATTAAAATAACAAATAACACAATCTCTAAACAATAGCACAGGAAACCCACGATATCCGAAAACAAAAAACAATCAATTTCTACAAAAATCCACCCGATAATTCTATTTATATTTCCACTGGGACAGGAAACCGAAAAAAACATATACACAAATACGTCTACGTTATCAGGGAGCGATTTTTGTACCAAAAATTTTTAAAACACGGGTGTATGTAAGCCGCTAAAATTGCCCTTTCTGGTATCGTTTTAGGGGTTAGATGTGAGATGCCTAACGTTCTGTAGCGGGTTCACAAAATTTTAGGTAAAAAAAGCAAAAAAAAAAATATGGGACCTCCTCCCTGGGCAAGTCAATAGATAACGGGGTAGCGGTCAAACAGTGATAGTTGACAGAATGACCGCTTAGAGTTCGATTGGTTTAAGAGGGTATATGTGGAATAGAGTAAATTAAAATGTATGTACATATGTCATGGATAGTTGATAAGATTTATTCTTTAAGATTTTGTTTAGGTTTAACAGAGGTATTAAATATTGTAGGTAAGTCTAAGTATTACTAATATGGAGACTTTATTTAATAATTTGAAAAGATGTGAGTTAGATTCAAACTCGGAGGAAATGATGTATTTAAATTATTTTCTTGTGCTTGTTATGGGTTAAACAAGCCACGCGTAGGAGTTGTGTCACTTACTTATTGGCAGACAGGAACAATAGAACTGTGGTCTTAAACTCTCTTTTCTTTATGATTATTTTAATAATGCAAAAAAAACCGTACCAATCCGATTTATTATTATTATTTTATTCTTTCAGCGTGTATCCCCTCACTCAGATGGGTAGGCAGAGGGAAAATAGTGTTAAGACACTCAGTTCCCCACTTTCTACCGAATTGGAGCCTGCGTGTTAAGGGCGGCGGGAAAACTTAACGCGCTTTGCAACACCAGAGGCGAAGGAATATGGCAATATTTAATCTTTCAACTCCTCGAGAGGGGAATCGAACCCACAACAGTCGTTTAGTCACAGTCACATGTTTTGTGTCCTGCGACACGACTGGCCCCAAATTATTATATACGAAATAATATCACTATATATCCGCAATGTACATACATACCTACATGCATACATATAAATAACTACATATAATATATTGTACGTAAATTTAAATATTAAATTATTTAATATATAATAAATATTATACTTCATAGTTGCAATTACAAGCAAAAAGTGAATAAATTTGATTGTAATCTATTTTAAATATTATCTTCATATATTAATTAATTTAACGTGATATGCAACAGTGAGTTGTTGGGTAGACGTTAAATATGGGTAATGGTTATTTAGATTTGTAATAACCATCGTGGTACAGTGGAACGTCTGGTTGTGATGAGGTGCTTGTGGGTTCGATATCTACTTGAGGTAATTATTAGATTTGAATTATATTAAGAATTTTCAATGTTATTCACACACTTAAAATGATAAAAGTAATTATGTTAAAAATATATATTTTTTATATTTATATTATTTTATTTATGCTCTGATAGGAGTTAGTTAATTAGATACTGAGTTAGAAATTTGAAATGATAGTTTTATTTCAAAATCTTATATTATTATGTTTTTTTTTTATGATAAGAGGTACTTCAATTCAGATATAATCAGTTGGTACAATGATCATAACT
The DNA here is from genome assembly GCA_019049465.1 of Dryas iulia moderata. Taxonomy (NCBI): domain Eukaryota; kingdom Metazoa; phylum Arthropoda; class Insecta; order Lepidoptera; family Nymphalidae; genus Dryas; species Dryas iulia. The sequence continues at coordinate 1,403,691 of CM032435.1, forward strand.
TTAAAAAGCTTTTACAATCAAATCAAGCTTTTACAATTAAATTCAAGTAGACAATAAGAATCCGTTTATTTTAACCGAATTAATTTAGTATATTTTCGATATTCGAATATATTCGAATATATTAGAATCGCGTCTACCTGTGACTATGGATTACTGTAAAGTGTTCGAAACGTTGACTTTTCTATGTTAAAAAATCACGAAAACAAAAGTTCTTACTACTATAAAATTAACAATAGAAATATACCACCTTTAGCATCAACGTATAGCTTTTTACGCCATACTAAGCTTTATTTACAAATATTTAACCAATTTTAAAACCAATATTATGCTTTGTTTGAACATCTAAACTTCAAGTCTTTACGTCTTAATCATTTTGACCACTTCCGATGTTTTTATGTGTTTACTGTAGACGGTACTCACTTAAAAGTTTGTTACTATTTCAAGTATTTTACACTCCATACACAAGTTCTTAAAGTCTTTAACAAATTTGTTTTACAAAGAAATGTTGAAACTAAGTTTATCTTTGAAATTGAGTATATTTTATTGTATTTTTTTGTCTAATTTATACTTAAAGAAAAAAAATTTTAGTAGATCATATGGCTTAGCGGTTAGAGCCCTTGGTCGGTCTCCAAGAGGCGCCAGTTCGAATGCCGCTACGTTTAAAGTTATTATATGTATATCATCCTAAGTGTGTTAATAACACTTTGAAATTGTTAAAATATTTTAATTTTTCGTCATATCGTTATATTGTACCTTTCAATATAAGATACTTAACATATGATATATTTTAAAAATAAATCGCATCGACAACATCCAAATTTGCAGTCAAACTTGCTATTTAACATTACGTTAAATTTACAGGAGAAATCTTTAAACATATACGATTTAGAGGTTTGTTTGACTCAAAAATACTTGTATAAAAGCTCTCAAAGCACACTTTGAAGAAGCATAGCACTAAACGAAATTAATCTTAGAATTTCACCTAAACATGTCCGTTACGTACCACAAGATCTTGCTTGATAAGAGAAAGCTATAGTACGCTTTTAACTAAAATAAAAAGAAATCTTTTATAAACGCTATCAAAAAAAATAGAATGTTTTAACACTCCGTTCTCTCTGTCTGTACTAATGAGGATAATATTCGAAGCTAACAAGTGTACTCTAGACCATACGTTTTGACCATAGCTTTTTTCTTTCTTGAAAACTTGTTACGAAACGTAACGTAACAAGTACCACGTACCACTACCAGTACCACGTACCACTACCAGTACCACTACCAGTACCACTACCACTACCAGTAATCGTAACGTAACAAGTAAAAGAAAGAAAAAAACGGAAATAAATACTAGCACCTCACTCTCTTGTCTCTAGTATACCAAACGTATCTCACACTCTTCCTACCTTACCAAACCTTCCTCCCTTCCTACCTTCTCTACCTTCACAAACTTGCCTATATCTCTCTCTCAATAACCGTTCGCCCTCCGATCACACGTTTCGTAACGCTCCTCCCCAATTCATTGTGTTTAAGTTTGACGCCAAAAATGTATGGATATAGGAGCTTTCTCATATCATACAGGAAGCTATCAGTCAACATCCGTGATAACAAAGTGATCAATTATAGCGCTCCTTATTATCCTGTAAATTACCTTTATCTTATTATGTGTTATTACGCCATAGTGGTACAGCTTTGTTCCCGATTGAATGGTAGTTGTAGGTTCAGATCGAATATAAAAAACATATATTTCATATCACTTGTCGAGCAAATTCTATTATATGGTCTTTATGAGTCTACTAAATTAAATACTATGAACTTTTTACGCCTGCCAATTCCGTTTATTTGTGTGATTTGGTGAATATATTATCTCTAGTGACCAAGTACTACGAAAAGTGAAGAACGGAGTGTCTTAACACCAGGTTCTCCCTGTTTACTCTGGTATGTGAGATAAAGCGTATAAGTAACCAAAGAAATCTGAAATATAAACTCTTGGCTTACTTACCTAGATAATTGGTCGTAATATAGAAAAATCACAAGATACTTATTCTACATACAAATATATATATATATATTTTATTGAATATCTTAAAATAGAGTATTTAATATATCTTAAAATAACTCTATTGCATTATGTATCAACATAATGAGGATATGAATAATATTACAATGATAATTTCAAATTTTTAATCCCACCAAAATAATAGGACCTATATATATAAGTCTAATTTAAAATAGTTTAAATTTAACGTTTATTACCATTTTTAAACAAAAGACTACTTACTTTATATACTATAATATCTAAAAAAACTAAAAATAAAAAAAACAGACTAGCATACTTTTGCATATTTCTTGGCTCTGATAATACAAAACGCGGCGTTAAATTCCGCTCCTCAATATTCTATTCTTTACTTTGGACTAAAAGAAGAGAACGAAATGCCTTAACACTATTTTCCCTCTGCCAACCATAAAGCATACTATTAATGTTACCTAAATTGTAAAAATGTAAAAAACATATTGTGGCCAGTCGTGGCCCAGTGGCACAAGCGTGTGACTGTAAACGACTGGTTGTGGGTTCGATTCCCACTCGAGGAGTGGAAATTATATTTCCATTTTCTTCGCTCTGGTGTCGAGGTAAAGCGCGGCGTTAAGTTCCGCCACTTAACACGCAAGCCTCCGAATTCGGCGGAAAGTGGGGAACGGAGTGTCTTAACACTAGGTTCCCTCTGCCCACCCTGCTGTATGCGGGATAGAGCGTGAAGTTAAAAAAAAAAGACAGTTAACACCAACGTAACGCTAAAACACGAACAACCAATGTTTTTTCATAGATTTAATGTGTTATTTTTACCAATATGGTGACCGATGGGCGGCGCGTTTGATCTATCAAAGGGTGGTCATCAAAGGTGCCGACGTCGCGACATAAAGTCACGCTTGTGCAAACATCATAAACAGTGGTGAAAGAAATCTATTTATAGCAATCGATCGATATATTTTGAACGGATGTCTTCTTATGGGTTTTTGGTGTGACGAAATTATCACTTGTAAATGATTTTAGAAATGCTATTGCGATGCAGGTAGGTGTTATTTGAATATATTCGGTGGGAATGCATATAATTAGCAAAAAAAAATCCTTTTTCGCGCAAAGTAGGATAGCCAGGGAAAACGTAGTGTCAAGACATTTCATTCTCAACTTTCCAGAATCCTGTCCAGAATCGAGACGTTTATGCCGGACTTAAGACAAGTAGGTGGGTACTTAATATTTAAGATTTAAGAAAAACGTGTTTTCGCATTGTCTTTAAAAGAAACATATTTATCATCAGTTTCCTAAAAAACCACGTTAGTTTCCGTCAACGCTGAATATATCAACTATAATATATTAATAAATACTCGTATACCAGCTATTTTAGCCCAAAAGAAAAAGATTAACAAAGACATCTTACTACCTTTCAATACAAATTCTTTTCCACCCATCGTGGAAACAGCCAAGTGTTACCTACAAGGAAGATTGAAAGGGAACACAAACGCAACAAACATTTAGGCAATCAGATGAACTATCGACTTACACGACACGCTGATATATAGATAAACGATGAACCAAATAGAAAACCTGCCCCGCCTCAATTATAGATGGCACGCGACCATTTGCCGATTCCCATGAATGATCGGAATATATCCTTATTGTTACCAATTTTTGTGTTTCTCGTGTGTGAAAATCTCTTCAATTTTTTAGGGATAGGTGTGAACGTAGTGTTAAATCACTCTGTTTTTTATCCTAAGCTGATGTTAGTGTCACAATGAGACAGTGCATTAGGTCTAGGTTACGTAATTTAAAATATATTCATATATTCTTTTAATTGGTAAACAAGCCCAAAATAAGTCGTTGAGTACAGCTACTTAAAATGCAATGTCTGTAATGCAAGCAAAAAAATAGACAACCGAATGTCTTAATACTAGATTCATTCTGACTTACTTACTGGAGTTGTTTTACTGAAAAAAATATTAAGAAGGTATCTTTTGACATCCCATGATTATCATGACTAATTACTAAACTGAACTGACTATACTAAACTGAACTGACTAATAGTTTTTAAACATTTCTAAAGTGTTATTCCACACTTAGGAAAATTGAAAAAGACATTTAAAGAAAACGTATAAAAATTTTGAACGCATGCTCAGTGGTGAGAGCGCCTAGACAGTATTCAGGAGGCGCGGGTTCGAATCCCGCTGCGTTGAAAATTTTTATACGTTTTCTTTAAATGTCTTTTTAAACTGACTTATGTTAAAATAGTACGTAGTACGAGTCTTTTTACAAAAACCCCAAAGCCTTAGGTAGACAAGAGCTACCTGTTCCCTTATATTACTTATTTACGTAACTCAAGTACAGATTAAGTTATAGCCAGCATCCGAAAGATTAAATCTTAATAGGAGGTGGATTGATTTCTAGACGATACCGCGCCAAATCTCTACTAACTCCGGATCGGTTCGCTCTCTGAATTTTGATTAAAACCCAAATTCGTTTAACAATAGCTATTGATCTGGTGTTACAAGTAAGGTAGCTTTTGAGCTGTCATGGATGCATTTAAAAATATTATTTATATTTTTAAGTAAGTGGAGAAACTCAACTTATTTTTTAAAAATAAAGACTATTTTTGAATGCACGCAATGCCTCTAGATATCGGTGGAAAATGGAAAGCGGAGTGTCTTAACACTAGCTTACCTTAGCCTCCCCAGCTGTGTGCAGGCCAGAGTGTGAAGCTAAAAAAATATATTGAAAAATAGTTTTCTAAAGTAAGAGAGAGAAGTATTTCCTTGTTATTCTGATGGCAAGGATATTTTGAATGGCTCATACTGTAAACATATTGTATTGCTATAGTCGAATGCAAGTTTTGAAACAAATTTAACTACAAGGAGAGATTTTTTTTCATATATTATACTATAGGACAAATAAACAAAAAACAAACAATTGAAAAAAGCTTAAAATCATTGCTTACTTAAACAATCGTTACAAGAAAATCAAACACT